>CM075068.1:58361055-60861055 GCA_037428765.1 Rubia yunnanensis
ATGGCATAGACAATTGCGATCCCCACATCAAGTTCGTGATAATCGTTATTCATTTTAAAGAAACTGGGGTGATCCCAAAAAGGATTTTCAAAGGTTCATCTGGGATGAAACATGGATACTTATATGGAATAGCATCAACTAACGTAACATGATGCAATATTCCTTTTCAAAATTTGATGGGCGCAATTGGACTACTTTTTAATTTAATGAAAACCCTCAAATATTAAATTTAAAGTGATACCATGTTGTGGAAAATGATCATTCTCATACAGTTATAGTAAGGGTATTGATGGAATATTTTTTAAATGATGGACGTTTAACCCGAGTTCGAGGACTCGGACCATTGCGATCCCCCAGTCAAAATCATGACAACCTTAATTCAATGACAAGAAAGTGGGGTGATCCAAAAAGGGATTTTAGCAGGTTCATCTTGGATTAACCTTTGATACTTATATGGAATAGCATCAAGTTACACAAGACGATGTAGTAGCACTTTTCAAAATTGGATGGGCACAATTGCATTAGCTTTTTATTTCATAAAAACCCTTGAATATTAAATTTCAAGTGATACCACGTTGTGGAAAATGATCTTTCTCATATCGCTTAAGGTAAGGGTATTAATGTTATATTCAAAAAATGATACATGATTATACCGGGCTCGAGGACGCGGACAATTTCCATCCCCGGGTCAAACCCATGAAAACTGTTATTTATTACGAAAAACTTGGGTGTTCCCAAAATGTATTTCAATAGGTTCATACTGGATGAACCCTGGATACTTATCTGAAATATCATCAAGTTACCCTACATGGTGTAGTAGCGCTTTTCAAGATTGAATGGGGGCAATTGCTTTAGCTTTTAATTCCACAAAATCCATGGAATATGAAATTTGAATTGATATCATGTTGTGGAAAATGATCATTCTCATACCGCTTTTATTAAGGGTATTAATGGAATATTCTAAAAATGATCGAAGATTAACCCAGGTTCGATGGCACAGACAATTGCGATCCCCACATCAAGTTCGTGATAATCGTTATTCATTTTAAAGAAACTGGGGTGATCCCAAAAAGGATTTTCAAAGGTTCATCTGGGATGAAACATGGATACTTATATGGAATAGCATCCACTATCGTAACATGATGCAGTATTCCTTTTCAAAATTTGATGGGCGCAATTGGACTACTATTTAATTTATTAAAAACCCTCAAATATTAAATTTGAAGTGATACCATGGTGTGGAAAATGAACATTCTCATACAGCTAATACTAAGGGTGCTGATGGAATATTGTTTAAATGATGGACGATTAACCCGAGTTCGAGGACTCGGACCATTGCGATCCCCTAGTCAAAATCATGACAACCTTAATTCATGACAAGAAAGTGGGGTGATCCATAAAGGGATTTTAACAGGTTCATCTTGGATTAACCTTTGATACTTATATGGAATAGCATCAAGTTACACAAGACGATGTAGAAGCACTTTTCAAAATTGGATGGGCACAATTGCATTAGCTTTTTATTTCATAAAAACCCTTGAATATTAATTTTCAAGTGATACCACGTTGTGGAAAATGATCTTTCTCATATCGCTTAAGGTAAGGGTATTAATGTTATATTCAAAAAATGATACATGATTATACCGGGTTCGAGGACGCGGACAATTTCCATCCCCCAGTCAAACCCATGAAAACTGTTATTTTTTACGAAAAACTTGGGTGTTCCCAAAATGTATTTCAATAGGTTCATACTGGATGAACCCTGGATACTTATCTGAAATAGCATCAAGTTACCCTACATGATGTAGTAGCGCTTTTCAAGATTGAATGGGCGCAATTGCTTTAGCTTTTAATTCCACAAAATCCATGGAATATGAAATTTGAATTGATATCATGTTGTGGAAAATGATCATTCTCATACCGCTTTTATTAAGGGTATTAATGGAATATTCTAAAAAATATGGAAGATTAACCCAGGTTCGATGGCACGGACAATTGCGATCCCCACATCAAGTTCGTCATAATTGTTATTCATATTAAAGAAACTGGGGTGATCCCAAAAAGGATTTTCAAAGGTTCATCTGGGATGAAACATGGATACTTATATGGAATAGCATCAACTATCCTAACATGATGCAGTATTCCTTTTCAAAATTTGATGGGCGCAATTGCACTACTTTTTAATTTAATAAAAACCCTCAAATATTAAATTTGAAGTGATACCTTGTTGTGGAAAATGATCATTCTCATAGAGTTATAGTAAGGGTATTGATAGAATATTGTTTAAATGATGGACGCTTAACCCGAGTTCGAGGACTCGGACCATTGCGATCCCCCAGTCAAAATCATGACAACCTTAATTCATGACAAGAAAGTGGGGTGAAGCAAAAAGGGATTTTAACAGGTTCATCTTGGATTAACCTTTGATACTTATATGGAATAGAATCAAGTTACACAAGACGATGTAGTAGCACGTTTCAAAATTGGATGGGCACAATTGCATTAGCTTTTTATTTCATAAAAACCCTTGAATATTAAATTTCAAGTGATACCACGTTGTGGAAAATGATCTTTCTCATATCGCTTAAGGTAAGGGTATTAATGTTATATTCAAAAAATGATACATGATTATACCGGGTTTGAGGACGCAGACAATTTCCATCCCCCGGTCAAACCCATGAAAACTGTTATTTATTACGAAAAACTTCGGTGTTCCCAAAATGTATTTCAATAGGTTCATACTGGATGAACCCTGGATACTTATATGAAATATCATCAAGTTACCCTACATGGTGTAGTAGAGCTTTTCAAGATTGAATGGGGGCAATTGCTTTAGCTTTTAATTCCACAAAATCCATGGAATATGAAATTTGAATTGATATCATGTTGTGGAAAATGATCATTCTCATACCGCTTTTATTAAGGGTATTAATGGAATATTCTAAAAATGATCGAAGATTAACCCAGGTTCGATGGCACAGACAATTGCGATCCCCACATCAAGTTCGTGATAATCGTTATTCATTTTAAAGAAACTGGGGTGATCCCAAAAAGGATTTTCAAAGGTTCATCTGGGATGAAACATGGATACTTATATGGAATAGCATAAACTATCCTAACATGATGCAGTATTCCTTTTCAAAATTTGATGGGCGCAATTGAACTACTTTTTAATTTAATAAAAACCCTCAAATATTAAATTTGAAATGATACCTTGTTGTGGAAAATGATCATTCTCATACAGCTTATATTAATGGTATTGATGGAATATTGTTTAAATGATGGACGATTAACCCGGGTTCGAGGACTCGGACCATTGCGATCCCCCAGTCAAAATCATGACAACCTTAATTCATGACAAGAAAGTGGGGTGATCCAAAAAGGGATTTTAGCAGGTTCATCTTGGATTAACCTTTGATACTTATATGGAATAGCATCAAGTTACACAAGACGATGTAGTAGCACTTTTCAAAATTGGATGGGCACAATTGCATTAACTTTTTATTTCATAAAAACCCTTGAATATTAAATTTCAAGTGATACCACGTTGTGGAAAATGACCTTTCTCATATCGCTTAAGGTAAGGGTATTAATATTATATTCAAAAAATGATAGATGATTATACCGGGTTCGCGAACCCGGACAATTTCCATCCCCCAGTAAAACCCATGAAAACTGTTATTTATTACGAAAAACTTGGGTGTTCCCAAAAAGTATTTCAATAGGTTTATACTGGATGAACCCTGGATACTTATCTGAAATAGCATCAAGTTACCCTACATGATGTAGTAGCGCTTTTCAAGATTGAAAGGGCGCAATTGCTTTAGCTTTTAATTCCACAAAATCCATGGAATATGAAATTTGAATTGATATCATGTTGTGGAAAATGATCATTCTCATACCGCTTTTATTAAGGGTATTATTGGAATATTCTAAAAATTATGGAAGATTAACCCAGGTTCGATGGCACGGACAATTGCGATCCCCAAATCAAGTTCGTGATAATCGTTATTCATTTTAAAGAAACTGGGGTGATCCCAAAAAGGATTTTCACAGGTTCATCTGGGATGAAACATGGATACTTATATGGAATAGCATCAAGTATCCAAACATGATGTAGTATTCCTTTTCAAAATTTGATGGGCGCAATTGCACTACTTTTTAAATTAATAAAAACCCTCGAATATTAAACTTGAAGTGATACCGTGTTGTGGAAAATGATCATTCTCATATAGCTTATAGTAAGGGTATTGATGGAATATTTTTTAAATGATGGACCATTAACCCGAGTGCGAGGACTCGAACCATTGCGATCCCCCAGTAAAAATCATGACAACCTTAATTCATGACAAAGAAAGTGGGGTGATCCCAAAAAGGATTTCAACATGTTCATCTTAGATTAACCCTTCATACTTATATGGAATAGCATCAAGTTACCCAAGGCCATGTAGTCGCGCTTTTCAAAATTGGTTGGGCGCAATTGCATTAGCTTTTTATTTCATAAAAACCTTTGAATATTAAATTGAAGTGATACCACGTTGTGGAAAATGATCTTTCTCATATCACTTAAGGTAAGGGTATTAATGGTATATTCAAAAAATGATAGACAATTAAACCGGGTTTGAGGATGCGGACAATTTCCATCCCCCGGTCAAACCTATGAAAACTGTTATTTATTACGAAAAACTTTGGTGTTCCCAAAAAGAATTTCAATTGGTTTATACGGGATGAACCATGGATACATATCTGAAATAGCATCAAGTTACCCTACACAATGTAGTAGCGCTTTTCAAAATGGGATGGGTGCAATTGCTTTAGCTTTTAATTCCACAAAATCCCTGGAATATGAAATTTGAATTGATACCATGTTGTGGAAAATGATCATTCTCATACCGCTTTTAGTAAGTGTATTAATTGAATATTCTAAAAATGATGGAAGATTAACCCAGGTTCTATGGCACAGACAATTGCGATCCCCCAATCAACTTCATGATAATCGTTATTCATTTTAAAGAAACTGGGGTAATCCCAAAAAGGATTTTCACAGGTTCATCTGGGATGAAACATGGATACTTATATGGAATATAATCAAGTATCCTAACATGATGTAGTATTCCATTTCAAAATTTGATGGGCGCAATTGAACTACTTTTTAATTTTATAAAAACCCTCGAATATTAAATTTGAAGTGATACGATGTTGTGGAAAATGATCATTCTTATACAGCTTATAATATGGGTATTGATGGAATATTTTTTAAATGATGGACGATTAACCGGAGTTCGAGGACTCGGACCATTGCGATCCCCCAGTCAAAATCATAACAACCTTAATTCATGACAAGAAAGTGGTGTGATCCAAAAAAGGATTTTAACAGGTTCATCTTGGATTAACCTTTGATACTTATATGGAATAGCATCAAGTTACACAAGACGATGTAGTAGCACTTTTCAAAATTGGATGGGCACAATTGCATTAGCTTTTTATTTCATAAAAACCATTGAATATTAAATTTTAAGTGATACCACGTTGTGGATAATGATCTTTCTCATATTGCTTAAGGTAAGGGTATTAAGGGTATATTCAAAAAATGATAGACGATTAAACCAGGTTCGAGGACGCGGAAAATTTCCATCCCCCAGTCAAACCCATGAAAACTGTTATATATTACAAAAAACTTGGGTGTTCCCAAAAAGGATTTCAATAGGTTCATACTGGATGAACCCTGGATACTTATCTGAAATAGCATCAAGTTACCCTACACGATGTAGTAGCGCTTTTCAAAATTGGATGGGTGTAATTGCTTTAGCTTTTAATTCCACAAAATTCCTGGAATATGAAATTTGAATTGATACGATATTGTGGAAAATGATCATTCTCATACCACTTTTAGTAAGGGTATTAATGGAATTTTCTAAATATGATGGAAGATTAACCAAGGTTCAATGGCACAGAAAACTACGATTCCCCATTCAAGTTCATGATAATCATTATTCATTTTAAAGAAACTAGGGTGATCCCATAAAGGATTTTCACAGGTTCATCTGGGATGAAACATGGATACTTATATGGAATAACATCAAGTATCCTAACATGATGTAGTATTCCTTTTCAAAAGTTGATGGGCCCAATTGCACTACCTTTTAATTTAATAAAAACCTCTATATTAAATTTGATGTGATACCATGTTGTGGAAAATGATCATTCTCATATAGCTTATAGTAAGGGTATTGATGGAATATTTTTTAAATGATGGACGATTGACCCGAGTTCGAGTACTCGGACCATTGCGATCCCCCAGTCAAAATCATGAAAACCTTTATTCATGACAAAGAAAGTGGGGTGATCCCAAAAAAGATTTCAATATGTTCATCTTGGATTAACCCTTGATACTTATATGGAATAGCATCAAGTTACCCAAGACAATGTAGTAGCACTTTTCCAAATTGGATGGGAGCATTTGCATTAGCTTTCTATTTCATAAAAACCCTTGAATATTAAATTTGAAGTGATACCACGTTATGGAAAATGATCTTTCTCCTATTGCTTAAGGTATGGGTATTAATGGTATATTCAAAAAATGATAGATGATTAAA
Organism: Rubia yunnanensis; assembly: GCA_037428765.1. Taxonomy (NCBI): domain Eukaryota; kingdom Viridiplantae; phylum Streptophyta; class Magnoliopsida; order Gentianales; family Rubiaceae; genus Rubia; species Rubia yunnanensis. Next base: position 58,367,652 of record CM075068.1, read on the forward strand.
CCGGGTTCAAGGACGCGGACCGTTGTGATCCCCCAGTCAAACTCATGACATTCATTATTCATGACAAAGAAACTAGGGTGATCCCAGAAAGGATTTCAATTGGTGTATCCTAGATGAACCATGGATATGTATACAGAATAGCATCAAGTTACCCTACACAATGTAGTAGCGCTTTTCATAATTTGATGGGTACCATTGTATTAGCTTTTTATTTCATTAAAACCCTGTAATATTAAATTTTACATGATACCACGTTGTGGAAAATGATCTTTCTCATAGGAATATTCTAATAATAACGAAAGATTAATCCAGGTTCGACGACACGGACAATTGCCATCCCCCCAGTCAAGCTCAAGATAACCGTTATTCATTTTAAAGAAACTGAGGTGATCCAAAAAAGGATTTTAACAGTTTCATCTGGGATGAAACATAGATACTTATATGGAATAGCATCAAGTATCCCAACACAATGTAGTACCGATTTTTAAAATTTGATGGACACAATTGTATTAGCTTTTAATTTCATAAAAACCCTGGAATATTAAATTTTAAGTGATACCAAGTTTTTGAAAATGATCTTTCTTATACACTTATAGTAAGGGTATTAATGGAATATTCTAAAAATGATGGAAGATTAACCCAGGTTTGAGGACGTGGACAATTGCCATCCCCCACACAAACTCATGACAACAGTTATTCATGACAAAGAAACTTCGGTGATCCCGAAAAGGATTTCAATAGGTTTATCCTTGATTAACCCTGGATACATATATGGAATAGCATCAAGTTACCCAACACGATGTAGAAGTGCTTTTCAAAATTTGATGCGCGCAATTGCATTAGCTTTTAATTTCATAAAAACCCTCAAATATTAAATTTAAAGTTATACTACATTGAGGAATATTTTAAAGTTAGTAAGTGTATTAATGGAATATTTTAAAAATGATGAAAGATTAACCCAAGTTCGAGGACGCGGACAATTGCCATCCCCCAGTCAAGCTCATGATAACCGTTATTAATTTTAAAGAATCTTGGGTGATCCTAAAATGGATTTTAACAGGTTCATCTGGGATGAAACATGGATACTTACATGAAATAGCAACAAGTATCACAACAAGATTTAGTAGCGCTTTTCAAAATCTAATGGGCACAATTGCATTAGCTTTTAATTGAATAAAAACCCTTGAATATTAAATTTTAAGTGATACCCCATTGTGGAAAATGCTCTTTCTCATACCGCTTTTAGTAAGGGTATTAATGGAATATTATAAAACTGATGGAAGATTAACCTAGATTTGAGGACACAGACAATTGCCATCCTGCAGTCAAGCTCATAATAACCGTTAATCATTTTAAAGAAACTCGGGTGATACCAAAAAGGATTTTAACAGGTCATCTGGGATGAAACAAGGATACTTATATGGAATAGCATCAAGTATCCCAACATTATGCAGTAGCACTTTTCAAAATTGTATGGGCACAAATGCATTAGCTTTTAATATAATAAAACCCTCGAATATAAAATTCCAAGTGATACCAAGTTGTGGAAAATGATCTTTCTCTTGCCGCTTATAGTAAGGGTATTAATGGATCCTTTTGAAAAGATAGACGATTAACCTGAGTTCGAGGATGCAGACAATTGTGATCCCCCAGTCAATATCATGACAACCTTTATTCATGACAAAGAAAGTGGGGTGATCCCAAAAATGATTTCAACAGGTGTATCCTAGATTAATCTTAGATACTTAAATGGAATAGCATCAAGTTACCCAGCATGATGTAGTAGCGCTTTTCGAAATTGGATGGGCGCAATTACATTAGTTTTTGATTTCATAAAACCCCTGGAATATTAAATACCACATTTTGGAAAATGATATTTCTCATACCACTTATAGTAAGAGTATTAATGGTATATTCTAAAAAAGATAAAAGATTAATCCAGGTTCGAGGACGTGGAAAATTGCCATCCCCCAGTCAAACTCATAACAACTGTTATTCATGACAAAGAAACTGGGGTGGTCTCAAAAAGGATTTGAACAGGTTCATCCTTGATTAACCGTGGATACTTATATGGAATAGCATCAAGGTACCCAACACGATGTAGTAGCGCTTTTCAAAATTGGATGGGCGTAACTGCATTAGCTTTTAATTTCATAAAAACCCTCTAATATTAAGTTTAAAGTGATACCACATTGTGGAACATGATCTCTCTCATACCTCTTTTCGTAAGAGTATTAAAGAAATATTTTTAAAATGACAAAAAATTAACTCAGATTCGAGGACACGGACAATTTCCACCCCTAGTTATGATCATGATAACCGTCATTCATTTTAAAGAAACCGGGGTGATCCCAAGAAGGATTTTAACAGGTTCATCTGGGGTGAAACATGGATACTTATATGGAATAGCATCAAGTATTCCAACACGATGCTATAGCACTTTTTCAATTTTGATGGGGTAATTGCATTAGCTTTTAATTTAATAAAAACCCTTAAATATTAAATTTTAAGTGATTCCACGTTGTGGAAAATGATCATTCTCATACCGCTTTTAGTAAGGGTATTAATGGAATATTCTAAAAATAACGGAAGATTAACCTAGATTCGAGGACATGGACAATTGCCATCCCCCAGTAAAGCTCATGATAACTGTTATTCATTTTAAAGAAGATGGGGTGATCTCAAAAAGGATTTTACCAGATTCATCTAGGATGAAACATGGATACTTATAAGGAATAGCATAAAGTAACCCAACACGATGTAATAGCGCTTTTCAAAATTGGATGGGCGCAATTACATTAGCTTTTAATTTCATAAAAACCCTCCAATATTAAATTTAATGTGATACCACGTTGTGGAAAATGATCTTTCTCATACCGCTTTTAGTAAGGGTATTAATGGAATATTCTAAAAATGACGAAAAATTAACCCAGGTTCGAGGACACAGACAATTTCCATCCCCCAGTCAAGTTTATGATAACAGTTATACATTTTAATGAAACTGGGGTGATCCAAAAAGGATTTTAATAGGTTCATCTGGGATGAAACATGGATACTTATATGAAATAGCATCAAGTATCACAACAAGATTTTGTACCGCTTATAGTATGCCAATGTATGGAATGTTCCAAAAATGATGGACAATCAACTCGAGTTCGAGGACGCAGACAAATGTGATCCCCTAGTCAAACTCATGGCGACCGTTATTAATGATAAACAAATTGGGGTGATCCCAAAAAGGATTTCAATCAGTTTATTCTGGATGAACCATGGATACATATACGGAATAGCATTAGGTTACCTTACACGATGTAGTTTCACTTTTAAAATTTGATGGGCACAATTGTATTAGCCTTTAATTTCATAAAAACCCATGAATATTAAATTTGAAGTGATAACACGTTGTGGAAAATGATTTCTCTTATACCGCTTAAGGTAAGGGTATTAATGGTATCTTCAAAAAATGATAGACGATTAAACCGGGTTTGAAGACGTGGAAAATTTCCATCCCTTGGTCAAACCCATGAAAACTGTTATTTATTACAAAAAACTAGGGTGTTCCCAAAAAGGATTTCAATAGCTTCATCCTGGATGAACCCTGGATACTTATCTGAAATAGCATTAAGTTACCCTACACGATGTAGTGGAAATTTTCAAAATTGGATGGGCGCAATTGCTTTTACTTCTAATTCCATAAAATCCCTGGAATATTAAATTGGAATTGATACCACGTTGTGGAAAATTATCATTCTCATACCGCTTTTAGTAAGGGTATTAATGGAATATTCTTAAAATGATGGAAGATTAACCCAAGTTTGATGACACGGACAATTGTGATACCCCAATCAAGCTCATTATAATCGTTATTCATTTTAAAGAAACTGGGGTAATCCCAGAAAGGATTTTCACAGGTTCTTCTGGGATGAAACATGGATACTTATATGGAATAGCATTAAGTATCCAAACATAATGTAGTATTTCTTTTAAAAATTTGATGGGCACAATTGTATTACTTCTTAATTTAATAAAAACCCTCGAATATTAAATTTGAAGTGATACCAAGTTGTGGAAAATGATCTTTCTCATACAGCTTATAGTGAGGGTATTGATGGAATATTTTTGAAAGATGGACGATTAACCCAAGTTTGAGGACTCGGACCACTGCGATCCCCCAGTCAAAAGCATGACAACCTTTATTCACAAAAAAGAAAGTGGGGTGATCCCAAAAAAGATTTCAACAAGTTCATCTTGGATTAACCATGGATACTTATATGGAATAGCATCAAGTTACCTAACACGATGTAGTAGCGCTTTTGAAAATTGGATGAGCGCAATTGCATTAGCTTTTTAATTTCATAAAAACCCTCGAATATTAAATTTGAATTGATACCACATTGTGGAAAATGATCTTTCTCATATCGCTTATAGTAATCCTATGAACGGAATATTCTAAAAATGATGGACGATTAACCCAAGTTCGAGGACGCGGACTATTGTGATCCCCCAGGCAAACTCATGACATTCGTTATTCATGACAAAGAAATTGGGGTAATCCCAAAAAGGATTTCAATCGGTTTATCCTAGATTAACAAAGGATACGTATATAGAATAGCATCAAGTTACCTACACGATGTAGTAGTGATTTACATAATTTGATGGGCGCCATTGTATTAGCTTTTAATTTCATAAAAACCCTCGAATATTAAATTTTATATGATACCACATTGTGGAAAATGACATTTCTCATACAAATTTTAGTAAGGGTATTAAAGGAGTATTCTAAAAATGGCGGAAAATGAACCTAGGTTCGAGGACACGGAAAATTACCATCTCCCAGTCAAGCTCATGATAACCTCTATTCATTTTTAAAAAATTGGGGTGATCCAAAAAGGATTTTAACAGGTTCATCTGGGATGAAACATGGATACTTATATGGAATAGCACCAAGTATCCCAACACGATGTAGTTGCGCTTTTCAAAATTTTGATGGGCGCAATTGCATTAGATTTTAATTTATTAAAAAGCCTCGAATATTAAATTTTAAGTGATACCACGTCGTGGAAAATGATCTTTCTCATACCACCTATAGTAAGCCTATGAATGGAATATTCCAAAAATGATGGACGATTAACCCAAGTTCGAGGACGCGGACCATTGTGATCCCCCAGTAAAACTCATGACATTTGTTATTCATGACAAAGAAACCGGGGTGATCCCAAAAAGGATTTCAATCGGTTTATCCTAGATGAACAAAGGATACGTATACAGAATAGCATCAAGTTACCCTACACGATGTAGTAGTGCTTTTCATAATTTGATGGGCACCATTGTATTAGCTTTTAATTTCATTAAAACCCTCGAATATTAAATTTTATATGATACCACGTTGTGGAAAATGATATTTCTCATACACATTTTAGTAAGGGTATTAATGGAATATTCTAAAAATGGTGGAACCTAGGTTCGAGGAAACGGAAAATTACCATCTCCCAGTCAAGCTCATGATAACCTTTATTCATTTTCAAAAAATCAGGGTGATCCCAAAAAGGATTTTAACAGGTTCATCTGGGGTGAAACATGGATACTTATATGGAATAGCACCAAGTATCCCAACACGATGTAGTTGCGCTTTTCAAAATTTTGATGGGCGCAATTGCATTAGATTTTAATTTATTAAAAAGCCTCGAATATTAGATTTTAAGTGATACCACGTCGTGGAAAATGATCTTTCTCATACCGCCTATAGTAAGCCTATGAATGGAATATGCCAAAAATGATGGACGATTAATCCGTGTTCAAGGATGCCAAACTCATGACATCTATTATTCATGACAAACACACAGGGGTGATCCTAAAAAGGATTTCAATGGTTTATCCGGGATGAACCATGGATACCTTTGCGGAATAGCATCAAGTCCCCCTACACGATGAAGTAGAGTTTTTCAAAATTTGAAGGGCACAATTGTATTAGCTTTTAATTTCATAAAACCCTAGAATATTAAATTTGAAGTGATACCTTGTTATGGAAAATGATCTTTCTCATACCGCTTTTAGTAAGGGTATTAATGGAATATTATAGAAATGACGAAAGATTAACCAGGTTCTTGCATGCGGACAATTTCCATCCCCCAGTCCAACTCATGATAACAGTTATTCATTTGAACATATTAGTGTGATCCCAAAAAAGGATTACAACAGGTTTTTTCGGGATGAAACCTAGATACTTATATGGAATAGTATGAAGTATCACAACACGATGTAGTAGTGCTTTTAAAAATTTGATGGGCACAATTTCATTCGCTTTTAATTTAATAAAAAACCCTCGAATATAAAATTTTACGTGATAGCACGTTGTGGAAAATGATCTTCTAATACCGCTTTTAGTAAGGGTATTAATGTAATATTCTAAAAATGACGGAAGATTAATCTAGGTTCGAGGACATGGACAATAGCCATCCGGGCTCATGATAACAATTATTCATTTTAAAGAAACTGGGGTGATCCCTAAAAGGATTTTAACAGGTTCATCTAGGATGAATCATGGATACTTATACGGAATAGCATCAAGTATCCCAACACGATGTAGTAGCGCTTTTCAAAATTTGATGGGCCCAATTGCATTAGCTTTTAATTTAATAAAATCCCTCGAATATTAAATTCTAAATGATACCAAGTTGTGTAAAATGATCTTTATCATACCGCTTATAGTAATGGTATTAATGGAATATTCATGAAATGATGGACGATTAATCTGGGTTCGAGGACGCGGACCATTTCGATCCCCCTATCAAAATCATGACAACATTTATTCATGACAAAGAAAGTGGGGTGATCCCAAAAAGGATTTCAACAGGTTCATCCTAGATTAATCTTGGACACTTATACGGAATAGCATCAAGTTACCCAACACGATGTAGTAGCGCTTTTCAAAATTGGATGCGGGCAATTGCATTAGCTTTTAATTTCATAAAAACCATCGAATATTAAATTTGAAGTGATACCACATTGTGGAAAATGATCTTTCTCATACCGCTTGTAGTAAGCCTATGAATGGAATATTCCAAAAAAGATAGTAGATTAACCCAAGTTCGAGGACGCGGACCATTGTGATCCCCCAGTCAAACTAAGGACAATCGTTATTCATGACAAAAAAAACTGGGGTGATCCCAAGAAGGATTTCAATCGGTTTATCCTTGATGAACCATGGATATCAATACGAAATAACATCAAATTACCCTACACGATAAAGTTTTGCTTTTCAAAATTTGAAGGGAAAAATTGTATTAGCTTTTAATTTCATAAAAACTATCGAATAATAAATTTGAAGTGATACAAAGTTATGGAAAATGATCTTTCTCATACCACTTTCAGTTAGGGTATTAATGGAATATTATAGAAATGACGGAAGATTAACCCAGGTTCTAGGACGTGGACAATTTTCATCCCCTAGTCCAGCTCATGATAACAGTTATTCATTTTAAAGAAACTGGGGTGATCCCAAAAAGAATTTCAACAGGTTCATCCGGGATGAAACCTAGATACTTATAAGGAATAGATTCAAGTATCCCAACACGATGTAGTAGCGGTTTTAAAAATTTGATGGGCGCAATTGCATTAGCTTTTGATTTAATAAAAATCCTCGAATATTAAATCTGAAGCGATACCACGTTATGGAAAATTAACTTTCTAATACCCTTTTAGTAAGGGTATTAATGGAATGTTCTAAAAATGATGGAATATAACCTAGGTTCGAGGACACGGACAATTTCCATCCCCCAGTTATACTTATGATAACAGTTATTCATTTTAAAAAACTGGGGTGATCCCAAAAAGGATTTTAACATTTTCATCTGGGATGAAACATGGATACTTATATGGAATAACATCAAGTATCCCAACACGATATACTATCGCTTTTCAAAATTTGATGGGTGCAACTTCATTAGCTTTTAATTTAATAAAAACCCTCGAATTTTAAATTTTAAGTTATACCAAGTTGTGGAAAATGATCTTTCTCATACCGCTTATAGTAAGGGTAATAATTGAACATTTTTGAAATGATAGATGATGAACCCTAGTTCGAGGACGCGGACAATTGCGATCCCCTAGTAAAAATCATGGCAACCATTATTCATGACAAAGGAAAGTGGGGGTGATTCCAAAAAGTATTTCAACAGGTTCATCCTAGATTAACCCTGGATACTTATATGGAATAGCATCAAGTTACCTAACATGATGTAGTAGCGCTTTTCAAAATTGGATGGATGCAATTGCATTAGCTTTTAATTTCATAAAAACCCTCGAATATTAAATTTGAAGTGATACTACGTTCTGGAAAATGATCTTTCTCATACCGCTGTTAGTAAGGGTATTAATGGAATATGCTAAAAATTATGAAGGATTAACCCAGGTTCAAGGACAAGGACAATTGCCATCCTGCAGTCAAGCTCATGATAACCGTTATTCATTTTAAACAAACTGGGGTGATCCCAAAAATGATTTTAACTGGTTCATCTAGGATGAAACAATGATACTTATATGGAATAGCATCAAGTATCCCAACACGATGTAGTAGAGGTTTTCAAAATTTGATGGATGCATTTGCATTAGCTTTTAATTAAACAAAAAGCCTTGAATATTAAATTTAAAGTGATACCAAGTTGTGGAAAATGATCATATTTATACCGCTTATAGTAATGATATAAATGGAATATTTGTGAAATGATAGATGATTAACCCGAGTTCGAGGATGCGTACCATTGCGATCCCCCAGTCAAAATCATGACAACCTATATTCATGACAAAGAAAGTGGGGTAATCTCAAAAAGGATTTCAACAAGTTCATCGTGGATTAACCCTGGATACTTATATTAAATAGCATCAAGTTACCCAACACAATGTAGTAGCGCTTTTCAAAATTGGATTAGATTTTTAATTTCATAAAAACCCTCAAATATTATATTTGAAGTGAAATCTGCTTGTGGAAAATGATCTTTCTCATGCCGCTTATAGTAAACCTATGAATAGAATATTCCAAAAATGATGGACGATTAACCCGAGTTCTAGAACGTAGACCATTGTGATCCCCCAGTCAAACTCATGACAACTATTATTCATGACAAACAAACTGGTGTGATCCCAAAAGGTATTTCGACAGGTTCATCCTTGATTAACCCTGGATACTTATATAGAATAGCAACAAGTTACCCAACACGATGTAGTTGCATTTTTCAAAATATGATGGGCGCAATTGCATTAGCTTTTAATTTCATCAAAACCCTGGAAATTAAATTTGATGTGATACCAAGTGGTGGTAAATGATCTTTCTCATAATGCTTATAGTAAGGGTATTAATGGAATAAATTTGAAATGATGCACGATTAACCCGAGTTTGAGGGTGCGGACCATTGCGATCCCTTTGTCAAATCATGACAATCTCTATTCATGATAAAGAAGTAGGGTGATGCCAAAAAGGATTTCAACAGATTCATCTTGGATTAACCCTGGATACTTATATGGAATAACATCAAGTTACACAACATGATGTAGTAGCTCTTTTCAAAATTGGATGGGAGCAATTGCATTAGCTTTTAATTTCATAAAAACCCCGGAATAGTAAATTTGAAGTGATACCACAGTGTGGAAAATGATCTTTCTCATACTGCTTATAATAAGCCAATGAATGGAATATTCCAAAAATGATGGATGGTTAAACCGAGTTCGAGGATGGAAACCATTGTGATATCCCCTAATTAAACTCATGACAAATTTTATTCATGACATACAAGCTGGGGTGATCCCAAAAAGGATTTCAATCGGTTTCTCCTGGATGAACCATTGATACTTATAAGGAATGGCATCAAGTTACCCTACACGATGTAGTAGCGATTTTAAAAATTTGATGGGCGCAATTGTATTAGATTTTAATTTAATAAAAACCCTCGAATATTAAATTTGAAATGATACCATGTTATGGAAATGATCTTTCTCATACAACTTTTAGTAAGGGTATTAATGAAATATTTTTAAAACGACGGAAGATTAACCCAGGTTCGAGGACATGGACAATTGCAATCCCCCAGTCAAACGCATGGATACAGATGGGCACAATTGGATTTGCTTTTAATTTCATAAAAACCCTTGAAAATTAAATTTGAAGTGATACCACATTGTGGAAAATGATCTTTTTAGTACCGCTTATAGTATGTCTATGAATGGAATATTCCAAAAATGAAGGACAATTAACCCGAGTTCGAGGACGTGGACCATTGTGACCCCCCAGTCAAACTTATGAGAACCGTTTTTCATGACAAACAAACTTGGGCGATCCAAAAAAGATTTCAATCAGTTTATCTTGGATGAACCATGGATACGTATATGGAATAGTATCAAGTTAACCTACACGATGTAGTAGCACTTTTAAAATTTTGATTGGCACAATTGTATTAGATTTTGATTTATTTAAAACCCTTGAATATTAAAATTGAAGAGATATCACGTTATTCAAAATGATCTTTCTCATACCGCTTTTAGTGAGGGTATTAATGGAATGTTCTAAAAGTGATGGAATATTAACCCAGGTTTGAGAACACAGACAATTTCCATCCCCCAGTCAAGCTCATGATAACCGTTATCCATTTTAAAGAAACTGGGGTAATCCCAAAAAGGATTTTAACAGGTTCATCTGGGATGAAACATGGATACTTTATGGAATCGAATCAAGTATCCCAACACGATTTAGTAGCACTTTTCAAAATTTGATAGGTGCAATTGCATTAGCTTTTTATTTAATAGAAACCCTTGAATATTAAATTTGAAGTGATACCAAGTTGTGGAAATGATCTTTCTCATACTGCTTATACTAAGGGTATTAATGGAATATTTTTAAAATAATGGATGATTAACCCAAGTTCAAGGACGTAGACCATTGCGATCCCCCAGTCAAAATCATGACAACCTTTGTTCATGACAAAGAAAGTGGGGTGATCCCAAAAAGTTTATAATGGAATATTCTAAAAATGATGGAAGAGTAATCCAGGTTCAAGGACACGGACAATTTCCATCCCCTGGTCAAACTCATGATAACCGTTATTCATTTTAAAGAATCTAGGGTGATCCCAAAGAGGATTTTAACAGGTTCATCTGGGATGAAACATTGATACTTATATGGAATAACATCAAGTATCCTAACATGATGTAGTAGCAGTTTTAAAATTTTTATGGGCGTAAATGCATTAGCTTTTAATTTAATAAAAACACATGAATATTAAATTTGAAATGATATCAAGTTGTGGAAAAAGATTTTTCTCATACCACCTATAATAAAAGTATTAATGGAATATTTTTTTAAATGATGGACCATTAAGCCGAGTTCAAGGATGCGGACCATTCCAATCCCCCAATCTAAATCAGGAAAACCTTTATTCATGACAAAGAAAGTGGGGTGATAACAAAAAGGATTTCAGCAGGTTCATCCTGGATTACCCCTGGATAATTATATGGAAAAGCATCAAGTTACCCAACACGATGTAGTAGCGCTTTTAAAAATTGGATGGGCGAAATTGCATTGGCTTTTAATTTCATAAAACCCCTCGAGTATTAAATTTGATGTGATACTATGTTGTTGAAAAGGATCTTTCTCATACCGCTTATAGTAAGCCTATGAATGGAATATTTCAAAAATGATGGACGATTAACCCGAGTTCGAGGACGTGGACCATTGTGATCCCCCAGTCAAACTCATCACAACCGTTATTCATGACAAACAAACTGGGGTGATCCCAAAAAGGTTTTCAACAGGTTCATCCTAGATTAACCCTGAATATTTATATAGAATAGCATCAAGTAACCCGAGTAACGCTTTTCAAAATTGGATGGGCGCAATTGCATTAGCTTTTAATTTCATAAAAACCCTGAAATATTAAATTTGAAGTGATACCAAGTTGTGGAAAATGATATTTGTCATACCGCTTATAGTAAGGGTATTAATGGAATGTTTTTGAAATGATGAGAGATTAACCCAAGTTCGAGGACGCCGACCATTGTGATCCCCCGGTCAAAACCATGACAACCTTTATTCATGACAAAGAAAGTGGGGTGATTCCAAAAAGGATTTCAACAGGTTCATCCTAGATTAACCCTGGATGGAATAGCATCAAGTTACCCAACATGATGTAGTAGCGCTTTTCAAAATTGGATGGGTGCAATTGCATTAGCTTTTAATTTCATAAAAACCCTCGAATATTAAATTTGAAGTGATACTACGTTCTGGAAAATGATCTTTCTCATACCGCTGTTAGTAAGGGTATTAATGGAATATGCTAAAAATGATGAAGGATTAACCCAGATTCGAGAACATGGACAATTTCCATCCCGCAGTCATGCTCATGATAACCGTTATTCATTTTAAACAAACTTGGGTGATCCCAAAAAGGATTTTAACTGGTTCATCCCAAAAAGCCTTGAATATTAAATTTGAAGTGATACCAAGTTGTGGAAAATGATCATATTTATACAGCTTATAGTAATGATATTAATGGAATATTTATGAAATGATAGATGATTAACCCGAGTTCGAGGACGCGTACCATTGCGATCCCCTAGTCAAAATCATGACAACCTATATTCATGACAAAGAAAGTGGGGTAATCTCAAAAAGGATTTCAACAAGTTCATCGTGGATTAACCCTGGATACTTATATTAAATAGCATTAAGTTACCCAACACAATGTAGTAGCGCTTTTCAAAATTGGATTAGATTTTTAATTTCATGAAAACCCTCGAATATTAAATTCGAAGTGAAACCAGCTTGTGGAATATGATCTTTCTTATGCCGCTTACAGTAAACCTATGAATAGAATATTCCAAAAATGATGGACGATTAACCCGAGTTCTAGGACGCAGACCATTGTGATCCCCCAGTCAAACTCATGACAACCATTATTCATGACAGACAAACTGGTGTGATCCCAAAAGGTATTTCGACAGGTTCATCCTTGATTAACACTGGATACTTATATAGAATAGCAACAAGTTACCCAACACGATGTAGTTGCATTTTTCAAAATATGATGGGCACAATTGCATTAGCTTTTAATTTCATCAAAACCCTGGAAATTAAATATGATGTGATACCAAGTGGTGGTAAATGATCTTTCTCATACTTCTTATAGTAAGGGTATTAATGGAATAATTTTGAAATGATGGACTATTAACCCGAGTTTGAGGATGCGGACCATTGCGATCCCTCTGTAAAAATCATGAAAACCTCTATTCATGACAAAGAATTAGGGTGATGCCAAAAAGTATTTCAACATATTCATCTTGGATTAACCCTGGATACTTATATAAAATAACATCAAGTTACACAACACGATGTAGTAGCTCTTTTCAAAATTGGATGGGAGCAATTGCATTAGCTTTTAATTTCATAAAATCCCTGGAATATTAAATTTGAAGTGATACCAAGTTGTGGAAAATGATATTTCTCATACCGCTTATAATAAGCCAATGAATGGAATATTCCAAAAATGATGGACGGTTAAATCGAGTTCGAAGACGGAAACCATTGTGATCCCCCAATCAAACTCATGAAAAACGTTATTCATGACATACAAGCTGGGGTGATCCCAAAAAGGATTTCAATCGGTTTCTCCTGGATGAACCATTGATACTTATAAGGAATAGCATCAAGTTACCCTACACGATGTAGTAGCGATTTTAAAATTTTGATGGGCATAATTGTATTAGCTTTTAATTTAATAAAAACCCTCGAATATTAAATTTGAAATGATACCATGTTATGGAAATGATCTTTCTCATACAACTTTTAGTGAGGGTATTAATGAAATATTTTTAAAATGACGGAAGATTAACCCAGGTTCGAGGACATGGACAATTGCAATCCCCCAGTCAAGCTCATGGATACAGATAGGCACAATTACATTTTCTTTTAATTTCATAAAAACCCTTGAATATTACATTTTAAGTGATACCACGTTGTGGAAAATGATCTTTTTAGCACCGCTTATAGTATGTCTATAAATACAATATTCCAAAAATGATGGACAATTAACTTGAGTTCGAGGACGCGGACCATTGTGTTATCCCACTTGAACTCATCACAACCGTTATTAATGACAAACAAATGATGGTGATCCCAAAAAGGTTTTCAACAGATTCATCCTGGATTAACCCTAGATACTTATTTCGAATAACATCAAGTTAACCAACACGATGTAGTAGCACTTTTCACAATTGAATGGGCGCAATTGCATTTTCTTTTAATTTCATAAAAACCCCCGAATATTAAATTTTAAGTGATACTACGTTGTGGAAATGGATCTTTTTCATACCGCTTATAGTAAGTCTATCAATGGAATATTCCAAAAATGAAGGACGATTAACCAGAGTTCAAGGACGCGGACCATTGTGACCCCCCAGTCAAACTTATGGGAACCGTTTTTCACGACAAACAAACTTGGGTGATCCAAAAAAGATTTCAATCGGTTTATCTTGGATGAACCATGGATACGTATACGGAATAGTATCAAGTTAACCTACACGATGTAGTAGCACTTTTAAAATTTTGATTGGAACGATTGTATTAGATTTTGATTTATTTAAAAACCTTGAATATTAAAATTGAAGAGATATCACATTATTCAAAATGATCATTCTCATACCGCTTTTAGTGAGGGTATTAATGGAATGTTCTAAAAGTGATGGAAGATTAACATAGGTTTGAGGACACAGACAATTTAGAACCCCCAGTCAAGCTCATGTTAACCATTATTCATTTTAAAGAAACTGGGGTAATCCCAAAAAGGATTTTAACAGGTTCATCTGGGATGAAACATGGATACTTTATGGAATAGAATCAAGTATCCCAACACGATTTACTAGCGCTTTTCAAAATTTGATAGGCGCAATTGCATTAGCTTTTTATTTAATAGAAACCCTTGAATATTAAATTTGAAGCGATACCAAGTTGTGGAAATGATCTTTCTCATACCGCTTATACTAAGGGTATTAATGGAATATTTTTAAAATAATGGATGATTAACCCAAGTTCAAGGACGCAAACCATTGCGATCCCCCAGTCAAAATCATGACAACCTTTGTTCATGACAAAGAAAGTGGGGTGCTCCCTAAAAGGTTATAATGGAGTATTCTAAAAATGATGAAAGAGTAATCCAGGTTCGAGGACACGGACAATTTCAATCCCCCGGTCAAACTCATGATAATCGTTATTCATTTTAAAGAATCTAGGGTGATCCCAAAAAGGATTTTAACAGGTTCATCTGGGATGAAACATTGATACTTATATGGAATAGCATCAAGTATCCTAACATGATGTAGTAGCAGTTTTAAAATTTTGATGGCCGCAATTGCATTAGCTTTTAATTTAATAAAAACACATGAATATTAAATTTGAAATGATATCAAGTTGTGGAAAAAGATCTTTCTCGTACCGCTTATAATAAAGGTATTAATGGAATATTTTTTAAAATGATGGACCATTAAGCCGAGTTCAAGGATGCGGACCATTCCAATCCCCCCGTCCAAATCAGGAAAACCTTTATTCATGACAAAGAAAGTGGGGTGATAACAAAAAGGATTTCAGCAGGTTCATCCTGGATTACCCCTGGATAATTATATGGAATAGCATCAAGTTACCCAACACGATGTAGTAGCGCTTTTAAAAATTGGATGGGCGAAATTGCATTGGCTTTTAAATTCATAAAAACCCTCGAGTATTAAATTTGATGTGATACTACGTTGTGGAAAATGATCTTTCTCATACCGCTTATAGTAAGCCTATGAATGGAATATTTCAAAAATGATGGACGATTAACCCGAGTTCGAGGACGTGGACCATTGTGATTCCCCAGTCAAACTCTTCACAACCGTTATTCATGACAAACAAACTGGGGTGATCCCAAAAAGGTTTTCAACAGGTTAATCCTAGATTAACCCTGAATACTTATATAGAATAGCATCAAGTAACCCAACATGATGTAGTAGCGCTTTTCAAAATTGGACGGCCCAATTGCATTAGCTTTTAATTTCATAAAAACCATGAAATATTAAATTTGAAGTGATACCAAGTTGTGGAAAATGATATTTGTCATACCGTTTATTGTAAGGGTATTAATGGAATTTTTTTGAAATGATGAGAGATTAACCCAAGTTGGAGGACGCCGACCATTGCGATCCCCCGGTCAAAACCATGACAACCTTTATTCATGACAAAGAAAGTGGGGTGATCCCAAAAAGGATTTCAATAGATTCATCCTGGATTATTCCTGGATACTTTTATGGAATAGCATCAAGTTACCCAACACGATGCAGTATATCTTTTCAAAATTGGATTGGCGCAATTGCATGCGCTTTTAATTTCATGAATACCCTCGAATATTAAATTTAAAGTGATACCACATTGTGCAAAATGATCTTTCTCATGTTGCTTATAATAAGCCTAGGAATGGAATATTACAAAAATGATGGACGATTAACCTGAGTTCGAGGACGCGGACCATTGTGATCCCCCAATGAAACTTATAACAACCGTTATTCATGACAAACAAACTGGGGTGACCCCAAAAAGGATTTCAATCAGTTTATCCTGGATGAATTATGGATACTTATACGGAATAGCATCAAGTTACCCCACACGATGTAGTAGCAATTTTAAAAATTTGATGTGCGCAATTGTATTACCTTTGAATTTCATAAAACCCTTGAATACTATATTTGAAGTGATACCACGTTATGGAAAATTCTTATTCTCATACCACTTATAGTGAGGGTATTAATGGAATATTCTAAAAATGATGGAATATTAACCAAGGTTCGAGGACACGGACAATTGCAATCCCCCTGTCAAACTCATGATAGCCATTATTCATATTAAAGAAACTGGGGTGATACCAAAAAGGATTTTAACAGGTTCATGTGGGATAAAACATGGATACTTTATGGAATAGCATCAAGTATCCCAATATGACGTAGTAGCACTTTCCAAAATTTGATGGGCGCAATTGAATTAGCTTTTAATTTAATAAAAACCCTCGAATATTAAATTTTAAGTGATAACAAGTTGTGGAAAATGATCTTTCTTATACCGCTTATAGTAAGGGTATTAATGGAATATTTTTGAAATGATGGACGATTAACCCGAGTTCGAGGGCGTGGACCATTTCAATCCCCCAGTTAAAATCATGACAACCTTTGTCCATCACAAAGAAAGTGGGGTGATCCGAAAAAGGATTTCTACAGGTTCATTCTTGAATAACCCTGGATATTTATATTGAATAGCTTCAAGGTACCCAACATGATGTTGTGGCGCTTTTCAAAATTGGAAGGGCGCAATTGCATTTGATTTTAAATTCATAAAGACCCTGGAATATTAAATTTGAAGTGATACCACGTTATAGTAGGTCTATGAATGGAAGATTCCAAAAATGGTGGATTTAACCCGAGTTCGAGGATGCAGACCATTGTGATCCCCCAGTCAAACTCATGAAAACATTTATTCCTGACAAACAAACCGGGGTGATCCCAAAATGATTACAATCAGTTTATCCTTAATGAACCATGTATACGTATACGTAATAGCCCCAAGTTACCCTACACGATGTAGGAGCGCTTTTCAAAATTTGATGGGCGTAATTGTATTAGATTTTAATTTCATAAAAACCCTGAAATATTAATTTTGAAGTGATAACACATTGTGGAAAATGATTTCTCTCATACCGCTTAAAGTAAGGGTATTAATGGTATATTTTAAAAAATTATGGACAAATAAACCAGGTTCGAGGATGTGGACAACTTCCATCCCCCAGTCAAACCCTTGAAAACTGTTATTCATTACAAAGAAACTGGGTTGATCCCGAAAAGAATTTCAATTGGTTCATCCTGGATGAACCATGGATACTTATCCAAAATAGCATCAAGTTACCCAACACGTTGTAGTAGCGCATTTCAAAATTGGATAGGCGAAATTGTAGTATCTTTTAATTTCATAAAAACCCTGGAATATTAGATTTGAACTGATACCAAATTGTGAAAAATAAGCTTTCTCATACCTCCTTTAGTAAAGGTTATAATGGAATATTCTAAAAATGACGAAATATTAACCCAGGTTTGAGGACACGGACTATTGCAATCCCCCAGTCAAGCTCATGATAACCGTTATTCATTTTAAAGAACCTGTGGTGATCTGAAAAAGAATTTTAATAGGTACATCGGGGATGAAACCTTGATACTTATATGGAATACTATCAAGTATCCCAACACGATGTAGTAGCGCTTTTCAAAATTGGACGGGCGCAATTGCATTAGCTTTTAATTTCAGAAAAATGCTCGAATATTAAATTTGAAGTGATACCAATTTGTGGAAAATGATCTTTATCATACCTCTCATAGTAAGGGTATTAATGGAATATTTTTGAAATGATGGACGATTAACCCGAGTTTGAGGACACGAACCATTACGATCCCCCAGTCAAAATCATGACAACCTTTAATCATGACAAAGAAAGTGGGGTGATCCCAAAAAGGATTTTAACATATTCATCCTGGATTAACCTTGGATACTTATATGGAATAGTGTCAAGTTACCCAACACGATGTAGTAGCACTTTTCAAAATTGGATGGGCGTAATTGCATTAGCTTTTAATTTCATAAAAACCCTCAAATATTAAATTTGAAGTGATACCATGTTGTGGAATATGATCTTTCTCATACCACTTATAGTAAGCCAATGAATGGAATATTCCAAAAATTATGGACGATTAACCCGAGTTTAAGGACACGAACCATTCTGATCCCCCAATCAAACTCATGACAACTGTTATTCAAGACAAACAAACTGGGGAGATCTCAAAAATGATTTCAATCAATTTATCCTGGATGAACCATGGATACACATATGGAATAGCTTCAAGTTACCCTACTCGACGCAGTAGCGTATTTCAAAATTTGATAGGCGCAGTAAGGGTATTAAGGGTATATTCTAAAAATGATGGATAACTAAACAAGGTTCGAGGACGTGGACAATTTCCATCACCAGTAAAACCCATGAACAATGCCATTCATTACAAAGAAACTGGGGTGATTCCATAAAGGATTTCAATAGGTTCATCTTGGATGAACCCTGGATACTTATCCAAAATATCATCAAGTTACCCTATACAATTTGGTAGTGCTTTTCAAAATTTGATGGGCTCAATTTTTTTAGCTTTTAATTTCATAAAAACCCTCGAATATTAAATTTGAAGTGATACCACGTTGTGGAAAATGAACTTTCTCATACCGCATTAGTAAGGGTCTTAATGGAATATACTAAAAATAACGTAAGATTACCCGTTTCGAGGACGCAGGCAATTTCCATCTCCCAGTCAAACTTATGACAAGCGTTATTCATGAAAAAGAAACATGGACGATCCCAAAAAGGATTTCAATAGGTTTATCGTGGATAAATTATGGATACTTATGTGGAATAGCATCAAGTTACCCAACACGATGTAGTAGCTCTTTTCAAAATTGAATGGGCACAATTAAATTAGCTTTTAATTTAATAAAAACCCTCGAATATTAAATTTGAAGTGATACCACGTTATGGAAAATGATATTTCTCAAACCACTTTTAGTAAGGGTATTAATGGAATATTCTAGAAATGACCGAAGATTAACCCAAGTTCGAGGACGCTGATAATTTCCATCCCCCAGTCAAACCCATGAAAACTGTTATTCATTACAAAGAAACTGAGGTGATCTCAAAAAGGATTTCAATAGGTTCATCTTGGATGAACCCTGGATACTTATCTAAAATAGCATCAAGTTACCCAACATGATATAGTACCACGTTTCAAAATTGATGGGTGCAATTGTATTAGCTTTTAATTTCATAAAAACCCTGGAATATTAGTTTTAAAAAGATACCACATTTTGTAAAATGATCTTTCTCATACTACTTATAGTAAGGGTATGAATGGAATATTCTAAAAATGACGGAAGATTAACCCAGGTTCGAGGACGTGGACAATTGCCATCCCCCAGTCAAACTCATGACAACCATTATTCATGACAAAGAAACTGGGGTGATCCAAAAAAGTATTTGAATAGGTTCATCCTTGATTAACCCTGGATACTTATCTGGAATAGAATCAAGTTACCCAACACAAAGTACTAGAGCTTTTCAAAATAGGATGGGAGCAATTGCATTAGCTGTTAATTTCATAAGAACCCTAGAATATTAAATTCGAAGTGATACCTCGTTGAGGAAAATGATCTTTCTCATACCACTTTTACTAAGGGTAGTAATGTAATATTCTTAAAATGACAGAAGATTGAACCAGGTTCAAGGGCACGGAAAATTGCCATCCCCTAGTCAATCTCATAATAACCATTATTCATTTTAAAGAAACTGGGGTGATCCCAAAAAGGATTTTAACAGCTTCATCTAGGATGAAACATGGACACTTATATGGAATATTATCAAGTATCCCAACACGATGTAGTAGTGCTTTTCAAAATTTGATGGGCGTAATTGAATTAGCCTTTAATTTAATCAAAATCCTCGAATATTAAACTTTAAGTGATACTAAGTTGTGGAAATGGTGTTTGTCACACCGCTTATAGTAAGGGTATTAATGGAATATTGTTGAAATGATGTATGATTAACCCGAGTTCTAGGACACGAACCATTGTGATGCCCCGGTCAAAATCATGACAAAGAAAGTGGGGCGATCCCAAAAAGGATTTCAACAGGTTCATCCTGGATTAACCCTAGATACATATATGAAATAGCATCAAGTTACCCAACACGATGTAGTAACGCTTTTCAAAATTTCATGGGCGCAATTGCATTAGTTTTTAATTTAATAAGAACCCTTTAATTTCAAATTCAAAGTGATTCCCTGTTGTGGAAAATGATCTTTTTCATACCGCTTATAGTAAGCCTTCGAAAGGAATATTAAAAAAATGATAGACGATTAACCTGAGTTTGAGGATGCGAACCATTGTGATCCCCCAGTCAAACTCATGACAGCCATTATTCATGACAAACAAACTGGGGTGATCCCACAAATGATTTCAATCGGTTCATCTTAGATGAACCATGGATACCTATACGAAATAGCATCACGTTACCCCACACGATGTAGTAGCGCGTTTCAAAATTTGATGGGAGTAATTGTATTACTTTTTCATTTTAGAATAACCCTAGAATATTAAATTTGAAGTAATAACACATCGTGGAAAATGATTTCTCTCATACCACTTATAGTAAGGGTATTCATAGTATATTTTTAAAATGATGGTCGATTAAACCGGGTTTGAGGATGTGGAAATTTCCATCCCCCCGTCAAACCCATGAAAACTGTTATTCATTACAAAGAAACTGGGGTGATCCCAAAAAGTATTTCAATAGGTTCATCCTTGTTGAACCCTGGATACTTATCTAAAATAGCATCAAGTTACCCATCACGATATAGTACCACTTTTTAAAATTTGATGGGCGCAATTGTATTAGCTTTTAATTTCATAAAAACCCTGGAATATTAAATTTAAAAAGATACCACGTTGTGGAAAATGATCTTTCTCATACTACTTATAGTAAGGGTATTAATGGAATATTCTAAAAATGACGGATGATTAACCCAAGTTTGAGGACACGGAAAATTTCCATCCCTCAGTCAAACTCATACCGCTTATAGTAAGGGTATTAATGGAATATACTAAGAATGCTGAAAGATTAACCCAGGTTCGAGAACGTGAACAATTTCCATCCTCCCCTCAAACTTATGAAAGCCATTATTCATGAAAAAGAAACTGGGGGATCCCAAAAATTATTTCAATAGGTTCATCTTGGATAAACCCTGGATGCTTATATGGAATAGCATCAAGTTACCCAACACAATGTAGTAGCGCTTTTCAAAATTGGATGGGCACAATTTCATTAGCTTTTAATTTCGTAAAAACCCTCGAATATTAAATTTGAAGAGATACCACGTTATGGAAAATGATCTTTCTCATACCGCTTTTAGTAAAGGTATTAATGGAATATTCTAGAAATGACGGAAGATTAAACTATGTTCAAGGACGCGGACAATTACCATCCCCCAGTGAAACTCATGATAACCTTTATTCATTTTAAAGATATTGGGGGTGATCCCAGAAGGATTTCAACAGGTTCATCCAGGGTGAAACCTAGATACTTATATAGAATAGCATGAAGTAACCCAACACGATGTAGTAGCGCTTTTCAAAATTTGATAGGCGTAATTGCATTATCTTCTAAATCCATAATAACCCTTGAATATTAAATATGAAGTGATACGAAGTTGGGGAAAATGATCTTTCTCATACCGCTTATAGTAAAGGTTAAAGTGGAATATTTTAGAAATGATGGACGATTAACCCGAGTTCAAAGATGCGGACCACTGCGATCCCCCAGTCAAAATCATGAGAACCATTACTCATAACAAAGAAATTGGGGTGATCCCAAAAAGTATTTTAACAAGTTCAGCATGGATTAAACCTGGATAATTATATGAAATAGCATCAAGTTACCCAACACGATGTAGTAGCGCTTTTCAAAATTGGATGGGGGCAATTGCATTAGCTTTTAATTTTATAAAAACCTTGAATATTAAATTTTATGTGATACCACGTTGAGGAAAATGATCTTTCTCATAACGCTTATAGTTAGCCTATGAATGGAATATTCCAAAAATGATGGACGATTAACCCGAGTTCGAGGACGCTTACCATTGTGATCCCCAAGTCAAACTCAGGACAACCGTAATTCATGACAAACAAACTGAGGTGATCCCAAAAAGGATTTCAATATGTTCATCCTGGATAAACCATGGATACCTATACGAAATAGCATAAAGTTACCCTACACGATGTAGTAGAGCTTTTCAAAATTTGATTGGCACAATTGTATTAGATTTTAATTTCATAAAAATCCTTGAATTTTAAATTTAAAGTAAAACTATGTTGGGGAAAATGATTTCTCTCATACCGCTTATAGTGAAGTTATTAATGGTATATTCTAGAAATGATGGACTATTAAACAGGGATCAAGGACGCGAACAATTTCCATCCCCCGGTCAAACCCATGAAAATTGTTATACATTACCAAGAAACTATGGTGATCCCAAAAGGGATTTCAATAGGTTCATCCTCGATGAACCCTGGATACTTATCTAAAATAGCATGAAGTTACCCAACATGATATAGTACTGCTTTTCAAAATCCGATGGGCGCAATTGTATTTGCTTTTAATTTCACAAAAACCATGGAATATTAAACTTGAAGTGATACCACATTTTGAAAAATGATCTTTCTCATACCACTTATAGTAAGGGTATTGATGAAGTATTATAAAAATAATGGAAGATTACCTCGGGTTCGAGGACACGAACAATTGCCATCCCACAGTCAAACTCATGACAACCGTTATTCATGACAAAGAAACAGGGGTGATCCCAAAAATAATTTGAATAGGTTCATCCTTGATTAACCCTGGATACTTATTTGGAATAGCATAAAGATACCAACCACAATGTAGTATCACTTTTCAAAATTTGATGGGTGCAATTACATTAGCTTTTAATTTCATAAAAAACCCTTGAATATTAAATTTGAAGTGATACCACGTTGTGGAAAATGATATCTTTCATACCGCTTATAGTGAAGGTATTAATGGCATATTCTAAAAATGATGAATGATTAAACTGGGTTTGAGGACGTGGACAATTTCCCTCCCCCAGTCAAACCCATCAAAACTATTATTCATTACAAACAAACTGGGGTGATCCCAAAAGGATTTCAATAGGTTCATCCCAGATGAACCCTAGATACTTTTATAAAATAGCATCAAGTTACCTAACACGATATAGTAGCACTTTTCAAAATTTGATAGGTGTAATTGCATTATCTTTTAATTTCATAAAAACCCTCGAATATCAAATTTGAAGTGATACCATGTTTTGGAAAATGAAATTTCTCATACCACTTATAGTAAGGATATTAATGGAATATTATAAAAGTGATGGAAGATTAACCCTAGTTCGAGGACGCAGACAATTGCCTTCCCCTATTTAAACTCATGGCAACCATTATTCATTTTATATGGAATAGCATGAAGTATCACAACACGATGTAGTAGTGCTTTTAAAAATTTCATGGGCACAATTGCATTCACTTTTAATTTAATAAAAAAACCCTCGAATATAGAATTTTACGTGATAGCACGTTGTGGAAAATGATCTTCTAATACCGCTTTTAGTAAGGGTACTAATGTAATATTCTAAAAATGATGGAAGATTAATCTAGGTTCGAGGACATGGGATGAAAATACTGGGGTGATCCCAAAAAGGATTTTAACATTTTCATCTGGGATGAAACATGGATACTTATATGGAATAACAACAAGTATCAAAATTTGATGGGTGCAACTGCATTAGCTTTTAATTCAATAAAAACCCTCGAATTTTAAGTTTTAAGTTATACCAAGTTGTTGAAAATGATCTTTCTCATACCGCTTAAAGTAAGGGTAATAATTGAAAATTTTTGAAATGATAGACGATGAACCCTAGTTCGAGGACGCGGACAATTGCAATCCCCCAGCCAAAATCATGACAACCTTTATTCATGACAAAGAAAGTGGGGTGATTCCAAAAAGGATTTCAACAGGTTCATCCTAGATTAACCCTGGATGGAATAGCATCAAGTTACCCAACATGATGTAGTAGCGCTTTTCAAAATTGGATGGGTGCAATTGCATTAGCTTTTAATTTCATAAAAACCCTCGAATATTAAATTTGAAGTGATACTACGTTCTGGAAAATGATCTTTCTCATACCGCTGTTAGTAAGGGTATTAATGGAATATGCTAAAAATGATGAAGGATTAACCCAGATTCGAGAACATGGACAATTTCCATCCCGCAGTCAAGCTCATGATAACCGTTATTCATTTTAAACAAACTTGGGTGATCCCAAAAGGATTTTAACTGGTTCATCCCAAAAAGCCTTGAATATTAAATTTGAAGTGATACCAAGTTGTGGAAAATGATCATATTTATACAGCTTATAGTAATAATATTAATGGAATATTTATGAAATGATAGATGATTAACCCGAGTTCGAGGACGCGTACCATTGCGATCCCCTAGTCAAAATCATGACAACCTATATTCATGACAAAGAAAGTGGGGTAATCTCAAAAAGGATTTCAACAAGTTCATCGTGGATTAACCCTGGATACTTATATTAAATAGCATTAAGTTACCCAACACAATGTAGTAGCGCTTTTCAAAATTGGATTAGATTTTTAATTTCATGAAAACCCTCGAATATTAAATTTGAAGTGAAACCAGCTTGTGGAAAATGATCTCTCTCATGCCGCTTACAGTAAACCTATGAATAGAATATTCCAAAAATGATGGACGATTAACCCGAGTTCCAGGACGCAGATCATTGTGATCCCCCAGTCAAACAAATGACAACCATTATTCATGACAGATAAACTGGTGTGATCCCAAAAGGTATTTCGACAGGTTCATCCTTGATTAACACTGGATACTTATATAGAATAGCAACAAGTTACCCAACACGATGTAGTTGCATTTTTCAAAATATGATGGGCACAATTGCATTAGCTTTTAATTTCATCAAAACCCTGGAAATTAAATTTGATGTGATACCAAGTGGTGGTAAATGATCTTTCTCATACTTCTTATTCATGACAAAGAAAGTGGGGTAAAACCATGACAACCTTTATTCATGACAAAGAAAGTGGGGTGATCCCAAAAAGGATTTCAATAGATTCATCCTGGATTAACCCTGGATACTTATATGGAATAGCGTCAGGTTACCCAACACGATGTAGTAGCACTTTTCAAAATTGGATGGGCGCAATTGCATTAGCTTTTTATTTCATAAAAACCCTCAAATATTAAATTTGAAGTGATACCATGTTGTGGAATATGATCTTTCTCATACCACTTATAGTAAGCCAATGAATGGAATATTCCAAAAATTATGGACGATTCACCCGAGTTTAAGGACACGAACCATTCTGATCCCTCAATCAAACTCATGACAAATGTTATTCAAGACAAACAAACTGGGGTGATCCCAAAAATGATTTCAATCAATTATCCTGGATGAACCAAGGATACACATACAGAATAGCTTCAAGTTACCCTACCCGACGTAGTAGCGCATTTCAAAATTTGATAGGCGCAGTAAGGGTATTAAGGGTATATTGTAAAAATGATGGATGAATAAACAAGGTTTGAGGACGTGGACAATTTCCATCCCCCAGTAAAACCCATGAACAATGTAATCATTACAAAGAAACTGGGGTGATTCCATAAAGGATTTCAATAGGTTCATCTTGGATGAACCCTGGATACTTATCTGAAATATCATCAAGTTACCCAATACAATTTAGTAGTGCTTTTCAAAATTTGATGGGAGCAATTGTTTTATCTTTTAATTTCATAAAATCCCTCGAATATTATATTTGAAGTGATACCACGTTGTGGAAAATGAACTTTCTCATACTGCTTTAGTAAGGGTATTAATGGAATATACTAAAAATAACGTAAGATTACCCATTTCGAGGATGCGGGCAATTGCCATCCCCCAGTCAAACTCATGACAAGCGTTATTCATGAAAAAGAAATATGGGTGATCCCAAAAAGGATTTCAATAGGTTTATCGTGGATAAATTCTGGATACTTATGTGGAATTGCTTCAAGTTACCCAACACGATGTAGTAGCTCTTTTCAAAATTGAATGGGCACAATTACATTAGCCTTTAATTTAATAAAAACCCTCGAATATTAAATTTGAAGTGATACCACGTTATGGAAAATGATCTTTCTCAAACCGCTTTTAGTAAGGGTATTAATGGAATATTCTAGAAATGACTGAAGATTAACCCAAGTTCGAGGATGCGGATAATTTCCATCCCCTAGTCAAACCCATGAAAACTGTTATTCATTACAAAGAAACTGAGGTGATCCCAAAAAGGATTTGAATAGGTTCATCCTTGATTAACCCTGGATACTTATCTGGAATAGAATCAAGTTACCCAACACAAAGTACTAGAGCTTTTCAAAATAGGATGGGTGCAATAGCATTAGCTGTTAATTTCATAAGAACCCTAGAATATTAAATTCGAAGTGATACCTGGTTGAGTAAAATGATCTTTCTCATACCACTTTTACTAAGGGTAGTAATGTAATATTCTTAAAATGACGGAAGATTGAACCAGGTTCGAGGACACGGAAAATTGTCATCGCCCAGTCAATCTCATGATAACCATTATTCATTTTAAAGAAACTAGGGTGATCCCAAAAAGGATTTTAACAGCTTCATCTAGGATGAAACATGGACACTTATATGGAATAGCATCAAGTATCCCAACACGATGTAGTAGTGCTTTTCAAAATTTTATGGGCGTAATTGAATTAGCCTTTAATTTATTAAAAATCCTTGAATATTAAATTTTAAGAGATACCAAGTTGTGGAAAATGGTGTTTCTCATACCGCTTATAGTAAGGGTATTAATGGAATATTTTTGAAATGATGTACGATTAACCCGAGTTCTAGGACACGAACCATTGCGATCCCCCAGTCAAAATCATGAAAACCTTTATTCATGACAAAGAAAGTGGGGCGATCCCAAAAAGGATTTCAACAGGTTCATCCTGGATTAACCCTGGATACTTATATGAAATAGCATCAAGTTACCCAACACGATGTAGTAACGCTTTTCAAAATTTCATAGGCGCAATTGCATTAGCTTTTAATTTTATAAGAACCCTTGAATTTTATATTCAAAGTGATTCCATGTTGTGGAAAATGATCTTTTTCATACCTCTTATTGTAAGCCTATGAAAGGAATATTGAAAAAATTATGGACGATTAACCTGAGTTTGAGGACGCGAACCATTGTGATCCCCCAGTCAAACTCATGACAACTATTATTCATGACAAATAAACTGGGGTGATCCCACAAAGGATTTCAATCGGTTAATCTTAGATGAACCATGGATACCTATACAAAATAGCATCAAGTTACCCTACACGATGTAGTAGCGCGTTTCAAAATTTGATGGTCATAATTGTATTAGCTTTTCAGTTTAGAAAAACCCTCGAATATTAAATTTGAAGTAATAACACGTCGTGGAAAATGATTTCTGTCATACCGCTTATAGTAAGGGTATTCATAGTATATTCTTAAAATGATGGACGATTAAACCAGGTTCGAGGATGTGGAAATTTCCATTCCCCCATCAAACCCATGAAAACTGTTATTCATTACAAAGAAACGGGGGTGATCCCAAAAAGTATTTCAATAGGTTCATCCTTGATTAACCCTGGATACTTATCTAAAATAGCATCAAGTTACCCAACACGATATAGTACCACTTTTCAAAATTTGATGGGCGCAATTGTATTAGCTTTTAATTTCATAAAAACCCAGGAATATTAAATTTAAAAAGATACCACGTTGTGGAAAATGATCTTTCTCATACTACTTATAGTAAGGGTATTAATGGAATATTCTAAAAATGACGGATGATTAACCCAAGTTTGAGAACGCGGACAATTGCCATCCCCCAATCAAACTCATTACAACCGTTATTCATGACAAAGAAACTGGGGTGATCCCAAAAAGCATTTCAATAGGTTCATCCTTGATTATCCCTAGATACTTATATGGAATAGCATCAAGTTACCCAACAAATGTAGTAGCGCTTTTTAAAATTGGATGGGCACAATCACATTAGCTTTTAATTTCATAAAAACTCTCGAATTTCAAATTCAAAGTGATTCCCTGTTGTGGAAAATGATCTTTTTCATACTGCTTATAGTAAGCCTATGAAAGGAATATTAAAAAAATGATGGACGATTAAACAAAGTTTGAGGACACAGACCATTGTGATCAGTCAAACTCATGACAACCATTATTCATGATAAACAAACTGGGGTGATCCCAAAATGAATTTCAATCGGTTCATCCTGGATGAACCATGGATACCTATACGGAATAGCATCAATTTACTCTACACAATGTAGTAGCGCTTTTCAAAATTTGTTGGGCGTCATTGTATTAGCTTTTAATCTCACAAAATCCCTCAAATATTAAATTTGTAGTGATAACATGTCGTGGTAAATGATTTCTCTCATACCGCTTATAGTAGAGAATGGTATATTCTAAAAATGATGGACGATTAAACCGGGTTCGAGGGCGTGGACAATTTCCATCCCCCAATCAAACCCATGAACACCTTTATTCATTACAAAGAAACTGGGGTGATCCCAAAAAGGATTTCAACAGGTTCATCCTGGATGAACCCAGGATACTTGTCTGAAATAACATCAAGTTACCCAACACGATGTAGTAGCGCTTTTCCAAATTTCTTGGTCGCAATTGTATTAACTTTTAATTTCATAAAAACCCTGTAATTTTAAATTTGATGTGACATTTAGGAAAATGATCTTTCTCATACCGCTTATAGTAAGGGTATTAATGGAATATACTAAAAATGATGAAAGATTAACCCAGGATCGAGAACGTGGACAATTTCCATCCTCCCGTCAAACTTATGAAAGCCATTATTCATGAAAAAGAAACTGGGGGATCCCAAAAATTATTTCAATAGGTTCATCCTGGATAAACCTTGGATACTTATATGGAATAGCATCAAGTTACCCAACACAATATAGTAGCGCTTTTCAAAATTGGATGGGCACAATTTCATTAGCTTTTAATTTCATAAAAACCCGTGAATATTAAATTTGAAGTGATACCACGTTATGGAAAATGATCTTTCTCATACCGCTTTTAGTAAGGGTATTAATGGAATATTCTAGAAATGATGGAAGATTAAACTATGTTCAAGGACGCGAACAATTACCATCCCCTAGTGAAACTCATGATAACCTTTATTCATTTTAAAGATATTGGGGGTGATCCCAAATGGATTTCAACTAGTTCATCCAGGGTGAAACCTAGATACTTATATGGAATAGCATGAAGTAACCCAACACGATGTAGTAGCGCTTTTCAAAATTTGATAGGCGCAATTGCATTAGCTTCTAAATCCATAATAACCCTTGAATATTAAATATGAAGTGATATGAACCAAGTTACCCAAATCCAGCTTCTAAATCCAAGTTACCCAAAAAATGATGGACGATTAACCTAAGTTTGAGGATGCGGACCATTGTGATCCCCCAGTCAAACTCATGACAACCATTATTTATGATAAACAAACTGGGGTAATCCCAAAAATAATTTCAATCGGTTCATCCTCGATGAACCATGGATATCTATACGGAATAGCATCAAGTGACTCTACACAATGTAGTAGCACTTTTCAAAATTTGATGGGCGTTATTGTATTAGCTTTAAATCTCATAAAAACCCTCAAATATTAAATTTCCAGTGATAACATGTCGTGGTAAATAATTTCTCTCATTCCGCTTATAGTAGAGGTATCAATGGTATATTCTAAAAATGATGGACGATTAAACCTGGTTCGAGGACGTGGACAATTTCCATGCCCCAATCAAACCCATGAACACCTTTATTCATTACAAAGAAACTGGGGTGACCCCAAAAAGGATTTCAACAGGTTCATCCAGGATGAACCCTGGATACTTATCCGAAATAACATCAAGTTACCCAACACGATGTTGTAGCGATTTTCCAAATTTCTTGGGCACAATTGTATTAGCTTTTAATTTCATAAAAACCATGGAATATTAAATTCGAAGTGATATCACGTTGAGGAAAATGATCTTTCTCATACCGCTTATAGTAAGTGTATTAATGGAATATACTAAAAATGATGGAAGATTAACCCAGGTTCGAGAACATGGACAATTTCCATCCTCCCGTCAAACTTATGAAAGCCATTATTCATGAAAAAGAAACTAGGGGATCCCAAAAATTATTTCAATAGGTTCATCCTGGATAAACTCTGGATACTTATATGGAATAGCATCAAGTTACCCAACACAATGTAGTAGCGCTTTTCAAAATTGGATGGACACAATTTCATTTGATTTTAATTTCATAAAAACCCTCGAATATTAAATTTGAAGTGATGCCACGTTATGGGAAATGATCTTTCTCATACCGCTTTTAGTAAGGGTATTAATGGAATATTCTAGAAATGCCGGAAGATTAACCTATGTTCAAGGACGTGGACAATTACCATCCCCCAGTGAAACTCATGATAACCTTTATTCATTTTAAAGATATTGGGGGTGATCCCAAAAGGATTTCAACAGGTTCATCCAGGGTGAAACCTGGATACTTATATGGAATAACATGAAGTAACCCAACGTGATGTAGTAGCGCTTTTCAAAATTTGATAGGCGCAATTACATTAGCTTCTAAATCCATAATAACCCTTGAATATTAAATATGAAGTGATACAAAGTTGGGGAAAATGATCTTTCTTACACCGCTTATAGTAAAGGTTAAAATGGAATATTTTAGAAATGATGGACGATTAACCCGAGTTCAAAGATGCGGACCATTGCGATCCCCCAGTCAAAATCATGAGAACCATTATTCATAACAAATAAATTGGGGTGATCCCAAAAAGTATTTTAACAGGTTCATCACAGATTAAACCTGGATACTTATATGAAAAAGCATCAAGTTACCCAACACGATGTAGTAGCGCTTTTCAAAATTGGATGGGGGCAATTGTATTAGCTTTTAATTTTATAAAAATCCTCGAATATTAAATTTTATGTGATACCACGTTGAGGAAAATGATCTTTCTCATAATGCTTATAGTAAGCCTATGAATGGAATATTCCAAAAATGATGGATGATTAACCCAAGTTCGAGGACGCTTACCACTGTGATCCCCAAGTCAAACTCAAGACAACCGTAATTCATGACAAACAAACAAGGGTGATCCCAAAAAGGATTTCAATCGGTTCATCCTGGATGAACCATAGATACCTATACGAAATAGCATAAAGTTACCCTACACGATGTAGTAGAGCTTTTCAAAATTTGATTGGCACAATTGTATTAGCTTTTAATTTCATAAAAATCCTTGCATTTTAAATTTAAAGTAAAACCACGTTGGGGAAAATGATTTCTCTCGTACCGCTTATAGTGAAGTTATTAATGGTATATTCTAGAAATGATGGACTGTTAAACAGGGATCAAGGACGCGAACAATTTCCATCCCTCGGTCAAACCCATGAAAATTGTTATACATTACCAAGAAATTGTGGTGATCCCAAAAGGGATTTCAATAGGTTCATCCTCGATGAACCCTGGATACTTATCTAAAATAGAATCAAGTTACCCAACATGATATAGTACTACTTTTCAAAATCCGATGGGCGCAATTGTATTTGCTTTTAATTTCACAAAAACCATGGAATATTAAACTTAAAGTGATACAACATTTTGAAAAATGATCTTTCTCGTACCACTTATAGTAAGAGTATTGATTAAATATTATAAAAATGATGGAAGATTAACTCGGGTTCAAGGACGCGGACAATTTCCATCCCACAGTCAAACTCATGACAACCGTTATTCATGACAATGAAACAGGGGTGATCCCAAAAATAATTTGAATAGGTTCATCCTTGATTAACCCTGGATACTTATTTGGAATACCATAAAGTTACCAACCACAATGTAGTATCACTTTTCAAAATTTGATGGGTGCAATTACGTTAGCTTTTAATTTCATAAAAACCCTTGAATATTAAATTTGAAGTGATACCACATTGTGGAAAATGATATCTCTCATACCACTTATAGTGAAGGTATTAATGGCATATTCTAAAAATGATGAACGATTAAACTGGGTTTGAGGACGTGGACTATTTCCCTCCCCCAGTCAAACCCATCAAAACTGTTATTCATTACAAGCAAACTGGGGTGATCCCAAAAGGATTTCAATAGGTTCATCCCAGATGAACCCTAGATACTTTTATAAAATAGCATCAAGTTACCTAACACGATATAGTAGCGCTTTTCAAAATTTGATAGGTGCAATTGCATTATCTTTTAATTTCATAAAAACCCTCGAATATAAAATTTGAAGTGATACCATGTTTTGGAAAATGAAATTTCTCACACCACTTATAGTAAGGATATTAATGGAATATTCTAAAAGTGATGGAAGATTAACCCTGGTTCGAGGACGCGGACAATTGCCTTCCCCTAGTTAAACTCATGACAACCATTATTCATTTTAACAAAACTGGGGTGATCCTAAAAAGGACTTTAACAGGTTCATCTATGATGAAATATGGATATTTATATGGAATAGCATCAAGTATCCGAAAAAGATGTAGTAGCGCTTTTTAAAATTTGATGGGCGCAATTGCATTAGATTTTAATTTAATAAAAACCCTTGAATATTAAATTCTAAGTGACACCAAGTTGTGGAAAATGATCTTTCTCATACCGCTTATAGTAAGGGTATTAATGGAATATTTTTGAAATAATGGATGATTAACCTAAGTTCGAGGACGTGGACCATTACGATCCCCCAGTCAAAATAATGACAACCTTTATTCATGAGAAAGAAAGGGACTGGATTTCAACAGGCTTATCTAGGATTAACCCTGGATACCTATATGGAATAGCATTGAGTTACCCAACACGATGTAGTGGCACCTTTCAAAATTGGATGGGCACAACTGCATTAGCTTTTAATTTCATAAAAACCCTCGAATATTAAATTTGAAGTGATTACATGTTGTGGAAAATGATCTATTTGATACCGCTTATAGTAAGCCTATGAATAGAATATTCCAAAATTGATGGACGATGATCCATCAAAATTAATGGACATGGGTGATCCCAAAAAGGATTTCAATAGGTTTATCGTGGATAAATTATGGATACTTATGTGGAATAGCATCAAGTTACCCAACACGATGTAGTAGCTCTTTTCAAAATTGAATGGGCACAATTACATTAGCTTTTAATTTAATAAAAACCCTCGAATATTAAATTTGAAGTGATACCACGTTATGGAAAATGATCTTTCTCAAACCACTTTTAGTAAGGGTATTAATGGAATATTCTAGAAATGACCGAAGATTAACCCAAGTTCGAGGACGCTGATAATTTCCATCCCCCAGTCAAACCCATGAAAACTGTTATTCATTACAAAGAAACTGAGGTGATCCCAAAAAGAATTTCAATAGGTTCATCTTGGATGAACCCTGGATACTTATCTAAAATAGCATCAAGTTACCCAACAGGATATAGTACCACGTTTCAAAATTGATGGGTGCAATTGTATTAGCTTTTAATTTCATAAAAACCCTGGAATATTAGTTTTAAAAAGATACCACATTTGTAAAATGATCTTTCTCATACTACTTATAGTAAGGGTATGAATGGAATATTCTAAAAATGACGGAAGATTAACCCAGGTTCGAGGACGTGGACAATTGCCATCCCCCAGTCAAACTCATGACAACCATTATTCATGACAAAGAAACTGGGGTGATCCAAAAAAGTATTTGAATAGGTTCATCCTTGATTAACACTGGATACTTATCTGGAATAGAATCAAGTTACCCAACACAAAGTACTAGAGCTTTTCAAAATAGGATGGGAGCAATTGCATTAGCTGTTAATTTCATAAGAACCCTAGAATATTAAATTCGAAGTGATACCTCGTTGAGGAAAATGATCTTTCTCATACCACTTTTACTAAGGTAGTAATGTAATATTCTTAAAATGACGGAAGATTGAACCAAGTTCAAGGGCACGGAAAATTGCCATCCCCCAGTCAATCTCATGATAACCATTATTCATTTTAAAGAAACTGGGGTGATCCCAAAAATGATTTTAACAGCTTCATCTAGGATGAAACATGGACACTTATATGGAATATTATCAAGTATCCCAACACGATGTAGTAGTGCTTTTCAAAATTTGATGGGCGTAATTGAATTAGCCTTTAATTTAATCAAAATCCTCGAATATTAAACTTTAAGTGATACCAAGTTGTGGAAATGGTGTTTGTCATACCGCTTATAGTAAGGGTATTAATGGAATATTGTTGAAATGATGTATGATTAACCCGAGTTCTAGGACACGAACCATTGCGATGCCCCGGTCAAAATCATGACAAAGAAAGTGGGGCGATCCCAAAAAGGATTTCAACAGGTTCATCCTGGATTAACCCTGGATACATATATGAAATAGCATCAAGTTACCCAACACGATGTAGTAACGCTTTTCAAAATTTCATGGGCGCAATTGCATTAGCTTTTAATTTAATAAGAACCCTTTAATTTCAAATTCAAAGTGATTCCCTGTTGTGGAAAATGATCGTTTTCATACCGCTTATAGTAAGCCAACGAAAGGAATATTAAAAAAATGATAGACGATTAACCTGAGTTTGAGGATGCGAACCATTGTGATCCCCCAGTCAAACTCATGACAGCCATTATTCATGACAAACAAACTGGGGTGATCCCACAAATGATTTCAATCGGTTCATCTTAGATGAACCATGGATACCTATACGAAATAGCATCAAGTTACCCCACACAATGTAGTAGCGCGTTTCAAAATTTGATGGGAGTAATTGTATTACTTTTTCATTTTAGAATAACCCTAGAATATTAAATTTGAAGTAATAACACATCGTGGAAAATTATTTCTCTCATACCACTTATAGAAAGGGTATTCATAGTATATTTTTAAAATGATGGTCGATTAAACCGGGTTTGAGGATGTGGAAATTTCCATCCCCCCGTCAAACCCATGAAAACTGTTATTCATTACAAATAAACTGGGGTGATCCCAAAAAGTATTTCAATAGGTTCATCCTTGTTGAACCCTGGATACTTATCTAAAATAGCATCAAGTTACCCATCACGATATAGTACCACTTTTTTAAAATTTGATGGGCGCAATTGTATTAGCTTTTAATTTCATAAAAACCCTGGAATATTAAATTTAAAAAGATACCACGTTGTGGAAAATGATCTTTCTCATACTACTTATAGTAAGGGTATTAATGGAATATTCTAAAAATGACGGATGATTCACCCAAGTTTGAGGACACGGACAATTGCCATCCCTCAGTCAAACTCATACCGCTTATAGTAAGGGTATTAATGGAATATACTAAGAATGCTGAAAGATTAACCCAGGTTCGAGAACGTGAACAATTTCCTTCCTCCCCTCAAACTTATGAAAGCCATTATTCATGAAAAAGAAACTGGGGGATCCCAAAAATTATTTCAATAGGTTCATCTTGGATAAACCCTGGATACTTATATGGAATAGCATCAAGTTACCCAACACAATGTAGTAGCGCTTTTCAAAATTGGATGGGCACAATTTCATTAGCTTTTAATTTCATAAAAACCCTCGAATATTAAATTTGAAGAGATACCACGTTATGGAAAATGATCTTTCTCATACCGCTTTTAGTAAAGGTATTAATGGAATATTCTAGAAATGACGGAAGATTAAACTATGTTCAAGGACGCGGACAATTACCATCCCCCAGTGAAACTCATGATAACCTTTATTCATTTTAAAGATATTGGGGGTGATCCCAAAAGGATTTCAACAGGTTCATCCAGGGTGAAACCTAGATACTTATATGGAATAGCATGAAGTAACCCAACACGATGTAGTAGCGCTTTTCAAAATTTGATAGGCGTAATTGCATTATCTTCTAAATCCATAATAACCCTTGAATAGTAAATATGAAGTGATACGAAGTTGGGGAAAATGATCTTTCTCATACCGCTTATGGTAAAGGTTAAAATGGAATATTTTAGAAATGATGGACGATTAACCCGAGTTCAAAGATCCGAACCACTGCAATCCCCCAGTCAAAATCATGAGAACCATTATTCATAACAAAGAAATTGGGGTG
Organism: Rubia yunnanensis; assembly: GCA_037428765.1. Classification (NCBI taxonomy): domain Eukaryota; kingdom Viridiplantae; phylum Streptophyta; class Magnoliopsida; order Gentianales; family Rubiaceae; genus Rubia; species Rubia yunnanensis. The sequence goes on from CM075068.1 coordinate 58,404,605, forward strand.
ATCCCAAAAAGTATTTTAACAAGTTCAGCATGGATTAAACCTGGATAATTATATGAAATAGCATCAAGTTACCCAGCACGATGTAGTAGCGCTTTTCAAAATTGGATGGGGGCAATTGCATTAGCGTTTAATTTTATCAAAAACCTTGAATATTAAATTTTATGTGATACCACGTTGAGGAAAATGATCTTTCTCATAACGCTTATAGTTAGCCTATGAATGGAATATTCCAAAAATTATGGACGATTAACCCGAGTTCGAGGACGCTTACCATTGTGATCCCCAAGTCAAACTCAGGACAACCGTAATTCATGACAAGCAAACTGGGGTGATCCCAAAAAGGATTTCAATATGTTCATCCTGGATGAACCATGGATACCTATGCGAAATAGCATAAAGTGACCCTACACGATGTAGTAGAGCTTTTCAAAATTTGATTGGCACAATTGTATTAGATTTTAATTTCATAAAAATCCTTGAATTTTAAATTTAAAGTAAAACTATGTTGGGGAAAATGATTTCTCTCATACCGCTTATAGTGAAGTTATTAATGGTATATTCTAGAAATGATGGACTATTAAACAGGGATCAAGGACGCGAACAATTTCCATCCCCCGGTCAAACCCATGAAAATTGTTATACATTACCAAGAAACTATGGTGATCCCAAAAGGGATTTCAATAGGTTCATCCTCGATGAACCCTGGATACTTATCTAAAATAGCATGAGGTTACCCAACATGATATAGTACTGCTTTTCAAAATCCGATGGGCGCAATTGTATTTGCTTTTAATTTCACAAAAACCATGGAATATTAAACTTGAAGTGATACCACATTTTGAAAAATGATCTTTCTCATACCACTTATAGTAAGGGTATTGATGAAATATTATAAAAATAATGGAAGATTACCTCGGGTTCGAGGACGCGAACAATTGCCATCCCACAGTCAAACTCATGACAACCGTTATTCATGACAAAGAAACAGGGGTGATCCCAAAAATAATTTGAATAGGTTCATCCTTGATTAACCCTGGATACTTATTTGGAATAGCATAAAGATACCAACCACAATGTAGTATCACTTTTCAAAATTTGATGGGTGCAATTACATTAGCTTTTAATTTCATAAAAAACCCTTGAATATTAAATTTGAAGTGATACCACGTTGTGGAAAATGATATCTTTCATACCGCTTATAGTGAAGGTATTAATGGCATATTCTAAAAATGATGAATGATTAAACTGGGTTTGAGGACGTGGACAATTTCCCTCCCCCAGTCAAACCCATCAAAACTATTATTCATTACAAACAAACTGGGGTGATCCCAAAAGGATTTCAATAGGTTCATCCCAGATGAACCCTAGATACTTTTATAAAATAGCATCAAGTTACCTAACACGATATAGTAGCACTTTTCAAAATTTGATAGGTGTAATTGCATTATCTTTTAATTTCATAAAAACCCTCGAATATCAAATTTGAAGTGATACCATGTTTTGGAAAATGAAATTTCTCATACCACTTATAGTAAGGATATTAATGGAATATTATAAAAGTGATGGAAGATTAACCCTAGTTCGAGGACGCAGACAATTGCCTTCCCCTATTTAAACTCATGGCAACCCTTATTCATTTTATATGGAATAGCATGAAGTATCACAACACGATGTAGTAGTGCTTTTAAAAATTTCATGGGCACAATTGCATTCACTTTTAATTTAATAAAAAAACCCTCGAATATAGAATTTTACGTGATAGCACGTTGTGGAAAATGATCTTCTAATACCGCTTTTAGTAAGGGTACTAATGTAATATTCTAAAAATGATGGAAGATTAATCTAGGTTCGAGGACATGGGATGAAAATACTGGGGTGATCCCAAAAAGGATTTTAACATTTTCATCTGGGATGAAACATGGATACTTATATGGAATAACAACAAGTATCAAAATTTGATGGGTGCAACTGCATTAGCTTTTAATTCAATAAAAACCCTCGAATTTTAAGTTTTAAGTTATACCAAGTTGTTGAAAATGATCTTTCTCATACCGCTTAAAGTAAGGGTAATAATTGAAATTTTTTGAAATGATAGACGATGAACCCTAGTTCGAGGACGCGGACAATTGCAATCCCCCAGCCAAAATCATGACAACCTTTATTCATGACAAAGAAAGTGGGGTGATTCCAAAAAGGATTTCAACAGGTTCATCCTAGATTAACCCTGGATGGAATAGCATCAAGTTACCCAACATGATGTAGTAGCGCTTTTCAAAATTGGATGGGTGCAATTGCATTAGCTTTTAATTTCATAAAAACCCTCGAATATTAAATTTGAAGTGATACTACGTTCTGGAAAATGATCTTTCTCATACCGCTGTTAGTAAGGGTATTAATGGAATATGCTAAAAATGATGAAGGATTAACCCAGATTCGAGAACATGGACAATTTCCATCCCGCAGTCAAGCTCATGATAACCTTTATTCATTTTAAACAAACTTGGGTGATCCCAAAAGGATTTTAACTGGTTCATCCCAAAAAGCCTTGAATATTAAATTTGAAGTGATACCAAGTTGTGGAAAATGATCATATTTATACAGCTTATAGTGATATTAATGGAATATTTATGAAATGATAGATGATTAACCCGAGTTCGAGGACGCGTACCATTGCGATCCCCTAGTCAAAATCATGACAACCTATATTCATGACAAAGAAAGTGGGGTAATCTCAAAAAGGATTTCAACAAGTTCATCGTGGATTAACCCTGGATACTTATATTAAATAGCATTAAGTTACCGAACACAATGTAGTAGCGCTTTTCAAAATTGGATTAGATTTTTAATTTCATGAAAACCCTCGAATATTAAATTTGAAGTGAAACCAGCTTGTGGAAAATGATCTTTCTCATGCCGCTTACAGTAAACCTATGAATAGAATATTCCAAAAATGATGGACGATTAACCCGAGTTCCAGGACGCAGATCATTGTGATCCCCCAGTCAAACTCATGACAACCATTATTCATGACAGACAAACTGGTGTGATCCCAAAAGGTATTTCGACAGGTTTATCCTTGATTAACACTGGATACTTATATAGAATAGCAACAAGTTACCCAACACGATGTAGTTGCATTTTTCAAAATATGATGGGCACAATTGCATTAGCTTTTAATTTCATCAAAACCCTGGAAATTAAATTTGATGTGATACCAAGTGGTGGTAAATGATCTTTCTCATACTTCTTATTCATGACAAAGAAAGTGGGGTAAAACCATGACAACCTTTATTCATGACAAAGAAAGTGGGGTGATCCCAAAAAGGATTTCAATAGATTCATCCTGGATTAACCCTGGATACTTATATGGAATAGCGTCAGGTTACCCAACACGATGTAGTAGCACTTTTCAAAATTGGATGGGCGCAATTGCATTAGCTTTTTATTTCATAAAAACCCTCAAATATTAAATTTGAAGTGATACCATGTTGTGGAATATGATCTTTCTCATACCACTTATAGTAAGCCAATGAATGGAATATTCCAAAAATTATGGACGATTCACCCGAGTTTAAGGACACGAACCATTCTGATCCCTCAATCAAACTCATGACAAATGTTATTCAAGACAAACAAACTGGGGTGATCCCAAAAATGATTTCAATCAATTATCCTGGATGAACCAAGGATACACATACAGAATAGCTTCAAGTTACCCTACCCGACGTAGTAGCGCATTTCAAAATTTGATAGGCGCAGTAAGGGTATTAAGGGTATATTGTAAAAATGATGGATGAATAAACAAGGTTTGAGGACGTGGACAATTTCCATCCCCCAGTAAAACCCATGAACAATGTAATCATTACAAAGAAACTGGGGTGATTCCATAAAGGATTTCAATAGGTTCATCTTGGATGAACCCTGGATACTTATCTGAAATATCATCAAGTTACCCAATACAATTTAGTAGTGCTTTTCAAAATTTGATGGGAGCAATTGTTTTATCTTTTAATTTCATAAAATCCCTCGAATATTATATTTGAAGTGATACCACGTTGTGGAAAATGAACTTTCTCATACTGCTTTAGTAAGGGTATTAATGGAATATACTAAAAATAACGTAAGATTACCCATTTCGAGGATGCGGGCAATTGCCATCCCCCAGTCAAACTCATGACAAGCGTTATTCATGAAAAAGAAATATGGGTGATCCCAAAAAGGATTTCAATAGGTTTATCGTGGATAAATTCTGGATACTTATGTGGAATTGCTTCAAGTTACCCAACACGATGTAGTAGCTCTTTTCAAAATTGAATGGGCACAATTACATTAGCCTTTAATTTAATAAAAACCCTCGAATATTAAATTTGAAGTGATACCACGTTATGGAAAATGATCTTTCTCAAACCGCTTTTAGTAAGGGTATTAATGGAATATTCTAGAAATGACTGAAGATTAACCCAAGTTCGAGGATGCGGATAATTTCCATCCCCTAGTCAAACCCATGAAAACTGTTATTCATTACAAAGAAACTGAGGTGATCCCAAAAAGGATTTGAATAGGTTCATCCTTGATTAACCCTGGATACTTATCTGGAATAGAATCAAGTTACCCAACACAAAGTACTAGAGCTTTTCAAAATAGGATGGGTGCAATAGCATTAGCTGTTAATTTCATAAGAACCCTAGAATATTAAATTCGAAGTGATACCTGGTTGAGTAAAATGATCTTTCTCATACCACTTTTACTAAGGGTAGTAATGTAATATTCTTAAAATGACGGAAGATTGAACCAGGTTCGAGGACACGGAAAATTGTCATCGCCCAGTCAATCTCATGATAACCATTATTCATTTTAAAGAAACTAGGGTGATCCCAAAAAGGATTTTAACAGCTTCATCTAGGATGAAACATGGACACTTATATGGAATAGCATCAAGTATCCCAACACGATGTAGTAGTGCTTTTCAAAATTTTATGGGCGTAATTGAATTAGCCTTTAATTTATTAAAAATCCTTGAATATTAAATTTTAAGAGATACCAAGTTGTGGAAAATGGTGTTTCTCATACCGCTTATAGTAAGGGTATTAATGGAATATTTTTGAAATGATGTACGATTAACCCGAGTTCTAGGACACGAACCATTGCGATCCCCCAGTCAAAATCATGAAAACCTTTATTCATGACAAAGAAAGTGGGGCGATCCCAAAAAGGATTTCAACAGGTTCATCCTGGATTAACCCTGGATACTTATATGAAATAGCATCAAGTTACCCAACACGATGTAGTAACGCTTTTCAAAATTTCATAGGCGCAATTGCATTAGCTTTTAATTTTATAAGAACCCTTGAATTTTATATTCAAAGTGATTCCATGTTGTGGAAAATGATCTTTTTCATACCTCTTATAGTAAGCCTATGAAAGGAATATTGAAAAAATTATGGACGATTAACCTGAGTTTGAGGACGCGAACCATTGTGATCCCCCAGTCAAACTCATGACAACTATTATTCATGACAAATAAACTGGGGTGATCCCACAAAGGATTTCAATCGGTTAATCTTAGATGAACCATGGATACCTATACAAAATAGCATCAAGTTACCCTACACGATGTAGTAGCGCGTTTCAAAATTTGATGGTCATAATTGTATTAGCTTTTCAGTTTAGAAAAACCCTCGAATATTAAATTTGAAGTAATAACACGTCGTGGAAAATGATTTCTGTCATACCGCTTATAGTAAGGGTATTCATAGTATATTCTTAAAATGATGGACGATTAAACCAGGTTCGAGGATGTGGAAATTTCCATTCCCCCATCAAACCCATGAAAACTGTTATTCATTACAAAGAAACGGGGGTGATCCCAAAAAGTATTTCAATAGGTTCATCCTTGATTAACCCTGGATACTTATCTAAAATAGCATCAAGTTACCCAACACGATATAGTACCACTTTTCAAAATTTGATGGGCGCAATTGTATTAGCTTTTAATTTCATAAAAACCCAGGAATATTAAATTTAAAAAGATACCACGTTGTGGAAAATGATCTTTCTCATACTACTTATAGTAAGGGTATTAATGGAATATTCTAAAAATGACGGATGATTAACCCAAGTTTGAGAACGCGGACAATTGCCATCCCCCAATCAAACTCATTACAACCGTTATTCATGACAAAGAAACTGGGGTGATCCCAAAAAGCATTTCAATAGGTTCATCCTTGATTATCCCTAGATACTTATATGGAATAGCATCAAGTTACCCAACAAATGTAGTAGCGCTTTTTAAAATTGGATGGGCACAATCACATTAGCTTTTAATTTCATAAAAACTCTCGAATTTCAAATTCAAAGTGATTCCCTGTTGTGGAAAATGATCTTTTTCATACTGCTTATAGTAAGCCTATGAAAGGAATATTAAAAAAATGATGGACGATTAAACAAAGTTTGAGGACACAGACCATTGTGATCAGTCAAACTCATGACAACCATTATTCATGATAAACAAACTGGGGTGATCCCAAAATGAATTTCAATCGGTTCATCCTGGATGAACCATGGATACCTATACGGAATAGCATCAATTTACTCTACACAATGTAGTAGCGCTTTTCAAAATTTGTTGGGCGTCATTGTATTAGCTTTTAATCTCACAAAATCCCTCAAATATTAAATTTGTAGTGATAACATGTCGTGGTAAATGATTTCTCTCATACCGCTTATAGTAGAGAATGGTATATTCTAAAAATGATGGACGATTAAACCGGGTTCGAGGGCGTGGACAATTTCCATCCCCCAATCAAACCCATGAACACCTTTATTCATTACAAAGAAACTGGGGTGATCCCAAAAAGGATTTCAACAGGTTCATCCTGGATGAACCCAAGATACTTGTCTGAAATAACATCAAGTTACCCAACACGATGTAGTAGCGCTTTTCCAAATTTCTTGGTCGCAATTGTATTAACTTTTAATTTCATAAAAACCCTGTAATTTTAAATTTGATGTGACATTTAGGAAAATGATCTTTCTCATACCGCTTATAGTAAGGGTATTAATGGAATATACTAAAAATGATGAAAGATTAACCCAGGATCGAGAACGTGGACAATTTCCATCCTCCCGTCAAACTTATGAAAGCCATTATTCATGAAAAAGAAACTGGGGGATCCCAAAAATTATTTCAATAGGTTCATCCTGGATAAACCTTGGATACTTATATGGAATAGCATCAAGTTACCCAACACAATATAGTAGCGCTTTTCAAAATTGGATGGGCACAATTTCATTAGCTTTTAATTTCATAAAAACCCGTGAATATTAAATTTGAAGTGATACCACGTTATGGAAAATGATCTTTCTCATACCGCTTTTAGTAAGGGTATTAATGGAATATTCTAGAAATGATGGAAGATTAAACTATGTTCAAGGACGCGAACAATTACCATCCCCTAGTGAAACTCATGATAACCTTTATTCATTTTAAAGATATTGGGGGTGATCCCAAATGGATTTCAACTAGTTCATCCAGGGTGAAACCTAGATACTTATATGGAATAGCATGAAGTAACCCAACACGATGTAGTAGCGCTTTTCAAAATTTGATAGGCGCAATTGCATTAGCTTCTAAATCCATAATAACCCTTGAATATTAAATATGAAGTGATATGAACCAAGTTACCCAAATCCAGCTTCTAAATCCAAGTTACCCAAAAAATGATGGACGATTAACCTAAGTTTGAGGATGCGGACCATTGTGATCCCCCAGTCAAACTCATGACAACCATTATTTATGATAAACAAACTGGGGTAATCCCAAAAATAATTTCAATCGGTTCATCCTCGATGAACCATGGATATCTATACGGAATAGCATCAAGTGACTCTACACAATGTAGTAGCACTTTTCAAAATTTGATGGGCGTTATTGTATTAGCTTTAAATCTCATAAAAACCCTCAAATATTAAATTTCCAGTGATAACATGTCGTGGTAAATAATTTCTCTCATTCCGCTTATAGTAGAGGTATCAATGGTATATTCTAAAAATGATGGACGATTAAACCTGGTTCGAGGACGTGGACAATTTCCATGCCCCAATCAAACCCATGAACACCTTTATTCATTACAAAGAAACTGGGGTGACCCCAAAAAGGATTTCAACAGGTTCATCCAGGATGAACCCTGGATACTTATCCGAAATAACATCAAGTTACCCAACACGATGTTGTAGCGATTTTCCAAATTTCTTGGGCACAATTGTATTAGCTTTTAATTTCATAAAAACCATGGAATATTAAATTCGAAGTGATATCACGTTGAGGAAAATGATCTTTCTCATACCGCTTATAGTAAGTGTATTAATGGAATATACTAAAAATGATGGAAGATTAACCCAGGTTCGAGAACATGGACAATTTCCATCCTCCCGTCAAACTTATGAAAGCCATTATTCATGAAAAAGAAACTAGGGGATCCCAAAAATTATTTCAATAGGTTCATCCTGGATAAACTCTGGATACTTATATGGAATAGCATCAAGTTACCCAACACAATGTAGTAGCGCTTTTCAAAATTGGATGGACACAATTTCATTTGATTTTAATTTCATAAAAACCCTCGAATATTAAATTTGAAGTGATGCCACGTTATGGGAAATGATCTTTCTCATACCGCTTTTAGTAAGGGTATTAATGGAATATTCTAGAAATGCCGGAAGATTAACCTATGTTCAAGGACGTGGACAATTACCATCCCCCAGTGAAACTCATGATAACCTTTATTCATTTTAAAGATATTGCGGGTGATCCCAAAAGGATTTCAACAGGTTCATCCAGGGTGAAACCTGGATACTTATATGGAATAACATGAAGTAACCCAACGTGATGTAGTAGCGCTTTTCAAAATTTGATAGGCGCAATTACATTAGCTTCTAAATCCATAATAACCCTTGAATATTAAATATGAAGTGATACAAAGTTGGGGAAAATGATCTTTCTTACACCGCTTATAGTAAAGGTTAAAATGGAATATTTTAGAAATGATGGACGATTAACCCGAGTTCAAAGATGCGGACCATTGCGATCCCCCAGTCAAAATCATGAGAACCATTATTCATAACAAATAAATTGGGGTGATCCCAAAAAGTATTTTAACAGGTTCATCACAGATTAAACCTGGATACTTATATGAAAAAGCATCAAGTTACCCAACACGATGTAGTAGCGCTTTTCAAAATTGGATGGGGGCAATTGTATTAGCTTTTAATTTTATAAAAATTCTCGAATATTAAATTTTATGTGATACCACGTTGAGGAAAATGATCTTTCTCATAATGCTTATAGTAAGCCTATGAATGGAATATTCCAAAAATGATGGATGATTAACCCAAGTTCGAGGACGCTTACCACTGTGATCCCCAAGTCAAACTCAAGACAACCGTAATTCATGACAAACAAACAAGGGTGATCCCAAAAAGGATTTCAATCGGTTCATCCTGGATGAACCATAGATACCTATACGAAATAGCATAAAGTTACCCTACACGATGTAGTAGAGCTTTTCAAAATTTGATTGGCACAATTGTATTAGCTTTTAATTTCATAAAAATCCTTGCATTTTAAATTTAAAGTAAAACCACGTTGGGGAAAATGATTTCTCTCGTACCGCTTATAGTGAAGTTATTAATGGTATATTCTAGAAATGATGGACTGTTAAACAGGGATCAAGGACGCGAACAATTTCCATCCCCCGGTCGAACCCATGAAAATTGTTATACATTACCAAGAAATTGTGGTGATCCCAAAAGGGATTTCAATAGGTTCATCCTCGATGAACCCTGGATACTTATCTAAAATAGAATCAAGTTACCCAACATGATATAGTACTACTTTTCAAAATCCGATGGGCGCAATTGTATTTGCTTTTAATTTCACAAAAACCATGGAATATTAAACTTAAAGTGATACCACATTTTGAAAAATGATCTTTCTCGTACCACTTATAGTAAGAGTATTGATTAAATATTATAAAAATGATGGAAGATTAACTCGGGTTCAAGGACGCGGACAATTGCCATCCCACAGTCAAACTCATGACAACCGTTATTCATGACAAAGAAACAGGGGTGATCCCAAAAATAATTTGAATAGGTTCATCCTTGATTAACCCTGGATACTTATTTGGAATACCATAAAGTTACCAACCACAATGTAGTATCACTTTTCAAAATTTGATGGGTGCAATTACGTTAGCTTTTAATTTCATAAAAACCCTTGAATATTAAATTTGAAGTGATACCACATTGTGGAAAATGATATCTCTCATACCACTTATAGTGAAGGTATTAATGGCATATTCTAAAAATGATGAACGATTAAACTGGGTTTGAGGACGTGGACTATTTCCCTCCCTCAGTCAAACCCATCAAAACTGTTATTCATTACAAGCAAACTGGGGTGATCCCAAAAGGATTTCAATAGGTTCATCCCAGATGAACTCTAGATACTTTTATAAAATAGCATCAAGTTACCTAACACGATATAGTAGCGCTTTTCAAAATTTGATAGGTGCAATTGCATTATCTTTTAATTTCATAAAAACCCTCGAATATAAAATTTGAAGTGATACCATGTTTTGGAAAATGAAATTTCTCACACCACTTATAGTAAGGATATTAATGGAATATTCTAAAAGTGATGGAAGATTAACCCTGGTTCGAGGACGCGGACAATTGCCTTCCCCTAGTTAAACTCATGACAACCATTATTCATTTTAACAAAACTGGGGTGATCCTAAAAAGGACTTTAACAGGTTCATCTATGATGAAATATGGATACTTATATGGAATAGCATCAAGTATCCGAAAAAGATGTAGTAGCGCTTTTCAAAATTTGATGGGCGCAATTGCATTAGATTTTAATTTAATAAAAACCCTTGAATATTAAATTCTAAGTGACACCAAGTTGTGGAAAATGATCTTTCTCATACCGCTTATAGTAAGGGTATTAATGGAATATTTTTGAAATAATGGATGATTAACCTAAGTTCGAGGACGTGGACCATTACGATCCCCCAGTCAAAATAATGACAACCTTTATTCATGACAAAGAAAGGGACTGGATTTCAACAGGCTTATCTAGGATTAACCCTGGATACCTATATGGAATAGCATTGAGTTACCCAACACGATGTAGTGGCACCTTTCAAAATTGGATGGGCACAACTGCATTAGCTTTTAATTTCATAAAAACCCTCGAATATTAAATTTGAAGTGATTACATGTTGTGGAAAATGATCTATTTGATACCGCTTATAGTAAGCCTATGAATAGAATATTCCAAAATTGATGGACGATGAACTCGAGTTCGAGGACGCAGACCATTGTGATCCCCCAGTCAAACTCATAACAACTGTTATTCATGAAAAAATAAACTGGGGAGATCCTAAATAGGATTTCAATCGGTTTATTCTTGATGAACCATGGACACCTATACGGAATATTATTAAGTTACACTACATGATGTAGTAGTGCTTTTCCAAATTTGATGGGCGCAATTGTATTAGCTTTTAATATCATAAAAACCATCGAATATTAAATTTGTAATCATACCACGTTATGGAATATGATCTTTCACATACCACTTTTAGTAAGGGTATTAATGGAATATTAGAGGAATGACGGAAGATTAACCCAGGTTTGAGGATGTGGACAATTGCCATCCCCTAGTCAAACTCATGATAACTGTTATTCATTTTAGAGATATTGGGGTGATCCCAAAAAGGATTTCAATAGGTTCATTTGGGATGAAACCTGGATAATTATATGGAATAGCATCAAGTTACCCAACACAATGTAGTAGCGCTTTTCAAATTTGAATGGGCGCAATTGCATTTGCATTTAATTTCATAAAAACCCACGAATATTAAATTTAAAGTGATACCTTGTTGTGGAAAATGATATTTCTAATACCGCTTATAGTAAGGGTATTAATGGAATATTCTAAAAATAATGGAAGATTAACCAAGGTTCGAGGACACGGACAATTTCCATCTCCTAGTCAAGCTCATGATAACTGTTATTCATTTTAAGGAAACTGGGGTGATGCCTAAAAGGATTTTAACAAGTTCGTCTGGAATGAAACTTGGATATTTATACGGAATAGCATCAAGTATCCCTACACAATGTAGTAGCGCTTTTCAAAATTTGATGGCTGCAATTTCATTTGCTTTTAATTTAATAAAAACCCTAAAATATTAAATTTGAAGTGATACCACATTGTGGAAAATGATCTTTCTTATCCTGCTTTTAGTAAGGGCATTAATGGAATATTTTTTAAATGATGGATGATTAACCCAAGTTCGAGGACGCAGACCACTGCGATCCCCCCGCTAAAATAATGACATCCTTTATTCATGAAAAAGAAAGTAAGGTGATCCCAAAAAGGATTTCAACAGGTTCATCCAGGATCAACCCTGGATACTTATATGGAATAGCATCAACTTACCCGACACAATTTAGTAGCACCTTTAAAACTTGGATGGGCACAATTGCATTAGCTTTTAATTTCATAAAAACCCTTGAATATTAAATTTGTAGTAATGCCTTTTTATGGAATAGGATCTTTCTCATACAACTTTTAGCAAGGGTATTAATAGAATAATATAGAAATGACGGAAGATTAACCCAGGTTCAAGGATGTGGACAATTGGCAACCCCCGATCAAACTCATGATAAATGGTATTCATTTTAAAGATATTGGTGTGATCCCAAAAAGGATTTCAACAAGTTCATCTGGGCTGAAACCCGGATACTTATATGGAATAGCATCAAGTTACCAATACGATGTAGTAGCACCTTTCAAAATTGGATGGGCGCAATTGCATTACATTTTAATTTCATAAAAACCCTTGAAAATTAATTTTAAAGTGATTACACGTTGTGGAAAGTGATCTTTTTCATACCGCTTTTAGTAAGCCTATGAATAGAATATTCCAAAAATGATGGACGATGAACTCGGGTTCGAGGACGCGGACCATTGTGATCCCCTAGTCAAATTCGTAACAACTGTTATTCATGACAAACAAAGTGGGGAGATCCTAAATAGGATTTCAATCGGTTTATCTAGGATGTACCATGGACACGTATACGGAATATTATTAAGTTGCACTACACGATGTAGTAGCACTTTTCCAATTTTGATTGGCGCAATTGTATTAGCTTTTAATTCCATAAAAACCCTCAAATATTATATTTTTAACCATTCCACATTATGGAATATTATCTTTCTCATACCACTTTTAGTAAAGGTATTAATGGAATAATAGAAAAATGATGGAAGATTAACCCAGGTTTGAGGATGCGGACAATTGCCATCCCCCAGTCAAACTCACGATAACCGTTATTCATTTTAAAGATATTCAGATGTTCCCAAAAAGGATTTTAAAAGGTTCATCCGGGATGAAACTTGGATAATTATATGGAATAGCATCAAGTTACCCAAGACGATGTTGTAGCGCTTTTCAAAATTGGATGGGCGCAACAGCATTGGCATTTAATTTCATAAGAACCCACGAATATTATATATAAAGTGATACCACATTGTGGAAAATGATATTTCTCATACAGCTTTTAGTAAGGGTATTAATGGAATATTTTAAATATGATTGAAGATTAACCAAGGTTCGAGGACACAGACAATTGCCATCTCCTAGTCAAGCTCATGATAACCGTTATTTATTTTAAAGAAAGTGGGGTGATCCCAAAAAGGATTTTAACAAGTTCATCTGGGATGAAACATGGATACTTATATGGAATAGCATCAAGTCTCCCAACACGATGTGGTAGCGCTTTTCAAAATTTGATGGTCGCAATTGCATTAGCTTTTAATTTAAGAAAAACCCTCAAATATTAAATTTGAAGTGATAGCACATTTTGAAAAATGATCTTTCTCATACCGCTTTTAGTAAGGGTATTACTGGAATATTTTTTAAATGAAAGATGATTAACCCGAGTTTGAGGAAGCGGACCATTACGATCCCCCAGTCAAAATAATGACAGCCTTTATTCATGAAAAAGAAAGTGGGGTGATCCCAAAAAGGATTTCAACCGGTTCATCCAAGATTAACCCTGGATACTTATATGGAATAGCATCACGTTACCCGACACGATATAGTAGCACCTTTAAAAATTGGATGGGCGCAATTGCATTAGCTTTTAATTTCATAAATACCCTCGAATATTAAATTTGTAGTGATACCTTGCTATGGAATATGACCTTTCTCATACCGCTTTTAGTAAGGGTATTAATGGAATAATATAGAAATGACGGATGATTAACCCAAGTTTGAGGATGTTGACAATTGCCATCCCCCAGTCAAACTCATGATAACCGTAATTCATTTTAAAGATATTGGTGGTATCCCAAAAAGGATTTCAATAGGTTCATCCGGGATGAAACTTGGATACTTATATGGAATATCATCAATTTACCCAACACAATGTAGTAGCTCTTTTCAAATTGGATGGGCACAATTGCATTATCTTTTAATTTCATAAAAACCATCGAACATTAAATTTGAAGTGATACGATGTTTTGGAAAATGGTATTTTTCATACCGCTTTTAGTAAGGGTATGAATGGAATATTCTAAAAATGATATTTCTCATACCGCTTTTAGTAAGGGTATTAATGGAATATTCTAAAATTGATGGAAGATTAACCAAGGTTCGAGGACACGGACAGTTGCCATCTCCTAGCCAAGCTCATGATAACCATTTTTTATTTTAGAGAAAGTGGGGTGATCCCAAAAAGGATTTTAAGAAGTTCACCTGGGATGAAACATGGATACTTATATGGAATAGCATCAAGTCTCAAAACACGATGTAGTGGCGCTTTTCAAAATTTGATGGTTGCAATTGCATAGGCTTTTAATTTAATAAAAACCCTCAAATATTAAATTTGAAGTGATACCACATTGTGAAAAATTATCTTTCCATACTGCTTTTAGTAACGGTATTAATGGTATAATTTTGAAATGAAAGATGGTTTACCTGAGTTCGAGGATGCGGACCATTACGATCCCCAGTCAAAATAATGACAGCCTTTATTCATGAAAAAGAAAGTGGGGCGATCCCAAAAAGGATTTCAACAGGTTTATCCAGGATTAACCCTGGATACTTATATGCAATAGCAACAAGTTACCCGACACGATGTAGCAGCACATTTAAAAATTGGATGGGCGCAATTGCATTAGCTTTTGATTTCATAAAAACCCTCAAATATTAAATTTTTAGTCAAACATTGCTATGGAATATGACCTTTTTCATACCGTATTTAGGAAGGGTATTATTGGAATATTATAGAAATGACGGATGATTAACCCAGGCTTGAGGATGTGGACAATTGCCATCCCCCAGTCAAACTCATGATAACCGTTATTCATTTTAAAGATATTGGTGTGATCCCAAAAAGGATTTCAACAGGTTCATCCGGTATGAAACATGGATACTTATATGGAATAACATCAAGTTACCTAACATGATGTAGTAGCGCTTTTCAAAATTGGATGGGTGCAATTGTATTAGCTTTTAATTTAATAAAAACCCTCGAATATCAAATTCTAAGTGATACCAAGTTTTGGAAAATGATCTTTCTGATACCGCTTATAATAAGGGTGGAATATTTTTGAAATGATGGAAGATTAGCCCGAGTTCGAGGACGCGGACCATTACGATCTAATGTCAAAATAATTACAACCTTTATTCAAGACAAAGAAAGTGGGGTGATCACAAAAGGGAGTTCAACAGGTTTATCCTGGATTAACCCTGGATACTTATATGGAATAGCATCAAGTTACGCAATATGATGTAGTAGTACCATTCAAAATTGGATGGGTGCAATTGCATCAGATTTTAATTTCATAAAAACCCTCGAATATTAAATTTAAAGTGATTACACATTGTGGAAAATGACCTTTTTCATACCGCTTATAGTAAGCCTATGAATGGAATATTCCAAAAATGATGGATGATGAACTCGGGTTTGAGGACTCGAACCATTGTGATACCCAGTCAAACTCATAACAACATTTTTTTATGTCAAACAAACTGGGGAGATCTTAAATAGGATTTCAATCGGTTTATCCTGGATGAACCATGGACACCTATACGGAATATTATTAAGTTACACTACACGATGTAGTAGCGTTTTTCCAAATTTGATGGGCGAAATCGTATTAGCTTTTAATTACAGAAAAATCCTCAAATATTAAATTTGTAATCATACCACGTTATGGAATATGATATTTCTCAAACCACTTTTTGTAAGGGTATTAATGGAATAATAGAGAAATGACGGAAGATTATCCCAGGTTTGAGGATGAGGACAATTGCCATCCCCCAGTCAAACTCACGCTAACTGTTATTCATTTTAAAGATATTGGGGTGATCCCAAAAAGGATTTCAACAGGTTTATCCGGGATGAAACCAGGATAATTATATGGAATAACATCAAGTTACCCAAGACAATGTAGTAGCGCTTTTCAAAATTGGATGGGCTCAATAGCATTAGCATTTATTTTCATAAAAACCCACGAATATTATATATGAAGTGATACCACAGTGTGGAAAATGATATCTCTCATACCGCTTTTAGTAAGGGTATTAATGGAATATTCTAAAATGATGGAAGATTAACCAAGGTTCGAGGACACGGACAATTGCCATCTCCTAGTCAAGCTCATGATAACCGTTATTTATTTTAGAGAATGTGGGGTGATCCCAAAAATGATTTTAAGAAGTTCATCTGGGATGAAACATGGATACTTATATGGAATAGCATCAAGTCTCAAAACACGATGTAGTAGCGCTTTTCAAAATTTGATAGCTGCAATTGCATAAGCTTTTAATTTAATAAAAACCCTCAAATATTAAATTTGAAGTGATACCACATTGTGAAAAATGATCTTTCTCGTACTGCATTTAGTTAGGGTATTACTGGAATATTTTTTAAAAGAAAGATGGTTTACCCGAGTTCGAGGACGCGGACCATTACGATCCCCTAGTCAAAATAATGACAGCCTTTATTCATGAAAAAGAAAGTGGGGCGATCCCAAAAAGGATTTCAACAGGGTTATCCAGGATTAACCCTGGATACTTATATGCAATAGCATCAAGTTACCCGACACGATGTAGTAGCACCATTAAAAATTGGATGGGCGCAAGTGCATTAGCTTTTGATTTCATAAAAACCCTCAAATATTAAATTTGTAGTTAAACCTTGCTATGGAATATGACCTTTCTCATAACGCGTTTAGGAAGGGTATTAATGGAACAATATAGAAATGACGGATGATTAACCCAGGCTTGAGGATTTTGACAATTTCCATCCCCCAGTCAAACTCATGATAATCGTTATTCATTTTAAAGATACTGGTGTGATTCCAAAAAGGATTTCAACAGGTTCATCCGGTATGAAACATGGATACTTATATGGAATAGCATCAAGTATTCCAACACGATGTAGTTGTGCTTCTCAAAATTTGATGGGCGCAATTGTATTAGCTTTTAATTTTAAAAAATCCCTCGAATATCAAATTCTAAGTAGCACCTAGTTTTGGAAAATGATCTTTCTCATACCGCTTATAATAAGGGTATTAATGGAATATTTTTTAAATGATGGACGATTAGACCGAGTTCGAGGACGCGGACCATTGCGATCTAAAGTCAAAATAAAGACAACCTTTATTCAAGACAAAGAAAGTGGGGTGATCACAAAAAGAAGTTCAACAGGTTTATCCTGGATTAACCCTGCATACTTATATGGAATAGCATCAAGTTACCCAATACGATGTAGTAGCACCTTTCAAAATTGGATGGGCGCAATTGCATTTGCTTTTAATTCCATGAAAACACTTGAATATTAAATTTAAAGTGATTACACGTTGTGGAAAATGATCTTTTTGATACTGCTCATAGTAAGCCTATGAATGGAATATTCCAAAAATGTTGGACGATGAACTCGAGTTCGAGGACGCGGACCATTGTGATCCCCCAGTCAAACTCATAACAACCGTTATTCAGGACAAATAAACTGGGGAGATCCTAAATAGGATTTCAATTGGTTTATCCTGGATGAACCATGGACACCTATACGGAATATTATTAAGTTACACTACACGCTGTAGTAGCGCTTTCCCAAATTTGATGGGCGCAATTGTATTAGTTATTAATTTCATAAAAACCCTCAAATATTAAATTTTTAATCATACCACGTTATGGAATATGATCTTTCTTAAACCACTTTTAGTAAGGGTATTAATCGAATAATAGAGAAATGATGGAAGATTAACCCAGGTTTGAGGATGCAGACAATTGCCATCCCCCAGTCAAAGTCATTATATCCGTTATTCAGTTTAAAGATATTGGGGTGATCCCAAAAAGTATTTCAACAGCTTTATCCGGGATAAAACTTGGATAATTATATGGAATAGCATCAAGTTACACAAGACGATATTGTAGCGCTTTTTCAAAATTGGATGGGCGCAATTGCATTAGCATTTAATTTCATAAAAACCCACGAATATTAAATTTGAAGTGATACCACGTTGTGGAAAATGATATTTCTCATACCGCTTTTAGTATGGGTGTTAATGGAATACTCTAAAAATGATAGAAGATTAACCAAGGTTCGAGGACACGGACAATTGCCATCTCCTAGTCAAGCTCATGATAACCGTTATTCATTTTAATGAATGTGGGGTGATCCCAAAAAGGATTTTAACAAGTTCATCTGGGATGAAATATGAATTCTTATATGGAATAGCATCGAGTCTCCCAACACGATGTAGTAGCGCTTTTCAAAATTTGATGGCTGCAATTGCATTAGTTTTTAATTTAATAAAAACCCTCAAATATTAAATTTTACATGATACCACGTTGTGAAAAATGATCTTTCTCATACCACTTTTCATAAGGGTATTAATGGAATATTTTTAAAATGAAAGATGATTAACCCGAGTTCGACGATGCGGACCATTACGATCCCCCAGTCAAAATAATGACAACCTTTATTCATGAAAATAAAGTGGGGTGATCCCAAAAAGGATTTCAACATGTTCATCCAGGATTAACCCTGGATACTTATATGGAATAGCATCAAGTTACCCAACACGATGTAGTAGAACCTTTAAAAATTGGATGGGCGCAATTGCATTAGCTTTTAATTTCATAAAAACCTTGAAATATCAAATTTGTAGTCAAACCTTGCTATGAAATATGACCTTTCTCATACCGCGTTTAGTAAGGGTATTAATGGAATAATATAGAAATGATGGAAGATTAACCTAGGTTTGAGGATGTGGACAATTGCCATCCCCCAGTCAAACTTATGATAACCGTTATTCAATTTAAAGATATTGGTGTGATCCCAAAAAGGATTTCAACAGGTTCATCCGGGATGAAAGAAGGATACTTTTATGGAAAAGCATCAAGTTACCCAACACGATGTAGTAGCGTTTTTCAAAATTGGATGGACGCAATTGCATTAGCTTTTAATTTCATAAAATGAATATTAAATTTGAAGTGATACAACGTTGTGGAAAATGATATTTCTCATATAGCTTTTAGTAAGGGTATAAATGGAATATTCTAAAAATGATATTTCTCATACCGCTTTTAGTAAGGGTATAAATGGAATATTCTAAAAAAGATATTTGTCATACCACTTTTAGTAAGGGTATAAATGAAATATTCTAAAAATGATTGAAGATTAACCCAGGTTCGAGGACACGGACAATTGCCATCTCCCAGTAAAGCTTATGATAACCGTTATTCAATTTAAAGATATTGGTGTGATCCCAAAGAGGATTTGAACAGGTTCATCCGGGATAAAACCTGGATACTTATATGGAATAGCATCAAGTTACCCAACACGATGTAGTAGCGCTTTTCAAAATTGGATGGGCGGAATTTCTTAAGCTTCTATTTCATAAAAACCCTGGAATATTAAATTTGAAGTGATACCACATTGTGGAAAATGATATTTCTCATACCGCTTTTAGTAAGAGTATTAATGGATTATTCTAAAAATGATGGAACATTAACTCAGGTTCGAGGACACGTATAATTTCCATCTCCCAGTCAAACTCATGATAACTGTTATTCATTTTAAAGAAACTAGGGTGATCCCAAAAATAATTTTAACAAGTTGATCTGGGATGAAGCATGGATACGTATATGGAATAACATCAAGTATCCTAACAAGATGTAGTAGCGCTTTTCAAAATTCGATGGCCATAATTTCATTAGATTTTAATTTAATAAAAAACCTCAAATATTAAATTCTAAGTGATACCAAGTTGTGGAAAATGATCTTTCTTATACCGCTTTTAGTAAGGGTATTAATGGAATATTTTTGAAATAAAGGACGATTAACCCGAGTTCGAGGACGCGGACCATTGCAATCCCCCAACCTAAATAATGAAAACCTTTATTCATGACAAAGATAGTGGGGTGATCCCAAAAAGGATTGCAACAGGGTAATCCTGGATTAACCCTTGATACTTATATGGAATAGCATGAAGTTACCCAACACGATGTAATAGCACCTTTCAAAATTGGATGGGCGCAATTGCACTAGCTTTTGATTTCATAAAAACCCTCGAATATTAAATTTTAAGTGATTCCATGTTGTGGAAAATTATCTTTCTCATACCGCTTATAGTAAGCCTATGAATGGAATATTCCAAAAATGATGGACAATTAACCCGAGTTCGAGGTCACAGACCATTCTGATCCCCCAGTCAAACTCATGGCAATCGTTATTCATTACAAACAAACTGGGGTGATCCCAAAAAGGATTTCAATTGGTTTATCCTGGATGAACCATGGATACGTATATGGAATAGCATCATGTTACCATACACGATAAAGTAGCGTTTCTCAAAATTTGATGGGCGCAATTGTGTTAGATTTTAATTTCATAAAAACACCTGAACATTTAATTTGGAGTGATAAATGGTTGTGGAAAATGATCCTTCTCATACTGAAATTAGTAAGGGTATTAATGGAATATTCTAAAAATGACGGAAGATTAACCTAGGTTCGAAGACACGGACTATTTTCAATCCCCTAGTTAAGCTCATGATAACTGTTATTCATTTTAAAGAAACTTGGGTGATCCCAAAAAGGATTTTAACAGATTCATCTGGGATGAAACATGGATACTTATATGAAAAAGCATCAACTATCCCAACACGATGCAGTAGTGCTTTTCAAAATTTGATTGGCGCAATTGCATTAGCTTTTAATTTAATAAAACCCCTCAAAAATTAAATTCAAAGTATACCAAATTGTGGAAAATGATCTTTCGGATACTCCAGAGAGTAATCGAAAGTTGAGTTCCGCTAAGTACAGTAGGTTTGATGCTCAGCTGAATACGATTCAGAGTGATAGGTCAACATTTTGCGAAGAACTGGAGGATTTAAATGATTTCAGGAACTGGAAGCTAGGGTTTGTGCTGGAGGAGAATACGGAGGAGATGTCGAATTTGATTAGAGAAGACTGTGTTTTGGAGGGCGTTCATTCCAAGTTTGTCCCTAGCGTGGTTGATTATGAGACCTTTTGGAGTAGGTACTTCTACAGAGTGCATAACTCAAGCAGCAAGAGAGCGTTAGGGTTAACCTGGTGAAGAGGGCTATTTCGGCCGATGACGAAGAAGAGCTCTCTTGGGATGTAGATGATAAAGATGAGACATCGTCGAAAGGATCATTGCCTCCGAAGAGTAGTACAAGAGATGATCCTCAAACTAGTGCTGCAAGTGCAAATGCTAATCCCACCATTGTTGACCAAGAAGAAATGGCTGAGATGGAAGAGAATGTGGTGAAATTTGTGAAGAGGGATGAGGAGAAGGCAAGCTCTGCTAAGGTTGATCATGTCGAATCTGGCAAAGATAGCAAAGATATGATGTTTCAAAGGCAAGCTCAGTTGATACTGCTGAGGTTGATCATGTCGAATCTGGCAAAGATAGTGATGCTTCGAAGGCAAGCTCAATTGATGCTGCTAAGGTTGATCATGTCGAATTTGGAAAAGATAATGATGTTTTGAGCCTGAAGTCTACCAATGAGGATCAGGACTTGGACTGGGATGAGATTGATGACATTGGAAGTGGCGACGAGAAGAGTGCTAGCCCCATTGCTCATGGTGGGAGCCGGAGTCCAGCTGATTTGAAAAAGCGGCTGAGCACGGCCACCACGGTTGAGGAGGAAGATGAAGAATTGACCTGGGATATCGAAGATGAAGATTGATTGATCCAGTAAACACAGTGGGAAGACAGTGAGTATTGCAGAACCTTGTGCTCAATTATGTGTTGTATTGGATGTGTTTTCTTTATGATTGTTTCTATCATTGTTGACATAGGAAATGTTTCAATCTCCTTGTATTCTTTGATCTGTGAAGTGAAAGCAAACATGTTCATAGTATAGAATCAAATATTTTGTTGTTCTTTATCTGTCTTGAAAATTCTGAAATGGGAGAGCATTTGGATTGACTTCCTTCTGTACTTGATCATTAGCATATGGAGTACATTTTTCTTCTGAATTTCCCTATTGATCTTATCATTTTTGTAAAATGTTCTAAAGCATTTGAAATTTCAGAATTAAAAAAATACATATATAGTAAGGGTATTAATGGAATATTTTTGAAATGATCGACGATTAAACCAAGTTCGAGGACGCGGACCATTGCGATCTACCAGTCAAAATCATGACAACCGTTATTCATGGTAAAGAAATTGGGCTGATCCCAAAAAGGATTTCAACAGGTTCATCCTGGATTAACACTGGATACTTATATGGAATAGCATTAAGTTACCTAACACGATTTAGTAGCACTTTTCAAAATTGGATGGGCGCAATTGTGTTAGCTTTTAATTTCATAAAATCCCTTGAATATTAAATTTGAAGTGAAACCACGTTGTTGAAAATGATCTTTCTCACACCGCTTATAGTAAGCCTATAAATCGATTATCAAAAAATTATAGACGATTAACTTGAGTTCGAGGATGCGGACCATTGTGATCCCCCAATCAAACTCATGACAACAGTTATTCATGACAAACAAAATGTGGTGATCCTAAAAAGGATTTCAATCAATTTATGTTGGATGAACCATGGACACATGTACGGAATAGCATTAATTTAAACTACACGATGCAGAAGAGCTTTTCAAAATTTGATGCGCGCAATTGTGTTAGCTTTTAATTTCATAAAAACCCTCAAATATAAAATTTGTAGTGATACCACGTTATGGAATATGATCTTTCTCACACTGCTTTTAGTAAGGCAGTAATGGAATAATATAGAAATGACGGAAGATTAACCCACGTTTGAGGATGCAGACAATTGCCATCCCCCATTCAAACTCACGATAACCGTTATTCATTTCAAAGATGTTGGGGTGATCCCAATAAAGATTGCAACAGGTTTATCAGGGATGATATTTGGATACTTATATGGAATAGCATCAAGTTACCAAACATGATGTAGGCGCAATTGCATTAGCTTTCAATTTAATAAAAACCCTCGAATATTATATTTGAAGTGATACCACGTTGTGGAAAATGATATTTCTCATACCGCATTTAGTAAGGTTATTAATTGAATATTCTAAAAATGGTGAAAGATTAATCCAGGTTCGAGGACACGGACAATTGCCATCTCCTAGACAAGCTCATGATAACCGTTATTCATTTTAAAGAAACAGAGGTGATCCCAAAAATAATTTGATGGGCACAATTGTATTAGCTTTTAATTTCATAAAATCCCTCAAATATTAAATTTGTAGTGATACCACGTTATGGAATATGATCTTTCTCATACCGCTTTCAGTAAGCCTATGGATCGAATAATCTAAATATGATGGACGATTAACCCGAGTTCGAGGATGCGGACCATTATCATCCCCCAGCCAAACTCATTACAACCGTTATTCATGATAGAAAAACTGTGGTGATCCTAAAAAGGAATTCAATCGATTTATCCTGGATGAACCATGAACACCTATACGGAATATCATCAAGTTACATCACACGATGTAGTAGCGCTTTTCAAAATTTGATGGGCGCAATTGTATTAGCTTATAATTTCATAAAATCCCTCGAATATTAAATTTGTAGTGATACCACGTTATGGTATAAGATATTTCTCATACCGCTTTTTGTAAGGGTATTAATGGAATAATATAGAAATGACGGAAAATTAACTAAGGTTTGAGGATGTGGATAATTGCCATCCCCCAGTCAAACTCATGATAATTGTTATTCATTTTAAAGATATTGGGGTGATCCCAAAAAGTATTTCAACAGGTTTATCCGGGATGTAACCTGGATACTTATATGGAATAGCATCAAGTTACCCAACGATGTAGTAGCATTTTTCAAAATTGGATAGGTGCAATCGCATTAGCTTTTAATTTCATAAAAACCCTCGAATATTAAATTTGGAGTGATACCTCGTTGTGAAAAATGATATTTCTCATATCGCTTTTAGTAAGGGTATTAATGGAATATTCTAAAAATGATGGAAGTTAGCCCAGGTTCAAGGACACGGACAAATGCCATCTCCCAGTCAAGCTCACGATAACCGTTATTCATTTTAAAGAAACTGGGGTGATCCCAAAAAGGATTTTAACAATTTCATATGGGATGAAACATTGATACTTATATGGAATAGCATCAAGTATCCCAACACGTTCTACTAGCGCTTTTAAAAATTTGATGGCCACAATTGCATTAGCTTTTAATCTAATAAAAACCCTTAAATATTATACTAGAAATACCACATTGTGGAAAATGATCTTTCTCATACCGGTTTTAGTAACGGCATTAATGGAATATTCTAGAAATGAGGGAAGATTAACCTAGGTTCGAGGACACAGACAATCACCATCCCCAGTTAAGCTCATGGTAAGTGTTATTCATTTTAAAGAAACTGAGGTGATCCCAAAAAGGATTTTAATGGTTCATCTGGGATGAAACATGGATACTCATATGGAATAGCATCAAGTATCTCAACACGATGTACTAGCGCTTTTCAAAATTTTATGGGCGCAATTGCATTAGCTTTTCATTTTAAAAAACCCTGGAATATTAAATTCTAAGTGATAGCAAGTTGTGGAAAATGATCTTTCTCACACCGCTTGTAGTAAGGGTATTAATGGAATATTTTTGAAATTATGCATAATTAGCTCGAGTTCGAGAACACTGATCTTCAGTTAAAATAATGACAACCTTTTGTCATGACAAAGAAAGTGGGGTGATCCCAAAAAGGATTTCAATAAGTTCATCAAGGATTAACCCTGGATACTTATATGGAATAGCATCAAATTACTCAACCAAATGTAGTAGAACCTTTAAAAATTGGATGTGCGCAAATGCATTAGCCTTTAATTTCATAAAAACCCTCGAATATTAAATTTGAAGTGATTCCACATTGTGGAAAATGATCTTTCTCATACCGCTTATAGTAAGGGTATTAATGGAATGCTAGACGATTAATGCAAGTTCGAGGACGCGGACCATTGCAATCTTCCAGTCAAAATCATTAAAACCGTTATTCATGACAAAGAAAGTAGGGTGATCTCAAAAAGGATTTCAACAGGTTCATCCTTGATTAGCCCTGGATACTTATATGGAATAGCATTAAGTTACCTAACACGATATAGTAGCTCTTTTCAAAATTGGATGGGCGCAATTGTATTTGCTTTTAATTTCATAAAAACCTTAGAATATTGAAGTTTAAGTGATACCGCATTGTGGAAAACGATCTTTCTCATGCCGGTTTTAGTAAAGGTATTAATGGAATAATATAGAAATGATGGAATATTAAACTAGGTTCGAGGATGCGGACAATTCCCATCCCCCAGTCAAACTCATGATAACCTTTATTGATTTTAGAGAAACTGGGGTGATCCCAAAAATAATTTTAATAGGTTCATCTGGGATGAAACATGGATACTTATATGGAATAGCATCAAGTACCCCAACAAGATGTAGTAGCACTTTTCAAAATTTCCTGGGCGCAATTGCATTAGCTTTTAATTTAATAAAAACATTATAATATTAAATTCTAAGTGATACCAAGTTGTGGAAAATGATCTTTCTCATATTGCTTATAGTAAGGGTATTAATGGAATATTTTTGAAATGATGGACGATTAGCCCGAGTTCGAGGACGCAGACCATTGCAATCCCCTTGTCAAAATAATGACAACCCTTATTCATGACAAAGAAAGTGGGGTGATCCAAAAAATAATTTCAACAGGTTCATCCTGGATTAACCCTGGATACTTATATGGATTAGCATCAAGTTAACCAACACGATGTAGTAGCACCCATCAAAATTGGATGGGCGCAATTGCATTAACTTTTAATTTTAGAAAACCCCTAGAATATTAAATTTGTGGCGATACCACGTTATGGAATATGATCTTTTTCATACCGCTTTCAGTAAGGGTCTTAATGGAATAATATAGAATTGACGGAAGATTAAACCAGATTCGAGGATGCGGACTATTCCCATCCCCCAGTCAAACTCATGATAACCGTTATTCATTTTAAAGATATTGGTGTGATCCCAAAAAGGATTTCAACTGTTTCTTCCGAGATGAAACATGGATACTTACATGGAATATCATCAAGTATCCCAAAACGATGTAGTAGTGCTTTTCATAATTTGATGTGCGCAGTTGCATTAGCTTTTAATTTAACAAAAACCCTCGAATATTAAATTCTAAGTGATACCAAGTAGTGAAAAATGATCTTTCTCTTACCGCTTATAGTAACGGTATTAATGTAATATTTTTTGAATGATGGACGATTAACCCGAGTTCGAGGATGCGGACCATTGCGATTCCCCAGTCAAAATCATGACAAAGAATGTGGGTTGATTACAAAAAGGATTTCAATAGGTTCATCCTGGATTAACCCTAGATACTTATATGGAATAGCTTTAAGTTACCCCATACGATGTAGTAGCGCTTTTGAAAATTGGATGGGCGTAATTGCATTAGCTTTTAATTTCATAAAAACCCTCGAATATTAAATTTGAAGTGATACAATGTTATGGAATATGATCTTTCTCATACCGCTTCTGGTAAGCCTGTGAATCGAATATTCCAAAAATGATGGATGATTAACCCGAGTTCGAGGACGCAGACTATTATGATCACCCAGTCAAACTCATTACAACCATTGTTCATGACAAAAAAAACTGGGGTGACCCTAAAAAGGAATTCAATCGGTTTATCCAGGATGAACCACGAACACCTATATGGAATATCATCAAGTTACACTACACGATGTAGTAGCCCTTTTCAAAATTTGATAGGCACAATTGTATTAGCTTTTAATTTCATAAAATCCCTTGAATATTAAATTTGTAGTGATACCACGTTATGGAATATGATCATTCTCATACCGCTTTCAGTAAGCCTATGGATCGAATAATCCAAATATGGTGGACTATTAACCCGAGTTCGAGGATGTGGACCATTATCATCCCCCAGTCAAACTCATTACAACCGTTATTCATGACAGAAAAACTGTGGTGATCCTAAAAAGGAATTCAATCGGTTTATCCTGGATGAACCATGAACACCTATACGGAATATCATCAAGTTACATCACACGATGTAGTAGCGCTTTTCAAAATTTGATGGGCGCAATTGTATTAGCTTATAATTTAATAAAATCCCTCGAATATTAAATTTGTAGTGATACCACGTTATGGTATAAGATATTTCTCATACAGCTTTTTGTAAGGGTATTAATGGAATAATATAGAAATGACGAAAAATTAACTAAGG
The DNA here is from genome assembly GCA_037428765.1 of Rubia yunnanensis. NCBI lineage: Eukaryota > Viridiplantae > Streptophyta > Magnoliopsida > Gentianales > Rubiaceae > Rubia > Rubia yunnanensis. The sequence continues at coordinate 58,432,467 of CM075068.1, forward strand.
TTTGAGGATGCGGATAATTGCCATCCCCCAGTCAAACTCATGATAATTGTTATTCAATTTAAAGATATTGAGGTGATCCCAAAAAGTATTTCAACAGGTTTATCCGGGATGTAACCTGGATACTTATATGGAATAGCATCAAGTTACCCAACGATGTAGTAGCATTTTTCAAAATTGGATAGGCGCAATCGCATTAGCTTTTAATTTCATAAAAAGCCTCGAATATTAAATTTGGAGTGATACCTCGTTGTGGAAAATGATATTTCTCATATCGCTTTTAGTAAGGGTATTAATGGAATATTCTAAAAATGATGGAAGTTGGCCCAGGTTCAAGGACACGGACAAATGCCATCTCCCAGTCAAGCTCACGATAACCGTTATTCATTTTAAAGAAACTGGGGTGATCCCAAAACGGATTTTAACAAGTTCATATGGAATGAAACATTGATACTTATATGGAATAGCATCAAGTATCCCAACACGTGCTAGTAGCGCTTTTAAAAATTTGATGGCCGCAATTGCATTTGCTTTTAATCTAATAAAAACCCTCAAATATTATACTAGAAATACCACATTGTGGAAAATGATCTTTCTCATACCGGTTTTAGTAACGGTATTAATGGAATATTCTAAAAATGATGGAAGATTAACCTAGGTTCGAGGACACAGACAATCACCATCCCTAGTTAAGCTCATGATAAGTGTTATTCATTTTAAAGAAACTGAGGTGATCCCAAAAAGGATTTTAATAGTTCATCTGGGATGAAACATGGATACTTATATGGAATAGCATAAAGTATCTCAACACGATGTACTAGCGCTTTTCAAAATTTTATGGTCGCAATTGCATTAGCTTTTAATTTAATAAAAACCCTCGAATATTAAATTCTAAGTGATAGCAAGTTGTGGAAAATTATCTTTCTCATACCGCTTGTAGTAAGGGTATTAATGGAATATTTTTGAAATTATGGATAATTAGCTCGAGTTCGAGAACGCTGATCTTCAGTTAAAATAATGACAACCTTTATTCATGACAAAGAAAGTGGGGTGATCCCAAAAAGGATTTCAACAGGTTCATCAAGGATTAACCCTGGATACTTATATGGAATAGCATCAAGTTACTCAACAAAATGTAGTAAAAACTGGATGGGCGCAAATGCATTAGCCTTTAATTTCATAAAAACCCTCGAATATTAAATTTGAAGTGATTCCACATTGTGGAAAATGATCTTTCTCATACCGCTTATAGTAAGGGTATTAATGGAATGCTGGACGATTAACACAAGTTCGAGGATGCGGACCATTGCAATCTTCTAGTCAAAATCATTACAGCCATTATTCATGACAAAGAAAATAGGGTGATCCCAAAAAGGATTTCAACAGGTTCATCCTTGATTAGCCCTGGATACTTATATGGAATAGCATTAAGTTACCTATCACGATATAGTAGCTCTTTTCAAAATTGGATGGGCGCAATTGTATTTGCTTTTAATTTCATAAAAACCTTGGAATATTAAAGTTTAAGTGATACCACGGTGTGGAAAATGATCTTTCTCATGCCGGTTTTAGTAAAGGTATTAATGGAATAATATAGAAATGATGGAATATTAAACCAGGTTTGAGGATGCGGACAATTCCCATCCTGCAGTCAAACTCATGATAACCTTTATTCATTTTAAAGATATTGGTGTGATCCCAAAAAGGATTTCAACTGGTTCTTCCGGGATGAAACCTAGATACTTATATGGAATAGCATCAAGTATCCCAACACGATGAGTAGCGCTTTTCAAAATTTGATGGCCACAATTGTATTAGTTTTTAATTTAATAAAAACCCTCTAATATTAAATTTGAAGTGATACCACGTTGTGGAAAATGATCTTACTCATACCAGTTAAAGGTGCGGAATTAATGGATACTTATGTGGAACAACATCATTTATCCCAACATGATAAGTTTAACTGGTGCGGAATTAATGGATACTTATGTGGAACAACATCATTTATCCCAACATGATAAAGTAGCGCTTTACAAAATTTAATGCGCGCAATTGCATTAACTTTTAATTTAATAAAAACCCTGAAATATTGAATTTGATGTGATACCACATTGTAGAAAATTATTTTTCTCCTACCGCTTTTAGTAACGGCATTAATGGAACATTCTGAAAATGATAGAAGATAAACCGAGATTCAAGGACACAGACAATTGCTATCCCCCAGTCAAGCTAATGATAACCATTATTGATTTTAGAGAAACTGGGGTGATCCGAAAAATAATTTTAATATGTTCATCTGGGATGAAACATGGATACTTATATGGAATAGCATCAAGTACCCCAACACGATCTAGTAGCACTTTTCAAAATTTGCTGGGCGCAATTGCATTAGCTTTTAATTTAATAAAAACTTTTGAATATTAAATTCTAAGTGATACCAAGTTGTGGAAAATGATCTTTCTCATATTGCTTATAGTAAGGGTATTAATAGAATATTTTTGAAATGATGGACGATTAGCCCGAGTTCCAGGACGCGGACCATTGCAATCCCCCTGTCAAAATAATGACAACCCTTATTCATGACAAAGAAAGTGGGGTGATCCAAAAAATAATTTCAACAGGTTCATCCTGGATTAACCCTGGATACTTATATGGATTAGCATAAAGTTAACCAACACGATGTAGTAGCACCCATCAAAATTGGATGGCGCAATTGCATTAACTTTTAATTTCAGAAAACCCCTCGAATATTAAATTTGTAGTGATACCACGTTATGGAATATGATCTTTTTCATACCGCTTTCAGTAAGGGTATTAATGGAATAATATAGAATTGACGGAAGATTAAACCAGATTCGAGGATGCGGACAATTCCCATCCCCTAGTCAAACTCATGATGACCTTTATCGATTTTAAAGATATTGGTGTGATCCCAAAAAGGATTTCAACTGTTTCTTCCGGGATGAAACCTGGATACTTATATGGAATATCATCAAGTATCCCAAAACGATGTAGTAGCACTTTCCATAATTTGATGTGCGCAGTTGGATTAGCTTTTAATTTAACAAAAACCCTCGAATATTAAATTCTAAGTGATACCAAGTAGTGAAAAATGATCTTTCTCATACCGCTTATAGTAAGGGTATTAATGGAATATTTTTGAAATGATGGACGATTAAGTCGAGTTCGAGGACCCGGATCATTGCGATCCCCCGGTCAAAATAACGACAACCTTTATTCATGACAAAGAAAGTGGGGTGATCCCAAAAAATAATTTCAACAGGTTCATCCTGGATTAACCCTGGATACTTATATGGATTAGCATCAAGTTACCCAACACGATGTAGTAGCACCTTTCAAAATTGGATGGGCACAATTGCATTAGCGTTTAATTTCATAAAAACCCTCAAATACTAAATTTTATTGATACCACATTATGGAATATGATCTTTCTAATACCACTTTTAGTAAGGGTATTAATGGAATAATATGGAAATGACGGAAGATTAATCCAGGTTCGAGGATGCGGACAACTGCAATCCCCCAGTCAAACTCATGATAACCGTTAATCATTTAAAAGATATTGGTGTTATCTCAAAAAGGATTTCAACAGATTCTTCTGGGATGAAACCTGGATACTTATATGGAATAGCATAAAGTTACCAAACACGATGTAGTAGTACTTTTCAAAATTGAATGGGCGCAATTGCTTTAGCTTTTAATTTCATAAAAACCCCCGAATATTAAATTTGAAGTGATACCACATTGTGGAAAATGATATTTCTCTACTGCTTTTAGAAAGGATATTAATGGAATGTTCAAAAAATGATGGAAGATTAACCCAGGTTCGAGGACACGGACAATTTACATTTCCCAGTCAAGGTTATGATAACTGTTATTCATTTTAAAGAAACTGGGGTGATTCCAAAAAGGATTTAAACAAGTTTATCTGGGATGAAATATTGATACTTATATGGAATAGAATCAAGTATCCCAACATGATTTAGTAGCACTTTTCAAAATTTGAAGGCCGCAATTGTAAAAATGCTTGAATATTAAATTTGAAGTGATACCACGTTGTGGAAAATGATGGTACTCATACCGCTTTTAGTAATTGTTTTAATGGAATATTCTAAAAATGACGGAAGATTATCCTAGGTTCAAGGACACGGATAATCGCCATCCCCTAGTCAACCTCATGATAACCATTATTCATTTTAAAGAAACTTGGGTTATCTCAAAAGGGATTTTAACAGGTTCGTGTGGAATAGCATTAAGTATCCCAACACCATGTAGTAGAGCTTTATAATATTTAATGGGCGCAATTGCATTAGCTTTTAATTTAATAAAAACCCTCGAATACTAAATTTGAAGTGACAACACATTGTGGAAAATGATCTTTCTTATACCGCTTTAAGTAATGGCACTAATGGCATATTCTGAAAATGATAGAAGATTAACCGAGGTTGGAGGACACGGAAAATCGCTATCCCCCAGTCAAGCTCATGATAACCATTATTGATTTTAAAGAAACTTGGGTGATCCAAAAAAGGATTTTAATAGGTTCATCTGGGATGAAACATGGATACTTATGTGGAGTAGCATCAAGTATCCCAACACGATGTAGTAGCACTTTTCAAAATTTGTTCGGCGCAATTGCATTAGCTTTTAATTTAATAAAAACCCTCTAATATTAAATTCTAAGTGATACCAAGTTGTGGAAAATGATCTTTCTCATACCGCTTATAGTAAGGGTATTAATGGAATATTTTGGAAATGATGGACGATTAACCTGAGTTCGAGAACGTGGACCATTGTGATCCCCCAATCCAAATAATGACAACCTTTATTCATCACTAAGAAAGTGGGGTGATCCCAAAAAGGATTTCTACAGGTTCATCCTGGGTTAACTCTGGATACTTTTATGGATTAGCATCAAGTTACCCAACACGATGTAGTAGCACCTTTCAAAATTGGATGGGCGCAATTGCATTAGCTTTAAATTTCATAAAACCACTCTAATATTAAATTTGCAGTGATACCACGTTATGAAATATGATCTTTCTCATACCGCATTTAGTAAGGGTATTAATGGAATAATATAAAATTTATGGAAGATTAAACTAGGTTCGAGGATACGGACAATTCCCACCCCCCAGTCAAACTCATGATAACCGTTATTCATTTTAAAGATATTGGTGTGATCCCAAAAAGGATTTCAAGTGGTTCTTCTAGGATGAAACCTGGATACTTATATAGAATATCATTAAGTATCCCAACACGATGTAGTAGTGCTTTTCAAAGTTTGATGGGCGCAATTGCATTTGCTTTTAATTTAAAAAGGACCATTGAATATTAAATTTGAAGTGATATCAAATTGTGGAAAATGGTCTTTCTCATACCGCTTTTAGAAATGGTATTAATGGAATATTCTGAATACCTGAATACTTATATAGAATAGCATTAATTATCCCAACATGATGTAGTAGAGCTTTTCAAAACTTGATGGGCGCAATTGCATTTACTTTTAATTTAAGAAAGACCCTCGAATATTAAATTTAAAGTGATACCAAGTTGTGGAAAATGGTGTTTCTCATACCGCTTATAGAAATGGTATTAATGGAATATTCTGAAAATGACGAAAGATTAACATAGGTTCGAGGACACGGACAAATGACATCCCCCTGTCAAGCTCATGATAACCGTTATTCATTTTTAAGAAGCTGGGGTGATTGTAAAAAGGATTTTAACAAATTCATCTGGGATGAAACATGGATACTAATATGGAATAGCATCAAGTATCCCAACAAGATGTAGTAGCACTTACAAGATGTAGTAGCTTTTAATTTAATAAAAACCCTCGAATATTAAATTCTAAGTGATACCAAGTTGTGGAAAATGATCTTTCTCATACCGCTAATAGTAAGGGTATTAATGGAATATTTTTGAAATGATGGACGATTAACCCGAGTTCGAGGACGTAGACCATTGGGATCCCTCAGTAAATATAATGACAACCTTTATTCATCACTACGGATCTCTACAGGTTCATCCTGGGTTAACCCTGGATACTTATATGGAATAGCATCAAGTTACCCAACACGATGCAGTAGTACCTTTCAAAATTGGATGGGCGCAATTGCATTAGCTTTTAATTTCATAAAACCCCTCGAATGTTAAATTTGTAGTGATACCACGTTATGAAATATGATCTTTCTCATACCGCTTTTAGTAAGGGTATTAATGGAATAATATTGAAATGATGGAAGATTAAACCAGGTTCGAGGATGCAGACAATTCCCATCCCCCAGTCAAACTCATGATAACCGTTGTTCATTTTAAAGATATTGGTGTGATCCCAAAAAGGATCTAAACTGGTTCTCCGGGATGAAACCTGGATACTTATATAAAATAGCAATAAGTATCCCGACACGGACAAATGCCGTCCCCCAATCAAGCTCATGGTAACTGTTATTCATTTTAAAGAAACTGGGGTGATTCTAAAAAGGATTTTAACAGATTCATCTAGGATGAAACATGGAAACTTACATGGAAGAGCATCAAGTATCCTAACACGATGTAGTATACTTTTAAAAATTTGTTGGGCGCAATTGCATTAGCTTTTCATTTAATAAAAACCCTCGAATATTAAATTCTATGTGATACCAAGTTGGGGAAAATGATCTTTCTCATACCGCTTATAGTGAGGGTAGTAATGGAATATTTTTCAAATAATGGACGATTAACCCGAGTTCCAGGATGCGGACCATTGCGATCCCCCAATCAAAATAATGACAACCCTTATTCATGACAAAGAAAGTGGAGTGATCCCAAAAAATATTTCAACAGGTTCTTCCTGGATCTACCCTGGATACTTATATGGATTAGCATCAAGTTACCCAACACGATGTAGTAGCACCTTTCAAAATTGGAGGGGCGCTATTGCATTAGCTTTTAATTTAAGAAAACCCCTTGAATATTAAATTTTTAGTGATACCACGTTATGGAATATGATCTTTCTCAATACGCTTTTAGTAAGGGTATTAATGGAATAATATAGAAATGACAGAAGATTAAACCAGATTCGAGGATGCGGACAATTCCCATCCCCCAGTCAAACTCATGATAACCGTTAATCATTTTAAAGATATTGGTGTGATCCCAAAAAGGATTTCAACAGGTTCTTCCGGGATGAATCCTGGATACTTATATCGAATAGCATCAAGTTACCAAACACAATGTAGTAGCGCTTTTTGAAATTGGATGGGCGCATTTGCATTTGCTTTCAATTTCATAAAAATCCTCGAATATTAAATTTGAAGTGTTACCACGTTGTGGAAAATGATATTTCTCTACAGCTTTTAGCAAGGATATTAATGGAATATTCTAAAAATGATGGAAGATTAACCCAGGTTCGAGAACACAGACAATTGCCATCTCCCAGTCAAGCTTATGATAACCTTTATTCAATTTAAAGAAATTAGGGTGATCCCAAAAACGATTTTAACAAGTTCATCTGGGATGAAACATGGATACTTATATGGAATAGCATCAAATATCCCAACACGATGTAGTAGAGCTTTTCACAATATGATGGCCGCAATTGTATTAGGTTTTAATATAATAAAAACCCTCGAATATTAAATTTCAAATGATACCTCGTTGTGGAAAATAATCTTACTCATACCCCTTTTAGTAATGGTATTAATGGAATATTCTAAAAATGACGGAAGATTAACCTAGGATCGAGGACACAGACAATCGCCATCCCCTAGTCAAGCTCATGATAACCGTTATTCATTTTATAGAAGCTGGGGTGATCCCAAAAAGGATTTTAGCAGGTTCATGTGGGATGGAACATGGATACTTATATGGAATAGCATCAAGTATCCCAACACGATGTAGTAGCGCTTTTAAAATTTTGTTTGGCGCAATTGCATTAGCTTTTAATTTAATAAAAACCCTCGAATATTAAATTCTAAGTGATACCAAGTTGTGGAAAATGATCTTTCTTATACCGCTTATAATGAGGGTACTAATGGAATATTTTTGAAATAATGGACGATTAACCCGAGTTCGAGGACGCGGACCATTGTGATCCCAAAGTCAAAATAAAGACAACCCTTATTCATGACAAAGTAAGTGGGGTGATCCCAAAATGATTTCAATAGGATCTTCCTAGATTTACCCTGGATACTTATATGGATTACCATCAAGTTACCCAACACGATGAAGTAGCACCTTTCCAAATTGGATGGGTGCTATTGCATTAGCTTTTAATTTCATAAAACCCCTCGAATATTAAATTTTTATTGATACCACGTTATGGAATATGATGTTTCGCATACCGCTTTTAGTAAGGGTATTAATGGAATAATTTAGAAGTGACGGAAGATTGAACCAGGTTTGAGGATGCAGACAGTTCCCATCCCCCAGTCAAACTCTTGATAACCGTTATTCATTTTTAAGATATTGGTGTGATCCCAAAAAGGATTTCAACTGGTTCTTCCAGGATGAAACCTGGACACTTATATGGAATAGCATCAAGTACGCCAACACTATGTAGTGGCGCTTTTCAAAATTTGGTGGGCACATTTGCATTTGCTTTTAATTTAATAAAATCCTCGAATATTAAATTTTAAGTGATACCAAGTTGTGGAAAATGGTCTTTCTCACACCGCTTTTAGTAATGGTATTAATGGAATATTCTAAAAATGATGGAAGATTGACCTAGGTTCGGGGACACGGACAAATGCCATCCCACGGTCAAGCTCATGATAACCATTATTCATTTTAATGGAACTGGGGTGATCCTAAAGAGGATTTTTACAGATTCATCTGGGATGAAACATGAATACTTATGTGGAATAGCATCAAGTATCCCAACACGATGTAGTAGAGCTTTTAAAAATTTATTGGGCGCAATTGCATTAGCTTTTAATTTAATAAAAACCCTCGAATATTAAATTCTAAGTGATACCAAGCTGTGGAATAAGATCTTTCTCATACCGCTTATAGTGAGGGTACTAATGAAATATTTTTGAAATAATGGACGATTGACCCGAGTTCGAGGACGCGGACCATTGTGATCCCCAAGGCAAAATAAAGACAACCCTTATTCATGACAAAGAAAGTGCGTGATCCCAAAAAGGATTTCAACATGTTCTCCCTAGATTTACCCTGGATACTTATATGGATTAGCATCAAGTTACCCAACACGATGTAGTAGCACCTTTCCAAATTGGATGGGTGCTATTCGATTAGCTTTTAATTTCATAAAACCCCTCGAATATTAAATTTTTAGTGATACCCCATTATGGAATACGATCTTTCGCATACCGCTTTTAGTAAGGGTATTAATGGAAAAATATAGAAATGATGGAAGATTAAACCAGGTTTGAGGATGCACACAGTTCCCATCCCCAAGTCAAGCTCATGATAACCCTTATTAATTTTAAAGAACATTGGGTGATCCTAAAAAGTGTTTTAACAGATTCATATGTGATGAAACATGGATACTTATATGTTATCGCATCAAGTATCCCAACACGATGTAGTAGCACCTTTCAAAATTGGATGGGCGCTATTGCATTAGCTTTTAATTTCATAAAACCACTCGAAAATTAAATTTTTAGTGATACCATGTTATGGTTCATGATCTTTCTCATACCGCTATTAGTAAGGGTATTAATGGAAAAATATAAAAATGACGGAAGATTAAACCAGGTTTGAGGATGCAGACAGTTCCCATCCCCCAGTCAAACTCTTGATAACCGTTATTCATTTTTAAGATATTGGTGTGATCCCAAAAAGGATTTCAACTGGTTCTTCCAGGATGAAACCTGGATACTTATATGGAATAGCATCAAGTATCCCAACACGATGTAGTAGCGCTTTTAAAAATTTGTTGGGCGCAATTGCATTAGCTTTTAATTTAATAAAAACCTTCGAATATTAAATTCTAAGTGATACTAAGTTGTGGAAAATGATCTTTCTCATACCGCATATAGTGAGGGTACTAATGGAATATTTTTGAAATAACGGATGTTTAACCCGAGTTCGAGGACGCGGACCATTGTGATCCCCAAGTCAAAATAAAGACAACCCTTATTCATGACAAAGAAAGTGGGGTGATCCCAAAAAGGATTTCAACAGGTTCTTCCTAGATTTACCCTGGATACTTATATGGATTAGCATCAAGTTACCTAATACGATGTAGTAGCACCTTTCCAAATTGGATGGGCGCTATTGCATTAGCTTTTAATTTCATAAAACCCCTCGAATATTAAATTTTTAGGGATACCACGTTATGGAATATGATCTTTCGTATACCGCTTTGAGTAAGGGTATTAATGGAATAATATAGAAATGACGGAAGATTAAACCAGGTTCGAGGATGCAGACAATTCCCATCCCCCAGTCAAACTCATTATAACCGTTATTCATTTTTAAGATATTGGTGTGATCTCAAAAGGTATTTCAACTAGTTGTTCCAGGATTAAACCTGGATACTTATATGGAATACCATCAAGTTCCCCAACACGATGTAGTAGCGCTTTTCAAAATTTGATGGGCACAATTGCATTTGCTTTTAATTTAATAAAATCCCTCGAATATCAAATTTGAAGTGATACCATGTTGTGTAAAATGGTCTTTCTCATACTGCTTTTAGGAATGGTATTAATGGAATACTCTAAAATTGACGGAAGATTAACCTAGGTTCTAGGACACGGACAAACGCCACCCCACAGTCAAGCTCAAGATAATCCTTATTAATTTAAAGAAACTTGGGTGATCCTAAAAAGTATTTTAACAGATTCATATGGGACGAAACATGGATACTTATATGTTATCGCATCAAGTATCCCAACACGATGTAGTTGCGCATTTCAAAATTTGATGGTCGCAATTGCTTTTTCTTTTAATTTAATCACAACCCTTGACTATTAAACTATAAGTGATGTCGTGTTGTGGAAAATGATATTTCTCATACCGCTTATAGTGAGGGTATTAATGGAATATTTTTGAAATAACGGACGATTAACCCGAGTTTCAGGACGCGGACCATTGCAATCCCCCAAATAAAATAATGACAACCCTTATTTGTGACAAAGAAATTTGGGTGATCCCAAAAAGGATTTCAACAGGTTCTTCCTGGATCTACCCTGGATACTTATATGGATTAGCCTCAAGTTACACAACATGATGTAGTAGCACTTTTCAAAATTGGATGGGCACTATTGCATTAGCTTTTAATTTCATAAAACCCCTCGAATATTAAATTTTTAGTGATACCACGTTATGGAATATGATCTTTCGCATACCGCTTTTAGTAAGGGTATTAATGGAATAATATAGAAATGGCGGAAGATTAAACCAGGTTCGAGGATGCAGACAATTCCCATTCCCCAGTCAAACTCATGATAACTGTTATTCATTTTTAAGATATTGGTGTGATCTCAAAAAGTATTTCAACAGGATTAAACCTGGATACTTATATGGAATACCATCAAGTACCCCAACACGATGTAGTAGCGCTTTTCAAAATTTGATGGGCACAATTGCATTTTCTTTTAATTTGATAAAATCCCTCGAACATTAAATTTGAAGTGATACCATGTTGTGGAAAATGGTCTTTCTCATACCGCTTTTAGTAATGGTATTAACGGAATACTCTAAAAATGACGGAAGATTAACCTAGGTTTGACGGCACGGACAAACGCCACCCCCCAGTCAAGCTCATGATAACCCTTATTAATTTTAAAGAAACTTGGGTGATCCTAAAAATTATTTTAACAGATTCATATGGGATGAAACATGGATACTTATATGTTATCGCATCAAGTATCCCAACACGATGTAGTAGTGCTATTTAAAATTTTATGGTCGCAATTGCATTTTCTTTTAATTTAATAACAACCCTTGAATATTAAACTATAAGTGATGCCGTGTTGTGGAAAATGATCTTTCTCATACCGCTTATAGTGAGGGTATTAATGGAATATTTTTGAAATAATGGAAGACTAACCCGAGTTTCAGGACACGGACCATTGCGATCCCCCAGTCAAAATAATGACAAACCTTATTTGTGACAAAGAAATTTGGGTGATCCCAAAAAGGATTTAAACAGGTTCTTCCTGGATCTACCCTGGACACTTATATGGATTAGCCTCAAGTTACACAACACGATTTAGTAGCACCTTTGAAAATTGGATGGGCACTATTGCATTAGGTTTTAATTTCATAAAACCACTCGAAAATTAAATTTTTAGTGATACCACATTATGGGATATGATCTTTTGCATACCGCTTTTAGTAAGGGTATTAATGGAATAATATAGAAATGACCGAAGATTAAACCAAGTTCGAGGACGCAGACAGTTCCCATCACCCAGTCAAACTCGTGATAACCGTTATTCATTTTTAAGATATTGGTGTGATCCTAAAAAGGATTTCAATTAGTTCTTCCAGGATGAAACCTGGATACTTATATGGAATAGCATCAAGTACCCCAACACTATGTAGTAGCGCTTTTCAAAATTTGATGGGCACAATTGCATTTGATTTAAATTTAATAAAATCCCTCGAATATTAAATTTGAAGTGATACCAAGTTCTGGAACATGGTCTTTCTCATACCGCTTTTAGTTAGGGTATCAATGGAATAATATAAAAATGACAGAAGATTAAACCATGTTTGAGGATGCAGACAGTTCCCATCCCCCAGTCAAACTCTTGATAACCGTTACTCATTTTAAGATATTTGTGTGATCCCAAAAAGGATTTCAACTGGTTCATCCAGGATGAAACCTGGATACTTATATGGAATAGCATCAAGTTCCCCAACACTATGTAGTGGCGCTTTTCAAAATTTGATGGGCACAGTTGCATTTGCTTTTAATTTAATAAAATCCTCGAATATTAAATTTTAAGTGATACCAAGTTGTGGAAAATGGTCTTTCTCGTACAGCTTTTAGTAATGGTATTAATGTAATGTTCTAAAAATGATGGAAGATTAACCTAGGTTCGAGGACACGGACAAACGCCATCCCACAGTCAAGCTCATGATAACCATTATTCATTTTAATGAAACTGGGGTGATCCTAAAGAGGATTTTAACAGATTCGTCTGGGGGGAAACGTGAATACTTATATGGAATAGCATCAAGTATCCCAACACGATGTAGTTGTGCTTTTAAAAATTTGTTGGGCGCAATTGCATTTTCTATTAATTTAATAACAACCCTTGAATATTAAACTATAAGTGATGCCGTGTTGTGAAAATGATCTTTCTCATACCGCTTATAGTGAGGGTATTAATGGAATATTTTTGAAATAACGGACGATTAACCCGAGTTTCAAGACGCGGACCATTGCAATCCCCCAATCAAAATAATGACAACCCTTATTTGTGACAAAGAAATTTGGGTGATCCCAAAAAGGATTTAAACAGGTTGTTCCTGGATACTTATATGGATTGGCCTCAAGTTACACAACACGATGTTGCAGAACCTTTCAAAATTGGATGGGCACTATTGCATTAGCTTTTAATTTCATAAAACCACTCGAAAATTAAATTTTTAGTGATACCACGTTATGGGATATGATCTTTTGCATACCGCTTTTAGTAAGGGTATTAATGGAATAATATAGAAATGACAGAAGATTAAACCAAGTTCAAGGACGCGGACAGTTCCCATCCCCCAGTCAAACTCGTGATAACCGTTATTCATTTTTAAGATATTGGTGTGATCCCAAAAAGGATTTCAACTGGTTCTTCCAGGATGAAACCTGGATACTTATATGGAATAGCATCAAGTACCCCAACACTATGTAGTAGCGCTTTTCAAAATTTGATGGGCACAATTGCATTTGATTTAAATTTAATAAAATCCCTCGAATATTAAATTTGAAGTGATACCAAGTTCTGGAACGTGGTCTTTCTCATACCGCTTTTAGTTAGGGTATCAATGGAATAATATAAAAATGACAGAAGATTAAACCATGTTTGAGGATGCAGACAGTTCCCATCCCCCAGTCAAACTCTTGATAACCGTTATTCATTTTTAAGATATTGGTGTGATCCCAAAAAGGATTTCAACTGGTTCATCCAGGATGAAACCTGGATACTTACATGGAATAGCATCAAGTTCCCCAACACTATGTAGTGGCGCTTTTCAAAATTTGATGGGCACAGTTGCATTTTCTTTTAATTTAATAAAATCCTCGAATATTAAATTTTAAGTGATACCAAGTTGTGGAAAATGGACTTTCTCGTACAGCTTTTAGTAATGGTATTAATGTAGTGTTCTAAAAATGAGGGAAGATTAACCTAGGTTCGAGGACACGGACAAACACCATCCCACAGTCAAGCTTATGATAACCATTATTCATTTTAATGAAACTGGGGTGATCCTAAAGAGGATTTTAACAGATTCGTGTGGGATGAAACGTGAATACTTATATGGAATAGCATCAAGTATCCCAACACGATGTAGTTGTGCTTTTAAAAATTTGTTGGGCGCAATTGCATTAGCTTTTAATTTAATAAAAACCCTCGAATATTAAATTCTAAGTGATACCAAGTTGTGGAAAATGATCTTTCTCATACAGCTTATAGTGAGGGTACTAATGGAATATTTTTGAAATAATGGACGATTAACCTGAGTTGGAGGACGCGGATGATTGTGATCCCCAAGTCAAAATAAAGACAACCCTTATTCATGACAAAGAAAGTGGGGTGATCCCAAAAAGGATTTAAACAGGTTCTTCCTAGATTTTCCCTGGATACTTATATGGATTAGCATCAAGTTACCCAACACGATGTTGTAGCACTTTTCCAAATTGGATGGGCGCTATTGCCTTAGCTTTTAATTTCATAAAACCCCTCGAATATTAAATTTTTAGTGATACCACATTATGGAATATGATCTTTCGCATACCGCTTTTAGTAAGGGTATTAATGGAATAATATAGAAATGGCGGAAGATTAAACCAGGTTCGAGGATGCAGACAAATCCCATCCCCTAGTCAAACTCATGATAATCGTTATTCATTTTTAAAATATTGGTGTGATCTCAAAAAGTATTTCAACTGGTTCTTCCAGGATTAAACCTGGATACTTATATGGAATACCATCAAGTACCCCAACACGATGTAGTAGCGCTTTTCAAAATTTGATGGGCACAATTGCATTTGCTTTTAATTTAATAAAATCCCTCGAACATTAAATTTGAAGTGATACCATGTTGTGGAAAATGGTCTTTCTCATACCGCTTTTAGTAATGGTATTAATGGAATACTCTCAAAATGACGGAAGATTAACCTAGGTTCGAGGACACGGACAAACGCCACCCCCAAGTCAAGCTCATGATAACCCTTATTAATTTTAAAGAAAGTGGGGTGATCCTAAAAAGTATTTTAACAGATTCATATGGGATGAAACATAGATACTTATATGTTATCGCATCAAGTATCCCAACACGATGTAGTAGTGCTATTCAAAATTTTATGGTCGTAATTGCCTTTTCTTTTAATTTAATAACAACCCTTGAATATTAAACTATAAGTGATGTCGTGTTGTGGAAAATGATCTTTCTCATACTGCTTATAGTGAGGGTATTAGTGGAATATTTTTGAAATAATGGATGACTAACCGAGTTTCAGGACACGGACCATTGCGATCCCCCTGTCAAAATAATGACAAACCTTAGTTGTGACAAAGAAATTAGGGTGATCCCAAAAAGGATTTCAACAGGTTCTTCCTGGATCTACCCTGGATACTTATATGGATTAGCCTGAAGCTACACAACACGATGTTGTAGAACCTTTCAAAATTGGATGGGCACTATTGCATTAACTTTTAATTTCATAAAACAACTCGAAAATTAAATTTTTAGTGATACCACGTTACGGAATATGATCTTTCACATACCGCTTTTAGTAAGGGTATTAATGGAATAATATAGAAATGACGGAAGATTAAACCAAGTTCGAGGACGCAGACAGTTCCCATCCCCCAGTCAAACTCGTGATAACCGTTATTCATTTTTAAGATATTTGTGTGATCCCAAAAAGGATTTCAACTGGTTCTTCCAGGATGAAACCTGGATACTTATATGGAATAGCATCAAGTACCCCAACACTATGTAGCAGCGCTTTTCAAAATTTGATGGGCACAATTGTATTTGCTTTAAATTTAATAAAATCCCTCGAATATTAAATTTGAAGTGATACCAAGTTGTGGAAAATGGTCTTTCTCATACCGCTTTTAGTTAGGGTATTAATGGAATAATATAGAAATGACAGAAGATTAAACCATGTTTGAGGATGTAGATAGTTCCCATCCCCCAGTCAAACTCTTGATAACCGTTATTAATTTTTAAGATATTGGTATGATCCCAAAAAGGATTTCAAGTGGTTCTTCCAGGATGAAACCTGGATACTTATATGGAATAGCATCAAGTACCCCAACACTATGTAGTGGCGCTTTTCAAAATTTGATGGGCACAGTTGCATTTGCTTTTAATTTAATAAAATCCTCGAATATTAAATTTTAAGTGATAGCACGTTATGGAATATGATCTTTCGCATACCACTTTTAGTAAGGGTATTAATGGAATAATAGAGAAATGGCGGAAGATTAAACCAGGTTCGAGGATGCAGACAATTCCCATCCCCCAGTCAAACTCATGATAACTGTTATTCATTTTTAAGATATTGGTGTGATCTCAAAAGTTATTTCAACTAGTTCTTCCAGGATTAAACCTGGATACTTATATGTAATACCATCAAGTACCCCAACACAATGTAGTAGCGCTTTTCAAAATTTGATGGGCACAATAGCATTTGCTTTTAATTTAATAAAATCCCTCGAATATTAAATTTGAAGTGATACCATGTTGTGAAAATGGTCTTTCTCATACCGCTTTTAGTAATGCTATTAATGGAATACTCTAAAAATGATGGAAGATTAACCTAGGTTCGAGGACACGAACAAACGCCATCCCACAGTCAAGCTCATGATAACCATTATTCATTTTAATGAAACTGGGGTGATCCTAAAGAGGATTTTAACAGATTCGCCTGGGATGAAACGTGAATACTTATATGGAATAGCATCAAGTATCACAACACGATGTAGTAGTGCTTTTAAAAATTTGTTGGGCACAATTGCATTAGCTTTTAATTTAATTAAAATCCTCGAATATTAAATTCTAAGTGATACCAAGTTTTGGAAAATGATCTTTCTCATACCGCTTATAGTGAGGGTACTAATGGAATATTTTAGAAATAATGGATGATTAACCCGTGTTCGAGGACGCTGACCATTGGGATCCCCAAGTCAAAATAAAGACAACCCTTATTAATTTTAAAGAAAGTGGGGTGATCCCAAAAAGGATTTATACAGGTTCTTCATATATTTACCCTGGATACTTATATGGATTAGCATCAAGTTACCCAACACGATGTAGTAGCACTTTTCCAAATTGGATGAGCGCTATTGCATTAGCTTTTAATTTCATAAAACCACTTGAAAATTAAATTTTTAGTGATACCATGTTATGGTTCATGATCTTTCTCATACCGCTATTAGTAAGGGTATTAATGGAAAAATATAAAAATGACGGAAGATTAAACCAGGTTTGAGGATGCAGACAGTTCCCATCCCCCAGTCAAACTCTTGATAACCGTTATTCATTTTTAAGATATTGGTGTGATCCCAAAAAGGATTTCAACTGGTTCTTCCAGGATGAAACCTGGATACTTATATGGAATAGCATCAAGTATCCCAACACGATGTAGTAGCGCTTTTAAAAATTTGTTGGGCGCAATTGCATTAGCTTTTAATTTAATAAAAACCCTCGAATATTAAATTCTAAGTGATACTAAGTTGTGGAAAATGATCTTTCTCATACCGCATATAGTGAGGGTACTAATGGAATATTTTTGAAATAACGGATGTTTAACCCGAGTTCGAGGACGCGGACCATTGTGATCCCCAAGTCAAAATAAAGACAACCCTTATTCATGACAAAGAAAGTGGGGTGATCCCAAAAAGGATTTCAACAGGTTCTTCCTAGATTTACCCTGGATACTTATATGGATTAGCATCAAGTTACCTAATACGATGTAGTAGCACCTTTCCAAATTGGATGGGCGCTATTGCATTAGCTTTTAATTTCATAAAACCCCTCGAATATTAAATTTTTAGGGATACCACGTTATGGAATATGATCTTTCGTATACCGCTTTGAGTAAGGGTATTAATGGAATAATATAGAAAAGACGGAAGATTAAACCAGGTTCGAGGATGCAGACAATTCCCATCCCCCAGTCAAACTCATTATAACCGTTATTCATTTTTAAGATATTGGTGTGATCTCAAAAGGTATTTCAACTAGTTGTTCCAGGATTAAACCTGGATACTTATATGGAATACCATCAAGTTCCCCAACACGATGTAGTAGCGCTTTTCAAAATTTGATGGGCACAATTGCATTTGCTTTTAATTTAATAAAATCCCTCGAATATCAAATTTGAAGTGATACCATGTTGTGTAAAATGGTCTTTCTCATACTGCTTTTGGGAATGGTATTAATGGAATACTCTAAAATTGACGGAAGATTAACCTAGGTTCTAGGACACGGACAAACGCCACCCCACAGTCAAGCTCAAGATAATCCTTATTAATTTAAAGAAACTTGGGTGATCCTAAAAAGTATTTTAACAGATTCATATGGGACGAAACATGGATACTTATATGTTATCGCATCAAGTATCCCAACACGATGTAGTGGCGCATTTCAAAATTTGATGGTCGCAATTGCATTTTCTTTTAATTTAATCACAACCCTTGACTATTAAACTATAAGTGATGTCGTGTTGTGGAAAATGATATTTCTCATACCGCTTATAGTGAGGGTATTAATGGAATATTTTTGAAATAACGGACGATTAACCCGAGTTTCAGGACGCGGACCATTGCAATCCCCCAAATAAAATAATGACAACCCTTATTTGTGACAAAGAAATTTGGGTGATCCCAAAAAGGATTTCAACAGGTTCTTCCTGGATCTACCCTGGATACTTATATGGATTAGCCTCAAGTTACACAACATGATGTAGTAGCACTTTTCAAAATTGGATGGGCACTATTGCATTAGCTTTTAATTTCATAAAACCCCTCGAATATTAAATTTTTAGTGATACCACGTTATGGAATATGATCTTTCGCATACCGCTTTTAGTAAGGGTATTAATGGAATAATATAGAAATGGCGGAAGATTAAACCAGGTTCGAGGATGCAGACAATTCCCATTCCCCAGTCAAACTCATGATAACTGTTATTCATTTTTAAGATATTGGTGTGATCTCAAAAAGTATTTCAACAGGATTAAACCTGGATACTTATATGGAATACCATCAAGTACCCCAACACGATGTAGTAGCGCTTTTCAAAATTTGATGGGCACAATTGCATTTGCTTTTAATTTAATAAAATCCCTCGAACATTAAATTTGAAGTGATACCATGTTGTGGAAAATGGTCTTTCTCATACCGCTTTTAGTAATGGTGTTAACGGAATACTCTAAAAATGACGGAAGATTAACCTAGGTTTGACGGCACGGACAAACGCCACCCCCCAGTCAAGGACGCGGACCATTGTGATCCCCAAGTCAAAATAAAGACAACCCTTATTCATGACAAAGAAAGTGGGGTGACCCCAAAATGGATTTCAACAGGTTCTTCCTAGATTTACCCTGGATACTTATATGGATTAGCATCAAGTTACCCAACACGATGTAGTAGTACCTTTCCAAATTGGATGGGCGCTATTGCATTAGCTTTTAATTTAATAAAACCCTCGAATATTAAATTTTTAGTGATACCACGTTATGGAATATGATCTTTCATAAAACCACTCGAAAATTAAATTTTTAGTGATACCAGATTATGGAATATGATCTGTCGCATACCGCTTTTAGTAAAGGTATTAATGTAATAATATAGAAATGACGGAAGATTAAACCAGGTTTGAGGATGCAGACAGTTCCCATCCCCCAGTCAAACTCGTGATAACCGTTATTCATTTTTAAGATATTGGTGTGATCCCAAAAAGGATTTCAACTGGTTCTTCTAGGATGAAACCTGGATACTTATATGGAATAGCATCAAGTACCCCAACACCATGATGTAGTGTTTTTAAAAATTTGATGGGCACAATTGCATTTGCTTTTAATTTAATAAAATCCTCGAATATTAAATTTTAAGTGATACCAAGTTGTGGAAAATTGTCTTTCTAATACCGCTTTTATTAATGGTATTAATGGAATATTCTAAAAATGATGGAAGATTAACCTAGGTTCGAGGACACGGACAGACGCCATTCTACAGTCAAGCTCATCATAACCATTATTCATTTTAATGAAACTGGGGTGATCCTAATGAGGATTTTAACAGATTCATCTGGGATGAAACATGAATACTTATATGGAATAGCATCAAGTATCCCAACACGATGTAGTAGTGCTTTTAAAAATTTGTTGGGCGCAATTGCATTAGCTTTTAATTTAATAAAAACCCTCGAATATTAAATTCTAAGTGATACCAAGTTGTGGAAAATTATCTTTCTCATACCGCTTATGGTGAGGGTACTAATGGAATATTTTGGAAATAATGGACGATTAACCCGAGTTCGAGGACGCGGACCATTGTGATCCCCAAGTCGAAATAAAGACAACCCTTATTCATGACAAAGAAAGTGGGGTGATCTCAAAAAGGATTTCAACAGGTTCTTCCTAGATTTACCCTGGATACTTATATGGATTAACATCAACTTACCCAGCACGATGTAGTAGTACCTTTCCAAATTGGATGGGAGGTGTTGCATTAGCTTTTAATTTCATAAAACCCCTCGAATATTAAATTTTTAGTGATACCACATTATGGAATATGATCTTTCGCATACCGCTTTTAGTAAGGCTATTAATGGAATAATATTGAAATGACAGAAGATTAGATCAGGTTCGAGGATGCAGACAATTCACATCCCCCAGTCAAACTCATGATAACCGTTATTCATTTTTAAGATATTGGTGTGATCTCAAAAAGTATTTCAACTGGTTCTTCCAGGATTAAACATGGATACTTATACGGAATACCATCAAGTTCCCCAACACGATGTAGTAGCGCTTTTCAAAATTTAATGGGCACAACTGCATTTGCTTTTAATTTAATAAAATCCCTTTAATATTAAATTTGAAGTGATACCATGTTGTGGAAAATGTTCTATCTCATACCGCTTTTAGTAATGGTATTAATGGAATACTCTAAAAATGACGAAAGATTAACCTAGGTTCGAGGACACGGACCAATGCCACCCCCCAGTAGAGCTCATGATAACCCTTATTAATTTCAAAGAAACTTGGGAGATCCTAAAAATAATTTAAAAGATTCATATGGGATGAAACATGGATACTTATATGTTATCGCATCAAGTATCCCAACACGATGCAGTAGCGCTTTTCAAAATTTGATGGTCGCAATTGCATTTTCTTTTAATTTAGTAACAACCCTTGAATATTAAACTATAAGTGATGCCGTGTTGTGGAAAATGATCTTTCTCATACCACTTATAGTGAGGGTATTAATGGAATATTTTTGAATTAATGGACGATTAACCCGAGTTTCAGGACGCGGACCATTGCGATCCCCCAGTCAAACTAATGACAACCCTTATTTGTGACAAATAAATTTGGGTGATCCCAAAAAGGATTTCAACAGGTTCTTCCTGGATCTACCCTGGATACTTATATGGATTAGCCTCAAGTTACACAACACGATGTTGTAGAACCTTTCAAAATTGGATGGGCGCTATTGCATTAGCTTTTAATTTCATAAAACCACTCAAAAATTAAATTTTTACTGATACCATGTTATGGAATATGATCTTTCTCATACCGCTTTTAGTAAGGGTATTAATGGAATAGTATAGAAATGACGGAAGAATAAACCATGTTTGAGGATGCAGACAGTTCCCATCCCCCAGTCAAACTCTTGATAACCGTTATTCATTTTTAAGATATTGGTGTGATCCCAAAAAGGATTTCAACTGGTTCTTCCAGTATGAAACCTGGATACTTATATGGAATAGAATCAAGTACCCCAACACTATGTAGTGGTGCTTTTCAAAATTTGATGGGCACAATTGCATTTGCTTTTAATTTAATAAAATCCTCGAATATTAAATTTTAAGTGATACCAAGTTGTGGAAAATGGTCCTTCTCATACCGCTTTTAGTAATGGTATTAATGGAATGCTCTAAAAATGATGGAAGATTAACCTAGGTTCGAGGACACGGACAAACGCTATCCCACAGTCAAGCTCATGATAACCATTATTCATTTTAATTAAACTGGGGTGATCCTAAAGAGGATTTTAATAGATTCATCTGGGATGAAAGATGAATACTTATATGGAATAGCATCAAGTATCCCAACACGATGTAGTAGCGCTTTTAAAAATTTGTTGGGCGCAATTGCGTTAGCTTTTAATTTAATAAAAACCCTCGAATATTAAATTCTAAGTGATACCAAGTTGTGAAAAATTATCTTTCTCATACCGCTTATAGTGAGGGTACTAATGGAATATTTTTGAAATAATGGACGATTAACCCGAGTACAAGGACGCAGACCATTGTGATCCCCATGTCAAAATAAAGACAACCCTTATTAATGAAAAAGAAAGTGGGGTGATCCCAAAAAGGATTTCAACAGGTTCTTCCTAGATTTACCCTGGATACTTATATGGATTAGCATCAAGTTACCCAACACCATGTAGTAGCACCTTTCCAAATTGGATGGGCGCTATTGCATTAGCTTTTAGTTTCATAAAACCCCTCGAATATTAAATTTGAAGTGATACCACGTTGTGGAAAATGATATTTCTCTACAACTTTTAGTAAGAATATTAATGGAATATTCTAAAAATGATGGAAGATTAACCCAAGTTCGAGAACACAGACAATCGCCATATCCCAGTCAAGCTTATGATAACCTTTATTCAATTTATAGAAATTGGGGTTATCCCAAAAAGGATTTTAACAAGTTCATCGTGGATGAAACATGGATACTTATATGGAATAGCATCAAATATCCCAACACGATGTAGTAGAGCTTTTCACAATATGATGGCCGCAATTGTTTTAGCTTTTAATTTAATAAAAACCCTCGAATATTAAATTTGAAATGATACCACGTTGTGGAAAATAATCTTACTCATACCGCTTTTAGTAATGGTATTAATGGAATATTCTAAAAATGACGGAAGATTAACCTAGGTTCGAGGACACAGACAATCTCCATCCCCTAGTCAAGCTCATGGTAACCGTTATTCATTTTATAGAAACTGGGGTGATCCCAAAAAGGATTTTAACAGGTTCATGTGGGATGGAACGTGGATACTTATATGGAATATCATCAAGTATCCCAACACGATGTAGTAGCGCTTTTAAAAATTTGTTAGGCGCAATTGCATTAGCTTTTAATTTAATAAAAACCCTCGAATATTAAATTCTAAGTGATACCAAGTTGTGGAAAATGAACTTTCTCATACCACTTAGGGTGAGGGTATTAATGGAATATTTTTTAAATAATGGACGATTAACCAAAGTTCGAGAACGCAGACCATTGCGATCCCCCTGTCAAAATAATGACAACCATTATTCTTGACAAAGAAAGTGGGGTGATCCCAAAAAGGATTTCAAATTCCTGGATCTACCCTGGATACTTATATGGATTAGCCTCAAGTTACCCAACACAATGTAGTAGCACCTTTCAAAATTAGATGGGCACTATTGCATTAGCTTTTAATTTCATAAAACCACTCGAATGTTAAATTTTTAGTGATACCATGTTATGGAATATGATCTTTCTCATACCAGTTTTAGTAAGGGTATTAATGGAATAATATAGAAATGACGGAAGATTAAACCAGGTTCGAGGACGTAGACAGTTCCCATCCCCCAGTCAAACTCGTGATAACCGTTATTCATTTTTAAGATATTGGTGTGATCCCAAAAAGGATTTCAACTGGTTCTTCCAGGATGAAACCTGGATACTTATATGGTATAGCATTGATGGGGTTGATTTTACCATATATTTTGGGTTGATTATTGAATTGAATGGTTGATTAAATGCTTGGGTATTTATGTTATTTGTAATATTCTTGCAGTTTAAAGATTTAGATGCGGAATTGGCAAGTTGTTGCAGTTATGGTCGTTTGTGCTTGGAGATGGAAGAGGAAATAATAATGGAGATATTTGGTGCTGAATTATGGCAATTACAAATGTAGTTGGAGAAGAATCAGATTAATTTGAAGACTCCTAATTGTTAGGAGAGAATATTGTGATTATCTTTTAGAGTTCTAATTAGATAAGGAAAGACATATTTTATTCCTTATCTATCTTTTGGTTGTAGTAATATTTTGGAGACTGGATTATTTTACACGTATAACTGTACAGCCAGGAGAAGACAGAACAGAATTACGTACGCACAGTCCATTTGCGCAGACAGTATTTTGCGATTTGGGTTTTCCAGTATTTTAGTCAGACAATTTTCATCATTTATTTTTATGATTTTTATTGTTAATTCAATTATGTATTCTAGCTAAATTCTTCTTTTCCAGTAAAGATCAAGGAAGTACTGGCGTCGATTCTCGTGAGATCTAATTAGTTTTAATGCTTTAATTGCATGCTAGCATCTGCTGTTCTTGATTATAATGTTTATGATTGCTTTCATGCTATTGAGTAGTGCGCAATATTTGATAGCATGTTAGTTAATTTAATGCCAATTGAATCAAGCATCCGTAATTGTGATTTCAGTTCAATCAGTGGTAGGGAACAACAGTCTTAATTTATCAATCCGGCGTCCGAGATTATTGGTTATGAATTGGGTCTTTGTCATTCTTAATGCTGCTAGCATATTAAATCTACAGAGCGTCTCTTAGGTTATATGTTAGAGAAATAGTTGGTGAGGCGTCCTCCTGATTATCGACAAGGTAAGGAAAGATTGGTTGCTTGCAACTATAACCAATTTGTGTGCATGCATTTAAAGTCATCTTTGCATCAAGGATCGAGATAGAAAGTCAGTATGGAATTGATCGAAACTGGAATCTTCTCATCATAGTTGAATTGTTTTGCAATCTGTAACAATTTCTCATTCCTGTTTTTACTCGATTTTTAGTTTCTCTTATTCACGACCCCCATCTGGTTCTTTTGGTTACAAATTTACAGATTAAAGAAAAAGTCTCACCAATCTCCTGGGAAACGAACCTGCTCGTAGTCGGTATGCCCATACCGACCACAGAATCCTGAACTGAAAATTCAGCTTAGAGCTTGATTTATTTTTAGTGTAAAACGACACACCAAATTTTGGCGCCGTTGCCGGGGATTGGTTTTAAGCAGTATTTTTTCTTTTAATTCTTTAGTTTATTTTCACTTTTCCTTGGTTTATGCCTCGTTCTTCTCGTACAGGAGAATTGATCTTCACTCCAGAGATTGAGAAACTTGCACGAAGTCTAACGAAGCAGACAAAAGCCTTGAAAGGATCTTCCTCGTCTAAGTCAACTGCCGCCGAAACCCATTTCGACATGGTTGATGAAAAAAGACATGAGGAGGAACCACCAGCCCAGCGTATAAGAGACATGGGACGTTACAGACACAATCGTCCTTCGTGCATTGTTCTTCCCAACATCAACCACAACTCCGAGATTAAACCAGGTTTCATACAAGTATTACCTAAATTTGGTGATATGCCAGGTGAGAGTGCTCATAACCATCTTGATGAATTTGACCTTGTCTGTGCAACTCTTCGACCACAAGGTTTTTTGGAGGATCATATTAAACTACTCACCTTTACACACACATTGCAGGGAAAAGCCCGCGAATGGCTTTTTAAACTCCTACCCGGTTCAATTCGAACCTGGGAAGATTTGGAGGAGAAATTTTTACAAAAGTTTTTTCCAGAGTCTAGAGCAGCTAATTTGAGATCTGCAATAAGTGGTATTAGACAAAAGAAGGGAGAGAGTCTTGCGAGTTATTGGGATATATTTAATCAATTTTGTCGCAAGTGTCCTAACCATGGTTTTACTGAGTATCAGCTTATCAATAATTACTTTAATGGTGGTATGTGTTCTATTGACAGGAAGATTTTTTATGCAGCTTGTAGAGGAAATGTGTTGAACAAAACCATGGATGAAGCAAAAGAGATCATCCTTGATATGGTCACTCATGAGTATGATGAAGATGATGATAGATCTAGACCAGTCAAGGTAGCCGGTAACTCATATTTGGATGAGAAGCTAGATGCTCTCACTTCAATTGTAAAAGATCTAACCATGAAGAGTGCCGGAGGAGCCAAGTGCGAAATTTGCTCACACATGGGACACTACACTGATTCTTGCCCTACTCTTCAAGATCCTCAGACTGAACAAGCTTTCTTTAGATTTGAAGATACCCCACAAAGGCTGAGACGGAACGATCCATTTTCAGATACATACAATCCAGGATGGAGGAATCATCCAAACTTTAGATGGAATCAAAAGGGCCTGGGTATGTATGCTCCGAAACAAGCACAAGTTGGTCGTGAAGCAAATCCAGCAACAGACGATCAGAGGGTCACCATGAATCAAGTTCTTAAGACAATGGCCCAAAGCAGCGAAGTGGTGCAGAATTTAGCCAAAAACACAAATGCTTTCCAGCAAGAGACAAGGGCTGCTATAGAGAACATTGAGCAACAAATGACTCAACTGGCTACGGAGGTAAACAAGTTGAAGTTCAACACTGGGAGGTTACCATCCCAGACGGAACCGAACCCTAGGGAGAATGCAAGTGCAGTCACACTAAGAAATGGGAAGATATTGGATGATTCTGTGCCAAAAGAAGTTGATAAGGAAAAAGGCAATCATGAAGAAGCTAAAGAGAGTAAAAATGAGTCCTCAAAGGTAAACCCTGAACCTATGACATCTATTTCTAACCCAAATGTCGCTTCACCTTTCCCATCCAGATTAGCTCGTAACAAGAAGGAGGATGATGAGAAGGATATCTTGGAGATTTTCAAGAAGGTAGAGATAAATTTGCCCTTGATTGAAGCTGTTAAGAAGGTTCCCAGGTACGCAAAATTTCTTAAAGAGCTTTGTTCAAAGAAGATGAAGTATGGGAAAGATGCTAAAATCAGGGTGGGGGAAAATGTTTCTGCTGTCATTCAACGTAAGTTGCCACAAAAATGTAAGGACCCAGGAATGTTTTCTATTCCATGCATATTTGGCACAAAAACTGTTGAAAAAGCCATGTTAGATCTAGGTGCATCAATTAATGTCATGCCTCTATCTGTGAATAATGACTTGCAATTAGGAACATTGAAAGAAACTCGTGTGATAATCCAATTGGCTGATAGGTCTAATGCATACCCTGAGGGAATGATAGAGGATGTACTTGTGAAAGTAAATGAATTAATGTTTCCTATGGATTTCTACATTGTTGATATGGATGACTCATTCTCTGCAAATAGATCCTTAATTCTTCTAGGAAGACCATTCATGAAAATGGTGAAAGCCAAAATTGATGTTGATAAGGGAATCCTTAGTCTTGAATTTGATGGAGATGCAGTTTCTTTCAATTTTTTTGATGCCATGAAACATGTCGATGATCCTGAATCCATGTTTACCCTTGATGTAATTGACACGTTGGTTGATGAATATATAGAGAGATACTCCAGGGGCGACAAGTTGGAACAGGTAATCTTCAATGGATGGGTTGACAAGAATATGATGGACGGTTTAGATGAAACATTTTGTGAAGTCATCATGCAGATTTACTCCACCAAAGAATACAGCTC
The DNA here is from genome assembly GCA_037428765.1 of Rubia yunnanensis. Classification (NCBI taxonomy): domain Eukaryota; kingdom Viridiplantae; phylum Streptophyta; class Magnoliopsida; order Gentianales; family Rubiaceae; genus Rubia; species Rubia yunnanensis. The sequence goes on from CM075068.1 coordinate 58,460,359, forward strand.
CCAGCCACTTTAGGGCAGTATGCCCATACCGCCCATTTTCTTCTCAGAAATTTAGAAATACAGCTCCCAGCCACTTTCGGGCGGTATGCCCATACCGCCCGTTTTCTGCTCAGAAATTTAGAAATACAGCTCCTAGACACTTTCGGGCGGTATACCCATACTGCCCATTTTCTGCTCAGAAATATAGCTCCCAGCCACTTTCGGCAGTATGCCCATACCGCCCACATCCAGACCAGAAGTTCACCATATCTCGCAACCTACATTAGTCGGGATGATCATTCCACCTATTCCTGAACACACCCTTCCTTCGATTGAGAAAGCACCAACGCTGGAGCTAAAGACTTTACCTGAACATCTCAAGTACGTATTCTTAGGGGAGAATGAGACTTTCCCAGTCATCATCAGTAAGGACCTGAGCATGGAGCAAGAAGATAAACTGGTAAGACTTTTGAGGACACATAAATTTGCAATAGGATGGACGCTGGCAGACATAAAAGGTATTAGTCCTTCTATCTGTATGCATCGCATATTACTTGAGCATGATAACAAACCTTCTAGAGATCCTCAGCGAAAGTTGAATCCAGTTATGAAAGAAGTTGTGCATAAAGAAATCCTTAAATTGATAGAATTAGGGATTATCTACCCTATATCTGATAGTGCATGGGTGAGTCCAGTGCATGTGGTACCTAAGAAGTCCGTGTTTCAATTGGTTAAAAATGATAACAATGAGCTAATACCCATGAGACTTCAAACTGGTTGGCGTATGTGTATAGACTATCGAAAGTTGAATAACGCTACTAGGAAAGACCATTTTCCCTTACCCTTTATCGATGAGATGCTTGAAAGATTAGCTGGGAAATTATATTTTTGTTTCCATGATGGCTATTCTGGTTATTTTCAAATCTATGTGGCTCAGGAAGACCAGGAAAAAAACAACTTTTACATGTCCATTTGGAACTGTTGCTTATCGTCGCATGCCTTTTGGTCTTTGTAACGCTCTAGGAACATTTCAAAGGTGTATGATGAGTATTTTTTCTGACATGCTTGGAAGTTGTATTGAAATTTTCATGGATGATTTTACTGTACATGGTGACTCATTTGATCAATGTCTTGATAATCTTGATAGAGTTTTGCAAAGATGCACTGATACTAACCTTGTTTTGAACTATGAGAAATGTCACTTTATGGTCAGAGAAGGCATTGTACTTGGACATGTGATCTCCGAAAGAGGGATAGAGGTTGATAAGGGTAAACTTGATTCAATTACGAAGATACCTTACCCTACTAATGTGAAAGAGATTCGTGCCTTCTTAGGGCATGCAGGTTTCTACAGGCGTTTCATCAAAGATTTTTCAAAGGTCTCTCAACCCCTAACAAGGTTGTTACATCAAGACGTGTCATTCAACTTTGATGACAAGTTCCAGGAAGCTTTTGACCTCTTGAAGAAGAAGTTGACATTAGCCCCAATAATACATCCACCAAAATGGGGAAAGCCATTTGAAATTATGTTTGATGCGAGCGACTTTGCTGTGGGAGCAGTGCTTAGGCAAAAGAATGGGAAAGAGAGTCATGTCATCTATTATGCCTCGAAAACTCTTAACCCTGCCCAATGCAACAACACAACAATTGAAAAAGAGCTTCTAGCTGTGGTTTTTGCTTGTGAAAAATTTCTATCATACTTGATTGGTTCTAAAGTTGTTGTTTATTCTGATCATGCAGCACTCAAGTACTTACTCTCGAAGAAGGAATCTAAGCCTAGACTCATACGATGGATCCTTCTACTACAAGAATTTGACTTGGAGATCAGAGATAAAAAGGGCACTGAAAACAAAGTGGCGGATCACTTGAGTAGGCTGCAGTTGAACTCAGTCGGTATGCCCATACTGGACGAATTTCCAGATGAGCAATTGTTCACTTTTAAAGGTAAGACCCCATGGTATACTGATTTGGTTAATTTCTTAACCGCTGGAAGTTTTCCCAAAGGCATGGAGACAGCTCAGAAAAACAAATTAAGGAGTTAAGCCAAGTACTTTATATGGGATGATCCGTACCTATGGAAAATCTGTTATGATCAAATTATTAGACGATGCATCCCTGAAGAGGAGGTTCAATCCATCTTAGAGTACTGTCATGCCCTTGCTTTTAGTGGCCATTTTGGACCTAGAAGGACAGCTAGAAAGGTTCTTGATACTGGTTTCTACTGGGAAACCATTTTCAGGGATTCTTTTCAGTTTTGTAAGAATTGTGATCGTTGCCAACACACAGGTAATATTTCTTCCCGGAATGAAATGCCCCAAACACCTATTCTGGTATGTGAAATTTTTGATATTTGGGGAATAGATTTCATGGGACCTTTCCCGAGCTCTTTTGGAAACCTATACATTATATTGGCTGTTAATTATGTCTCGAATTGGGTAGGAACAAAAGCTACCCGGACTAATGATTCTAAAGTGGTTGTAGGTTTTCTTAAGTCTAACATCTTCCATAGATTTGGTGTACCACGAGCCATTATCAGTGACCAGGGATCTTATTTCATCAATAAGACCCTTGAGGTTCTTCTCAAAAAGTATGGGGTGCATCATCGAGTTGCCACAGCTTATCATCCATATTCAAATGGACAGGCCGAAGTTTCAAATCGAGAGATAAAGAACATTTTGGAGAAAATGGTGAATCCAAATCGGAAAGACTGGAGTTCACGACTGGATGATACTCTATGGGCATATCGCACAGCATACAAGGATCCAATTGGAATGTCCCCGTTCAGACTTATATTTGGTAAACATTGTCACCTTCCAGTGGAGTTAGCTCACAAGGCGTATTGGGCTGTCAAGAAAGTCTGCATGGATCCAAATGTTGTGGGACAAGAGAGAAGATATCAACTGCAGGAGTTAGAGGAAGCAAGACTGGAATCATATGATAGTGCTTGTTTTTACAAAGAGCATACTAAGTTCCTCCATGACAACACATTAGAAGGAAGCAATTCGAAGTGGGACAGAAGGTGTTACTTTTCAATGCTAGGCTTAAGTTGATGCCTGGGAAGTTGAAGTCAAGATGGATGGGTTCTTATGTGGTCATCCATGTTAGTTCTCATGGGATGGTGGAAATTAGAAGTGTAGACACTCAAAAGACATTCAAGGTGAATGGACAGTTATTGAAGCCATACCACGAGGGGATGGAGTTTCTCGCAGTCGAGGGAATGACACTGGCATTACCCACATCTGCCTGATCTGAGCAAGCCGGCTGAGTCTAGCCTAAGACGTTAAATAAAGGCGCTACTTGGGAGGCAACCCAAGAGTTTATTATTATTTATTTTATTAATTTTCTTTTTTGGGGTTCCCAAATTTTTTTATTTATTGTTTTTATTACAAAAAAAACGAAAAAAGCATGTGATTTGTTTTTCTTTCCAACTATTTTTGACCTGTTTTGATGATTCTACATTGCAGGGTTGCAGAGAGAAAATTTTCAAACTGGAAGGAGGATTCGGAAAGCTTAAATTTCATACTTGGGAGGAGATTTTCAAAGAAGAATAAAAGATTGAGGGCTTTTGTGCAAATTCCTAAACTACTAAACCTACACTTGTTCTAATTCATAATTTCTCCTTGTCTTTCTCTTCCCCTACCAGCCGTTCCCCTCCTTTCTACATCAGCAATTTTTTGAATTTTTTCCCTCCCTTTTCTTGTTTCTAGCCGGTGCCACTAGCAGCTCCAAGGTGCCGCTAGCCACCGATCTTCTCCAGCCGCTCGTCCTCCGGTGTTGAGCTGCGCCCGCCGTCCACCACAAGCAGAGCTTCCAGCCGCTTGTCAACTGGAGTCCAGCCGTGCATCGTACTTCCGCCGTGCTCCAGCCGTGCGCCACCAGCGGGTTCTGCCAACGAAGTCCAGATTTCCACCGATTGGCTGCTCTACATCCGTGAGCCACCACGCGCCAGCAAGTTTGGGCTCTAATGCTAGTCAACCACCTGTTCGCCGCCGTGACCTTATCTCCGATGACCAGCTCCGGTGAGTTTTTCCATCGCCACAGCCATGGGTAGAAAATTTGTTTTGAAGTCCAGAGGCCCGAGCAACATTTCCTCTCCACCAACAGAAACGAAAAAATACCGACAACCTTCTCTGGAGCTGGAGCAGCCAATCCGGCGGAAAAATACAGCACCACCTTCCAAGCGTAAAAAGAAGATTCTGGAGCCGGAGAAGTCTCCTACCCCAGAACCTGAGTCTGACGGAGCCTGGAGGTGCAGTTCCACTAGTCCAGCCATTATCCAACGATGAAAAGCATCGTAGGTATTCTCTTCTCCAAAATAGACCTATTGTGGAATGGTATGAATTTGATTGGCAAACTTTGCGAAAGTTAGAGGTTAAACTTGAAGTTGAGGCATTCTTTTCTAATATTGGTTGGAATGCATTGTCGTGCGTTACTGATCCTGTTTGTCGGAAATTATGTTTAGAATTTTATAGCTCTTTCATTTGCCAGGACTTAACGAAAACTGTTGATGTCATGAGCCCTAATTTTGTTACATTTGATCTTGGGGGACAGACTTGGACAAAATCAATTTCTGATCTAGTTGTTTTATTTGGTTTTGAAACCCCTGAGAGTATATCTTCTGATGCGTATCTTTCTTATGCAACTGTACCTGACCCTAAGTATGCTAAATCGGTGAAAAATGAGTGGAGTATTCTTTCTTCTGAAACTGTCCATATTAAAAACATGTCAAAGAGTACTTCGATAAAGAATGGTGCTTTAAGACTTTGTCATCGTTATTTGGTATATAACTTGTTTGGTAGGGTGGATGGTGCAAATGTTGTTACCTAAACTGAAGTTTCTTTGCTGTTCATGATGTGGAAAGAGTGGAAAGTGAACTTTGGTTATTGCCTCCTTAAACAGTTCAAATTTAATTGTACTCATATGAAAGGGAAATTGGCCCTATGAGCATTAATAACCAAACTTGCTAAGCGTTTAGGTGTGTTTAATGAGTCTAGTCTTCTCTATGGATTGCAACCTAGTCGGATTGAAAGGCCTGCTTTGGAAAGAATGAGATTAGTTTATCTTGACACTGCTTCTGGGCAGTATAAGTTGTTTAAGCCAGGGGTTTTACCCCCGAGCAGAGCCTCCACTTCTGTTACAGGTACTTCATTTGCGAGTAGGACACATAGTGGACTTGGGGTAGCAACACCGCAATGGGCAGTTAACCTGTCCAATCAAGTCAAAGACCTCCACGACCAGCAAAGACAGCTTCAAGAGCAACTACAGAACATTGATGAGAAGATCCAAGGATTGGAGCAGAAAGTTTCATCCCAAAGTAACCCAACATACCCACACTGACCAAGATTCACCGGTTGACCCCATGGCTAATTAGCCGCCCAGGGAGCATTTTTCCTTTGTTTTTTAATTTTTAATTTTTCATTGTTTGTTGAATTTTAGTACATTTGTAGAGAAAGTGCATGACATCATATTTTCCACATCATTTGCATATGTTACCTCTCTCTTACACAATGAGGACATTGTGTCGTCTAAGTGTGGGGTGGGGGTGTAATAGCATTAGTTTGTTTTTCATAAAACGTTTTTTTTTCTTTCATGAAAAAAAAAGTCAGGAAATTATGAGAAAATAAAATATACAAAAATATTTTCATTTTTTTCATCATCTGAGTCAAAAAAACAGCAGCCTTGAATTGGAAATTTGAATTGTTAGAGTTAAAATTTGGTTTGTGGTAAGATTGAATGTTGTTTCCCTTTGTGAAGGAAATCATGGTTTCCTTATATGCATTTTAGGATGATGAATGTGCAATAAATCATTTTGCTCTAAAACTAGATATATTGTGAGGGTTTGAGCCTTAAAAGAGCAAAAGCTAGAAAAAATATAGGCATATTAAAAAAATGATGATATTAAGTAGCTCTTTATCTCTTTCTTGAGTGATCATATTTTGATATTCATTGCTTGGTTTGTACCATGATTTTGAGACTGTTTTCGATACTTGAGTATGAAAATGATAGAGGCACTTGTTGGTTATGAATTGGGTCTTTCTCATTCTTAATGCTTCTAGCATATTAAATCTATAGAGTGTCTCTTATGTTCTATGTTAGTTAGAGAAATAGTTGGTGAGACGTCCTCCTGATTATCGACAAGGTAAGGAAAGATTGGTTGCTTGCAACTATAACCACTTTGTGTGCATGCATTTAAAGTCATCTTTGCATCAAGAATCGAGATAGAAAGCCAGTATGGAATTGATCGAAACCGGAATCTTCTCATCATAGTTGAATTGTTTTGCAATCTTTAACAATTTCTCATTCATGTTTTTACTCAATTTTTAGTTTCTTTTATACACGACCCTCATCTGGTTCTTTTGGTTACAAATTTGCAAATTAAAGATTAGAGAAAAAGTCTCACCAATCTATTGGGAAACGAACCTGCTCGCAGCTATACTGGTTGGTATGCCCATACCGACCATAGAATCCTGAACAGAAAATTCAGCTTAGAGCTTGATTTATTTTTGGTGTAAAACGACACACCAAGCATCAAGTACCCCAACACTATGTAGTAGCGCTTTTAAAAATTTGATGGGCACAATTGTATTTGCTTTAAATTTAATAAAATCCCTCGAATAATAAATTTTAAGTCATACCAAGTTGTGGAATATGGTCTTTCTCATACCGCTTTTAGTAATGGTATTAATGGAATATTCTAAAAATAATGGAAGATTAACCTAGGTTCGAGGACACGGACAAACGCCATCCCACAGTCAAGCTCATGATAACCGTTATTCATTTTAATGAAACTGGGGTGATCCTAAAGAGGATTTTAACAGATTCATCTGGGATGAAACATGAATACTTATATGGAATAGCATCAGGTATCCCAACACGATGTAGTATCGCTTTTAAAAATTTGTTGAGCGCAATTGCATTAGCTTTTAATTTAATAAAAACCCTTGAATATTAAATTCTAAGTGATACAGAGTTGTGGAAAATAATCTTTCTCATACCGCTTAGAGTGAGGGTACTAATGGAATATTTTTGAAATAATGGACGATTAACCCGAGTTCGAGGACGCAGACCATTGTGATCTCCAAGTCAAAATAAAGACAACCCTTATTCATGAAAAAGAAAGTGGGGTGATCCCAAAAAGGATTTCAACAGGTTCTTCCTAGATTTACCCTGGATACTTATATGGATTAGCATCAAGTTACCCAACACGATGTAGTAGCACCTTTCCAAATTGGATGGGCGCTATTGCATTAGCTTTTAATTTCATAAAACCCCTCGAATATTAAATTTTTAGTGATACTACGTTATAGAATATGATCTTTCGCATACCGCTTTTAGTATGGGTATTAATGGAATAATATAGAAATGACGGAAGATTAAACCAGGTTTGAGGATGTAGACAATTCCCATCCTCCAGTCAAACTCATGATAACCGTAATTCATTTTTAACATATTGGTGTGATCTCAAAAAGTATTTCAACTGATTCTTCCAGGATGAAACCTGGATACTTATATGGAATACCATCAAGTACCCCAACACGATGTAGTAGCGCTTTTCAAAATTTGATGGGCACAATTGCATTTGCTTTTAATTTAATAAAATCCCTCGAATATTAAATTTTAAGTGATACCATGTTGTGGAAAATGGTCTTTCTCATACCGCTTTTAGTAATGGTATTAATGGAATACTCTAAAAATGACGGAAGATTAACCTAGGTTCGAGGACACGGACAAACGCCACCCCCCAGTCAAGCTCATGATAACTCTTATTAATCAAAAAGAAAGTGGGGTGATCCCAAAAAGGATTTCAACAGGTTCTTCCTAGATTTACCCTGGATACTTATATGGATTAGCATCAAGTTACCCAACACGATGTAGTAGCACCTTTCCAAATTGGATGTGCGCTATTGCATTAGCTTTTAGTTTCATAAAACCCCTCGAATATTAAATTTGAAGTGATACCACGTTGTGGAAAATGATATTTCTCTACAGCTTTTAGTAAGGATATTAATGGAATATTCTAAAAAGGATGGAAAATTAACCCAGGTTCGAGAACACAGACAATTGCCATCTCCCAGTCAAGCTTATGATAACCTTTATTCAATTTAAAGAAATTGGGGTGATCCCAAAAAGGATTTTAACAAGTTCATCGTGGATGAAACATGGATACTTATATGGAATAGCATCAAATATTCCAACACGATGTAGTAGAGCTTTTCACAATATGATGGCCGCAATTGTATTAGCTTTTAATATAATAAAACCCCCGAATATTAAATTTGAAATGATACCACGTTGTGGAAAATAATCTTACTCATACCGCTTTTAGTAATGGTATTAATGGAATATTCTAAAAATGATGGAAGATTAACCTAGGTTCGAGGATACAGACAATCGCCATCCCCTAGTCAAGCTCATGATAACCGTTATTCATTTTATAGAAACTGGGGTGATCCCAAAAAGGATTTTAACAGGTTCATGTGAGATGGAACATGGATATTTATATGGAATATCATCAAGTATCCCAACACGATGTAGTAGCGCTTTTAAAAATTAGTTAGGCGCAGTTGCATAAGCTTTTAATGAAATCACAACCCTCGAATATTAAATTCTAAGTGATACCAAGTTGTGGAAAATGAACTTTCTCATACCATTTAGAGTGAGGGTATTAATGGAATATTTTTTTAAATAATGGACGATTAACCAAAGTTCGAGGACGCAGACCATTGCGATCCCCCAGTCAAAATAATGCCAACCCTTATTCTTGACAAAGAAAGGGGGTGATCCCAAAAAGGATTTCAAATTCCTGGATCTACCCTGGATACTTATATGGATTAGCCTCAACTTACCCAACACAATGTAGTAGCACCTTTCAAAATTGGATGGGCGCCATTACATTAGCTTTTAATTTCATAAAACCACTCGAATGTTAAATTTTTTGTGATACCATGTTATGGAATGTGATCTTTCTCATACCGTTTTTAGTAAGGGTATTAATGGAATAATATAGAAATGACGGAAGATTAAACCAGGTTCGAGGACGCAGACAGTTCCCATCCCCCAGTCAAAATCGAGATAACCATTATTCATTTTTAAGATATTGGTGTGATCCCAAAAATGATTTCAACTGGTTCTTCCTGGATGAAACCTGGATACTTATATGCTATAGCATCAAGTACCCTAACACTATGTAGTAGCGCTTTTAAAAATTTGATGGGCACAATTGCATTTGCTTTAAATTTAACAAAATCCCTCGAATATTAAATTTTAAGTGTTACCAAGTTGTGGAAAATGGTCTTTCCCATACCGCTTTTAGTAATGGTATTAATGGAATATTCTAAAAATAATGGAAGATTAACCTAGGTTCGAGGACACGGACAAACGCCATCCCACAATCAAGCTCATGATAACCGTTCTTCATTTTAATAAAACTGGGGTGATCCTAAAGAGGATTTTAACATATTCATCTGGGATGAAACATGAATACTTATATGGAATAGAATCAAGTATCCCAACACGATGTAGTAGCGCTTTTAAAAATTTGTTGGGCGCAATTGCATTAGCTTTTATTTTATAAAAACCCTCGAATATTAAATTCTAAGTGATACCAAGTTGTGGAAAATGATCTTTCTCACACCGCTTATAGTGAGGGTACTAATGGAATATTTTTGAAATAATAGACGATTAATCCGAGTTCAAGGACGCGGATTATTGTGATCCCCAAGTTAAAATAAAGACAACACTTATTCATGACAAAGAAAGTGGGGTGATCCCAAGAAGGATTTCAACAGGTTCTTCCTAGATTTACCCTGGATACTAATATGGATTAGCATCAAGTTACCCAACACGATTTAGTAGCACCTTTCCAAATTGGATGGGCGCTATTGCATTAGCTTTTAATTTCATAAAACCCCTCGAATATTAAATTTTTAGTGATTCCACATTATGGAATATGATCTTTCGTATACCGCTTTTAGTAAGGGTATTAATGGAGTAATATAGAAATGATGGAAGAATAAACCAGGTTCGAGGATGCAGACAATTCCCATCCCCCAGTTAAACTCATGATAACCGTTATTCATTTTTAAGATATTGGTGTGATCTCAAAAAGTATTTCAACTGGTTCTTCCAGGATTAAACTTGGATACTTTTATGGAATACCATCAAGTTCCCCAACACAATGTAGTAGCGCTTTTCAAAATTTGATGGGCACAATTGCATTTGCTTTTAATTTAATAAAATCCCTCGAATATTAAATTTTAAGTGATACCATGTTGTGGAAAATGGTCTTTTTCATACCGCTTTTAGTAATGGTATTAAAGGAATACTCTAAAAATGACGGAAGATTAACCTAGGTTCGAGGACACGGACAAACACCATCCCACAATCAAGCTCATGATAACCGTTCTTCATTTTAATAAAACTGGGGTGATCCTAAAGAGGATTGTAACATATTCATCTGGGATGAAACATGAATACTTATATGGAATAGAATCAAGTATCCCAACACGATGTTGTAGCGCTTTTAAAAATTTGTTGGGCGCAATTGCATTAGCTTTTATTTTATAAAAACCCTCGAATATTAAATTCTAAGTGATACCAAGTTGTGGAAAATGATCTTTCTCACACCGCTTATAGTGAGGGTACTAATGGAATATTTTTGAAATAATAGACGATTAATCCGAGTTCGAGGACGCGGATTATTGTGATCCCCAAGTTAAAATAAAGACAACACTTATTCATGACAAAGAAAGTGGGGTGATCCCAAGAAGGATTTCAACAGGTTCTTCCTAGATTTACCCTGGATACTAATATGGATTAGCATCAAGTTACCCAACACGATTTAGTAGCACCTTTCCAAATTGGATGGGCGCTATTGCATTAGCTTTTAATTTCATAAAACCCCTCGAATATTAAATTTTTAGTGATACCACATTATGGAATATGATCTTTCGTATACCGCTTTTAGTAAGGGTATTAATGGAGTAATATAGAAATGATGGAAGAATAAACCAGGTTCGAGGATGCAGACAATTCCCATCCCCCAGTTAAACTAATGATAACCGTTATTCATTTTTAAGATATTGGTGTGATCTCAAAAAGTATTTCAACTGGTTCTTCCAGGATTAAACTTGGATACTTTTATGGAATACCATCAAGTTCCCCAACACAATGTAGTAGCGCTTTTCAAAATTTGATGGGCACAATTGCATTTGCTTTTAATTTAATAAAATCCCTCGAATATTAAATTTTAAGTGATACCATGTTGTGGAAAATGGCCTTTTTCATACCGCTTTTAGTAATGGTATTAATGGATTATTCTAAAAATAATGGAAGATTAACCTAGGTTTGAGGACACGGACAAATGCCATCCCACAATCAAGCTCATGATAACCATTCTTCATTTTAATAAAACTGGGGTGATCCTAAAGAGGATTTTAACATATTCATCTGGGATGAAACATGAATACTTATATGGAATAGAATCAAGTATCCCAACACGATGTAGTAGCATTTTTAAAAATTTGTTGGGCGCAATTGCATTAGCTTTTATTTTTTAAAAACCCTCGAATATTAAATTATAAGTGATACCAAGTTGTGGAAAATGATCTTTCTAACACCGCTTATAGTGAGGGTACTAATGGAATATTTTTGAAATAATAGACGATTAATCCGAGTTCGAGGACGCGGATTATTGTGATCCCCAAGTTAAAATAAAGACAACACTTATTCATGACAAAGAAAGTGGGGTGATCCCAAGAAGGATTTCAACAGGTTCTTCCTAGATTTACCCTGGATACTGATATGGATTAGCATCAAGTTACCCAACACGATTTAGTAGCACCTTTCCAAATTGGATGGGCGCTATTGCATTAGCTTTTAATTTCATAAAACCCCTCGAATATTAAATTTTTAGTGATACCACATTATGGAATATGATCTTTCGTATACCGCTTTTAGTAAGGGTATTAATGGAGTAATATAGAAATGATGGAAGAATAAACCAGGTTCGAGGATGCAGACAATTCCCATCCCCCAGTTAAACTCATGATAACCGTTATTCATTTTTAAGATATTGGTGTGATCTCAAAAAGTATTTCAACTGGTTCTTCCAGGATTTAACTTGGATACTTTTATGGAATACCATCAAGTTCCCCAACACAATGTAGTAGCGCTTTTCAAAATTTGATGGGCACAATTGCATTTGTTTTAAATTTAATAAAATCCCTCGAATATTAAATTTTAAGTGATACCAAGTTGTGGAAAATGGTCTTTCCCATACCGCTTTTAGTAATGGTATTAATGGAATATTCTAAAAATAATGGAAGATTAACCTAGGTTCGAGGACACGGACAAACGCCATCCCACAATCAAGCTCATGATAATCGTTCTTCATTTTAATAAAACTGGGGTGATCCTAAAGAGGATTTTAACATATTCATCTGGGATGAAACATGAATACTTATATGGAATAGAATCAAGTATCCCAACACGATGTAGTAGCGCTTTTAAAAATTTGTTGGGCGCAATTGCATTAGCTTTTATTTTATAAAAACCCTCGAATATTAAATTCTAAGTGATACCAAGTTGTGGAAAATGATCTTTCTCACACCGCTTATAGTGAGGGTACTATTGGAATATTTTTGAAATAATAGACGATTAATCCGAGTTCGAGGACGCGGATTATTGTGATCCCCAAGTTAAAATAAAGACAACACTTATTCATGACAAAGAAAGTGGGGTGATCCCAAGAAGGATTTCAACAGGTTCTTCCTAGATTTACCCTGGATACTAATATGGATTAGCATCAAGTTACCCAACACGATTTAGTAGCACCTTTCCAAATTGGATGGGCGCTATTGCATTAGCTTTTAATTTCATAAAACCCCTCGAATATTAAATTTTTAGTGATACCACATTATGGAATATGATCTTTCGTATACCGCTTTTAGTAAGGGTATTAATAGAGTAATATAGAAATGATGGAAGAAAAAACCAGGTTCGAGGATGCAGACAATTCCCATCCCCCAGTTAAACTCATGACAACCGTTATTCATTTTTAAGATATTGGTGTGATCTCAAAAAGTATTTCAACTGGTTCTTCCAGGATTAAACTTGGATACTTTTATGGAATACCATCAAGTTCCCCAACACAATGTAGTAGCGCTTTTCAAAATTTGATGGGCACAATTACATTTGCTTTTAATTTAATAAAATCCCTCGAATATTAAATTTTAAGTGATACCATGTTGTGGAAAATGGTCCTTTTCATACCGCTTTTAGTAATGGTATTAATGGAATACTCTAAAAATGACGGAAGATTAACCTAGGTTCGAGGACACGGACAAACACCACTCCCCAGTCAAGCTCATGATAACCCTTATTAATTTTAAAGAAACTTGGGTGATCCTAAAAAGTATTTTAACAGATTCATATGGGATGAAACATGGATACTTATATGTTATCGCATCAAGTATCCCAACACGATGCAGTAGCGCTTTTCAAAATTTGATGGTCGCAATTGCATTTTCTTTTAATTTAATAACAACCCTTGAATATTAAACTATAAGTGATGCCGTGTTGTGGAAAATGATCTTTCTCATACCGCTTATAGTGAGGATATTAATGGAATATTTTTGAAATAATGGAAGATTAGCCCGAGTTTCAGGACGTGGACCAGGGTGATCCCAAAAAGAATTTCAACGGGTTCTTCCTGGATCTACCCTGGATACTTATATGGATTAGCGTCAAGTTACACAACACGATGTAGTAGCACCTTTCAAAATTGGATGGGCGCTATTGCATTAGCTTTTAATTTCATAAAACAACTCAAAAATTAAATTTTTAGTGATACCACGTTATGGAATATGATCTTTCGCATACCGCTTTTAGTAAGGGTATTAATGGAATAATATAGAAATGATGGAAGATTAAACCATGTTTGAGGATGCCGACAGTTCCCATCCTCCAGTCAAACTCATGATAACCGTTATTCATTTTTAACATATTGGTGTGATCTCAAAAAGTATTTCAACTGGTTCTTCCAGGATTAAACCTGGATACTTATTTGGAATACCACCAAATACCCCAACACGATGTAGTAGCGCTTTTCAAAATTTGATGGGCACAATTGCATTTGCTTTTAATTTAATAAAATCCCTTGAATATTGAATTTTAAGTGATACCATGTTGTGGAAAATGGTCTTTCTCATACCACTTTTAGTAATGGTATTAATGGAATACTCTAAAAATGACGGAAGATTAACCTAGGTTCGAGGACACGGACAAACGCCACCCCCCAGTCAAGCTCATGATAACCCTTATTAATGAAAAAGAAAGTGGGGTGATCCTAAAAAGGATTTCTACAGGTTCTTCCTAGATTTACCCTGGATACTTATATGGATTAGCATCAAGTTACCCAACACGATGTAGTAGCACCTTTCCAAATTGGATGCTATTGCATTAGCTTTTTGTTTCATAAAACCCCTCGAATATTAAATTTTAAGTGATACCACGTTGTGGAAAATGATATTTCTCTACATCTTTTAGTAAGGATATTAATGGAATATTCTAAAAAGGATGGAAGATTAACCCAGGTTCGAGAACACAGACAATTGCCATCTCCCAGTCAAGCTTATGATAACCTTTATTCAATTTAAAGAAATTGGGGTGATCCCGAAAAGGATTTTAAGAAGTTCATCGTGGATGAAACATGGATACTTATATGGAATAGCATCAAATATCCCAACACGATGTAGTAGAGCTTTTCACAATATGATGGCCGCAATTGTATTAGCTTTTAATATAATAAAAACCCTCGAATATTAAATTTGAAATGATACCACGTTGTGGAAAATAATCTTACTCATACCGCTTTTAGTAATGGTATTAATGGAATATCCTAAAAATGACGGAATATTAACCTAGGTTCGAGGACACAGACAATCGCCATCCCCTAGTCAAGCTCATGATAACCGTTATTCATTTTATAGAAACTGGGGTGATCCCAAAAAGGATTTTAACAGGTTCATGTGAGATGGAACATGGATACTTATATGGAATATCATCAAGTATCCCAACACGATGTAGTAGCGCTTTTAAAAATTAATTAGGCGCAATTGCATTAGCTCTTAATTTAATCAAAACCCTCGAATATTAAATTCTAAGTGATACCAAGTTGTGGAAAATGAACTTTCTCATACCATTTAGAGTGAGGGTATTAATGGAATATTTTTTAAATAATGGACGATTAACCAAAGACCATTGCGATCCCCCAGTCAAAATAATGCCAACCCTTATTCTTGACAAAGAAAGGGGGTGATCCCAAAAAGGATTTCAAATTCCTGGATCTACCCTGGATACTTATATGGATTAGCCTCAACTTACCCAACACAATGTAGTAGCACCTTTCAAAATTGGATGGGCGAATTGCATTACCTTTTAATTTCGTAAAACCACTCGAATGTTAAAGTTTTAGTGATACCATGTTATGGAATATGATCTTTCTCATACCGCTTTTAGTAAGGGTATTAATGGAATAATATAGAAATGACGGAAGATTAAACCAGGTTTGAGGATGCAGACAGTTCCCATGCCCCAGTCAAACTCTTGATAACCGCTATTCATTTTTAAGATATTGGTGTGATCCCAAAAAGGATTTCAACTGGTTCTTCCAGGATGAAACCTGGATACTTATATGGTATAGCATCAAGTACCCCAACATTATGTAGTAGCGCTTTTTAAAATTTGATGGGCACAATTACATTTGCTTTAAATTTAATAAAATCACTCGAATATTAAATTTTAAGTGATACCAAGTTGTGGAAAATGGTCTTTCTCATACCGCTTTTAGTAATGGTATTAATGGAATATTCTAAAAATAATGGAAGATTAACCTAGGTTCGAGGACACGGACAAATGCCATCCCACAGTCAAGCTCATGATAACCGTTCTTCATTTTAATAAAACTGTGGTGATCCTAAAGAGGATTTTAACAGATTCTTCTGGGATGAAACATGAATACTTATATTGAATAGAATCAAGTATCCCAACACGATGTAGTAGCGCTTTTTTAAAAAATTGGGCGCAATTGCATTAGCTTTTAATTTTATAAAAACCCTCGAATATTAAATTCTAAGTGATACCAAGTTTTGGAAAATGATCTTTCTTACACCGCTTATAGTGAGGGTACTAATAGAATATTTTTGAAATAATGGACGATTAATCCGAGATCGAGGACGTGGATTATTGTGATCCCCAAGTTAAAATAAAGACAACACTTATTCATGACAAAGAAAGTGGGGTGATCCCAAGAAGGATTTCAACAGGTTCTTCCTAGATTTACCCTGGATACTAATATGGATTAGAATCAACTTACCCAACACGATGTAGTAGCACCTTTCCAAATTGGATGGGCGCTATTGCATTAGCTTTTAATTTCATAAAACCCCTCGAATATTAAATTTTTAGTGATACCACATTATGGAATATGATCTTCCGTATACCGCTTTTAGTAAGGGTATTAATGGAGTAATATAGAAATGACGGAAGAATAAACCAGGTTCGAAGATGCAGACATTTCCCATCCCCCAGTTAAACTCATGATAACCGTTATTCATTTTTAAGATATTGGTGTGATCTCAAAAAGTATTTCAACTGGTTCTTCCTGGATTAAACCTGGATACTTTTATGGAATACCGTCAAGTTCCCCAACACGATGTAGTAGCGCTTTTCAAAATTTGATGGGCACAATTGCATTTGCTTTTAATTTAATAAAATCCCTCAAATATTAAATTTTATGTGATACCATGTTGTGGAAAATGGTCTTTTTCTTACCGCTTTTAGTAATGGTATTAATGGAATACTCTAAAAATGACGGAAGATTAAACTAGGTTCGAGGACACGGACAAACGCCACCCCCCAGTCAAGCTCATGATAACCCTTATTAATTTTAAAGAAACTTGGGTGATCCTAAAAAGTATTTTAACAGATTCATATGGGATGAAACATGGATACTTATATGTTATTGCATCAAGTATCTCAACACGATGCAGTAGCGCTTTTCAAAATTTGATGGTCGCAATTGAATTTTCTTTTAATTTAATAACAACCCTTGAATATTAAACTATAAGTGATGCCGTGTTGTGGAAAATGATCTTTCTCATACCACTTATAGTGCGGGTATTAATGGAATATTTTTGAAATAATGGACGATTAACCCGAGTTTCAGGACGTGGACCATTGCGATCCCCCAGTCAAAATAATGACAACCCTTATTTGTGACAAAGAAATTTGGGTGATCCAAAAAAGAATTTCAATGGGTTCTTCCTGGATCTACCCTGGCTACTCATATGGATTAGCCTCAAGTTACACAACACGATGTAGTAACACCTTTCAAAATTGGATGGGCGCCATCGCATTAGCTTTTAATTTCATAAAACAACTCAAAAATTAAATTTTTAGTGATACCACGTTATGGAATATGATCTTTCGCATACCGCTTTTAGTAAGGGTATTAATGGAATAATATAGAAATGACGGAAGATTAAACCATGTTTGAGGATGCCGACAGTTCCCATCCTCCAGTCAAACTCATGATAACCGTTATTCATTTTTAACATATTGGTGTGATCTCAAAAAGTATTTCAACTGGTTCTTCCAGGATGAAACCTGGATACTTATATGGAATACCATCAAATACCCCAACACGATGTAGTAGTGCTTTTCAAAATTTGATGGGCACAATTGCATTTGCTTTTTATTTAATAAAATCCCTCGAATATTAAATTTTAAGTGATACCATGTTGTGGAAAATGGTCTTTCTCATACCGCTTTTAGTAATGGTATTGATGGAATACTCTAAAAATGACGGAAGATTAACCTAGGTTCGAGGACACGGACAAATGCCACCCCCCAGTCAAGCTCATGATAACCCTTATTAATGAAAAAGAAAGTGGGGCGATCCCAAAAAGGATTTCTACAGGATCTTCCTAGATTTACCCTGGATACTTATATGGATTAGCATCAAGTTACCCAACACGATGTAGTAGCACCTTTCCAAATTGGATGGGCGCTATTTCATTAGCTTTTAGTTTCATAAAACCCCTCGAATATTAAATTTGAAGTGATACCACATTGTGGAAAATGATATTTCTCTACAGCTTTTAGTAAGGATATTAATGGAATATTCTAAAAAGGATGGAAGATTAACCCAGGTTCGAGAACACAGACAATTGCCATCTCCCAGTCAAGCTTATGATAACATTTATTCAATTTAAAGAAATTGGGGTGATCCCAAAAAGGATATTAACAAGTTCATCGTGGATGAAACATGGATACTTATATGGAATAGCATCAAATATCCCAACACGATGTAGTAGAGCTTTTCACAATATGATGGCCACAATTGTATTAGCTTTTAATATAATAAAAACCATCGAATATTAAATTTGAAATGATACCACGTTGTGCAAAATAATCTTACTCATACCGCTTTTAGTAATGGTATTAATGGAATATTCTAAAAATGATGGAAGATTAACCTAGGTTCGAGGACACAGCCAATCACCATCCCCTAGTCAAGCTCATGATAACTGTTATTCATTTTATAGAAACTGGGGTGATCCCAAAAAGGATTTTAACAGGTTCATGTGAGATGGAACATGGATACTTATATGGAATATCATCAAGTATCCCAACACGATGTAGTAGCGCTTTTAAAAATTAGTTAGGCGCAATTGCATTAGCTTTTAATTTAATCAAAACCCTCGAATATTAAATTCTAAGTGATACCAAGTTCTGGAAAATGAACTTTCTCACACCATTTAGAGTTAGGGTATTAATGGAATATTTTTTAAATAATGGACGATTAACCAAAGTTCGAGGACGCAGACCATTGCGATCCCCCAGTCAAAATAATGCCAACCCTTATTCTTGACAAAGAAAGGGGGTGATCCCAAAAATGATTTCAAATTCCTGGATCTACCCTGGATACTTTTATGGATTAGCCTCAACTTACCCAACACAATGTAGTAGCACCTTTCAAAATTGGATGGGCGCTATTGCATTAGCTTTTAGTTTCATAAAACCACTCGAATGTTAAAGTTTTAGTGATACCATGTTATGGAATATGATCTTTCTCATACCGCTTTTAGTAAGGGTATTAATGGAATAATATAGAAATGACGGAAGATTAATCCAGGTTTGAGGATGCAGACAGTTCCCATGCCCCAGTCAAACTCTTGATAACCGCTATTCATTTTTAAGATATTGGTGTGATCCCAAAAAGGATTTCAACTGGTTCTTCCAGGATGAAACCTGGATACTTATATGGTATAGCATCAAGTACCCCAACATTATGTAGTAGCGCTTTTTAAAATTTGATGGGCACAATTACATTTGCTTTAAATTTAATAAAATCACTCGAATATTAAATTTTAAGTGATACCAAGTTGTGGAAAATGGTCTTTCTCATACCGCTTTTAGTAATGGTATTAATGGAATATTCTAAAAATAATGGAAGATTAACCTAGGTTCGAGGACACGGACAAATGCCATCCCACAGTCAAGCTCATGATAACCGTTCTTCATTTTAATAAAACTGTGGTGATCCTAAAGAGGATTTTAACAGATTCTTCTGGGATGAAACATGAATACTTATATTGAATAGAATCAAGTATCCCAACACGATGTAGTAGCGCTTTTTAAAAAAATTGGGCGCAATTGCATTAGCTTTTAATTTTATAAAAACCCTCGAATATTAAATTCTAAGTGATACCAAGTTTTGGAAAATGATCTTTCTTACACCGCTTATAGTGAGGGTACTAATAGAATATTTTTGAAATAATGGACGATTAATCCGAGATCGAGGACGTGGATTATTGTGATCCCCAAGTTAAAATAAAGACAACACTTATTCATGACAAAGAAAGTGGGGTGATCCCAAGAAGGATTTCAACAGGTTCTTCCTAGATTTACCCTGGATACTAATATGGATTAGAATCAACTTACCCAACACGATGTAGTAGCACCTTTCCAAATTGGATGGGCGCTATTGCATTAGCTTTTAATTTCATAAAACCCCTCGAATATTAAATTTTTAGTGATACCACATTATGGAATATGATCTTCCGTATACCGCTTTTAGTAAGGGTATTAATGGAGTAATATAGAAATGACGGAAGAATAAACCAGGTTCGAAGATGCAGACATTTCCCATCCCCCAGTTAAACTCATGATAACCGTTATTCATTTTTAAGATATTGGTGTGATCTCAAAAAGTATTTCAACTGGTTCTTCCTGGATTAAACCTGGATACTTTTATGGAATACCGTCAAGTTCCCCAACACGATGTAGTAGCGCTTTTCAAAATTTGATGGGCACAATTGCATTTGCTTTTAATTTAATAAAATCCCTCAAATATTAAATTTTATGTGATACCATGTTGTGGAAAATGGTCTTTTTCTTACCGCTTTTAGTAATGGTATTAATGGAATACTCTAAAAATGACGGAAGATTAAACTAGGTTCGAGGACACGGACAAACGCCACCCCCCAGTCAAGCTCATGATAACCCTTATTAATTTTAAAGAAACTTGGGTGATCCTAAAAAGTATTTTAACAGATTCATATGGGATGAAACATGGATACTTATATGTTATTGCATCAAGTATCTCAACACGATGCAGTAGCGCTTTTCAAAATTTGATGGTCGCAATTGAATTTTCTTTTAATTTAATAACAACCCTTGAATATTAAACTATAAGTGATGCCGTGTTGTGGAAAATGATCTTTCTCATACCACTTATAGTGCGGGTATTAATGGAATATTTTTGAAATAATGGACGATTAACCCGAGTTTCAGGACGTGGACCATTGCGATCCCCCAGTCAAAATAATGACAACCCTTATTTGTGACAAAGAAATTTGGGTGATCCAAAAAAGAATTTCAATGGGTTCTTCCTGGATCTACCCTGGCTACTCATATGGATTAGCCTCAAGTTACACAACACGATGTAGTAACACCTTTCAAAATTGGATGGGCGCCATCGCATTAGCTTTTAATTTCATAAAACAACTCAAAAATTAAATTTTTAGTGATACCACGTTATGGAATATGATCTTTCGCATACCGCTTTTAGTAAGGGTATTAATGGAATAATATAGAAATGACGGAAGATTAAACCATGTTTGAGGATGCCGACAGTTCCCATCCTCCAGTCAAACTCATGATAACCGTTATTCATTTTTAACATATTGGTGTGATCTCAAAAAGTATTTCAACTGGTTCTTCCAGGATGAAACCTGGATACTTATATGGAATACCATCAAATACCCCAACACGATGTAGTAGTGCTTTTCAAAATTTGATGGGCACAATTGCATTTGCTTTTTATTTAATAAAATCCCTCGAATATTAAATTTTAAGTGATACCATGTTGTGGAAAATGGTCTTTCTCATACCGCTTTTAGTAATGGTATTGATGGAATACTCTAAAAATGACGGAAGATTAACCTAGGTTCGAGGACACGGACAAATGCCACCCCCCAGTCAAGCTCATGATAACCCTTATTAATGAAAAAGAAAGTGGGGCGATCCCAAAAAGGATTTCTACAGGATCTTCCTAGATTTACCCTGGATACTTATATGGATTAGCATCAAGTTACCCAACACGATGTAGTAGCACCTTTCCAAATTGGATGGGCGCTATTTCATTAGCTTTTAGTTTCATAAAACCCCTCGAATATTAAATTTGAAGTGATACCACATTGTGGAAAATGATATTTCTCTACAGCTTTTAGTAAGGATATTAATGGAATATTCTAAAAAGGATGGAAGATTAACCCAGGTTCGAGAACACAGACAATTGCCATCTCCCAGTCAAGCTTATGATAACCTTTATTCAATTTAAAGAAATTGGGGTGATCCCAAAAAGGATATTAACAAGTTCATCGTGGATGAAACATGGATACTTATATGGAATAGCATCAAATATCCCAACACGATGTAGTAGAGCTTTTCACAATATGATGGCCACAATTGTATTAGCTTTTAATATAATAAAAACCATCGAATATTAAATTTGAAATGATACCACGTTGTGCAAAATAATCTTACTCATACCGCTTTTAGTAATGGTATTAATGGAATATTCTAAAAATGATGGAAGATTAACCTAGGTTCGAGGACACAGCCAATCACCATCCCCTAGTCAAGCTCATGATAACTGTTATTCATTTTATAGAAACTGGGGTGATCCCAAAAAGGATTTTAACAGGTTCATGTGAGATGGAACATGGATACTTATATGGAATATCATCAAGTATCCCAACACGATGTAGTAGCGCTTTTAAAAATTAGTTAGGCGCAATTGCATTAGCTTTTAATTTAATCAAAACCCTCGAATATTAAATTCTAAGTGATACCAAGTTCTGGAAAATGAACTTTCTCACACCATTTAGAGTTAGGGTATTAATGGAATATTTTTTAAATAATGGACGATTAACCAAAGTTCGAGGACGCAGACCATTGCGATCCCCCAGTCAAAATAATGCCAACCCTTATTCTTGACAAAGAAAGGGGGTGATCCCAAAAATGATTTCAAATTCCTGGATCTACCCTGGATACTTTTATGGATTAGCCTCAACTTACCCAACACAATGTAGTAGCACCTTTCAAAATTGGATGGGCGCTATTGCATTAGCTTTTAGTTTCATAAAACCACTCGAATGTTAAAGTTTTAGTGATACCATGTTATGGAATATGATCTTTCTCATACCGCTTTTAGTAAGGGTATTAATGGAATAATATAGAAATGACGGAAGATTAATCCAGGTTTGAGGATGCAGACAGTTCCCATGCCCCAGTCAAACTCTTGATAACCGCTATTCATTTTTAAGATATTGGTGTGATCCCAAAAAGGATTTCAACTGGTTCTTCCAGGATGAAACCTGGATACTTATATGGTATAGCATCAAGTACCCCAACATTATGTAGTAGCGCTTTTTAAAATTTGATGGGCACAATTACATTTGCTTTAAATTTAATAAAATCACTCGAATATTAAATTTTAAGTGATACCAAGTTGTGGAAAATGGTCTTTCTCATACCGCTTTTAGTAATGGTATTAATGGAATATTCTAAAAATAATGGAAGATTAACCTAGGTTCGAGGACACGGACAAATGCCATCCCACAGTCAAGCTCATGATAACCGTTCTTCATTTTAATAAAACTGTGGTGATCCTAAAGAGGATTTTAACAGATTCTTCTGGGATGAAACATGAATACTTATATTGAATAGAATCAAGTATCCCAACACGATGTAGTAGCGCTTTTTAAAAAAATTGGGCGCAATTGCATTAGCTTTTAATTTTATAAAAACCCTCGAATATTAAATTCTAAGTGATACCAAGTTTTGGAAAATGATCTTTCTTACACCGCTTATAGTGAGGGTACTAATAGAATATTTTTGAAATAATGGACGATTAATCCGAGATCGAGGACGTGGATTATTGTGATCCCCAAGTTAAAATAAAGACAACACTTATTCATGACAAAGAAAGTGGGGTGATCCCAAGAAGGATTTCAACAGGTTCTTCCTAGATTTACCCTGGATACTAATATGGATTAGAATCAACTTACCCAACACGATGTAGTAGCACCTTTCCAAATTGGATGGGCGCTATTGCATTAGCTTTTAATTTCATAAAACCCCTCGAATATTAAATTTTTAGTGATACCACATTATGGAATATGATCTTCCGTATACCGCTTTTAGTAAGGGTATTAATGGAGTAATATAGAAATGACGGAAGAATAAACCAGGTTCGAAGATGCAGACATTTCCCATCCCCCAGTTAAACTCATGATAACCGTTATTCATTTTTAAGATATTGGTGTGATCTCAAAAAGTATTTCAACTGGTTCTTCCTGGATTAAACCTGGATACTTTTATGGAATACCGTCAAGTTCCCCAACACGATGTAGTAGCGCTTTTCAAAATTTGATGGGCACAATTGCATTTGCTTTTAATTTAATAAAATCCCTCAAATATTAAATTTTATGTGATACCATGTTGTGGAAAATGGTCTTTTTCTTACCGCTTTTAGTAATGGTATTAATGGAATACTCTAAAAATGACGGAAGATTAAACTAGGTTCGAGGACACGGACAAACGCCACCCCCCAGTCAAGCTCATGATAACCCTTATTAATTTTAAAGAAACTTGGGTGATCCTAAAAAGTATTTTAACAGATTCATATGGGATGAAACATGGATACTTATATGTTATTGCATCAAGTATCTCAACACGATGCAGTAGCGCTTTTCAAAATTTGATGGTCGCAATTGAATTTTCTTTTAATTTAATAACAACCCTTGAATATTAAACTATAAGTGATGCCGTGTTGTGGAAAATGATCTTTCTCATACCACTTATAGTGCGGGTATTAATGGAATATTTTTGAAATAATGGACGATTAACCCGAGTTTCAGGACGTGGACCATTGCGATCCCCCAGTCAAAATAATGACAACCCTTATTTGTGACAAAGAAATTTGGGTGATCCAAAAAAGAATTTCAATGGGTTCTTCCTGGATCTACCCTGGCTACTCATATGGATTAGCCTCAAGTTACACAACACGATGTAGTAACACCTTTCAAAATTGGATGGGCGCCATCGCATTAGCTTTTAATTTCATAAAACAACTCAAAAATTAAATTTTTAGTGATACCACGTTATGGAATATGATCTTTCGCATACCGCTTTTAGTAAGGGTATTAATGGAATAATATAGAAATGACGGAAGATTAAACCATGTTTGAGGATGCCGACAGTTCCCATCCTCCAGTCAAACTCATGATAACCGTTATTCATTTTTAACATATTGGTGTGATCTCAAAAAGTATTTCAACTGGTTCTTCCAGGATGAAACCTGGATACTTATATGGAATACCATCAAATACCCCAACACGATGTAGTAGTGCTTTTCAAAATTTGATGGGCACAATTGCATTTGCTTTTTATTTAATAAAATCCCTCGAATATTAAATTTTAAGTGATACCATGTTGTGGAAAATGGTCTTTCTCATACCGCTTTTAGTAATGGTATTGATGGAATACTCTAAAAATGACGGAAGATTAACCTAGGTTCGAGGACACGGACAAATGCCACCCCCCAGTCAAGCTCATGATAACCCTTATTAATGAAAAAGAAAGTGGGGCGATCCCAAAAAGGATTTCTACAGGATCTTCCTAGATTTACCCTGGATACTTATATGGATTAGCATCAAGTTACCCAACACGATGTAGTAGCACCTTTCCAAATTGGATGGGCGCTATTTCATTAACTTTTAGTTTCATAAAACCCCTCGAATATTAAATTTGAAGTGATACCACATTGTGGAAAATGATATTTCTCTACAGCTTTTAGTAAGGATATTAATGGAATATTCTAAAAAGGATGGAAGATTAACCCAGGTTCGAGAACACAGACAATTGCCATCTCCCAGTCAAGCTTATGATAACCTTTATTCAATTTAAAGAAATTGGGGTGATCCCAAAAAGGATATTAACAAGTTCATCGTGGATGAAACATGGATACTTATATGGAATAGCATCAAATATCCCAACACGATGTAGTAGAGCTTTTCACAATATGATGGCCACAATTGTATTAGCTTTTAATATAATAAAAACCATCGAATATTAAATTTGAAATGATACCACGTTGTGCAAAATAATCTTACTCATACCGCTTTTAGTAATGGTATTAATGGAATATTCTAAAAATGATGGAAGATTAACCTAGGTTCGAGGACACAGCCAATCACCATCCCCTAGTCAAGCTCATGATAACTGTTATTCATTTTATAGAAACTGGGGTGATCCCAAAAAGGATTTTAACAGGTTCATGTGAGATGGAACATGGATACTTATATGGAATATCATCAAGTATCCCAACACGATGTAGTAGCGCTTTTAAAAATTAGTTAGGCGCAATTGCATTAGCTTTTAATTTAATCAAAACCCTCGAATATTAAATTCTAAGTGATACCAAGTTCTGGAAAATGAACTTTCTCACACCATTTAGAGTTAGGGTATTAATGGAATATTTTTTAAATAATGGACGATTAACCAAAGTTCGAGGACGCAGACCATTGCGATCCCCCAGTCAAAATAATGCCAACCCTTATTCTTGACAAAGAAAGGGGGTGATCCCAAAAATGATTTCAAATTCCTGGATCTACCCTGGATACTTTTATGGATTAGCCTCAACTTACCCAACACAATGTAGTAGCACCTTTCAAAATTGGATGGGCGCTATTGCATTAGCTTTTAGTTTCATAAAACCACTCGAATGTTAAAGTTTTAGTGATACCATGTTATGGAATATGATCTTTCTCATACCGCTTTTACTAAGGGTATTAATGGAATAATATAGAAATGACGGAAGATTAAACCAGGTTCGAGGACGCAGATAGTTCCCATCCCCCAGTCAAACTCGTGATAACCATTATTCATTTTTAATGGAATATTCTAAAAATAATGGAAGATTAACCTAGGTTCGAGGACACGGACAAACGCCATCCCACAGTCAAGCTCATGATAACCGTTCTTCATTTTAGTAAAACTGTGGTGATCCTAAAGAGGATTTTAACAGATTCATCTGGAATGAATCATGAATACTTATATGGAATAGCATCAAGTATCCCAACACGATGTAGTAGCGCTTTTAAAAATTTGTTGGGCGCAATTGCATTAGCTTTTAATTTTATAAAAACCCTCGAATATTAAATTCTAAGTGATACCAAGTTGTGAAAAATGATCTTTCTCACACCGCTTATAGTGAGGGTACTAGTGGAATATTTTTGAAATAGTGGACGATTAACCCGAGTTCGAGGACGCGGACCATTGTGATCCCCAAGTCAAAATAAAGACAACACTTATTCATGACAAAGAAAGTGGGGTGATCCCAAAAAGGATTTCAACAGGTTCTTCCTAGATTTACCCTGGATACTAATATGGATTAGCATCAAGTTACCCAACACGATGTAGTAGCACCTTTCCAAATTGGATGGGCGCTATTGCATTAGCTTTTAATTTCATAAAACCCCACGAATATTAAATTTTATTGATACCACGTTATGGAATATGATCTTTCGCATACCGCTTTTAGTATGGGTATTAATGGAGTAATATAGAAATGACGGAATATTAAACCAGGTTCGAGGATGCAGACAATTCCCAACCTCTAGTCAAACTCATGATAAACGTTATTCATTTTTAACATATTGGTGTGATCTCAAAAAGTATTTCAACTGGTTCTTCCAGGATGAAACCTGGATACTTATATGGAATACCATCAAGTACCCCAACACGATGTAGTAGCGCTTTTCAAAATTTGATGGGCACAATTGCATTTGCTTTTAATTTAATAAAATCCCTCGAATATTAAATTTTAAGTGATACCATGTTGTGGAAAATGGTCTTTCTCATACCGCTTTTAGTAATGGTATTAATGGAATACCTCAAAAATGACGGAAGATTAATCTAGGTTCGAGGACACGGACAAACGCCACCCCCCAGTCAAGCTCATGATAACCCTTATTAATGAAAAAGAAAGTGGGGTGATCCCAAAAAGGATTTCAACAGGTTCTTCATAGATTTACCCTGGATACTTATATGGATTAGCATCAAGTTACCCAACACGATGTAGTAGCACCTTTCCAAATTTGATGGGCGCTATTGCATTAGCTTTTAGTTTCATAAAACCCCTCGAATATTAAATTTGAAGTGATACCACGTTGTGGAAAATGATATTTCTCTACAGCTTTTAGTAAGGATATTAATGGAATATTGTAAAAAGGATGGAAGATTAACCCAGGTTCGAGAACACAGACAATTGCCATCTCCCAGTCAAGCTTATGATAACCTTTATTCAATTTAAAGAAATTGGGGTGATCCCAAAAAGGATTTTAACAAGTTCATCGTGGATGAAACATGGATACTTATATGGAATAGCATCAAATATCCTAACACGATGTAGTAGAGCTTTTCACAATATGATGGCCGCAATTGTATTAGCTTTTAATATAATAAAAACCCTCGAATATTAAATTTGAAATGATACCACGTTGTGGAAAATAATCTTACTCATACTGCTTTTAGTAATGGTATTAATGGAATATTCTAAAAATGACGGAA
Source organism: Rubia yunnanensis (assembly GCA_037428765.1). Taxonomy (NCBI): domain Eukaryota; kingdom Viridiplantae; phylum Streptophyta; class Magnoliopsida; order Gentianales; family Rubiaceae; genus Rubia; species Rubia yunnanensis. The sequence continues at coordinate 58,488,541 of CM075068.1, forward strand.
GATTAACTTAGGTTCGAGGACACAGACAATCGCCATCCCCTAGTCAAGCTCATGATAAACATTATTCATTTTATAGAAACTGGGGTGATCCAAAAAGGATTTTAACAGGTTCATGTGGGATGGAACATGGATACTTATATGGAATATCATCAAGTATCCCAACACAATGTAGTAGCGCTTTTAAAAATTAGTTAGGTGCAATTGCATTAGCTTTTAATTTAATCAAAACCCTCGAATATTAAATTCTAAGTGATACCAAGTTGTGGAAAATGAACTTTCTCATACCATTTAGAGTGAGGGAATTAATGTAATATTTTTTAAATAATGGATGATTAACCAAAGTTCGAGGACGCAGACCATTGCGATCCCCCAGTCAAAATAATGCCAACCCTTATTCTTGACAAAGAAAGGGGGTGATCCCAAAAAGGATTTCAAATTCCTGGATCTACCCTGGATACTTATGTGGATTAGCCTCAACTTACCCAACACAATGTAGTAGCACCTTTCAAAATTGGATAGGCGCTATTGCATTAGCTTTTAATTTCATAAAACGACTCGAATGTTAAATTTTTTGTGATACCATGTTATGGAATATGATCTTTCTCATACCGTTTTTAGTAAGGGTATTAATGGAATAATATAGAAATGACGGAAGATTAAACCAGGTTCGAGGACGCAGACAGTTCCCATCCCCCAGTCAAAATCGAGATAACCATTATTCATTTTTAAGATATTGGTGTGATCCCAAAAATGATTTCAACTGGTTCTTCCTGGATGAAACCTGGATACTTATATGGTATAGCATCAAGTACCCTAACACTATGTAGTAGCGCTTTTAAAAATTTGATGGGCACAATTGCATATGCTTTAAATTTAATAAAATCCCTCGAATATTAAATTTTAAGTGATACCAAGTTGTGGAAAATGGTCTTTCCCATACCACTTTTAGTAATGGTATTAATGGAATATTCTAAAAATAATGGAAGATTAACCTAGGTTCGAGGTCACGGACAAACGCCATCCCACAGTCAAGCTCATGATAACCGTTCTTCATTTTAATAAAACTGAGGTGATCCTAAAGAGGATTTTAACATATTCATCTGGTATGAAACATGAATACTTATATGGAATAGCATCAAGTATCCCAACACGATGTAGTAGCGCTTTTAAAAATTTGTTGGGCGCAATTGCATTAGCTAGCTTTAAATTTTATAAAAACCCTCGAATATTAAATTCTATGTGATACCAAGTTGTGGAAAATGATCTTTCTCATACCGCTTATAGTGAGGGTACTGATGGAATATTTTTGAAATAATTGACGATGAACCCGAGTTCAAGGACGCGGACCATTGTGTTCCCCAAGTCAAAATAAAGACAACCCTTATTCGTGACAAAGAAAGTGGGGTGACCCCAAAAAGGATTTCAACAGGTTCTTCCTAGATTTACCCTGGATACTATTATGGATTAGCATCAAGTTACCCAACACGATGTAGTAGCACCTTTCCAAATTGGATGGGCGCTATTAAATTAGCTTTTAATTTCATAAAACCCCTCGAATATTACATTTTTAGTGATACCACATTATCGAATATGATCTTTCGTAAACCGCTTTTAGTAAGGGTATTAATGGAGTAATATAGAAATGACGGAAGATTAAACCAGGTTCGAGGATGCAGACAATTCCCATCCCCCAGTAAAACTCATAATAACCGTTTCATTTTTAAGATATTGGTGTGATCTCAAAAAGTATTTCAACTGGTTCTTCCAGGATTAAACCTGGATACTTATATGGAATACCATCAAGTTCCCCAACACGATGTAGTAGCGCTTTTCAAAATTTGATGGGCACAATCGCATTTGCTTTTAATATAATAAAATCCCTCGAATATTAAATTTGAAGTGATACCATGTTGTGGAAAATGGTCTTTCTCATACCGCTTTTAGTAATGGTATTAATGGAATACTCCAAAAATGACGGAAGATTAACCTAGGTTTCTGGACACGGACAAACGCCACCCCCCAGTCAAGCTCATGATAACCCTTATTAATTTTAAAGAAACTTGGGTGATCCTAAAAAGTATTTTAACAGATTCATATGGGATGAAACCTGGATACTTATATGTTATCGCATCAAGTATCCCAACACGATGTAGTAGTACTTTACAAAATTTTATGGCCGCAATTGCATTTTCTTTTAATTTAATAACAACCCTTGAATATTAAACTATAAGTGATGCCGTGTTATGGAAAATGATCTTTCTCATACCGCTTATAGTGAGGGTATTAACGGAATATTTTTGAAATAATGGAAGATTAACCCATGTTTCAGGACGCGGACCATTGCGATCCCCCAGTCAAAATAATGACAACCCTTATTTGTGACAAAGAAATTTGGGTGATCCCAAAAAGGATTTCAACAGGTTCTTTCTGGATCTACCCTGGATACTTATATGGATTAGCCTCAAGTCACAGAACACGATGTAGTAGCACCTTTCAAAATAGGATGGGTGCTATTGCATTAGTTTTTAATTTCATAAAACCACTCGAAAATTAAATTTTTAGTGATACCACATTATGGAATATGATCTCTCGCATGCCGCTTTTAGTAAGGGTGTTAATGGAATAATATAGAAATGACGGAAGATTAAACCAGGTTTGAGGATGCAGATAGTTCTCATGCCCCAGTCAAACTCTTGATAACCGTTATTCATTTTTAAGATATTGGTGTGATCCCAAAAAGGATTTCAACTGGTTCTTCCAGGATGAAACCTGGATACTTATATGGAATAGCATCAAGTACCCCAATACTATGTAGTAGCGCTTTTCAAAATTTGATGGGCACAATTGAATATGCTTTTAATTTAATAAAATCCTCGAATATTAAATTTTAAGTGATACCAAGTTGTGGAAAATGGCCTTTCTCATACTGCTTTTAGTAATTGTATTAATGGAATATTCTAAAAATGATGGAAGATTAACCTAGGTTCGAGGACACGGACAAACGCCATCCCACAGTCAAGCTCATGATAACCATTGTTCATTTTAATGAAACTGGGGTGATCCTAAAGAGGATTTTAACAGATTCATCTGGGATGAAACATGAATACTTATATGGAATAGCATCAAGTATCCCAACACGATGTAGTAGCGCTTTTAAAAATTTGTTGGGCGCAATTGTATTAGCTTTTAATTTAATAAAAACCCTCGAATATTAAATTCTAAGTGATACCAAGTTGTGGAAAATGATCTTTCTCACACCGCTTATAGTGAGGGCACTAATAGAATATTTTTGAAATAATGTACGATTAACCTGAGTTCGAGGACGCGGACCATTGTGATCCCCAAGTCAAAATAAAGACAACACTTATTCATACAAAGAAAGTGGGGTCATCCCAAAAAGGATTTCAAAAGGTTCTTACTAGATTTACCATGTATACTAATATGGATTAGCATCAAGTTACCCAACACGATGTAGTAGAACATTTCCAAATTGGATGGGGTATTGCATTAGCTTTTAATTTCATAAAACCCCTCGAATATTAAATTTTTAGTGATACCACATTATGGAATATGATCTTTCGTATACCGCTTTTAGTAAGGGTATTAATGGAGTAACATGGAAATGACGGAAGATTAAACCAGGTTCGAGGATGCAGACAATTCCCATCCCCCAGTCAAACTCATGATAACCGTTAATCATTTTTAAGATATTGGTGTGATCTCAAAAAGTATTTCAACTGGTTCTTCCAGGATTAAACCTGGATACTTATATGGAATACCATCAAGTTCCCCAACACGATGTAGTAGTGCTTTTCAAAATTTGATGGGCACAATTGCATTTGCTTTTAATTTAATAAAATCCCTCGAATATCAAATTTGAAGTGATACCATGTTGTGTAAAATGGTCTTTCTCATACTGCTTTTAGGAATGGTATTAATGGAATACTCTAAAATTGACGGAAGATTAACCTAGGTTCTAGGACACGGACAAACGCCACCCCTCAGTCAAGCTCATGATAACCCTTATTAATTTTAAAGAAACTTGGGTGATCCTAAAAAGTATTTTAACAGATTCATATGGGATGAAACATGGATACTTATATGTTATCGCATCAAGTATCCCAACACGATGTAGTAGTGCTTTAAAAATTTTATGGTCGCAATTGCATTTTCTTTTCATTTTATGACAACCCTTGAATATTAAACTATAAGTGAGGCCGTGTTATGGAAAATGATCTTTCTCATACCGCTTATAGTGAGGGTATTAATGGAATATTTTTGAAACAATGGAAGATTAACCCGTGTTTCAGGACGCAGACCATTACGATCCCCCAGTCAAAATAATGACAACCCTTATTTGAGACAAAGAAATTTGGGTGATCCCAAAAAGGATTTCAACAGGTTCCTCCTGGATCTACCCTGGATACTTATATGGATTAGCCTCAAGTTACACAACACGATGTAGTAGCACCTTTCAAAATAGGATGGGCGCTATTGCATTAGCTTTTAATTTCATAAAACCACTCAAAAATTAAATTTTTAGTGATACCATGTTATGGAATATGATCTTTTGCATACCGCTTTTAGTAAGGGTATTAATGGAATAATATAGAAATGACGGAAGATTAAACCAGGTTTGAGGATGCAGACAGTTCCCATGCCCCAGTCAAACTCTTGATAATCGCTATTCATTTTTAAGATATTGGTGTGATCCCAAAAAGGATTTCAACTGGTTCTTCCAGGATGAAACCTGGATACTTATATGGAATAGCATCAAGTACCCCAATACTATGTAGTAGCGCGTTTCAAAATTTGATGGGCACAATTGCATTTGCTATTAATTTAATAAAATCCTCAAATATTAAATTTTAAGTGATACCAAGTTGTGGAAAATGGTCTTTCTCATACCGCTTTTAGTAATGGTATTAATGGAATATTCTAAAAATGATGAAAGATTAACCTAGGTTCGAGGACACGAACAAACGCCATCCCACAGTCAAGCTCATGATAACCATTATTCATTTTAATGAAACAGGGGTGATCCTAAAGAGGATTTTAGCAGATTCATTTGGGATGAAACATGAATACTTATATGGAATAGCATCAAGTATCCCAACACGATGTAGTAGCGCTTTTAAAAATTTGTTAGGCACAATTGCATTAGCTTTTAATTTAATAAAAACCCTCGAATATTAAATTCCATGTGATACCAAGTTGTGGAAAATGATCTTTCTCGTACCGTTTATAGTGAGGGTACTAATGGAATATTTTTGAAATAATGGACGATTAACCCGAGTTCAAGGACGCGGACCATTGTGTTCCCCAAGTCAAAATAAAGACAACCCTTATTCATGACAAAGAAAGTGGGGTGAGCCCAAAAAGGATTTCAACAGGTTCTTCCTAGATTTACCCTGGATACTTATATTGATTAGCATCAAGTTACCCAACACAATGTAGTATCACCTTTCCAAATTGGATGGGCGCTATTGCATTAGCTTTTAATTTCATAAAACCAATCAAAAATTAAATTTTTAGTGATACCACGTTATGGAATATGATCTTTTCCATACCGCTTTTAAGTAAGTGTATTAATGGAATAATATAGAAATGACGGAAGATTAAACCAGGTTTGAGGATGCAGACAATTCCCATCTCCAAGTCAAACTCTTAATAACCGTTATTCATTTTTAAGATATTGGTGTGATCCCAAAAAGTATTTCAACTGGTTCTTCCAGGATGAAACCTGGATACTTATATGGAATAGCATCAAGTACCCCAACACTATGTAGTAGTGCTTTTCAAAATTTGATGGGCACAATTGCATTTGCTTTTAATTTAATAAAATCCTCAAATATTAAATTTTAAGTGATACCAAGTTGTGGAAAAAGGTCTTTCTCATACCGCTATTAGTAATGGTATTAATGGAATATTCCAAAAATGATGGAAGATTAACCTAGGTTCGAGGACACGGACAAACGCCATCCCATAGTCAAGCTCATGATAACCATTATTCATTTTAATGAAACTGGGGTGATCCTAAAGAGGATTGTAACAGATTCATCTGGGATGAAACATGAATACTTATATGGAATAGCATCAAGTATCCCAACACGATGTAGTAGCGCTTTTAAAAATTTGTTAGGCGCAATTGCATTAGCTTTTAATTTAATAAAAACCCTCGAATATTAAATTCTAAGTGATACCAAGTTGTGGAAAATGATCTTTCTCATACCGCTTATAGTGAGGGTACTAATGGAATATTTTTGAAATAATGGACGATTAACCCGAGTTCGAGGACGCGGACCATTGTGATCTCCAAGTCAAAATAAAGACAACCCTTATTCATGACAAAAAAAGTGGGGTGATCCCAAAAAGGATTTCAATAGGTTCTTCATAGATTTACCCTGGATACTTATATGGATTAGCATCAAGTTACCCAACACGATGTAGTAGCACCTTTCCAAATTGGATGGGTGCTATTGCATTAGCTTTTAATTTCATAAAACCCCTCGAATATTAAATTTTTAGTGATACCACATTATGGAATATGATCTTTCGCATACCGCTTTTAGTAAGGGTATTAATGGAATAATATAGAAATGACGGAAGATTAAACCAGGTTCGAGGATGCAGACAATTCCCATCCCCCAGTCAAACTCATGATAACCGTTATTCATTTTTAAGATATTGGTGTGATCTCAAAAAGTATTTCAACTGGTTCTTCTAGGATTAAACCTGGATACTTATATGGAATACCATCAAGTTCCTCAACACGATGTAGTAGCGCTTTTCAAAATTTGATGGGCACAATTGCATTTGCTTATAATTTAATAAAATCCCTCGAACTTTAAATTTGAAGTGATACCATGTTGTGGAAAATGGTCTTTCTCATACCGCTTTTAGTAATGGTATTAATGGAATACTCTAAAAATGACGGAAGATTAACCTAGGTTCGAAGACACGGACAAACGCCACCCCCCAGTCAAGCTCATGATAACCCTTATTAATTTTAAAGAAACTTGGGTGATCCTAAAAAGTATTTTAACAGATTTATATGGGATGAAACATGGATACTTATATGTCATCGCATCAAGTACCCCAACACGATGCAGTAGCGCTTTTCAAAATTTGATGGTCGTAATTGCATTTTCTTTTAATTTAATACCAACCCTTGATCATTAAACTATAAGTGATGCTGTGTTGTGGAAAATAATCTTTCTCATACCGCTTATATTGAGGGTATTAATGTAATATTTTTGAAACAATGGAAGATTAACCCGTGTTTCCGGACGCGGACCATTGCTATCCCCCCGTCAAAATAATGACAACCCTTATTTGTGACAAAGAAATTTGGGTGATCCCAAAAAGGATTTCAACAGGTTCTTCCTGGATCTACCTTGGATACTTATATGGATTATCCTCAAGTTACACAACACGATGTAGTAGCATCTTTCTAAATTGGATGGACGCTATTGCATTAGCTTTTAATTTCATAAAACCACTCAAAAATTAAATTCTTAGTGATACCACGTTATGGAATATGATCTTTCGCATACCGCTTTTAGGAAGGGTATTAATGGAATAATATAGAAATGACAGAAGATTAAACCATGTTTGAGGATGCCGACAGTTCCCATCCCCCAGTCAAACTCTTGATAAACGTTATTCGTTTTTAAGATATTGGTGTGATCCCAAAAAGGATTTCAACTGCTTCTTCCAGGATGAAACCTTGATACTTATATGGAATAGCATCAAGTATCCCAACACTACGTAGTAGCGCATTTCAAAATTTGACGGGTACAATTGCATTTGCTTTTAATTTAATAAAATCCTGGAATATTAAATTTTAAGTGATACCAGGTTGTGGAAAATGGTCTTTCTCATATCGCTTTTAGTAATGGTATTAATGGAATATTCTAAAAATGATGGAAGATTAACCTAGGTTCGAGGACATGGACAAACGCCATCCCACAGTCAAGCTCATGATAACCATTATTCATTTTAATGAAACTGGGGTGATCCTAAAGAGGATTTTAATAGATTCATCTGGGATTAAACATGAATACTTATATGGAATAGCATCAAGTATCCCAACATGATGTAGTAGCGCTTTTAAAAATTTGTTGGGCGTAATTGCATTGGCTTTTAATTTAATAAAAACACTCGAATATTAAATTCTAAGTGATACCAAGTTGTGGAAAATGATTTTTCTCATACCGCTTATAGTCAGGGTAGTAATGGAATATTTTTGAAATACTGGACGATTAACCCGTGTTCGAGGACGCGGACCATTGTTATTCCCAAGTCAAGATAAAGACAACCCTTATTCATGACAAAGAAAGTGGGGTGATCCCAAAAAGGATTTCAATAGGTTTTTCCTAGATTTACCCTGGATACTTATATGGATTAGCATCAAGTTACCCAACACGATGTAGTAGCACCTTTCCAAATTGGATGGGTGCTATTGCATTAGCTTTTAATTTCATAAAACCCCTCGAATATTAAATTTTTAGTGATACCACATTATGGAATATGATCTTTCGCATACAGCTTTTAGTAAGGGTATTAATGGAATAATATAGAAATGATGGAAGATTAAACCAGGTTCGAGGATGCAGACAATTCCCATCCCCCAGTCAAACTCATGATAACCGTTATTCATTTTTAAGATATTTGTGTGATCCCAAAAAGAATTCAACTGGTTCTTCCAGGATGAAACCTTGATACTTATATGGAATAGCATCAAGTACCCCAACAAGATGTAGTAGCTCTTTTCAAAATTTGATGGGCATAATTGCATTTGCTTTTAATTTAATAAAATCCTTCGAATATTAAATTTTAAGTGATACCATGTTGTGGAAAATGGTCTTTCTCATACCGCTTTTACTAATGGTATTAATGGAATATTCTAAAAATGACGGAAGATTAACCTTGGTTCGAGGACACGGACAAACGCCACCCCCCAGTAAAGCTCATGATAACCATTGTGAATTTTAAAGAAACTAGGGTGATCCTAAAGAGGATTTTAACAGATTCATCTGGGATGAAACATGGATACTTATATGGAATAGCATCAAGTATCCAAACACGATATAGTAGTGCTTTTCAAAATTTGATGGTCACAATTGTATTTTCTTTTAATTTAATAAAAACCCTAGAATATTAAAATATAAGTGATGCCAAGTTGTGGAAACTGATCTTTCTCATACCGCTTATAGTGAGGGTATTAATGGAATATTTTTGAAATAATAGACGATTAACTCGAGTTCGAGGAAGCGGATCATTGCATTTCCCCAGTCAAAATAATGACAACCCTCATTCATGACAAAGAAAGTGGGGTGATCCCAAAAAGGATTTCAATAGGTTCTTCCGGGATCTACCTTGGATACTTATATGGATTAGCAACAAGTTACCCGACACGATGTAGTAGCACCTTTCAAAATTGGATGGATGCTATTGCATTAGCTATTAATTTCATAAAACCCCTCGAATTTTTAATTTGTAGTGATACCACGTTATGGAATATGATCTTTCTCATACCTCTTTTAGTAAGGGTATTAATGGAATAATATAGAAATGACGGAAGATTAAACCAGGTTCGAGGATGCAGACAATTCCCATCCCCCAGTAAAACTCATCATATATGTTATTCATTTTTAAGATATTGGTGTGATTCCAAGAAGGATTTCAAATGGCTCTTCTAGGATGAAACCTGGATACTTATGTGGAATAGCATCAAGTACCCTAACACGATATAGTAGCGCTTTTCAAAATTTGATGGGCGCAATTACATTTTCTTTTAAATTAATAAAAACCCTTGAATATTAAATTATAAATGATGCCAAGTTGTGGAAAATGATCTTTTTAATACCGCTTATAGTTAGGGTATTAATGGTTTATTTAAATAATGGACGACTAACCCGAGTTTGAGGACGCAGACCATTGCGATCCCCCAGTCAAAATAATGACACCCTTTATTCATGACAAAGGAAGTGGGGTGATCCCAAAAAGGATCTCAATAGGTTCATCCTGGATTTACCCCGGGTACTTATATGGATTAGCATCAACTTACCCAACACGATGTAGTAGAACCTTTCAAAATTGAATGGGCGCAACTGCATTAGCTATTAATTTCATAAAAACCCTCGAATGTTAAATTTGAAGTGATACCACATTACGGAATATGTTCTTTCTCATACCGCTTTTAGTAAGGGTATTAATGGAATAATATAGAAATGACAATTGTCATCCCCCTGTCAAACTTATGATAATTGTTATTCATTTTAAAGATATTGGTGTGATCTCAAAAATGATTTTAACAGGTTCTTCCGGGATGAAACCTAGATACTTATATTGAATAGCATCAAGTTATCGAACATGATGTAGTAGCGCTTTTCAAAATTAGATGGGCGCAATTGCATTAGCTTTTTAGTTTATAAAAACCCTCGACTATTAAATTTGAAGTGATACCACGTTGTGGAAAATAATATTTCTCATACCGCTTAAAGTAAGGTATTGATGGAATATTCTAAAAATGATGAAAGATTAACCCAGGTTCGAGGACACGGATAATTGCCATCTCCCAATCAAGCTTATGATAACTGTTATTCATTTTAAAGAAACTGGGGTGATCCCAAAAAGGATTTTAACAAGTTCATCTGGGATGAAACATGGATACTTATATGGAATAGCATCAAGTATCCCAACACAATGTAGTAGCACTTTTGAAAATTTGATGGCAGCAATTCTTAAGCTTTTAATTTAATAAAAATCCCCGAATATTAAATTTGCAGTGATACCACATTGTGGAAAATGATCTTTCTCATACCGGTTTTAGTAACGGTATTAATGAAATATTCTAAAAATGATGGAAGATTAACCTAGGTTCGAGCTCATGATAACTTCTATTCCTTTTAAAGAAACTAGGGTGATCCCAAACAGGATTTTAACATGTTTATCTGGGATGAAACATGGATACTTCCATGGAATAGCATCAAGTATCTCAACTGGATGTAGTAGCACTTTCCAAAATTTGATGGGCGCAAGCGCATTAGCTTTTAATTTAATAAAAACCCTTGAATATTAAATTCTAAGTGATACCAAGTTGTGGAAAATGATCTTTCTCATAACGCTTATAGTAAGGGTATTAATGGAATATTTTTGAAATAATGGACGATTAACCCGAGTTCGAGGACATGAACCATTGCAATCCACCAGTAAAAATAATGACAAACTTTATTCATGACAAAGAAAGTGGGGTGATCCCAAAAAGGATTTCAACAGGTTCATCCTGGATTACCCTTGGATACTTATATGAATTAGCATCTAGTTAGCCAACACGATGTAGTAGCACCTTTCAAAATTGGATGGGCGCAATTGCATTAGCTTTTAATTTAAGAAAACCCCTTCAATATTAAATTTTTAGTGATACCACATTATGGAATATGATCTTTCTCATACCGCTTTTAGTAAGGGTATTAATGGAATCATATAGAAATGAAGGAAGATTAAACCAGATTCGAGGATGCGGACAATTCCCATCCCCCAGTCAAACTTGTGATAACCGTTATTCATTTTAAAGATATTGGTGTGATCCCATAAAGGATTTCAACTGGTTCTTCTGGGATGAAACCTGGATACTTTTATGGAATAACATCAAGTATCCCAACACGATGTAGTAGCGCTTTTCAAAATTTGATGGGTGCAATTGCATTAGCTTTTAGTTTAATAAAAGCCTTGAATATTAAATTCTAAGTAATACCAAGTTGTGGAAAATGATCTTTCTCATAACGCTTATAGTAAGGGTATTAATGGAATATTTTTGAAATGATGGACGATTAACCCGAGTTCGAGGACACGGACCATTGCAATCCCCTAGTCAAAATAATGACAATCTTTATTCATGACAAAGAAAGTGGGGTGATCCCAAAAAGGATTTCAACAGGTTCATCTGGGATTACCCCTGGATACTTATATGAATTATCATCAAGTTAGCCAACACGATGTAGTAGCACCTTTCAAAATTGGATGGGCGCAATTGCATTAGCTTTTAATTCAAGAAAACCCCTTTAATATTAAATTCGTACTGATACCACATTATGGAATATGATCTTTCTCATACCGCTTTTAGTAAGGGTATTAATGGAATCATATAGAAATGAAGGAAGATTAAACCAGATTCGAGGATGCGGACGATTCCTATCCCCCAGTCAAATTTATGATAGCCGTTTTTCATTTTAAAGATATTGGTGTGATCCCAAAAAGGATTTCAACTGGTTCTTCCGGGATGAAACTAGGATACTTTTATGGAATACCATCAAGTATCCCTACACGATGTAGTAGCGATTTTCAAAATTTGATGGGCGCAATTGAATTAGCTTTTAATTTAATAAAAAGCCTCGAATTTTAAATTCTAAGTAATACCATGTTGTCAAAAATGATCTTTCTCATAACTCTTATAGTAAGGGTATTAATGGAATATTTTTGAAATGATGGACGATTAAATCGAATTCAAGGACGCGAACCATTGCGATTCCCCAGTCAAAATAATGACAACATTTATTCATGAAAAAGAAAGTGGGGTGATCCCAATACAGGATTTCAACAGGTTGATCCTGGATTAACCCTGGATACTTTCTCGGATTAGCATCAAGTTACCCAACACGATGTAATAGCACCTTTCAAAATTAGACGGGCGCAATTGCATTAGCTTTTAATTTAAGATAACCCCTCGAATATTAAATTTGTAGTGATACCACATTATGAAATATGATCTTTCTCAAACCGCTTTTGGTAAGGGTGTTAATGGAATAATATAGAAATGACGGAAGATTAAACTAGATTTGAGGATGCGGACAATTCCCATCCCCTAGTCAAACTCATGATAACTATTAATCATTTTAAAGATATTGGTCTGATCCCAAAAAGGATTTCAACAGGTTCTTCCGGGATAAGCCCTGGATACATATATGGAATAGCATCAAGTTACCATACACGAAGTAGTAGCGCTTTTCAAAATTGGATGGGCGCAATTGTTTTAGCTTTTAATTTCATAAAAACCCTCGAATATTAAAATTGAGGTGATACTATGTTGTCTAAAATGATATTTCTCTACAGCTTTTAGTAAAGATATTAATGGAATATTCTAAAAATTATGAAAGATTAACCCGGGTTCGAGGACACGGACAATTGCCATCTCCCAGTCAAGCTTATGATAATTGTTATTCATTTTAAAGAAACTAGGGTGATCCCAAAAAGGATTTTAAGAAGTTCATATGGGATGAAACATGGATACTTACAAGAAATGGCATCAATATCCCAACACGATGTAGTAGCGCTTTTAAAAATTTGATGGCCGCAATTGTATTAGCTTTTAATTTAATGAAAACCCTCAAATATTAAATTTTAAGTGATACCACGTTGTTGAAAATGATCTTTCTCATACCGCTTTTAGTAATGGTATTAATGGAATATTCTAAAAATGATGGAAGATTAACCTAGGTTCGAGGACATGGACAAATGCCACCCCCAGTAAAGCTCATGATAACCGTTATTAATTTTAAAGAAACTGGGGTGATCCTAAAGAGGATTTTAACAGATTCATCTGGGATGAAACATGGATACTTATATGGAATAGAAACAAGTATCCCAACACGATGTAGTAGCGCTTTTCAAAATTTGATGGTCGCAATTGCATTTTCTTTTAATTTAATAAAAACCCTTGAATATTAAACTATAAGTGATGCCAAGTTGTGGAAAATGATCTTTCTCATACCGCTTATAGTGAGGGTATTATTGGAATATTTTTGAAATAATGGACGATTAACCAGAGTTCGAGGACGTGGACCATTGCGTTCCCCCAGTCAAAAAATGACAACCCTCATTCATGACAGAGAAAGTGGGGTGATCCCAAAAAGGATTTCAACAGGTTCTTCCTGGATCTACCCTGGATACTTATATGGATTAGCATCAAGTTATCCGACACGATGTAGTAGCATTCTTCAAAATTGGATGGACGCTATTGCATTATCTATTAATTTCATAAAACCCCTCGAATCTTTAATTTGTAGTGATACCATGTTATGGAATGTGATCTTTCTCATACCGCTTTTAGTAAGGGTATTAATGGAATAATATAGAAATGACGAAAGATTAAACCAGGTTCGAGGATGCAGACAATTCCCATCCCCTAGTCAAACTCATGACATCTGTTATTCATTTTTAAGATATTGGTGTGATCCAAAGAAAGATCTCAAATGGTTCTTCTAAGATGAAACCTGGATACTTATACTTTGAGGACGCGGACCATTGCGATCCCCCAGTCAAAATAATGACAACCTTTATTCATGACAAAGAAATTGGGGTAATCCTTAAACTGATTTCAATAGGTTCATCCTGGATTTACCCTGGGTACTTATATAGATTAGAATCAAGTTACCCAACACGATGTAGTAGCACCTTTCAAAATTAAATGGGCGCAACTGCATTAGCTTATAACTTCATAAAAACCCTCGAATATTATATTTGAAGTGATACCATATTATGGAATATGATCTTTCTCATACCGCTTTTTGTAAGGGTATTAATGGAATAATATAGAAATGACAATTGTCATCCCCCTGTCAAACTCATGGTAACTGTTATTCATTTTAAAGATATTGGTGTGATCTCAAAAATGATTTTAACAGGTTCTTCCGGGATGAAAGCTGGATACTTATATTGTATAGCATTAAGTTATCAAACTTGACGTAGTAGCGCTTTTCAAAATTGGATGGGTGCAATTGCATTAGCCTTTTGTTTTACAAAAACCCTCGACTATTAAATTTGAAGTGATACCACGTTGTGGAAAATAATATTTCTCTTACCGCTTTTAGTAAGTATTGATGGAATATTCTAAAAATGATGAAAGATTAACCCAGGTTCGAGGACACGGACAATTGCCATTTCCCAATCAAGCTTATGATAACCGTTATTCATTTTAAAGAAACTGAGGTGATCCCAAAAAGGATTTTAACAAGTTCATCTGGGATGAAACATGGATACTTATATGGAATAGCATCAAGTATCCCAACACGATGTAGTAGCGCTTTTCAAAATTTGATTACCGCAATTGCTTAAGCTATTAATTTAATAAAAACCCCTGAATATTAAATTTGCAGTGATACCACGTTGCGGAAAATGATCTTTCTCATACCGCTTTTAGTAACGGTATTAATTGAAAATTCTAAAAATGATGGAAGATTAACCTAGGTTCGAGGACAAGGACAATAGCTATCCCCCAGTCAGGCTCATGATAACTGCTATTCATTTTAAAGAAACTAGGGTGATCCCAAAAAGGATTTTAACAGGTTTATCTGGGATGAAACATGGATACTTCCGTGGAATAGCATCATGTATCTCAACAGGATGTAGTAGCACTTTCCAAAATTTGATGGGCGCAAGTGCATTAGCTTTTAATTTAATAAAAAAACTTCCAATATTAAATTCTATGTGATACCAAGTTGTGGAAAATGATCTTTCTCATAACGCTTATAGTAAGGGTATTAATGGAATGTTTTTGAAATGATGGACGATTAACCCGAGTTCGAGGACACGGACCATTGCAATCCCCTAGTCAAAATAATGACAAACTTTATTCATGTCAAAGAAAGTGGGGTGATCCCAAAAAGGATTTCAACAGGTTCATCCTGGATTAACCCTGCATACTTATATGGATTAGCATCAAGTTAGCCAACACGATGTAGTATGCATCGAGACCCTGGATCACAGGATGTAGACCCCTTGATCACGGGATACCTCGAACACTCATGATCTCGAGCCCTCGAGCATAGGAGGCATCAAGCCCTGGATCCCTCGAACACTCAAATTCTTGACCCCTGCCACCTTCGACCAATCAGGCACTCGAACCAAGGAGCACTCAGGCACTCGAACCTTGAACCATTGAGCCTCGAGACCTCTAGACCTCGAGCCACCGAGTAATACCTCCTCTCCTCCGGAACCATTAGTCCACTAGTATTAGACCTTTCTTTTGAGGGCAACGAGGTTGCCTTATCAATGTAATATTTCCAAAACAACATTGTACATCTTTTGGTTTCTAAATAGGTTTGGGGAACCTAATAAATATCCCCCAAAATGTTTTAAAAAAATGTAGTAGCACCTTTCAAAATTGGATGGGCGCAATTGCATTAGCTTTTAATTTAAGAAAACCCCTCGAATATTAAATTTGTAGTGATACAACGTTATGAAATATGATCTTTCTCATACCGCTTTTTGTAAGGGTATTAATGGAATAATATAGAAATGATGGAAGATTAAACCGAATTCGAGGATGCGGACAATTCACATCCCCCAGTAAAACTCATGATAACCGTTAATCATTCTAAAGATATTGATCTGATCCCAAAAAGGATTTCAACAGGTTCTTCCGGGATAAGTCCTGGATACATATATGAAATAGCATCAAGTTACCAAACACGATGTAGTAGCGCTTTTCAAAATTGGATGGGCGCAATTGCATTAGCATTTAATTTCATAAAAACACTCGAATATTAAATTTGAAGTAATACAACGTTGTGGAAAATGATATATCTCTACAGTTTTAGTAAGGATATTAATGGAATATTCTAAAAATGATGGAAGATTAAACCAGATTCGAGGATGCGGACAACTCCCATCCCCCAGTCAAACTTATAATAACTGTTACTCATTTTGAAGAAATTAGTGTTGTCCCAAAAAGGATTTTAACAAGTTCTTCCGGGATGAAACCTGGATACTTATAAGGAATAGCATCAATATCCCAACACGATTTAGTAGTGCTTTTCAAAATTTTATGGCCGCAATTGTATTAGCTTTTAATATAATAAAAACCCTCGAATATTAAATTTGAAGTGATACCACGTTGTGTAAAATGATCTTACTCGTACCGCTTTTGGTAATGATATTAATGGAATATTCTAAAAATGACGGAAGATTAACCTAGGTTCGAGGACACAGACAATCACCATCCCCCAGTCAAGCTCATGATAACCGTTATTCATTTTATAGAAACTGGGGTGATCCCAAAAAGGATTTTAACAGGTTCATGTGGGATGAAACATGGATACTTATATGGAATAGCATCAAGTATCCCAACACGATGTAGTAGCGCTTTTAAAAAAAATTTGGCCGCATTTGCATTAGCTTTTAATTTAATAAAAACCCCCGAATATTAAATTATAAGTGATACCAAGTTGTGGAAAATGATCTTTCTCATACCACTTATTAATGGAATATTTTTTGAAATAATGGACGATTAACCCGAGTTCGAGGACGCGGACCATTGCGATCCCCCAATTAAAATAATGACAACCCTTACTCATGACAAAGAAAGTGGGGTGATCCCAAAAAGGATTTCAATAGGTTCTTCATGGATTTACCCTGCATACTTATATGGATTAGCATCAAGTTACCCAACACGATGTAGTGGCACCTTTCAAAATTGGATGGGCGCTATTGTATTAGCTTTTAATTTCATAAAACCCCTCGAATATTAAATTTTTAGTGATACCACGTTATGTAATATGATCTTTCTCATACCGCTTATAGTAAGGGTATTAATGGAATAATAGAGAAATGACGAAAGATTAAACCAGGTTCGAGGATGCAGAAAATTCCCATCCCCCAGTCAAACTCATGATAACCATTATTCATTTTTAAGATATTGGTGTGATACCAAAAAGGATTTCAGCTGGTTCATCTGGGATGAAATCTGGATACTTATAGTGAATAGCATCAAGTGCCCCAATACGATGTTGTAGCGCTTTTCAAAATTTTATAGGCACAATTGCATTTGCCTTTAATTTAATAAAATCCCTCGAATATTAAATTCGAAGTGATACCAAGTTGTGGAAAATGTTCATTCTCATACCGCTTTTAGTAATGGTATTAATGGAATATTCTAAAATTAATGAAGATTAACCTAGGTTCAAGGATTTTAACCGTTATTAATTTTAAAGAAACTAGGGTGATCCTAAAGAGGATTTTAACAGATTCTTTTGAAATGAAACATGGATACTTATATGGAATAGCATCAAGTATCCCAACACGATGTAGTGGGGCTTTTCAAAATTTGATGGGTGCAATTGCATTTTCTTTTAATTTAACAAAAACCCTTGAATATTAAACTATAAGTGATGCCAAGTTGTGGAAAATTATCTTTCTCATACCATTTATTGTGTGGGTATTTATAAAATATTTTAGAAATAATGGACGATTATCCCGAGTTCGAGGATGCAGACCATTGTGATCCCCCAGTAAAAATTAATACAACCTTTATTCATGACAAAGAAAGTGGGGTGATCCCAAAAAGGATTTTAATAGGTTCATCCCGGATTTACCCTGGGTACTTATATGGATTAGCATCAAGTTACCCAACACGATGTAGTAGCACCTTTCAAAACTGGATGGGCGCAACAGCATTAGCTTAACTTTTCATAAAAACCTTCGAATATTAAATTTGAAGTGATACCACATTATGGAATATGATCTTTCTCATACCGCTTTTAGTAAGGGTATTAATGGAATAATATTGAATGACAATTGTCATCCCCCTATCAAACTCAATATAACCATTATTCATTTTAAAGATATTGGTTTGATCCCAAAAATGATTTTAACAGGTTCTTCCGGGAAGAAACATAGATACTTGTACTGAATAGCATCAAGTTACCAAACATGATGTAGTAGCGCTTTTCAAAATTTGGTGTGCGCAATTACATTAGCTTTTAATTTCATAAAAATCCTCGACTATTAAATTTGAAGTGATACCACGTTGTGGAAAATGATATTTCTCATACCGCTTTTTGTAAGGTATTGATCGAATATTCTAAAAATGATGGAAGATTAACCCAGGTTCAAGGACACGGACAATTGCCATCTCCCAATCCAACTTATGATAACTATTATTCATTTTAAAGAAACTGGGGTGATCACTAAAAGGATTTTAACAAGTTCATCTGGGATAAACATGGATACTTATATGGAATAGTATCAAGTATCCCAACACGATGTAGTAGAACTTTTCAAAATTTGATGGGCACAATTGGATTATCTTTTAATTTAATAAATACCCCCGAATATTAAATTTGACGTGATACAACGTTGTGGAAAATGATCTTTCTCATACCGCTTTTAGTAACGGTATTAATGGAATATTCTAAAAATGATGGAAGATTAACCAAGGTTCGAGGACAAGGACAATAGCCATCCCCCAGTCTAGCTCATGATAACTGTTATTCGTTTTAAATAACTAGGGTAATCCAAAAAAGGATTGTAACAGGTTTATCTGGGATGAAACATGGATACTTCCATGGAATAGTATCAAGTATATCAACAGGATGTAGTAGCACTTTTCAAAATTTGATAGGCACAAGTGCATTAGCTTTAAATTTAATAAAAACCCTCGAATATTTAATTCTAAGTGATACCAAGTTGTGGAATATGATCTTTCTCATACCGCTTATAGTAAGGGTATTAATGGAATATTTTTGAAATGATGGACGATTAACCTGAGTTCGAGGATGCGGACCATTGCGATCCATCAATCAAAATAATAACAACCTTTTTTCATCACTAAGAAAGTGGGGTGATCCCAACAAGGATTTCAATAGGTTCATCCTGGGTTAACCCTAGATACTTATATGGATTAGCATCAAGTTACCCAACACGATGTAGTAGCACCTTTCAAAATTGGATGGGCGCAATTGCATTATCTTTTAATTTCATAAAATCCCTCAAAAATTAAGGGTATTATGGAATATGATCTTTCTCATACTGCTTTTAGTAAGGGTATTAATGGAATAATATAGAAATGACGGAATATTAAACCAGATTCGAGGATGAGGACAACTCCCATCCCCCAGTCAAACTCATGATAACTGTTATTCATTTTAAAGATATTGGTGTTATCCCAAAAGGGATTTCAACTGGTTCTTCCGCGATGAAACCTGGATACTTATATGGAATAGCATCAAGTATCCTAACACGATGTAGTAGCGCTTTCCATAATTTGATGGGCCCAATTGTATTAGCTTTTAATTTAATAAAAACCCTTGAATATTAAATTCTAAGTGATACAATGTTGTGGAAAATGATCTTTCTCATACCGCTTATAGTAAGGGTATTAATGAAATATTTTTGAAATGATGGACGATTAAATCGAGTTCGAGGATGCGGACCATTGCGATCCCCCAAACAAAATAATGACAACATTTGTTCATGACAAAGAAAGTGGGGTGATCCCAAAAAAGGATTCCAACAGGTTCATCCTGGATTAACCCTGGATGCTTATATGGATTAGCATCAAGTTACCCAGAACGATGTAGTAGCACCTTTCAAATTGGATAGGCATAATTGCATTAGCGTTTAATTTCATAAAAACCCTCGAATATTAAATTTGTATTGATAACACGTTATGGAATATGATCTTTCTCATACCGCTTTTAGTAAGGGTATTAATGGAATAATATAGAAATGATGGATGATAAACCCCAGTTCGAGGATGCGAACAACTGCCATCCCCAATCAAACTCATGATAACCGTTATTCATTTTTAAGATATTGGTGTGATCCCAAAAAGGATTTCAACAGGTTTTTCTTGGATGAAACCTGGATACTTATTTTGAATAGCATCAAGTACCCCAACACGATGTAGTAGCATTTTTCAAAATTTGATGGGCACAATTGCATTTTCTTTTAATTTAATAAAAACCCTCGAATATTAAATTTGAAGTGATACCACATTGTAGAAAATGATATTTCTCCACCGCTTTTAGTAAGGGTATTTGTGGAATATTCTAAAAATGATGGAAGATTAACCTAGGTTCGAGGACATGGACAATTTCCATCTCCCAGCCAAGCTTATGATCATCGTTATTCATTTTAAAGAAACTAGGGTGATCCCCCAGTCAAAATAATGACAACCTTTATTCATGATAAAGAAAGTGGGGTGATCCCAAAAAGGATTTCAACAGGTTCATCCTGGATTAACCCTGGATACTTATATGGATTTGCATCAAGTTACCCACCACGATGTAGTAGCACCTTTCATAATTGGATGGGCAAATTGCATTCGCTTTTAATATAGAATATTAAATTCTAAGTGATACCATGTTGTGGAAAATGATCTTTCTCATACTGCTTATAGTAAGGGTATTTAATGGAATACTTTTTATGGGCCCAATTAAATCGAGTTCGAGGACGCAGACCATTGTGATCCCCCAAACAAAATAATGACAACCTTTATTCATGACAAAGAAAGTGGGCTGATCCCAAAAAAGGATTTCAACAGGTTCATCTTGGATTAACCCTGGATACTTATATGGATTAGCATCAAGTTACCAAGCACGATGTAGTAGCACCTTTCAAAATTGGATAGTCACAATTACATTAGCATTTAGTTTCACAAAAACCCTTAAATATTAAATTTGTATTGATACCACGTTATGGAATATGATCTTTCTCATACCGCTTTTAGTAAGGGTATAAATGGAATAATATAGAAATGATGGAAGATTAACCCAGGTTCGAGGATGCAAACAACTGCCATCCCCCAGTCAAACTCATCATAACCGTTATTAATTTTAAAGATATTGGTGTGATCCCTAAAAGGATTTCAATAGGTTCTTCTGGGATGAAACCTGGATACTTATTTAGAATAGCATCAAGTTTCCCAACACGATGAAGTAGCGCTTTTCCAAATTGTACGGTCGCAATTGCATTAGCTTTTAATTTCATAAAAACCCTCGAATATAATTTGAAGTGATACCACATTGTGGAAAATGATATTTCTCTACCGCTTTTAGTAAGGGTATTAATGGTATATTCTAAAAATGATGGAAGATTAACCCAGGTTTGAGGACACGGACAATTTTCATCTCCCAGTGATAATCGTTATTCATTTTAAAGAAACTAGGGTGATCTCAAAAAGGATTTTAACAAGTTCATCTGGGATGAAACATGGATACTTGTATGGAATAGCATCAAGTATCCCAACACGATGTAGTAGCAATTTTCAAAATTTGATGGCCGCAATTGTATTAGCTTTTAATTTAATAAATATCCTCGAATGTTAAATTTGAAGTGATACCACTTTGTGGAAAATGATCTTATTCATACCGCTTTTAGTAATGGTATTAATGGAATATTCTAAAAATGATGGAAGATTAACCTAGGTTCCAGGACACAAACAATCGCCATCCCCTAGTCAAGCTCATGATAACCGTTATTCACTTTAAAGAAACTGGGGTGATCCCAAAAAGGATTTAACAGGTTCATGTGGGATGAAACATGGATACTTATATGGAATAACACCATGTATCCCAACGCGATATAGTAGCGCTTTACAAAATTTAATGGGTACAATTGCATTAGCTTTGAATTTAATAAAACCCCCAGAACACTTAATTTGAAGTGATACCACATTGTGGAAAATGATCTTTCTCATGCCGCTTTTAGTAACCGCATTAATGGAATATTCTTAAAACGATAGAAGATTAACCGAGGTTCGAGGACATGGATAATCGCTATCCTCCAGTCAAGTTCATGATAACCGTTATTGATTTTAAAGAAACTTGGGTGATCCCAAAAAGGATTTTAATAGGTTATCTGGGATGAAACATTGATACTTATATGGAATAGCATCAAGTATCCCAACACGATGTAGAAGCGCTTTTCAAAATTTGATGGGAAATTGCATTATCATTTAATTTAATAAAAACCCTCGAATATAAATTCTAAGTGATACCAAGTTGTGGAAAATGATCTTTCTCATACTGCTTTTAGTAATGGTATTAATGGAATATTTTTGAAATGATGGACGATTAACCCGAGTTCGAGGACGCGGATCATTGAGATCCCTCAATCAAAATAATGACAACTTTTTTCCTCACTAAGAAAGTGGGGTGATCCCAAAAAGGATTTCAACAGGTTCATCCTGGGTTAACCCTGGATACTTATATGGGCTAGCATCAATTTACCCAACACGATGTAGTAGCACCTTTCAAAATTTGATGGGCATAATTCTATTAGCTTTTAATTTCATAAAATCCCTCAAAAATTAAATTTGTAGTGATACCTCGTTATGGAATATGATCTTTCTCATACCACTTTAGGAAGGGTATTAGTGGAATAATATAGAAATGATGGAAGATTAAACCAGGTTCGAGGATGCGGACAATTCCCATCCCCAGTCAAACGCATGATAACCATTATTCATTTTAAAGATCTTGGTTTGATCCCAAAAAGGATTTCAACTGGTTCTTCCGGGATGAAACCTGGATACTTATATGGAGTAGCATCAAGTATCCCAACACGGTGTAGTAGTGCTTTTCAAAATTTGATGGGCGCATTTGCATTTTCTTTTAATTTAATAAAAACCCTTGAATGTTAAATTTGGAGTGATACCAAGTTGTGGAAAATGATCTTTCTCATACTGCTTTTAGAAATGATATTAATGGAATATTCTGAAAATGACGGAAGATTAACCTAGGTTCGAGGAAACGGACAAAAGGCATCCCCCAGTCAAGCTCATGAGAGCTGTTATTCATTTTAAAGAAACTGGGGTGAATATATAAAGTATTTTAACTGATTCATGTGGGATGAAACATGGATACTCGTATGGAATAGCATTAAGTATCCGAACACAATGTAGTAGCGCTTGTAAAAATTTGTTGGGCGCAATTGCATTAGCTTTTAATTTAATAAAAACCCTCGAATATTAAATTCTAAGTGAGGGTATTAATGGAATATTTTTGAAACAATGGACGATTAACCCGAGTTCGAGGACGCGGACCATTGCGATCCCCCAGTCCGAATAATGACAACCCTTATTCAGGATAAAGAAAGTGGGGTGATCCCAAAAAGGATTTTAATAGGTTCATCCTGGATTTACCCTGGATACTTATATGGATTAGAATCAAGTTACCCAACACGATGTAGTAGCACCTTTCCAAATTGGATGGGCCTTATTGCATTAGCTTTTAATTTCATAAATTCCCCCGAATATTAAATTTGTAGTGAAACCGCGTAATATGATCTTTCTCATACCGCTTTTAGTAAGGGTATTAATGGAATAATATAGAAATGACGGAAGATTAAACAAGGTTCGAGGATGCAGATAATTCCCATCCCCCAGTCAAACTCATGATAACCGTTATTCATTTTAGGATATTTGTGTGATCCCAAAATGGATTTCAATTTGTTCTTTCCAGGATGAAACTTGGATACTTATATGGAATAGCATCAAGTATCCCAACACGATGTAGTAGCACTTTTCAAAATTTGAAGGGCGCAATTGCATGTGCTTTTAATTTAATAAAATCCCTCGAATATTAAATTTGAAGTGATACCAAGTTGTGGAAAATGATCTTTCTCATACCGCTTTTAGTAATCGAATTAATGGAATATTCTAAAAATGACGGAAGATTAACCTAGGTACGAGGACACGGATAAACGCTATCCCCCAGTCAAGCTCATGATAACCGTTATTAATTTTAAAGAAACTGGGGTGATCCTAAAGAGGATTTTAACAGATTCATCTGGGATGAAACATGGATACTTATATGGAATAGCATCAAGTATCCAAACACGATGGAGTAGCACTTTTCAAAATTTGATGGGCGCAATTGAATTAGCTTTCAATTTCATAAAAACCCTTTTAAATTTAAAGTGATACCATGTTGTGGAAAATGACCTTTCTCATACCGCTTATAGTATGCATATAAATGGAATATTCTAGAAATGATGGACGATTAACCCGAGTTTGAGGACGCAGACCATTGTGATCCCCCAGTCAAACTTATGACAACCGTTATTCAAGACAAACAAACTGTGGTGATCCCAAAAAAGATTTCAATCGGTTCGTCCTGGATGAACAATGGATACCTAGATGGAATAGCATCAAGTTACCCTACACTATGTAAAAGCACTTTTCAAAATTTGATGGGTGTAATTGTATTAGGTTTTAATTTCATAAAAACCCTCATATATTAAATTTGAAGTGATGACACGTTGTGGAAAATGATTTCTCTCATACCGCTAATAGTAAGGGTATTAATGGTATATTCTAAAATGATCTTTCTCATGCAACTTATTGTAAGGGTATTAATGGAATATTCTAAAAATGATGGAAGATTAAACCAGGTTCGAGGATGCGAACAATTGCCATCCCCCAGTCAAACTCAGGACAACCGTTATTCATGACAAAGAAACTGGGGTGATCCCAAAAAGAATTTCAATTGGTTCATCCTAGATAAACCCTGGATACCTATACGGGATAGCATCAAGTTACCCAACACGATGTAGTAGCGCTTTTCAAAATTGGATATGAGCAATTGCATTAGCTTTTAATTTCATAAAAACCCTCGAATATTAAATTTGTAGAATTATCATGTTATGTAAAATGACCGAATTCATACCGCTTTTAGTAAGGGTATTAGTGGAATATTCAAGACATGGGGAAACATTGACCCAAGTTTGAGGACGCGGACAATTGCCATCCCCCAGTTAAACTCATGATAATCGCTATTCATTTTAAAGATATTGGGGTGATCCCAAAAATGATTTCAACAGGTTCATCCGGGATGAGACCTGGATACTTATAGGGAATAGCAAGAAGTAACCCAGCACGATGTAGTATCACTTTTCAAATTTGATGGGCGCAATTGCATTAGATTTACTTTCATAATAACCCGCGAATAATAAATTTGAAGCGATACCACATTATGGAAAATGATTTCTCTCATACTGCTTACAGTAAAGGTATTAATGGTATATTCAAAAATAATGGACAATTAAATCGGGTTCGAGGACACGGACATTTTCCATCCCTCAGTCAAACCCATGAAAACTGTTATTTATTACAAAGAAACTGGGGTGATCCCAAAAAATATTTCAATAGGTTCAGCATGGATGAACTCTGGATACTTATCTAAAATAGCATCAAGTTACCCAACACGACATAGTACAACTTTTTAAATTTGACGGGCGCAATTGTATTAGCTTTTAATTTCATAAAAATCCTGGAGTATTATATTTGATGTGGTACCACATTTTGGAAAATAATCTTTCTCATAACACTTATTGTAAGGGTATTAAAGGAATATTCTAAAAATGACGGAAGATTAACCCAGGTTCGAGGAAGCAGACGATTGCCGTCCCCAGTCAAACTCCTGACAACCGTTATTCATGACAAAGAAACTGGGGTGATCCCAAAAAGGATTTCAATAGGTTCACCCTGGATAAACCCTGGATACTTATATGGAGTAGCATGAAGTAACCTGACACGATGTAGTAGCGCTTTTCAAAATTGAATGGGCAAAATAGAATTAGCTTTTAATTTTCATAAAAACCCTCGAATATTATATTTGAAGTGATACCACGTTGTAGAAAATGATCTTTCTCATACCACTTATAGTATGCCTATAAATGGAATATTCCAAAAATGATGTACAATTAACCCGAGTTTGAGGATGCAGACCATTGTGATCCCGCAGTCAAACTTATGACAATCGTTATTCATGACAAACAAACTGTGGTGATCCCAAAAAGGATTTCAATCGGTTCATCCTGGATGAACAACGGATACCTAGATGGAATAGCATCAAGTTACCCTACACGATGTAAAAGCACTTTTCAAAATTTGATGGGTGTAATTGTATTAGCTTTTAATTTCATAAAAACCCTCATATATTAAATTTGAAGTGATGACACATTGTTGAAAATGATTTCTCTCATACCACTAATAGTAAGGGTATTAATGGTATATTCTAAAAATGATCTTTCTCATGCAACTTATAGTAAGGGTATTAATGGAATATTCTAAAAATGATGGAAGATTAAACCAGGTTCGAGGATACGAACAATTGCCATCCCCCAGTCAAACTCAGGAAAACCGTTATTCATGAAAAAGAAACTGGGGTGATCCCAAAAAGAATTTCAATTGGTTCATCCTAGATAAACCCTGGATACCTATACGGAATAGCATCAAGTTACCCAACACGATGTAGTAGCGCTTTTCAAAATTGGTTATGAGCAATTGCATTTGCTTTTAATTTCATAAAAACCCTCGAATATTAAATTTGTAGTGATATCATGATATGTAAAATGATCGATTTCATACCGCTTTTAGTAAGGGTATTAGTGGAATATTCAAGAAATGGGGAAACATTAACCCAGGTTTGAGGACGCGGACAATTGCCATCCCCCAGTCAAACTCATCATAACCACTATTCATTTTAAAGATATTGGGGTGATCCCAAAAATGATTTCAACAGGTTCAACCGGGATGAGACCTGGATACTTATAGGGAATAGCAAGAAGTAACCCAACATAATGTAGTATCACTTTTCAAATTTGATGGGCGCAATTGCATTAGATATACTTTCATAATAACCCGCGAATAATAAATTTGAGGCGATACCAGGTTGTGGAAAATTATCTTTCTCATACTACTTAAAGGGTATTAATGGAATATTTTAGAATTTATGTAAGATTAACCCGAGCTCAAGGACGTAGACCATTGCATTTCCCCAGTCAAAGCCATGACAACCGTTATTCATGACAATCAAATTGGGGTGATCCCGAAAAGGATTTCAACAAGTTTATCCTGGATTAACCCTAGGTACTTATATGATATAGCATCAAGTAATCCAACACGAAGTAGTAGCACTTTTCAAAACTGGATGGGCGCAATTACATTAGCTTTTAATTTCATCAAAACCCTTGAATATTAAATTTGAAGTGATACCATGTTGTGGAAAATGACCTTTCTCATACCGGTTATAGTAAGCCTATGAATGAGATATTCCAAAAATGATGGACGATTAACCCGAGTTTGAAGATGCTGACCATTGTGATCCCTTAGTCAAACTCATGATAACCTTAATTAATGACAAACATAGTGGAGTGATCCTAAAAATAATTTCAATCGGTTCATCCTGGATAAACAATGGATACCTATACGGAATAACATCAAGTTACCTACACGATGTAGTAGCGCTTTTCAAAATTTGATGGGCGCAATTGTGTTATCTTTTAATATAATAAAAACCCTCGAATATTATATTTGATGTGATGCCACGTTGTGGAAAATGATTTCTCTCATACTGCTTATAGTAAAGGTATTAATGGCATATTCAAAAAATAATGGACAATTAAATCGAGTTCGAGGACACGGACATTTTCCACCCCCCAGTCAAACCCATGAAAACTGTTATTTATTACAAAGAAACTGGGGTGATCCAAATAAAAGATTTCAATAGGTTCAACATGGATGAACCCTGGATACTTATCTAAAATAGCATCAAGTTACCCAACACGACATTGTCACTTTTTTAATTTGTTGGGCGCAATTGTATTAGCTTTTAATTTCATAAAAACCCTGGAGTATTATATTTGATGTGGTACCACATTTTGGAAAATAATCTTACTCATAACACTTATAGTAAGGGTATTAAAGAAATATTCTAAAAATGACGGAAGATTAACCCAGGTTCGAGGACGCAGACGATTTCCGTCCCCCAGTCAAACTCATGACAACCGTTATTCATGACAAAGAAACTGGGGTGATCCCAAAAAGGATTTCAGTAGGTTCACCCTGGATAAACCCTGGATACTTATATGGAATAGCATGAAGTAACCCGACACGATGTAGTAGCGCTTTTCAAAATTGAATGGGCGCGATAGAATTAGCTTTTAATTTTCATAAAAACCCTCGAATATTATATTTGAAGTGATACCACATTGTGGAAAATGATCTTTCTCATACCGCTTATAGTAAGCCTATTCATTGAATATTTAAAAATGATGGACGATTAACCCGAGTTCTAGGACGCTAACCATTATGATCCCCTAGTCAAACCCATGACAACCGTAATTCTTGACAAACAAATTGGGTGATCCCAAAAAGGATTTCAATCGGTTCATCCTGGATGAACCATGGATACCTATAGGAAATAGCATAAAGTTACCCTACACAATGTATTAGCGCTTTTCAAAATTTGATGAGCGCAATTGTACTGCTTTTAATTTCATAAAAACCCTCGAATATTAAATTTGAAGTGATACCACATTGTGGAAAATGATTTCTATCATACCGCTTATTGTTAAAGTATTAATGGTATATTCTAAAAATGATGGATGATTAAACCGGGTTTAAGGGCACGGAAAATTATCATCCCCAAGTCAAACCCATGAAAACCATTATTCGTTACAAAGAAAAAGGGGTGATCCCAAAAAGGATTTCAATAGGTTCATCCTGAATGAAACTTGGATACGTATCCCCTAGTCTAACTCATGACAACTGTAACTCCTGACAAAAAAACTCGGGTAATCCCAATAAGGATTTTAATCAGTTTATCGTGGATGAACAATGGATACCTATACGGAATAGCATCAAGTTACCCTACACAATGTAGTAGCGCTTTTCAAAATTTGATGGGCATAATTGTATTAGCTTTTAATTTCATGAAAACCCTCGAATATTATATTTAAAGTGATAACGCATTGTGGAAATGATTTCTCTCATACTGCTTATAGTATGGGTATTAGTGGTATATTCTAAAAATGATAGACTATTAAACCAGGTTCGACGAAGCGGTCAATTTCCATCCCCTAGTGAAACCCATGAAAACTGTTATTCATTACAAAGAAATTGGGGGGATCCCAAAAAGGATTTCAATAAGTTCATCCTGGATGAACCCTGGATACTTATCTGAAATAGCATCAAGTTACCCAACACGATGTAGTAGCACTTTTCAATATTGGATGGGCGCAATTGCATTAGCTTTTAATTTCATAAAAACCCTAGAATATTGAATTTGAAGTGATACCACGTTGTGGAAAATTATCTTTCTCATACCGATTTTAGTAAGGGTATTCATGGAATATTCTAAAAATGATGGAAGATTAACCCAGGTTCGAGGACACGGACAATTTCCATCCCCCTGTCAAGCTCGTGATAACCGTTATTCATTTTTAAAGAAACTGGGGTGATCCCAGAAAGGATTTCAATAGGTTCATCTTGGATGAACACTGGATACTTATCCGAAATAACATCAAGTTACTCAACACGATGTAGTAACGCTTTTCAAAATTTGATGGCCGTAATTGCATTAGCTTTTAATTAATGAAAACCCTCGAATATTAAATTTGAAGTGATACCAAGTTGTGGAAAATGATCTTACTCATACTGCTTACAGTAAGGGTATTAATGGAATATTTTTTAAATGATGGACGATTAACCTGAGTTCGAGGACACAGACCATTGTGATCCCCCAGTAAACATCATGAAAACCTTTCATGATAAAGAAAGAAAGGTGATCCCAAAAAGTATTTCAATAGGTTCATCATGGATTAACCCGGAATACTTATATGGAATAGCATCAAGTTACCCAACACAATGCAGTAGCACTTTTAATAATTGGACAGGTGCAATTGCATAAGCTTTTAATTTCATAAAAACCCTCGAATATTAAATTTGAAGTGATACCACATTGTGGAAAATTATCTTTCTCATACCGCATATAGTAAGCCTGTGAATGGAATATTCAAAAAAATAATGGACGATTAACCCGAGTTCGAGGATGTGGACCACTGTGATCCCCCAGTCTAACTCATGACAACCGTTATTCATGACAAACAAGCTGGGGTGATCGTGAAAAGGATTTCAATCGGTTCATCCTGGATGAACCTTGGATATTTATACAGAATAGCATCAAGTTACCATACACGATGTAGTAGCGCTTTTCAAATTTTGATGGGCGCAATTGTATTAGATTTTAATTTCATAAAAACCCCTCGAATATTAAATTTGAAGTGATAACATGTTGTGGATAATGATTTCTCTCATACCGCTTACAGTAAGGGTATTAATGGTATATTTTAAAAATGATGGACAATTAAACCATGTTCGAGAATGCGGACAATTTCCATCCACTAGTCAAACCCATGAAAACTGTTATTCCTGACAAACAAACTGGGTTATCCCAAAAAGGATTTCAATCGGTTCATCCTGGATGAACCATGTATACTTATACGGAATAACATCATGTTATCCCACATGATGTAGTAGTAGTTTTCAAAATTTGATGGGCGCAATTATATTAGCTTTTAATTTCATAAAAATCCTCGAATATTAAATATTAAGTGATAACACATTGTGGAAAATGATTTCTCTCATACCGCTTATAGTAAGGGTATTAATGGTATATTCTAAAAATGATGGATGATTAAACCAGGTTCGAGGATGCGAACAATATCCCATAGTTAAACCCATGAAAACTGCTATTCATTACAAAGAAACTGGGGTGATCCCAAAAAGGATTTCAATAGGTTCATCCTGGATGAACCCTGGATACTTATCTGAAATAGCATCAAGTTACCCAACACAAGGTAGTAGTGCTTTTCAAAATTTGAGGGGCGCAACTACATTAGCTTTAATTACCAAAAACCCTCGAATATTAAATTTTATGTGTTTCCAAGTTGTAGAAAATGATCTTTCTCAACAATACCATACTGGAGGCAACACTAACACATAGGATTAAAGGTAACAAGATTACTATCACAAAGGCTCAACAACAAAAACCTACAAAACAAAGGAAAACCCAAAACAATACTAACTACTCAACTAACACGTAATGCCAATTGACAATCAAACTTTTAAACTAGCAACCCCGACAACGACACCAAAATTTGACATGCCTCCACACGGGGTCATTAAAGTCGTAGCCCGAATTAACCAGAGCGAAGGATTTTCCAAGTCAGACAATCCCATAAGGGATTGAATGGGTGATGTCAAATTTATATTTATATTTTTGCACCCAACTCACTACTAAGGTACCTATGGGGGAGTTAGGGGCAAGTTCGGGTTTGTCCACAGAAATACCAGGGTCTAATAGCCAATTAAACACAACTACGTATGGTTTGTCAATCCGTATGTACGCTAGGAATAGCTACTATTGTAAAATGGGGGGTTTCTGGGTTTTTTCAACTAACAACTATGAACATAAAGCTAAAACATGAGAAAACTACATTAACAGAGAATTTAGGAATATTTTCATAACATGGTTGATTAAATGTTCCAATACTCAATTCCATCACATATAAGCATCAATAACCTAAGCTAGTTCTCATAGCACATGTTGTGGTCGATGGTCACCACTTCCCCATACCTGTCACGTAGGGTGCTCTTACAATCTTTAATCAATACCACCTCTATATTTAGGGGAGTGCGACAATTGCCCTTCCATTGCATAGATCTATTTCTCCCTCGCACCATTACTCCCCGGGCACTCCACCACGAATGCTCTACCCCTAGGCCTATAAAGAGGCAAAGGGAGATAGACACCTTATCGATGGCACTAGAACCACTTAAATGTTATCTCTACCTTTAACCCTTTGGACCAAATCGCCATCTAAGACTGGCGTGCTACCATCATAATCGTAAAACTCAGAAAATACCTACGTGGGCACACCCACCTGGACCCGGACCCCGCTACCCATATCACATCCAGGTTTCTCTTCCCCCAATGGATCAATATTTCTATAAGCATGAATTTAGACTAGAGTGTGTCCTAGTGGAGTGTATCATTCATGCAATTATAACAAATCAAGAGCAAACCAACATAATATCACAAGCACATAGAATTAGGAAGATATAATGAATCTCACAAAATATAAATTAACGCATGAATAAAAATATTATCCCCAAGCTACAGAACTACTCCCTAAACACGGAACTCAAGTATTTCATTCAATTCCACATTTTTTGGTAAAATAAAAATAATCAAAAGAAGAGAAATAACCTAAAGATAAGAGAGAGTGTTTCTCTCTCTAAGCTATTCTTCAAAATATAAGAAAATAATCAAAAATCTTCTAACCCTAGTAAACTAAGGCTATATTTAAAGTAGTAGGGGATTGAGCCTAAAAATAGACCCAAAATAGGCAAAAACCCTAGCAGCCGCAGGCTGACACGGTGTTACGGGGTGGGGCTTATCACCCAACCTCAATGTAACCCCATGCCCACATGTATGCCAAAACGGTGTTGCGGTCCCATACCGCTCAATGCGTGCCTACGAACCAGTTTCCCTCGATCGTGCCACAAATATTTATGGATCAGCCAGCTCCAACCGCCTAAACGTTCACGGCCCATGATGTCCCCCTCTGCACCCGCGATGCGCTATGCACAATGGCCGAGACATCTATAGCCAACACCCATGCACCCACTAGGCCAGCACCCTAAGTGTTGAGTCATGGCCTTAGAAACATGTCCCAAGCTCCTTCTCCCAGGTGTCGTCTATTTTGCTTGTAAATAGCTTAGCTAGTAGTGTAGCTTAGTTGTTTACCAAGGTCCAGGCCTACGTGCCGTTTTAGCCCTTGACCTTATTTTGCCTATGTACTGAGCACTCGTGTTAACATTTTCACATCATATATGTGGAGAACTGAGCTACCCACATCCGGTTACCATTTTGCAATATATAGAAAATGAGCATTTCTCCCCAGTGTTGGGCTTTGTATTGTATCTTTGGATTGTGTGTGTGATGCCATGCTCCTATTCTAAACATGTGTGTGTATTTCCACTGCATACTCAACCACGTCCTTCTAAAGGATTGGTATGTTTCAAGCAACCAAGCTGAGTGTGATGCACGTGGGAAATTAGGCGATAGTCGTGACACAGTGGTACATGGCTAGGCCACACGGTTAGCACCGTTAGTGAGTGACCCATGACAATTGGTATCAGAGCTCAAGCAATCCTTTGGTGCATAGTTAAAGGTCGTCACTATGTCTAAGAAGATGGATCGGTTGGAGAACATTGAGAGGGTCTCTTTTGTGAGGCAAAAGGGTCTGGGAGCCTAGCTGACCGAGTGGATCAGATGGAAATGGATGTTGCCATTATAAGTTGACACATCAAAGTGACCAACACAAAGGTTGCACGTCAGGATGAGGAGATCGTTGAGCTAAGGGAAGCTTTGGCATCTCGCGAGTCGGACGTTGCTGAGTTGAGAGACATCATCGAGAAGCTTGGCGGAGATGTGTGCATGCTCATACAAGATGTGGCCAACTTGTCTTAAGGTGGTGGTGGTGGTGGTGGTGTCCTTGCTATGCATAAATGGAAAGTCCCCAAACCTAAGAAATACGGTGGGGCACGTGACGCAAGAGAGCTTGATAACTTCTTGTACGAGTTGGATCAATATGGTGTGTTCTAATAATGTACCTGGAGGGCTCTGATATGGTGTGATGGCGATCCCAAGAGGCGGAGATAAAGGCATAATGCCTGGCCATCGACACATAGGATGAATTGAAGCTCAAGGTGGGCAAATATTCATGCCCACCAACATGAATGAACATGCTTTGTTGAGACTAAGAACCTTGGTGCAGACCAGCAATATTATGGGGTACATGTCGGCATTCCAGGCTTGTATGCTCAACTTGCCTAACCATCTGGAGGAATATAAACTCCATGAATTCAGCTAGGGATTGAATTCGTGGGCTAGAATCGAGCTAAAGAGAGCTCATTTCACTGACTATAACTCAGCGGTGGCATTCGTCAAAAGTCAGGAGGACTGTAATAGTGGAAGATTGCAAAGGATTACTAGGGAGGTGAATGGTTCTTCTATTTCCAATGTGGTTAGTTGTGCGGGTGCTAGTTCTCCCAAGGTGGGGGGTAACTTTAGACCCAGTCGAACAATGGAGATAGCAACAGAACCAATTTGGGTATTGGATTGAATGGAGGAAGCCCTAGTGTCAACGCGGCTAGTTCAGTAGGGTCCAAACCAAGATAGGATGGACAAACCAGGGAGGCGCGACTGGTGTGTGAAATGTGCAAAGGGAATCATACCCTTGTTTACTATCTAACAGAGCAGAGGTTCACTGCTATGTTGCTCGAAGACTCAAGGCAAATCAGGGAGGCACTGAGCGAGGTAGTTTAGAAGTAGTTACCTGAGGAGTCTGGGCCCGAAGACGAAGAACTTTACTCTATGGGGGCATTGAATCTACGGTATAATTCCATGGTGGGATCAAGAGAGCCAGTGCGGTTGAATCCATTAACGAAGCTTGAGATAGACCGGGTGGTTGCTTTAGTGCGATCAAAGAGAGCCACAAATTGGTCAAGCAAAGAAGGGAAGGCCACACTGAAGCTTGACAAACCTGAGATTGTCCATGTGAAACCAGTGCAACAGATGAATGGAGCATTGATGCATATGGACTTGCACGTAAATGGAAAACCCATCAGAGCGGTGGTCAATATGGGAGCTAGCCATGTGTATGTCCCCAAAAAAGAGGCATCAAGATTGGGGCTCACGTTGGAGAAAGCTATGGGAAGAATGAAGGCCATTAACAGTATAGCTCAACCAGTACTAGGTGTTGCAAGGCGATTCTCGGTTCAGGTTGTCACCATGAAACCCACAGTGGATTTCTATGTCGTTAAAATGGATGACTTCGGTTTAGTCCTTGGTATGAGTTTTCAGAGAGATGCATAGATTTTTACATACCCATATGGAAATTGCCTTTATGTCTTAAGCACCAATCCATGCATGGTCAAAACGACTGTAAAGAGATCACCCGAGGATAAACTCTTAGCTTTGAATCTCGTCATGTGCATAAGACAAGATGAAGACCACAGTTTAGCGGATCTTCGTGGGGAGAACAGAATGAAGGGTCAGAAGGGTCTACACCAGCATTGGGTTTTCTTGAAGGATCCGAGGAGCTTTGTGAAGCAAGTATGAAGACTAATCACGTTGTGGGTCGCTCCCCAGTTGTAAGGGACGAAGATTTGTTGAACAAGGAGGATATGAAGCATTGATCGGTTGCTAAGAAGATCTGGATTTCAAAGATATATCTGCTGCCTAGTAAGCCCCATCAAACTTCCAGTTTTGAGTCGTTCAAGCAAGCTAAACCTTGTAAACCTCGATGGGGAAAGACAAGTCATCATTCACATCAGCAACCCCTTGTTATTCCACAAGGCAGGAGGCATAAACGTGAATGGATGATGATGCGTATTGGACAACATCCAGAGTTGGACATTCCTTCTGTTATTGATCAAGGATTGGGGGCTATAAAAACAAGCCAGCTCAAACTGGAACTAAAGAGAAGCCGAGGACCACGGCGAAACAAGAGTACAACAGTGCTAGCAATTGAATCAACCCCTTTCTTAAGGCAGAAGTGTACGAGAAAAATGCGGGTAGTGAAGCACCTTGGAGAATGGATAGCTCTAAGGCCATTCACCAAATTGAGTGGGGGAGAATGTTACAGGGTGAGGCTTATCACCCAACCTCAACACAACCCCATGCCCGCATGCACGCCAAAATAGAGCTTCTGTCCTATGCCGCTCAATGTGTGCCTACGAACTGCTTTCCCTCGACCGCACTACACACACAAATGGATCATCTAGTGCCAACCGCCTAACTGCTCACAGCCTGTGATGTCTCCCTCTGCCCCCACGATGTTCTGTGCATAATACCCAAGCCGTCTATGCCCAACGCCCATGCGCGCAACGCCCGCCAGGCCAGCACCCAAAGTGTTGAGTCGCGGCCCGAGAAGATATTTCCCAAGCTCCTTGTCCTAGAAGTCATCTCTTTTACTTGTAAATAGCTTAGCTATTACTGTAGCTTAGTTTTTTTTACAAAGGTCCATGCCTACGTGCCATTTTAGCCTTTGACCTTATTTTGCCTATGTACCTAGCACTCGGGATAATGTTTGCACAACATATATGTGGCACATCCGACCATTTTGAAATATATAGAAAACAAGCATTTGCTCCCTAATGCTAGGATCTGTTTTGTATCTTTGGCTTATGTGTGTGAAGCCATGCCTCTATTCTAAACTCATGTGTGTATTTCCACTGAATACTCGACCACATCCCTCTAAAGTCTTGGTGTGCTGCGAGCAACCAAGCTGAGTGCAACGCACGTGGGAAATTAGGTGGTAGTCATGACCATTGGTACATGGCTAGGCGGCATGATTAGCACCCTTAGTGGGCGACCTGTGACAGACGGGGTGCTATAGATGGCACAACCCATATCGCTGATGTGACCCCATGCAAGCATGGTCTGTTAGATCTGGCACGGATCGTATATCTCATGGTGGAGTGGGGCGCCGGTCTCGGCATAGTCATGCTGGCACAGTCCATGTCATCTGGTGTGGGCTGTCATCTGGAGCTCTGTTTTTGCACTTCTGATCTGTACCTCGTGTTGTTTAGCACAGGCCATCAACCGGATCCTCGTTTTTGCTCAATTTCTTAGCACGGGCTACTTCATTATTTACATCATGTGGGATGGTCTTCACATTTGTGACTTGGAATGGCATTGACGGTGTGAAACAGAACGGTTTGCCCCCATACTTAGCCAATTATGGAGTGAAAATAGGAATTTGAGGGCAAGACCAGCAGAGCTTGACATAGCTCGTGTGGGAATTCGGAAAGGCTTATACTGCTTGGCATGGGAGATGTGGCATGGTATAGGCTATATGTGGCTTACCCTCATACTGGCCATGAACGGTCTGTGCCACATGATGCTGGTTCGACTGGCTGACTTCTTTGCTCCGCTACGGATGAACCGTTGGTTCAATTTGAGAGTTCTTGTAGTCATTTACATAGCGCTGAAGAAGACGAATCCAATGGAACCAATTTAAGGGGCTGATTCTTTTTGAATATTTCCCAGAAGTTTGCGTAACTCTTGGAAAACAATAATTCATTTCTGTCTTTACCTCTTTGAATTTCAAAACATGCTATCTATAGCTCAATCCTTCTACTATCACGATTTATAGCTTATGGCCTTCATATACTACCATTATAATGTGAATGGCCTTCGATATCTTCTACAGTACTTGCAAATGGCTTACTATAAAAATGTGACAAAAAGTACCCACGAGCAACCTACTAATGATGATCACAAATTAAGATCTAGGTGCCCGTGGATAGAAGGTTTCCATTAGTATCAATTAATTGTACAGAATAAAGGATTTAGAAAAGAAAATCACACATGGCCATCTAAACCCTTTGTCGTATAAACCTACTAACACTAGTAATCCAACAAGTAAAATAAGCCAATCATTAGGCGGCATACATTGGTTAACGCACACATAATGATGCACATCACTGTGCGGGGTGCCTATCTTGGCACAACTGTGATGGAGCGGTCCGTGTCAAACGGCATGGGCCATCGTCGAGAGCTCCATTTTTGTACTTATGATCTGTACCCCATGACATTTAGAGCGGGTCATCAATTGGATCTTTGTTTGGCTCAGTTTTGGGCACGGGCCACACTATTATTCACACCCTATGAATTGGTTTTAACATTTGATACTTGAAACAGTGTGGGTTGTGTGAAAAGGAACAGTCTGCGCCCACACTTAGAAAAAATTCCGGTAAGAAGGGGATCTGAGGACACAGCCAGTCGAGTATGGCATGGCCCATGCTGGGATTTAGCACAGCCTGTGTTGCAAGGCATTACTCGTGGAAAAGGTCCGTGACACAAGCCATGTCTCGTGGTACCGGCTTTGTGTGGCTTGGCTGTGCTGGCCATGAACGGTCCACGCAACCCGTGGCTGGTTTGGCCGCCATACTTCTTTGATCTGCTACGGATGAATCGTTGGTCCAATTTGAGAGTTCTTGTAATCGATTTCATAGTGCTTGAGAAGGAAAAAATCAATGATGCCACTCTCAAGGGCTAATTCTTCTAGGATCTTTCCCAGAACATTGTGCAACTCTTGAACAACAATCATATGTTTTTTACTTGGTCGTTTTGAACTTCAAATCCACCTCTCTTTAGCTAAATTATTCTAATATCATGATTTAGAGTCAGTGGCCTTCATCTACTATCATTCTTGTGAATGACCTTTGATATCTTCTATCGTCCTTTCAAACTGCCTTCTATACAAATGTGACAAAAAATACTGACGAGCAATCTACTAATGGTTATTAAAAAGGAAGATCTGGGTGCCCATTGATACAAGGTGTCCATTAGTATCAATTAAGTTTACAAAACATTGGATTTAGACAAGAAAACCAAACATGGCCATCTGAACCCTTTGTTGTGTAAACTTAACTAACACTAGCAATCTAACGAGTAAACCAAGCTAATTATTATGCTGAATTCATTGGTTAACGCATGCATAATGATGCATATCGATCCTCCCACACTTAAACCTTTGCTCGTCCCCGAGTAAATGAAAACAAGAAAAGGTCTAACCAAAGTGTAGCATGAAAGTATAACTTAGCCAATGCATTCAACTTATTCCCAAGCTACCCTATTTCCCCCAAAGAAGTAAGAATCTTGCAATTCTCACCTCCCCAAAGATCCTAAAATGAAGTGAAGAAAAAGGTAAGCAAAAAAGATAAGTGTTAAGCTAGCTTACTTTCCCAAAAATGTTCCTCAAAGAAATTTAAGAGTCCTTGCCAAAAATACACTAAGGAAATCCTAAAGATTCTCAAATCCATTGTAACCAAGATAACTATAGATTCTTAACTCAACTACAACCAAGGAAAATGCCAAATCGTCAACTTAGTTTCCGTTTTCTCTAAATTTCTCTCATTTTTCCTAGGAGCCCTTTCGGATTTTCATCCTACCTTTCACACGTGTTGAGCTCATATTCAAACCTTTTTCCACACGGGTTCTCATTTTTTCCTAGGTTAGTAAACCTACCCAGGCCTAGCCTCTCATTTTTACCTAGGCCTTTCGACCTATCCGAGCTTTTCCTAATGTTTCCTAAGTTGCCCTTTGGGATAAATATGGTAACTAGAAAATGCAGTGGAACGCCACGGTAGGGCCCCGGAAAGGTACCAGCGACCCTACCAAATACAAAGTATTACAAACCCTAGGCTAAATGATGAAACCTAGGGAAAAACAAGTTTGAGAGAGAGGGGGGCCTTAATAGGCAGTCTCCCCCCCCCCCAATTTCTTAAAAACTACTAACCCTGAGCTAGATAATACTAAGCCTACGAAAAATAAATACAAGTAAAGATGTAAGAATGAAAAAGGACCTATAGTTCGTAACCCAAAGTTAAAACGGGCTATGAAATACGAGACAACTGGGATGAGAAGAAACTCACTACCAATAACCATGTGAACCGCTTCTACCCCTAACATGCAGGGCCTTATTCATTGGGATTCCATAATGCAACCAAGGAATAATATCTCGGGTCTTGAAGAGGTTTACTCGTTGAAATATTGATGAAGATGGAAAAATCCAATGTAATCAATTTTGGAGTTCCTATCGCAGACGAGAGTGGTGTCGGGTCTTGGATGTTGCGTAGATCTGTCTAAGTGAAGCTGATAACTGTCATTGCGCCTTCCTTGATGCGAGTGGAAATCTGCTTCAACCATATACATCCCTAAGGTGAAGAAAGAGAGATGTTATTGGCCTTCAATCATTCTCTTGAGGAGGACCTGGAATAATCTAGTAGGCAAGAGTGTGTTGAAGCCGTGCTTCCTACTCTTATGATTCCCAACTAGATTAGTCTCCTTAGGATGAGATAACGAATACACTTATACTGCGTGCATCAGGCGTGGAGATTATGTAATCGCCCACTCCATTTGGAGCAAATGGACAGCTTTATGCCAATTTAACACTAAGTGTAGCACAAGCATAGAGCGCATAGAAACTGTCAATTCAAAGTAAAGAACTAGGCGTAGATGATGAATTATAGGCCAAAGGCCCTTACTTTAAAACCTATAACCATTTCTGTTAATTCCAAGTTACAACTAGCCATAATGCCAACAATTTCAAACCTTATGACCCCATCGAAAATCCTGTGCATGGTACCCAGCAAATGGCTCAAACGCCTTATTCAATGCTTCCACGCATGGCGCTCAGTGAATGGCACTAGCGCATCTGCCTCGCTCCTGCACCCAGCACCCACGCGTGACGCCCAGAATCCAAATGCCAGTGCCCAGCGCCCAGCGTGCCTTCACCAAAATTCTTGAAAAAACCATGGCATCCTTCTCTTTTAACCAACGTTAATCAACCATTGTCTAGCGCCAAGTGCCAAGCACCCATAGACTAACGGCCAACGCATAATAAAACAGCGCCCATCAACCAGAGACCAGCGCCCAGTGCTCAAAGCCCATCAACCAGTGGCTAACGCCCAGCAACCAGTGCCCATCAACCAAAGGCCAGTGCATAGTGCCATCACACATCGCCCAGAAACCAATGGCCAGTGCCAAGCGCCCATCAACCAAATGCCATCGCATAGTGCCCAGAAACCAATGACCAATGCCCAACGCCCATAACCAGTGGCCAGCGCCCATCAACCAATGGCCAGCGCCCAGAGCCCGCATCCCGCCTCCAGCGACCAAGCTGCGTAATACAAATGTTCATCCGAGAATAGGCGATTAAGGACCATGTCACAATCCTTCATGATGAGTTCAAGTACCCGATCAGAACTTGGCTGAACACCATCCATAACCAGATTATTCCTTTCCCTCCAAATATGATAAACCGTAGTTCTCAAAGCTAAAGGGCCAAATTTCTTACATATTTTTGAACCATTTACTTGCCTTTTCACCCAATTCATAGAACTTGTTATCGTACTTGTTCTTCGCCTTAACCCTATCCAATTCCTTACTCGTCCCCGTACTACTTCTGAGAATTCGCACTTGAAGAACAAGTGGTCATTTGTTTCCTCTTCTAGGTGGCATAGAGAAAAAATTTGTCCATATTTTCATCCTCTTCAGCACGGTGCTTATCCTTGGTGTACAGCCTCCGTATTGTTTCCAACCATGCAATAAAAGAGATCCTTGGAGGGACAAAGCTATGCCAAATTCTATTGAAAACTTTCTCGTGTGGTATACCATTCTCCTCATACAATCTCGGGTATTTATGCTGATGCATAAACCCATATGCCTTGCTAGTAAATTTTTTTGAACTTTCCCAAGAACTAAGATAATTTTTTACTTTCTGGACATCTCCATTAAACATAAGTCGCAATTCATCCCTCAGCTTGCACAAATCACCAAAATTGCTCAAAAACCTTTCACCCAACCGGCCGTTTGGAATCCTCGGGTTTATACCCCAAAACCCATTGTCTTGTAGATAAAACGAATGGATCCATTTAACCCACAAATTATCCTTCTTCATGTAGATGTCCCATATCCTTTGAGCCATTGAAGCGTGATTCCACGTTACAAAATCCCTTAATCCGAGACCCCCAAATGACTTAGGAGTGCATAGCTTTTTCCATGATACTTTGCTCTTATACTTTCCTCCCCATAAGAAACGCTTACACTTTTGCTCAAGAGCATCCATAACCATAGACTGTATAATAAAGTTCTGAATCTAGAACCCTGCAATACCTCCTACAATGGATCTAACAAGCTCCAGTTTACCAGCATAAGAAAGTGTATGTCCTTTCCATTTGGCAATCTCCGAATCTACCTTTCCAAGCAGTGTTCCAAATTGGGTTACCTTCAACTTGCTGGAATCAAGTGGCACCCCTCGATACCTTACTGGGAACGTGGCCCATGGAATGCTAGTGAAGCTTAAATCCTCCTTCAGTCCAATGCCAAAAAACTTGGACTTTGCTGCATTGATGGCTAGTCCAGAAGTGCGCTCGAACTCATTCAGGGCATTCATAAGTATATGGACTGAACCAGTGTTGGCCTTAGAGAAAAGCATAAGGTCATCTGCAAAAGCCAAGTGAGTAATTTTAAGCAATTCACATCTCGGATGATAAGTAAAGTGCCTTGATTTGGCCCTCTTCTTCAGCAGTCTCGAAAAGTACTCCATACATATCAGAAAAAGGAGCGGTGACAAGGGGTCTCCTTTCCGTATGCCCCTTTGGCCCTTAAAGTGATCGCATATCTTACCATTTACTGCAATCGAGAATGAGGAAGTTCTGACACAAGTCATGATTCTAGCCTTTAGTCTTTCGGGATAACCCAGTCCAAGTAAAACTTCTTCTAATAAATCCCAGGAGACTATATCAAATGCATTTTGCAGATCCACCATGATCATGCACCTAGGCGAATTTCTTTCTCTCCCATAACCACGAACAAATTCCCGCGCGAGCATAACATTGTCCAATAAATTCCTGCCTTTCACAAAAGCACCCTGACACAGGTGAATTATCCCAGGCAATATTCCTTCGGTCTATTGGCAATAATCTTTGTGATAATCTTGTAGACCACATTGTAGCATGCTATTGGTCTAAAGTCACTCACCTTATGATTATCTGGCTTCTTCGGTATAAGTGCAACCGAAGTGTGATTCAACTGTGCCAATATATCCCTTGTTTGGAAGAACTCCAATACTGCTCCTGTTAATTCCACTCCCACAATATCCCACTGCTTCTTGAAGAATCCGGTAGTGTAACCATCCGGTCTCGTTGCCTTGTCATCAGCTATTGCAAATAACGTCTTTTTTACTTCATTACTTACAATATCCTGATTCAAGAATGCCATGTCCATATCTATCAGAATAGGTCCCGAACTTATTATCGCCTGATCAATAGAGACCCTATCCCTTGGTTTTCCAAAGAGACCTTTGTAAAAATCCGCAAAAAGTTGCCCCTTGCAAATATTAGAAGTTACG
Source organism: Rubia yunnanensis (assembly GCA_037428765.1). Lineage (NCBI taxonomy): Eukaryota > Viridiplantae > Streptophyta > Magnoliopsida > Gentianales > Rubiaceae > Rubia > Rubia yunnanensis. Next base: position 58,532,098 of record CM075068.1, read on the forward strand.
ATACGGTTGTCTCCATCAAGGATCGCCGGTATACCACCACCTTTTCTTTTCGAGACCATCTTGTGGAAATACGATGATCCCTTATCCGCCATAGTATATGATTAATCCTTCCTTTTTGAGAGAGAAATGATGATTCTTCCAGATAGTAGAGCATTGCCTTTTTCTTCAACCTTCTCAACTCTTCTATATCTTGAGCCGAGGCTTTCGTCGTATTTAAATTACTGGAGGCTTCATGGTACTCACTATCCGCCCTCCTCACCTTTTCTGAGATGTGGTTAAAATCGATCATGCCCAACTCATTCTAGGGACGTTTCAGCCTGAATAGCTTTCTACACACCGAATATTGCATTGTACCCTTAACAGATGGCTGCCAAATATCATCCACTATTTGTTTGCAATTCGGGTGATTTAACCACATGTTTTGAAAACAGAAAGGCCTTTTCTTACCATCTATTTCCTGCGACATATTAACAACCATGGGACTGTGATCCGATTGGGCAGAAATCGGTAGGAAAGTAGTTCGATAAGCATCAGAATCCCATCCATGGTTCAATAGCCCTCGGTCCAATTTCCTCCATATTTTCCAATCAGCACTATTCCACATTAAGTGCTCCCCAATAGAAGGCACATCCCTCAGTCCGCACTTAGTACAAACATCCTCAAACTTTCTCGTTGGATAGAGACTTGGCACAGTCGAACCATGATGATCCCTTAGACTTAGAATCGCATTGAAGTCACCAAGGACCATCCAAGGAGTGTTCAAATTTCAACCAAAAGACTTTAGCTCCACCCATAGAGGTAGGTGTGCCGCTCTACCCTCACTATGACCATAAACATAAGTACATAAAAGCTCAACACCAGTAGAAAGATTGCGCACCTTTAGATGGATACATTATGGTGATTTTCCAAGGACATCCACCATATAGCCTTTCGGATCCCATACAATAAGTATTCTCAAATTTTGCCACAGCTCAAAATTATGCGTAAACTTCCAACCCTTAAAACTCTTCAAGAAAATATTCAAAACTTTTTCCTCTATTTTTATTTCTAGCAAACCACAAATGCCTACCTTATGCGTGGAGATAATACCTTTAACCCACATCCTCCGTACAGGGGCTTATAAACCCCTAACATTTATCGATGCGGCATTCATTGGGAAACTAAGGTCCCTTTTGGCTTCAGACTGCCACCCTCATCAGATTTACTGCTTGAAACATCTGAGCTACTTCTTGTGGTAGTTGGCATATGCTAAAAAGGTTTCTAAATAGCACTGCCAGGTTCAGGATTACGAGATCGACTCTTACTCCGAGCTCTAATGGTAGCCCATGTGCCAGGTAGAGGCCTACTCTTACTTTTACTCCTGTTCAGCCTCCGAATTTTAGAGCCTCTTACTTCCGAATGTATCATTTGAGTGGGCAATTTTCCAGCTCCAGAGATTGGGTGATCATCGTATCCAAAAGCTAGTTCCTCTACACCATGTATTTGCACATGAGCGGCTCCAGAAGATTTTGCACTACGGTTCATCTAAACACTAGAACGCTCTGCATTTTGCCCACGGTGCGCATCCTGACTATCCTTGGCATGTCCAGCACTTTGATCAGCGTGCTGATTTTTAACCTCGGGCAACTTGCTTCTTATAGCACCATGACGGTTTGCGACACCAATACGAATCCCTGGTGCTCGGGTTTCCTTAGCGCCTCTCTCGCCACCTTTACGGATAACTCTTATTCCTTCATTACTCTTCGATGTCTCCATAGCTAGGATACCTTTTCCCTTTCTTAACCTCTCTGACTTTTCATTATCCGAGAATCTATCTTCGAGAACTATATCCTCACCCCCTTGAACCGAGCCTAAGATGGGACTATCTCCGAGATTATGATCATGCATTTTTCTCACCCAAACTTGGCCTTTACCTCCTTTCTTGCGATTCTTCTTCCCCCTTATGTTATCACCATTGTTTCCATTCCTTACCGTAGTGTTATGAACTTCCTCTTCTTTATTTTTCCAGAAATTTTCTGACGGGCGGGCGGTCGTCGCGCCCGCCGTGTAAAAGATAATTTATAAGCCCTTTTTGCTTACTTTCTACAACTAGGTAGATAGCGGCAAATCGGGGTCGTCCAATGAGAAGAGGGATCTTCCTAAGCAATCAAGCACAAATGGTTGATACTAGGCTAGGAGTAACTATATTTACACACACTTAAAAGCAAGTAAAAGGGGGGGGTTGGTTGGTTGGTTTCCTAAGTTAACAAAGATAAAAAGACAAGATAACTAGCAAGGTCAAGTGACTATGCTAATCATCAAACGAAACTAAAGAAAAGGGGTTTTAAACTACAAAGATAAAATGCCTTGGGGGCAACGGATATCCACTTCCACATCTAATGTAGTTCATCGAATCATTCACACCTTCCATCATATAGCATTCAGGACCCAACACTCATACACCCATCTAGCAAGTACCACAACACAAACATCACAAGGAGTTCTAAGTTCATGCTCATAGATCTTCATGCAAAGGCGCTACGGAATTCGTCACGTTCCTACACCTAAACAATTCAACCACACAAGCACTACCTATGCTCAAACAACTCATGGCACACATGCAGTGAAACACACCGTCAAGAATACATAAACGCCAAATAACAAATGCTTCAAGAATGAATTTAAATCATCTATTCAATACTTCAACTACTTGTCGTGGAGACTAAACTCCTATCCTTCTTAGTTCTTAGTTTGCGAGAGTGAGTTCCACATCTCTCGTCAAACCTCACCAATGACTCCTGAGTCGCGACCACGACTCAAGGTGTCATTGGTGGCATTTAGCACGAAGGACCAACAAGCTTGGCAATGCCTATGACCACTACACCGTGACTAAGCATTTAACCAATTCATGCAATTACACGAGATTAGTCAAGAGCGACCACTCATAGACCACGAGCATATAACTCTTCTCGTTTGCTACACAAACGAACATGACGAAGAGTTCAACATCAATCACATTCGTCTAGCACATTATCAATCCATCAACACAATCAAAAGCTCTAAATTATACTCTCACATTACTAACAAGAACAGGGGGGAAATTAACCCAAATCCCCCAAACCCTAGCTAGCAATTCATCCAAGCATTTCATATCATCAAGCTCTCAACAACATTAATAGAATCAACAATTAACATTCAAAGCACAATAAAAGCACAATAGAAAAAACACCAAATAGATAGATAGAAATGAGTTCTTGCTACAGAGATAATGGAAGCTTCAATCCTTTGCTCCCAAGAACAAAAATACTCTAGAACAACAAAAGACATAATTAAACTAAGAAAAAGCTAAGAAAAGAAAGAAGAGAAAAACCTAGGTTTTGGAGCCCTAAAACCCAGAGAAAAATGGGCTGAGCAAAACTGGAGAAGAGGAGGAAAGAGAGTAGTATTTATAGTGCAAAGAAGATAAAGTTGATTTCTGGCCGCCCGTTGGTCGCGACTCGCGACGAGTTCGTCGCGACTCGCGACGGTGTTGGTCGCGACTCGCGACGGTGTTGGTCGCGACTCGCGATGGTGTCGCGATGGGGTCGCGACGGGAGCCAGAGTTTTGCATTGTTTCTTTGTCTTCTTCATAGCCATCCCTCTCAATCTTCAAGTCTTCAACGGCTCCAAAAATGGTCTTCAACGGCCTCTGGTCTTCATGTCTTCGAAGTGATTATCCAAAAGTCTTCGAAAGTATAGTCTTCAATGTCTTCCGGTCTTCGTTGCTTCCGTGTTCTTCCCTTGTCACACAAAATCCACTTAGAAGAGGTAAAAGAGTACAAAGTTGCTTTTGCCTCTCCTAAGTGAATTTCAAGGTAAAACACAAGCTCTCGATAATAAAAGAGCACAAAAGTGATCCTAAATACTACTAAATAATGCATCTAAAATGGACACATCAAACCTCCCCACACTTAAACCTTACTCGCCCTCGAGTAAGAAAAGATTCAAGCATACGGAGGAAATGGCATATCCACATCCTAAAACCCCTAAAATAACCACACAAAATGGACACATCAAACCTCCCCACACTTAAACCTTACTCGCCCTCGAGTAAGAAAAGATCCAAGCAGACGGAGGAATTCATATGGCCATGTCCTAAACTAATCCCCCAATCAAAATCTCACAAAAACTCTCAATATCATAAATCCCAAAATTAAAGCTTACATGAGAATTTTGCACACACACATCCCCAATCCTAAATCTAGCCAAACCTACCACTTATCAATTCACTACCCATAAAAATATTTCACAGCCCAGAATTGATATTCCCATAATCCAATGACACAAGATGAAGTTAAAACCATTTAAGAGGTTTAAGCACATACTACACCTAATGCCAATATACCAACCAAAATCCAATGAAATAAAATGAAGCTAAAACCATATAAGAGTTTCAAACACATGCTTCACTAAATGCCAATATATCAACCAAAAACGAAGTAGAAAGAGATCAAGAATTTCATAACCATACTTCGTTTCCTAACCCACTAAGCTACCCAATCCCAAGAGGTCTATAGATGTTGAGCTACCCGATCCATCCGTGTGACAACCGCAACCTTATGACTCCAACGCCAGAAAATGAGTGAAATCATAGCATTTTTCAATTTCTCTCAATTTCTCTCATTTTGCCTAGGAGCTCTTTCGAGTTTTCATCCTAGCCACAAATCATGTTTCTTTAGCTCACATCTCACCTTTTTCCGCACATGTTAGCCTCTCATTTTTGCCTAGGCCGCCCTTTAAGGGTTTTCGACCTATCCGGGCCCCCAATGTTGCCTAAGTCGCCCTCTCGGGTTTTCAACTCAGCGGGTTTTCTTTTTCTTATTTTTTTTTTATTTTTTTTTCATGTTTTTCCAATGAAAAGTAGCAAAAAGCATTCAAAAACAATATAGCATGCATTGAATCCTCTAACCCTTCCCCACACTTAAAACATTACATTGCCCTCAATGTAAACACGTAAGGCAAGAACAATAAAAATCAAGGTAAGGGAGTTAGAGTGACACCCATTTCTCCGCAAATTCGCCGGTGATATGGCGATATCCAAGTACTTGGATGGTCCCGAGATAGGTTTCGGAACCGGAAGGGTGAGCAAAGATGCCGTAGAAGAACTCACCCCTCGAGAAAAGCATTGTCTCCATGGCGCCGTTTGATCAAGACTACACCACGAAGAACACATTAAACTCACAAGTACATAAGGATATGTAATACTAGGTTTAGCATCAAGAGTTAATAACAATAGTATTTTCAAAGAACAACCAAATCACACCCAACCAACACTATAAGAATAATCATGAAAAATATCCAACATATATTGACATGTATACAAGCATCATTATAGGATATGCACTTACGATCACAATGATGTAGTCGGCATACTACAATCAACAAATGTACTATAAAGATGCAAGAATGTTCATATGCCAATATATGTAGGATGGTTGAGAATGAGTGGAGACGTGGTGGTTCTTGGGAGTGTTGGGTGGAGAAGAAGGTAGGATCATGCAATGTTTAAAATCATTTGGAAACTTGGAAGCTTGGAAATTTGAAATCCGGGCTCAAAAAATTTTCAACAGTTACTGAGCACGTCGCGACTCGCGACGAGGTTCGTCGCGACTCGCGACGAGCCTCGCGAAGTCATCGCGACTCGCAGAAAGGTGAGTCCGAGAGCTCAAAATTTTCTGAGCTCGTCGCGACTCGCGACGAAGGGTGTCGCGACTCGCGACAAGCCTCGCGAAGTCATCGCGACTCGCGGAAAGTTGAGTCCGGAAGCTCAAAATTTTCTGAGCTCGTCGCGACTCGCGACGAAGTGTGTCGCGACTCGCGACGAGCCTAGCGAAGTCATCGCGACTCGCGGAAAGGTGAGTCCGAGAGCTCAAAATTTTCTGAGCTCGTCGCGACTCGCGACGAAGTGTGTCACGACTCGCGACGAGCCTCGCGAAGTCATCGCGACTCACGGAAAGTTGGCGCTGGGAGTGATTTTTCTCCCCTGTTCGTCGCGACTCGTGACGAAACCCATCGCGACTCGCGACGGCAGGGTATCCCAGGCTTAAAATTTTTCTTTTGCTTACCAACTGTCCAAGCTTTCTTCCCTCGTTTATTGATCTCGTTCCTTCATCTCCTTCATTGCAATGCACTTCACTTTGCTACAAAATCACAGAAAAACAAGCCATAAAAAGAACAAAACAAAACAACAAAAAACTAAGAAACAAAAACTAAAATAAACAAAAACTAAAAGAAATGCCGAATTTATTTAACTTCGTCGGCACGACGAAGCTCCGTATGTTTAAGGTCGTCGGCACGACCCTAATGTTATCCGTATGGTGAAGGCTTGAAGCTCTTCACCATGAGCATCCAAAATAAGAGAGGTGGGGGCACAAAACTTTCAAGAGGAAAGTCTTGTGGAGGTGGAGATGGTTCAAAGGGAATTAAGTGGTTAGGGAGCTTGGGATAATCTTTCGGCTCCTCTCTCGTTTCCCTCAAAACTTCCAAAAATGGTGGAGTTGGTTCACTAGGTGGGAGAAGGGGTGACGATGCTAATGGATGTAGCACTATCACCTCTTCCTCCATTTTTCTATCCTCCACAACCAACTCCTCATCCCTTTCAAACTCAAAATCATTTTTATTGGTGACCTCACTCACCGAATCATCGAGTTCAAGTTGGGATGGTGTGTTTTCGGAATCACGAGCTTCCATGCGGGCCAATACCTCTAATATGTTCCTCATATGCCCCTCAATGGCCTCAACACTAGAGGAGAGCTGGGTATCCGGCTCCTCACTAGTAAAGGCATTCAAGTTTGCTATCCTATTTAAGACATCCTCACGTGTCAAACTTGAACTTCCTTGTTGGGCTTGGTTTTGGGGTATGGTATAGGGTAGTGATGGCCAACTAGGTTGCTCGTAATATAGGTTTTCCGGCTCATTCTCATACCACAAATCCGGACTACCACTCCATTCCGGATTGTAAGAGTTGTGGTATGGATAGCATTCATGAGCTTCTTGCCCTTGTAAACCAATATCTCCTACCTCTTGATAGCACTCTTCATAGTATCCATGGTTTTGGAAACCAAGGGTTCTTTCTCGGTCATCGTGTTGTTCCCACAACAAAGGGCAAGATTCGGTAGGATGGTCGGAATGACACATCCTACAAAACCTTGCTTGTTGAGCCTCTCTTCTCATCATGAGTTCCCTCAAGGTGAGACGCTCCATTAAATTTTATTTTTATTTTTTTTTTCAAAAGTTCGGAATCATAGTGCAAGGATTCTCGATAAACACTAGAATGCTCTGCATTGTGCCCACGGTGCGCATCCTGACTATCCTTGGCATGTCCAGCACTTTGATCAGCGTGCTGATTTTTAACCTCGGGCAACTTGCTTCTTATAGCACCATGATGGTTTGCGACACCAATACGAATCCCTGGTGCTCGGGTTTCCTTAGCGCCTCTCTCGCCACCTTTACGGATAACTCTTATTCCTTCATTACTCTTCGATGTCTCCATAGCTAGGATACCTTTTCCCTTTCTTAACCTCTCTGACTTTTCATTATCCGAGAATCTATCTTCGAGAACTATATCCTCACCCCCTTGAACCGAGCCTAAGATGGGACTATCTCCGAGATTATGATCATGCATTTTTCTCACCCCAACTTGGCCTTTACCTCCTTTCTTGCGATTCTTCTTCCCCCTTATGTTATCACCATTGTTTCCATTCCTTACCGTAGTGTTATGAACTTCCTCTTCTTTATTTTTCCAGAAATTTTCTGACGGGCGGGCGGTCGTCGCGCCCGCCGTGCAAAAGATAATTTATAAGCCCTTTTTGCTTACTTTCTACAACTAGGTAGATAGCGGCAAATCGGGGTCGTCCAATGAGAAGAGGGATCTTCCTAAGCAATCAAGCACAAATGGTTGATACTAGGCTAGGAGTAACTATATTTACACACACTTAAAAGCAAGTAAAAGGGGGGGGGGGGGTTGGTTGGTTGGTTTCCTAAGTTAACAAAGATAAAAAGACAAGATAACTAGCAAGGTCAAGTGACTATGCTAATCATCAAACGAAACTAAAGAAAAGGGGTTTTAAACTACAAAGATAAAATGCCTTGGGGGCAACGGATATCCACTTCCACATCTAATGTAGTTCATTGAATCATTCACACCTTCCATCATATAGCATTCAGGACCCAACACTCACACACCCATCTAGCAAGTACCACAACACACACATCACAAGGAGTTCTAAGTTCATGCTCATAGATCTTCATGCAAAGGCGCTACGGAATTCGTCACATTCCTACACCTAAACAATTCAACCACACAAGCACTACCTATGCTCAAACAACTCATGGCACACATGCAGTGAAACACACCGTCAAGAATACATAAACGCCAAATAACAAATGCTTCAAGAATGAATTTAAATCATCTATTCAATACTTCAACTACTTGTCGTGGAGACTAAACTCCTATCCTTCTTAGTTCGTAGTTTGCGAGAGTGAGTTCCACATCTCTCGTCAAACCTCACCAATGACTCCTGAGTCGCGACCACGACTCAAGGTGTCATTGGTGGCATTTAGCACGAAGGACCAACAAGCTTGGCAATGCCTATGACCACTACACCGTGACTAAGCATTTAACCAATTCATGCAATTACACGAGATTAGTCAAGAGCGACCACTCATAGACCACGAGCATATAACTCTTCTCGTTTGCTACACAAACGAACATGACGAAGAGTTCAACATCAATCACATTCGTCTAGCACATTATCAATCCATCAACACAATCAAAAGCTCTAAATCATACTCTCACATTACTAACAAGAACAGGGGGGAAATTAACCCAAATCCCCCAAACCCTAGCTAGCAATTCATCCAAGCATTTCATATCATCAAGCTCTCAACAACATTAATAGAATCAACAATTAACATTCAAAGCACAATAAAAGCACAATAGCAAAAACACCAAATAGATAGATAGAAATGAGTTCTTGCTACAGAGATAATGGAAGCTTCAATCCTTTGCTCCCAAGAACAAAACTACTCTAGAACAACAAAAGACATAATTAAACTAAGAAAAAGCTAAGAAAAGAAAGAAGAGAAAAACCTAGGTTTTGGAGCCCTAAAACCCAGAGAAAAATGGGCTGAGCAAAACTGGAGAAGAGGAGGAAAGAGAGTAGTATTTATAGTGCAAAGAAGATAAAGTTGATTTCTGGCCGCCCGTTGGTCGCGACTCGCGACGAGTTCGTCGCGACTCGCGACGGTGTTGGTCACGACTCGCGATGGTGTCGCGACGGGGTCGCGACGGAGCCAGAGTTTTGCATTGTTTCTTTGTCTTCTTCATAGCCATCCCTCTCAATCTTCAAGTCTTCAACGGCTCCAAAAATGGTCTTCAACGGCCTCCGGTCATCATGTCTTCGAAGTGAGTATCCAAAAGTCTTCGAAAGTATAGTCTTCAATGTCTTCCGGTCTTCGTTGCTTCCGTGTTCTTCCCTTGTCACACAAAATCCACTTAGAAGAGGTAAAAGAGTACAAAGTTGCTTTTGCATCTCCTAAGTGAATTTCAAGGTAAAACACAAGCTCTCGATAATAAAAGAGCACAAAAGTGATCCTAAATACTACTAAATAATGCATCTAAAATAGACACATCATTTTCACACCCTTCTATTAGGTGGGTGTTTTCACCACAAGTCGGACACCAAGGGCAGTAGTAATCATAAATTATCTTCTGCGTATGCACTTCCCCACTTGGTACACGAAAATTCACTTTCTCCTTCAGCTCCTTAGATGTGTCAACCCAAATTAAGAGGCACGCATAGTAACCTCTTAATTCGAGCGTACCATTATCCGTGAGGATTGGTTCTCCAATAGAAGTATGTCTCTTCTCCAATGCCTTCTTGTGCCAGTAGCTCTTAGGCATATGCTCCATCCTTATCCATACTGGTATACAACATATTCATAATTATATATACTACTTATTTTATACACAACTAATTTTATATAATTATGAATAAGTTGTACATAATATTTTATTCGGTGAGAAAATAAAGTTTATGTATTTATGTTCGACTACGATCATGTATTACTCAAACTCTACATTTAATTCATTTCATTTGAAAATATAAACATAAAGTCATAGTTAAAAACATATATATGAAAAATTTTAAAATATAAAAGAAATGGAATTGTATAAAAAAAATTAAAACTTATATTTTAGTTTTATTGAAAATTAATTACATTACTAATATATACATATATATAATTATTTTAAACGTGCATCGCAGAGGTGTTATCTGTTATTAAAATACTTATAATTAAGTACCATGTCAATGAGAGTGATGTGCGACGTCGGTCACAAAAACAATCGACGTAGGTAAGTCGAACATGCGTACGACATTGGTCATTTGTGTCAGGGATAGGTACGTGCAACTGGTCACAATGTCAGGTAAGCTAGACATGTGTGCAACGTTAGTCATTTGTGTTTGGGATAGGTACGTACGACCTCGGTCACAATGTCGGTAAGACAGACATGCATGCGATGTCGGTCATTTCTTATCTGCGAATACGACATGCTACGTCGGTCACAACGTCGGTGGGACAGACATGTGTGCGACGTTGGTTATTATTGTATGGGATAGGTATGTGCGACCTCACTCACAACGTCGGTAGGCTAGATATGCTTCCAACGTTGATAATTCTTATCTGGGATAGGTACGTGTAACCTCGATTATAATGCCGGCAAGCCAGATATGCGTGTGACGTCACTCATGCAGAATTTTTGCCTCAATTTTTTAACCTAGGTAAAAAATATTTTTTCATTAAAAAAATACAACAGAGGCAAAAGAAATTTTTACCTCGGTTTTTTAAGGTTAAGGAAAAAACTGAGGTAAAAGAGGCAAAGTAATAGATGTTGTTTCTTGTAATGTTAGATTTGAATTTCACATATGGGATGAACACAAAAAAGAAAAGAAAAGAAAGGAAAAGGAGAGAGTGTTTCTCTCTCTTTCTCTCTAAAGTGCTCTCCTAATGATCTAATCTACTTTGTACATCTAGAAGAAAAGAAAAGAAAAGATAAAGAAAGAGGAGAAAAACTCTAAAGAGGGCTCTCCTCTACTTTCTAACTAGAGAGAGAAAGAAAATCTATATTATGCCTACTTATGGTTTAGCATAAAACTAAGACTCCTATATATAGTAGTAGGAGATTAGGCCCAAAAATTGGCCCAAAATAAGCCAAAATGAGGCTAAAACCCTAGCCAGTCTTTTCCTCTTGTGGCAGAATCTTTCTCAAATAAACTACTCAAATCTGTGAAGCTTCTAGAGTTGATCTTTAGTGCATTAAATAGAGCTCGGAAAGACAAAGATTTTGATATATGATAAACGGAAAATGGATGAGATTTGAGAGAGTTATGACCAAAATAATGAGAAGCCAAAGTCATCCACCCTTAGCACGGGCCGTCACGGATGGTGCGGTCCGTGCCAAGTACATGTCATGAGAAGCACGATCCTGTGCGGGCCGAGGTTCTTCATCTGGAAATGTGCACTTGATTAGTAGTTGAGCCGTGGCGCGAGGCTCTGGCACGGACCGTGTGCTATGGTGCGTGCTGGGGTCAGGAAGCACAGTTTGCTCAGAAGTTTGGCACAGGGCACAGACTATGGTGTGGACCTTCAGCTGGTTTTGTCATCTTAATGTTGGAACGGTGTGTGCCATTGTAAATGGGATGGTCTACGCTAATACTTAACCAGTTTTGAACAAATACTTAAACTCGAGCTGTGCAGGCCATGAGGTATGGTGCGGGTCGTGCCATTACCCCATGCTAAATCATTTGGCATGAATCATTGCCTCACACTGGAACTGTTGGTGCGGGGTGTCTCCTCTGGCGCAGGCCGTTGGTGCTTGATCATGAATGGCCCACTCTAACCTGTGGTACCTTGGCCGGCCAAACTTGTTTCCTTCGCTAGGAGTGAACCGTTAGTCCAATTTTTGAGTTGTAGTAGTCAATTTGGTAGTGCTCGATAAGACAAATCCAATAGAATAAGATTTGATAGCTAATTATTATTGTATCATTCTTATACTTTGGTACAACTCATCGGACCACGATTTCCATTTCTTCATTAGCCGTTTTGATCTCCGTTGCCACCTAACTTTGACTCCAATCACCTTCTACTACATATTTATGTTCGTGGCCTTTGTCTACTACCATTTTAGAGGTGAATGGCCTTCGATCTCTTCTACCATCCTCACAAACGGCCTTCAATATCTTCTATCGCCCTTACAAATGGCTTTCACATAGAACTTAACCAAAAAGTACCCACGGATGACCCACTAAAGATGATGAAATGCAAGATCTAGGAGCCCGTGGATACAAAATGTCCATTCTCATTAAGTCTACAAAATGCAGGATTTAGACAGTAAAACCAAACATGGCCATCTTAACCCATTGTCATGTACACTCAACTAATAATAGCAATCCATCATAAAAAAAATACCACAGTTATGTCGGATGCAACGGTTAACGCACACAAAATGAAGCACATCAGGCTCCCCACACTTAACCATTTGCTTGTCCTCGAGTAAAAAGAGACAAGAAAAAGAATTAAGTGAAATGTAGCGTGCAAATATAAGTTAAACGAGGTATCCCACTTATTCCTAGATTACCCCATTTCACCCAAAAGAGTAAGAATCTCACAACTCTCACACTACATTACCCCATTTCACCCAAGATTGCCTCATTTGAAGACTTTGAAGACTTTGAAGATTACCTTTGAACATTTGAAGATGTAAAGACTAGCATTTGAGCTTTTGAATACTTGAAGAATTGAAGATAAGTGAAGAGAAGAGGAGGACTTGAAACAAAAAGAAAGAAATCAAGATGTTGAAACTAGGCTCGGTCGCAACTCGCGATGGATTGGTCACAAGTCGCGATGGATGGGTGGCTTGAAACTTGCTTACTTTGTTGTATTATAAATATTGAATCCTATCCTCTCCTCTTGAGATATCTTCTTCTTCCTGCAATTTTCTAGGATTCAAAACCCTAGTTTTCCTTTCTTTCTTTTCTTAGTTTTTGTAGGTTAATCATGTATTTTTATTATCTAGGTTAGTTTAACCTTGGAAATAATTGATTGAAGCTTCCATATCTATGTAGTAAGAACCTCTATTTCGCTCTATCTTGAAGAATTGGTTATTTAGCATTCATGTGTTTTAATGTGATATTTTACTTCATTAATATCATGGGTTGTTTGACAATAGGAAGTGTTTGTATGATTGAAATTTTAGGGTGTTAGGAAAGTTACAAATTTCTTAACTCATTTGGCATGAAAATCCTTGAACATGGACTGAGAACTTCTAGTGTATAATGTGTTGTAATTCTTGCTAGATAAGTATGTTAATGTGGATTGTTCTCATATTTATCCTATGGATGCAATGAGAGGTTGAATCTTGAATGTGGTTTGTTTTTGGTTTAGCGTAATGAATGCTATGTTTAGTTAAATGGATATGTCTTTGGTAGAAGGCTTGTTGTTATCAAATCTATGGTTCATCATGTATAATGTCATTGATGAAATACCTTTATGGTGTGATTTGCCTAAAGTGATTGTCAACGAGGTTTGTCAATGGCTGTTGTTTGTCTTTGCAAATTACTATTAAGAAGGAATGAATGTTGATCTTCAAATGGGAAGTTTTAGCATTTCCCATGGGTAATGGATGTGATAGAATGAGTGAATGGTTCAATGATCTACATTGGGTTTGGAAGTGGATATTAATTTCCCCCAAGGCTTTATCTTTTTGTAGTTTTTTTCTTAGTTTGTTTGATGATTAGCATAGTTACTTGACTTAGCGAGTTATCTTGTCTTTTAATTTCATAACATAGGAAAACCAACCAACCCCCCCCCCCATTTACTTGCTTTTATATATCTACATATGTATATACTTCTAGTATAATATCAACTTTATACGTTTAAACGCTTAAGAAAATCCCTCATCTTTGTGGACGACCCCTACTTGCCACTATCTACTTAGTTGTAGATAGGAAGCATTTAGGGCTTATAAATTTTACTTTGAGAGGTACGATGATGACCTCCCAAATTTTGGTATCGTTACTGGGGAAGAGGCATTTAATTTTAAGTGTTTAGGTATCTTTGGTTTCATATTAGCTAGTTTTTTTAATTTTCACTCCCTAGAGGTTGTTTCTTTTCCGTGTAGGTATTTCTTGGGTTCTTGGTGAATATTTATCGAGGATCCTTGCAATATGATTTTGTACTTTTGAAAGAAAATTGAGCGTCTCACCTTGAGGGAACTCATGATGAGAAGAGAGGCTCAACAAGCAAGGTTTTGTAGGATGTGTATTCCAACCATTGTACCGAGTCTTTTTTTTTGTTGAGGGAAGAGTACTATTTGGGGGAAAACCCTTGGTTTAAAAACCAAGGGTATTATGAAGAGAGCTACCAAGAGGTAGGAAATGTTGGTTTTCAAGGGCAAGAGGCTCAAGAATGATATCCATACCACAATTCTTACAATTCGGAGTGGAGTGATATTCCAGATTGGTGGTATGAGAATGAGTCGGAAAAAAAACAATACGAGCAAAAAGTTTGGCCATGACCATATTATGCCATACCCCAAAACCAAGCCCAACAAGGAAGTTCAAGTTTGACATGTGAGGAAGTCATGAATGCAATAGACAACTTGAACAACTTGACTACTAAAGAACCAGACACTCGGCTCTCCTCTAGTGTTGAAACTATTAAGGGGCATGCGAGGAATATATTAGAAGTGTTAGCCCAAATTGAAGCTCGTGATTCAAAAAATGCACCATCCCAAGTTGAACTCAAGGATTCGGTGAGTGAGGTCACCATGGGAAATGAGCTTGAGTTCAAAGGGGATGAGGAGTTGGTTGTTAAGGATGAAAAAATGGAGAAAGAGGTGATTGTGCTACATTCATTAGCATCATCACCCCTACCTCCACCTAGTGAACAAACTCCACCATTTTCGAAAGTTTTGAGGGAGACAAGAGAGAAGCCAAAAGACTACCCCAAGCGCCCTAACCACCAAACTTCCTTTAAACCATCTCCACCTCAACAAGACTTTCCTCTTGAAAGTTTTCTAGCCCCACCTCTCTACTTTTGGATGATCATGGTGAAGGGTTTTAAGCCTTCACCATACGGAAAAAATAGGGTCGTGCCGATGATCTTAAATATACAAGGCTTTGTCGTACTGACGGCGTAAATAAATTTGTCCTTTATTTTTGTTTTTGTTGTTTAGTTTTTGTTATTTTGTCTTGTTCTCTTTACTGTGTTCTTCTGTGATTTTGTAGCAAAGTGAAGTGCATTTCACTGGAGGAGATAAGGAATGAGATCCATGAGAAAGGGAAGAAAGAAAGCTTAGAAAGTTGGCAAGAAAAAAAATAAATTCTTCCTAAGTGCTAGGAAACCCTGTCGTCAAGAGTCGCGATGCACAGGGGAGTAAAATGAACTCCTAGCACCAGCTTTTCCTTAGTCGCAACATGGCCATTGCCAGTTGTGACATGGACATCATGAGTCACGATGGAATCAGAACAATTTCTAAAATAATTGAGCTCACAGACCCAAGATATCGCGAGTCACGACCGATACTATCGCGAGTCGCGACCGATACTGTCGCGAGTTGCGATGAAGAAACTATCTTTTCAACTGAGCTTAAATACTGTATAATTCTTCCTTCTTCTCCACCAAATACTACCAAGAACCACCACACCTCCACTCATTCCTCCACCATCATACATATATTGACATATGAACATTCTTGCACCTTTATAGTACTTTTATTGATTTTTGTATGCCGACTACATCAATGTGAGTGTAGTAGCTATATTCTGTAATGATACTTGGATATGTGTTGATATATGTTGGATATTTTTATTGGAAAATATTATAGTGGTGATTGCATGATAGATCGTTTGTTCTTTGAGAATACTATGGTTATTAACTTCTAATGCTAAACCTAATATTACAAATTCTTATAATTCTGTGAGTTTGATGTTGACCTCTGTGGTGTTAGTCTTGATCAAACGGCGCCATGGAGACAACGTTTTGCTAAAGGGGTGAGTTCTTCTACGACACTTTTACACCCCCTCCCGGCTCCAAAACCAATTTTGGGGCTGATTCTATACAATTGCATGGGATTGCATTGTATCACCGGTGACTATGCAGAGAAATGGGAGTCACCCTACCTCTTACCCTGAGTTTTATTGTTTTTGCCCTACATGTTTACATTGAGGGAAATGTAATGTTTTAAGCACGGGGAGGGGTTAGAGGACTCACATGCATGCTAGCTTGATTTGGAATGCTCTTTGCTACTTTTTGTTGGAAAACATGAGAAAAGGGAAGAAAAAATTGAAGAAAAAAAAGAAAATGAAAAAAAATTAAAAAGAAAACCCGTAAGTTGAAGGGAAACTTAGGCAACTTTGGGGGCCCAGATAGGTCGAAAACCCAAAAGAGAGACCTAGGCAAAAATAAGAGGCTAAATGTGCAGAAAATTGTGAGATGTGCACCAAGGAAACATGATGTGTGGCTAGGATGAAAACCTGAAAGGGCTCCTAGGAAAAATGAGAGAAAGGGAGAAAGGAAAATGCTATGATTTCACTCATTTATCAGTGTCAGAGTCATAAGGTTGCGGTGGTCATATGGATGGATTGGGTAGCTCAATATCTTGAGACCTCTTGGGGTTGGGTAACTTAGCGGGTTGAAAAATGAAGTATGGTTATGAAATTATTGATTCTTTTATACTTTGTTTTGGTTGATATATTGGCATTGGGTGAAGTATGGGTTTTAATCCTATATGGTTTTTATTTTATTTTGTGTCATTGGACTTTGGTTGATATATTGGTATGAAGTGAAGTATGTGCTCGAACCTTTCATATGGTTTTGACTTTATTTTGTGCCATTGAACTTTGGGATTATCAATTTGGGACTTTGAAAATTTTTTATGGGTAGTGATTGATAAGTGGTAGGTTTGGTTCACTTTAGGAATTGGGGTTGTGTGTGAAAAAAATTTTCGCATTTGAGCTTTGATTTTGGGATTTATGATATTGAGAGTTTTTGTGAGGTTTTGATTGGGGGAATATTAGTTTAGGATGTGGACATATGAATTCCTTTGTGTGCTTGAATCTTTTCTTACTCGAGGGCAAGTAAGATTTAAGTGCGTGGAGGTTTAATGTGCCCATTTTATATGGTTATATTAGGACTTTTAGGATTCACTTTTGTACACTTTTGTGGTCTAGATGTGGCATTTTACCTTGAAATACTCCAAGAAAATAATTAAAAGCGACTTTTACGCTTTCATTAATTTTCTAGACGATTTTGTGTGACAAGGAAAATTGCTTGAAGACTTTGAAGATTACCTTTGAATATTTGAAGATTTAAAGACTTGCATTCGAGCTTTTCAAGACTTGAAGAATAGAAGATAACTGAAGTAAAGAGGAGGACTTGAAATAAAAAGTAGAAAGAAATCAAGATGCTGAAACTGGGCTCGGTCGCAACTCGCGATGGATTGGTGGCAAAAAACTTTCTTAATTTTTTGTACTATAAATGCTAAATACTATCCTCTCCTCTTGAGATATCTTCTTCTTCCTGCGATTTTCTGGGATTCAAAACCCTAGTTTTCCATTCTTTCTTTTCTTAGTTTTTGTAGGTTAATCATGTACTTTCATTATCAAGGTTAGTTTAATCTTGGGAACAATTGATTGAAGCTTCCATATCTATGTAGTAAGAACCTCTATTTCACTCTATCTTGAAGTATTTGTTATTTAGCATTCATGTGTTTTAATGTGAAGTTTTAATTCATTTATATCATGGGTTGTTTGAGAATAGGAAGTGTTTGTATGATTTTAGTGTTAGGGTGTTAGGAAAGTTGCAAATTTCTTTTGACATTTGGCATGAAAATCCATGAACATGGACTGGGAACTTCTAGTGTATAAAGTGTTGTAAATCTTGCTAGATAAGTATGTTAATGTGGAATGTTCTCATATTTATCCTATAGATGCAATGAAAGGTTGAATCTTGAATGTGGTTTGTTTTAGGTTTAGCCTAATGAATGATATGTTTGGTTAAATGGCTATGTCTTTGGTACAAGGCTTGTTGCTATCAAATCTATGGTTCTTCATGTATAGCGCCATTGATGAAATACCTTTATGGTGTGGTTTTCCTAAAGTGATTGTCAACGAGGTTTACAAATGGTCGTTGTTTGTCTCTGCAAATTACCATTAAGAAGGAATCAATGTTGATATTCGAATGGGAAGTTTAAGCATTCCCCATAGGTAACAGATCTGAGAGAATGAGTGAATGGTTCAATAATATACATTAGGTTTGGAAGTGGATATTAATTTCCCCAAATGCTTCATCTTTTTGTAGTTTTAAACCCCTTTACTTAGTATGCATGATGATTAGCATAGTTACTTGAGTTTGCGAGTTATCTTCTTTTAATTTTATAACTTAGGAAAACCAACCAACCAACCCCCCCCCATTTACTTGCTTTTATATATCTACATATGTATATACTTTTAGCATAATATCAACCTTATATGTTTAAACACTTAAGAAAATCCCTCTTCTTTGTGGACGACCCCGACTTGCCATTATCTACTTAGTTGTACATAGGAAGCACCTAGGGCTTATAAATTTAATTTTGAGAGGTACGGAAATAATCTCCCATAGTGCAAGGATCATTGTTTTGCACCAAAAACTCAAGCAATACCTACTCCGCTAAACAAAAAGTAAAACAAAAGAAATACTAACTACACTAATAAAACTTGGTGCTAATTAATACTTGAGCTGGATAGCATCCTCGACAGCAGCGCAAAAATTTGACCCACCTCCACCCGGGGTCGTTAATCGTAGATAATTTACCCGAGTGGAGGCTGAGATCAAAGGTGTCAAAGATAGAGATTTATATTCTGCACCCGTTCTCACTGCTACGCTACCTAGAGGGTACTTAGCGGTAAGCCCTAGGTTTGTCCACAGATATGCTAGGGCTCAAGTCTCAACTAAAAACACAAGCTTGTACAGGTTATCAATCCGTACAAGTGAAAGGAATAGCTAGTAAATGGAAACAAGAGGGGAGGGTTTGGATTTTAAAATTAACAACTACAACGCATAAAGTAAAAGAGACAAATAAGCTAATTAAACTAAGTACTTGGGGAGTCATTTTGCAACATGATTAACCTAATGTTTCGATCATTGATTCAGTCACATGCAAGATTTACTAGGCAACCTAATATTGTGTTCACAACACGTGGTGTGGCCGATGGCATACACTTCCATGTACCTATCACATCGGGTGCACTCGAAACCCTCCATCGATGCCACCATCATAATTAGAGGAGTACAAAAAGGTCTAATCATTGTCGTAGGTCTGTTTCTCCCTCGTACGATTATGTCTTGGGCTTCCACCATGAATACAAAACATCCCCAGGGTCCTATCGACTAGGCCCAAGGGTCGTTGGCACCTTATCAATGATCTAGGGTCTCTCACACCCTAGTTTGCAACTTTTTCACTCTTTTTACCCGCATCCTATCACAAAACTTGTAATCAGCTAAGACTGGTGCAATGGCAAATAAGTCTGAGTATGACTCAGGTTTCCTATGCACACACTCACGCAGATGCAACATAATCCCTTACCCATTTCAACATCCAGGTTTCTCTTCCCAAGGGGGTATCAATAAGAGCACCATACATGAATACAACTCAAAGTGTGTGCTGGTATGTTGTAAAATGTTTATGAATTTATAACATTCAAGCAAAAACATAATAATATCCTGAACACATATAATAGGATGAATCTAATGAATCTCACAAAACATAAGTTAAAACATGCAATACAATTATCCCCAAGTAATAAATTTACTCTAGAAAAGACAATTTCATGGAAAGAATTGAGATAGATGCCATGGATTTTACAAAATAAGATGAAGAAAAGAAATGAAAATGATAAAAGATAAGGAGAGAGGAGAAAAACTCTAGAGAGAGTTCTCTTCTTTCTACCTAGAGAGAGAAATAAAATCTACATTATGTTTATTTAGGGTTTACTAGAACACTAAGGCTCCTATATGTAGTAGAAGGGGATTGGGCCTAAAGATAAGCACAAAATAGGCCAAAATTAGGTCAAAACCTTGGTCACCCTTTCCTTCTTGTGGCAGAATCTTTCTTGAATAAACTGCTAAAATAAGTAAACCTTCTTTAGCTGATATTTAGTGCACTGGATAGGTTTCAGAAAGATGAATATTTTGATATATGGTAGAGGGAAAATGGATGAAAACTGAGTGGGTTGTGACAAAAATAGTTAGAAACTATAGTTCAGCCGCCCCAAGCGCGGGCCGTCATAGATGGCATTATCTGTGCCAAGTACTTGTCGCGGGATGTACAATCATGCACAGTCCATGGATCTTCATCATCCTAAGGCGCTTGATCAAACTCAAGGCCTTGACGCAAGGCTCTGGTGCAGACCGTGGGCTATGGCGTGTGTTGTCGTAATGGGATGGTCTGCGGCCAAACTTTGCCATTTTTGAGCAAATTCTTGAACTCGAGCTGCACAGACCGTGAGGTATGGTGTGGGTCACACCATTTCCTCATTCAAAATCATTTGGCATCAATCATTTCCTCGCACTGGAACTATTGACACGGGGCATCTCCTCTAGCGCGGGCCATTGGTGGTTGACAATGAACGGCTGGCGCTGACCCGTGGCACCATGGCCAGCTAAACTTGTTTCCTTTGCTACGGGTGAATGCTAGTCCGATTTTTGAGTTCTAGTAGTTGATTTTGTAGTGCTAGAGAAGATGAATCCAATGGAATAAGTCTTCAAGGATAATTTTTTTGGATGTTTCTCAGACTTAAGCACAACTCGTCAGACCATGATTCCCCATTTATTCATTACCCGCTTTGATCTCCGTTGTAGCCTATCTATGACTTCAATATCCTTCTACTATGCATTGATGTTCATGGCCTTCGTCTACTACCATTCTAGAGGCGAATGGCCTTCGATCTCTTCTACCGTCCTTGCGATCGGCCTTCAATAACTTCTACCACCCTTACGAACAGCCTTCACATAGAATGTAACCAAAATGTACCCACGGGCAACCCACTAAAGATGATCAAATGGAAGATCTAGGAGCCCGTGGATACAAGATGTCCATTAGTACTAATTAAGTCTACAAAACACAGGATTTAGACGATAAAATGAAACATGGCCGTCTAAACCCCTTTTCACGTAAACTCACTAAACTAGCGATCTTCCATACAAAACGTGCTAAAAACTATGCCAGATGCAATGGTTAACGCACACAAAATTAAGCACATCAGTAGTGCAAGGGTCCTTAGTTTCCACCATGAACTCATGCAATACCTACTCTGGAAAACAACAAACAAAACAAAAGAAAATACCCACTATTCTACTAACACATTGTGCTAATTAATACTTGAGCTGGATAGCATCCCCGGCTACGACGAAAAAATTTAACCCGCCTTCACCCGGGGTCTTTAATTGTATCTAATTAACCGGAGCGGAGGCTGAGGAGGCTAAAGATAAAACTTATATTCTACTCCCGTTCTCACTACTATGCTAGCGACAGGCCCTAGGTTTATCCACAGATATGTTTGGGCTCTATTATAAACTAAAAAAAACCTCGTAGGAGTCATCAATTCATACGAGTGAAAAAGGTAACTAGTAAATGCAAACAGGGGGGGTTATGGATTTTCAAACTAACAACTACAATGCATAAAGTAAAAAGACAAATAAGCTAATTTAACTAAGCACTTGGGGAGTCATTGTACAACATGATTAATTTAACATTTCGATCCTCGATTGATTCACATGTAAGATTTACAAATCAACCAAATACTGTGTTCACAACACGTGGTGTGGTTGATAGCTTACACTTCCCCGTACCTATCATGTTGGGTGAGCACACAACCCTCCATCGACACCGCCATATTAATTAGAGAAGTACAACAAGGTCCGACCATTTTTGTAGGTCCGTTTCTCTCCCGTGTGATTACGTCCTGAGTTTCCACCACAAATTCACAACTTTCCACGGGTCCTATCAACTAGGCCCAAGGTTCGTTGGCACCTTATCAATGATCTTGGGTCTCTCAAACCCTAGTTTTCTACTTTTTCACTATCTGTACTCCCAACCTATTGGAAAACTTTAGTAATCAGCTAAGTGATGAGACGGCAAATGCATGTATTTTCCAAAGCATTTAACATCTCTTTTGTCCTATTTTTATTGTAAGATTGCTAGATTTATATAGGTTTACATGATAAGGGGTTTAGATAGCCATTTTTGGTTTTTATATCTAAACCCTTCATTCTGTAACCTATGTTTAGCCTAATGGAGTTTTGGTCCTTACGAGTATCTAGATTCCTCTTTGTAAGCTTAATTTGTAGATTACTTGTGAGTTCCTAGGAGTGACTTAGTGAAGGCCATTCAAAAGGATGGTAAAGGATGGAAGGTCACTCACAAAGTGGTAGAAGATAAAGTGAATAAAGGAGAGCAAAGCAGAGGGTGAACAAAGATTTATGTTTTGAAGCAGAGTTCTGAGAATTTTTCGAGAGGAATCTGCCTCTAAGGGTGGTACCATTTTATTTCTCTTCTTGATTACTATTAAACCAACTACAAGAATTCCCAAAACGGATCAACGGTTCACCCAGAAGAAGCAAAACAAAATGGGACTTTTTTCCTTCGCGAGTCGCGAGTCGCGACTGGCGACAAGTGTATCGTGACTCGCGAAATGTTGACCTGAGAGCTCAAAATTTTCCTGATCTGTTCGTGACTCGTGATGGAGGCATCGTGACTCACGATAATTGCCCTGAAACTTACTTTTTACTCCCTTTTTTCTTGTAATATATATAGCTTTTCACCCCCTTCTTCCCCAACTCTCTAAGCCCAGCTTGGGGGCTCCAAAACCTAGTTTTTCACCATTTTCTTCCATTTCTTCTTCTTTCTTTGTAGATCTTTGTTCTATGTTGTAGGTTTTTATTATCTAGCTTATTTTTGTACTTGGGAGCAATTGATTGAAGCTTCAACACCTATGTAGTAAGAACCTTTATTTCACTCTTTCTCGAAGCATTTGTTATTTAACATTCATGTGTTTAAATGTGATGTTTTACTTCATTTATGCTATGGGTTGTTTGAGTATATGAATTTTTTGTATGATTGAAGTGTTAGGGTGTTAGGAAAGTTGTAAATTTCTTAGCTCTTTCACATGAGAATCCAAGAACATAGAATTAGAATTTCTTGTGCATAATGTGTTGTGATTCTTGCTCGATAAATATGTTAATGTGGATTGGTCTCATGTTTATCCTATAGATGAAATGAAAGGTTGAATCTTGAATGTGGTTTGTTCTAGGTTTAGCCTAATGAATGCTATGTTTGGTTAAATGGCTATGTCTTTCGTAGAAGGCTTTTTGTTATCAAATCTATGGTCCTTCATGTATAATGCCATTGATGAAATACCTTTATGGTGTGGTTTGCCTAGATTGATTATCAATGAGATTTCCAAATGGTCGTTGTTTTTGTTTGCAAATTACTATTAAGAAGGAATGAATGTTGATCTTTGAATCGGAAGTTTTAACATTCCCCGTAGGTAACGAATGTGATAGAATGAGTGAATGGTTCAATGATCTACACTAGGTTTGGAAGTGGATATTAATTACCCCTAAGGATTTGTCTTTCGTATTTTTTACCCCTTTTTCTTAGTTTGTTTGATGATTAGCATTGTTATTTGACTTTGCTAGTTATCTTGTCTTTTAATTTCATTACTTAGGACCACAACCAACCAAAACCCCCATTTTTACTTGATTTTATATATCTATATATATCTACTTCTAGCCTAATATAAACCTTATATGTTTAAACACTTAAGAAAATCCCTCTTCTTCGTGGACGACCCCAATTTTCCACTATCTACTTAATTGTACTTAGTAATCATAAACGGCTTATAAATTATAACTTTGAGAGGTACGACGATGACCTCTCACTAAGACTGGTGCAATGGAAAATAAGTCAGAGTATGACTCGGGTCTCCTGTGCACACACTCACGCAGACGCAACATACTCCTTTACCCATTCAAGCATCCAGGTTTTTCTTCCTAAGGAGGCAATGCCTATACATGAATACATCCTAAAGTGTGTGCCGGTATGTGGTCTAATATTCATGCATTTAAAAAATTCAAAAACAATCATAATAATATCATGAACACACATAATAGGATGAATCTAATGAATCTCAAAAAAATAAATAGATTAAATCATGCGCTACATTTACAAGCTATGGAAACTACTTCATAGACATATAATTCAAATATAGATTTGAATTCCACATCTAGGATGAACACGAAAAAAAAAAGAAAAGAAAGGAAAGAAGAGAGTGTTTCTCTTTCTCTAAAGTGCTCTCCAAATGATCTAATCTACTTTGTACATCTAGAAGAAAAGATAAGATAAGATAAGGAAGGAGAAGAAAAACTCTAGAGGGAGATCTCCTCTTCCTTCTAACTATAGAGAGAAAGAAAATAAACTTTATACCTACTTAGGTTTTAGTAGAAGACTAAGGTTCTTATATGTATTATTAGGAGATTGGGCCTAAAAATAGGCCAAAAATAAGAAAAAATTAGGTTAAAATATTAGTCACCATTTTCCTCTTGTGGAAGAAAATTTCTTGAATTAAATGAAACAATACTTGAACCTTATGGATATGAGGTTTAGTACATTGGATAGAGCTTGGAAAGATGAAGATTTTGATATATGGTACAGGGAAAATGGATGAGAATATAGATAGTTATGACAAACATAGTGTGAAGCCATAAACTAGCCGCCCTTGGCACAGGCCACTGTGGATGGTACGGTTCGCACCAAGAACATGTCGCACGACACATGATCACGCATGGGCCATGGTTCTTCATCTGGCATGAGGTCGTGGTGTGAGGCTTTGGCATGAACCGTGGGCTACTGCGCGGGTCGTGGTCAGGAAGCATGGTTTTCTCAAAAGTTTTGTGCTGGGCACAAACTTTGGCGCTGGCCATCACCTGGTCTTGGCATCTTGATCTTGGGCTGGCACGAGCTATCGTAAATGGGACGGTTTGTGCCCATACTTAACCATTTTTGAGCAAATCTTTAAACTCGAGCTGCACGAGTCGTGAGGTATGGTGCATGTCATGCCATTTCCTCGTGCCAAATCATTTTGCACAAATCATTGCCTCACGCTTGAAATGTTGGTGTGTGGCATCTCCTCTAGCACGGGCCATTGGTGCTTGACCATGAACAACCCGTGCTGACCCGTGGTACCTTGGCCAACTGAACATGTTTCCTTTGCTACAGGTGAACCGTTAGTCCGATTTTTGAGTTCTAGTAGTCAATTTTATATTGCTCGAGAAGGAATATCCAGTGGAATCATCCTTGAAGGCTAATTCCTCTTGGATCGTTCTCAAACTTTGGCACAACTCATCGAACCACGATTCCCCATTTCTTCATTGGCCGTTTCGATCTCCATTTCTGCCTATCTATGACTCCAATATCCTTCTACCATGCATTAATTTTTATGGTTTTGTCTACTACCATTCTAGAGGTGAATGGCCTTCAATCTCTTCTATCATCCTTGTGAATGGCCTTCAATATCTTCTACCGCCCTTACGAATGGTCTTCACATAAAATGTAACCAAAATGTACCCATGGGCGACCCACTAAAGATGATCAAATTGAAGATATAGGAGCCCGTGGATACAAGATATCTATTAGTAATGATTAATTATACAAAACATAGGATTTAGACGATAAAACCAAACATGGCCTTCTAAACCCCTTGTTATGCAAACTCAACTAATACTAGTAATCCACCATAGAAAAATTCCAAAAACTAGTCTGGATGCAAAATGAAGCACATCAATGTGGAACTTAAATCTTTATTTGACTTTCATGTCTATGGAGTAGATAAGTAGCTTGGGGATATTTGTAGTCATGCATTTGAACTTGACTTTTTGAGATTTAGATTTCCTTATGCTATTGCTTCATGAATATTTGCGCTTAAACTAGTGGTTTCTAAGAATTAAGATTTATGCTATGTTAATATGATGATGCACTTATGCATGTATGGTAGTATAAATCGTGCTAGGCTTCTTTGTGATCTTAGAAAGCGTTGGAATTGTGGAATAGGTATAGAACACTGGGGAGAGAAGTGCATTCATGTCATTTGAGAGAAAATCCCTGCATGTGTTATACTATGATTCCAATTGGTTGGCTATGTGAGAAATCAACATGTTGGGCGGTCGATTCAGAAAATCCCGATGGGAGAAAGCCCTAGGCTTAACCCAATAGATTAGTGTGTTGTTTGTAATGACTAGAGTTGTGCCAACTCAAGAGTTATCACAAGGTGTATTTTCCTTTGCCTCTCTAGGCCTAGGGATTAAGATCCACATTGGAGTGTCTGGGATGTAATGCATTTCACGACATATCCGACTGTTGCAACCTACGTGAGGTATGGCCCTTTTAGGTGGGCTATAGATTCCTCTAGGTGGGGCACATTGGCCTTGTGAGTGAAGTGATTAGGGAATTGTCTGCTGGGTCGATAGACTAGAGCACGTTCCCTCAAATTATAGAGACAGTGAGACATGGGCATTGTGGTAAGTACCATGTGTGATAGGCGGGGGGGAATACTTGGCTATATCCACATTGTGTGACATGATCATAACATAAATCCATATGTGAATGAATCAAGGATAGAAGTCATTTATCAATGATATTAAGCAAATACCCCCAAGGGCCTATTTATATAGTTTATTTTCTTTTTGATTTTTGCTTTTATGCCTAGCAGTTGTTAATTGAAAAAACCAAAACCCCCTTGCTTAGTTTACTAGCTATTCATATTACTCGTACGGATTGACAACCCGCACGAGGTTGTGTTTAATATATTCTTAGGCCATAACATCTATGTGGACATACCCAGGGCCTAAATTTGGACCCCTTCAACCTCGGTGCCTTCGCTCGGTTTAATTTACTACAATTAACGACCCCAAGTGGTGGTGGGTCAAACTTCAATGCTGCTGTCCGGGATGCTATTCACTCAAATTGTCAATAAGTATAACTGGTTAGTATAGTAGCTAGTATTAGCTTTTGTTTTGTTTGTTTTTGTTGATTCATCTGTTGAGCTGTTGTGATAGTTATCCTATTACCTTTTGATATGTTGCTAGTGTTGTCTTCGAAAAAGGTATTGTTGGCCCTAGTTTACGTTACATGCTCGTACCACAAACTTAGACATTTTACACTACCCGATTGAGAACACGCGTGGTCGGAGGAGAAGGAAGTGAAGACCTAGGGCAGAAGTTCAACCAAGAGTGGTAGTTTTGGTAGAAAACCTGCAAAGAGTGGTGGAAGATAACCAAACCTTGAAGGAGCTTATGGCCCCTAATCCGGAAAGTTAGCCACTATGGATCACATTTCCCCCACTACCACCTAATGTGAGCTGTGAACTAAAGATCATAATTATCCACTGTCTTCCCACCTTTCATGGTATGGTGAGGGAGGGCCCAAATAAGCATCTATCGAAATTTCATTTGGTGTGTATGAATGATGTGTTTCATTTTACGTGCGTTAACCATTGCATCCGACATAGTTTTCAGCATGTTTTGTTTAGCAGATTGCTAGTATTTGTTGAGTTTCTGTGACAAGGGGTTTAGACGACCATGTTTGGTTTTCTTGTCTGAATTCTGCATTTTGTAGACTTAATTAGTAGTAATGGACATCTTGTATCCATGGGCCCCTAGATTTTCCATTTGATCATCTTTAGTGGGTTGCATGTGCGTACTTTTTGGTTACATTCTATTGAAGACCATTTGTAAGAGCGGTAGGAGATATTGAATGTCGTTCGCATGAACGAAAGAAGAGATCAAAGGCCATTCACCTCTAGAATGGTAGTAAACTAAGGCCACGAACATCAATTCATGGTAGAAGTAGATTGGATTCAAAGAAAGACGGCAACGAAGATCAAAACGGCCAATGAAGTAATGGGGATCGTGGTTCAATGAGTTGTACCAAAGTCTGAGAACTGTTCTAGAATAATTAGCCTTCAAGGTTGATTTCATTGGATTTTTCTTCTCAAGCACTACAAAATTGACTACTGGAACTCTAAAATCAGAATAGCAGTTCACCTGTAGCAAAGGAAACAAGTTCAGCCACCTAAGGTACCACGGGTCAGCATGGGCCGTTCATGGTTAGACACCAACAACCCATGCCAAAGGAGGCATCCCGTGCCAACAATTCCAGCATGGGGTAGTGGCGTGACATGTGACAAATCTCATGGCCTCTACGCATGAGTTCGAGACTTTGCTCAAAATTGGTAAAGTATGGGCGCGGACCATCCTATTCACGATTGCCTCGCCATTGCATGTTCAAGATACCAAGACTAGCCTACGGCCCACACCAAAGTCTGCATCATGTGCAAAAATCCTAAGCCAACCGTACTCCATGGCTCAGATGTTCCAAATCTAGCCTTCAAACGACGACGTGTGTCAACAGCCACAGTCCGCGCCAGACCCCACGTCGCGGCCCATGTCAGATCTATCACCCCACGCTAGATGAAGCAACGTGGCCAGTGCTAGATGCAGTGCCCCACTTTGGATGAAGGATCATGGCCCACACTCAATCGTGCAGCCCGTGCCATCCGCGACGACCCGTATCGGACAGTGGCTGAACTAGGGTTTAGTCATTTTTGGCCTATTTGGGGCCTATTTTTAGGCCAAATACCCTTCTCATATAAATATGGCCTTAGTCTATTAAGTTAAACATGTGAAAATTCGAATAGGCT
Source organism: Rubia yunnanensis (assembly GCA_037428765.1). NCBI lineage: Eukaryota > Viridiplantae > Streptophyta > Magnoliopsida > Gentianales > Rubiaceae > Rubia > Rubia yunnanensis. Next base: position 58,560,915 of record CM075068.1, read on the forward strand.
ATTAGGAGAGCAACTTTTAGAGAGAGAAACATCTCTTCTTTTCATGTCTCTCCTTTTATTTTTCATGTTCAACATATATGCGGAATTCAAATCCATATTTGAATGCCATATCTATGGAGTAGTTTCCATAGTTTGGGGATAATTATAGCGCGTGATTTAGGTTATATTTTGTGACATTCTCTAGTTTTCCCTAACCTTGTGTTCATGATATTATTATGATTTTTCTTGAATGTTTTAAATGCATGAATAGTACACCACATCGGCACACACTTTGGGCTACATTCATGTATGGTGTAAATACTTATGCCCCCTTGGGAAGAGAAACCTGGATGTGAGAATGGGTAAGAGAGTATGTTGTTTCTGCGTGAGTGCGTGCACGAGACACCTGAGTATCGCTCTGACTTACTTTCCATCGCACCAGTCTTAGCTGATTACGTAAAGTTTTCCAATAGGTTTCGGGTAGAGATAGCTAAAAAGTACCAATGTAGGGTTGTAAGAGGTCTTAGTATCATAGATAAAGGTGCCATCGACCCCTTGGCCTAGTTGTTAGGTGATTTTCCCATTTTATATGGTTATATTAGGACTTTTAGGATTCACTTTTGTACACTTTTGTGCTCTAGATGTGGCAATTTGCCTTGAAATTCTCTAAGGAGAGTTAAGAGCGACTTTTGCTCCTTTATCACTTTTCTAGAGAATTTTGTATGACAGGACAACTTGTTTCAAGACTTTGAAGAATACCTTTGAAGTCATGAAGGATTTTTCGTGAGTTGCACCAAGGCCTCGCGAGTCACAAAAGTTACCTTTGCGAGTTGCAATGGAGGGACTGGCTTTTCAACCGAGCTTAAATATTGTATAATCCTTCCTTCTTCACCACCAAATACTCTCAATAACCACAACACTTCCACTTATTCCTTTACCATCTTACATATATAGACATGAACATTCTTTCATCTTTATAGTACCTTTGTTGATTGTAGTGTGTTAGCTACATCATTGTGATTTTGATTGCTATATTCGATAATGATACTAAAATATTTGTCGGTATATGTTAGATATTTTTATTGGATAACTCCATAGTGGTGATTGCATGATGAATTTTTTGTTCTTTGGGAATACTATGGTTAATAACTTTTGATGCTAAACTTAGTATGAAAATGCTTATGTACTTGTCAGTTTGATGTTGTTCTTTGTGGTGCTATTCTTAATCAAACGGCGCCAAGAAGACAACATTCTGCTCAAGGGGTGAGTTCTTCCAAGACAATTTTTCTTCCCCCCTCGGGCTCCGAAACCTATTTTGGAACCAATTCTACACAAATACATGGGATTGCCTCATATCACCGGCGACTACGCAGAGAAACGGGAGTCACTCTACCCCTTACCTTGAGTTTTATTGTTCTTTCCTTACAAGTTTAAATTGAGGGCAATGTAATGTTTTAAGTGCGAGAAGGGGTAAGATGGCTCACATGCATGCAAGCTTGATTTGGAATGCTTTTTTCTACTTTTGATTGGAAAAACATGAGAAAAAGGAAGAAAATTAATTTTGAAAAAAATAGAAAATGGAAAAGAAAAAAATTGTTAAAAGAAAACCCGCTAAGTTGAAACTCGAGAGGGCACATTTGACATCATTGGGGGCCCAGATATGTCGAAAACCCAAAACAGCAACCTAGGAAAAATGAGAAGCTAAATGTGTGGAAAAAGGTGAGATGTGAGCTAAAGAAACATGATGTGTGGCTAGGACGAAAACCCAAAAGGGCTCCTAGGCAAAATGAGAGAAAGAGAGAAAAAAAGAAAATGCTAAGATTTCACTCATTTGCCAGCGTTGGAGTCATAAGGTTGCGGTTTTCTTATGGATAGATCGGGTAGCTCAACGTCTTGAGACCTCTTGGGATTGGGTAATTTAGCGGGAAAACAAAGTAAGTTGAGAAATCTTGATTCTTTGTGTGCTTCCTTTTTGGGTTGATATATCGGTATAGAGTGAAGTATGTGTTTGAACCTCCTATATGGTTTTTGACTTCATTTTGTGCCATTGGATTTTGGTTGATATATTGGTATGAAGTATGTGCTTGAACATATCATATGGTTTTAACGTCATTTTGTGTCATTGGACTTTGGGATTATCAATTCGGGACTTTGAAACGTTTTAATGGGTAGTGAATTGATAAGTGGTAAGTTTGGTCAGATTTAGGAATTGGGGTTGTGTGTGTGAAAATTTCTCATTTAAGCTTTGATTTTAGGATATATGATATTGAGGGGTTTTGTGAGGCTTTGATTAAGGGAATATTAGTTTAGAATTTGAACATATGAATACCTTTGTGTGCTTGAATCTTTTCTTACTCGAGGGCGAGTAAGGTTTAAGTGTGGGTAGGTTTGATGTGCCCATTTTATATGGTTATAATAGGAATTTTAGGATTCACTTTTGTACACTTTTGTGCTCTAGATGTAGCAATTTTCCTTGAACTTCTCTAAGGAAAGCTAAGAGTGACTTTTGCACTTTTATCACTTTTCTAGAGAATTTTGCGTGACAAGACAATTTCTTTGAAGACTTTGAATACTTTGAAGAATACCTTTGAAGAATACCTTTGAAGATTTGAAGACTTGCATTTAATCTTTTGAAGACTTGAAGAATTGAAGATAAGTGAAGTGAAGAGGAGGAGTTGAAAAAAAGAAGAAGAAAGAAATCAAGATGCTGAAACTTGGCTCAATTGCGACCCATGATAGATTGATTGCGAGTCATAACTGTCAAGTGGCCAGAACCATTTTTACTTTTTTGTACTATAAAAACTCACCTTATCCTCTCTATCTCTCTCTCTCTTTCTCTCTCTCTCTCCCCCTCTCTCTTAATCTCTTCTTCTTTTGCAATTTTCGGACCTTCAACACCCTAGTTTTCCTTTCTTTCTTTTCATAGTTTGTTGTAGGTTAATCATATCTTTTCATTACCTAGGTTAGTTTAATCTTGGGAGAAATTGATTCACTATTGGAAAAAAGGTACATGCACACCGGTATAAATTCATGAGTACGGGTATACTGGTGCCTATGTGTATACCAACTTTAGTAGGGTGAGCGATGAATATATATTATGTTCATGGTAGAGTTCTTGGAGCATGTTTTTAGTCGAGGTAAGTGAATATTATGTCCCTATAGTGATTGTGGAAATTGAATTCGTACTGATAAGAACACCCTGAAACTCCATTTGTTTAGCTGGGGAAAATCGTGATTATGTTGTGTGGACCTTTCATAGGGAAAAATCACCACCAGAAGTGAGAGTTAGTAGTGAGGGAGAGTGTTTTGGGATGTTAAGTTGGATGACATGTGTGAGGAGGTTGTTAATGAGTTTAGAGGGAGGCTCGAGGTTTTGGCTAACTTCCTTGGTGAGAAGGATACACCATTGTATCCCAGTGGCAAGGAGAAAAACACGGTCATGTCGTGTTTGATGGAGTTGTTTAATTTTAAAGGTGTAGGGTCATTGAGTGATACTAGCATGAATAAATTGCTTAAGTTTTTTAATGAAAAGCTTCCATGCGGTAACGGGGTTCCTGATAACCTTTATGAAGCTAAGATAATTCTGTGTCCGATGGGATTGGAGTATGAAAAGATACATGCTTGTCCAAACAAGTGTGTCATATATAGGAGTGACCTTAAGGATAAGATTGTTTGTCTAGTATGTAATCTGTCGGTGAAGAGCATGTTGTGTCGGTGAGGAAGTGGGTGCCCGCCAAATGCATGTGGTATCTTCGAATTATTTTGAGGCTGAGAAGGTTTTTTAAGAATGAAAATGATGCAAAGAACTTGAAGTGGTGCATTGATAGGGTAGGTTTTATAGATGGCGATATAATTAGACACCCGACAGACGCAGACCAGTGGACGAAATTTGATAGGATGTATCCACACTTTGAATCCAAACCTAGGAATTTGATATTTTCTTTGTGTACTGATGGTATGAACCCATTTGGGAATATGTCCTCAAAACACAGTTGGTGGCCAGTTATGCTTGCCATTTACAATCTTCCCCCATACTTGTGCATGAAGAGAAAATATGTGTTGATGCCTATCATGATTTCAGGCTCAAAATAACCTGGAAATAAGATAGACACTTATCTTTCCCGTTCAATAGAAGATTTGAATGTGCTTGGATTGGAAGGTGCCTTAATGTTTGATGGTTGTAGTGGTGAAAAGTTTACATTGAGGGCAATGCTTTTTTGTACCATAAATGATTTCCTGGAATATGGTAACCTTTTCGGGTGTGTTGTCAAGGGTCACAAGGCTTGCCTAGTGTGAGAGGATGAGACAGATTACTATAAGTTGAGGAGTGGGCGGAAGACTGTTTATTTGGGTCACCATAAATTCCTTCCTGTAGGTCACAAGTTGCGGGAGAACGCGGTTGCATTCTTTGGAGGGAAGGAGAGGAGAAATGCACCCAGAACATTGACCGGTGTAGCTATTCACAACAAGGTGAAGAAATTGAATTTTGTTCTAGGTAAGAAGTTATCAAAGGGTGGTGGGGTTGTAGACAGACCGTGGAAGAAACGGTCAATTTTCTTCGATTTGTCGTACTGAGAAGATTTGGACATTTTCCATTGTTTGGATGTCATGCATATCAAAAAGAAAGTTTGTGAGAGTCTAATTGCAATACTTCTAAATATTCTTGGGAAGACTAAGGATAGATTAAATTTGAGGAAAGATTTAGTTGATCTTGGTATACGTTTGGATCTGGCAGCAGAGGTAAGATGGAAACGAACGTACCTATCCCCTACTCCTTACAATTTGCCAATTGCTGAGAGGAGATCGGTGTGTGAAAACATCCAAGGAATGATGGTACCTTTCGGTTACTACTCTAATGTTAGTCGGTTTGTGAATGATGAGTTACATCTTATACAACAACTTTTGCATGTAGTAATACGTGGGTGTTTGGAAGAGGAAGTTAGATTCTCTTTTATGTGCTTGTGTTTGTTCTTCAACTCGATCAGCATGAAGAATATTAGCAGGCAATAGCTTGATGAACGGGATCAAGAGGCTGTTGTTGTTCTATGCCATTTGGAGAAGTATTTTCCCCCGTCATTCTTTGACATCATGGTGCACCTAGTGGGACACTTGGTTAGGGAGATACATCTGTGCGGGCCTATCGGAATGACTGGATGTACCCCTTCGAGTGTCATATGGCTGCTTTGAAGGGTTATGTTCATAATCGTAGTCGGACCGATGCCTCCATTGTTTAGAGGCATGTCACTAAGGAGATCACCGAGTATTGTACAACGAACTTGGTTGGAAGAAGAGTGGTTGATGTTCCTGGATGACCCCACTGTGGAAGGTGGAATGGGATTCCACATTCCAAGGGTACGCTTCATACACCCTATCACGCTGAATTGATAACTGTTCACCTGTATTTACTACGTAATAGTAGCAAGACTGTAACATATGTTGAAGAACATGTTTCCCCGTTGGAAGAAATTTATCCAGACTGGCCCCTGAATAAAATCCAGGTCGAGCATTCTTCAAGGTTTGTTAACTAGTTTTACAATTGTTGTAATGTCGACGGGATGCCTAGTAACCTACGGGCATTTGCAAGGAAGCCAAATTTCACCATTAGATAATACCTTGGTTATGATATTAATGGCTTCAATTTCTCAACATTGGCGAAGGACAAGAAGAGCACCACTCAAAATAGTGTTGTATATATTGAATCTTAATCCATGTGGCAGGCAAGCAAAAGAGATAAACATTTGATTGTTGTTGTGATACCTTTCTATGGGGCGATTGAGGAAATTTGGGAGTTGGATTATGTCGAGTTCAAGGTTGGTGCCTTCAATTGCCAGTTGGTGGAACACGGTTCCAGTGTTGTTGTTGAGAAGCCTATGGGGTTCATGTTGGTCGACTTCACCATCGGTATTTCCCAGTTTGGAAGATGTTGAGGGACCCAGTGTTGGAAGGAATTCTCACGGAGATAGGATGTGGGTTGATGAGAGAGGTGAAATAGTAGGTGGGGACAATGTCTTGAAGCGGAAGCAATATATTGGTCATTCCCAGCCGTTGATTTTGTGACCTTGTTTTGTAAAAAATCATATGATCATTCAACAATTTAACTTGTAATGTATTTAATTGACACTCTTTTATGAATTGGTTGATATGATCTGTGATTTCAATGGAGTGTTTATGAATTAAACCCGTGAAAATGTGTTTAAATTGAGATTAAATTTTGTAGTAGGTGTTGATTTTTTACACTGGTAAAGATGAAATTACCGGTGTAGAAAAACAGGGGATGGACTCTATTTTGTACTTATGCACCAGTACTCCTACCGGTGCACAGTACGTAGAAAATGTTTTGGTATTTTTGCTCTCGGGTATGATAATATCAATTTTTTGGCATTTAAAGCAGCGTAAAGCAGCTGCTTTTTGAAACATATGCACTGGTAATTGTACCAGTGCTAGGTACTTAGAATTAACTCTCGGGTCAGATTAGATAAAAAAATTTATTTGTAGCAGCCTAGAGCAGCTGCTTTAGGCCTTATAGAGGTAAAATTGTATTGTAGAGGTAAAACTGTCCTTGTGACACTAGAATCTATCAATGGCTTGTTTGGGTTGCCCAATGTTCCAAATGATGAAGATGAGTTTCTCACACTACATTTTCTAGGTGATGATGGCTATATTCTACAATAACCAATTGAGAAGGAGATCATTGGGACAGTAACTAAGGAAGGTACGGACATAGACGAGTTGGTCAAACCAGATTGGAGCAAAATATCTAAGAAAACTCTAACTCCGAAAATGAATGGGTGGTACAACTTTGTGGTGTCTAGAATCCATCCAATAACTTTTAACATAGAAGTTCACAAATTTCACCTCACTTTCTTGTATGCTATCAAGAGGGAGTTTCGATGGAATGTTGGTCATCAAATTTGTCCTATGTTGCAGCGGGAACGAGATCAGATAGATCTTATGCCTATTGCAGTATCATCTCCGCTCTTTGTTCAAGAGCGGGAGTTAGTGCCCGCTCACATGACGTTTATGGCCAACCAATGGGTAACATTTTCCCGGACTCTTTCTATAGATAGATAAATGACACGTCTGTTGCTACTATTGAATCCAAAGTTGCTGCATTGGAGGTTGGTGTAGCAAACTTACTTGAAGAATCCAAATACCATAGATCCTGGCAGGAACATATGGCCAAGGTTATGACGTATCGATTTCCTAATTTCATGGAAGCAGTCATAAATTTTCCAACCTTCCGCACAGGCAATGTCGAGGACATGGATGTTGGCATAAGTACCCATGATGGTGATGCAACAGGACCAGCTGATGGGGAAGAACCATATTCTCAATATTATTTGTAGAAAACTTGTATTAGTGGTTAGGAAGAGTAGATTATGTACTCAAATTTTACTGTATTGCACTTAGACAGTTTTACATTCTTACTTTTGACAAGCACACATGTTGACGAATCGAATAAAAAATCTATGCACCGCGGGTTATTGAAATTCTGTCCGTCAAATACCCTCATGAAGAAAAAAAAGATAGGCCAAGCGTAGTTGGCCTATTTTTTTACCTCTGGACAGCCGAATATGTGGCATTATATTTCTAGAATGGTTAGAATTTCAAAAACAAATTGTAGCATTGGGAGCTATGGAGGTTCCCCAAGTAAATTTGTGGGCAATAGTGTAATTATGGAAAATATAGTGCAAGCATTCATTTTTGGTTTTACAGGGCACAAGTAGGGTCCACAAATGAATTAACACGATCATTGTGTATTGAATTGCATATATGTGGAGCCAATTTTGTATTCTGACCCTTCCAAGATTCTTGGAGGGACTAAATTGCAAAAAGTAAAAAGTTTACTCGTAAATCAAAATTGCAATCAGATCGAATCGGATGGTCCACAAAACAACCTTTTTGTATTTCCAAGTAAAACATGCAGGGAAATGAACGGGTCCGAGCTCTGTATTTAGTTTCGAAGATGTTCGGATTACACATAGAAATATTGTAGTAAACCCTTACCGTTTACTCTACTAAACCTACTAGCGCTTCAGGACTAACCACCACCCGGGTCTAAATATGTTTCAATTATGATTTTATTCTGGAATATTCAATTTTATAATTTATGTAGTTTCCTAACACGTCATAACAGCATGTTACAATTAGGGGACCTAATTGCAATAAATGCATACAATCAACTTTGCGGGTTCCTCGGTACAGTTGAGGTACGAAAACGTTACTTATTCAATCTGGGGCATTAGAAAATTCCATTTAGGCCGGTGGAAAAGTGCTTGAATGGGTTGAACGAAATGTTTGGGGTCAATCAACAATTGTTTTTGAAATTAAACAATGCTTAGAAACATCACCGTACGGGGCCCATGTGTGGTTGATATTTTCATGAAAGAACTAGTACAATATCTATTCACAAAAAGTGAACGTCAATTTGATTAATTGGGGTCGTTTGAAAAATGCACGGGAAGCAACTGCAATAACTGATAATTTGAACAACTAATAAACATTTTTTTACACAGGTAATAATGAAGAAGTACCAGCGTATTTGTACAACTTTTTGGTGCGCATTTTAAAATTTTAAATTTTTTGGATTTTTGGTAAGGCGCAAAATATTTTACATTGGTAATTTAAGATTTTTCATCGGTAGATATACCGGTGCTAGACAATTAGAAAAAAATTACATAAATTACTCTCAGGTTGAACGTTTTTTTCCAAAAATATATTTAAAGCAGCTGCTTTTTGCACATTTTTATACCGGTATTTTCCTTTTATACACCGTTAATATATACCGGTGTACAACACTTAACCAAAATTTTCGTGTGTTCCTCTCGGGTCAAAGGAAAATTCATTTAAAGCAGCTGCATGCAGCTGCTTTTCTTCATTTTTACACTAGTATTGTTATCAATGCTGAACAGTTAGCAAACCTTTGTGCCCATTTTCACTCTTCTTACACCGGTATTGTTGCTTCCTATCCACAATTAAGTAGATAATGGAAAGTAGGGGTCGTCCACGAGAAGAGGGATCTTTTCAAGTGTTTGAACATATAGCGGAGAAAACATACTAGGAATATATATATATATATATATATATATGTATATACATATAAAAGTCCTAATCACAATTGGATATACAATCCATGTTATATCCAACATGCTCGTATTCTCAATTCCATGAAGTTTTCACATAGTTGAATATCTAATATGCTATATCTCATAATCATAGTCATGTCTAACTAGTTTTAGCCACCATTAGTACATTCATAACGCCAACATTCAACCTCCATGGCTAAAATATCCTAAGAAAACTAAGATTGCATTCAAATAATAACTATGTCTAATCAAGGGGCCAACATGCCTCATATCTAGTACAAGCCACAATCCATTCTCAACCGAAGAAACACTAATAGCACAATGCAAGCACAAAACCAACACGGGCAAATCAACACACTCAAAGTGAATATAATGCTATCCCACACCCAACTAAGCCGTAAACAAAATATATTCACACAACCCCCATCAAATCAAATCGCAAGCACCATACATTCAAAAGAATCTACAATGTTCCAACAGTCAAAATTCCTAAGGCATCACAAAAAACTCACACAATATCCCACAAAATAATTTATTCAACATAATCACAATTGAAGCTTAAGAGAGCAAATAATTGTACAACTTAGATGCCTAGGATTAAAAAGGAACTAAGCCCACAAGCAATTTGAATATGAATTGCCAAAAATTACAAAACCCTCATATTCTAGGGTTTTGTGCTCTTCAACAAATTAGGGTGATTTGTGGTTAGAGACTGGGAAGATAGAATGGGGGTGTATTGAGCGGTGGTTGTAGGGTTTTAATTAGGGTATAGTAGCAGTGAGGTGTTGGCCGGAAAGCATTGGCGTGGTTGGAGTGACGGAGAGGGTAAAGGGAAAAATGGAGATGGGGAAGAATTTATGTTTTTGTCCGCTTTTGAAAACTGCTCAAGATGCCCATCGCGACTCACGACATGTTCATCACAACTCGCAATTGGTAGGTCAAAGGGGGCCTTAGGTGATTAAACTCGCCTATGATAGAAGTAGTGAAAGGTGATGTCCTTAAATTACTTAAGGTTGGGGTTATATATCCTATCTCTAATAGCACTTGGGTGAGTCCCACACAAGTGGTGCCAAAGAAAAGTGGGTTCTCGGTAGTGAAGAACAAGGATGAGGACTTGGTACCCACCCATATTCGGAACGGGTGGGGATAGTGCATTGATTACCGCAGCTTAAACGCGGTGACTCGTAAGGACAATTTTCCCTTTCCCTTCATTGACCAAATGCTTGAGAGGGTTGATGGCCATGCATATTATGGTTTCCTTGATGGCTATTCAGGATGCTTCCACATAGCCATCGGCCCTGAGGACCAAGAGAAAACCACCTTCACTTGCCCTTTTGGTACCTTCGCTTATAGGCAAATGCCTTTCGGTCCCTGCAATGCTCCAATAACTTTTCAGAGGAGTATGGTCAGCATATTCTTAGAATTTATTGAGAAGTTTTTTGAAGTCTTTATGGATGATTTCACCATTCATGGGGACTCATTTGAATCATGCCTATATCATTTGGCACGAGTGCTAGAGCGATGTATGGACACGAACCTTGTACCAAATTCTGAGAAATGACATTTCATGGTGGAAAAAGGTATAGTGCAAGGACATGTTGTGTCAGCTGAAGGATTAGAAGTTGATAAACCAAAAGTAGACATAATCAAATCCATACCTTGCCTCACTAATGTCAAGGATGTTAGATTATTCTTAGGTCACGCCAGTTTTTACCATCGTTTCATTTAGGATTTCTCCATAATATCCTCACCTCTATGCAAAATGCTACAGAAAGATGTTGATTTTGTTGTCACTAAAGAATGAAAAATGGTTTTTGACATTTTGAAAAACATGCTAGTGACACTACTACAGACAACACCTATTACCTCAATTTTTAAGGCCTTTTAACCTCAGTTTATTTGCCCTGAAAAACTAAAGTAAATGTGGGTGAAGTAAAAAGGTTACCTTTTACCTCAGTTTGAATCCGAGGTAAAGGGTACTTTTTTACCTCGGTTATGAGCCGACATCCGCAGATTTTATATGCAACGTCGGTTATGGTATTAAGACCAAAGACAGGATACTTTATCTGCAACATCATTCCAATCGATGTCGATATGTCAGATGATCAACATCGGCTATACCAAGAAGACACAAAATAAAAAAGGAATGTCTGTGATGTCATTCCTGTCGGCGTCATTCTAAATAACTGCAACATTGTGGATTTGAAGGGACGATGATGTGTCCATGCTGATGTTGAACGGCGAACAATACGACGTACAATACGACGTTGTATTTCCTCGGAGATGTCACAAAAAAATTACACACCGGTTTCATATGCAAAATTGGATTAGCGTCGAATGTTTACTGGTATGTGCGACTTCACGAATGATTTGTGAGGAGGACATTTCCATAAAATAATTTAATATTTACTATTTGATGACAAAAACTAGTGTTAGTTGGTATCCATTACATGTTATTTAGTATTGGAGGACTCTATTAATGGTTAAACAGCATACAATAATCTCATATCACAAAAATTACATGGGAAAATTAACAATGACACCATAATCTAGAAGATATATTTCAAATACGTGTTACAATATATAATAAAACATAAGTTTTGTCATAAAATTAAATGTATTGAACCTCCAAATTGACTACTTTGTAAGGCATTAACCCTGTCAAAAATCGACTAGTGAAATGACAAGTCATCCATCTACAGTCCATCCATAAATCTCATTGTCCTGTTACACAACAAACAAAATATAAGCCAGAATGGGGCAGGCACCATAATAAAAAATACAAATAATATAGTCAGACTTAGACGATGTGAGTTTCATCTTGTAAAAGAACGGATATGGGTAGAAGTGACGTCTTACAGTAATTAATATCGTAGAGGCCGACCTAAGTGCAAAGTCACACATTCAAATAATCTCATAGTTTTAATTGACATGTATGATGTTGGTATGAATTCGAATTTACATCGTGGAGGCCGACAGACTGATAGCGACATCACACTTTCATATCATGTTCATACAAATAAGTAATTATTGTACAGAATCAGTGCTAATCTAAGCATGTTTTGTTATTCCCTACAAACATGGCATCATCTGTAGAATTTTTTTTTACAGTATATAACATGTAATATAATCATCATAAATTATAAAAATATACAAGGTTTGATCTATGTGAAAAATAACATGTAAAAGGTATGGTAATTAAATCGCCAAACTAACATTGAATGTTTGGAAAACTACCTCAACTAATTTGAGCCCGTAGGTGCATCATCATCGGGCAATTGTTCATATGTGGGAAAAACAAATTGATTGAGCTCTTGAATTGTTGTATTAAATGTGTGGATGGAGAAGATGGTGTATTGAAGCTAGGGTTTGGAGAAAGTGCAGTATAGATGAAAATGGGTAATGGTGCAGGTTTTAATGACTTGAAATTATGGTTGGGGGGGATTTCACTTAAAAATTTTCCTTTAAAAATTGGTTTCCCTTTGGAAATTTCATTGTGACCAACATCGGTATCTATTCGGTCCTAGATCCGATTTTGGTGACATATCTGTGACTTCGCTAACGAGGGAAAATTAGTTTTTTTTAAAAGTGTCGTATATTTTCATAAGAACCATCGAATATGGAATTTCATTTGATTCTATGTGTTGGAAGTCATCATTCCAATAACGCTTATCCTAAGTGTCTAATGGGAAATACTAATAGAAATGAATTTCAATACCCCGTTCCATTCATCCGGTCATGCCCAAATCAAAACATATTGGTCATGACATTGTGAATTACATTAGGGTATCTCAAAATTTTTATTTCAACATCTCCCACATTCGCGGAGGAACCTAATTAAGTTCAAAAATTTTTAACTTTACCCGTGGAGGTAAAATCGTGAACCGTGGAGGTAAAACTGTGAACCGTGGAAGTAAAATCAATTCGAAATGTCCCGGAAGAGACCTTACTTCCCATCCCCAATTAAAATTATAATAATCATCAAGAATGATTACATAACATGCATGATCCCATGGAGACTTGTCCCATTCAACATCTAACAAATAAGCTTTGTTTACTTATAAGTAATAACCATGCATCTATGATTTACTTAAGACTACGTAAGCATTTTAAAATTTGTTGGACGAGATTTTATTATACTTTATTTTCATAAGAACCATTGAATAGGGAATTTCATTTGATTATATGTGGAGGAATTTCTCGTTCTGATAACGGTTATCCTAAGTGTCTGATTGGAAATACTAATAGAAATGAAATTCAATACCACATTCCATTCATCCGGTCATGCCAAATCGAAACATCTTGGTCATGAAATTGTGAATTACAATAGGGAACTCCAAATTTTCATTTCTACATCTCCCACATTCGCGGAGGTAATAAAGTTTAAAATTTAAAACTTGACCCGTACGTGGAGGTAAAATCGTGAACCATGGAGGTAAAATCGATTTGAAACATCCCGGAAGGTAAGTATTTCTTTTTTTCAAAATTACCTATCACGGCTTTCTTCTGAATCTGAAAACGCTCTCACGGAAACCAAGCAATCCACCTAACGGCTTTATCGCCGCCGTCCTCCGCCCTGCCATGGCGGCACCTGCGCCATGGAGTAGGGAGAAACCTTCTTTCGCCCAAGCTTTGAAACAATCCCATCCATCATCGGACCTCGATTCACCAGACCTCCACCCCCATTTCAATTTCAAGGGTGAATTGGCGGTATTATACCCAGAAGAGGAAGTGGACATCCTAGCCGCTCCATTCTCAAAAGCATTGGTCGGAAAGTTCAGTCGAGGACGCCCCACTATGGACTTCCTCCGAAATCAGATCAAGACGATAGGTTTCAAGGGAGATGTGCAGCTTTCAGCGATGGACTCGAGGCACGTCAGAATAACTTTCGATATTGACGAGGACTACCATCGTTGCTGGCTCAAACGCACCTGGTCCATGGGGGGGCAATAATGCGCATCATCAAATGGACAAAACACTTTGACTACGATGAAGAATCAGCGTTGGCACCGGTATGGCTCACCGTGGAATTCCCCCCGGTATATTTCTTTCACCCTAAAGCTATAACAGATTTGGGAAATTCCTTAGGAGAGCTTCTTTTTGCTGATGCACCTACTAAGAACCTAACTAGGCCCTCCACAATTAGACTCTGTGTGGAGATGGATGTCTCTAAGCCAAGACCGACTAAGATACGGCTAGGTTCTATAGCACATAACAAATCCTATGCCATTTCCTATGAAGATTTCCCTCAGTACTGTAAAAAATGTCTAAAATTAGGTCACAATGAACCATATTGCAAAAGGGATCAATTGCTGAAAACTTCTAAGGAATCCTCTGGCTCAGGAACTAACATTATGGGTGCTGATCCTAAACATCCTGAGGTAGCCCTGCCAAAGGAAATCAGGAACCCATACAAGAGCAATAAGGGAAAGAACCAAGAAACAACTAGGGTATACATTCCTAAGCAGATCCTAAGCTTGCAGAATGTGATAACTCCCATCACTGTTGCCCCTAACACAGTTGCCCCTAACACAGTTGCCCCTAACACAGTGGCCCCTAACACAGTGGCCTCAACCCAAAGTGGGCAAGACATAGCATCCACAACTGTTAACAGATTTGCTATATTAGAGATGCTCAATACAGATGATCAGCATAACCAGGGGACACCCCTAAGCCCTAACCTCCCTAAGGTAGCAAACTCAACTCCTCCTCAGGAAAACTTGTCTGAAAAAAGAAATCAGGTACCACAGGGCTCCTTACAGAAACGGACAAACCTGGCAAACACTGATGCTATACTGGAAATCATAACTACTGAAGACTTGGAAGAGGAAGGATTTGATTCCAGAGGCTATAACACTGCTCCCTCCTCTCCCCTGCAGAAGAGTATCCTTAGTCCTTCATTTACTGTTGACATTTTATGTACTAGAGATAGAACTCCATTAAATTCAGATATTTTCTTACATGACCGTTTTTCCTGGACTCCTAACATTGAACTCATTTCATTAGCACAAAGTCAGAATAAAATAAAATCTCAGGAGGTAGGAAGGCACGTCTTCCCAGAATCCCCCAGGGAACCTAAGAAGGAAAGTCAGAAAAAAGGTGAACCAGTGCAACCTCCCATAGAGATGGAGCATTCAGATTCTGTGGAGCAAACAGATCTGGAGGAGCTTAACGATCTAGAGGAGCATATTGATCTGAAGGAGCAAACATTAAGTACAGTTGAGGAAAGTCACTCTCAGGTAACCCTCCTCAAGAGGAGCTCCAGGTTAGCCCTAAAGTCCAAAGTTTCCAATGGTAGTTAAAAGTATGATATGGAATGTAAGGGGAGTATCAACCTCAGTAGTGAGATTAAAGCACTTGTCTAGGATACATAAACTTGATCTTCTAGTCTTAATTGAACCTAAAGGTAACTTAAACCAACTAGAGATGTATAAAAAAATGTTTAGGTTCAGACATCATTTGGGAATGATACATAACAAGATTTGGATTATGTTTACAGATAGAATTGCCATAAATCTTTTAGAAGTCCATAATCACTACATCCAGGTTGAGATAGATGTAAAAAACTGTGATGGGAAATTTAAGTCATTCTTTGTTTATGCTCCACACAGTAGAGAGGACGGGCTTAAGGTGTATGCAGATATAGTTCCCAAAATAGATTCTTCCCCAACACTGATAGGAGGAGATTTTAATGTGATTAGATCAGTTGGGGAATACTCTGGCCCCAGCTCCCCAAAGCTGGACTCAATTTTAGATTTTGTTTCCTTCATTAATGAAATACAGGTTGAGGATTTAAACACTGTTGGCAATCTACTAACATGGACTAATAATAGTGCTGTTAATCCAACCTCAAAGAGATTGGATGGGATAATGGGAAACACCTGTTTTCTTCAGTTATTTAACCATTCCACAGTTCAAATATTAAATAGAACGACCTCAGATCATTCTCCAATGCTGCTAGAGATATCAGAATCAGATGATACTTCCCCTAGACCATTCAGATTTCAGGAAATGTGGTTAAATAGAACTGAATTTAAGGATTTGGTATCAGATAGCTGGAGTCAGCCTATTCAGGAACAAGGTATCCTAGGTTTCTCACTTAAACTGAAAAGACTTAAGGCTGAAATAAAATCATGGAATAAGTTGGTTTTTGGAAATGTATTTGAAAATTTAAAAGAATCAGAAAAAGAAGTGGATGAGTTGGAAAAAAAAACGACACTTCTAGCACCATTCAGGATAGAATTTCCTTAAACAAGGCAAAGGTAAAACTAACAAGACATTTGGTTGAACATAATCTATTCTTAGCACAAAAGACTAGGATGAAATGGCTTAAAGATGGTGACCTAAATTCAAAATACTTCCATAAATCCATAACTGAAAATCAGGCTAGATTAAAAATAATGAAGATTCAAGATCAGGAGGGTAACTGGTTAAATTCCCCAGCTCAAATTTGTGATGCAGCAGTTAGTTTTTTTAAAAATCTGCTATCTGATGAAAATGAGGATCCATCAGGTCAATGCTTATCATTTCTAACACAACAAATACAACCTTCAGTTTCTGAAAATGATAATATTAACTTGTTAAGGCCTATAACCTTGGATGAGGCAAAAGCAGGTGTTTTTTATCTGTCCACAGAAGCTGCCCCAGGGCCAGATGGATTTCCTGGTAGTTTTTACAGGACTTTTTGGGAAACTATTAGCCAGGATGTCTTAACTACTTTGCTAGAATATCAAGTTGGGATTCCTATTCCTAAATCAGTAGCAAGCACTTTAATAGTTTTAATACCAAAAACTAAGACCCCTAAGTCTTTTAGTGAATTCAGACAAATAAGCCTCTCCAACTTCATTAATAAACTGATGTCAAAGATTATGGTGGAAAGGATTAAACCATTAATGAGCTCACTGATTTCAGAGGAACAATCAGCTTTCTTAAGTGGTAGGGATATAACAGAAAATATATTAATGATGAAGGAAGCTGTCAGAATGTTGGATAAAAAAAATGAATCACTTAATCTAATTCTTAAGTTGGATATGATGAAGGCTTTTGACCGGGTTTCCTGGTCAACCATTAACACTCTTTTATTAAAATTGGGTTTCCATGGACATATAGTTAAAATTATCATGAACAACATTAATTCAACTTGGTTCTCTGTTTTAATCAATGGATCCCCCTGTGGGTTCTTTAAGCCATCTAGAGGGTTGAAACAAGGAGATCCTCTATCACCCTTTCTCTTTAACTTACTAACTGAAATTTTAACAAGAAATCTTTGGATTCAGTTCCAAAATGGGAATATTAGACAGTTTAAAACACCAGGGGTAGCAAATAATTTAAACCAACTGTCTTTTGTTGATGACACAGTGGTGTTCATGAAGGGAACCACTAAATCCATTAAAAACATGATGAAATTTCTGGACATCTTTCAAAAGGCAACTGGCCAAAAAATCAATTTTCAAAAAAGTGCTTACTATGCAGAAGACTTAAGCAGAAACAAGGAAAAAGAAATCAAGGAAATAACAGGCATGAAAAGAGGGGAATTACCTTTTTCCTATCTGGGGGTTACAGTGTATAGAGGTAGAAAACTTAATAAACA
This sequence comes from Rubia yunnanensis, assembly GCA_037428765.1. Classification (NCBI taxonomy): domain Eukaryota; kingdom Viridiplantae; phylum Streptophyta; class Magnoliopsida; order Gentianales; family Rubiaceae; genus Rubia; species Rubia yunnanensis. The sequence goes on from CM075068.1 coordinate 58,578,570, forward strand.
CTTCAAATCTTTAATTGATATGGTAAATACAAGAATAAGTAATTGGAAAAATCAGTGGCTTTCAGGTGGGGGAAAGATAATATTGATAAATCATGTGTTGACATCTATTCCTCAACACACTTGGGCTGTTACTGCTCCCACAAGATACACTGTCCAAAAACTTAGATCAATCTTCAGCAACTTCTTGTGGGGGACTTCTGAACATGGATTAAACAAACACTGGGTTTCATGGGATAGATTATCTTACCCATTGGCTGAGAAAGGCCTAGGAATAAGACACATACAAGCCATAATTGACTCTTACTCTATTAAGATTTGGTGGAAGCTTCAGCTTGGCCAATCTCCTTGGGCAAAACTTATGTGGTCTCTACCTGATAATGCTAGGAAATCAGAAACTTGGACTAGGTATAGGAAAATTAATGGCACATCAGAAGCTAACTCACAGGTGATCATAGAAAATGGGAATTCTAATTTCTGGATAGCCAATTGGCTTGGCTCGGGTCCCTTGATTAACCAGGTTGATGAAGATCAGGTACAAGATAATTTTCCATTTCTTACTGTTGCTGATTTCATGAAGAACAAAGGTCAGTACCTTCCAAAACTTGCTTGTCTTTTCAGCTCTGATATAAATGCTGATCTTTTAAAGGACATACCACTAACTGGTAATGAGGATTACATGATATGGAAACCTGATATCCATGGTACATTTACAATTAAGTCTGCATACCAAGTGATACGACCAAAAAAGCCTGAAGTGCAATTTTTTAAAAGAATTTGGATCAAAACCATACCCAAGAAAATCAGTTTCTTCATGTGGAAAATGATTTTAAGTGCACTTCCATTTGCTGATATCTTGATGACAACAGGCTTACATCTACCATCTAAGTGCTTAGAATGTGATAGCATTGACTCTCATGATCATTTCTTTAATTCTTGTGCTACTGCAAATTTTTTATGGACTAAAATGCATGAAGCTTTACACATCACAGATAGATCTTTCAGTAATATTAGGGAGAGATTGGCTTTTTACTGGTCTTTCAAACATTCAGTATCATCAAACTGCTCCCTAATGACAGTATTGCCATGTCTAATTTGCTGGGAACTATGGAAAATCAGAAATAAATGGATACATGAAAACAAAAAGAGCCATGCTCCTGTAATCTGGAAATGCATTTCAAATTCATGTTCTCTGCTATACTCGGTTCATCCACAAGATATTTGCCATCTGAATTGTCAACTAACTAGTAATGGTTTATTGCCTTGCATTACACGGAGAAGAATCACTAGACTTTACTTAATTAAGTGGGAACCTCCGGATATAGGGTTAAAAGTAAACTGTGATGCAGCAATACATGGTGACAATGTAGGGATTGGTTGTGTTATCAGAGATGCAAAAAAAAGGATCACACATGCTGTATCATCTTTCATGACCACAGATAATGCCTGCTTCTCCTCTTATATTGTAGTGATCAGAGCTGAGATGCTATCTATCCGGATGGGACTTCAAGTGGCGGAGGGAATGACAGAACATCTGCACATTCAATCGGACTCCCTTGCAGCAATAAAAATCATTCAGAGGCAACCTTGTCCCTGGCCACTTAGGCCGATACTGAAGAAGATTATGGTGGCCACTACAAGGTTCAGACAGGTTTATTTCAGCCACATCCATAGAGATGGGAATCAAACTCCGGACTATCTGGCTCAATTGGAAATCAGAAAAGGAAACACCTCGCAGCTTCAAGAACTCCTCACATCACAGCGCTTTCTTTTCCTTAACCGCAGAGAGACCCTATTCCCTCAATTCCGATGGAAACACAAGTTTAGTCTGTAACTTCTCATATGTATAGGCTTGAAATGTATAGGTTTTGCTGTTTTTGCTTCCTTTCGATGGTCTGGCCTTCGCAAGCTCCACACAGGGGGTGGAGGGCTTGTCGAAGGAATCACTGTCAAGAGGATGGCATTAACTATGTTTCTAGTCTAGCTTAAAAGATAGATCTCTAAGTCTTGTAAGTTTATTTTCTTCTTCCGGGTGTGGGAGCCCTAATCAATTTCCCCGCTCACTAGTGAGTGTTTTGCGGAAAAAAAAAGAAACATCCCGGAAGGGACATTACTTCCCATCCCATATCAAAATTATAACAGTCATCGAGAATAATAATATACCTGCATGATCCCATGGAGACTTCTCCCAGTCAACATCTACCAAATAACTTTTAACTACTTATAAGTAACCATGCATCTATGATTTACTCTAGACCATGTACTAGCGCATTTTAAAATTTGATGGATGAGATTTTATTATATTTTATTTGCATAAGAAATTTGAATATTTAACTTCATTTGATTCTATGTGATTGAAGTCATTGTTTCGATAACGCTTATCCTAAGTGTCTGATTACAAATACAAATAGAAATAAATTTTAATACTCCTTTCCATTCATCCGATCATGCCCAGATCAAAACGTCTTGGTCATGACATTGTGAATTACATTAAGGTATCTCCAAATTTGCATTTACACATCCCCCACAATTGTGGAAGGACCTAATTAAGTTCAAAATTTTAAAATTCAACCCTTACGTGAAGGTAAAATTGTGAACCGGGGAGGTAAAATCGATTCAAAACGTCTCAGAAGGGACATTACTTCCCATCCCTAGTAAAACTTATAATAATCATCTAGAATGATTACATAACAGGCCTGATCTCATGGTGACTTCTCCCAGTGAACATCTACCAAATGACCTTTATCTACTTATAAGCAACCATGCATCTATTATTTAATCTAGACCATGTACTAGGGCATTTTAAAATTTGATGGATGAGATTTTATTATATTTTAATTGTATAAGAACCTTTGAACATGGAAGTAATCGTTCCGATAACGCTTATCCTAAGTGTTTGATTAGAAATACTAATAGAAATAAATTTCAATACCCCATTCCATTCATCCGGTCATGCCCAAATCAAAACATCTTGGTCATGATATAGTGAATTACATTAAAGTATCTCCTATTTTCATTTCCACATCTTCCACATCCGTGGAGGGACCTAATTAAGTTAAAAAATTAAAGTTTTGCTCGTACGTGGAGGTAAAATCGTGAGCCGTAGAGGTAAAATCAATTCGAAACGTCCAACAAGGGACCTTACATCCCATCCCTAGTCAAACTTATATTAATCATCAAGAATGATTACATAACAGGCATGATCCCATGGAGACTTCTCCCAGTCAACATCTACCAAATAACCTTTGTCTACTTATAAGTAACCATGCATCTATGATTTATTCTAGACCACGTACTAGCGCATTTTAAAATTTGATGGATGAGATTTTATTATATTTTATTTTCATTAGAACCGTTGAACATAGAATTTCATTTGATTCTATGTGGTGGAAGTTATCGTTCCGATAACGCTTATTGTAAGTGTCTGATTGGAAATATTAATAGAAATGAATTTCAATACCCCGTTCCATTCATCCGATCATGCCCAAATCAAAACATCTTGGTCATGACATTGGGAATTATATTAGGGTATTTTCAAATTTTCATTTCCACATCTCCCACATTCGTGGAGGGACCTAATTAAGTTCAAAATTTGAAAACTTGACCCGTACGTGCAGGTAAAAAATTTTACGATCGAAATGGACATTAATTATGTTCATGGAAAATTATAAAATTCAATAAGTATATCTAATATACTATAGAATGTTTCTTAAGGCCAATTATATCTTTTTCGGTCAAATGCAGACACATCATAAATGCTAGTGGGCTGAAATGGTTATAGGCCGTAGTCACATTTTCTGATGTCGGTCCCCTGTCGCTAAAAATATTGGCGATGGCGACCATACAACGATATTGCAATTGCCTAGTTATACGTTATTTATGCAGCCCATTCATAATACATAGAGCAGTCTATGGAGCCTATTTATCATATATTATGTATGGAGTTGGGAGGTCGTCGTCGTACCTCTCAATGTTAATGTGATCAATACATTGCTTTTCACTTAGATGATATATCTAGGCAATTGACCATCTTGCAGATTGAGGATGCCTTCGGATTTGACACTGCCGAGATACGGACCAGGCTGGACCAACAGGCCCAGGAATGATCAATAGAGGATGACATGCATTTTTGGAATGTCATCAATATGAGGCCGAAGAACTCCCACGATAAGAGTAACGCTATTATCCACCCTGCACTCTATTATGTGCACCGACTCTTAGCTGGCACAGTACTTTGCTCCGCAGAGCCGACGAATGTGCCAGACAATGACATTCACTTTCTATGGCACTTAACGAGTGACGGGCCAGGATATGGGCTGTGGGCAGAATTGTGGATGAAGAGAATCGTAGAGGTCGTAGAAAACCCAAGGGGAAGATCATGGTTGGAGGCATGATAGGCCTTTTAGTAGAGTACTTGGGATTGGTTCCTCCAGCTGACTTCCCACACTAAGGGAGGTGGATTTCCTATCTTATCACCGTTGAGAGGCTAGTTAGATTTGAGATGCTCCGTGTCACATGGAACATGGGGCACTTCCATTGGTTGAATGGTTCGAGAATGGTCACATTCATGGAACTTCCTCAGCAGAGCAAGACGAAACTGGAATTTGACACCCCTCTGGGAGATTTGGAGATTTCACCAGACTCCTCATGTAGAGATGATTTTGAGCGTGAGCTCCATGACCTCGGCCCAACTCTTATCCAGCGTGATGATAGCACTCTACCTCCCTCTGAGTGACAGCAGCAGTAACACTCCACGCAGCCTCCACCAGAGACAGAGCCCATGTAGGAGAACGATGCTCCTCCTCACTATTCCCAGCCTCCACCAGACTTCTACATTCGGATGATGTAGGCTATGCATGATGGATTCCACCGAAAAGACAACATGATATTGGAGCACAATGTATTTGTCTCCCAGACTTTGATTGATATGGACGAGGAGATTGACCACTTGTCAGCTCGCATCCATGAGTTGCAGTCCCAATAAGGCAATATTTCAGGCCCCGATCTAGGAGCAGAGAGGTGAAGAGTGAGGAGACAGAGAAGCACATAGTGGCTGGCACAGTATCAGCAGCGCTACTTTGGCGGTGACCTTTCTTCATCACAGCACTGATTTTGTGAGCACCACATCTTTACTCTTTCCATACTTCGCTTTGTACATTTTTTCCCTATTGCCTACATTGAGGGCAATCTAGTGTTTTAATTATGGGGAGGGGTATCTACTATTTTGAGGTGATTAGAGTTGGAGACACTTTTGCATAACTCTTTTGTTTAATTTTAAATATTTTTTCCCTTTTGTTTGGGGATGTTTTTCTTCTGATGTACTTGGAAAATGTTGGTTATGATACTTTTTTAACCTTAACATTTGGAAAGCAATTTTCTACTTTTTGGATTGGAGAAACGTGAAAAAATACTCTAAAAAATTAATAAAAAGAAGAATCCCGCTAAGTTGAAAACCCGAGAGGGCAACTTAGGCAACATTGGGGGCCCGGATAGGTCGAAAACCTAAAAGGGAAACCTAGGAAAAATGAGAGACTAAATTTGGGGAATAAGGTGATATGTGAGCCAAAGAAATATGATGTGTGGCTAGGATGAAAACTCGAAAGGGCTCCTAGGCAAAATGAGAGAAGACGAGAGAAATTGAAAAACGCTAAGTGTCTACTCATTTGCCGGCGTTGGAGTCATAAGGTTGCGGTGACCACACGGATGGATTGGGTAGCTTGACATTTTGAGGACCTTTTGGGAGTGGAAACTTTAGCTGGAGAAGACGAAGTAAGTTATGAAATTCTTGATCGTTAATATGCTTCATTTTTAGGTTGATATATTGATATAAAGTGGAGCATGTGTTTTGAACCTTATACATACCTTTAGCTTCACCTTTTATGATTGGATTTGGGATTATCAATTCGGGATTTGGAGATGTTGTAGGGATATCAATGAATTGATGGGCTGATATGGTTTGGGTAGATCTTAGAATAGGGGTTGTGGGAAACTTCTCATTTGACTTTAACATTGAGATGTGTGATAGTGAGAGTTTTGTGAGGTATAGACTTGGGGGTTAGTAGTTAGGATGTGGATACGTCATTTCCTTCGTATGCTTCGATCTTTTCTTACTTGAGGGTGAGTAAGGTTCAAGTGTGGGGAGGCTTGATGTGTCCATTTTGTGTGTATAATTTAGTACTATTTTGGGTCACTTTTGTGCTCTTTTATTATCAAGAGTTTGTGTTTTACCTTGAAATTATCTTAGGAGGGATAAGAGCAACTTTACGCTCTTTTACCTCTTCTAAGTGGATTTTGTGTGACAAGGGAAGAACACGGCGGCAATAAAGACCGGAGGCCATTGAAGATAACATTTTCGAAGACTTTTGAAGACTTGCTTCAAAGACATGAAGACCAGAGGCCATTGAAGACCATTTTTGGAGACATTGAAGACTTGAAAAATGAGAGGACTTGCTATGAAAGTGATTTTATACCACACGAAGAAGAAAAGGAAACAAAGCAAAATTCTGGCACCCGTCACGAGTCGGGATGGCCTTGTTGCGAGACTGTCGTGAGTCGCGACGAGCCCGTCACGAGTCGCGACCAATGGGTGGCCAGAATTTCACCTTATTCTCTTTGTACTATAAATAGCACTCTCTTTCCTCTCATTCTTCATCTTCTGCATTCTTGGTACTGTTTTTAACCCTAGTTTATTCCATTTTCATCTTTGCATTCTCTTGTATTATGTTCGGTTGTTTAGCATTGATTAGTATGAACTCTTGTAGTTAATCTAATTCTTGGGAGCAATTGATTGAAGCTTCCAAGCTTATGTAGCAAGATTCTGTGTTTGCTCATTTATGAACATTTATTGGAGAGCATTTATTATGCCATTAATGTTGTGTTTTATCTCATTTATACCATGGGTTGTTTGAGTATATGAAATGTTTGTGTATGATTGAAATGTTAGGGTGTTAGGAAAGTTGCAAATTTCTTAACTCATTTGATATGGAAATCCAAGAGCATGGATTTAGAATTTCTTGTGTATAATGTGTGGTAATTCTTGCTAGATGAGTATGTTAATGTGGTTTGTTCTCATATTTGTCACATAGATGCAAAGAAAGGTTGAACCTTGAATGTTGTTTGTTCTTAGTTTAATCTAATGAATGCTTTGTTTGGTTCAATGACTATGTCTTTGGTAGAAGGCTTGTTATTATCAAACCTATGGTCCTTTGGGTGAAATTCCATTGATGAAACATCCCTGTGATGTTGTTTGTCTAGGGTGATCATCAATGAGGTTTGCAAATGGTCGTTGTTTGTCTTTGTAAACTACTCTTAAGGAGGAAAGAATGTTGATCTTTGAATTAGAAATGAAACATTCCCCATAGACAATAAATGTAATTGAATGAGCGAATGAATCAATGAGCTATATAAAGTTTGGAATTGGAAATCGATTGCCCCCAAGGCTCCATTAATTATCATTTACATCGTATCTTTAGTTGTATTGTATGATTAGCATAGTTCTCTTGCTTTGCTAGTTGTATTTCAATTTCATAATTTAGGATTAAACCAACCAAACCCCCCCCCCCTTTGTTTACATGCTTATATATATATATATATATATCTATATATCTATATCTATGTACGTAATTGTCTAGTATGTCTTCTCCTATATATGTTTAAACACTTGAAAAGATCCCTCTTCTCGTGGACGACCTCGACTTGCCATTATCTACTTTATTGTAGATAGGAAGCATTTAGGCCGTAAAAGTATTAACTTTGAGAGGTACGGCGACGATCTCCCACTTACTCTGCCCAAAAACCCACCCAATAGACAAATCAAAATAAGCATAAAATTTTTCAATTTCTCTCATTTTCTCTTATTTTACCTAGGAGCCCTCTCAGGTTTTCATCCTAACTTCACACCATTTGGCCAACTATTTTTTCTTTTTAAATGCTCACCCTCACCTTTTTCCACACCATTTGGCCTCTCATTGTTTTTCATAGGTCACCCTTTTGGGTTTTTGACCTATCTGGGCCACCTATTTTTTCCTAAGTTGCCCTCTCGAGTTTTCAACTTAGCGGGAAATTTTTTTCATTTTATTTTTTTTCCAAAAAACAAATCTAAGTGGAGATTATGCACACTTCAATACAATACAGTTAGATATATTTCTCTTTACCTCCTCACACTTGAAACACACATTGTCCTCAATGTGCAAAGGACAAGATAAGAAATAAGGGAGAAAGAAAAAATACTTACAACTAGGTCCTTGAAGGTCCTTCCCAGTGATGGAAATGCTCACTTCTCAATGATTGTTCTCTCCTCCATGTTCTCAAACTCCACCCAATATGCAACTTTGATCCATCTACTATGAAACCACAACTATGCAAATCCCAATCAACGCCCTCAAAATACAACAACTAGTAGTACTCCTTGATGGTGGTTTTTGTAGTGGTTTTTTGTGGTGGATTGTGGTGTTATTCTTGTGGTTTTGGGTAAGGGTTTGAAGACATGGTTGAGGATTTTTTTTTCAAGAAAAAAAATACCCACCTTTAGAAGCTCTGGTTGCCTTCTGAGAAGCTTTGTATTTTGATGTTCGTGCCTAATGTTATCCATATGGTGAAGGTTTGAACCCCTTCACCATGAGCATCCAAAAGTAGAGAGGTGGGGGTACAAAAATTTTAAGAGGAAAGTTTTGTGGAGGTGGAGATGGTTTAAAAGGAGTTGGGTGGTTAGGAGGCTTGGGGTGGTCTTTTCGCTCTTCTTTTATCACCTTCAAAACTTCTGAAATGGTAGAGTTGGTTCACTAGGTGGGGGCAGGGGTGATAATGTAAAGAATAATGAATGTAGCACAATCACCTCTTCCTCCACTCAGTTATCTTCCATAATTGACTCCTCATCCCTTTCGAACTCGAACTCATTTCTCAAGGTGATCTCACTCACCAAATCTTTGAGTTCGGCTGGGGATGGTGTATTTTTGGAATCATGAGCTTCTATTTGAGCCACCGCTTCTAATATATTGTTCACATGCTCCCACAATAGCCGTAAGACTAGAGGAGAGTCAATTTTCCGGTTCCTCACTAGTCTTGGCCAAGTTGTTCAATTTTTCTATTGCATTCATGACTTCCTCAAGTGTCAACCTTGAACCTTCTTTTTGGGCTTAGTTTTGGGGTGTGGTATAAGGTGGTGATGGCCAACTATTTTGCTCGTATTGTTGGTTTTCCAGCTAATTCTCATACCACCAATCTGGATTACCACTTCACTCCAAATTGTAAGAATTGTGGTATGGATACCATTCTTGGGATTCTTGCCCTTGAAAACCAACATCTCCTACCTCTTGGTAGCCCTATTCATAATACCCTTGGTTTTGAAAACCAATGGTTCTTTCCTCCTCATAGTTCTCCTCTTTCAAAAACTAGCAAGACTCAGTAGGATGGTTGGAATGACACATCCTACATTGCCTTGCTTGTTGAGCCTCTCTTCTCATCATGAGTTCCCTAAAGGTGAGACATTCCTTTTTTTGAAGTTTTTTATTTTTCAAAATTCCAGAATCATATTGTAAGGATTCTTGATAAAACTCACCAAGAACTCAAGCAATTTCTACCCTGAACAAAAAAAAACACCAAAAATTGAAAAATAAAAACAACTAGCTAATATGCAACCAAAATGCCCAAAAACTGAAAAATAAACACTCTTCCCTAGTAATGGTCCCAAAATTTGTGAGGTCTTCGCCGTGCCTCTCAAGGCTATATTTATAAGCCCTAAATGCTTTGTATCTACAATTAAGTAGATAATGGCAAGTCGGGGTTGTGTACGTAGAAGAGGGACTTTCTTAAGCGTTTAAACATATAAGGTTGATATTAGGCTAGAAGTATATATATATATATAAGCATGTAAATGGGGATTGGTTGGTTGGTTTTGGCCCTAAGTTATGAAATTAAAAGACAGGATAACTAGCAAAGCCAAGTAACTATTCTAATGATCAAACAAACTAAGAAAAGGGTTTGAAAACTACAACAGACAACGCTTTGGGACAATTGATATCCACTTCCACACCTCATGTGGATCATTGAACCATTCACTCATTATATCACATTTGTTACCTATGAGGAATGTTATCACTTCCCAATTGAAGATCAACATTCATTCATTCTTAATAGTAATTTGCTTATGCAAACACCGACATTTTGCAAACCTCATTGATAATTACTTAAGGCAAACCATACTATAAAGGTCTTTCATCAATGGCATTATACACTAAGGATCATATATTTGATAACAACAAGCCTTGTACCAAAGACATAGCCATTTAACCAAACATATCATTCATTAGGCAAAACCTAGAACAAACCACATTCAAGATTCAACCTTTCATTGCATCTATAGGATAAATGTGAGAAAAATCCACATTAACATGCGTATCTAGCAAGAATCACAACACGTTATACACAAGAAGTTATAATTCCATGTTCTTGGATTTTCATGTCAGATGAGCTAAGAAATTGGCCACTTTCCTAACACCCTAACACTTAAATCATAAAAACACTTCATATTCTCAAACAACCCATGGCATTAATGAATTAAAACATAGCATTAAGAACACATGAATACTAAATAACAAAAGCTTCAAGAAAAAGTGAAATAGAGGTTTTTACTACATAGGTGTGGAAGCTTCAATAAATTGCTCCCAAGTACAAAACTAAGCTAGATCTACAAAGAAAGAACAAAGATCTACAAAGATGTACAAAGATCCAAACCCATAACATAGAACAAAGATCTACATATAAAGAAGAATAAATGGAAGAAAATAGTGAAAACTAGGGAGCCCCCAAGTTGTGCGTAGAGAGTTGGGGAAGAAGGGAATGAATGGCATTTATAGTACAAGAAAGAGGGGAGTAAAAAGCAGGTTTCTGGGCGATGTTCGTGACGGGTGAACATTTATTCGCGATGGGTGAACAAATCAGGAAATTGAGAGCTCCCAGTCCATCTAATTCGTGAGTCACGTCACACTTTTAGGTAGTCGCAACACAAAAAAGTCCAGTTTTGTTTTGTTTACTCCGAGTGAACCGCTGATATGTTTTGGGAGCTCCTGTAGTCATTTTTATAGTACTCAAGAAGAGGAATCCAATGGTATCACCCTTGGAGGCTTGTTATTCCCGGATAATTCTTATAAATCTGCTTTAAAACATAGATCATTCTTTACCCTCTACTTTGTTCTCCTTGTTCCCTTTAGCTTCTACCACTTTGTGAGTAGCCTTCCTTCTTCTACCATTCTTGTGAATAGCCTTCACTAAACCACTCCAAAATGATCACAAGTAATCTACAAATTAAGCTCACAACACTGAATCTAGATGCTCTTAAGGACCAAAAATCCATTGGACTAAACATAGGTTATAAAATGAAGGATTTACATATGAAAACCAAAACGGTCATCTGCACCTCATATGATGTAAACCTACCTAAATCTAGCAATATTACAACAAAAAGAAAACAAAAGAGATGTTAAATACTTCAGAAAATACATGCATTTCACGTCTCATCAGTATGAAATTGACAAACTAGTAAACTATTTATACTAGGCACTTGGGAATTATTTAGCAACATGGTATTTCTAATGCTTCAATCCTTGTTTCATTCACATAAAGACTTACAAAAGACCTATCAGTGTGTTCACAACACGTGGTGTGGCCGATGGCATACACTTCCCCAACCCTGTCACGGTGGGTGCACTCGCAACCCTCCATCGGCGCCGACGTTGTAATTAGGGGAGTGCAACGAGGTCCGGCCATTGTTGTAGGTCTATTTCTCCCCTGTGCTATTACATCTCGGGCTTCAACCACGAATGAAACTACTTCCCCCGAGTCCTATATACGCTAGGCCAGAGGATTGTAGGCACCTTATATGTAATACTAGGGTCTTAACACAACACCTAGCTTGCTACTATTAGTTATTTTTACCCTCAACCTCTCAAAAAATAGTTACGAAGTTATCTAAGACTGGTACAATGGAAAATTGGTCAGAGCATTCTCAAATCCCCCGTGCACACACCCACGCGAACGCGTTCTTCCCTACCCATTCTAAAATCCAGGTTTCTCTTCCCAAGGGGCATCAATAATTTCACCATACATGAATATAGCGCAAAGTGTGTGCTTATTTATGGTATAATATTCATGCATTTATAACATTCAAGATTAATCACAATAATATCATAAACACAAATATAGGAGGAATCTAATAAATCTCAATAGAGCAAATAGAGCATACCAAGTGCCAAAATGAATCCCAAGCTAAAAATCTATATTACAAAGGTTAGATCCATGGAAAATATTAGGTTAGATTCCCTTTATCTAGAAAATAAGATGAAAATAAAAAGATAAGAAAAAGAAGAAGGAAGGAGGAGAAGAACTCTCATCTTCCTTCTATCTAAACTAGATAGAGAAACTAATCTACATTATGCCCACTTCTATTCTACTTCCTAATAGTTTGGTAGAATACTAAGGCTCCCATATATACTAGTAGAATATTAGGCCCAACAATAGGCCCAAATTAGGCCAAAAGTAGCAAAAACCAAGGTCGGCCGCCAAGGTTTCACAGACCGACATGGATGTCACGGTCCGTGAAGCATTCAAGCATGGGGCGTAGGATCTGGCGTGGTCTGTGAATATTCATAGTTGCAGTCTGTGGGATCTGGAATGGTTTGTGAAGCTTTTCTCATGCCACGATCTGTGAAAATTGTCACGGACCGTGAACAGTACACATTTTTTGCTCAGAGTTTCCCATGGCTCGTGAACGTTTTCACAGACCGCGAGCAGCCTGTGGTCTTTTCATGAACCGTGAAAAAATAGGGTTTTGGGAACCCCAAGTTGGGCTTGGAAAAATGGGGAAGAAAAGGGGCTATTTATAGCCCATTTTGGTCAAAATGCAGCAGATCGAGCGGAGCATGTGCAGCTAGGTCAGTGGCGCGAGCGTGCGAGGCTAACGCGAGGGTGATGGGCTACTGGGGCGAGGGTGCTTCTTGCACGGGGGAACATGATTAGGTGTTGGGCATGCATTTCTAGAAAGGGAATGTGCGACATGGTTTAATTCTCTTGCACGGGCACGCGGTTAAGGACAAAGCCCACGCGCCACGGTTTTCTTCACCCTGCCGGTCTGTCGGCCAATCAGCTGGCCAGTATTTGCATCGTTTTAGGTGATCCTTTGCTCCGATTTTTAATTTCTTATTGTTAATATTATAGTGTTTGAGAAGACAAATCGAATGGTACCACCGTTGAAGGCTGGTTCTTCTCCAATCATTCTAAGAAATTTGTCCACATTTCCGGGTCAAAATTCATCCGCTTCTTTGTCTTCCTTCTTCGACCCTTCTATCTTCTACCATGTTTTGGCCCGTGGCCTTCACAAAATCACTCTAAATTTTTCACGAGCAATCTACAAATTAAGCTCAAAAAATGGTACCTAGATGCTCGTAAGGAACAAAAATCCATTAGACTAAACATAGGTTATAAAATGAAGGATTTAGATATGAAAACCAAAACTGGTCATCTAAACCCCTTACAATGTTAACCTACATAAATCTAGAAATCGTACAATAAAAAAAATGACACAAGAGATGTTAAATGCTTCGAAAAATACATGCATTTGACGTCTTATAAACTCCCCACACTTAACCCTTTACTCATCCTCGAGTAAATAAAGATGAGACAAAAAAATAAGCGAAATGTAGCGTGCAAGCATAAGTTAACTGGGCATCCAACTTATTCCAAGATTACCCTATTTCCCCCAAAAAGAGTAAGAATCTCACAAATCTCACACTCCTCGAAGAACATAAGCAATCTAACCACCCAAAAGTAAAATGTGGAAAAAGGTAAGCCAAGAAGATAAGTGTAAAGCTTGCTTACTTTCCCCAAAATGATCCCTAAAAGAAATCCAAGAGTCTTCTCCCAAAAACAATCCACCAAGGAGTCAAATGTATTGTCAACCTAGTTTTTTGTTTTCTCTTAATTTCTCTCATTTTTCCCATGAGCTATTTCGGGTTCATCCTAGCTTTATCACACAAATGTTACTCACTTCTAACCTTTTTTTCCACACGGCCTCTCTTTTTTTTTCCTAGGCTCATAAGCCTAGCTGGACCTAGCCTCTCATTTTACCTAGGTCGTTTGACCTATCTGGCCTTTTTCTAATGTAACACAAGTCGCCCTTTCGGGTTTTAACTTGTCCTGATTTTTATAGTTTTTTTCTTTTTTCATGTTTTTTCAATTGTTTTGTTGTATCACCAATTTCCCCAAAAGGAGGCTTCATACTACAAAGATAAAATCAATCAAACTAGAAACCCCAGCATAGCATGTCATGCCACCAAATATCCATCCAAAAAATACCTCAACAATCAAAAACCAAAATCACCAATAATCAAGAAAAACTAATAATAAAAGTATGAAAATTCACCGAGGAAATCTAACAATGAAACTCCCTAAGAGCTCACTACTCCCTTCCCCTCACTTAACCCTTTGCATAGTCTCCAATGCAAAACATAAGGTTGGGAGAACTAGTGATACTCACTCTCGTGGCCCTGAAGGGCCTTCATCCTCCTAGCTTATGAACCTCCTCTCAATGTATCTCATTGCTTGAAGCGTTGCCTCCATGGAGTCCATTCTCGTGCTCATCTCCTCCAATTGTGATTGCATTCCTCCCATTGCTTGGACGACCACTTTCCAAACTTGGGTAGAGTTTGAAAAGTTTCCCCAATATATTTCAATTGGTCCATGATGCCCGTGGATATGCAAGAATGACTAGGAGGTGCTCTCAAAGAGCTCTCACCCCCAGCCACCTCAATATCTATCTCCAGGAAGGCTAAAGCTCTATAGAAATATCTCTCAAATCATTGATCTGTGTCAATGAATAGATCTTCCAAGCATATGTCATGGTCAATGACAGTGCACTTTGGTCGTGGAAGTACTATGAAACTACAAGTGCTCGCTCTACCATAAACCCATACATATCTACCCTCCGATGTCGTACGCCCACCATGGATGCTTTGGCTAACTTCTCAATGTTATACCTTGTACCAGATCATCCCAAGTTAGCCAATGCTCTCTGTGTGATCAAATGCACTAAGTTTTGTGCTAGTAGACCTACCATACTGCCCATAGATATATTGCCACTCTTTTTGTCCTCCATTGCTAAGTATTCCTACACAAAAGACCCCACTAAGTTTGGGTAAAAATTATCTTTGGGTGTCATTGCCCAAAGGCAATGAACATCCAAACCCCTGCATTGCATTAGTTCACCATGGTAGAAAACCCCTAAAGCCAACAGTTAGAGAATATAAGAGAACGTCGGGTGAACCAGGGCGGTACGTTTACACAGGTTCTTCCGATCAGTGCCTGTCAGCTGCACCCAAAAGCGTCTGAGAGAAAAGGGCACCCCTTAATGGTGTGTTTTCTAGATCTCCTTGCCATACCTCCACCCAAAGGCACACGCTACCTCTCGGTGGGTCATCTTATACTTTTTCACGTCTAGGTTTAATTTGATTACCTTGTGTCCATCATCATCCATGACCGGCCTTAGAGTAGCTAGGAAATCTAGGATCCACTTGACATACATTTTCAAGTGTCTCTCAAGAAAACCCTCTAGACCTACTCATCTCAATAAGTAAGTGATGGGCTTAAGTAAGCCTAGAGCCACCAGGGTGTCCTTGATTGCAAATCAAGTCTCTAAAATACTCCTCTTTGGCTCTCTCAAGTTCCTCCACCTCTAGAGTGCAGTTCTGGAGATGTTGGATAACCCCATAAACTCTTTGGTCACAAACATGGGGTTGAAAATAATGGAAGTCATCAGCTCGGGGTTTTCACCCTTTGCCGGTTTCTTCCTCTTCTTACTCTGAGTGGACTTACCCTTATCTGAAACATTCTTCTTAGAAGGCATCCTATCAAAGTGAAGACAAGAGTGGTGATATAATCATAAGTAAGGCATGGCCTATAATTCAATAAGACAACATGCTCCTAAATAGCCCAACCATTCAAAACATGATAATCTAAACATGTAGTCTATTTAAACAAGAATATTTCTCAACAAACAACAAACCCATGTAAGTTTTCACCAACCCATCAATAAGATCTTGCAAACAAGATTCATTCTCTCCTAAATCACCCAACACATAAAGATTCACATCATTCAAGAAAATAGCACATCAAACCACCCAACTTTCTTCAACATAAGATCAGACATACAAACCCAAACATTTATCTCTAAAAAACACAATCATTCAAGAATCATGCTTTTCATAACACCACCACAATATCAATCAAGCATTAAAACAAAGAGTTCAGGGGATTACCTGGATATTAAATCTAGGAGTTTTAATATCCACACAAGAAGAAGCAAAGATTGCAAATTTTTGGAAGAAAAGATTCAATTTTTTGAGTATCACCAAGAGTGTGTGAGTGAGTGTTTCTTGAGAAGGAAGAAAGTGTCAAATGATAAATTTGGGTGTAAAAGTGTACTATGGATTTACAAATTCAGTATAGGTGATAGGAGAGAGGGGCACAATTAGGATAAGAGTGGAATTTTCAAAATTTCATAGTAGGGGACAATAGTATAAATCAATTAATTCATTAGGATATAGGAAGTACTATTTGCATTTAAAATTCATAAGGAATATGGAGATTCAAAATTTTTGAAAATTTGCATTTTCGGAACAATTTGGTAATGGAAAATCGAAAATTGGCGTAGAAGATGTTTGGCGCAGACCAAAGCCTTGTGCCTAACTCCTTGGAACGAATTAACCCCTCACGAAAAACACCTTGGCACGAGGTATCAACTCGTGCCAACTCTCCTGGCACGGACCTAGGCCCTTGGCCCAGACCGTGTCAGGTCTTGGCACGAGACTGCCAAAATTTTTACCTAATCCTTAGTTTTTTCCCTCTTTTTTTTGAAAGACTATGTCACCCATCAAATTTAATTCCATCTAAACACAATCACGAGTCTCAAACTCAATTTTCAAACCAACATGAGTTTCATCTTAAAAAATCCTCATTGTAAAACATGCAAAATCAATCTAATCAATACTCAAAACACCAAAGCAAAAAGAAACACTGTATATTTACGGTCATCCTTAAGACTTATTTCTTTTTCATACAAGTCTAGTTAGCAAAACCTACCTGTGGGTCTCCAGAATTGTCATCGGTGACTCCACCAACGATGACATTATTGTGGAGAGATCTCCACAACGAGCCATTCTTACCTTCGGACCTCTTGTCCGTCATAGGAAATGAATCTCTGTGTCTTGCTAGCATTGAGTCTGTAAATATGACTTTGGGGTTAGGGGGAGGTCAAGGAGGTTTTAAACCCTTGACACTCTCTCTTTCCTGTTGCACATTGGTTAGCATGGAAAAACAATCTAGCACAGACATATTATCTATAGCACCATTGATCTGCTTCATTTTGTGTACATTAACCGCTGAATTTGTCATTCTTTTTAGATGCTTTTACTTGGTGGATTGCTAGTGTTAATGTGGCATTGGGTTTAGACAGACATGTTTGGTTTTCTTGTCTAAATCCTGTGTTTTGTAGATTATTGGTACTAATGGAAATCTTGTATCCACGGGATCCTTGATCTTCCTTGTAATCTTCTTTAGTAGGTCTCTCATGGGTACTTTTTTTTTACATTCTATATGAAGAGCGTTCGTAAGGGAAATAGAAGATATTGAAGGTCATTCGCAAGGATGGTAGTAGAGACAAAGGCCATTCACATTAGAATGGTAGTAGATGAAGGCCACAATCATCAATGGATGGTAAAAGGAGATTGAAGCCAAAGATAGGTGGCAACAGAGTTCATAGCAGCCAACAAAGAAATGGGGAATCATGGTCTGATGAGTTGTGCTTAAGTTCAAGAATGGTTCAAGAAGAATTAGCCTTCAAAGCTGGCTCCATTGGATTCATCTTCTCGAGCACTACAAAATTGACTACTAAAACTCTCAATTTGACAAACGGTGTTCCCATAGCAAAGGAAACTAGTTCAGCCGGCTAACGCACCAACGGGTCAGCACAGGTCGTGCATGGTTTGGCACCAATGGCCCACTCCAAAGGAGATGCCCCGCACCAAAGAGATCAGCGCAAGGCTCTGGCACGACCCGTGCCAGAGGTAACGGACCACCAGCACAAAGTGAAGAACCTCCACACGATTAAGTATGGCCATGAGACATCCCATTTTAGGCGTCACACACCATCCCAAGTCCATTATGTCAAGACCAGCATGAGGGGTGTGGGAAATCACAAGGCTCGCGGCAAAGTTTTTGAGAAAGCACTCTTCCTGACCACGGTCCGCACCAACAGCTACGGGCATGGATCAGGACTTCAAGTTTTAGTGCTCTGACAGTGCTCCCATAGAAGACAATGCAACCTGTGCCAGGTGTCAGACACAACCCGCTCGAAGCCTCATGCCCTGCACAAGATAAGGATCTGCGCCAACGCCACGGGCTGCATCATTCGTGATGCCATGCGGCAGCTGAGCCAAATATTACCCTATTTTAGCTTATTTTGGGCCTATTTTTAGGCCCAATCTCCTACTACTATGAGTAGAACCTTTGTCTACTAGGTATTCATATGCCATACTTCATTTTCGAGAGTAGTTTGTAGACTCTCCTTAGGAGAAACTTTATCTTTTTATTCTTTTTATTTTGATTTGATCCTAAGATGTGAAATTCAATTATTTATTTGAATTCCATATCAAGGGAGTAGTTTCCATAGCTTGGGGATAAATTGTAGTGACTTGGTAATCTATATGTTTTTTGAGATTCTCTAGCTCATCCTAATTTTGTGTTCATAATATTATTGTGATTTTATTTTGAGTTTGGATGCATGAATACTAAACCACATATATAGCACACACTTTGGGCTGTATTCATGCTAGGCACAAATATACATGCCTCCTTGGGAAGAGAAACCTGGTTGTTTGAATGGGTGAAGAAAAATGCGTCAACATGAGTGTGTGCACGGGAGATTCAAGGTCACTCTGATCCACTTACCATCGCACTAGTCTTGACTGACTTCATAAAGTTTTCTGAGAGGTTCTGGGTAGAGTTAGCTAAATAGTATCAAGCTAGGGTTATAAGAAACCCTGGTATCATAGATAAGGTGCTTACGACCCTTGGGACTAATTAATTGGGCCCGAGGGGAGTAGTGCATTCATGGTGGAAGCCCGGGATGTAATTTCACGGGGGAGAATTAGACCTCCAACAACATTCAGACCTTGTTGTACTCCCCTAATTACAATGGCGGTGTTGATGGAGGGTTGTGAGAGCACCCACCGTGACTGGGACAGGGAAGTGTATGTTATCGGCCACACCACATGTTATGGACACTCTATTAGGTTTGTTTAGATCTCTATGTAAATGAATCGAGGATAGAAGTATTAGATTGACCAAGTTGCTCAATGATTTCACCAAGTGCTTAGCTATTATTGTAGTTGTGTTTTTATTTTTCATGTTTATTTTAATGTTATCTTTACCAGCTATTCATTTCACTAGTATGGATTTATAATCCATACGAGGTTGTGTTTTGAGTTGATACATTAGAGCTAGCATCACTATGAAGGGCTTACCGCTATCTACCCTATAGGTGGTGTAGCAATAGGAATAGGGTGCAGAACTATAAATTTCTATCTTCTGACCATCACCGCCTCCAACCGGATTACTTCTAAGCTACAGTTTTAACGACCCCATGGAGAGGCAGGTCAATCATGCAACTCATCAGACTCGTCAACAATATTATCAACACGGGGTTCATCCAAACATTCATGCTCATTGGTAACACAAGAGGATTCATAGAATTAATGCTCATCACATAGGGTCACACCTTTGCACATAAAAGATGAATATTTTGAATCATGCTTAGATTTGTTGATATCAAACTCCACTTTATCCATGTCATCTTCTAGATTCAAGGTTCCGAAGTTGACATCAGTTTTAGTCCAAGAAGTTTTAAGAAAAGGTCTCCCCAAAAGTATTAGGAGTGCATTACGGTGTGCACCATGTCTAGGACATAAAAGTCCGCTGGAAAAACCAACTCGCCAACTTGCACCATCATATCCTTTACTAATCCACGAGGACTAGCTTGGGAATGATCGGCGAGTTGGATAATCACTCTAGTTTCCTTAAGCTCACCTATTTCTTGGCATTCATATAGACTATATGAGATCACATTTAAGGGTTCACCTAAATCTATCATGGCATTTTCAACAAGTTTACCACCTAAAGAGATAGGGATAGAAAACATTCTGGGGTTGTTGTATTTCTTAGGCAAATTTTTATGGTTCAAAATGGCAACTCCCCCAATTTTTAGATGCTCTAATCTCATAGTTGGCCTACTTCTTTTCTTTGTACATGCAACTTTAAGAAATTTAGCATATGATTGTACATGTTCAATCCATTGCAATATAGGGATGGTTAGCTCGACCTTTTCAAAGACTTTTCAAATATTTGCATCATTGGCCCCCACCTTTGGCTTTCCCCTCAAAGCATTTGGAAATGGAGGTGGAATGGTAGATTGTGCCTCGAGCGGTGGAAGCTCTTTGGAAGGTGCCTCCTTGACCACAATCTCCTATTCTTCGAATTTTACCTTGGTAGCCTCCAATACACTATCATCCTCTTGCATAACCCTCTTCTCGGACTCACAAACTTATTTCCTGCTTCTCAACTTAAGTTCACTCATGTTCTTTGGATTGATCTCCGGTTGGGAAGGGAGTTTTCTGGACTCTCGGGCTTCAAGTCGGCTCACCGAGGTGGAAAGTTGCCCAACTTGAACTTCAAGATTTTTGATACTCAAGAAGGCTCAATTACAAAGTTTTCAATCGCACGCCGTGTCATCTCTGCGAAGACTTCATGTTTCTTACTCAATTGACCGATGATCTGCTTCATTTCACGTGCATTAACATATGCATTTGACATATTTTAAAGTTACTTTTTCTTGGTGGATTGCTAGTATTAGTTGAGTTTACGTGACAAGGGGTTTAGATGGCCATTTTTGGTTTTCTTATCTAAATCATGAATTTTGTAGACTTAATTGGTACTTATGGACATCTCCTATTGACAGGATCCTTGATCTTCCTTTCGATCAACTTTAGTACGTCGCCCATGGGTACTTTTTGTTTACATTCTATGTGAAGGCCGTTCGTAAAGGCGGTAGAAGATATTGAAAGCCGTTCACAAGAATAGTAGTAGAGACAAAATCCATTCACCTATAGAATGGTAGTACACGAAGGCCACGATTATCAATGCGGGGTAGGAGGATATTGAATCCAAAAATAGGTGGTTACATAGTTCATAGCGGGCAATGGAGAAACTGGGAATTGTGGTCTGATGAGTTCTGCCTCAGCCCCAGAATGATCCAAGAAGAATTAGCTTTCAATTCTAGTTCCAATGGATTTATCTTCTCAAGTACTATAAAATTTACTACTAAAACTCTCAAATCGGACTAACAGTTCTCCCAGAGCGAAGGAAACTAGTTCAGTAGGCCAAAGTA
Source organism: Rubia yunnanensis (assembly GCA_037428765.1). Taxonomy (NCBI): domain Eukaryota; kingdom Viridiplantae; phylum Streptophyta; class Magnoliopsida; order Gentianales; family Rubiaceae; genus Rubia; species Rubia yunnanensis. The sequence continues at coordinate 58,600,054 of CM075068.1, forward strand.
CTAATGGGACGGCATGGGCCGTGCATGGTTTGGCACCAATGGCCCGCACCAGAGAAGATGACCCACGCTATGGAGACTAGCGTGAGGCAGTAGCGTGACCTACGTTTGACACGATGGACCGCCAAGCATAAACTAAATGACTCCTTCACGCAGCTAAGTATGGGCATGGGACGTCCCATTTTAGGCCACCCGCTCCATTCCAATTTATTATGTCGAGACAAGAAAGAAGGATGTGGGAATTTATGAGGCATGTGCCAAGTTTTCTTAGCATAGCCCCAATTCTAACCATGGCTCGCGCCAACGGCCACGGGTGCGGATCAGGAGCTCAAGATTCAGCACTCTAATGATGCCCCGCAAGAGACGATGCAGCCCACGCAACCCGGGCCAACCCCAGTACCCAATGTTATTTTGAAGATCCGCACCACAATCAAGAACTTGTACCCCACGCTAAAAAATATGCCGGATGCACCAGTTAACACACGCAAAATGAAGCACATCAGCCTTTAGCTTAGAACGTTGATAAAAAAGCAAAGACTGAGCCTTTCTCTTTACGTGAGGTTTATATTCTGAGAATGGTTGGATTATTTTTAGTTTTTTCCATTCCAGATGACCAGGTTCTAATAAATTCAAACTAAACATTATTGTAAAAATATCTATTTATAAAATAGTCATTAATCCAAGAAACCCTAATCCAATTCAATATGGGCCTAGCCCAATTAGACTTAATGAGTTCTAAACTCAATTCTCATATAACTACTATCTGGGCTTCTAGCCCAATAGTCATTTCTTTTATCCAATTTCATGTGTTGTGTGTGACCCTATAGTTGTAGTCATAATATGTTACAAGCCCAATATAATTTATGCCAGCTTATCATAAGCAGTTTCCATCTAAAAATTCTGATCACTCAAAATAACTGAATTAATTATCTCTATAATTAATCGTCCTACTATACATGGAAAATGCACATTTACAGAAGAACACTATTCCAACAATCTCCTACTTATCCTTTAGAACAAGTGTGCATTCATATTCCTTCGTCACTAAGTGTATTCATCTGAACATAAGGTAAGATAACATGTCATCCCTATCAAGCTCAAATGCATTTCTTGAATTTTCAAGTCAAACTGTTAAGACAGATAATTAATCCCTAATCCATCTGAGCACAATCATACATTTTACAATCCAAAATCTCTGAGAGGCCTATAAGACAATAATCTCATTTAAATGAGAGGACAATCCCACTCTTGTACATTCAAGTTTTCTCCACTCGATTCATGGCAACCCAAGAACTGCCTTTATATTCTTCTTTTACGTTACAATGTTTGACAGCCTCAAGGTACACTAGTAGAGAGCCTTCTACTAAAGGCGACAAGGGAAGGCAGCACATGTAAAACTGCCATTAGTTTTAATTTCTAATGTCGTAAGTCACTGATTGTTTCTCGTAAAAAATTTTGAAGGCATTTTTTTATGTTTTAAGGCATAACCACCTTTAATTAGCCCTAATTAAAGGCAGTTATGTCTGACCGCCTTTAAATTTGGTACTTTACAAACTCAGAAATGGGGAATGATAGGATTTCTAAAATTGGAAACCCCATTACGTGGGCACTACCAAGAAAAGAAACATTTTCCGGACTCGGAAATGCATAGTTTCCACTTTCCGAATTTGGAATGTTATGAATCTTGTCTTTTGAATTTGGGGGACCAGGTTTCCAAGCTCAGGAACAACCTTATATATAAAGAAATGTGCCCATTTTCATTAAATACCACAAAACCCTAAAATTTTGAAGAACAAGCTCATTCATTCAATACCCATTATTCATTACCCATTGAAGTGCTTGAGAATTCATCCAATCGGATTGGAGAATGTTAGTTTAATCCAAATTATCTTATTTTTCAATTTCATGAAATAATTGAATGTGTATTTGATGCTTCCTATATATCCATATTTACGATTAGGTTTTGAGATTATCTAGGTTTATGCTTATTGTAGAATGGATCCTCATGTGTTGCATATTAATTGAATTTTAGGAGAATGGATCAAAATGAACTAATTGGTAATGATCTTTGGAAATCACCCGAGTACATGCCCTTGGTTGAATCATTTGTTTTGTTTGCGTTTAAACATGCTTTTAAAATTGGTTCTTCATGGGCAAGATGCCCTTGTAAGGATTGTAAATACAATGCATATTTGGGGAGGAAAGGTTATGAAAACACCTCATAATGAGACGGATCCAAACTAGATACACTCGTTGGGTATGGCATGGGGAAGTTGTGGAATCCTCTCCTTCCAATGAATTAGAGGACACGACGGTGGTTGATGAATTAGATGGTAATGCTAAGTTTGCAAAATTATTGAAGATATTGCGAGAGAATACAAAGGTAAACCAGATTCATTACAAGCTTTGATTGATGATAAAAGGATGCCTTTATACAATGGTTCAAAATCTCAGTTTTGAATGCAATTGCAACTCTGCGGATAATGAACTTGAAGGCAAAGTTTGGATAGACGGACAAGTCGATGACTGAGGCTCTGGAGTTGTTTAGGGGTTTGCTTCCAGAGGGAATTTAATGCCTGATAGGTTATGTGCTGCAAAACAAATACTATGCCCGATGGGATTGGAATTGAAAAAAAAATCCATGCATGAGGAGAATTAGATAAAGATTGAGAAACTTCTTGGGCATGTAGTGATTGTGGTGGGTATGGAAGTTCCATTGAAATCAAAGAAAATGACCCCAACAAAAGTTTATGGTGCCTCCCGATCATTGCCTATTTGAAGAAGTTGTATGCTTGTAAGGAAGATGACAAGTTGTTACGTTGGCACGCAGATAGAGACCGACCGGCGGATGATATCATAAGACATACTTCAGACAGGGAGCAATGGAAGAAAATCGATGCTATGTACCCTGAGTTTGGCAAAATTCTCGACATTTGAGGTTAGGGTTGTGTACAGACTGTATGAATCATTTTGGTAACATGAGTAGCACATATAGCTCTTGGCATGTTATGTTGGTCATATACAACCTCTCATCTTGGTTGACCATTAAACATAAGTATGTGTTGCTATCTTTGATGATATCAGGTCTAAAGCAACCTGATAATGATATTGATATATATCTTACTCCTCTACTAGATAATTTGTTGACTTTGTTTCATGATGGTGTTAGAGTATTTGATGGGTTGGTTGATGAATTCTTCACTCTCAAAGCGATGTTATTTTGCACAATTAATGTTTTCTTGCATATGGGAATTTGTATGGGTATTCTGTGAAAGGCCACTTTGCATGTCAAGTGTGTGAGAAGGACACTAATTGTTGTCAATTAAAACACCGTTGTAAGACAGTTTACAAGGGGCATGGGCGGTTTCTTCCTAAGGGGCACCCATGGCGATTGGCCCAAAAATGGTTCAATGGGAAAATAGATGCATGAGTTACACCAGTGCCTCGGTCAGGGACACAGATTTATGCGAGTGTTAAGAATTTTCCCAATGAGTTTGGGAAGAAGAAAAGAAAAGTTGTCACTGAAGGAAGCTGGAAAAAATGCTCAATCTTCTTCAAGATACCATATTGGGAGCATTTGGAAGTTATACATTGTCTTAATATCATGCACATTGAGAAGAATGTTTGTGATTCTATGGTAGGGACATTGTTAAATACCCCTGGGAAAACAAAGGACAGATTGAAGGCTAGGCTAGATTTGGTTGAGTTAGGTATTCGGGATAATATTGCACCAGTGACTACGGGTGATAATTTTTATTTGCCTCTCACTTGCTATTCAATGTTGCAATCATAGAATAAATCTTTTTGTGAGACCCTTAGCATTTTGAAATGGCCCAGTGCATACTCGTTGAACATAAGCAATTGTGTGTCCGTCGAGGAGTTGAGGTTGGGTGGGTTGAAGTTACATGATTGTCACAACCTAATGCAGAAATTGAATGCCAATTCCATTCATTCTTCATTGCCTACTCATGTAATATTTTTCATTACAAAGCTCCGTTTGTTTCTCAAATCTATTTGTAGCAAAATTATTAGTGTTTCAAAGTTGGATCGGTTGCAAGTTATGATTGTTGAAGTTTTGTGACGTGTGGAAATGTATTTCCCTCTCTCTCTTTTTGACATTATAGTCCACTTGATCGTCCATTTGGTGCGTGAGATAAAGCAATGTGGTCCGGTATTTCTAAGATGGATGTACCCATTTGAGAGATACATGAAAATCTTCAAGTACTTTGTGAAAAATTGGTACGGGCCAGATGCTAGTATTGTCCAACGACACGTGATAGAAGAGGCCACTGAGTTTTGCACTAATTATAAGAGCCAAATTTACTCTATTGAGGTTCGAATCAGTAGACATGAGGGGAGGTTAGAAGGTGTAGGGGTTATAAAGGGAAAATTATTTATCCCTAGTACGGAAAATTTATGTGCCGTCTATCTCTATTTTCTCCACAACCACCAGGACGTAGTTCTGTATATCGATATTCATATGGATGCCATACGAGTGAGGAACCCCAATTTCAATAAGGCTCAGGTACTTCAATTGCACACTTTCACATTTGCACTATAACTACGAGAACACGTACGTATCAGCAAACATCGAGCGACAGTTAAATGGTTGGCTCGGAGTCCATTAGGGACCGTTCTTTCCTATGGAAGTTATAACGTCAATGGTTTTACATTTACGATGAAAGCAATGGATGATAAGAGTGTCACTCAAAACAGTGGAGTGTCTCTTGTCCCTGGAGCATTACATGTTAGAAGTGGTGGTGATGAAAATTCAATGTATGCTTCAAAGTTCTACTTTGGCACGATCTCAGAAATTTGGAAACTTGAATATGTCAGTATGCATGTCTCAGTTTTTAAATTTTAGTGGGTCAATATTAACAATGGGCAACGCATCGATGATATGAGCTTCACCCTTGTCGATAAAAGTCGTGTTGGATGGAAGAACGATCATTTCATATTGGCATCTCAAGTGCACCAGGTTTTCTATGGGGATCATGTTGATCCTAGGTGGGAGATTATTGTTGAAGGGAAATGGGCTTATGTCAAAGAAAATGAGCTAGAATAGGTAATTGGATTTGGATTTCAAACAGCGAGTTGTGGGTATGAAGAAGTCATGTTGCTCGAGGAGGATGCTCGTAGTCTTCAGAGTTTCCTAGGCCACAATAACCATGATGAAGGGATGTGGATCAACGGTAAGGGGAAGATCACACATAGGAAGCATAAGAAAAAGAAGATCGTGATCAAGAAAAGGAAGCATAAGTAGTAAGTTAGTGATTAACAAGTCCTTGTAAAATTGTTCATTCATTCGATGAAAATTCAGTGACAAAAACATTTTAAGACAAAAACTTGAATATAAACAACTAGATATCATAATAATTTAGTACTTGGAGAATAGAAATCATTCAACAAATTCACATACTTGAATCTTCAAAAGGCTACAATAAAGTTAAATAACATCAACCTAATCAAGTCTACAAATCTTAGTCTTCGTGTTCTTCAATGGCGACACTTGATGTTGATTATTTTATTCTCTCAAGAGAGATTGATGTGAGATGTCGCTCATAAGCTCGTTGAGTCTTTTCCATAGATCAAAATTTCGCCTTCAAAGTGCAAATTCCTTGCACATCCATTTGTAGCAATCATTGAAACCTCTCAAGTAAGACTTTTTAGTGGCTACAAAGTTTATATAATGACCAGGAGATTAATTATGTAACCAGTGAGTTAATGATAAATAACATATGCAAAAAATATATATTTGTGACTGACCTTCCTCTATATGTGGCCTCTTGCACGGCTTTGCGTCCCCCTCGGGCTTATGAGACCACTTCCCATCGCGCAACACCCAACCCTTGTTCTCGAATTACGTCTAGTCACAATACTTCGGGGCCTTTTCAACACCTCAAAACTTCTCAAAATTCGAGTAATTAAACTCCCACAAGGTAGTCGAGTCCAAACCTTATTCGACGTTGCAAAATGCAACATATGCCTAAAAATGAATGCCCCTGGGTTGATTTTCCTACCTTGTATGATTAAATGGAATAGCATAAGGGTTGCATAATTAGGCTCGATCAAGTGTGCACCCTAGGGGACCAAACTCCTATTTATAATCTCATACGTAATACGTTGGTCCATGGGAAAAGGTTTGAGATCGAACATCTCGGGTTTTCCTAAACTCAACCTCTGGAAAAAAAAAGTACCTCTGGGTTAACTACTAGAGGTCATTTCTCACGATTGTAGCAATCAGCCAAAGGTCCATCATTACTATCCGGATAAACATTTTCCGGGTGCAAGTATGGGAAATCTAGTACCTTATTAACAATCCATTCACTAAGTGGGATTTCAATACCCCCAACCCTAGTAGCATAATCCCCATTCCCAATTTCTCGCAAATTAGCATAAAATTGACAAACTAAATTGAAATATGCTTTTTCATTACATGATAGCACATTCTCTACATATTGCTCACTAAAAGGTTTAAGGGAAGCATCCAACCCTAAAGCTAAGTAGGAATAAAAGTCAACAAGATATGTATCCAATAACTTCCCCTTCTCACGAAAAGTATCATACCTATTTTGAGTAAATTTTGAAACAAACCTTGTAGCATCATATCCTTGGTTGTTTCCAGTTGAACGAGGCCTAGAACCACCACGTTTGGAACATCATTTAGCCATGGAAGAAGATGTTGGTGGGATTTTTGGGTGGGATTTGGTAGAATATAGAGATGGAAGGGCAACTGCAAGTTTACAAATGGAGTAGGGTTTGTGGATTATGGGATTTTGTTGAATTGAACGTGATACCCTTTTTTTAATAGGGCATACTTTCTGAGTTTGGAAAGTGTATGTCGTCTCCTTAATTTCTTTGAGAAGGTTGGTTTCTGAGTTTGGAAACATTTTATGCCTCCAAAAAGAAACCAGCAGTTTTACCAGTTTAGGCCCAGAATAGGGACACGTGTTCGAAAACTCTTCCTTCCCTATTATAGGTTGCAAAAATTCATATTTTACTATTTTGGAAAGTATATTTACTCACTCGGAAGTAGAATCATGTGTTTGGAATTCTAAGTGTGTACTCTTTCCGAGCACGAAAACGTTTCTTGTCTGAAATTGCAAAGAGATATATATTTCCAAGTTCAGAAACCTTTTATTTCCCAAAATAAAACCAACAGTTTCACTAGTTTTGGCCCAGAATTGGGACACGAGCTTGGAAACTACATTTCCAAGATTGAAAAGTCTTCCTTTCCTATGAAAGGTTGCAACCCTTCATAATTACGAGATCGGAAATGATTTTGGTCTTTTGGTCATTTTCAAAAATGAAAACAGCTTAACTAATACACCTCAAGTTTCCATGTACAATATAATCTGACATCAATCAATAACATTGAGTAAAACATTGTAGCAAAAAAGTATCTGATTTAAAACAAGAAATTGTATGAAATTGTTGCATTACATAACAATAGAATGAAAATACATAATCTCTCCCACAACATGAATGTTACTACCAAATGTGAAGTATGAAATCAATCCAAAATCCCTACATATCTAATACATTCATATATTCTAATTGCCTCAAGTTCTCCCCCTCCCCCCCCCCCCCTTCCCTTGCCGTCTTCGCTATGATCACTCTCATCCCCATTCTCATCTTTACTCTCCAAGAAGATCAGCTCATAATTAGGCTCCTCGTCATCCTCGCTTAATTCCAAATTGAGGCCCTGAGCTTCCATGAAGGAAACCTGCTGGGAATGAGTGCGGGTTAACATATCATGTGTCTCAGTCATATCCACACGCATACAATCGAAGTACTTTCTCAATCTATCTTTCCATCAGCTTCCAGTACATGTAATAAGATTAATATTAAAATTGATTGAAGTGATATCGATATTGAAGTTCTATATTTAATTATGAATTTAATCAAACTGCGCAACACTTACATGAGCTCGATGCCTCTTCTCTCTCTGTTTCCACTTCATGGGCCCTCTTGGCAATTTTAGCTTTCTGGCCGGATATAGAACGGAGTGACCATTTTTCCTCAAAGTCAACATGTAGGCCTTTGTGTTGGAACAAACTATTGTCATATTACTCTTGACGAAGAGGTTTATCTTGAGGAAAGATACCCATTTTCTTCAGCATGCACATTATCAAACCACCGTAGGGGAGATCTTTCTTCTTCATTTGCACGGCCTTCATTATAAATGATATGATGGAAAAATCAGGGTTGACCTTTCTACCCTCCATGATGTAGTAAAACATCATGACGTTAGCTATAGTTGGCTCGCAAGTATGGCCGCCGGTGGGGAAACCATTAAGACATATCCACTCATACACGAGATGTTCTTCCTAAGTTAAAATACCTATGTCAAAACTCTCCGCCTTACCGGTATCGGTTCCCACCCTCTTAAAATATTTCTTAGCCATTCAAATGGGACAATGAGGAGTAGCATTGCTAATGCATGGCCAAACAAGAGTGTGATAAATGTCGAGTGGATCGTTGGGGTAATCGGGCCTTAATTTCTTGGCGATGGTGTAAGGGCATTCTAAGGCTGCGTTAATTGTATACGTAGTAACAAATACATCTTTTCCATTAACCCTAGTCATATCCCTATTGTTTCTATTTTAACCTCAATTTGCATAAAATTGAATCACTTCATCAAAATAAACTGGCTCATCCATACATAGCAATTTCTCTAGATGTTGGGTTTTAAAATGTGCAAGCAAATATCCTATTCCTAAGGGCTCAATATCAAATGCTAATATAGCCTTAGAATTGATAACTTTTCTCTTTAAGAATGTAACATGCCTTTCCTCAGCTGTTCTGCTTAAAAACTTCATAGAGGCATCCATATGAGTGAAAGGACAATGGATCTGATCACTAGCCTTCGAATTAGCAGTTGCACTCTTCTTACTCAATGTGGGGGAGAAATTTGGGTGTAGGGTTTTGGTGTGTTAAACTTGGAATCGAGGGTTTGTGGAAGAGAGTTTGTGAGAATTTGAATAGAGGCTTTTCAATCTGGCCATTTTTGTTTTTTTTGGAAAAAGGGTTTCCGAGTTTGGAAATATCTCCGCTCCTACACATACAAGACCGGACTCATTTACGAGTTTCGAATACAGTTTTCGAACTTGAAAACCCTTACTTATGTGGAAAAATGGGATAAATCATTTTTGGCATTTACTCCCATTTGAAAACCCCGTAAAACCCCTATTTCTCCCCACCAAAAGCCCTTCAAAACCCATTTCATCAATCCTTTCCATCTTCTAATCTTCCATTTCAATGTTTGAAGATTTGAGGTGGGTCTACATCTCTTCACATCCAAATTCACACTTAAATTTTCAAATTTCAACAAGGTTTTGGGTTTCATGTGGGTATAACATGTGAAGGAGAATTTCATACCCTTTGATTGCTCAAAAAGGTAAATCTACTCTTCAATATGTAGCTAGGGTTTATTGTTTTCCATCATAAATGAGGAAGCACAAATATTTTTGGGTTCTTCCTACCTAGGGTTTGGATTTTGACAATTGTTATGAATTCTATTTTAATTTCCTAGGGTAAATGTACTATTCAATAAATAATTAGATTTTATTAATTACTATCATGAATGAACTAGCACAAATTTTCCATGCTCATTGCTACCTAGGGTTTAAATTTTGTGAATGTTATGATTTCTATTTTTAGTGAGGTTTGGAAATTAATGATAAGTTCTGTATACAATTAGGGTTGTGTTGCCTTTGCAGTTGGTGGTGATAAATTTTCCGGTAAAACTATAGTGGTGAATTTAACTTCTATCGAATTTGTTCATTTTCCTAAGGTTTAGTACATATTTTCCTATAAATGTTAGTAACTTATTACATTCCAAGATTAAGGTATTTTAATCCTCACATTTGGGTATGTAGCATTGAAAATGAAAACTAGGAAACAGACTCGTGACAATGTGTCATTGTACGGTAATGTCAACCCACCAACAACGGATATGACGTGGGATGACGATGACGATAACGATGCAAAAGTTGTACGAAAACACCAAACTCATTGTAGAGAATTAGAATGTAGAATGGCTAGGAGAGAGTTAACGTCGTTGGTTTTTGACACAAAATGGCAATTACGTATCGGAGCAACGTGCCAAATGGTCTAGTTGGGTAGCGGAGGTTGGTAGAACAAGGGTAAATATCAAGTACGATATATCCCAAATGAATACAAGGACACGTTATGGAGGGAATGCAAGGTACCTCTAGTGAATCATTTCCCTACATACATTTTCTTCAATTTATGGTCATATATACTCCCTATCCTCAAAACTCTTTGTTTCGTAATCCCCGTTGAGGCCTTTTGAAATCGAAGCACAAGATGTTGCTGCTTTGAGAAAGAAACATAAGTCCATGATGTCCAAGAGTTGGCTTGAACATAAATACACTTTGTCCCGAGATAGCAAATTTAGCGATAAGAAAGGTGATCGACCATGGGTAACTTATACGCACATTTAACCCGGAAGCTAGGAGATCCACAAGAAAAGGACATTGGAGAATAGTAAAAATGTAAGTAAAACAATATGAAAATTGATTGAATTGTGATTAATTACATTGAAATATCTATAATGTTAACAATAACCTAACATCTCGCCTAGGGTACGAGGGGAGTAAAAAAACGTGTTGCCGAGGAGAATAAAATTCCTCACCAATTGAGTCATGGGGGTTGTTACTTAGCTACAATCAATATAGTCAAGGAACATCTAGAAGAAGATGTGCAAGCGGCAATAGCGCGGGGGATTACGGAGGATGAGGCAAGGACATCTGTGCAACCAATTTGTGTGGAAGACATTGAGAGGTGCGATCTATTTCTCAAAGAACGATAAAACAAGAAGGGAGAATATTTCAAGCCCGAAGAGAAACTACTTGTGGAAAGAGTTGTACGTAATTTTTTAGGAAAATACTTCCTTAAATTGAACTATATACATGTTATGTCGAATTAACATTGGTTTATCTATTTATTTTTTCACTTAGGCAAAGTTGAAGAATGATCAATTACAAGGGGAATTTATACCAAAGGATAACACGACATCCTTTGTGAAGCCAAGGAAAAACTGGACCCTCCAGGCTGGGTTAGGGGAATGGGTAGTTTTGTGACACACCGGAAGGCATTTGGGGTGTTACGGCCCTACGATAGAGCAAAACCCTCGAGAGTCTATTCATTGCAAAAAAAATCCCAAGTCCAACATAAAAGAATCGAACAACAAGAAATTATAATTCGAATGTTGGTCCAACACATCGGGCTAGTTCTTCCAGACAATTTAGAGGACTTGATGCCCGATTGGACACCGCCATCAAGGGGTTCACGACATTTTCTAGAGGATGTTGAGGTAAATTGCAGGGCAATTGTGCAGAATACAAAAATCAATAGACAATTGTTCAAGCCCGACAACCTCAAAAATGCCACCCTAGCAATTGAAAAAAAATGGTACGAACGATCATCTTATAAATTATGTTGCTTTGATTAAAGTTTTATATTTAATATATATTTTGCCAATGTTTTAGAGATCATGTCTGTGTGAACTATACATTGATCAAGGCGTAGACGCTAAGACGCTACATGTAGCTGATGGAGTTTTGCATGAGTTATTGAAACATCATCACTCCATACCAATTACGGAAGGTCTTTTGAGGGTTTCCTTGGAGAATCCTTTGGTGATGGGCACTCCTTTGTCAATCCCAGATAGAGAATACAAGAAAGTTGGGGCTTTCCAGAGAATGTTCCTTACTTGGCCCCGTAGACTAATGTACGCCGATCCAATCAAGGATGGACATTTGAAGGAAACAATGCCTCCCTCGCCAAAATCGATGATGACAACACCAAAACAGGTCAAATTGACGGCCAAAATTGTGCCAATAGCACCAATTAGGGTTAGATCTCCATTGGCAAGATCCAATGTCCCTCGAGACTTACCTGGCTTCGTACGTGTCCTTCATCATTTGTTACAACCCAATAATCAAAATTCCACATTCTCATTCTCGGGAAATGAATGCGTATTCGGATGCAAATGTGAAATCATGGCGTTATGGAGCGATTTTGAAGACCTGTAGAGAAGTGAACATATTAACCAAGTGATCATGTCGATCTACACCCTGTAAGTTTTTTTATTCATTTAATTTCAAAATTTGATCAATGAAATTTTCCAGGTACATGTATTTTACAAGTAATCAAAGAATGGATGGATTAGATACATGTTCCCGGTGATGATACAAGAAATTGGTTGTACAAAACAAGACAGGATCGACTACATTTGCAAATGCCTAAGCCGTAAGGATAAGACGTTTTCCGTTGTGCATACATCGAGTGGTTATTTACTACATTCAATTACTTGACCAACATTGTTTCCACAAATTTCAAATAATCAATCTTTTTTTCACGGACCGTTGGAGACTACTATTGATAGTATCCGCAGAGAAACTGGTATATTGGATGGATCCCCTCCACATTCAACTGTCCAATGCATTCATTGAAATTTTGGAATATGCAATGAATGAAAATAATGATTAAACAAATTTTTCATTTCATGTGGTCGAAATCAAGGTAGGTCTACCAATATGTTCATTCCAACATATTATCCTCAACTATTTAGTGCAATATAGTCTTGATAATTTATGTTCCTTATACATAGTACAAGAAACAGGCTCAAACTTGAGAATGCGGATATTATGTCATGTTATACGTGTTCGAGTGCATATACAAAGTCCAGGAACATGTAATTGAACTTGACATGGTAATTGCACAAATGCGTAGTGGTAATGTTTCTAAATTGCCTTCACCAAATAATTAATACTATATTGTTATTTTCATATTTTCAAAGATGATTGGAAACCCTACTCGCAAGAAAGAGATCAACAATGCACGGAATTCATTGGCTAGGCATCTAATTCTCAATCGGTCACACACTAGGAAATCCCAACATTGGTAGGGAAACTCAAGTTAGGTAAAAAAAAGAACCTTAGAAATGTCGAAATAGATTTGTAGCGATTTCTATTCCCATCTATATATTATTGCTAGGTGAGCATTATCTATAGATTTTTTTTAGGTGCAAGATACTATCGTCTATTATTTTGGAGTTGAGGTTATGTATCGAGGTTGTTCTTATGCTGGTAATATTAAGGAAACAAATTTTTACTAAAAGACAAGAAAATGTTTCAGAATTCGGAAACTTGGTCGGCTCTATCATGCTCAAGTTGCATAGGAAAGAAAAGGTTTTACGAACTTGAAAACATTGGACGTGAATGATGTGTCCATTTTATACTCATAATTTAGTACTATTTTGGGTCACTTTTGTGCTCTTTTATTATCGAGAGCTTGTGTTTTACCTTAAAATTCTCTTTAGGAGGGGTAAGAGAAACTTTACGCTCTTTTACCTCTTGTAAGTAGATTTTGCGTAACAAGGGAAGAACACTGAGGCAATGAAGACGGGAGGCCATTGAAGATCACACTTTCGAAGAGTTTTGAAGACTTGCTTCAAAGACATGAAGACCGGAAGCCATTGAAGACCATTTTTGTAACCATTGAAGACTTGAAAACTAAGAGGAATTGCTATGAAGATGATTATATACCACAAGAAGAAGAAAAGGACACAATGAAAAATTCTGGCAGCTGTCGTGAGTCGCAATGGCCTCATCGCGAGCCGCGACCAGACCATCGCCAGTCGCGACCAGACCGTCGCGAGTCGCAACCAGATTGTCGCGAGTCGCGACCAACGGGTGGCCAGAATTTCACCTTATCTTCTTTGTACAATAAATAGCACTCTCTTTCCTCTCATTCTCATTCTTCATCATCTGCGATTCACGGTACTGTTTAGAACCCTTTTTCTTTCCATTTTCATCTTTGAATTCTCTTGTTTTATGATTAGTTGTTTAGCATTGATTAGCATGAACTCTTATAGCTAATTTATATCTTGGGAGCAATTGACTATGGCTTCCAAGCCCATGTCTTAAGAACAATTTGTAGCCTATCTATTACTCTTACTATTATGCATTTATGGAGTATTGAATGTGTTTGCTGATGTCATTAATGTTATTGAAAGCTTGAGTATATGAAATACTTGTATGATATGCTTGTTAGGGTTTAGGGGAAATGGGTTGATTTCCCCCTTTCTTGATAGGAATCCAAGAGTATGATTTAGAGCTTTTGATTGTGTTTATGGATTGATAATTGCTAAGTGAATATGATAATGTTGAACTCTTTGTCATGTTTGTTGCTTGTAGCAAATGAGAGAAGTCTATGAATGTTGATCGTTCTTGACTAATCTTGTTTAAATGCATAAATCGGTTAAATACTTAGACACGGTGTAGTGGTTATAAGTGTTTCCGAGCTTGTTGATTTTTCGTGCTAAATTCCATCAATGGGATACCTTGAGTCGTGTTTCGACTATGGGAGTCATTGGTGAGGTTTGACAAGAGATGTCGAATTCACTCTTGCAAACTACTATCTAAGTAGGATAGAAGTTTAGCCTTCACAACAAGTAGTGAAAGTAGTAAATAGGTTACATGTTCAATGATGGATAAGAGGTTTGGAAGTGGAAGTCAATTGCGCCCAAGGTTCCGTCAATTGTTATTTTCATCTTATCTTTAGTTGTATTGAATGATTAGCATCGTTCTCTTGCTTTGCTAGTTGTTGTACTTTAATTTGATAACTTATGATCAAACCAACTGTACCCCCCCTCTTGTTTACATGCTTTTATATGTATCTAAGTATGTAAATGCTTAGTATGTTTTCTCCTATATATGTTTAAAACACTTGAAAAGATCCCTCTTCTCATGGACGACCCCGACTTGCCATTATCTACTTAATTGTAGATAGGAAGCATTTAGGGCGTAAGAGTATTAACTTTGAGAGATACGGTGATGACCTCCCAGTGAAACACTTTACGGGATCGGAAAAGCAGTTTATAAACTCGAAAACAAATTTATCAACAAAATTGCTCTTCAGAAAAAATACAGTTGGAGACCGAAAAGTGACAAGAGCTCAGAAATAGATCATCATCTTATAAAGGAAAGATTCAACTTTCCGAGTTTGGAAACAGTATATACTTTCAGGGTTCGGAATTTTGCTACGGCACGAGGAAAAACCAAGAGTTTTCGCGTTCGAAAATGATACTTTCCAAGTTCTGAATTATTTCAACGGCACGAGGTAAAGCCTAGAGTTTCCGAGTTCAGAAATGATATATACTTTCCAAGTTTGGAATTTTTTTCAACGGAACGAGGTAAAGCCTAGAGTTTCCAAGTTCGGAAACAATATATACATTCCGAGTTCAGAATTGTTTCAACAGTACGAAGGAACTCCTAGAGTTTCTGAGTTCAAAACATATTAAAGGTGGTTCCGGGGTATAAATTAAAGGCGGTTGTTAACCAGCTTTAATGGCAATTTTAAAGAAGGTTCGCTAATTAAAGGCAGGGCCAGCAAAGGTACCTCAAAAGTGACTTTAAAATACAGATGGAACCGTCTTTAATAGCCCATTCCTACACTAGTGGTACACCAATCCACAAGAAACAAAAAACTGAATTACTCAGGTATGAGTAATACAATCCTAAAGTCAATGAGATATACTTGTGACATCATGAATATCTTAAAGTATTCTCATGGCAGGTCTGCCAATACAAGTTCCCAACTTACATTCATGCAATCGATCATGACATCCCACATCCTTCAGCCTGTGAAACAACGTTGTGAATTATCTTTCAAACTAGTTTTCTTTAGTCATGAGTGTCCACTCTCAATGACCTAAACTAGGGACATAAGCAATCTTACACTCTAGTTCACTAAATAGGGCTTCATTATCCAAGACATATTCTTGATAACCTATTTGGAGATGTAAATTGATTTTGGACTTTCATTCAACACTAAACCCAGTTAAATGAATATGAAATGATAAATTCATAATATATTAAATGGTTAAATCTTCAATGTCCAAAATCACAAAATTATGATATGAACATCAGGAAATCACAGCCACTATCCGAAGTGCTAGACTCCTATTACAAATGTGAGATCCCTAGGCTTCATCTGTGGAAGAGGTTTAGATTCTGGATCGACAATTTTTCATCCTTCCTCTTGCATACAACAATTTCACCATTATCGACATATTCTCAAAGAATGAAAAATTTTTGAGGACGAATTTGAACTCATTGGGTTCCCTTGGATCATTTGGCATAAGTGAATACTCTACCATTATCTCATTAGAGAGTCACCGAGTCAGCTAAGAAAAGGACCGCATCAAGTTCAATGATGAATTTTCTAATTCAAACACCTTCCTATGCAGCCTCCAAAGCAGCAATGTATTCAGTTTCAATTGTAAAATCAAACAACAGTGATTTACTTATTTTCACTATAAACCAAGGAATTTATATTTAGTCCATTTCAGGCCGTAAAATATTTTCTTGCCCGCACACCAATGCGCCTCACCTTAGTCTATTTATATCTCATCGTCGTGCTCTAAGCATACGAGATATAATTGTGAGTACATGTCATAACATAAATGATAAAACCTATTGCATATGTATAAGCAATCATATTCATTCTCTTTAGCTCATCGGATTTCAATAAATATCGAATCTTACTAAGAGTCATGCCATGAATCATGGGTAGAAAATCTTTTACGATCTTTCATATCAAAATATCAAAAACCTTACCTAATAAGTGTTTTGTCTAAGGTCAATCATCCTCATTGATCAACCTGTGTAGATCTTGATGCCCAAGATGTACTTTGTCTCTCCAAAGTCATTCATCGCAAAACACTTTCCAAACTAAGTCATCATAGACTCCAGCTTCGGTAAGTCATTTCCAATGTCATCGACATAGAGAAATAGGGATTCAATTTTGCTCCCACTAACCTTTTTGTATGCACATGATTCCTTAACATTTCATTGAATGTCAATATCTTAATTGCTTCATTGAAATATATGTTTCAACTCCTTGATACTTGCTTCAGTCCATAAATGGACCTTTGAAGCTCGCATATTTTCCCTACTATTTTGGCCTATAAAACCCTTAGATTTGTTGCATACACATCTTCTTCAAAAATCTAATTAAGAAAGATGGTTATGACCTCCATTTGCCAGATCTCAAATTAGAATGAGCTGTAACTGCTAGGAAAATTCAAATAGACTAAAGCATTTCAACTGAAGAAAAGGTCTCATCACAATCCATCCCATGGACTTGTTTATTTCCTTTAACTACCAATCTAGCCTTGAAAACATAAATATATCGTTTCATTTTGAAGACCATTATTTTAGTCTTACCCTTTTAGTAATTCAACCAAATCCAAACATGGTTTACATACATAGAGTCTATTCCAAATTTCATGGCCTTAAGCCACTTTGTGGAGTTAGGGCTTGTCAAAACTTAACTTTAAGTCATAGGTTCATCACTTTCTAAAAGGTGATTTCATAGTTTTGAGTTGCAAGGACATAAATGTACCTTCTTTCAAATCCTATACA
Organism: Rubia yunnanensis; assembly: GCA_037428765.1. Classification (NCBI taxonomy): domain Eukaryota; kingdom Viridiplantae; phylum Streptophyta; class Magnoliopsida; order Gentianales; family Rubiaceae; genus Rubia; species Rubia yunnanensis. The sequence continues at coordinate 58,617,510 of CM075068.1, forward strand.
TTTCTAACCAACTTAGGGAATGAGCATTTCAGTAGTCTCTAAAACTTTTCCCGTATTCAACTTCACCACTTAACATGAAGGGGTCAATGTTTCCAAAATTGATTGTTGCTTACCTCAAAACTTATTGAAGTTTAAATTCCTCCCACTTGTCATTTTAGAAAGATGATACTTCTCCAAAAGGACACATTCTCAAGCAACAAAACATTGTTCTCAGAATAGTTTTAGAAGTAATACCCCTTAATCTCTTTTGGATATCCCACAAAGAGACATTCATCAGACTTGATGCAAGCTCATTGGGAAACCTTGTTTCACATATGCTTCGCAGCCCCAAATCTTTATGAGAAAAGACATCCAAGGAACCCTTCCTTGCATATCCTATATGATGTCTTTCTTACCGCTTTAGAAAGTGTCTAGTTCAGTGTGAACACTACCTTTTTAGAAGAGCATGTCCCTTATAAGGAAACCGGAAGACTGGCTTGACCTATCATTGAACGAGCAATATCCAATTGAGGTCAACTATTCTTGACTTAAATTCACAACATCAATCCAACTGAAGTGCTTCGATTTTCTCACCAAGTATATTCAAAACTTCGTTCTGAAACTACTTAAATTTCTCAAAAGAATCAGACTTGCCTCACATCAAATAGACAACTATATCCATTCAAATCGCAGGTGAAGCTAATTTAGCAAAAAATCAATTATCTAATCCCAGATATCATGCATGTGATTAATTAGAATCTATCTAAGAGTTTAGATTACCTTTGAAGCTTTATTTACCACCGGATTCAATCAATCTCGAAGACAAAAATCCCATATGTGATTTCTTTATACATATCCACACATCACAATCGAATCGCCTACACTGCCGTCAGCTTAGAACGTCAAAGACTCGGTCTTTCTTCTTCTCTTTACGATGAGGTTTATTTTCTAGAAAATGGTTGGATTATTTTTGGTTTTTGCCGTTCCAAACGACCAGGGTTCTAATAATTGTCATACTGAACATTTCTGTAAAAATATGTATTTATACAGAATAGTCATTAATCCAAGAAACTCTAATCCAAATCAATATGAGTTAAGCCCAATTAGACTTAAGGAGTTCTACACTCAATTCTCATATAATTGATATCTAGGCTTCTAGCCCAAAAGTCATTTTTTTTATCCAATTTCATGTGTTGTGTGTGACCTGGAAGGGTCAATTTGGCAGGATAGGGAAGAAATGGGATGAGAAATTAATAAATGGGTAAATATGAGATTTGGTATTAAATACCCGTTAGCTTTTAGGATTGGGTGGGATGGGAATGATTATGTTAATGGGAAATTTTTATCCCAATGGGTATATTATGTTAACTCAATGGAACCCAACAAATACCCAAAATTATCCAATTAAATACATATGTAATATATAATATAAAAACTTCACTATAATTCACAAATTATACATCTTAAAACGCATGTATAAATTAGTAGCCTAATAGTTCGCTGTTATTAGACAAATTGTCACTCATTCACATGTTTAAATTATATTATAACCGGCCGCCGGACAGGGTACAATTCCTATTTTTTTCATTTTATTTCTACTACATTTAGGATTATAAATGAGTCGAGTTGAACTCGAACAACCACTAATTCGAATTCAGCTTGTTTAAAATATCTCGAGTTCCAACTCGAGTCAAACTCGTGTGAACCTGTAGTATATTAGCTTAAGCTTGAGTTCGAATGAAATTAGTTTTGATTCGAGTTCGATTTTGAGTGAAATTAATTTTATTCGAGCTCCATTTTGATTTTGCACTATAGCCGCGATTAAATATAATTTTTCTTTAAATATGCATTTTGTTTTTGTTTTAGTAAATATATATTATGTTGGCTCGATAATTTAGACAAGTTTAACGATCGGTGTTAATTGAATTCGAGCTCGAGCTCGAGCTCAAACTCGAATACTATATGAGTTGGTTCAAGCGCGCTCAAATTTGTTCAAACTTGCATTTGAGTCGAGCTTTGTAGAGATGCTCATAAACAGTTCGGTTCATTTACATCCCTATTGTGGCGAAGCTTGAGCTCGTAAACAGTTTTGGTGTAAACGAAGCAAACTGTTTGTGAACAGCTCAGTCAAATCTCGACTTGAATTCCAATTTGATCGAGCTTGTACAGTATCCAAACTCAAACTCGTACAGTATTTCAGTTCAAGCTCATACAGTATTCGAGATTGTACAGTATTCGAATTCGTACAATATTCGAGCTCGAGGTAGAACCCAACTAATATTGTTCGTTAATCTCGTCGAATTTACAGAGCCTATATATTATATAATTGAGAAAGTGAAGATATAGCCTGAGATAATTCTTAGTACAAATATAACCTAAACTATTTTACATAAGTGTAAATATAACCCTAAAGACTATATTCCAGCATTGACCGACTATTTACGTCCGACCGAAAATGACCAAATATCCTTTGGGTCAAATCTGAAAATTCATTTCCCATTTTATCCCTATTCTTCTTTTCATCATCTTCATAGTACCCCACCAGCTATCACCAAGCTATCACCAGCTATCACCCAGCTATCACCAGCTATCACCCAGCTATCACCAGCTATCACCATCATCGTACCCCATCATCTTCATCGTACCTCACCCAGCTAGCACCACCACCACCTCCGGCCACCACAACCACCACCCCCACCACTACAACCCACGGCACAAGTTATGAAAATATATTAGCAAAAGAAAACCATTTGACACAGTCATATGTTATCCCAGAAATAATCATGATGTATTTTTATTTTTATTTTAAGATAATAATCAACGTGTATGAAAATGAAGTAGCATAACAACAAATACCAGAAGACAAGGATGGGAAAGCAAGCAGACGCATCCCTCCAGTATGCATTGGATTGTCAAAGTGTGCAGCACATCTTTTAATAGTGAATAATAGCACATTAAGAAGAAAAACAATTAAACTGAGGCAAAAGCAAACAATTTCTGGTACTCAAATCCCAGGATTTAAGACCTCGGAATGAATACAAGCCACAACCACCACCTCCACCACAGCCCAGCTAAAAACCACCACCACCGAGAAGTATTCCGAGAAGGGGCGGTGAATCTGGAGAAGAATTCCGAGAAGGAGCGCGGCGAAGCCGACCAGTCGACCTCGCGGAGAGCTTCGATCAGATCCTCGGCGGTGATGTTTCCCCAATCCATCTCGATTTCAGAGCTCTCGATCCAGCCGGCGGTTATTCAATCGGAACGAATTTTAAGCTCCTCGAACCCTAGAAATTGGGGTTCAAATGAAAAGGATGTGATTGTTAAGGAGGGAAATTGAAAGGAACAGCGAAGGAATGTGGAAATGGTTGGAGTGATATATGTGTTTCGTAGAAGGCAGAAACATGATTTCAGAAAGAACCGGTGGTGACGAAGAAGGAAATAGAAGATGAATATGATAGGGTTGGGGGTGTATAATAGTATTTTAGTTTGCTTTCAGTTATTAAAATTGTTTAGAAGGGTGAAACTGTCCTTTCATGAAATTTTGGCCTCAAACTAAAAGTTTATATTTACACATACATAAGTTATTTAGAGTTATATTTGCACTTTCAATTATCACATGGTTATATGTGCACTTTCGTAAGTTATGTAGGGTTATATATGCACTTCGCTCTTTTTATTTTTATATACTAACATAATATAATGTAAATAATATAATATATTTATTCATGACTCAAGCTCGAGCTCAAACTAAATTAATCTCACTTGGGCTCGAGGTGAATCATGATTTTACAAGTTCAATCGAATTGAACCAAGTTCAAAATATTTTAAACAAGTTGAACTCAAACAAACTCGTTTACAGTCGTAGTTAGGAATCTGCTAAAGTTTGGAAAATGTAACAATAAAAATAGTTAGGAAAGAGTAAAAAAATATTCACGCTTGAGTGAAGTCTAATTACACTAAATAATATCTTTATCAAAAGACGATAATTGATCGAGTATTAATTGGGTACCCATAATTACCCAATTTTAAATGTGTATATGGAAAGATTGGGATCCCAGTCTCATTTCTCCTTGTAACTCAATACTATAAAATCCATTTGATCATAATCCCAAACTAGAAAATAAGGAATCCTCCCATTACCTTGTATTTATGGGTCTCATTATTTATTGGAATTAATTTCCCCATCTAATGTGACCATATAGGTTCAGTCATAATAAGATATCGCTTTCCAGCTAAACATTCTAATCACTCAAAATAACTAAAATAATTATTACCGTAATTAATCATTCAACTATATATGGAAAATACACATTGACTGAAAGACACAATTCCAACATCGGGCTCCTTCCACAATTCTCACATCAATATAACTGAATTAATTATTTTCGGAATCAATCATCTAACTATATATAAAAAATGCACATTGACTGAGAGACACAATTCCAACATCGGCTCCTTCAACAATTCTCATCCTCACATTCCAGGCACTAGCTCTGGATTTCGCTTTACAATTCCAATCCCTTAACCATTTTCTCTTATTCTCACTTTCACCTGGTCTGTAATAAGGAGATTTGATACATTTAACTCTTTCCCTCATAATCCGCATTACATTTCCATTTTTTTGTGGAATTCAAGGCACGGGTTCTTGCGTGGATTAGATAATGCAATGGCAATTCCATTCGCAGGCCTATGCTCTGATTCTTTCTTGGAGAAATTCCGGTAAAACTTCACCTTATTCTAGGCTCTATCTTGATCCCTATCATTGCATACCAAAGGTAACTTGAGCGATCTTTTAACCTTCAAAACCTATTCGCAGGGCTGCGTCTGTGGCTTCAGCTAGGCATAGCAATTTTTGAAAATAGGACCAGTAACTTGAGGACCATTTTCTGGGAGTATCAAAGAACCAACGGGATGCGGCATCGCGTCTGTCGATCCCGCCAACCCCCAGATCCTGTCGGTGGCAAGCAACAACTAAGCTTCGAATCCTCCAGTTCCATGGTCGGTAGCGCACGAAAGAAGCTCTTGAAGCTTGCCGATTGGCGGTGTCAGTGACGATCAACAACTGAGCATAGAAACTTGGCGTCTATCACGAGTTTAGAGTAAGTGAAAGACGCGAAGTCGCCACCTGTTAACATGTATAGATTAGATACACATCAATCCCCAAATCAATGAACTTGCATTTTATCTTGTAGATAGTCTCATATCAATCCCCTAATCAATGTGTTTGCATCTTATCTTGTAGATAGCCTCATATCAATCCCCTAATCAATAGGATTGCATCTTATCTTGTAAACTCTATAAATTCATCATCTTTGAAATGAAAAGCAACACAGAAAATTTTTCTAACTCCTTCCATTCTTTACATGGTATCAACCTACATTCGATTCAACAATGTCGACCGAACATTCTTCAACGATTGGCTTCACCAACGCACTTATTGTTGCTTCCTCTTATTCTCAAAATCCTAGTTCAACTTCCCAAACTTAGCGATTCGTCTTGATCGCTCAAACTACTCGCTTTGGCGCAGCACCATTCGTTCGGCTCTTGAGGCATATGGAGACCATCAACGAGATGCCACCTCCGGCAACCATCACCAGTCCAGCCATGCCTCCCTCTGTTTCCCTCAACCCATTGACGGGCACTCCGGCAACAATGGGACCAAACCCGGCTCTGCCAATTTGGATGAAGAAGGAAAGGCTTGTGTTCTTATGGATCTGTTCCACGCTCACCACTCCTCTCCTCAGCATCGCCGCTCGTGCAACCACCGCTGAAGCTTGGACGATCCTTGCTCGGACTTTTCACGCTCAAACGAATGCTTGCCAGATGCATTTTTGCCAGCAACTACGGATGCTATCAAAAGGTTCGCTGTCCGTTCTTGATTACTTTGAGAAGAAATGGGCCCTTGCAGACTCTCTCTCTGAATGTCTATATGAGGTCTCTGATGCCAACTTTGTTTGTTATCTTCTTCACGGGCTTGGTTCTCAGTTTGGCCCTCTCCAATCGGCTCTGTCTTTTCGGTTGGAACCCTTGTCTTCCGATGAATTGTGGGGCATACTGTTACAGGAGGAGACTCGGCAAGAGGAGGATCTCCAATCGCTCCAATCTCCAGCAGCCAATGCTTTCAACCACTTCTCCGGCAACCATCCGTAGCGCTAAGAATGTGCATTTGACCGCCTTGACAGCGACGGACCATCAGCTGGTGACTACTCGACTGATAGGTCTCGGTCTCAGTGCCAAATTTGCAAAAAGCTTGGGCATGAGGCACTCAATTGCTTCCAGCGTGTGAACCTCCAGGCTTTTCCGGCGATGAATCGCAATGCCGCAGCGAGGCTCTGTGGCGCATCCAGCGGCAAGGCAACATTCATGACGTCTATGTCTAGCCCATTCGACATTGAGGATCCTTGGTTCGTCAACTCAGGTGCTTCCCATTATGTGATGCTAGACATTCGCAGCCTCACTCTTCAGAACACCTACAATGGTAATGATCGACTCATGGTCGGAGACGGTATGGGAGGTCGTCGCCGTACCTCTCAAAGTTAATATTTTTAAGCCCTAATGCTTCCTATCTACAATTAAGTAGATAATAGCAAGTCGGGATCGTCCACAAGAAGAGGGATCTTTTCAAGTGTTTCAACATATATAGGAGAAGACATACTAAACATATATAGGAGAAGACATACTAAACATGTACATACATATATATAAGCATGTAAACACGGGGGGTTTTTGGTTGGTTTGTTCCTAAGTTATCAAATTGAAATACAACAACTAGCAAAGTAAGAGAACAATGCTAATCATGCAATACAGTGAAAGATAAGATGAAAATAACAATTGACGGAACCTTGGGCGCAATTGACTTCCACTTCCAAACGTCTTATTCGTCATTGAACATGCAACCTATTTACTACTTTCACTACTTGTTGTGAAGGCTAAACTTCTATCCTTCTTAGATAGTAGTTTGCCAGAGTGAATTTGACATCTCTTGTTAAACCTAAACAATGACTCCCGTGCTCGAAACACAACTCAAGGTATCCCATTGATGGCATTTAACACGAAGAATTAACAAGGTCAGAAACACTTATAAACACTACACCGTGTCTAAGCATTTAACCAATTTATGCATTTACACAAGATTAGTCAAGAATGATCGACATTCATAGACTTCTCTCATTTGGTACAAGCAACAAACATGACAAAGAGTTCAACATTATCATATTCACCTAGCAATTATAATTCCATCAAAACAATCAAAAGCTCTAAATCATACTCTTGGATTCCGATCAAGAAAGGGGGAAATCAACCGATTTCCCCCAAACCCTAACAAGCATATCATACAAGTACTTAATATGCTCAAGCTTTCAATAACATTAATGACATTAACAAACACATTCAATGCTCCATAAACGCATAATATTAAGAGTATTAAATAGGCTACAAATTGTTCTTAAGACATGGGCTTGGAAGCCTTAGTCAATTGCTCCCAAGAAATAGATTAGCTACAAGAGTTCATACTAATCAATGCTAAACAACTAATTATAAAACAAGAGAATTCAAAGATGAAAATGGAAGGAAATGAGTTCTAAGCAGTACCAAAAAATGTGGATGATGAAGGAGAAGAATGAGAGGAAAGAGAGTTCTATTTATAGTACAAAGAGGATAAGGTGAAATTCTGGCCACCCGTTGGTCGCGACTCGCGACGGGTGCCAGAATTTTTCTTTGTTTCCTTTTCTTCTTCTTGTGGTATACAATCACCTTCATAGAAATTCCTCTCATTTTTCAAGTCTTCAATGTCTCCAAAAATGGTCTTCAATGGCCTCCGGTCTTCATGTCTTCGAAGCAAGTCTTCAAAAGTCTTTGAAAATGTGATCTTCAATGGCCTCTCGTCTTCATTGCCTCCGTGTTCTTCCCTTGTCATGCAAAATCCACTTAGAAGAAGTAACAGAGCGTGAAGTGGCTCTTACCCCTCCTAAGAGAATTTCAAGGTAAAACACAAGCTCTCGATAATAAAATAGCACAAAAGTGACCCAAAATAGTACTAAATTATGCAAAAAGTAGAAAATTGCTTTCCAAATGTTAAGGCTAAGAAAAGTATCAAAACCAACATTATCCAAGTACATCAAAAGAAAAACATCCCAAAACAAAAGGGAGAAAATTTTCAAAACAAAACAAAAGAGTTATGCAAAAGTGTCTCCAAACCCAATCACCTCAAAGTAGTAGATACCCCTCCCCATACTTAGAACACTACATTGCCCTCAATGTAGACAATAGGGAAAAATGTACAAAGCGAAGTATGGAAAGGGTAAAGATGTGGTGCTCACAAAATCAATGTTGTGATGAAGAAGGGCCACCGCCAAAGTAGCGTTGCTGATACTGTGCCAGCCACTCTGTGCTCCTCTGCCTCCTCGCTCTCCGTCTCTCCGCTCCTAGATCGGGTTCCTGAGACACCGCCTGACTGGGACTGCAACTCATGGATGCAAGCTAACAATAAGTCAATCTCCTCGTCCATATCAATCAAGGTCTGGGAGACAAATACATTGTGCTCCAATATCATGCTGTTCTGTTGGCGGAATCTATCATGCATAGTCTGCATCATCCGCTCGTAGAAGTCCGGTGGAGGCTGGGAATAGTGAGGTGGAGCATCGGGCTCCTGCATGGGCTCTGTCTCTGGTGGAGGCTGCATGGAGTGTTGTTGCTGCTGTCGCTCAGAGGGAGGTAGAGTGCTATCATCACGCTTGACAGGAGTTGGGCCAAGGTCATGGAGCTCGCACTGGAAATCATTTCTACATGAGGAGTCTGGTGAGATCGCCAAATCTCCCAGAGGTGTGTCAAATTCCAGCTTCGTCTTGCTCTGCTGAGGAAGTGCCATGAATGTGACCCTCCTCGCTCCATACAACCAATGGAAGAGCCCTATGGTCCATGTGGCACTGAGAATCTCAAAATCTAACTAACCTCTCAACGGTGATAAGATAGAACGTTTGCCTCCCTAAGCGTGGAAATTCAACTGGAGGAACCAATCCCAAGTACTCTTCTAAAAGGCCTATCATGCCTCCAACCATAATCTTCCTTCTTGGGTTTTCCTGCCACCTCCATGATTCTCTTCATCCACAATTCTTCCCACAGCCCATACCCCTCACTCATTAAGTGCCACAGAAAGTGAATGTCATTATCTAGCACATTCGTCGGCTTCGCGGAGCAAAGTACTGTGCCAGCCAAGAGTTGGTGCACATAATGGAGTGCAGGGTGGATAATGGCGCTACTCTTATCGTGGGAGTTCTCCAGCCTCATATTGATAACATTCCAAAAAATGTATGTCATCCTCAATTGATTGCTCATGGGCCTCTGGGTCCAGCCTGGTCCGTATCTCGGCGGTGTCAGATCCAAAGGTCTCCTAAATCTGCGAGATGGTCAATTGCCTAGATATATCATCTAAGTGAAAAGCAATGTACCTCTCGCAGGGTTGATCACCCATCTTGGTGCTCATACGGATCATGGACAAGAACTCCAGTGTGTACCTCCGGTAAGAGGGCACGCTCCTACTCATAAACCCTTCCATTCACCCTTTTGCGAGGAGGCATCTCACAGGCTAAGTGAGGCCGAGGACATTTAATGTTGGCACATCGACAAAGCTTATCTCCTTTAGATGGCGCTTCTCCAGGGCCTCTCACCTTTCCGCATAGGACTTGGTGATCCGGGTCAAACCCATGTACCTATCCGTAGGGGGAGGTACAGGGTTTGATTCTGGAGCTGGTGGAGGAGGTGGGGGTGGAGCGGTGGTGCGCCTGCCTCGTGGGGGAGCCCTAGGTCTCTTCGTGGGAGCCATATCTAACAATCACAGCAAACAAGTCAAACGCACAGGAATATGTGTATATGCAATATTGCAGATTCATACTCAATTTTAAACTAGTTCATCATCACAAGTCGAACCAAAATCAAGTCAACTAGTTCAAGTCCTAAATACAATTGCATATATAATTCATACTATGTCCAACAAGCCCATATTCTCAAATCAATGAAGTTCTCACATAGTTGAAATCAATATGCTATATCTCAAAACCACAGTAGTACTCAACTAGCTTAGCCACCAATAGTATATTCACAATGTTAATAAAGAGCTCTCAAAAAAAATTCTCTCTCTAGCTCTGGGGCGAAAAAAGGAGAAAAAAGGTGCAGCCTTTCTTCCATCTCTTTGGAGGCTGATTTCTTCAATTTCAATCACTTTCCACTGATGAATTATGGTTTAACGGATTCTCCTTCAAATTCCGCACAAAATTCAAGAATTCAATGTACTTTATTATCAGGGATACATCTCCTAACAACTTGATCCGCACAATGTCTCCACAAAAAGGGATCATCCCACACATAATACTTAGCATCAATCTTTAATTTATCCTTTTGGGCCTTACAAAAATGAGGAGGGAATTTACCGGCGACAAGAAAATTTACAATATCGGCATACCACGGCTGGAGATCCCTAATGGTGAACAATTGTTCATCAGGGAATTCCTCCCGTAGTTGCTCATTCATTGTGGGGTTTACCTCAATGTCTTCGCATGGAGTCAACCGGCTCAAATGATCGGCCACAAGGTTTTCTGCACCTTTCTTGTCTCCCACCTCCAACTCAAATTCGCTCAAAAGCAAGATCCACCTAATCAATCTTGGCTTGGTCTCTTTCTTCGTCATTAAATGATGAAGCGCTGCATGGTCAGTGTACACAATAACTTTTGTAACAAGCAAGTAAGATCGAAATTTTTATACCACTGCTAGTAACTCCTTTCTGGTGGTGGAATAGTTTTGTTGGGCCTCATTTAGAGACATGGATGCGTAGTAGATGGTGTGAAGTACTCTCCCCACCCTTTGACCAAGCACCGCTCCAATGGCGTAATCACTCGCATCGCACATAATCTCAAAAGGCATTGACCAATCCGGGGGTTGTATAATAGGGGCTGAAACTAACCTTCCTTTCAATGTATCGAAGGCCCTTTAAAACCCTCATCCATCACAAATTCCACCTCTTTTTCAACAACTTGCATAAAGGGGATGCTATCTTCGAGAAGTCCTTGATGAATCGGCGATAGAATCCTGCATGACCAAGAAAAGAGCACACTTCGCGCATATTAGTAGGATAAGGAAAAGTTTGAATTGTGTCTATCTTTGCCTTGTCAACCTCAATACCCTTAGAGGAGACAACATGGCCTAAGACAATTCCTTGCTCTACCATAAAATGACACTTCTCAGAATTTAACACAAGATTAGTATCAATGCAACGTTTAAGAACTTGTGCCAAATTTGCTAAACAGTTGTCAAAAGAATTACCATGAATGGTGAAATCCTCCATGAATACCTAGACAAAACTTTCAAAAAATTCTGAGAAAATGCTTACCATACACATTTGGAAAATTGCGGGGGCATTACATAACCCGAAAGGCATGCGTCGGTAAACAAACGTACTAAAGTGGCATGTGAAGTTGGTCTTTTCTTGGTCTTCCGGGGTGATAGCCACTTGAAAGTACCCCGATTACCCATCCAAAAAGCAATAGAAGGGGTGGCTTGCTAACCTCTCAAGCATTTGATCAATGAATGACAACGGGAAGTGATCCTTCCGGGTTTCCGCATTTAACCTCTGGCAGTCAATGCAAACGCGTCACTCATTTTGAACTCGGGTGGGCACCATTTCACCCTTCTCATTTTCGACCACCATCACCTCGCTTTTCTTGGGTACCACCTGAGTTGGACTCACCCACTTGCTATCCGAGATTGGATAGATCATGCCCGCTTGGAGTAACTTGAGGATTTCCGCCTTCACCACATCCATCATAGGTTGGTTCAAATGGCGTTAGGGTTGCCGTATGGGTTTCGTATCTTCTTCCAACAAGATTCTATGCATACAAGTGGATGGACTTATACCTTTGATGTCAGCAATAGTCCATCCAATTGCTTCCTTGTTTTCCTGTAACACCACCATCAACTTCTCTTCTTGCTCTTTGGTGAGCTTGCTTGAAATGATAATTGGAAGTGTCTCCCCTTCCCCAAGAAAAACGTACTTGATTTCACTTGGCAACGGTTTAAGTTCAATCACTGGGGCTTTCACAAGTGATGGGAGGAATCCGGTTACCTGGGCTCGTCTAAGAGTATAGGAGGAGGTTTTGAAAGACATGGTTTTATTTCTTCAAGCAGGTTCAAATCCTCAAAGCTTTACTTCAAGTTAGTGCTCATAGAGTACACATTGTAGCCATCATTACTATTACATTGCAAAGCAACTAACAAAGAATCATCACCACTTAGTTCAAAAACATCTTGTACAACGTATTCAACAATATCTAGGGCATGGCAAGCATGTTCTTCACTAGGATACTTCATAGAGTCATTTATGTTAAACTCTACTTTTATTCCATCAAATTCCATGGTGAGGGTACCTTTATGCACATCAATCATTGTCCTAGAGGTTTTCAAAAATGGTCTCCCCAACAAAATTGGGGCGGCGTGTTTATCATGCTCCATGTCAAGGACATAAAAATCCGTGGGGAAAACTAAGGAATCCACCTTCCTCGACAATACCTTTAGGGTATGCACTAGAACGATCGGCAAATTGGATTACCACCCTGGTTTTGTGCAATGTTCCCAAGTTGAGGTTTTCATATAAAGAATAAGGAATAACATTTATTGATGCACCCAAATCAAGCATAGCTTTTTCAAAATGTGTATTTCCTATTATGCAAGGGATTGTGAACATGCCGGGATCGCTATATTTAGGGGGTAGCTCTTTTTGACACAAGGCGGAAACATGATCACTTTTTCCATTTTTCAACTTATTTTTGGCCCTTTGTTTCCTATTCACAACACATAATTCCTTGAGAAATTTATCATACCTAGGAATTTGTTCAATGGCATTCAAGAGTGGGATATTTACCTCACATCCACGAAAGACTTTGTAGATGTCCTTGCGGTCGTCCTTCCTCCTCTTGTCTTTCAAGGCTTCCGGGAATGGAGTTTCCGGTACATGGAGGGATCTCTACCATCTTTGATCTTTTGTGAGGAGGAGATGAGGGTTCCGGGATGGAGGTTGACTTCGGTCTTGGTGCCAATGTCTCCACCTCGATTTCTTCTTCCTTGCCCTTTTTGGATAATTCTTCGGCCTTCTCCTCATGGGCTTCTTCCTTCTCAACCCCTTTTCCAAACACCTCAATCCTCTTAGGCTCCTATTCAACGATTTCATTATCCAGTGAAGTGCCAACCTCTCTACCACTTCTCAAAGCGATAGCACTTGCATTTTGTCGAGGGTTGATCTCCGGTTGGGAGGGTAGTTTACCCCTTTCCCAGGCTTCCATCTGGTTCACCACTTGAGCTATTTGACTCACTTGGTTTTTAAGTTTTTAATGCTAGCCTTGGCTTCATCTTGGAATTTCTCACTTTTTTCTGCGCACATGCCCAACCGGTGAATGACTTTCATCACCTTATCCTTTGTTAGCCCCGAGCTCTCCCCTTGGTATCGGGGTTTATCTTGGAGCCTTTGTAATTTTTGTTGAGGTGGCCTATATTGTTGTTGAGGAAGCCGATATGGTTGAGGGTTTTGGCTTCCTTGAGGGTTTCCATACCGCAGGTTTGTGTTATCACGATTTCCCAAATTATTTACCCAATTTTGGTACCCTTAATAGCCATGGTAGCCTTGGTTACCTTGGTAGCCTTACCCACCTTGATATCCTTGGTTGCCTTTGTAGCCTTGATAACCCATGGCACTTACCTCTTCAACATAATCCTCTTGCAAAGTGGGGCAAGTGTCCATAGGATGCGCCAAGTAACAAATTTCACATGATTTAACATGTGGTGCATTTCCTCCAGGCTTTGTCATCAAAGATTTCACCATGGATGCAAGGGCCAAGACTTGATCCTCTAGCTTTCCACTATTTAAGGAGTCACGAGCGGCCATTGGATTTCTCCTTCTCAAATCGGCCCTTGAGCTAAAGTTTCTTGATTCTTCTGCTAGCTCTTCATATAATTGCATGGCCTCGGAGGATGTCTTGTTTCCAAGGGTTCCACCACAAGGACTTCTCACCAACCTTTGATCTTCATCAAGAAGGCCATTGTAGAAGTAATAAACCAAATCCCTCTCCGAATAACCATGATAAGGTCAACTTGCAAGAAGCTTCTTGAACCTCTCCCAATAATCGAAGAGAGATTCTTCATGCCATTGGAGTATGTTGCTTATGTCCTTCTTCAAGGTGGCGGATCTAGAGGCTGGAAAGTATTTGGCTAGAAACTTTTTTTTCATATCAAGCCAATTCTTAATGCTCTTGGGCGGTAAGTAGTGGTGCCAATCTCCTGCACCATCCCTCAGTGTGAACGGGAATGCCTGCAACTTATAGAAATCTCCATCCACTCCATGGGGGACCGTACCACCACACAAGAAGTGAAACTTGGTGAGGTGTTTGTTAGCATTCTCCCCTTGCCTACCAAAAAAGACGGGTAGCATGTTGATGAACCCGGTCTTTAGCTCAAAATACCCGTTTGGTCCAACCACGGGATACTCGATACACATCGGTTGTTGATCGAGGTTGGGAGCCATGATGTCTCTCAACAAAGGTTTCCCTAAAGGGATCTCTCATTGGTGGAGAGGAGGATGGTGAGGTTCCCCTCTCGGATGCTCATCTTCATGCTCGATTCGATGTTCCATTGATAAAGATGTATCCACAAAATGGTCACTATGAGGGGTGTTACTCACACCTTCCAAAGAAAGCCTCCTAGCTCGTCTCAAATTCAACTCCAACTCGGGGTCGTAGTGTAGGGGTTCTTATGAAGAGGATCGTGTGTGAACCATACACCAGGAACTTAAACAATACGTCTCCAAGCCAAGTGAAAATGGAAAATCAACTAAGAAATAAAAATAAAAACCAAACTAACAAATATTTACAAATAGCATATAATCACACATAATATGCCCAAACACTTAAAAATAAATGCCTCTTCCCCGGCAGCGGCGCCAAATTTGAGAGGTCATCGCCGTACCTCTAAAAGTTAATACTTTTAAGTCCTACTGCATCCTATCTACAATTAAGTAGATAATGGCAAGTCGGGGTCATCCATGAGAAGAGGGATCTTTTCAAGTGTTTAAAAATATATAGGAGAAGACATACTAAACATGTACATACATAGATATATATATATATATAAGCATGTAAACACGGGGGGTTTTTGGTTGGCTTGTTCCTAAGTTATCAAATTGAAATACAACGACTAGCAAAGCAAGAGAACGATGCTAATCATCCAATACAACTAAAGATAAGATGAAAATAACAATTGATGGAACCTTGGGCGCAATTGACTTCCACTTCCAAACCTCTTATCCATCATTGAACATGAAACCTATTTACTACTTTCACTACTTGCTGTGAAGGCTAAACTTCTATTCTTCTTAGATAGTAGTTTGCAAGAGTGAATTCGACATCACTTGTCAAACCTCAACAATGACTCCCGTAGTTGAAACACGACTCAAGGTATCCCATTGATGGCATTTAGAACGAAGAATCAACAAGCTCGGCAACACTTATAAACACTACACCGTGTCTAAGCATTTAACCAATTTATGCATTTACACAAGATTAGTCAAGAACGATCGACATTCATAGACTTTTCTCATTTTCTACAAGCAAAAAATATGATAAAGAGTTCAACATTATCATATTCTCCTAGCAATTAATAATCCATCAATACAATCAAAAGTTCTAAATCATACTCTTGGATTCCTATCAAGAAAGGGGGAAATCAACTCATTTCCCCAAACCCTAACAAGCAAATCATTTAAGTACTTCATATACTCAAGCTTTCAATAACATTAATGACATTAACAAGCACATTCAATGCTCCATAAATGCACAATAGTAAGAGTATTAAATAGGCTACAAATTGTTCTTAAGACATGGGCTTGGAAGCCTTAGTCAATTGCTCCCAAGAAATTGATTAGCAATAAGAGTTCATACTAATCAATGCTAAACAACTAATCATAAAACAAGAGAATTCAAAGATGAAAATGGAAGGAAAAGGGTTCTAAACAGTACCAAAAAATGCAGAATGATGAAGGAGAAGAATGAGAAGAAAGAGAGTGCTATTTATAGTACAAAGAGAATAAGGTGAAATTTTGACCACCCACGGGCTCGTCGCGACTCGCGACTCGCGACGGGCTCGTCACGACGAGGCCGTGCTAGAATTTTGCTTTGTTTCCTTTTCTTCTTCTTGTGGTATACAATTACCTTCATCGCAATTCCTCTCATTTTTGAAGTTTTCAATGTCTCCAAAAATGGTCTTCAATGGCTCCAAAAATGGTCTTCAATGGCCTCCGGTCTTCATGTCTTCGAAGCAAGTCTTCAAAAGTCTTCGAAAATGTGATCTTCAATGGCCTCCGGTCTTCATTGCCTCCGTGTTCTTCCCTTGTCACGCAAAATCCACTTAGAAGAGGTAAAAGAGCGTAAAGTTGCTCTTACCCCTCCTAAGAGAATTTCAAGGTAAAACACAAGCTCTCGGTAATAAAAGAGCACAAAAGTGACCCAAAATAGTACTAAATTATGCACACAAAATGGACACATCACGGTACATCTCTCCCTATTGCTCATTTAGGTCATTCTATGCTCTCTGTTGATCATGGTGCTAAGACTTTACAACTTCGTAATATCTTACACATTTTAAATATTGCCAAAAATTTTCTTAGTGTCTCTCAACTATCTTGCGATAATAATGTCTATGTTGAACTTCATTCGGATTTTTGTCTTGTCAAGAACTAGCAGGGTCAGACACTTCTAAGGGGAACCATTGAGAACGGTCTATATCGCCTCCCACATCATCGCCCTTTATCCAATCCCTCCAGCCCTTCTCCAGTCGCCTGTCTCAGTGAACGCACATCTATTCAATGTTGGCATCACCGGCTGGCACATCCTCAAGAGTCTATTCTTCGTCGTCTAGTTTCTAGTCATAATTTACCAGTGTCTTGTAATAAATTAGATTCAGCTTGCGGCCCTTGTCAACTTGGTAAGAGTCATCTAATTCCTCTTCCTAGTCATATTGAATCCTCTTTGAAACCTTTTGATTTAATTCATTCTGATGTGTGGGGGCTATGCCCTGAACGTTCCACAAATGGTTGTCGCTATTATATCAGTTTCATTGATGATTGCACCAAATTCACGTGGCTCTACTTCATTTCTGCAAAATCACAAGTGTTTTCCATTGTTGAGCTTTTTCTTAAATTGATTCACACCCAATTTTCCACTCAAATAAAAGATTTTCAGCCCGATTGGGGTGGCGAGTACCACAATATCTCCACCCTTCTCGTATCACTTGGCATTCGCCACAAAATTTCTTGTCCCTACACTCCTGAATAAAATGGTTCTGCTGAGCGGCGCATCACACCATTGTGGAAAAAGGCATTTCCCTTCTTGCTCACTCTCGTCTCCCTATCCAGTTCTGGGAGCAGGCATTTCACACATCTGTGTACCTAATCAATCATATTGTAACCCCTCTTCTGAGCAACAAGTCTCCCTATAAATGTCTCTATGGAAAATCCCCAGACCACAGCCTTCTAAAATCCTTTGGGTCTTTGCTACCAATTCATGCATCCCTACACTTCCCACAAGGTAGAGTATCGCTCTTTGCCTTGTATCTTCCTTGGTTATAGCACTAAATAAAAGGGCTATCTTTGTTATCATGTCCCGACTACTCGCACGTATATCTCTCGATATGCTGTGTTTAACGATTCTGTCTTCCCCTACCCTAGTCATGTCTCTTCCAACTTATTCCCTTCATCTTCTCCTCACACAGTCCCTCTCTCCACTCTCCAAGATACCTCTTCCGATCATCCAGCTCTCTCGACCATTTCCCCCTCCTTGAGTCAACCAGCTGTGTCACTTCCACTCAACCCCGATCCTACTCCCTCGATGGATCCCACCTCCTCCGAGCCTCAACCTCACTTATCCTCACCATCCTCTCCTTCGGCCCCTTCTCCCTCACCCTCTCCTCCATCATATCCCAATGCCTCTAGTTGGTTTCGTCTGCCTGACAACTCTAGTCATCATATGCCAACTCATTTCTCCACTCACTCACTCAAACCCAAAGCTCTTCTGTCCACCAAATTCCCTCTCCCGGCTGTCCTGACTACCACTCTTAAACCTAAGCTTTTTAACCAAGTCTCTAAAGACCCTAACTGGCAGCATGCTATGCAGCTTGAATATGATGCCATAATGAATAATAAGACATGGGACCTTGTCCCTCATCCTTCGGAAGCTAATGTCATTGGTTGTAAGTAGGTGTACAGGTTGAAGTAGAAAGCTAATGTCATTCTCGATAGAATACTATAAAGCACACCTAGTTGCCAGGGGATTTCAACAGGAGGCTAGTGTCGACTACTTTGACACATTCAATCTGGTTGTTAAGCCCACCACCATTCATCTAGTTCTTATTCTGGTTGTATCGTGTGGTTGGTCTCTCCACCAGGTCGACATCAACAAAGCTTTTCTCAATGGCGATCTTGCTGAAACTGTCTTCATGGAGCAGCCTCAAGGGTTCATTACTTTTAACAAGCCGTCATATATTTGCAGGCTTCGCAAGGCTCTGTACGGTCTTAAGCAAGCTCCCAGGGCGTGGTTCCACAAACTCACTGCCTCGTTACTCTACTATGGCTTCAAGAACTGTATCTCTAATCCTTCTTTGTTTATCAAAAAGAATGGCTCTCATGTGGTTTATATTCTTGTTTATGTGGACGACCTCATTATCAAAGGTTCTCATTCATCTTTCATTGATGAGTTTGTTTGCTCCTTACATCGTGACTTCTCTCCGAAGGACCATGGTGATTTGCACTATTTTTGTGTGTTGAGGTTACCTGCATTGGTTCGGACCTACAGCTCTCGCAGCAGAAGTTCATTTGAAACATTTTAGATTGCAGTCATATGTCGGAGCTTGCCCAATCTTGTTTCCTGCAGAGCCTGGTTCTTGGTTAGTTGCCGATGGTGATCCTCTTTCTGATCCAACCTTATATCGAAGCATTGTCGGTGCCCTGCAGTACGTCACCATCTCTTGCCCTGAGATTTCATATGCTGTAAACCATGTTTGCCAGTTCATGGACTCTCTCACAGAAGCTCATTGGGGTGCAGTCAAATGCATTCTTCGCTACCTTAAAGGCACTATATCCTCTGGCTTGGCTCTCCAGAAGGCTTGTGACTCACGCTTAGTAGCCTTCTTTGATGCAGGTTAGGCATTTGATCCTGATGACTGCCGGTCTCAGCATGGCTTCGCTAACTACTTTGGTGGAAATCTTGTCAGCTGGACATCTCGCAAACAGAAGGTCATTGCCCGATCCAGTACCGAAGCTGAGTAAAGGGCAATTGCTTTTGCTACGACAGAACTCATCTGGCTGCAACAACTATTACAGGAGATGCATGTTACAGTTCAAAGACACCCAATTCTTCTGTGCCACAATCTCAGTGCCACTTTCATGTTTATGAATCCTGTCTTTCACCAGTATTCTAAACACATCAAGATTGACTACCACTTTGTTTGTGAACAAGTTTCATCTGGAGACCTAGTTGTCCATCATGTTTGTGCTCTAGACCAGATAGCTGACATTTTCACCAAGGCCGTTGGAAATTAGCATTTTCTTACTCTTCGAGACAAGCTTCATGTTTGTGCCCGATCATGAGCTTGCGGCGGGGGGGTGTTAACATGTATAGATTAGATACACATCGATCCCTAAATCAATGGGATTGCATCTTATCTTATAGATAGCCTTATATCAATCCCATAATCAATGGGATTGTATCTTATCTTGTAGATAGCCTTATATCAATCCCCTAATCAATGGGATTGCATCTTATCTTGTAAACTCTATAAATTTATCATCCCTGAAATGAAAAGCAACAAAGAATCTTTTTCTAAACTCCTTCCATTCTTTACACCACCATTCCCCGACGTGGAACTAGGAAGATGAAGAAGAATGGATTTGAAGAATAGGGAGATTCAAGCGAAGGAGGTAAAATAGTGGTTAGGTTTTGAGCTAAATAAATCTAGATCGGGTAAGAGGTAAACAAGACATTTCATATTTAAATATTTTAATTTTTTAACCTAGAGGCAAATCGATCATTTCCAACAATTTTGGCAAAAACCCGCGTTGATACAATTCGTAGATGAGTTCAAGATCATTTTAGCTCTTTTGAAAAACTCATGATTGTTTCGACACTTAGCAAGGAACTTGGGGTCATTTTAGCCTTTCTTTTCTATTTTGTATTGCAAATGTTTACCAAATGTTTATTACTCCCTCCGTCCCATCAGAAGGATCGTATCAACTTTTTGCACGAGTATTTATGTGTGTTAATATGGCAAGAGAAGTGGAGGATTGGAATGAGTTGACCAAATTTCAACTACAAATTTTAGCCCAAATAAAGAATGGTCAAATAAGAACCTATGGTTGGGACGATCGAAAATGAAAAGTAGGAATTTTATGGGACGCGTGGAGTACATTTTCACAACAGCAGAATAAATATATTCATTATTCCAGCAGTTTGAATAACAATTACTCTCTCCATCCCAGCTAATTCTGCACAAATTGACTTTTGTCAGTTGACTCAAAAAAATTTTGATCATTGATATCTATAATTGTGTGTAAATACAGGTTATAAAAAGCTGATATTTTAAAAATTCATGCCATTACGAATCTAAAGAGATCAAATATGACAATATTCTAACTTATTTATCAATCCAAATTTGAGATCAAAGTTAAGTAATTTTAAGTCATCACCACTGTGTACGAATCTACGTGCGAAACACACACTGACCACCGTTTGACCACTGTTTACAAAATTTCTTTACCATTTTTTTCCTATCATCGTTTTCCTTTCTCTCTGAACGGCTCTTTCTTAGCTCTGGTTCTCGGCCATGGCATCTGCGACGCCTACCACTGAACCTCATCCGTCCACACACAAGAGCTTCTTACAAGCTCTGAATTCTAAACCTGCACCACTCTTATCCTCCCTCCCAGACACGCCCGATTTGCACCCTATCACTGAATATAAGGGCAAATTAGCTTTCATCCTTCCTCCCGAGGAAGGCGAGCTCTTGGCTTTACACTATCAGAACGCATTAGTCGGGAAATTCAACAGCGGAAAACCTCCAATAGAGAAACTGTTGTCTGCTTTTAAATCGATAGGTTTTAAAGAAAATTTTCAATTGGGATCTATTGATTACCAATATGTGCTTATTCGTTTTCAGGATAATGAAGATTACCAACGGTCCTGGATGAAAGGTCAATGGATGTTTCATGGAGCAGCAATGAAGGTCCAGAAGTGGACTCCAGATTTCTCACTTGCGGCTGAATCATCTGTGGTTCCAGTATGGGTAACCCTCCATCAACTGCCTTTACATTTTTATAATACTTCGGCAATTATAGGCATTAGCAGCTAAATAAGAAAATTTCTCAAAATGGATGCTGCAACAAATGCTCTAACTAGGCCTTCGGCAATTAAAGTCTGTGTAGAAGTAGAACTTGTATCTCATCTCCCTAACTCAATAGTGGTAGGCATTGGTAATAAGGTTGCGGACTATCCAATTCAATATGATCAGTTGCCAATGTACTGCACTCACTGTAGAATTAATGGTCACAGTCAGTCAACTTGTAACTTTCTGCACCCTGAACTAAGGAAAAATGGTAAAAATCAAGCTGATAACAAGGTAAATAAGGGTGGACATGCTGAAGTACCTGAAGATATTCAAACCGTAGACAATCAGAAAAATAGAGTTAGTGATCCTAAGGCATCAGTAGACTTGGTAGGTCAATCTAATCTATCGGTCTCACAAAAAGAAATTGAGTTCCAAATGCAGAATTTGAAATCTGTTTCTCTTTCGCATAATAATACTAACTCACTCAGACCTAGTCAGTTTAAAAGAAAGCCCTTTTACTCTCTAGATGATATCTCTAAGCCTATCACAAATCTCTTTTGGAGAAAAAAATCTCAACAAACCGAACTCCCCCCCATCCAGGAAGAGATAAAAAATAATAATATGGTTACCATATCAAATGCTTTCCATACTTTAATTGATCTACAGGATGTGGACTCTTCTGTCCAAGAGGATGATGCTGTGGATATTTTCCATGAGTCAATGGAATCTCAAGATGCCGTGGTATCCCAGAATGATGCAGAAAAATAGAAATCATGGAGACAAGTTTATCCACCCCTGAAGGAGCTCAACAGGTCTCGGATGAAATCATGGAGTCCACCACTCCTGAAGCAGCTCAGCAGGTTTCAAATGTTCAATCAACTGAGGCAGCAAAGAGTTCTCTTGAAGTACCAGTACCAAATCATATTAGCCAAGACCAAATCCCCACTGATGATCACAATGGAAACGCAGTGCAGGTAAATAAATCGAAGGTAAGTACTTTTTCAACAGATAATTCTAGGAAAAGTGAAGATAAGAAAGGAAAAAACAGTATTGCCACAGGGTCAAAACAAAGGAAACTAAGATCATCACAAAAAGCCACCCCCCCCCAGTTTTAAATGATTCAGTACACAAAAATAGGAAATATTTTAGTGTGGAATTTTAGGGGTTATGGATCCTCTCTGGATAGGATAAAGGCTCTAAAATTGAAACATAGGATAGACATTCTATGCTTAATTGAGCCATGGCATGACAACCAAAATTTAAGTATTCTGAAGCATCAACTGGGCTACACCAATGCTATCTATGCCCAACATGCTAAAATATGGATTCTTTGGAATCATGTTTTTAATCTAGACATTTTAAATGAATCTGATCAGTATATACAGGCTAAAGTTACAGACATTGCCTCCTCTGTTCACTGGAATATATTCTTTATTTATGCTAGTGTACATAGACAGTTGAGGGAATTTTTATGGTCTGATTTAAAAGCATCAACATCTGACCCATCCATATACATAGGAGATTTCAATACAGTTACCTCGGTCTCTGAATATAAGGGTAGAAAGTCAACTCCCAGAAAAAGTATGAATCAAATTAATGACTTTCTAACAACTATGGACCTGCATGAAATCCCAACTGTAGGTAACTCTTTCACTTGGAGCAATAACATATTTAGAGACAAATGTAAGGATCTCCAATTTCAAAGATTAGACAGAGGTGTTAGTAATTTAGAATGGCTAGATATATTCCCAAACAGTTCCATACAAGTTCTTAACAGGATGACTTCTGACCATTCTCCACTATTACTATCTATTCAATCAGCAGTTGAACTGGCTCCAAGACCTTTCAGATACTAGGAAATGTGGACAAATAGGAAAGAATTTAAAGATTTAGTGGAATCCAACTGGAAACTATTTTCCCCCCTATCTGGTATGCTAAGGTTTGTTCATAAATTAAAGAGACTTAAGGTAGTAATTAAGGAATGGAACAAAAACACATTTGGCAATGTAAATAAAAATTTGGTCCAATCTGAATCAAAAGTAAATGACTTGGAAATAATGTTTCAGCAGACACATGATGAATCAGTTCTCATGGAACTCATGAAATCTAAAGACACTCTTCTCAGAGCTCAAAAGGAACATAACATTTTCTTGAAGCAAAGGGCTAGGTTAAACTGGTTAAAACATGGAGATGCAAACACTAAGTATTTCCATCACACAATTAGAGAAAAAAAAAGCCAGAGCCAGAATAGGGAAAATAAAAGATGGAAATGGTATATGGATATCTGATCCTAACCTAATTAAAGAGGAGGGTGTAAGATTTTATCAGGAATTACTAACAGAGGATGTCTCACAAAAAAAGGGAACTCATTTTAATAAAATTTTGGCAGAAAACCCAAGAGTACTAACTGAACAACAGAACAGCCTCTTGCTTTCTCCTTTCAGCTCTCAGGAATTGAAATATGTTGTTTTTTATCTTAACAAAGCAAGTGCACCAGGCCCTGATGGGTACTCTGGTTGTTTTTTTACCTATTTCTGGGATTCCATTAATGAAGATTTATTAGAAGCTGCAAATGACTTCTTACATAATGGAACAATCCCAAAAGCCATTTCTAGTACCTGGCTCACTTTAATCCCAAAGAAACCAATCCCGAATACATTTGCTGATTTTTGGCCAATAAGTTTATCCAACTTCGTTAACAAAGTTTTCTCAAAACTTTTAATGGAAAGGATCAAACCTTTAATGCAGTTCTTGATTTCACCTGAACAAAGTGCATTCATGAAAGGGAGGGATATTTCGGATAATGTGATTCTAATGCAGCAAATGACTAGATTACTGTCTAGAAAAACAAAGATCCCAAATCTCATAGTTAAACTTGATATGCAAAAAGCTTTTGACAGAGTTTCTTGGTCTTTTCTAAACTCTATTCTCCTTCGGTTTGGTTTCCATGGGAAATTTGTGAGACTAATTATGCATAATATTGCTTCAGTAAATTTCTCTGTGTTAATTAATGGGGTAACTACAGGCTTCTTTAGCTCTACTAGGGGGATCAAGCAAGGAGATCCTTTATCTCCTTTTTTGTATAATATCTTATCAGAGGCTTTCTCAAGGGGTCTAAAAAAATTGTTCATCACGGGATACTTAACATATTTCAGCCTTCCTAATGTCTGTACACCCCTAACTCACCTCATGTATGCTGATGACACTGCTGTTTTCTTGAATACTGAGACAAAAAATTTAAAGCGTTTCAAACTTTTTCTAAATGCATATGAAGAGACTTTGGGTCAACAAGTTAACTTTTCAAAATCTGAATTTTTTGTCTCTCATAAGGCACCTCCACAATACATTCAGTCTGTTAGGAGAACACTAGGGATGGTGAAAGGCTCCTTTCCATTCAAATACCTTGGTGTTCCAATTTTTATAGGTCGTAATTTAAAAGTGCATTATTTTCCAGTAATTGAAAGAATGGAGAAACAGATAAACAATTGGAAAAATAGGTGGTTGAGTTCAGCTAGTAAAATAGTCTTGATTAACCATGTGTTGCATTCTATCCCAACACACATTTTTGGAGTATTAAAACCCCCAAGGACAGTTTTAAAAACAATGGAAAAATTGGCAACGGATTTTTTCTGGGGTAATACTGACCTCTCTGAAAGGAAAAGGTGGAGGTCTTGGAAAAGAATGTGTTTTCCAGTAGAAGAAAATGGTCTGGGATTCAGGGACGTAAATGCTACAGTTGATGCTTTTTCTAGTAAATTATGGTGGAAGCTACAAATTAATAACACCCAATGGTCAAACCTTTTGTGGACTCTGCCAGTTTCTTACAAAAAATCTAACATATGGGGTAGAATCACAAAAATAACAGCTTTGGCAAATAGTTTGTCCAGGGTGATTTTTGGCAGGGGTGACTGCTCTTTTTGGAGTGCTAATTGGAGTGGCGATGGTGCAATTTTTTATAACTGGCCAGAGGATATTGACATTCCTTTTGAGTCTATCTCTCTCAGAGATTTTTTAAATAAAAAATCAGCTCTCATACCAATCTTGGAGCCACACTTGGCTACCAACATCATTCTTATTTTGCAGGAAACAAAGCTGGAATACAGTCATGAAGACAAACTGATCTGGACTCCCACAGTCGATGGAAAATTCACTGTAAGCTCGGCTTATAATGCCCTAAGATAGAGAGGCCCTCTAATTCAACACTTCAAAAAGGTTTGGTCTCCCTTCATTCCTAGAAAGATGTCTATTTTACTTTGGAGGGCTCTAAATAATATACTTCCATTTGATAACATCTTAAGAAGAATGGGTTTTTCTATTGCTTCAATATGTCCTATCTGCAAGAACAGTTGTGATAGTAGGGAACATTTTTTCAATTCTTGCAACTCATCAACTGCTGTCTGGCATAGTGTGCATTCGATATTGAGGATACCATGTACAGAATTTAGGGACTTAAAAAGTAGGGTGCAATTTTTCTTAACATTTAGAGCTGATTCTAGTATACACGGAAACATTATCATTGCAGCTCTATTGGTTACAATTTGGACACTATGGATCCATAGGAACAAATTTATCTTTGACAACAGACCTTACTCACATGAAGCCTGTGTTGCCGGAATTAAAGATTTGATTTATCAAATATTTACAGCACATAACCTAATAGGTAATAAGGATAAGCATAGACTTTGGATTCAGGATAACATTGTACCTCATATATTACAAAAACAGAAAAATGTTATCTCTAAGGTCCACTGGGATAAACCTATAAAAGGTTATAAAATCAACACAGATACCTCATGGATCTCTGGAGGTTTTTCATCTGCTGCTACTATTGTGAGGGATAGACATGGAAGTGTGGTTAAAATGTTAGTCAGTACTTTTCACTGTCCATCACCCTTACATGCGGAATTAATTGCTATACAAAGTGGATATAACATAGTTTCTGAACTTGATTTAGAGAATGTTTTAATTGAATCAGATAGTTTATATGCTGTTAGGGGTATCCAGAACCCTATCTCCTGCCCTTGGAGAGTTTTCTCCATGTGCAGTGCTTTAAATATAACACAAGGCTCCATTAGATTGCAACACATACCGAGAGAAGCAAATTTGGCCACTGATTTTCTGGCAAAATATGCAAGGGAAAACCGCTTACATGGGGTTTTAGATCTCTGTTCTATTCCTCTATTTCTCAAAGGTTTATTAGCACTTGATTGCATGAGTTTTCCGGCTTTTCGTATTGATCCACGTAGGGATCCAAGCCCTCTTTAGTTAGAAAACTCTCTATTTTTTTAGCTCAAAAGAGTTAGTTCTTGCTGTGGAATATGTTGTTCTATATGTTTTCCAAGTACTGCTGGTTCCCTTTTCTTTTTTCAGAGCTTGCAAAACGGAGAGGGAGCAATTTTTCTCAGCTACAACTTAACAAATCTCAGTAAAATGCACAGGAGGGAAGCACAAATTTTTTTCCAGTTCTTTTAGTTGATCTGCTTACTTACGGAAATTGAGGATCTTATGAGCAACCTGTTGCTATGGAGGCCACATCTCATGCAAAGGAGGTTTTTTCTGCCACCTCACTCCTCAACTGACATTTGAGGCTGATACTCGGGAGTTCTATCACTCTGCTACTTGGGAGTCCAATCGCTCTGCTCCTCTTGGCTATTACATCGTTGACAAATAGGAGTCTCGATTTCTCGTTTCTCCGACCAGTTCGCGATGTACTAGTGAGATGGCGACTTACTTATTGATTTAGCTAGTCTTGTTCATAATCTACATAATTTTTGTTATAGTCTGTTACGATGGAAACAACGCTTTTGGAAGCAACTGTTTTGCTTCAGGAGCTAATTTCGGCTCTGGGATCATCAATTGGAGGATCCTTTTGTTCACTACGATGTATCACGACATTTAGCGCCTAATTGGGCCCACTCTATTTTGGTCAGGGGAGCCAAATATATTCCCCCCATCCTCGGATGGTTCTAATTAAAAAAAATTAAGTAATTTTAACTAAATAAATAGTTAAATTGCATAAATAGTTGGGACAGAGGGAGTAGAAGAAAAACACACCAATAATGTCAACTCAAATTGAATAATTTTCAAACTTGATGTTTCATTAGAGGTTTTCAGTACAAATGTACAATCGTCATTATCTTAGTCAAAGTAGCTCGAACCAGTTCATGAGATGCAAACTGAACTCCATTTTATTGATACTTAATTTCATTCGATTGAAATTTATTTGGTTCATCTTGCTCTGTTTCCATGTCATCACACTTTTGTTGATTTTTGAAACTCTGATCACCTGAGGAGAACGACGGTGGAGTAACAGCGACAATGGGAGAGCTTGATCGGAATAAGAAGGATTTGGCAAGAAAGAGTGATCGGCGAAATACGCATTGGGGAGAAAACCCGTATAACCTGACATGTTTTGCAGCCTTTAACCTGCAAGTTTGTATAGCAACTTCACAAGTTGCAATCAAGTTTTTGGTTACTCCATAACTTAAGAAAAGGTTGTAGTTCACGAAACGGATTCATTAAGATGTTAATTTTTTAAAAATAAAGGTAACTATTAGGATAAGATGAGATATAAATGAGATATGATTGAGATGTTAGGATAAGATGAGATATGATTGTGATTTGGAAGGGATCATATGTCTAGATACATTGTATGTCTAGGTTAGTATTTCTATATGTATTCCATCATTCACAAAGATTAATCTATGGAGAATTACCTTATTCACATGGTATCAGAATAGGATTTATGATTTTTTCCCACAACAGCCGTGTCTGCTCTCCTTTTCTCTTCTCCAAACTGCCGCCCACTCTCTTCTCCTCCTCAAGAAATTCTTTTTTCTTCTCCTCTCACCTTGACTGAATCATCCAAGCTTCCTTGTAATACTCTTCTACATATGTTCACCATCAAGATTTCTTCAACAAACTACTTGCTATGGAACGGCGAGTTGTTCATATTCTCAAACCAAAGGGACTGTACGGTTTTCTCGATGGCACTAAGCCATGTCCGATTCTTCCTTCACCACCATCGAATTCCATGCTGTCGTCTTCCTCCTATGCAACGGTCATTTGCTCTTCTTCTGGTTCAACAAAGGAGGATTTGAAGGCCGCTTATGAGCAAGCCTTGGTTGCGCGTGAAGCATAGCTTGACGAGGATCAGTGAGTCTGTAGTCTCTTGTTCTTGTCCCTATCTCTAGAAGCCCTGGCTAAGCTTGATGATTATAAGACCTCGCAAAAAATGTGGGAGAACATTGCTGTTGTTCGTCATAACCAAGGCAAGTCAACAATTATACGCCTCCGTTCCACTGCCTTTACTATCCGTAAGAATGGTTCAGGCATGATTTACACCTTCAATTTAAGACTGAGTTCGATCAACTTGTTGGTTTGGGTGCTCCTGCATCAAATGATGACTTCTTTGGTTTTTGACTGCTTTGGGTTATGAATTTAAGGATTTTTCTGCCCTATTTATCACTGCTTCTCCGACTCCTTTGTATGCCGAGATAGTTAATTATGCAAAGGACCGCAAAGCATTTTTGAACAATTTACAGGGATAATACGCTTCTGGTGGTACTGCAGTTGGGTCGGTCGCATTCGCGGCATCTGAATCCAACTCCGGTGGACGCGCGTGGTCTCACTCACCGGCGGGTGCATCGCGTGGCGGTGGCGCGTTTAGCACATGCGCCGGGCGTTCTGGCCGGTTCTCAGGTCACAGATGTGGCAAGTTTCTAGGGCAGTCCTCAGGTGGTCGGGGTCATGGTCTACAATGCCAGTGGTGCCACAAAATAGGTCGTGATGGTGCTCACTGTTATCGTTTGGTTCAACGTCCATCCGAGACTTCTAATCTTACTTAGTAATTTTAGTCCTCCCTTCAGCTTGAGCTGGCTGCCGTCACCTCTGATTGGTACCTTGACTCGGAGCTTCTGCTCATATGAGTTTGTCTGCTTCGAACTTTGAGAGTGTCACGCCCTACAATGGTAAATCCTTTGTTTCTGTTGGAAATGGTACTAATATATGTATTTATGCTATTGGTAATTCTCAACTTACGCCTTCATTGCGACTATCTGATGTTTTGGTTGTTCCTGATATAACTAAAAACTTATTATCTATAAGCAAGCTTACCCGAGATCTTGGTGTACTGATCACTTTTGATGACCGTTCTTTTGTGATCCAGCACAAAGTCACCAAGGCAGTCATAGGTAGAGGCCACAGTAAGGATGGTTTATATGTGTTGGATCGTTATGAAGAAGCTTTACTTTCCTTTATTAAGCAAAATAAATCTCGGGCCTCTTTTGAACTGTGGCATGCCCATTTGGGACATGTGTCCCCTAGTACTATTTCCTTGTTAGCTAAAAATGGTGAAATATATGCTTCCTCTTTATTTCCTAAACCTAATGCATGTGCATCCTATGTGATGGCAAAAGGCCATAAATTGTCATTTGTTGAAAACTCTAAACGAGCTATGCATGTCTTGGATTTGATTCATTGTGATTTGTGGGGACCATCTCCTGTTTTATCTGGTCATGGATTTGTTTACTATGCTCTCTTTGTGGATGATTTCTCAAGATTTACATAGCTTTACCCTCTTCGTCGTAAATCTGAGTTTGTTGATGTATATACGAAATTTGAGGCATTTGTTGAAAATCAATTCTCCTCTCGGATTAAAGTGTTTCAAAGTGATGGGGGCATAGAGTTTCTGAACACACGTCTCTGAACTCATTTTGAGACAAAAGGAATCCTTCATCAGGTTTCTTGTCCGTACACACCCGAGCAAAATGGGCGTGCGAAATGAAAACATCGTCACGGGGCAGAAATGGGGCTTACTGTGCTTTTTCATTCACATCTGCCACTATCTTTTTAGGATGATGCATTTGTGACAGCTGTATATGTCATTAATCGTTTTCCCACCCCGGTGCTTGATGGCGCTTCTCCTTATGGTATTCTGTTTGACCGGGCACCAACATACTCTAAATTCCATCTTTTTGGTTATAGAGTATATCCATTTGTTTGTCTCTATGCTGAGCACAAGCTGTGCCTTGAAGTATTCCTTGTGTGTTTGTTGGGTATAGTTCTCAATACAAGGGATTTCGCTGTCCTGATCCTACTTCTGGTCAAGTGTATATCACCTGTCATGCCCGGTTTGCTAAAACTTGCTATCATTTTTCCGCGTCGTCTTCAAGTTCTTCAGCTTTCTCTTCTCTTGATGTATCTTCATTTATTGATCCAGTCCTTCCAGATACTATGCCGCCATCACCATCGCCTTCTCCTTTGGTGCCTTGCTCACTGTGTTCAGCTGACTCACCTATTTTTCCAGACCCCATGTCTACTACTCCTGATCAAATCACTGGTTCTCCGGTGTGCTTTGAGTCTATTGTTGATGACTCTTCTGACAATTCTCCTAGTCGACCATCATCTCGGTGTTATCACATGGTCACCCGAACTCGTACCATTTTGCGTCAACCTCGACATCTTAATTATTTTGTTGTCACTGGCCTTACTGCGGCTGTACTCGACCACTCTGAACCTCGGGATTATCGAGCTGCTCTTCGTGATCCTCAATGGGTTGCTACCATGGATGAAGAGATGTCTGCCCTTTCAAGGCAACATACTTGGGATCTAGTTCCTCGGCCATCTAATGTAAACATTGTTCGCTCCAAATGGGTCTTCCGAGTCAAATATCTGCCCGATGGCACGGTTGACCGCTACAAAGCTCGACTTGTGGCTCAAGGGTTTTCCCAGCTACCGGGATTTGACATTGACCACACTTTCAGTCCTGTGGTCAAAGCATCCACTGTTCGTACGGTTCTTTCCATTGCTACTATTCAAAAATGGCCCTTGCACCAGTTAGATGTAAAGAATGCATTCCTGAATGGTGTTCTCGATGCCCCAGTGTACATGGCTCAGCCTGTTGGCTTCAAGGATCCTACTGGACCTGATCATGTTTTCTGCCTGCGGAAAGCCATTTATGGGCTTAAGCAGGCTCTGAGGGCTTGGTTTGATCGGTTCAGTTCATTTCTTCGCCAGCTTGGTTTTGTCTGCAGTTCTGCTGACACATCTCTATTTGTATTTTCTTGAGGCACTGTTCTGTTATATCTGCTGGTATATGTGGATGATATCATCCTTACTGGAAATGACTCTACTGCCATTCGTCAGTTCATTTCTTGCACTCATCGGGAGTTTGCCATCAAGGATCTTAGCTCCCTTAGCTACTTTCTTGGTCTTGAGGTCTCTCCACTACCTCTGGTCTCTTCTTGGGTCGGGCTAAGTATGCTAGGGATATCCTTGTCAAGCTGGTATGGCTGATGCTGAGCCGGTTTCGACCCCCTTTATACCTTCTTCTCAGATTCTCCGTAGTTCGAGTGAACCTTTCAGCAATCCCACTTTGTATCGGTCTTTGGTTGGTGTTCTGCAGTACCTCACTATTACTCGACTAGACATGGCCTTTGCTGTGAACTCTGTTAGTCAATTTCTCCAGGATCCTCGTGATGATCACTTTGCGGCAGTTACCTGGATTCTTCGCTATGTTAGTGGCTATCTTCATTTCGGATTATTCTTTCATTCTTCCACTTCCACAGATGTGTTAGGATATTCTGTGCTGATTGGGCTCGCTGCCTAGACACTCGGTGCTCGACTTATGGTTAAGCGGTTTTTCTTGGGGGTAAATTCATTTCTTGGAGTGCCAAGAAGCAGCCTACTGTGTCCCGCTCCAGTTCAGAGTCTGAGTATCGTGCTTTGGTCAACACTGCGACGGAGGTTGTCTAGATTTCTCACTTGCTTCGTGATCTTTGCTTTCCGCTTTGTGAGTCGCCCATCCTGTTGTGTGACAACAACAGCATCATTTTTCTTGCTCAGAATCCGGTGGCTCACAAGCGCGCCAAACATATTGATATCGACTATCACTTTGTTTGGGAGTTGGTTGCCTCAGGGAAGCTGCGTGTTTGTCATGTGCCAACATCTCTCCAAGTTGCTGACATATTCACCAAGGGCCTTTCTCGCCCTTTATTTGAGTTTTTCAGATCCAAGCTGTGTGTCTCAGCCAACCCGACGCTTTGCTTAAGGGGGGTGTTAGGATAAGATGAGATTTGATTGGGATATGATTGTGATTTGATAGGGATCTTATGTCTAGATATATTGTATATCTAGGCTAGTATTTCTATATGTATTCCATCATTAACAAATATTTGGTTACTCCATAACTTAAGAAAAGGTTGTAGTTCACGAAATGGATTCATTAAGATGTTAATTTTTTTTAATAAAGGCAACTATGATAATTAGTTAAAATGCTCATGCGAAAATGAGAAGGCTTGGAAAAAATATAGTTTTAAAGTTAAATGTAAGTAGGGAGAATTTACAAGTTAATTAGTGTTTTTTTAAATAAAGGATTTCATTTAATGTTATTGGTACCATCCAGTATCATCTGAGATAGGAAACATAGGGGGAGTAGCCCATACATTTTTGGGAGACTCGCTCGATTTTGTGAAACTAGCGAGCGAATGAGCAAGAATGTTTCTATCCCTAGAAATCGAAAATGACAAACTAATACCTGTTTCATCAAGAAGACGTTGTATCTTGTAGATAACATCTTTATAAGAAAGTAGAGTCCCAGATTTGCCACGAACCAGTCTTATTACTCCAAGTGCATCATCCGCTACCCATGTGTTCTTACCACGTTCCTATGATGCCCATTTTGTTGCTTCCATTAGTGCACAAGCTTCTGCTAAACTTGGGTTTGCAATTCCATTAATTCTCCTAGCCACTGCTCGATGAAAACGGCGTTCTCCATCCAACTGCACCAGCCCAACCGTGGCAAAGTTCGAAGAGAATCTTGCGTCCCTTCTCCGGTGGCCATAACAGTGCACTTGGGTGTAGCTCCTCCAACTCCCGCCCAATCCTTTCGTTAGACGATTTGAAGGTTTTCAAATTAGACACAACCCCTAGGCGTAAATAGGTAAATAGTATAGATGGTGGAACCTGCAGCAGAGCCCTAAAAGGACCCCACCAAATACAAAAGAATCCAACCTTAGGTTACCTAGTAAACCTAAGGAGCAAATCTGTAAGTGAGGTAGGGGGGGGAATGGAAGAGTGTAAATCCAAAGGATAACACTCTCCCATCCCCCTCTCCCTTTTGTCTAAGTAAAATAACTACCAACCCTAAGCAAGATAATCAAGCAAAGGGAGCACAAAACAACCTGGAAAAACACAGGCTATAAAACACTCGAAAAAATGAGGTGAGAACAAACTCACTGCCCATAAACAAAAAATCCGCTTCTACCCCTAACAAATGGGGCCATCTTCATGTTGATTCTAAAATGCAGCCGAGAGTTGTGAGTCTCGGGTCTTGAACTAATGTAATTGCTGGAACGTTGATGAAATAACTAAGATCCAATGTCGAATGATATGAATATCCTAATGCAGCCGAGAGTGTCTCGGGTCTTGGATGTCACATAAGAAAAATGAAGCCAATGATCCGATTAGCACCATTCTGGAACGAATGAATATCTGCTTCTACCATGTACATCCCTAAGGTGGAGATAGATGAATGTTATTGGCCTTCAAGCATTCTCTTTTTTGCGCCGAGAGTGATCTGGTGGGAAAAGGTTAAATGAGGCCGTGCCTCCAACCTTTGTAAATCCCAGCCAAAACAACCTCCTGAGGATGTGAGAATGGATACACTTGTACCGCGTGCATCAAGCGTGGCGATTATGTAATCGCCCACTCCATTTTGAGCAAATGGACAGTTGTATGCCAATTTAACACAAAGTGTAGCGTGAGCGTAAAGCGCATAAATAACCGTTAAATCATTAGTAAAAACTAGGCTTAGGAGAAAGAGCATCGAAGTGTTAATCCTTACCCTTAAACCTATTGCCTCATCCTAAAAACCGAGTTGCTTTTGCCAGAAGAAATCCGAGAAAAACCGTAGGTAAATCTTGACTCCATCGAGCTCCAAACAACTCTCCCTTGGCATTGGATATAGCATCCTTCGGGCTGCAAAACTCCAGTCTCCCGCACCAAGCAGCGCCGGTCATGATGCCCAGATCCAGCGCCTAGTCGCCAGAAAAAACCTCTTCATCCTAGCTGTCGGGTTGCCGAGAACCATCGCTGCATATGCCATGATCTAGAGCAACGTCTGGCGCCCAGTACTCGCGCCAGGCACCCAGCACCATCGCCCACAGCATGAAGCACCCAGTGCAAAACAACCAGCACCCAACTGCCTTCCGTCAGCCACTCCATCTCAAGATCTAAAACAAATATTCATCCGGAAATAGCCTATTCATCACCATGTAGCAATCCTTCATGATGACTTTTACTACTCGATCAGCACTTGGTTGAGCACCATTCATAACCACACTGTTTCTTTCCCTCCAAAGGCGATAGACTGTGGTGATCAAGGCTAGAATTCTGAACTTCTTTCAAATTTTGGAACCTTCAACTTGCCTCTTAACCCAAGTCATGGAGCTTGCAATTGAGTTTGTTCTTCTCCTTAACCCAATCCAAGTCCGAATACGCCCCCATACAACCTCCGAAAATTCACACTTGAAGAACAAGTGTTCATTCGTCTCTTCCTCAAGATGACATAAAGAGCAAACTTTCTCCATGCTATCCCCTTCTTCCAATCAATGTTTGTCTTTGGTATGTAGTCTCTGAATAGCCGCCAACCATGCAATAAATGAGAATTTGGGTGGAACAAAACCACGCCAAATGCTATTAAAAACCTTTTCATTCGATCGGCCAATATCATACACACCCGGGTACTTGTGGCGATGCATAGAAAGATAAGCCACGCTAGTAAATTTCCCCGAACTAGACCATAAACCAAGATGATCTATTAACTCATGCATATCACCATTAAACAAGACACTCAATTCATCCCTGAGCTTACATAGATCACCAAAGTAGCTCGAGAATCTCTCCCCCATTCTACCATTCAAAATCCTTGGATTTAAACTCCAAAAGTCTTCTCCTTGAAGATAAAATGAGTGAATCCATTTGACCCATAGGCTATCTTTCTTCATATGGATATCCCATAGCCTCTTAGCCATTGACGCACGATTCCATGTGATGAAGTCCCTCAACCCAAGCCCACCAAAGGATTTGGGTGTGCAAAGTTTCTTCCACGCAACCTTTGCCTTATGCTTGCCTCCCCACAAGAAGCGTTTGCACTTCTGTTCAAGAGCATCTATGACAGTAGATTTTATGACAAAATTCTGAATCCAGAATCCCACAATACCTCCTACAATGGAGCGAATAAGTTCCAATTTTCCTGCATAAGAGAGCGTGTGACCTTTCCATCTGGCTATCTCCGAATCCACCTTTCCAAGTAATGTACCAAACTGAGTGACCTTCAACCTGCTGGAGTCGAGTGGCACCCCTAGATACCTCACTGGAAAAGTTGCCCATGGAATACCTGTGAAACTTAAATCCTCCTTCAAACCTACTCCAAAGAATTTGGATTTTTCTGCATTGATAGCTAAACCCGAAGTGCCTTCAAACTCATTAAGAGCATTCATTAGTATATGAACAGATCCTGTATTTGCCTTGGAGAAAAGCATTAGATCATCCGCAAAAGCAAGGTGAGTGATCTTAAGCACTTCACACCTCGGATGATAGGTGAAGTGCCACGAATCAGTCCTCCTCTTCAACAATCTCGAAAAGTACTCCATGCAGATCACAAAAAGGAGAGGAGACAGGGGATCACCTTGTCGAATACCTCTTTCACCCTTGAAGTGATCGCACAATTTCCCATTGATCGCAATCGAGAATGAAGATGTTTTGACACACATCATGATTCTGTCTGTAAGTCTTCCTGGAAAACCTAGTCCAAGTAAAACTTCTTCCAGGAAATCCCAGGAGACTGTATCAAAAGCCTTTTGTAAATCCACCATGACCATGCATCTAGGAGAATTTCTTACCCTTCCATATCCACGGACAATTTCCTGCGCTAGCATCACATTATCCAAAATGCTTCTCCCCTTTACGAAAGCCCCTTGACATGGATCAATAATTCCGGGAAAAATTCCTTCTAATCTATTAGCTATAATCTTGGTAATGATCTTATAAACCACATTGCAGCACGCTATTGGTCTAAAATCACTTACCTTAAGATTATCAGGCTTCTTTGGTATAAGGGCAACCGAGGTATGGTTCAATTGGGCTAAAAGATCACCAGTTTGAAAAAATTCTAACACTGCACCTGTAAGATCCGCCCCAACAATGTCCCACTGCTTCTTAAAGAAACCAGCAATATATCCATCCGGACCCGGAGACTTTTCATCCGCCATTGCAAATAAATCCATCTTGACTTCAAAACTTGCAATGTCTTGATCCAAGAATGCCCTTTCCAAATCCGAAAGAGTGTTTCCGGAGGTGATAACATCACTATCAATGGAGACCCTATCCCTAGCAGTTCCGAATAGGCCTTTGTATAAATCCACAAAGAGCTATCCTTTACGAATATTTGAAGTGACAATTCGATCTTCTCCATCAATAATAGCCGGAATGCCACCACCTTTCCTCTCCAAGATCATTGTATAAAAATACTTCGATCCCTTATCCGCCAGTGTGATATGGTTAATCCTTCCTTTTTGCGATAGGAAGGATGACTCCGCTAGATAGTAGAGCATGGCCTTCTTTTTCAACGCCCTCAACGCCTCTATATCACGATCCGAGGCACTTATGGCGTCAAAATTATCAAATGATGCACTATACTCCTTATCCACCGATTTTGCCCTTTCCGAGATATGATTAAGATCAAGAAAACCCAACTCCTTCAACGGCTTCTTAAGCCTTTTCAGCTTTCTACAAACCGTGTATTGAGCTGAACCCTCCACCGATGGTCTCCAAAAATCATCCACAGCCTGTTTATAGTTTGGATGATCAAGTAACATATTCTGAAATCGGAAAGGCCTACTTTTACCATTAATTTCCTGGGACATACAAACCACCATGGGAGCATGATCCGATTGCGCCGAAATAGGTATGAAAGTTGTGCGACATGCATCTGAATCCCATCTATGATTTAATAGCACACGATCTAGCTTCCTCCATATTTTCCAATCCGCACTGTGCCATGTTAAATGGTCCCCTGTGGAAGGTGCATCACGCAACCCACATTTAATACAAACATCCTAAAATTCCTTCATTGCATACAAACTCGGAACCGAGGCGCCATAGTGATCCTCAACACTAAGGATAGCATTAAAGTCCCCCAGTGCCATCCAAGGAGATTCTGTATTTTCACCAAAAGCCTTCAACTCAGCCCAAAGAGGCAAACGAGCAGATCTACCTTCACTATGACCATAAACATATGAACATAGGAATTCAACACCAGTAGAAAGATTGTGCACCTTAAGATGAATACACTGCGGAGATTTACTAAGAACATCAACTAAGAACCCCTTCAGATCCCATATGATGAGAATTCTCGAATTCTTCCACAACTCAAAATTATGCGTAAACTTCCACCCCTTAAAACACTTCAAGAAAATATCAACAGCCTTGTCCTCCAACTTAGTTTCCAACAAGCCACACAGTCCTACCTGATTCATGGAGATGATGTTTTTAACTCACCTCCTCCTTACAGGGGCCGATAGACCCCTGACATTCATTGATGCGACATTCATTGGGAAACCGAGGTCCCTTTTGGCTTCGGACCGCCGCCTTCAATACTTTGATTACCAGAACTACCAGAGCTGCTCCTTGCAGCCGATAGCATGCGTTGAAAGGGTTTTTGGATACCCTTCCCATGCTCATTTGTTCTTGTCCTGCTCTTACTCCGAGACCTAGTCAAAGCCCCAGGGGTAGGGGGAGGTCTACTCTTACTCTTGCTCCTATGCAGCCTGGGAATTTTCGAGCCTCGAGCTTCCGGATGGATCATTTGTTTAGGAAATTTTCCAGCACCTTCAATTGGATTGTAATCATCTCCAAACGCTTGTTGCTGCCTATCGGATTCTTTGGGTGCTGGATTTGTTGGTTTGACGGCACGGTTGCTGGATTTCGAGCGCTCGGTGCTCCTGCCGCGCGCTGCTTGGGCAGACCTGGCGCCTACGGCGAGGTTTTCAGCGCCAATGCTTGCAGCTCCAGGCGCTGGGGATGTGGGCAGTTTTGCTGGCAGCGCAACAACTGCCTGATTAACCTCATCCTGCATTACACCAATAGTTATACCAGGCCCTTTTTTAGCACTTCCAGCTTTCTCGATGCTTTTAACTATGCCTTCAACTAATTTTCCCTTCCCTTTCCTTTGCCTCTCTACCTCCTCATTGTCCGAAGAGGCATCCTCAATGATCACATGTTCTCCCCCTCCAACCGAAGTTGAACTTAGAGTATCTCTAATATTTTCAGCTTGCATCTTCCGAACCCAAACTTGGTCATTATATCGAGATCTCTAGTTTTTGTTTCCCTTCGCCTTTATATCTTTGTTACCTACCAAACTCGTAGGGTTTTTGTGTTCCATCTCCTTGACTTTCCAGCAATCATCACACACTTCCATGAGATGATTATTTTCACCACAATTCGTACACCAAGGTCTACAATAATCATAAATGATTTTTTGCACAAAAACCTCCCCAGTTGGAACACGAAAGCTCACCTCCTCCTTAAGCTTTTTAGATGTGTCAATCCATACCAAGAGATGTGCATAGTAGCCCCTCAACTCGAGAGTACCATTATCCATAAGGATTAGATCTCCTAGTGAAGTGGCAATTTTCTCCAATGCCTTCTTGTACCAATAAGTCTTTGGAAAGTGTTCCATCCTTATCCAAACTGGTTTAGTAGCTTGGATGCTCGCATCATACTGCCCA
This sequence comes from Rubia yunnanensis, assembly GCA_037428765.1. Classification (NCBI taxonomy): domain Eukaryota; kingdom Viridiplantae; phylum Streptophyta; class Magnoliopsida; order Gentianales; family Rubiaceae; genus Rubia; species Rubia yunnanensis. Next base: position 58,656,683 of record CM075068.1, read on the forward strand.
GATTCATCCACTAACAACATGAACAGTTTCTTTCCATTGAGATAATGGTCAGGACCATTCATCACCAGATCTCTATCTTCAGCCTATTTAAACTTGAACATGACATAGCCATTTTGCTTGCTCTGAACAGTGCACGCAACCTTCCACTTTGCTACCAAAAGAGTTCGGATAGCATACATTCCAGGGAAGAAGCCCGGAAACACACCCAAGAATCCGTAGAAGGGTTTGTATAGATCTTTACGTATCTCCTCCTCAGTGAGAACAAAGTCGACACTATCTCCATTGTTTGCAACAATTTCAACAGTCGACTTGCTCATAAGAATGTCTGGATCATTCCATAGCCTCCTTCTCTCAAGTTTCGGATCATTCCATTCTCTTGGATGCACTTGCTGATTTTGCCTCTTATTACTATCACCCTCGGCCATGCCTTGCTTCCGAGGATTATTATTGTTCTTGCTACCCTTAGAAGACTCCCCATTAATCACCATTGCGATGAAGCAAGATTAAACCCCAAAGTTTGAATTCCGATAAACAAATCGGATTCGCCAAAGCAAATCGGACAACCAACCACACAAATAAACACCAATCCGATCGGAATTAACCCAAACCGATCGGAATTCACACAAACAAGCACAAAATCCGATCGGAATTAACCCAAACCGAACGGACTACACCAATAAACACGAAATCACCAAATTGAGATTAACAAACAAGCAATAACAAATCACAATGCTTGCAATCAAAACCAAACTATCCCAATGATCAATCGGAATCAATAACACATAAACATCATGCACCAAATCAAAAAACAACCAAACCACAAGGAATTGAATCGAGAAAACCTGGAGACTTTGGCCACCAAGCAAATCCGATCGTAAATCTTGAGTCCGTAATATGATCCAATTCCAAATCGCCAAAACCTTGTGCTAGATCCGATGAAGATGGTAGGAATTTGATTAAAAAGTGTGCTGAAAATTTTAATCAAACCCTTTATACCCCTTTGCGCATCCAAATCCCAACCAAAACCCAAAAAAGATTGGATTTTTTGGCCAAATCTCCTTCTCGAACAAGGAATCTATGCAAGAAACCAATGCGATCTCCCACACAATTCCCGATCCGAAACCGTATCCAAGATCCAAACCAAAAACACGAACAATATCCACCAAGAACTCTCCTTTGCCGTATCAAACCCTACTCCAAGGCCGAATAAGATCACAAACTCTCCACAAATTTCATATGATTTTGTGCGGAATCTAAAGGAGAATCCGTTAAACCATAATTCATCGGTGGAAAGTGGATGAAATTCGAAGAAATCGGCCTCTAAAGGATGGAAGAAAGGCTGCGCCTTTTTTCTTCTTTTTTTCGCCCCAGAGCTAGAGAGAGAATTTGAGAGCTCTTTCTAGACACAGCCCCTGGGGCTATTATATCAAGTGGTAAGCATTTGTTTTCAAAGATGTTATGATTCCTTTGAAACCAAAGCTCATCACAAGCCATAATACTTAGCTCGACATCCTTGTTGCTGATTGTTTCCAAAAAGTTCTTGAACCAGAGCTCGCCACGATTTCATTTTGCTGAGTCCACACTCCTAGCCATTGCCAAACATCTCCATGCATCAGCCGCATACTGGCACTCAAAGAAAAGGGAGAGCTTGATTTTACTATGCATGATCTCAAGATTTTGGATGCAAATGTGTATCTTCAGAGGTTTGGATAACATGGTGGAGGACGCATTCTTAGAATGCGTCCTCTAGGATTTTTTTTTTGCAGGCCATGGTTGAATGCGTCCTCACTTTCGTAAAAAAAATTTTTAATTCACTTCTAATTTTTATTTTTTTTAATTATGTGAAGAGGACGCATTCTATTTAAATTTTTTTTCTCATGAATTTATTAAATAAATTTTGACTTGCATGTTTATTAAAAATGGGTCCTAAATTTAACATCTGATTTCTTTTTTATCCAGCATTTTATGAATGCATCCTAATGTAAAATCAAAATTTTAATCAGTCAATTATATAATTTATAAATTATTGTTTTTCATATTTTTGTTTTGGGTGAAGGTAGTGCATAAGTAGACTTGTGCTTGTTTTATGATATTTTAAAATTTTCAGTAATATAGAGTAGGAATGAATATAAATAAATAGAAATGTACAATATCCGAAGAAGACGTGTCAAACGTAATGAAATGAGTGCTCAATGTCATGTAATGTACTAATAACGGCCTCTGCAAACCTTTCCACCTGTTCCACATGGTGGAAGATGTATGGTGCGGGATGTGCTTCGTGGAACGACCATCTCAGTAGAAACATGAACGGCGTCATGTAGAGCTCCCTCTGTAAGATCCCCCTCCATATCGTCTCTTGTGTTCTGGTATGAACCATATTGGACATATAAAACATCACCTGTATCTAATCGAGCAGTAGGTGACATGTATGCATGACTAGCAGTGGGAGTAACATATGTTGTGAAATTGGCTGTAGTTGTGTCATACTGTGAGGGTCCACCATGTGATGGTCTGGGGTTCGTCAGACTAGCATATGAGGGTCCAGCTTGTGATGAACCAATGTGGTCTGTATGGCCCCGAGCACGCGGTCGACCAGGTGGAGCTGAACGGTGGCTTCTGATGTCGTTATATCTCACACCGGGTAGAGGTTCCTCACAGTGCACATATGGCTGGTGAAACTGCAATCTGGAGGGCTCATGCACATACTGTAGAGTACGTGTGGAAACATCGTGTACCCCCTTGATAACGTCCGCGAAACGTGGGGGACAGTCGTCCAAATTTATATCTAACATGATGCTTATTTGGGACGTTGCCTGCAACTACATGAATGAGGTAAATATGTTAGATATTTAATATTGAGGAAGTCTAAAGTATTATTTGTTAACACTATTAGAGATTTAGGAAATGCCATATACTCCGTAGTAGCCCCGTCTTTATGAAAACCCTGTGTAATTGTTTCAGCACGTCCTAGCTGATCAATTAGGGTCATTGTCCTGCAACAATACCACTCCATGTATTCTCGACTGGGTGTGAACAGATCCACTGACCCTCGCACATAAACTTGTTTTTCTGCTCGATGTTCCCAAGCATCGAGATATCTTCTCAGTTCAACACGCCAATCCATTCCTGACCTCCCTTGACGGTCTCTAGTATGAAGCAGTTTATGTTCATCCCTAGTGACCAATGGGTGGGTATTGGCTGGATAAGGTCAAACTGCCTGAGAACACGATGAGCATGATGGTACTCCATGACATTCCAGCCAATGAGGTCAACACAGTAACCAGTTATTGCTACCGGCTGTACAGTATTGTGGGAGTTGTTGCACGACATCCTCGGTGTACGGCTTCCAAATAAACTGCAATAACAGGTAGATGTTATGGTTAGGAGAGTAAATCATTTTATCCATTAGTTCAACGAAAGGAAATCTGAATTGCAATATACATGTCTGTCATGGAGAGATGCCAGTTGATCACGGTACACTTTCAATACATGCATGGGTGATTGTGATAAATCGTACCGGCTTCTCCACCTGTCAGGAAGAAAATAAAAAATATTAGCCATTCCTAGTAACTGCCTAGAAGTTTAAAAATTGTCTCCTGACTAATTCAATATGTACCTGGACCTAACAGCACTCATCATGACAGTCACTGGTAGTCGTCTGGCCGGACGGATGGATGGTATTCGCTCCCATGCCCACAATAGACAATAAATAAAATAAAATTTAATATAATATAATATAAGAGGTCATTATCGATAGTATGTACAATTGACAAGATTAACCAACAATGTTACCTGTAGCAAGACAAGTGGCCCAGATATGGATTTAAATTGTGGGATTGCAGCATCACATAAGCACATGTACAAGTGTGCCAAAATGGCACTCACCCAACTGTACTGATGTGTTGCACCTAGGTCCATCAGTACCGACAAATAGAGCAAAGGGATAAGGTGCCCGGATGTGTCTGATAGTAGCATTCCACCGACCAGCAGTAGAATGAAAACTAGCCCGTTGTTGACAATCTACCTCTGTAGCATCAACAGGGAATGGACTGTGCAACAAGTTTCCCAACCAGCTGGCCCTTATGTGACCCCCTCTAATAGCAATGGCGTTCAGTGTAGCCCCTAGGTAGTCTGTGCATAATCTCTGCCAGTCCTTTGTGCGTCTGCTAGTGTCCACACCAGTAATTGGCATGCCATCGATCGGTAGACCCCATAGCATGCCAACATCGTGAAAGTAACGTTAGCCTCCCCTATTGGCAGGTGAAATGTGCACCTCTGGTATCCAACGCTCTACTAAGGCTGTGACGAGGGAATGATCGATGTGGATTGGTGTGGAATCCAACACTCATTGGAATCCAGCTTCACGCATGTAGCGTAAGACTAGATCAGGGATCTGACCAATCCAACAAGCCCCATCATACTGCCTCACCTGCAATGCCTCATCCTCTAAATGACCATTGTACAGAGCACGTGCACGGTGCTCCTGGTGCAGGTACACCAAATCCTCGTCAATGGGTCGTGGATGATACATGGTGTATCCCCGCTGACAATCAGAATCACATGGCAAAATAACTCAATCCATATTTCCAAATAAAAAATGCAATAACATGTGATAAATATTCAAACCAAATCGTACATTAGCTTCAATTTAGACAAATACACATAATACGAATCCACACAATCCATTGCACTAAAAAAACAAAAGAATTTATCATAGCAAGCTTACTGGCTACATAAAATAATGTCATACATATTCGACCAAATATATAAAATTTACATATTACATACACAACCCTAATCACGCCTTTGCCTACGGATGCCTCTAGAATCACCCGGCACCCTCTCATCCATTTGATTCCTTCTCCTTCTCTCCGCAAACTGTCCACGCCTCCTATTGCGAAACTTTTCAATATCGGGAATCAACCTCCAACTAGCACATTGCCATAGTGATGGATCTCGTACAAGTATGAAACCCTGACTATATTGTTACACATAGGTGGTCGTGTGATATACCTTGTCACATAGAGTAGATGGATCGTCACGCCTATGCCTACAGATGGCCAATGCATGGGAACAAGGGAAATGGAAAATTTGCCATTCGATCAACAATGTCGAAGATGGTCGCGATAGACTCGTCATCTTTCACATTATAACATCGATAGTATATGGCCGAACCAATCAGCTCAGGAGAATGGTAATATATTTTCAACAGAAACCCCTCACTTGCATTACCAAGCCTTCTAAAAATTAAATGAACTAACTCGGAGTGGCTTAACCTCCTTTCGAGAGTCACATTCCTCTCCGGTATGGGAGGATCATAATACACACCCACAGTCAAATCAAACTTAATCAGATCCCCTTTGTACAGGTACACCGTCAAAATAATCGTACAACTGCATTATACAAATACATAACATATAATTCGATATTCGGAAAGATGGTATTATTCAGCAAATTATATTCAACTGCGCGAACCCTAAACCATACAGGATTCCATTATAGCTGGACAACCACCTCATACACTATTATCGATTTTCAAACTATTACACTATCCTAAAATGTGTTCTCACTTACGCCACACTAATTAAACTATTACTACAACTTTAATACAAAAATTAGTTAACAAATCACACATAATCAATTCACACATATTCATGCATCCTCATTCAACACTTTCATAGAATCATACCAAACATAATCATTCAAACTACACATAATTATTAAACACATTCATATTAACAAGATTTTTTCAGGTACTTCAGAAATAACAGTGTTACACCAAATTCAATGCAAAATATTGGAGGAAAAATCACACATAATCATTCGACACATTCGTATAATCATAAATTGTTCAAATACCTTTAGGAAATTCAAAATTTTGCTCTGCGTGTGTCTCAAACTCTCGGAGGGGGAGGTGGCAACGACGGTGCGATGGTCAATGGCTGTGAACGGCGGTCAATGGCGGTGAACGAAGGTCAACGGCGGTCAACGACGGTCAAATCTTCCACGCAAGATCGGGAGAAGACTTTGACTGCAAGGTGAACATCAATTTTAGCAACAAAAAAACAAGAGAAAAGTGCATATATAATCTTATATAATTGATGAAAGTACAGATATAACCCTGCAATAATGAAAGTACAGATATAACCCTGCAATAATTGAAAGTATAAATATAACCCTGGTCAGTCAATGCTGGAAATAATGGCTTTATGGTTATATTTGCACATATGTATAATAGTTATGGTTATATTTGTACATATGTATAATAGTTAGGGTTATATTTGCACTAAAAAACAACTCAGGGTTATATTTGCACTTTCTCCAACATATAGGGTTATATTTGCATATTACCCAAAAAACAAATACGACCGAAGCACGAAACAGAGAGCAAAAAAAATTAACTAACAAAATTGGGACGATATCCGGCGATGAGAATGCCAGAAACGGAGAGCGGAAAGGAGTCAGCCAAGGATACAGCAGCGGCGATGTGAGAGGATTCCAACAAGATCAACCTTGGAGTCCACGGCAATGGGAGGCGGAGAAAACCAAATGTGAAAACCAAGGGAAAATTCTTGCATTCTGGGCTATTACATGAAGAAAGGGATGACGCATTCAATGAATGGATCCTTGTCGAACGTGGCAGCACAGAAATTAGCAGCAGATTGAAGGACGCATTTAACGAATGTGTCCTCGTTCGACGTGGCGGCATAGAAATTAAAAAAATGGGACTATCAAGTATGCATTTGGGGAATGCATCCTCTTCAATCAAGGACCTAAAAAAAGAAAATTAAATAGGACACATATGTCAAATGCGTCCTCATAAATTCGGAAAAAAAATTCAAAAACTGGGAGAACGCATTTGCCAAATGCGTTCTCCGCAATAGCATCTATTGTGTGCTACTGTAGTCACAGTTCCAGAATTTTCCCAAGAAAAGGTGTCATGTAGTTTTATCATCTTCACTACACCACATGCATTTTTTTTCATGTTCTAAGAATTTGTGCGGAAAAACCTTACCCAACAGCGTCGTACGGAGTTGCGTACATCAGATCTTAGCGGTACCCATTGGTGCAGGTTTTCTTTGTGAGCGAGAGGTTGACGTAGAGTATTTCAAGTCTTCCAGATCCACCATTGTTTTAAGCAATAAACAATCGAAGCTCGCCTATGTGTTGGACGAAGACTTGCGTCGTAAGTTTGCAAGAATGTGACAATCTAAACCCTATCGTGTCGCTTAGGAAAGAGAGAGAGAGAGATTTTTTAACAATCCAAGATCAATTGTAATTTTTGGTAATTAATTCAATCCGTTGATATTGAGCAAAAAATATTCTTTAAGGCAGACTAAACTTTAGTCCAGGAATTATTGTGCAATTATAAGAAGTTTCATTTATGATTGTTTTTTTAAAACAAATATGCTTATAAATCTAGGGACTTGTTGTGTAATTATCAAAATACTATAGATATCACAAAATACCCAGAATTTTCATTTTCATTTTTTTCAGATCCCAATCGGAAACCACCTCCACCGATAGGTTATCGCCACCTAACGTCGGCAACCACCATTGAATGCCAGAATCTCTCCAGTTTTTCACCGGATTTCGCCGATATATGTTTGTCGGTTTCCCCTCAATTTTTGATGGATTTTTGCCATCTTCGCCTCTGTATTCCGTCGCAAACTGTCAGTTCCCGTCGGCGTTTCTTCTCCTCCAGCGAGCTCGTCATACAATCCTCCATGTCGTGCCCTAGCTCACCGGTGCGCCAATTCCCAGTGATTCTCCAGAAAATTGAAAGCGGCTTCCGTCGGTACGAGCTAAGGTGAATTTTGTTGGTGATAATCTGTAGAGATCCGGAGTAGAGGCGATGAGCAGCAGCAGCAAGGAGCAGAGGTGCTTCTGCAGGCGACGAGAAGAGGTTCTCCCGTTGTCGATGATTGCTTCATTTTTTGTTCAGGCGCGTTGGTGAGGAAGAAGACCTCGCGTGCAAACACGCGCGGACGACGGTAACGGCGATGGCGTCCGACGGTGGCAACGACGGAGGCGGACGGCTGAGGTTATGCTCATGAGATGTGAGGTTCAATATTGTGTTTTTCTTTTTCCAAAAACTTACTGAGGTTTAATATTTACTTGATTGAGCTTATTGCATGTATTTATTGTCTAGTCTAGTGGTTAGTACTCTTGTTGTTGATGTTAGAGGTTTGGGGTTTAGAGGTTTGGGGTTCAAACATCACTATGACCTTTATTTTGAAGAATTTATGGTCTTGATATATATGTTGAGCTTTAATATTACTTGACTGAGTCATATGTTCAATAAGAGTCTTTGGCGTAGTGGTTATTACTTTAGTCTCTAAGGTTAAGGACCTGGGTTCAAATCCCATCAAGTTCTTTTTTTTTAAGAACTTTATTCTTAAGGTATTGTAGCTTTTTGTTGATGTTTTTAGCTTTTTTTCTCTTATGTTGATGTTTTTCATTATTCTAGTGAGAATTAATTGATATGAGTTGAAGTTTTGTAATTTTTTTGGGTAATATTCCCTCTGTCTCAGCTATTTTGCACTTGTCACTATTCATTTAGTCAACTTTGTTACTTAGAAAAGTAAATTTCAAGTAATGCATAAAATTATATATTATCATATGTGATATCATTAGAATTGTGTTACATCTATTTTTATAATGTTATTTTTTCATCATTTTTAAATATGCACAATTAAATATATTAATGGCCAAAATTAGTTCCAGTCAATCTGAAAAAGTCACAATTTGCAGAAATAGCTGGGACGGAGAGAGTATGGATTAATATTTGTAGTTTTTTTTTTACTTTCTCATGTCAATGTTTTTAATTTTCCAAATGAGGTGCGGGTGTTAGGAATTGATGTTTATAACTTTTGGGTGTTATATGTTGATATTTCTAGTTTTTTTCATGTTTTATGATTTTCATAATGAATAATTTATAGAGGTACTGCAGCTTTTTGTTGATTTTTTTTTTCTCTCATGTTGATGTTTTTCATTTTCTATGTGATTTTTAGGTGATAGGGGTTGATGTTTGTAGCTTTTTTGATGATATGGTTGATGTTTTGTAGTGTTTTTTTTCCATATGTTGACGTTTTTAATTTTTCGGGTGAAGTTTAGATGATAATAATTGATGTTTTTAGCAATTTGGGTGATATAGGTTCATGTTTGTAGTTTTTTAAAAAAAGTGACAATTTAGCTTTGTTGATGTTTTCATGATTTTTGGTTGATTTTTTATTAGTTGTGGTCAACGTTTTTTTCAATATTTTTTATTTTTTATATATTTTTTGTTGTTTTATTTGATTTTTTTTTACATGTTTTTGCTGCAATTTTTTAGTTGATGTTTCAAGATTTTTCATTGATTTTTTGCTATTTTTTGCTGATATTTATAATTTCTAGTTCGCTGTCATAATGATCTTTTGCATTTTTTAAACATTTTATAAATATTTTTTTATCTTTTTTGCATATTACAGATGGCGGTAAAATGATGGAAAAAATTGAATAAAAAAAATCCTGAAAAGTTATTAGAAATAGGTCCCCGTAAAATAATTAGATATAAATCCATATAGCTAAAATATTGTTAAAATTGCATAAAGCCCCGCATAAAGTTTAGATTGCTTAACATGAGACCATCTCCTAGAGACATTGCTTTTATTAGTATTGTCAAAATTACGTTATTGGGTCAGTTTGCTAATCCAAATCATAGTTCACCAAACACAAAAATTAAAAGTTTGACCAGTTAAACCACTAATTTTGATCACTCTTTAATTTTAGTCCAAAACCCCTAACCAAACATCCCCAAAGTATAAAACATTTTTAAATGTCACTTGAATGAGTTGGTGCGAGTAACCACATTGTCAAATGACTCAAATTGCCAGTGACACTGACAGCTAAGGTTCAAACAAGTCCTTAATTAGCTGGTACTAATATAAGTTTGGGGACTTTATTTCAAAGGTTAAATTGTCAAATGCATCTTCTTGGAGGGAGGGGGTGTCCTAATGATCTGCACCTGTGACAAAATAACAAATGATGATGAACCCTCTGAAGGTTCTTGGAACCAAGGAAGTTACAAAAAAAGGGCTAAACAAATTTTCAAACCTGTTGATATATAATGCACCCACATAAAAAGAGAATCCTCGCCTATCTAAAAAGCATTAAACCTACAAACCTCTCAAACAATTCAATCAACATTTTCTCCATCCTTTTTCCTCCAATTCCTTCCAACATTTTCTTGAATTGAAGAAGATGAGCTTGAGACATATTGATCAAATGAACCAGCTCAGAGATATATTTTCAAGATTTGACAGATTCTGATGGCAGCTTGACTCTCCTAGAGCTTGCAACATTGTTGAGATCTCTCGGGTTAAGACTGTCGGGCGAACAACTCCATGTTCTATAAGCCACCATGGATTGTAACGGCAATGGGGCAGTAGAATTCGATGCATTGGTAAGTGCTATAAGCTCTGACCTGAATGAAGAGCTGCTGGTGGAACAGCTGTTGGAGGTTTTTCGATCGCGATGGGAATGGATACGTTACATTGGCTGAACTTGCAGGAGCAATGGTTAAAATGGGATAGCCATTAACATACAAAGAGCTTACAGAGATGATTAAAGAGGCTGACATAGACGGAGATGGAGTGCTTAGCTTTCATGAATTTGCAACTGTTAGAATAAAGCAAGTTGATAATTAGATAATATTTTATTCTCCGTGATTAGGTTAAGTTATATTTAGACTAATCAACTTTGTACTCTATTTATACTCTTCTTCATTAATCGGAATCATTACAGAAAATCATTCTCTCACGGTATCAGAGCAAGTTCTAATCATAAACCATAATCCCTAAGTTTATCTTCTTTTTTTCCGCCACTCCCCCCTCTCTCTTTTCCGGCAAACTACCGGTCAAGTTCCGGCCAACTTCCGATGACCTCCGGCAGTGATTCTTTCAGCATATCTCTCAATTTTCTGGTAGATCTACTGCGTTGTCATCTTTGGCGTCATCTCCAAGGTCCATTCTTCGGCGTGATCAGCAGATTTTTGGCCCTATCTCCGGTCCACGACATTCTCACGGTGTCCGCTATGGCATCCAATTCAGCTTCCGGTGTTCTTCAAATTCATCTCTAGCGGTCAACGTTCTTGTTCTCACGGTGTTCTTCCGGCTGGGTTCTCATTTTCCGACATCTTCATCCGCATCTCCAGCAGCGTTTTTAAATATCCAGCGGTGTATTTCCGACGTCCTTCAGTTCTTCAGCAACGTTAATCTCCGGTGGCGTCTTTCGATCTCCAGCGTCCTCTAGCTTCAAGTGGTTCTGCGATCAATCTCTGGTGGCTCCAGTTCCGTCAACCTCCTCTACAGACATCCACCATGTCTTCATCAAGCATCCTATACGTCCCACACGCGCATTTGTTACACGTGTGGGCAGATCCTTCAGGCATGTCTGGTCACGTGCGGCAACTCTTTCAGGCGCGTCATTTGACGCGCAGATAGTTTTCTTCAGCGCATGTGTTCACACGCGGTCCAGCTTTCAGTATTTTTTATTGTGCACACTCATCTTGTTATTCAACATTATGGCACAATTTCGTGGCAATTCAGGATTTAAGTGTTGTAGTTTCAAGTGGATTGTACACTCTGGCACCACAAAACACATGGCATCGTCCCCCTTTGCTGTTGATCATGTGACATCTTATGATGGTTCTTACCGCATATATGTTGGTAATGGTTCTCAACTCCCTATTAATCATGTCAGTAATTCTCGAATTTCTAAATCCATGTCTCTTTATGATGTGCTTATTGTGCCTGATATCACTAAAAACTTGCTTTCGATTAGCAAGTTAACTCGGGATCTAAATGTTGTTGTCTGCTTAGATAATCGCTCATTTTTTATTCGGCATAAAATTACTAGAGAAACCTTGGGTCAAGGTCATAGTGAAATGGGATTTATGTTTTAGATTATGGTGCATCTGCTTTGTTGTCTATCGTGGAATCAAATAAGTCATGTGCGTCTTTTGAAATTTGGCATGCTAGACTTGATCGTGTTCCGCATTCCGTTATTTCTGGTTTGTGTGCTTCTGGATCTTTATATTTCTCATCGGTTTTGCCGAAACCTACCATTTGTAATGCATGTGAAAAGGCTAAAGAGAAACGTTTATCTTTTCAGTCAAATGATAAACGTGCTGCTAGGGTACTTGATCCACTGTGATTTATGGGGCCCTCTCCTATTATATCTGCTGATGGTTTCTCCTACTATGTCATTTTCCTTGATGATCATTGCCTCTCGTGATTTTACCCACTTCGTCGTAAATCTTATTTTTGGGATGTCTACGCCAGTTTAAGGCTTTTGTGGAGAACCATTTTTCTTCCACCATTAAGGTGTTTAAGAGTGATGGAGGATTGAGTTCGTAAATGGTCGCTTACGCTCTCACTTTCAGACAAAAGGCATTCATCATCAAATTTCTTGCCCGTATACTCCTAAGCAGAACGGTCAGGCTAAGCGCAAGCACCCCCACATTACTGAGATGGGCTTGTCTATGTTGTACCACTCTCATGTTCCTCTCTCTCACTGGCCTCGCGCTTTTGCTGCAGCCGCTTATACCATAAAGCGGTTGCCCACTCCGGTTCTTAGTAGACGATCACAATATAAAGTTGTTGATGGTTGGATTCCCATATACACGAACTTCCATGTATTTGGTTGTCATGTGTACCCTTATCTTCGTCCATATGCAGCTCACAAACTCATTCCAGTTTGCCTTGTATCTTTCTTGGGTACGACTCCCAGTACAAGGGTTATCGATGTTCGGATCCTATGTTTAGAAAGATATATGTCACCAGACATGCTCGGTTTGGTGATACTTTCTTCCCTTATGCCGATGGTTTTACTTCAGTATCTCCGTTCTCTCTGGATGTCTCTACTTTTTTGGATTCCGCTGATACATCAGCCGATATTCCTACTTCTTCCACGGTGGCATCTCCTCCTTCTCGACTTATCACTTCGGTTTCCAGCTCTCTACGACTCCATATTCTGCCAGCACTGATGATTCAGACCATCCAGTGGCCACTCTGACTCATCCTGCTCCGTCCATCCCGTCATCGACCAGCTCACAGGGTCCACCGACCATCTCATCCGATTCTCTGGCTACCTCATCGGCCTCTTCGTCGGCCACCTCACCGGCTCCTTCGCCGGTCACCTCACCAGCCCTTTTGCCTATTGCGACTGCTCATCCGGTCTCTCCACCTCAGCCTCGTACTCATCATATGGTTACTCGATCGGCGACTGGAGCTATTTAGCATAGGGAGTATTCTGATACTATTTCTCACGGTCTTATTGTCGCCTTACTTGCTCAGTCAGAGCCCATGGATTACCACACTGCTCTTCAGGATCCGGCTTGGGTTTTTGCCATGGATGACGAGATGGTAGCTCTTCGTGGACAGCACACTTGGGATTTGGTGCCTCGCCCATCGGACGTCAATATTGTTGGTTCCAAATGGGTTTATGGACTGAAGTATCGACCAGATGGCACTATTGAGCGTTATAAAGTTAAGCTTGTGGCACAAGGTTTCCCACAGATTCCGGGTTTTGACTTTGACCACACTTTCAGTCTAGTGGTCAAAGCCTCCACTGTTCGGACAGTCCTCGCTATAGCCACCATGCTCTCCTGGTCACTTCATTAGTTAGACGTCAAGAACGCTTTCCTTAATGGTGTTCTTGATGGCCCGGTCTATATGAAGCAGCCCGTTGGTTATCAGGATTCTGCTCATCCACACTATGTTTGTCGCTTGCGGAAGGCCATTTATGGTCTTAAGCAGGCTCCTCGGGCTTGGTTCCAGTGCTTCAGCGGTTATTTGACATAGCTTGATTTTCAGTGCAGTTCAGCCGATACTTCTTTATTTATTCTCTTAAGAGGGTCGTCATTATTGTATCTACTTGTGGATGTGGCTGATATCATTCTTACAGGCAACGACTCGACTCTTCTTCGTCAGTTCATTGATCAGACACCCAGAGAGTTTGCGATCAAGGATCTTGGTGCTCTGCATTACTTTCTTGGTCTTGAAGTTTCGCCTACCTCCTTAAGGTTACTTCTTGGTCAAGCAAAGTATGCTCGGGATATTTTGACTTGGGTCACTATGTCTGACGTGGCACCTGTTTCTATGCCATTTGTCGCCGGTTCTCAGCTCACAGCTCTACCAGTCCTCTCCGTTCCAGGATCCTACACTTTATCGTTCCCTTGGGTGCCCTCCGGTATCTCACAATCACTCGTCCAGATTTGGCTTTCTCGGTCAACACGGTGAGCCAGTATCTTCAGGATCCCAGAGATGACCATTTCGTTGCAGTAACACAGATTTTGCGTATGTTCGTGGCACCCTTCATTTTGGTCTTAGCTTTTGTTCTGCTAGTACTCCTGATGTGTTAGGGTACTCTGATGCTGACTGGGCCTGCTGTCTGGAGACTCGACAGTCCACTTATGGTTATGCAATTTATCTTGGTGGGAATATGGTTTCTTGGAGTGCCAAGAAGTAACCCACTATTTCTTGCTCTAGCACTGAGTCTGAATACCGTGCTCTCGCCAACACTGCTTCAGAAGTGGTTTGGCTCACTCATTTGCTTCGTGATCCTAGGGTTCCACTTTCTGGTGCCCCATTGTTGTTATGCGACAACAGCAGTGCTATCTTCTTGACTCAGAATCCGATGGCGCACAAGCGAGCGAAGCACATCGACATTGATTATCATTTTAGTCGTGAGCTGGTGACATCTGGCAAACTGCGCATTGCTCATGTCCCGACTTCTCTTCATATTGTCGACATCTTCACCAAGGGGCTCTCTCATCAAAAGAATTATGGCCTGCACAAAAATTTCAGTCAAATATGAAGAGAGCCCCTTGGTGAAGATGTCGGCAATATGAAGAGAAGTCGGTCAATACGAAGAGAATTATTGACCAAATTTTTGTGCAGGCCATAATTCTTCAGAATTTGGTCTCCACAAAAGACCTCCCAGAGGTTGACTCCCAGAAACGGTCAGTTTTGAGAGACTCGTTAGCTACCAGTAAGCGCAATCAAGAAGAGGATACTAATAAGGAACGTATAAACTATGTCAGTAGCAAAAATGGTGCCCCTGCTAGTAGAATCATACTGTACAGAGTCCAACTTAAAATTTTGTGAGCTAAAAAGAGCAATTGAAAGTGAGAGAACAATTCAGTGAACTCTTGTTTGTACAGACAAGGCCAGCTGAGGTTCAACAAATTCCATTTTCGTATGTGCGAGTAGATGTTCATATGATTCAATGAAAGCAGTACACACCCCTTGCATGAAGTCTACAAGTATGCTCAATGAAGATGAGCTTACCTAAATTATGGCCATACTGAACAATGCCATTCAAAGAAACCATTCTTAGACTAGAGCATTCATCAGCAGGTTGAATGAAGTGGTTAACGATTAAATTTTAACACGTTCATTTGCATGGTACCAGTTGTGCACCTGGATGGCAATTTTCAACTGAGAAGCATCAAAATATTCCTCAATCCTTATATTTATGCCAGTATTTGTCTTTTCTACGTTCTCTTTCAGATCCATAATGAGGATTCTTCTCAGATGACTCCCTGTGCCTATGTTTATGATGCTTTGAATGTCTTCTACTGCTGCTACTCATTTCCTGGGATGATCTCTTCCTCTTCTCTTTAGACCTTGAATGGTGCCGTGAACCATCAGATGTTTCACTATCTGAGTAGCTTCTCCTACGCCTATGTCTACTGCGTTTTCTCTCTCTCACATCCTCTGAAGAGTCACTGATCTGATTTCGGTAATGATGACTCGGAGCTTTAGTTTTCCTCTCCTCTTTAGATGCACTTTCAAGATAGTTTCTATCAAGAGTACCAGTATCAGCTGTTTTTCGAGCATTAATATCCACATCGATGCCATCAGAATTTTCTTGTTGGAGATTAGATCCTACCCCATGAACATTGCCTCGATGACTAGCTTGTGCCTTCTCAGGAGCCATGAAACTTCCACCAACAGCTTTAACAGTGGACGAGTGATTATATATGACTTGCTCCATGTCTCTGTCTCCCTTGTCAGCAGTCCAATTTTCATTCCAAGTAGGCACACCACTATCTTTACTTTCGGAGTAAGGTACATCAGGAGGAACTTCCAGACCCAGCTCTTTACCCAAAGATTCCAAGAAGTCACCAGCTATCATTCGATTCAGAGTTTTATTAGCTACTTCAACCTTCTTTCCTGGGTCCTCTGCTACAACCCAATTGTTGTTTTCCTCCTCATCGTCAGAGCCATCAGAGAATATAGCCTACATTTGAAATATTTCACAGTTGTTGGAATTATAAACTACTAGAAATTCAATGCAGTATCCTTGATATTACTACCATTATTGTGCCTTGAGAATTTCAGATAAAAATAAATCAGTACACAACAGAAAATTGTAAATGTATCACCATGAAAAGCTCAAGAAGGTTTTAACATGTGGAAAGATAATTGGAACAAGGACAAACCTTGTAAAGATCAACGGGCCTTTCTATATTTTGACCATCCACCGCAACCATCATATCTTCATCAACCATGCCCTTGGTTTTGTCCCCACCTCCCATCTGAGAAATGGATGGGCCCATGTCTAGCATCACATTGTCTTCTGATTTTACTGCAACATGTTCCGGCATGACGATAAGAGCATCCATCTTGCTCCTAGCTCGGGGAGGTGGAGGGGGCTGCAAGCAGTGAAACGTGTAAGATTTCTCCAAAATAAAGCGTTCTAGAGAAGAGAAGAACTATAGATTGCAATATAAGACAAATGCAAAATCACTACAAGAAAGAAACAGGCAATTGGAAAGTGACACATACAAAAACATGGCTATAGCCCATTTAAGAATAGACACATAAAAAATCATTTAAATGCCTAACTGGATATATAAACCATCCAGCATTATGATAAATTAATATAAATGCCCTCATTGGATAACTAAACTATTAAGTGTCAGGACAAATTTTTTGACATCTTAAATATAGCCGTATGGCCTGTATCTAGAGAACTGGCCAAGACACTTGTTTGACTGTGTCGGCATATCTAACGAAATTCAGAATTAGAGCGTCGGTGTACGATCCCTAATCGGATTCGATACGCAAATTTGAAACTGAGAAACATAGCCATGTTTGCATTTGAGAATGGTTTGGCATGTACACATCACAGCACACACGAATCAATTAAGTAAAAGCACTAGGAAACTTGAGGTAGGGATAGCAGCGGTAGCAATATAGCGATTTCAGTCACTTCCAAACCTTATGCTCTTCAGCACTCACTCTATCTAATTTTCAATGAAGTCATAAAGCTCTTCCATTTCTGTATTCATTTCACTTGGAGATAACCTTCAGAAGTGACTTTAAATTTCCAATGTCTGAATAGAATGAGTAGTTAGTATATCTTACCTTCTACACTATTGGACAAGTGTTCACAAATGTCTTTATTTCCCCATAACTTCGAAAAAGCATTCATATGATAACCCTAAACGATCTCTATATTCTTCAACACATAATATTAGTGCTGCAGCTGCAATTGTATAATTTCACAGTGCAGGTAGAGAGCAACCTTTCATATTTGTATGGTTTATGACAAGTTTAACTTCATCATAAATTTTTTCACCAAAATTTACAAGATTATAAACATGACTATCACATAATTCATACAGAAGGACAATGCTAAGGAGCCCAAATACTTCAGCTGGTTTAAGAAGAAAATAAACTTCTAAAGCCAAGTGAATCACAAAAAGCATAGCAATGGTATAATGTGGTATGATGATGATGAGAAGCATACTAGAAAATCATCAACATGAAGCCAAATAAATGGAAGAAGGTGACTCCGTTCTAAGCAGAGTGCAAGTGCCACAACTACTATATACAATGTTAATTTTTATGCCTGGCGATCAAAAGCCCACAAGACAGGTGTAGACATGTAAAACAACCAGCATCTAGAGAGCGGTAGACAAGTGAACAGGGAGTGAAGCCTTTTCCATAATCAAATTCATTAATTAAAATGAGTAGAAAGTGTACCTTTCCCATATAAGGATCAGTTAAATCAAAACGCTTGCATAATATAGGTGAAGGCCTCCACTGAAATTCCTCTCTTTTGGGATACTTCATTTTTTTCACCAAGTCTCCTTCACCAAGCTTACCAGCTTGCTGTAGATACACTGTCAAAGTTAAAAATATTCAAAAAAGTTAAAGATTATAACACTAGCACATTCTTTATTTACTAACCTCCAGCCCACCAGACGTAAACTGTAACCCTCCAGTAGGTATTACACCTCCAAGCAACTCACTAGGAGGCTTACTTTCGTTTCTCCAATTACCTTTCTCAATAGCCTGAGCTGCAGCATCGAACTCCAATCTCTCACGAGCACGAGCAGCTTCTGTCATCTTACTAGATCCACTAGTATCTTTAGTGCGAAGACCTCCATGATACTTCTCTTTCAAGAACTGCTCAAACCTATCTTGTTTTTCAGGGTCCTCTTGGAAAGGTTTCACTACTTCAGTTGGTCCAGTCTATATCAAAAGTACAGAACAGCATCAAGGTTATGACTTTAACAAGTATTTTAGGTATATGCCAGGAAGATTCCAGCTGAAGTTACAAATAAGCACTTAAGGTACTCACAAATGACACAGGTGTAGTGAATGTATCTGAGAGGTTAAATTGTAGAGTAACATTGTCCACAGATGTAGAGGATGTCGCCGAGTCTTTAAGGCTTTTTTCTAGAGGCTTTTCACCTAACATTCTGCCACGGTTTTCAGTCGTCATCTTTTCTACATTGTGAGACTTTTGCTCGTTCCACTGCCATTTTTTATCATGTTTCTGTTTCCCCTCCCAGAGCTTCCTTGCATAGTAATCTTGACCATTTCCTCCAAACAAAAAAGAAAATAATGGGTTTGCTTGATTCTTTTGCCGAGAGAGATCCTCAAATAATTTCCCACAGTGAGCTACTAATGTTGCCATTCCCTCAATCGCAAGTCTAAGACTATTATCCTCAGGAGGAGCAACTTCAAGGGGCGCCGCTTCCCCGAATTTGTTGCCAATATCCAATGGACTTGTAAACTTATGATAGGGGACAAAATCTTTGGGGATAACTGGAGGACCAAATCTGTGGCCAATAAATATAAGATGTTCAGACAGGAAACAACCGGTATATTCAAAATGTTCTACCAAGAAGCCAAAACTGTGAAACTCTGGATAATCTAATGTTTTATTAGCTAAACTAATTGATCAACATAAAGGATAAACAGTTTGGAAAATATTATAGGTAATGAGAGCATGAGAAAACAATACTTCCAGAAATTTTTGCTTAATAAAGCATATGTCTTTCATGCAACAGAAAGCCTTATAGACAGTTCTACCATATTTCATTGCTTCCTTCAAACAAACAGATGCAGTAAAGTTATCTGGCCACTAGATTCTTAAAAGTAGGATACCGCAGTGATTCCAACTTCAGCAAGCTAACCATATAGAAAGAGAAGCAGAAGATCAGAACACAGTTACTACGGAAAATGGGAAGGGTGATAAATTATATAAAGTATAAAACATCATTATAAAATGAGATTTAAACCATGGCAGAGAACATTGACATTTCCCATGTGGAATTTAGTACCTCCA
The DNA here is from genome assembly GCA_037428765.1 of Rubia yunnanensis. Taxonomy (NCBI): domain Eukaryota; kingdom Viridiplantae; phylum Streptophyta; class Magnoliopsida; order Gentianales; family Rubiaceae; genus Rubia; species Rubia yunnanensis. Next base: position 58,676,315 of record CM075068.1, read on the forward strand.
ATAGATTTTATCAAGTTGACATGTTTTGTATGGATACTTAAGGTCAAAGATCCTTAAAGTTGCAAGTAAAAGTTATTAACTGATAAATCATATCTTGATAAAGCCTTCTAGAAATATGTTTTTTCATGGCCAACTGACCATCATAACATCTACATATTCTTAATGACAAACAGAGAGATTACCTTTCAAACTGGTAGTCAGAATTCGCTGCAGCATTGAACCCAGGCAAGACATAACTTTTCTTCTTATCTAACAATTTTACATTCTCAATCATCGGCCTTGAAGGTTCTTCAATTTCCTCGGTATGGAATTCTTCAAAGTCATAACCTGATGAAAAAAACTAGGAGTGAGGATCAGATTTTGATGCTCTGAAACACAGTTGTATTAGGTTCAAGAAAATATTATTACAGCATCCAGGATTCAAATATCATAGCGAGGAGCATTATCGACTAATTCATTCTGTTTTCCCGGTGTATAAAGTTATAACTAAATAGAGTCAGGCTCCCGTGATAACTGGCAATAACATCTTCATGGAGGAAACTGTGAATAGACAGACTTTTAGCCTAAAACTTATTTAACTTCCTTCGTTTTGGACATGTCGGGGGGTGGGGGTGGGGGGGTTGACATGATAATATAAGCAAAATCAAGCAATGCCATTCATGGTTCCATACTGATTTAAACCAAACATAACTTTGAACTAAAGTCACTTTTGACTCCTGCACCTTTTGATTTTGAAGCAAAGGATAATATGAAACATAAGCAGCTACTCTTTTCTGTTTCTTCTTTCTTTCATTACTGTGCAGGAAAACAAGGCAATTACATTCACTTTCACTCTTGGTCCATTTTTCTTCTTGAAAACTTAACAGGCTTATTAAACTAAATCACAGAGGATATAGAATTTGTACAAACAACCTAATTCCTTGAAAAATAAAAATACCAAACAGAACTACCGGAAATAGCAATAAATGTGATTTTCATGAGAATTTTCTGTTTTTTAGGAAAACAATTGTCATGGTAGAGAGAGGGGAGGGGGGACTTAGGTGTGATTCTATCTGGTATCTGATTTTTTCAATCATAAAAAACTGTATTTTTTTGGTTCAATTATTTACCAAAGTAGAGATGCATAGACCATGAATCATGAGATTCATTAAAAAACCCAGAAAAAGAAAGCACCAAGTAACTTGCAGGTAAACCAATATAGAGAGGCCAAGTTCAACCTGCTGTAAATACATCTTCATCCTCAACATCAAGATCTTCGAGAGCCCCAATGCCAAAACCAGGTGCAACCCTTCTAGCTGAACAATTCATACTAGCAAGTTAAAAGGGTATCAAGCAAGTAATCAATGGCGATGTGAAGCACATAACAGCAAGTACATATCTTAACTAGAATAATGACCAAAAGAAAAAATGATGATATATAATATGAAGCTGCTTGTATTGACATTACATTTGAAACCAAATAGACTATCACCCACTGACAATGGTTTCCGCTGATTCGTCTCCATAGTCCCCAGCATCCGTCTTTTCTTTTCTGAGTTCCAGATAGAAGCAATAACAAGCTGTGAACTCTTATAGTGCAAAAAAAGAAAAGTAAATTTTAAAAAATCACAAAATGATTATACTTCAAACAAGTGACATACCCCTAAATTCAGGAGCATCTTTGAAAGGATCATAGCCTAAACCATATAAATCCTGCTTTGGATTGATAACATAAACCTGATTGGGTCAAAAAAATAAAGTTGACAAGAAAAGGTCACCTATAATTTTGTGTTTAATGAGAAGCATGTGATTGCTGTATGATGATATATAATTGAGAAAAAAGAAATGCAGGATGTTTATACAAACATTCTATTCTTAGAATCAAAACCTTCCCACTGGTAATAAAAAAAACATATTGGTGATCACACTTGTTACTTCTGTTCCCCACTGCATTTTCAAGCAACACTTCTAAGACCAAACACAATAAAACCCATGGCTCAAAAGCATGCTTATGGGAATCGGGTTAATTGAAGGTGGGAGAAGTAAGAAAATCAATACATTTTTAAGTTGGCAGTGCCTTTCTCATATGTAATCATTGCATAGGATAGCTAACTACTCCCTCCGTCCCACAATGAACTTTCTATTTTCCTTTTTAGACCGTCCCACAATAAACTTCCTAATTCTACTCTTTCCTTTTTTGGTGAGAAATATTCACCTAAAATACCCTCATGATTTATGCCACATAAGTTAATACCCATGTGATTCACCCATGTGAAAAAAAGGTGTAACGTCAACTAAATAAATATTTGAGCCATATACAATTCGGCAGTTTAAATAGGGATGGACGTAGCATTTTTATATCAACTCTTAATAGTCAGTGATAGATTGAAAGAGTGAAAAAAAATCCCAGTTGACCATTATCCCCATCTTCTTAGTCACTTCAACCTAACTGACTCTCTTCGTCAACATTATTGTCCATAATTTCTAACAAAAATCGCTCAATATTTGACAATTTTCCCAAAAATACCATTATGAGGACACTTTGTACCTTGAAAGTAAATAGTTTGGGAAAGTGCCAATTCAAACAAGAAAAAAGAAAGTCCAAACATACTATCAATCACAAATAAATGTGATAAGCACAAATGTACCTCTATTTAGTACTCAGATGAACTTCGGATCTAAGGTATAAGCTTAGACAAATGGGATCATGCTTACCGGTGTACTCTTTGGGATGCTATCATCAGCTGCTGAGTTCTTATTATATGTTGTTTCATAGTCAACAAGCTCACTCTTTTCGGCTTTATCATCAACTGAAAGCCCAAGAAAAGCTTTCCCAGCTTCCCCAAGTACATCTGTGTCCAAGTCCAAATACACCCCCAAGCACGCATGAGAAACTTACAGTTTTGTCAAATGAAAAGCTGAGCAATATAGTCAACTTAAACTCTACTAAGAATGAAAGGATACCAACAATAACTTTGTATATGTGCATCTATCATTCAAAGACTAAATGACAGATGGTGTTACTGAAGTTTGAATATGAATCATAAACTACAATTTTCAACCATAATCAACAGACAACGGTTCCAGAATGTCAGAAATTGTGAAAAAGTTGTAACTAATGACCTCCCTAAAGCATACATGAAACAAGTGTCATTCCCCGGTTGATGGTTTTATTGTAGATCCAGTTAAAACTAATAACAATAAAAGTACTAGGATGCTAATTATTGTAAAAACCATTGATAACATGCCATATTCTTCTTTTTCAGAGAAACTAAGAGAAAATTTTCCCCCGCAAAATTACCACAGAGAACGGTGAACTTTAAAACACATACCGTAAAGTGAAGATGCCCTTGATTCCTTAATGGAGCGACCACGCCTCCATCCCATCTTCATAAGCAATTTGACCCCTGAATAACATGAAATCACTTATGGTAAGACAATTGAAGTAATCGAGCTATATACACACTCATCTCTCAAACAAAAACTTACCAATAGATTCTGTAGCTGGAACTACAATTTCATCAGGAATGGGTCCAGGAATAGCTGATGGCCTATGTAAAATGGAAAGGGGGTTAGAGAAAGAAGTTTTTCCTTACGCACATAATGCATACTATGTCTTTTTAACTCATCAGAGCAATTCATGTATTTTTCTGAGCAACATCTAAAAGGCACCTGTTTTTGGTTTCCTGTTCAACGTGTTTTCGAGCCCTTTCAGCTGAAGTGAACCCAAAAGTGTCGAACTGCATAGATGTAGCAAAAGAACGGCCTTCCAGCTCCTACAGCAGAAAATACTATAAAATTAAAAGGGGGACTGAATTACTACAACATTACAAAGAACCTCTAGTTATGGAATCAAACTACCAAAACAAAGGAAAAAACAACTATAGGCCAAAGTAAAGCCCCTTATTAGTTACAGGGGCTATCCTCATGGACATCAGATGCTGAAGAGTTTAGAACAATGTAATCTAATAAAATGATGAAAGAAAGAAGCTCTTCAAATATATATCCCGTTCCAACGATTCAAAACCAAAAACCACCAGAGTTCATAGCTACATAGTCATAAAATACACAAGTAAACAAATGCAATTCACATTCTTTTTTCCATACAACAAAAAAATTATCTGCAGGTAGCCCGACTTCATTAGTAAATTTGTATTTCTACATTCATGCTTTCTAAACCGATATTTTGATTGAACTCGTGTCCTTGTGCAAATCACCCTACAATTCACCACATGGACAAGCCCATTGCCTTCAATTGAAATAAAAGAGATGGTACCGCTTTCTCCTCGTCATCTAAAAAGTAATCAACACTCTGTGGCTGGATCTCAGCTCGGTTCTTCCGCGAAGAAGTGAAAGATTGCGGGGTCCATCCTGCCGGGAATTTTTCCAAGACCAGTTAATTAATCAGGACTCAGTTATGAGCTAAAAAATAAATTACAAAAGCAAGCAAGCAATGAAAAACGCACCCTCTTTGGAGCCAACAGTGTTATAGTAACCAGCGGAATATCCACCCGTAAATGCGCCATGGAACCTCCTCCGCCCTTCCTCATCTCTCACCTGCAATTGTTAGCGTGTGAATATATCAATGGTTCAACTGAACGGAGGATTAAGAGAGAAGTGGTTAATACTTAATAGTGCTACCTCTTGCTTCCAAGGAACGAGCGTTCGCAGCTGACCGGAGGCCTCAGCCACGGCCTTCTTCTTGCGAGAACTGGCGTCTTCCTCGCGCTCTATAGGGGTTCCGTAAAACACGAAATCCTCTTCGTCTGCATCCATGCTTTCTCAGTACAGGATCACAGTATCTATACCCCCAAATGATTTTAAATGGGGAACAAAGCTGTTCAGGCGTACTTATTTGATTGAACGCTGTATTTAGGTGTTCATCGGTCCAAGACCGGACCGGACCGGAACCGAAATCACCAAAAATCCTGGACCGAATATTGGAATGGTTAGTGGGTATTTTGGATCGGGACCAGAGTGGAATAATTCCGGTCTTAGATCGATCCTGACCGGTTGGACCGAATTTTAGTTTTACTTTACATTTTGCTATAAAAAATGCCAAATCAATATTTTGTTCCCCTTTAAAACATAGTAAAATGGAAGTTATTAGAAAAATTCACCTAAAAATAATAAAAGAATACTAGTTGTCATGAATAAATCTAAACTATTATTTTAAACTACTTCATTATCATTTTAAATATATATATATGTAAAATACCGGTCCATCCGGTCCGATCTGGAAAAAATCCAATTTTGAACGGACCGGACCGGAACCCGGAATCTAACAAAAACATGGATCGAGGACCGGACCAAAATTTCATCTATACAATTCCGGTCCTTACATTTTCGGTCCGGTCCTTACATTTTACCGGTCCGGACCGGATCATGCACACCCCTAGTATTTACCCTCTTTCATTCGTTCATTCATTTCACGATGAAAAGTTACAAGACAGTTATTGAAATATCATGTGTATTTTGAATTTATTTTTAAAATAAAAATTGAACAATTAAAAACTAATTTTAAGCCTATAAAGAAATTTTTGTTTTCTGGATCTGCCCGTATGGAGTTCACTAGCGGTGGAGTTCGCCGGCGGTAAATACCCTTCGGTCTTCGCCACAGGTCTCCGTCGGCGGTGAATTTTGACGGGCGGGCGGTCGTCGCGCCCGCCGTGCAAAAGATAATTTATAAGCCCTAAATGCTTACTTTCTACAACTAGGTAGATAGTGGCAAATCGGGGTCGTCCAAAGAGAAGAGGGATCTTCCTAAGCGTTTAAGCACACAATGGTTGATACTAGGCTAGGAGTAAATATATATACACACACTTAAAAGCATGTAAATGGGGGGGGTTGGTTGGTTGGTTTCCTAAGTTACGAAAATAAAAAGACAAGATAACTAGCAACGTCAAGTGACTATGCTAATCATCAAACAAAACTAAGAAAAGGGGTTTTAAACTACAAAGATAAAAAGCCTTGGGGGCAAGGGATATCCACTTCCACATCTAATGTAGTTCATCGAATCATTCACACATTCCATCATATAGCATTCAGGACCCAACACTCACACACCCATCTAGCAAGTACCACAACACATACATCACAAGGAGTTCTAAGTTCATGCTCATACATCTTCATGCAAAGGAGCTACGGAATTCGTCACGTTCCTAACACCTAAACAATTCAAATATACAAGCACTCCCTATGCTCAAACAACTCATGGCACACACGAAGTGAAACACACCATCAAGAGTACATACATGCTAAATAACAAATGCTTCAAGAAAGAGTAAAAGCCATCTATTTGCTACTTCAACTACTTGTCGTGGAGACTAAACTCCTATCCTTCTTAGTTCGTAGTTTGCGAGAGTGAGTTCGACATCTCTCGTCAAACCTCACCAATGACTCCCGAGTCGCGACCACGACTCAAGGTGTCATTGGTGGCATTTAGCACGAAGGACCAACAAGCTTGGCAATGCCTATGACCACTACACCGTGACTAAGCATTAAACCAATTCATGCAATTGCACGAGATTGGATGAACGTGCAACGCACATTCATCCAGGAGCATATAACTCTCTCGTTTGCTACACAAACGAACATGACGAAGAGTTCAACATCAATCACATTCATCTAGCACATCATCAACACATCAATATCATTTAGAAGCTCTAACTCATGCTTTGGATTCCTAATTAAAAGAGGAAAAGAGTAGCTAATTCCTTCCAACCCTAACAAGCAATCAATCAAGCAATTTGTATCCTCAAGCTACCAATAACATCAATAGCATCAACAATCATCATTAAAGCACAATAAGAGCACAATAGCAAAAACACCAAATAGATAGATATAAATGATCCTTACTACATAGAAATGGAAGCTTCAATCCTTGCTCCCAAGTACAACAACTACTCTAGAACAAGAAAACACATAAAAACTAAGAAAAGAAGAAGAGAAAAAGCTAGGGTTTTGGCCCAAAACAGAGGCCAAAAAACTGTGGAATGAAGGGGGTGAAGAGGTATTTATAGGGGGAAGAAAAAGGGAGAAAAATGCTGCTGCAGGGCTGACTGGATGCTGTCGTCGCGACTCGCGACCAACTTGGTCGCGACTCGCGACCAAATCAGTAACTCAGCCTTGCTGTTTTGTTTTGCTTCCTCCGGGTGAACCGCTGATCCGTTTCGGGAGTTCTTGTAGTCGATTTTATAGTGCTCGAGAAGAGGAATCCAATGGTGCCACTCTTGAAGGCTGATTCTTCTCGGAAAATGCTGAGAACCCCGGACCATCTTTCACCCGTTGCTTTGCTCTCCTTTCTTCACCTCTTCACTTCTTCATATCTTCAAAAAGCTCAAATGTAAAGGTCTTCAAATCTTCAAATATTCAAAGATAAATCTTCAAAGTCTTCAAACAAATCACCTTGTCACACAAAATCATCTAAACAGTGATAAAAACGTCAAAGCCGCCTTTATCCCTCCTTAGATGATTTCAAGGCAAAATGCCACATGTAGAGCACAAAATTGCACAAAACCTAATCCTAAAAAGCCTAAAATAACCATCTAAAATGGACACATCAAATTTCCATGTCTCCGGCATTATTCTCTGGTGTGGGTCGTGTTTCCCGACCATCCCAACGCGTGTTTCAGATCTGGCGCAGTGTCTCTCGTTTCCACGCCCATCCCCGTCCTTGCCCCGGTTCTCGTCGCCCCACCAGCATCGTGGCTCTTGTTTCCCCGCCCAAATCTCAAACGCTCGTGGTTTTCATTTTCCTGCCCTTCCCGACTCTCGTTTCACCACCCAGCGTCGTGGTTCTCGTTTCCCTACCCAGCCGCGTCCCAGCCACAATTCTCGTTTCAGCGTCTCCCCACGGTTCTCGTTTCCCCGCCCCTACCCGGCTCTCGTTTCCCCGCCGAGCCTTATATCTCGTTTCCCCTCCCTACCTTGGTTCTCCTTCGCCGGGTGGTTTGCTTCCTGGCGGGAGGGTTTCTTCGCCGGGGCGGAAGAATCCGATCATTGGCGGGGCTTGGGTGGGGGTTGGGGTGAGAGCATGATTGAGTTTTTGGGCATGACAAGGGTTGCCGTCAAGGTTGGGATTTCGCAAAGTCAACGAGGATCTGGGTTTTCAAGCGGGGGTGGGAATAGGGTTTTGGGTTGGGTTACGTGGTTGTTTCTGGTGGGGTTGGGCTGCGGACGGGAAGGGCTGGGAAGGTTGGTGGGCGGTGGGCGGTGGCGCCGGTGGAGGAAGGGCGACGGTGGCACCAGCAAGGGAAATGTGGGGGTTTGTAATGAGACATCAAATGCATGTATTTTTTGGAGTATTTAACATCTCTTTTGTCATCTTTTTGTTGTAAGATTGCTAAATTTAGCTAGGTTTACATCATAAGGGGCTTAGATGACCATTTTCGATTTTCATATCTAAATTCTTCATTTTGTAATCTATGTTTAGTCTAATGAATTTTTGGTCCTTCGAGCATCTAGATTTCATTTTGTGAGCTTAATTTATAGATTTCTCGTGAGCCCTTTGGAGTGGTTTAGTGAAGGACACGTGCTAAAACGTGGTAGAAGATAGAAAGGTTGAAGAAAGAAGGCAAAGAAGCGGATGAATTGTCACCGGGAAGTTTGGATAAAGTTCTTAAACTGATCCGACAAGAATCAGCCTAAAAATGTGGCACCATTGGATTCGTCTCCTTGAGCACTATAAAATCGACTACAAGAACTCAAAAATCAGAGCAACGGCTCACCCAAAATGACGCGAAGGCCGGCCAGTCGACCGGCCAGGAGAAGAAAACCGTGGTGCGCGGGCTACACCCTTAACCGCGCGCCCGCTCGAGGGAAATAAACCTGGTGCAACCTCTCAGATCATAAATGCATGGCCGCGCGCGCCAGCGCCCAGGAGTTCCGTGCCAGTGCCCAGTGTTCTGCGCCACTGGCATAGCTCTCACCCAGGAGTCCCGCGCCACCGACATAGCTGCCTCGTCCCAGCGCCCAGCCGTCTCACGCCACGGCATGCGTCCAGGGCGCCCAACGTGCACCCGCACGCTTTGCTGCACCATTTGACTTCTTATTGACCCACTTGGCAAACAAATAGCCCCATTTTCTTCCCCATTCTCTAAGACCGACTTTGGGGCTCCAAAACCCTAGTTTTCCCCTTTTCATCCATTTTCTTCTTATTTTTTGTAGATTTATGTTCTATGTTATGGTTTTTTATTATCTAGCCTAGTTTTGTACGTGGGAGCAATTGATTGAAACTTCCACACCTATGTAGTAAGAACCTCTATTTCACTATTTCTTGAAACTTTTGTTATTTAGCATTCATGTGTTTTAATCTGATGTTTTACTTCATTTATATCATGGGTTGTTTGAGAATAGGAAGTGCTTGTTTGATTGAAGTGTTAGGGTGTTAGGAAAGTTGCCAATTTCTTAACTCATTTGGCACGAAAATCCAAGAACTTGGACTTAAAACTTCTAGTGTATAATGTGTTGTGATTCTTGCTAGATAAGTATGCTAATGGGGATTGTTCTCATATTTATCCTATAGATGCAATGAAAGGTTGAATCTTGAATGTGGTTTTTTCTAAGTTTAGCCTAATGAATGCTATGTTTGGTTAAATGCCTATGTCTTTGGTAGAATGCTTGTTGTTACAAATCTATGGTTTTTCATGTATAATGTCATTGATGAAATACCTTTATGGTGTGGTTTGCCTAAAGGGATTATCAACGAGGTTTGCAAAATATCGTTGTTTGCATTTGCAAATTACTATTAAGAAGGAATGATTGTTGATCTTCAATTGGGAAGTGATAATGTTCCCCATAGGTAACAAATGTGATAGAGTGAGTGAAAGGTTCAAATCTACATGAGGTTTGGAAGTGGATATCAATTGCCCCCAAGGCTTTGTTTTTTTGTAGTTTTAAACCTTTTTTCTTAGTTTGTTTTATGATTAGCATAGTTACTTGACTCTTCTAGTTATCTTGTTTTTTAATTTCATAACTTAGGACCAAAACAAACCAACCCCCCCCCACCCCCCTTTTTACTTGTGATATGAATCCCCTTGCGAAGAATATAGATTGCGGAATTAAGATCTTTGACAAAATAAGGGAACTCTCAAACCCTTGAATGCCGCACAAAATTCAGGTGTCTAGCTCTCAGGGTACGCCTAATCTCAACTTGCTCTCTAACTAGCCCTCAGGATCAGATTACAAGGTTTATTGATACTTAACTAACCCTCGGGGTTAAGCAACAATAGAATAGCTCGCAAGCAAAGAGTATGAACTCAAAAGGTTGTATATTTGATTAATAAAGTGTGTAAAATTCGTCCAAAAGCCTCCCCTATTTATAGGGTTACAATCTCGCCCCAAACCCTAATCACAGCTGGAAACTGAATTGACTTATGACAGCTTTAAGAAGCTAAAACCATATCTAACTAAAATACCTAAAATAAATGGTAATCTAAGGTAATCTGGTCAAATTCTTCAAGAAGTAACCTTGAAGAATGTTATCTTATCTAATCTTACCAAATCTAATTCTAATCAGAATAAAACTGAATATACTAAACCATAATGGACTGTATTTTTGAAATTCAGCTCTTCAAAGCCCACATGGCCGAACTGTCAGTCTATAAACCTATAATTTTACAATATTTTACAGTGATCGTACTACCTCATTAAAAAATCTTGTGGGAAAAAAGTATAATGTTCTTCATGATGTCTTCAGCTCGTCGACAATCTTGAATAATGATTCCAAGATGTCAATGGTGGCTCCTTCAATTCTTCATCATAAAGTTGATCCATCAAAGCATTTAAAGCACATCAAAGTATTTGATATTCGTATCATTCCCTCCCAGATCGAAAAGTTTCGTCCTCGAAACGGGAATCATATAACCTATAATGACATCCTTAAATTCCTGTAACAACTTTAAAAACCTTGAAAACATATCTACATGAATATCTTCTTTGGAATAGTAACTTTCTTTAAAGGACATTATAAGAACAAAAGAATGATTAGTCAAAGATCGATTCACATCTCTCATTGAAGCATAAAATGATTTACCAGAGTCAGTAGATATTTCATGCCTCATCATAAAATAGAAAGTAAAGGACTAAGATGTGAAGACAACACTTTATGGGACTTTTCATAATCATTCTACAACTTACCTGTCTTACCTACCTTAGGATCGACCTGGAACTTGTCTATGGCGAGATTCACTTTCATTTTGGCAGAATTGACACTATTTTGGTCGAAATTACTTGCTCCTTGTGAGGGAGTAAGTTTGGCAACATCTGTGGAATACGCTTCAAAAACATCTTGTGTTTCAGGACCTTGCTCACTTCTGTCAACAATGTCGATTTCATCATCTATTTGTTCTTCTTTGGTGTCATACCGTGCCGGCATATCATCATATTATTTCTCCTTCAATGTTGTTATAATTCGTTCATGGGGACAATTATTGTGAACATGTCCTCGTTCATTACAATGAAAACATGAAGGAGTGTTAGAAGAAACTGCATTTGATGAAGTAGAAATTGATTTACCTATACTTTGGCTAGGAGACTGATTGGTTGCAATCATTCTTTCAATCAATGGGTTCAAATGGTGGATTTGGGTAGGTTTTGGTCGAATTAGGGTTTCCTCTGCCACCCATGTTCGAATTGCTACCATCCCTGGTTGAATTTGGACTTATGAAATCAGAGACCTACCTTTGACTATCATATCAAAAATTAGAGCTTTCTCTGGGCTTTAATGTCGATTCAACCAACCTAGCCTTGAACAATAAATCGCGCATGGAAATATAATACTGGAGCTTAACCGAAACTTAGAGATTTTCTCTTAGACCTTCAATAAACTAATTCTTTAAAAAAGAATTATTTTCTCTCATGCCAACTCTTCTCATAGCTGATTCAAGATCTTGCCAGTATTCATCTACACTGCGGTTGCCTTGCTTCATAGTGCTGAGATATGAATGTTGCTCCATCAAATAAGTTCGTGGAACATGATGTAATCGAAGCTTGGTCCTCAATTTCTCCCAGGTGGAGCTAGGTTTCTTTCTGGCAAGATATCTTGATTCTTTCAAATTCTCCCACCACTATGTGGCATAATGGGTGAAAGAATACTCTGCGACCTTGATCTTCTCTTTCTCACCGTAGTTGTTAAGATCAAATAGGTTCTCAATCTGCCTCTCCCAATCCAAGTATGTCACGGTATTGTGTCAACCATCAAATCTAGGAATATCATACTTCAAACATTTGATCACAAGCAAATTCAACTTGTCTTGTGGAATGAGGTGTTGTTGGATTTGATTACTCAACTACCTTCCTAGAAAATCTATGAACCTCGATCATTATGCCATTTATGACATTCATGGAATTCATTTTAGGTTTATTGTTGGGATTGCCAACAAATGGCAGGACGAATGGATCATCCGACATTCCTGCTAAGAAGAAACAAATCGTTAGGAATAAATGTCCTCCCTTTCCCTTTATTTAGTAAGGTCACTCACCAAGTGTATACACTCACAACTCACAAGGCGAAGGCTAAAGCAAGGGCTATCAATTCACCGCAATTCAAAGCAAACTATGGAGATGAGTACTGCAGAACTTATTTCCAAACTTAAAAATATATAAACTCAAAATTTAGCTCTACGATCTGGAATTCCAAATTCCAAAAGAATAAGGAGCAAAACTCAATTTGAATGGCACAAATCGAAGTTGTATTGAATGAATTATGATCAAAACAAGATTGCTTTATATAGGCGACAAATAGGTTCTGAAAATTCAAGAAACTTTTCTGAAAACAAATTGGAATAAAAACTCAAATCCAAATCCCTTGTGGTAAATGATTTTAATGACTTAATTTTCCCCAAGTCAAAAATTCAGATCAAAACCCCTCTCTCAATTGGATTTTATTTCCTTTTTCTCTTTCGATTATGATTTTGACTTTTCTTTTCCTTTTTCAAACTGAATTTCCTTTTTCTTTCCTTTTTTTTCAGCCACAATTATTTTTTCCCTTTTTTTGTACTATAAAAATCACAACCAGAATCTTATTCCCCAAGAAAAATTTTCGGTCACAATTACCAAAAGTTTTGGAAATTGCAAATGTGCCCCCAAACTTTTGAAAATTGCAAATCTGCCCCAAATTTCAGATTTCACATCCTAAATTCCGATTTTGAAACCCAAAAATCTGATACCTTTTTCTTTTTTATTTTTGAAAAGTTGTAAAATAAGAATCGCCTATACAAAACTTGGTATAAGAAAACTGCGACAACTTCCTCTTGATTCAAATGAACTTTGAGGTATTCAAGATCGTAAGGATCAAGAATATGACACTATATATATGGAAAAATACACAAGACTCTTTTATTTTTTGAATAAGGTATAATCAAGAATCAAAGAACAATTCAAGATCACGGAATCAAAGAACGATAAAGAAAACAAATAGGATTATGAGCATGCAATAATTTTCAGAAGAGTTGACGAAAAATATCACGAGCACATAAACTTTTTAAGATACCTAAAAACTACGAAACTAGCTGGGAGGTGAAGGTGGATAATACTTGTTAGCGCTCAACATCCTCATGACTCGATTGATGAAGGTGAATGCGGATAGTAATACCGAAGTATTCTAACTCTCGGACCCTTCGACGTCCTTTGACTCTAGATTCAATCCTCCTGGTAAGAAAGATCAAACAAACACACTTAAAACACGACATGAAAGAGTTTATAAATTTTTTAAAAATCGAAAATAAATTCAACAAAAACTCGAAACCCTTTATTTTACCTTAGTAGATCTGTCGCTTTGCTCTAATACCAACTGATATGAATCCCCTTGCGAAGAATCTGGATTGCGGAATTAAGATCTTTGAAGAAGCAAGGGAACTCACAAACCTTTCAATGTCGCACGAAATTCAGGTGTCTAGCCATCAGGGTACGCCTAATCTCGACTTGCTCTCTAACTAGCCCTCATGATCAGATTACAAGGTCTATTGATACTTAACTAGCCCTCGGGGTTAAGCAACAATGGAATAGCTTGCAAGCAAAGAGTATGAACTCAAAAGGTTGTATATTTGATTGATAAAAGCATGTAAAATTCGTCCAAAAGCCTCCTCTGTTTACAAGGTTACAATCTATCCCTAAACCCTAATCACAACTGGAAACTGAATTGACTTATGGCAACTTTAAGAAGCTAAAATCATATCTAACTAAAATACCTAAAATAAATGATAATCTAAGGTAATCTGGTCGAATTCTTCAAGAAGTAACCTTGAAGAATATTACTTTATCTAATCTTACCAAATCTAATTCTAATCAGAATAAAACTAAATATACTAAATCCTAATTGACTGTATTTTCAAAATTCAGCTCTTCAAAGCCCACATGGCCGAACTGTCAGTCCATAAACCCAAAATGAAATAATTTTACAATATTTTACAGTGATCACACTGCGTCATTAAAAAGCCCAGTGGGATAAAAAGAGTATAGTGTTCTTCATGATGTCTTCAGTTCGTCGACAATCTTGAATAATGAATCCAAGATGTCAATGGTGACTTCTTCAATTCTTTATCATCAAGTTGATCCATCAAAGTATTTAAAGCACATCAAAGCATTTGATATTCATATCAACTTGCTTTTATATATCTATATATATATATATCTACTTCTAGCCTTATATCAACTTTATATGTTCAAACCCTTTGAAAGATCCCCCTTCTTCGTGGATGACCCCGACTTGCTATTATCTAATTAGTTGTAGATAGGAAGCATTTAGGACTTATAAATTTAACTTTGAGAGGTATGGTGACGACCTCCCAAATTTTGGATATCGCATTGTATTGTATTATAGTGTGCATATACTTCACTTTGAAGTGTTTTGTTTGAAAAAAATGGGGAAAAAAGAATTTTTTTTTCCTACTAAGTGGAAAACCCGAGAGGGCAACTTAGGCAAAAGTGGGAGGCGCGGACAGGTTGAAAACCCAAAAAGGTGACCTATGCAAAAATTAGAGCCCAAAGGGTGTGGAAAAGTGAGGGTGAGCATTGAAAAAGAAAAATGTTTGAAGCTAGGATGAAAACCCGAGAGGGCTCCTAGGTAAATCGAGAGAAAATGAGAGAAATTGAAAAATTTTATGGTTCTCTTGATTTGCCTATTGAGTGGCTTTTTCAGTAGAGTAAGTTAGCTTGGCATTATATGTATACCTCACTTTTGTTGGTTGTTTAGATTATCTTAGGCTTTGGGACGTGAGAGTTTGAGAGATTCTTATGTCTTCGGGGTTAGGGTAGTCTAGGAATTTGATGTTGGATATTTTTGGAAAACTTTGGCATGCTAGTTTACGCTTAGATCTTTGCTTGTTCTTGTTTACTCGAGAATGAGTAAAGGTTTAAGTGTGAAGAGATTTGATGAGACGTCAAATGCATGTATTTTCTGGAGCATTTAACATCTCTTGTCATCTTTTTGTTGTGAGATTGCTAAATTTAGCTAGGTTTACATTATAGGGGGCTTGGATGACCATTTTCGGTTTTCATATCTAAATCCTTCATTTTGTAATCTATGTTTAGTCTAATTAATTTTTTGTCCTTACGAGCATCTAGATTTCATTTTGTGAGCTTAACTTGTAGATTTCCCGTGAGCCCTTTGGAGTGGTTTAGTGAAGGCCACGTGCTAAAACGTGGTAGAAGATAGAAGGGTCAAAGAAGGAAGGCAAAGAAGCAGATATATTGTCACCCGAAAGTTTGGACAAAGTTCCTTAAATTATTCGAGAAGAATCAGCCTACAAGGGTGGCACAATTGGACTCGTCTTCTCGAGCACTATAAAATCGACAACAAGAACTCCAAAATTGGAGCAACGGTTCACCCAAAATGATGCGGAGACTGGCCAGTCAACCTGCTGGGTGAAGAAAACCGTGGCGCGCGGGCTACGCCTTTAACCGTGCGCCCGCTTGAGAGAAATAAACTACGACACGACCTCTCAGATTAGAAACGCAAACCCATCGTTGACTGCGCGTGGCCACTCGCTAGCGCCCAGGAGTCCAATGCAATTTCCCAGCATCCCACACCACTGAAATAGCTCTCGCCTAAGAGTTTCGCGCTACCAACATAGCGGCCTCGTGCCAGCGCCCAGCCGTCTCACCCCACGGCACGCGCCCACGCACTTTGCTATACCATTTGACTTCTGTTTGACCCACTTGGCCTATAAAATAGCCCCCCTCAACTTTGGGGCTCTAAAACCCTAGTTTTTTCCCTTTTCTTCTTCTTTCTTTGTAGATTTATGTTCTATGTTATGGGTTTTAATTATCTAGCTTGGTTTGTACTTGGGAGCAGTTGATTGAAGCTTCCACACCTATGTAGTAAGAACCTCTATTTCACTATTTCTTGAAGCTTTTGTTATTTATTATTCATGTGTTTTAATATGATGTTTTACTTCATTTATATCATGGGTTGTTTGAGAATAGTAAGTGTTTGTATGATTGAAGTGTTAGGGTGTTGGGAAAGTTGCAAATTTCTTAACTCATTTGGCATGAAAATCGAAGAACAGTGACTTAGAACTTCTAGTGTATAATGTGTTGTTATTCTTGCTAGATAAGTATGTGAATGTGGATTGTTCTCATATTTATCCTATGGATGAAATGAAAGGTTGAATCTTGAATGTGGTTTGTTCTAGGTTTAGCCTAATGAATGCTATGTCTGGTTAAATGACTATATCTTTGGTAGAATGCTTATTGTTATCAAATCTACGGTTCTTCGTGTATAATGCCATTGATGAAATACCTTTATGGTATGGTTTGCCTAAAGTGATTATCAATGAGGTTTGCAAAATGTCGTTGTTTGCGTTTGCAAATTATTATTAAGAAGGAATGATCGTTGATCTTCAATTGGAAAGTGATAGCATTCCCTATAGGTAACAGATGTGATAAAATGAGTGAATGATTCAATGATCCACATGAGGTTTGGAAGTGGATATCAATTGCCCCCAAGGCTTTGTCTTTTGTAGTTTTAAACCCATTTTCTTTGTTTGTTTGATGATTAGCATAGTTACTTGACTTTGCTAGTTATCTTGTCGTTTAAATTTCATAACTTAAGACCAAAACCCTCCCTTTTACTTGCTTATATATATATGTGTGTGTGTGTGTGTGTGTATATAACTACTTCTAGCCTAATATCAACCTTATATGTTTAAACCCTTAAGAAAATCCTTCTTCTTCGTGGATGACCCCGATTTGCCACTATCTACTTAGTTGTAGTTAGTTAGCATTTAGGGCTTAAAATTTTAACTTTGAGAGGTACGGCGGCGGCATCCCAGTTTTTTTTATTTTTAAAAGATTTTAAAATTAACATTATATGTGTGTATACGTATTAGGGCATAAACTAGTGAAATACCGGGTGTGATTTAGCAACACCCTTCATTTCTTTTATAGTTGTACAGTATTTTACTTTATACGCTATGTATTTAGATAAATTCTTACTTTAGGCAGCCTAAACTTTAGGTGGGGGATTATTGTGCAATAATAAGAAGTTTCATTTGGGATTGGGTTTTTTTCAAAATATGTTGAAAAATTTAGGGACCTACTATGTAACGATCAAAATACTATATTTGCCATAAAAATTTCTAAATTTTCATTTTTCTTTTCTTCCCTCTCCCATCGGAACCGCTCCTCCCACCGGCAACCGCCTCCGGCGACAATTTCCGCTTGATTTTGCCAGAATCCAACACGGAATTTCCTGTCTCCTGCTCTCAAAAACCACCGCACAACCTCTCTGCTCCACCGAGAAAACCCTAGCTCTGTAATTATCCGATGTGCAACCTCTCCACTCCACCGCAAATTGGATCTGAAACGTTACCTCGCTGCGAATCAGATCTGATTGGAGGAGGAGGAGGAGGCGACGACGAGCTAGCGGTGGGGGAGCTCTACGATGGCGGTGTTACGAGCTCATGGTGGAGGAGCTCTGCGATGCGATGCAACAAGCTCACGATGGAGGAGAAGCTCTGCGATGGCACTGTGATGAGATCGCGGTGGAGAATGAGCTCTACGACGAGCTCGCGGTGGAGGAGGAGCTCTGCAACGATACTGCGATGAGCTTGAAGTAGAGGAGGAGCTCTGCGACGAGCTCGAATTCTGCTGTGATAAAGAGATAAATGCATGAGATGCACATGCCTAAAGGAAAAAGAGGACGCGCATGTATCTCATGCGCGACCGGAGGTGATGACGCTGACAGCTGCAGTGGTGGCGGACGGCAATAGCGGCAGCGGAGCTGAGCTGCGGCATCTGAGAGGTGAGGTTTAATTTTGTATCTTTTTTCTCAAATACTTGTTGAGGTTTAAGATTACTTGACTGATCTTATGTCAACAGTGATTGGTTGGTCTAGTGGTTGATACTCTCTCTGTTGAGGTAGAGGTTTCGAGTTCGAGTCTCAATGTGGCTTTTCATTGTGGAGAATTTATGTTCTTGATATACATACTGAGGTTTAATATTATTTGACTGAGTGTATGTTAAATAAGAGTCTTTGGTGCGGTGGTAATTGCTTTAGGCTTTGAAGTTAGAGACCTAGGCTCAAATCCCACTGGTCCTATTTTTTTAAAATTATTTTATTCTTGAGGTACAGTAACTTTTTGATGATGTTTGTAGTTTTTTCTCTTATGTTGATGTTTTTCATTTTTCGGGGGAGATTAAATTGATATGAGTTGAGGTTTTGTAATTTTTTTTGGTGATATGGATTGATATTTGTAGTTTTTTTAAAAAAATTTCTCATATTGATGTTTTTGAAGAATTTTTATTCTTGAGCAACTGTAGTTTTTTTATGATGTTTGTAGCTTTTTTTCCTCTTATGTTGATGCTTTTCATTATTCGGGTGAGATTTAATTGATATGACTTGAGGTTTTATAATTTTTTTGGGTGATATAGATTTATATTTGTAGGGTTTTGTTTTATAAATTTTCTCATGTTAATAATTTTTATTTTCCGGCTGAGGTTTTGGTAATAGGAGTTGATGTCTGTTGTGTCTTTTTTCTTATATTGATGTTTTTCATTTTTCGGATGAGGTTCATGTGTTAGGATTTGATGTTTGTAGCTTTTTAGTGATATAGGTTGATTTTTACAGTATTTTTTTTAAAAAAATGTTGATGTTTTATGATTTTCAGAGTGAATAATTTATACTCATGAGGTACCGTAGCTTTTTTGTTGATGTTTTTAGTT
The DNA here is from genome assembly GCA_037428765.1 of Rubia yunnanensis. NCBI lineage: Eukaryota > Viridiplantae > Streptophyta > Magnoliopsida > Gentianales > Rubiaceae > Rubia > Rubia yunnanensis. Next base: position 58,695,458 of record CM075068.1, read on the forward strand.
TTTTTTTCTCATGTTGATATTTTTCATTTTCTATGTGAGTTTTAGGTGATAAGGGGTTGATGTTTGTAGCCTTTTTTTGGGTGATATGGTTGATGTTTTATTGTATTTTTTCCTTTATGTTGACGTTTTTCATTTATCGTGTGAAGTTTTGATGATAATAATTGGTGTTTTTTGGCTTTTGGGTGATATATGTTGATTTTTGTAGTTTTTTTTAAAAAAAAAACTTGATAGTTTAGGTTTGTTAATGTTTTTATAATTTTCAGTTGATTTTTTGTTAGTCGTAGGCGACATTTTTTTTCCAATTTTTTGTTGATTTTTTTGTATATTTTTTGCTATTTTATTTGATTATATAAATTTTTTTTACTGCAGTTTTTAGTTGATGTTTTATGATTTTTCGTTTATGTTCTGCTATTTTTTTCCGAAGTTTATAATTTTCCGTTCCCTGATCATATTGATTTTTTTCATTTTTAAAACATTTTTTAAATATATATTTTTAAATTTTTTGATTTTTTTTTGCAGATTTTAGATGAAGGGATAATGATGGGAAAAAATTGGATGAAAAAGCCCCTGAGAAAATATTAGCAATGGGTCCCTATAAAATAATTAGAGATATGTCATTGTAAAATTATTAGAGATATGTTTCTGGAGCTAGAATATTGTTAGAATTTCCTAAAGGCCCCTGACTAAAGTTTAGACTGCCTCACATGAGACAATCTCATGCATTTATACATTATAAATATAAAAAAATGAAAAAACATTTTAAAAAAATCAAAAAGAAATTAAGTTTTAAATTTTTAAAAAACATGGTTTATGATGGGCGGCATGCAGCGGCGGTCTTGCAACTTTCTGATGGCAATCCGGCAAGTTTCTGGTGACATTCAGTGGCGTTACGACGAGTCATGCGCTATGAGCCACAAGTACAAAATTGAAATGTTAGTCATACGATGCGAGCCAAATGCGAGTCATGCGATGCGAGCAAGTACAAAATTGAGATGCGAGACACAAATACAAATTTGAGATGCGAGCCATGTGATGCGAGTCACAAGTAGAAATCTGATATGCGAGCCATGTGATGAGAGCCACAAGTACAAAATTGATATGCGAGCCATGTGATGCGAACCACAAGTAGAAATTTAATATGCTGGTTGGGAGCCACAAGTATAAAATTGATATGCGAGTCATGTGTGTAAGTCACCAGTACAAATTTGAGATGTGAGTCGTGTGATGTGAGCCGCAAGTAGAAATTTGATATGCGAGCCACAAGTGCAAATTGATATGTGAGTCACGTGATGCGAGTCATAAGTTCAAATTTGAGATGCGATCCATGTGATGCAAGCTACCGACTGCAGGAAGTTCGCCGGAACTTCGTCGGAATTTACAGAAACAGGTCGAAAATCTATCGGACCACTGCTGAAAATTGGCCGAACCACCGCTGGAAAGTCGCCGAACTGCCGTTGTGTGCCACCTATCATAAACCATGTTTATTTAATTTTAAATCTATACTTTTAAAATTATTTTTAAATTAAATTTTCGATACATTTGTATTTATAAAACATAAATACATGGCATATACAGGGCGTGAAATGGCAACACCCATTTATTTATCCACAAAGTCATATTTTAGGCAGCCTGGAATTTAGACTGGGATAATTATACAATTATTGGACATTTTAATTAGGGGTTCTTTTTAAAAGGTGCAAATAAATTTTGGGATCTATTGTACAATTATGAAAAGTTTACATAATAAATATCAATTATCCTAAACTATTAATTTGAAACTCGAGAGAGTTCCTGAAGAAGACGCTTCAGCCGATTCCAACTGCCGCACTTCCGTTTTAACTACCGGAGGCCGAAGATGATGATTCGACGAGTTCCGCCATATCGTCAGCGACCTGACTGAGCGGATGCAACTGAGGAGCAGAGACTCAGATCTGGTGATGGGCGAAGCCGTGCGAGAAAAGCCGGCGATCTTGTCTAACGCGGGCTAAACGAAACTGGGAATCAGCAGCGACGGTGACAAAAACATCGACCTCAACTGCAATATATATGAATGAGAACAAATCGGGACCACTGAAAGTCGACAATGCAACAGCTACTGCTAGCCATTTGTACATATTCTGAGATTCAATTAATTATGGTGAATTAGAATTTAATTCATCAATTGAATTGGCAAAACCGTTTCATATTTTTTGCTTCCAGAAAGGAGTTTTTTTTACCCAAAAAGGCGATAACCATCGCCCTCAGGGCCCAGTCACAACCACACCAAGTCCATAACCGAGGAGGTAAATCACTGCTCCCAAAGATTCGGCACGCGGTCCTCGAGTTTTTTTTACCCAAGTAATATGAGATGTGGTGTTTATAATGTTCAATAAATTTACAGTGATGTTTATCTGTTCATATCATTTTTGTTGATGAATAAGTGGTGTTTATGCTATTGTATTAGATGTTTATTCCATTTAATTAATTCTATTCGGTTAGTGTTTATACTGCTTTCAATTTACGTTTACGTGTATTTTATTGAGATTTCTGCTTTTGAAGTTGAATTTTAATTTGATAATTTAATCTTTGATGATGTTTTATAATTTTCAGCTGATGTTGATGATTTTCAATTTGATGAATATGTTGATGTTTTGTTAGTTGTAGTTGATGTTTATGATTTTCAGTTTGATGATTATGTTGATATTTTGTTAGTTGTAGTTGATATTTATAATTTTCAGTTTGATGATTAGGCTGATGTTTTGTTAGTTGTAGTTGATGTTTATAGTTTTCAATTTGACGATTATGTTGATGTTTTGTTGGTTGTAGTTGATATCTATGGTTTTCAGTTTGACGACCATGTAGATGTTTTACGATTTTTTGTTGCTATTTGTTTAATGTTTTCTTTGATATATTTTTGCATATTGCAGCAGTAGAGAGAAAATGAGAAAAAAATTGGGAAAAGGTCCCTGGAGAAGAATTGCGGAAAAGTCCTTGCAAGAGATGTGGAGAAGAATGGAGAGGAATTGCACAAAAGTCCATGCATAAAGCACATGAGACCATCTCTTATTTATTTATTTATTTACTATCGGTAAAAGAGTCATATTTGTTTTATTTCATATTATTTTATTTTAGTGTGAGTTTTCTTCCCACAAGTTGCACACTTTAATTTTAAGAATAAGGTGATTTGTCCACAGGTTATGACAGGTCAGGGATCTAATTGCAATTAGAAAACTTGAGGAGTAACATTACAATGGGATGGATCGGGTTATAATATTCTCGGGTCGGGTTGTTACACAAAAATATTGGATCTCCTTCTTCATTATTCTTCTTCTACGTCGGTGTAACATTTGTTTCTTCACTATGTTGTTCAGTCGTTCCTTCACTCCGTTTCTTCTCTATTCCAATCTCAATTGCTCAACACCACTCCAATGAAATATCTTACCTCCATTACTCCGATCAAACGGTCGACTTCTAATCTCCAATTCAACCTAAAAGATGTTCAAATCCTTAATGACGGACACAATTAGAATCAAAATCAATGAAAATTCATGTAGCCTCTGCGTCAAAGCAATTTAAGCTACTGAATTCAATTTCATTCAAATGAAATTAAGTTTGAAACAAATGAAATTTCACCTCTAGAGAGCAATCACTTCCAAACTATATACAACAAGGTAACTACTGGTATTATGGAGCTTATGTTTTAAATTGGACATGAATGAAATCTCTGAAGCAGTGACTATGTGAATTTAATTGTTATGAACATGTAAAAACATGTGATGAACATTAACAAAACGAACTAAATGTTGCTGAAAATTTGCATTAGATTATGCATTTGTTACCTTGCAATACACACTGCTATATAATATTATGCATTTGATATAAGATTGTAAATCTGAATTATAACTTTTCCACGAGGTAGTGTATCAATTACGTTAGAAATCGTTTATGTTTTGCTAAAACATGCATAAGTTATCTTAAAACTAGTATTCTTATAGTACACAGAACTAGCATTGAAGAGTTTACAACTTCAAAGACAAATGTCATTGATTAGCTACTGATGAATCCAATTAGCTTGAAGTCATATTGAAATCTGGTTGAAGGTTCAAGTTAGGTTTGGAAAAAAAAATTCAAATCCACGGAAGAAGGCTGTAACACTGAAACACTCCCCGGGTCATTACCCTAACCTATCACTAAATCATGCAAAAAATCCAACTAGGTGTACATGCTAACTACATTCGTCACAATAATCATAGCATAAAACATAAGCTCAATAGCATGATATTTATAGCAAAGAAAAATAAACACAAATCAAGGAATCTCACAGATCATGGCTAAACATGTTTACAAAAGCTCTAAAGCATAGATCTAGGGTAAATAATGAAAACCCATAACAAGTCTACAATAGTCCATGGAAAACATGTAAAAACTAAGAAAATATGAAGAAGAAATAGGCATGGAGACCCAAAAGTTGGGCTCAAGAAGATAAAGATGAAAAAGGAGGCATTTTATAGGCGGAAGAGAGAGAAAATGAAGAAAAATACAAAGAGAGGCTGCCAAAACCCTAGTCAACAGGGTGGCACAGATTGTGCAGCACGAACCGTGCATAATTGCAACATCCTTACCCTTTTCTTGGTGTTCCACAAATCTGATCGAACAGACCCCGGGCGGATTTGCACTGGCCATTTTCTGGGCTCGTATCCTTCAAGTCTTAAATATTCTTTTCCTCATTATGGGTTGACCACTGATCTGATTCAGGAGTTTTTGTAGTCAATTTTATAGCATCGCAAAGAAAAATCCAATGGTGCCACCCAAAACTCGATTCTAACTCCTAGATCATTCTTTATCCGCTACTCTCTTCAATCTTCTTTTACCGCTCTGTATGTGACCCTTTTTCTTCTACCATTCTTATGAATGACCTTATACAACCTTCTGCCATCCTTGCAAATGGCTTCTCCACGATGGTCTCTAAATAAACTCACAAAACAAGTAGAAATCGACCAAGTCATAGAGGTAAATCACACTAGCTACTAAATGCTTACAAAATAGGGAGATTATGGGAGAAAACCGCACAAGATAATTCTAACCCCCTATTTGGTAAAACAGCCAATAATCTAGCTATCCACCAACAAAAGTATCTAAAAAGTTGTGTTAAGTGCTCTAAGAATCATGCATTTCCCAGCTCATCATGCCACTCATAGCATTAGTGTCTCATTAACTACCCCCTAAGAGATTATCCAACCTATTTTGCCACAAACATTAGGATATGGCCTTCATGATTAGCCTACATCTAACTCAACATAATTTAAATAACCGAATCAATTGCCCGCAACTCACTTATCATTCGTAGACTAACCCAGTTAAGTATTCAAGCCTAATCTAATCAAAGAACCAACAATAATGCATAATTTTCACTCATAAACATGACCTTCATATGGACCTTTGACCAAACCTGACAAAAAGACAAAATTATCCCGATTCATTCCCGAGCCTAGTGCTAAATTATACAATAATCTCAATTTGTTGTACATCTTAATCTTAATTATGCATTACCATAAGTATTGCACACAAGTAATAATGATAATAAAGGCATTGATAAGATGAATCTAAGAATCTCACAAATCTCTAATTTAACATGTTTAGCAAATGCTCTCAAGTATTAATCTACTCTAATCTAACATATCTTATAACATATTTGGGTTTAAAAGACATAATTGAGATGAAATGAATGATGAGAGAAGATTAAAGTACAAAGGATAATGTTAAAATCCACCTCTTCTCCCTCATAAATCTAAGTTGCCAAGCTCAATTCTAAACTAAGTACTAAAAATCCATAACAAATCTACAAAAATCCATGGAAAGATGAATTCCTAATGAAAAACTAGGGTTTTTGAGGTCCGGAATGAGCTCACATTAAATAGGGATGGAGAGGCTACTTATAGGGAGAGAGAGAGAGAGGATGGGGGTCAAAGAAATTACCAATAGTCAATTTTAGACCCTCGGGGCAAAGACTGTGCCACTCAGCATGGACTAGGAGGTTTTTGGCACGAACATGGGGGCCCTAGGGTACTGTCTGTGTTGCTCAGTTTGGTAAGCTTCTTTTCGTCTCTACGGGTGAACCATTGATTCGTTTCAGGAAATATTGTAGTCACGAAGACAATCCAATGATGTTATACATGGATACCAATTCGTCTCGTAAAATCCCCATAACTCAGCTTGAGACCCTTCTTCACCTGCTATTTTGCCTTCTCTACGTTTCTTCTTCAATCTATCTTTTACTACTTTGTAAGTGACCTTCCATCTCCTACCATTCTTGTAAATGACATTCTCCATTCTTCTACCATCATTGAGAATGTCTTTCTTTGATGATCGGTCTCTAGTAAGCTCACAAAACAAGTATAAATAGACCAAATCATAGAGGTAAACATGTTAGATACTAAATGCTTACAAAATAGGGAAATTAGAGAAAATAAACACAGAGGGTGATTCTAACCCTCTATAATGAGACACCAAATGCATGTATTTTCTGAAGCATTTACATCTCTTTTGTTACCTTTTTAATGGAAGATTGCTAGATTTAGGTAGGTTTGAAGTTTAAATGACTTTTTTCAGTTTTCATATCTAAATCCTTCTTTTCATGACCTACTTTGAATCTAATGGAATTGTGTCCTTATGAGTCATGTGCTCATCTATTTTAAGCACATTTGAGACTCATAGTTGTAAAAGATTAAGGTTGCTTATGTAAGGTTAATGAAAACCTTGTTAGGGTGCCTTTTTGTTGATCGTGTTCATGATGATAGATTCAAGAATGAAGATACATGAGAAAAATAAGAGTTTAGAAGTTAAGGCCAACATGATTGGGTAGAAGAAAAGACCCGATTCGAAGAACGAAGACCGTTCGACTGAAGCAAAGACCGGTTGGCCAACCAGCCAGGTGAAGAAGATCGGGCGCGTGGCCAGCGCCCTTAGCCATGTGCCTGCGCGCTAGAGAAGGGACGATGGCACACGTATTCAGCACTATTTCGCACGGACAGTGTGTTCATGTGTGTGCCCACGTGCTAAAGACCTAATCAGTGAAGACCGGGCGTGCGACCAGCGCCCTTAGCCGCACGCCCGCGTGCTCAAGACAAGGTAGGAATACAGCGCCCAGGACCATTTAGCATGGCCAATGCGTTCGTGCGCGCGCTGGACTCTCAACCGGGCGCCTAAGCGCCCGTACGAGGCCAACACCCTTCTGCTATTTTCTTAAATTTTCTTGACCAAATCTTGTACTATAAATATCTCTTATCTTATCCTCACTTCAATCTTTCTCTTGGTAAAAAACGGCTCTCCAGAAACCTTAGTTTCTTCTTCCTTCTCATATTTTCTCTCTTTCTTTATCTATGAATTTTTCTATGAATGTTAGTATGATTTATATTAGCTAAAATTAATCTTGGGAGCAATTGATGAAGGCTTAAAAGCCCATGTTTTGAGAACTCTTTATGACATATTTAATGCTTTAGCTATTGTGCATTTATGGAGCTTTGAAATTTGGTTGTTGATATCATTAATCTTGGAATTTTGAGAATATGAATTGCTTGTATGATTGCTTGTTAGGGTTGGGAAAAAGTAGCTAAGTTTCCCCTCTTTTGACATGGAATCCAAAAGCATAAGTTAGAACTTCTAATGGTGTTGATGAGTTGATAATGCTAGATGAATGTGATGATGTTGAACTCTTTGTTATGTTTGTTTTAGGTAGCAAATGAGAGAAGTCTATGAGCATTAAACGTTCTTGACTAATCTTTTGTAAATGCATGGATTGGCTCAATGCTTAGACATAGTGTAATGTTTATAAATGTTACTAAGCTTGTTGATTCTTTGTAACTCAATGCCATTAATGGGATATCTTTAGTTTTTTCTGGACTTAAGGGGTCATTAGTGAGGTTTGACAAGAGATGTCAAATTCACTCTTGCAAACAACTATCTAAGAGGATAGAAGATATACCTTCACAACAAGTAGTGAAAGTATAGGTTGTAAGTTCAAGGATATATAAGAGGTTTAGAAGTGGAAATCAATTGCGCCCAAGGTCCCGTAATTTGTGTTTTAATCTCTTTTTAGTAGCTTGTTACATGATTAGCACTGTTACTTGTCTTTAAATTAGTAACTTAGAAAAACCAACCACCCCCCCTTCTTACTTGCTTTTATCTATGTATGTATATCTATATATAGGTTTGTATTCACCCCTATATGCATGAACCATTAGGAAAATCCCTCTTCTTTGTGGATGACCCCAATTTTCCACTATCTACTTAATTGTAGTTATGAAGCACTTTACGGCTTAAAAATAGTAACTTTGAGAGGTACGGCGAAAACCTCCCAAATTTTGGCACCGCTGCTGGGGAAAAGGAGTTTATTCTTAAGTGTTGGGACATATTATGTTTGAATATGTGCTAGTTGTGAATATGTGCTAGTTGTGAATATGTGTTAGTTTGTTTTCATTTTGGTTTTTAGTTGATTTGTGATTTTTGCTTGGCTTGGAGACGTATAGTTCGAGTTCTTGGTGTATGGTGGTGCGTACGCAATCCTCTTCACAAGAACCCCTACACTAGGACCTCGAGTTAAAGTTGAATTTGAAAAGGGCTAGGAGGCTTTCTTTGGAAAGTGTGAATAACACCCCTCCCATTGACCATTTTACGGAACCTTCTACTTCTATGGAGCACAAAGATGAGAATCTGGAAGGACCTCAACATCCTCACATCCAAGGAAGAGGTATTCCTTCGAGGAAAGTCCCACTAAGGGAGACAATGACCCCCAACCTTGAGCAATAACCTATGTGCATCACATATCTGGCGGTTGGACCAAATGGCACTTTGAGCTTAAGTCATGGTTGATACAATTGATACATTCATTTCTCGGTAGGCAAGGGGAGAACCCTAACAAACATCCCTTCGACTTCCACATGGTGTGTGGTGGTATGATTCCCGAAGGAGTAGATGAAGACCTCTACAAGTTGAAGGATTTCCCATTCTCATTGAGCCGTAAGGGATTGACTCCACTATCTACCACCCGAGAGCATCACCACTTGACTTGATATAAAGAAAATGTTTCTCACCGAGTACGTCCCGCCCTCAAAGTCCGCCGCCTTGAAGAAGGACTTTAGCAACATCATCTAATGGCATGAAGAGTCATTCTACGACTATTGGAAGAGGTTAAAGAAGCTTCTCTCGAGCTGTCCTTATGAGATTTGGTCTACAACTTTTACAATGGTCTTCTTGATGAGGAGAAAAGGCTAGTGATGGGATCTTGTGGTGGTTCTATTGGGAACAAGACTTCGAGGGAGGCTATGGAGCTTTACGAAGAGTTAACAGAGGAGTCGGGGAATTTATGCAAGATCCGAATTGAGGAGACAAAATCCCAACACCACAATTTCTCCTTCCAACAATGGGAAACTTGAAGATTAAATGTTGGTTCTCACTTCTATGGTGAAGTCCTTCATAACTAAGTCCGAAAATGTGCCACATTTACAGTGTTATGAAATTTGTTCATTGGTGTATCCTACAGACACTTTCCTCATTTGCAAGATGATTATGTCGAGGAGGTGCATGTTGTGGTATATCAAGGAGGCCAAGGATACCAAGGTTGGCAAGACTATCAAGGAAATCAATGGTACCAAGGTGGCCAAGGCTACCAAAATCGGCCTTACAATGCGGATAATAAAGATCGCCTAAATCTCCGATATGGAAATGCACAAGGAGGTCAAAATGCTCAACCTTATCACCCTGCTCAACAACAATATCAACTACCTCAACCATAATACCAAAGGCTTCAAGACAAGCCCCACAATCAAGGTGAAAGTCCGGGGTTGTCAAAAGATGAAATCATGCAAGCTATTGGGAAGTTGAGTATATGTGCAAAGAAGGCCAATGCCGAATCAAGCATAAAAAACTTAGAGACTTGAGTGAGCCAAATAGCTCCAGCTTTGAATCAGATGGAGACATAAGAAAAGGGCAAACTTCCATCTAAACTGGAGCTTAACCCTCGATAAAATGTGAGTACAATCTCATTGAGGAGTGAAAAAGAAGTTGAGGAGTCCCTAGGCAGATTGTTGTTGAGCGGGTGATTGAAAAAGAGGAATATCTTGAAAAGGAGGCCGAGGAGTTGGCCAAAGAGAAGGTGAACAAGGGAAAGGATTGAGAAGGAGACCATTGTGCCAAGGTCGGGATCAAACCCCGAGACCTCATCCATTCCTCACAAAAAAAGCAAAGTGGTGGAGATCCCTATCTATGTGCCGGAACCATCATTTCTGGGAGCATTGAAGGATAGGAGAACAAAGGAGGACAACAAGGACATCTACAAATTCTTTCGATACGAGATCACCCCAAGGACGCCTTTGGCATCCAGAGGTAAACATTCCACTCTTGAATGCTATAAATCAAATTCCTATGTATGCTAAACTTCTTAAGGAATTGTGTGCCTTTAATAGGAAACAAAAATTGAAGAGTAATAACAAGAATGGAAAGAGTGAATATGTCTCCGACATGTTTAATGATGAATTGCCTCCTAAACGTGATGATCTGGAAATTTTTACAATCCCTTGTATTATAGCAAGAAAATGTGTTAACAAGGCCATGCTAGGTTTAGGTGCATCCATAAATGTGATTCCATATTTTTTATATGAGAGTTTAGATTAGGCACTTTACACAAAACTAGGGTTGTTATCCAACTAGTCGATCACTCTGGCACATACCCAAAAGGTATTATGAATGATGTGTTGGTGAAGGTGGGTTCTTTAATGTTCCCTATCGATTTTTATGTTTTTTAAATGAAGGTGGTAATCTTACTAAACCTATTCTATTAGGTAGGGCATTTTTAAAGACCTCAAGGACAATAATCGATGTGCATAAAGGAACACTAACCATGGAGTTTAATGGGGAGAAAATAGAATTTGACACTACCAATTCTATTGATCATCCTAGTAAATACCATTCTTGCCAAGCTATTAATGTTGTTAATGATGTAGAGCAAGATATTTTTGAGCCCAAAGATGGTAGTTCCTTGAATGTTTCCTTAGATGATGATGTGAATTGTGCTTTTATTGCAAATGTCGTTAGTACTAACATGAAGGAAAACAACGATGATGAAGACTCTCTTGGGGAGGCAATCTCCAATAGACCTCATGCACCTATAGGAAAGTCGACAAAAGTGGGTTTCTCTCCTTCTCATGTGAAGACTTCGGTGGTAGAGTGCAAACTACCACCAAAAGTTTGTAAATGCTCATCTCTTGGAGAAGGAGAGAAACCCCTGATTACTCATTCAATCGAGATATTGCCGTGGAGCAAAGAGGGGAGTTGTTGAGCATGTTGGAAGAATATGAGCAAACCCTAGCCATTGTGCACCAAGTCTTGTTGGGGGATCATGTGAATCCCAAATGTTTTGTCTCGGATCAAGGAATCGAGCATCTTAGTTCATTTTATGAATAACTCCAAGAAAGAGAATAAGTTGTGCCAGTTAAATAAACTTTGTTTTGATCATCCGGATGCCACTCGTGACATTTCGTTGATGTAACTTTATTTATGCTTGTTTCATAGGTCGTTCTGACGACGTTAAATAAACTTGGTTTTGATCACATTAAATTTCTTATTTCCTTTTGTTTTGAAGCACTATTATGCTTGGTGTGCATGGTTCTTTTGTAGGAAGCACTTGATTTTGGAGAAAATGGCAAGGAGGAAAAGTGAGCAAACAGGGTATGACAAGTCCAAGTCATTGACCGTGCAGACGTGCATGGTCCGTGGATGCTAGAATTTTCAACCAAGGAGATCAAAGAAAACCCCAACTCGCGGACCGTGTAGATGTGCACGATCCGCAACACTCAAACATTCCTCCATCTCCAAATCACCCATCTCTTCCTTACCACCCCAAATACTACCCAAACCTACTTAACTATAAACACAACTCGAAACCAATGAGGTACTTCTCCCTTCATTGTGATTTCAATGCTTTACTCAAGTTTTTATGTAGGATAAGGATTGGACTTGCTTGGTGAAAGGTTGTGGGTAGAGTATATTATGGTTGTGGTAATTTGTTCATTAGCTCTCATGATTGTGCCACTTAGGGTATATTTTGGTGTTCATTTTTCATTGTGGGTATTCTCTCATTTTCCCTCCTTGACATGTTTCCTAGAATGTTTATTTTCATTGAGGACAATGCACACTTTAAGTGCGGGGGATTAGGGGAATAAAATGACATTTACGATTTGCGGTTTAGTTAGTTGCAGCAAATAGCTCTTTTGAGAGCATTTTTTATCCAAAAAAAATGAATCCTGGTAAGTTGAAAACCCGAGAGGGCAACTTACGCAAAAGTGGGAAACCCTGATAGGTTGAAAACCCGAGAGGGCAACCTATGCAAAAATGAGAGACCATATGATGTGGAAAAATGTAAGGGTGAGCATTGGAAAAAATGTGTGAAGTTGGGATGAAAACCTGAGAAAGCTCCTACGCAAAATGAGAGAAAATGAGAGAAATTGAAAATTTTTATGCTTCTCTTGATTTGTCGATTGAGTGGCTTTTTGGGTAGAGTAAGTTAGTTTGGCATTATATGTATACCTCACTTTTGTTATAGTTTGTTGGCTGTTTAGATTATCTTAGCCTTTGGAATGTGAGAGTGTGAGAGATTCTTATGTCTTGGGGGCTTGGATAGTCTAGGAATAAGATGTTGGGTGTTTTGGAAAAAAACTTTTGCATGTTAGTTTACGCATAGTTCTTTGCTTGTTCTTGTTTACTCGAGGACGAGTAAAGGTTTAAGTGTGGGTGATTTATTAGGGGAATAAGATGATACATATGATGAGTGGTTTAGTTAGTTGTAGCAGATAGCTCTTTTGAGAGGATTTTTAATCCAAAAAAATAATTAAAATAACAAAATAAAAAGAATCTCTCTAAGTTGAAAACCCGAGAGGGCAATTTAGGCAAAAGGGAAGAACTGGATAGGTTGAAAACCCGAGAGGGTAACCTATGCAAATATGAGAAGCCAAATGGTGTGGAAAAAGGTGAGGGTGAGCATTGAAAAAAAAGTGTGAAGCTAGGATGAAAACCCGAGAGGGCTCCTAGGCAAAATGAGAGAAAATAAGATAAATTAAAAAATTTATGTTTCTCTTGATTTATCTATTGGGTGATTTTTTGGGTAGAGCAAGTAAGCTTGGCATTATATGCACACCTTACTTTTGTTATGGTTTGTTTGTTGTTTAGATTATCTTAGGCCTTGGGATGTGAGAGTGTGAGATATTCTTATGTCTTGGGGGCTCGGGTAGTCTAGGAATAAGATGTTGGGTGTTTTGGGAAAACTTTTGCATGTTAGTTTCTTGTTTACTCAAGGACGAGTAAAGGTTTAAGTGTCGAGGATTTTGATGAGACATCAAATACATGTATTTTCCGAAGCATTTAACATTTTTTTTGTTACCATTTTGTTGAAAGATTGCTAGATTTACGTAGGTTTGGGATTTAGATGACCATTTTTTATTTTCATATCTAAATCCTTCTTTTCATAACCCACTTTGAATATAATGGAATTGTGTCCTTATAAGTGATGTGCTCATCTCTTTTGAGCACATTTGAGACTCATAATTGTAAGAAATTAAGGTTGCTTATGTAAGGTTAATGGACACCTTGTTAGGGTGATGACTTAGGAGTTTTTTTGGAATGCCTTTTTGTTGATCGTGTCATGATGATAGATTCAAGAATGAAGATACATGAGAAAAACAAGAGTTTAGAAGTGAAGGCCAACACAATTTGGTAGAAGAAAAGTCCCGATTCGAAGAACAAAGACCAGTCCACCCACGCGAAGATCGGCTAGCCGACCAGTCCAGTGAAAAAGATCGGGTGCACGGCAAGCATCTTTAGCAGCGCACCCGCGCGCTAAAGAAGGAACCGTGAAACACGTTTTCAACACCTTTTTGAATGGCCGGTGCGTTCATGTGTGCGCCCTACGCGCTGAAGACATGATCGATGAAGACCGGGAAGGTATCCAGCGCCCTTAGCCGCGCACTCGAGACAAGGTAGGACTATAGAGCTCAGGACCATTTAGCACAACCATCAAATTAGTGCGCATTATCAACCAGGTGCATTATCGCACACACGCGGCTTGCGCTCTTCTGCTATTTTGTTGACTTTTTCTTGACCAAATCTTGCACTGTAAATATCTCATATCTTATCCTCACTTCAATCTTTCTCTTGGCCAAAAATAGCTCTCCAAAAACTCTAGTTTCTTCTTCCTTTCCAAGTTCTCTCTTTCTTTATCTATGAATTTGTCTATGAATGTTAGTATGATTTGTATTAGCTAAACTTAATCTTGGGAGCAATTGATTAAGGCTTCTAAGCCCATGTCTTGGAACTCTTTATGACCTATTAAATGATTTAGCTATTGTGCATTTATGGAGTTTTGAATGTTGGTTGTTGATATCATTAATGTTGTTGAAAGTTTGAGAATATGAATTGCTTGTTGGGGTTGGGAAAAAGTAGCTAAGTTTCCCCTCTTTTGATATGGAATCCAAAAGCATGAGTTAGAGCTTCTAATGGTGTTGATGAGTTTATAATTGCTAGATGAATGTAATGATGTTGAAATCTTTGTCATGATTGCTTTAGGTAGCGAATGAGAGAGGTCTATGAGCGTTGGACATTCTTGACTAATCTTGTGTAAATGCATGAATTGGTTCAATGCTTAGACACAATGTAGTTTTTATAAGTGTTGTCAAGCTTGTTGATTCTTTGTAACTCAATGCCATTAATGGGATATCTTTAGTTGTTTCTCGACTAAAGGGGTTATTAGTGAGGTTTGACAAGAGATATCGAATTCACTCTTGCAAACTACTATCTAAGAAGGATAGAAGATTTATCTTCACCACAAGTAGTGAAAGTAGTGAATATGTTGTAAGTTCAAGGACAGATAAGAGGTTTGGAAGTGGAAATCAATTGCGCCCAAGGTCCCATAATTTGTGTTTTAATCTCTTTTTAGTAGCTTGTTGCATGATTAGTATCGTTACCTTACTTTGCTAGTTGTCTTGTCTTTAAATTCATAACTTAGAAAAACCAACCACCCCCTCCCTCCCCCTCTTTACTTGTTTTTATATATGTATATATATATATATATATATATATATATCTAGGCTTGTATTCACCCCTATATGCATGAACCCTTGGGAAAATCCATCTTCTTTATGGACAACTCTGATTTTCGACTATCTACTTAGTTGTAGTTAGGAAGAACTTTTGGGCTAAAAAATAATAACTTTGAGAGGTACTGACGACGACCTCCCACTCTATCATGTAAAACACCAAACAATCTATCTAACCACCAACAAAACAAGATAAAAAAGTGTTGATTGTGCTAAGAAAACATCAAAATCACGTGTCATCAGTAACCCTCTGTAAGTCTAGGATCAATCTCTAGTATTAAGGTTTTTCCTGATACATTCTAGCTGAGCCTTTTCGCAAAGCACAATATAATAAGGATTGTTTGCTTCTGATATCAACTGAGGATATTTGTGTCATTTAAACTTCCCTGATGTACGAAAACGATGTCGTGTCGTTCTTCTTCCTTGTTCCTAATTCAGCCTTTTGTTTTTGTCTCTTCGTCTTTGTCTTCTCCTCAACCCCCATTCATCTTCAGCAGAATCTTCCCTCCTTCTCTGCCTTCTTCAATCTTTGCTTAACATCTTTGATTCTGACTTTAGCCCTTCTTCTCCTTCAAATCACACCCATGCCACTCCATCATCTTCGATGATCTCAGAAACTAGAGCTTCGATTGTGAGCAGCGATAGTAATTAAACTAAGGGTAATATGTCACGTAAATTGAAGCTGGTTTAGCTTAATTGGAACCACTCTTTCGTTTGGGAGCTTCCGGAGACCCCGAAACTTATACAATGCCCAGGGAGGTTAGTTATTGTAAAAATAATGCAGAATTTCCTTCAGTTGGATAATTATTTCTTTAATTTATGCATTTTATGGCTTTAAGAGTTCATTTGTTGTCGGGTTTTCTTATTTAATATTGAAAAGTCAGGATTTTTTAGTGTTTTGCAATTTCAGTTCATTGCAGCGGAGAGAACTTAGTTTATAACACTGAATTGACCTATTTCTGATTTGTTGTGTGAACTGTAAAGTTTTGATTTTGACTGTATATTTGATGATATCATTGTGTGCTTCATTTACGCCCATCTGTAGATTACTTGTTCTTCATCATAGAAACATCCATCCCACGTATTAGAATATATTGTTTAAGCTGTGCAGCTTGGTCATGTGCATTGTTAACTCAAAACCTACCAACGTTCTCTTTGGATCCGATTTTGAGAACTGTCTCACCGACTAAGCCTTGTACATTCTCGTAGACATTTCCTCACCAGATAATTTAAAGCATGCATGTTACAAAGCACCCAAGATTTTGAAGTGGATCTTGGACTCGTTAGTACAATGTTTACTATCAGCTACCGTAACTAATGCCTTGTTATTTATTTCTATTTTACGCTTTGTTTGTCCCAGAGAAAGCTAAGTGATGATCTCCCTGAACTAATCAGATTGAAGCAATTGAAATTATTTGTTTAAGGAAATGCTTATGATTGTCGTAGTCCATTACCTTCTTTAATAAGGTTATCACTCAACATGGAGAAGCTCGTAGTGAAGGTATTATGCTCCTCGGCTGAATTTCTCTCGCTGTCTTCCATTAGCTTCAGTTACTCCATCCGTTCGACATATAGAATCATGACTCTCCAATAAACAACTTATTTTTGGCAGTTTCTTTATTATCAGTACTTGTCTAATCGGAGATTCACATTTACTTTTGAAACTGATCTTTCGGTGTGGAACAGGTGGAGCAATATTTTTTGTAGTTTCATGTGAACTCTTCTAACGGATTCTGGAAGAAATCATTTTAGCATCAAATTGCTAATATATGCGGTTTCTTTGTTGCCACTTGTCGATATAATCCTTAATGCTACTTAGTGTGTTCTTGGTTTTCATAATCTATATTGACATGTTTGAAATTGCCAATTGGATTGGACCTGCCTAGCTGCTGTTGGAGCAAGAATTGGTGGTGTACCACTTCAAAATCAGATGTCTACGTCTTTGGATCTTTTAACTCTGATCTCTGATCAACTGAACCTTTTTAGAAAACAATTACCTTAACTCTGTACATCAACTCTGTTTGGATATAACTGATGTAAAAGTATAGCATTTTAGATATAGGAGAAGAATGTCATTAAAAAGCTCGAACGGGATAACGGGGGCTTGTATTTAGAGGTCTAATAAGTTGTCATTCTTTCGAATCCCATTTACATAAAAATCTTTAACCAACACTATGCAATGTTGATTATAGGTTCATCTTCTCTCCCTCTTCTTCAGTACCCCAATAGAGAAACTTCTGAAACTCCACCATGAGAACAAGGCCGCTGCCGCTCCCTACTTCAATGTCAACAAGATCTTCTTAAAGACGATTTTACCCTCTAGAGGCTCATGGATTCATAGTGGAATAAATCAGGCTGAAACATCGCGGTCCAAATCGGAGTGGATTGTACCAGCATGACGACTACCATGTAGCTCACCAGCGCCTAGCGATTATTGATCCTTCTTCCAACGACCAGCCTCTTTTCAACGAAAATAAGAATCATCATCACAGTGAGTAATTCTTCTATTCATGTTTGAATTTAAATATGATTAGTGAAATCAATTTTCATCAAGTAAGGTCAATTTTGTGTGTAGTTTTTGGATGTATTCACATTTAAGAGTAGTTAGCGGTTTTGGGGCGCGACACCATTGGATCATGTATCTTGATTCTGACCATAAAGAGTGTGGGAGAGGAATGGAGAGGCAGAGTTGGGATTGTGGGATTATGTTTTCTACATTTGGTACATGTCACTACCCGTGTTGTATTTACATGTGTTTTACATTTAGTTCAGAAAGCTTCGTAGCTAAAGTAAGCAAATTTTATTCAAATTGGCCCTACCAACAACACGTAGTTCCTTAGCTCGTTAAAATTGAAAATACTGAAAATGGATTATTGCTTAAAATTGCAGGGTAAGATTCTTAGGAAGATTTTGGGAGGTGGAATGAGGCTAGTTGGTGTGTTGTGCACTGCTTCACTTGTTTCATTGCAAGAGAACATTGGTAAACTCAAAGGCGACCAAGAAAAGGCCAAGACTTGAGCTGGTAACAAGCTTACCTCCAGTAGTCTTTATATGCATTTCCACAATCTCTATTGTTTAGTTAATGTTTACATCTTCTTTCAATTTTCTTAATGAGGCTGAGAAAATTTAAAGGTCTCAAAGTTTGGGTTCCAAAAAGAGGCCATTTATGATAACTTCAGCAGACACACTGCTGAAAAAGAATGTCAAACTCGGGGGCTGATCATAACAAGTAGTTTCTATCAATTTCAACGAATGGAAGTGGGTAACTACAATAGAAGCACAACTATGGAGGAGGGGACCGCAAATCCACCACAACAAGGAACCACACCAACTGAATGGGTATTTAGCCAGAGCTTAAAGTTAGGTGACATCTTTTTTTTTTTTTAAAATTAAACCATCCTGAGATGGAGGAAAGTTGTATTAGGCTTCCCAGACCCTTAATAAACAATAAAGAAGCCGAGGCTTAGTTTGTTTACAATGTGAGAGCATATTGCTCTTAAAGCAACACCTTGTTGCTTCCAAAATAGTTGAAGATACCTTGAGTAGAACTAGAGGATTACAAATACTAATGGCTAGGTAGTTGGCGCTCGAACTTGTTAGTGAAAAGACACAAGTCAGTCAGAGACAACCTTAACCTAAGCCATAAGCCTATCCTCTAAGTCTTCGTGAAACCTTTGCCAATGCTATATGATAGCTTTTACTTTGGAAAATCCTTTGAGGGTGGCCAGCCACTTAGCTTCCTGAGTTGTTCTCCATTTCGTCCGATCTTTACTGCCATGTGTCACCGTTCTTCCAATGGTCATACTCTGGTTAACCTCTTCCTCCTCAGCCTATTAATCTGCAATGAAGGAAACAAGAAAGAAGCAGTCTCTGTTCCTGTAGAAAACATGTGCCCGAGAAAACATATTATGTGTGGATTATGTTACCACTTGCTGTTCCTATTCTGACCCCATGAACTCCATTTTTATCTAGCTTAATCAAGCCTTTTAGGAAAGATGGAGTATTGCCTGAGTTTAAATCTCCATTTATGGAATTCTCCCTAGCATATTTTGCCAAAAAATCAGCCACCGTGTTTGCTTCCCTAGGGACATATTGGATTTGGTTTTCTGTATGCATCTCATGCAGATGATAGTAAAGAGAAAATAGTCTCCATGAGCCAGAGTAAGGATCGTGTATAGCTCTTATTGCATGCTGACAATCTGACTCTAGTACACTACCTCTAATATCTATTTCTAAGCAGATTTGATATGCAAAAATAATACCTTCCAGCTCTGCTTGCAGAAGGGAGTCTGATTTAAAGGTTTTAACTCTCATTAGTTTCACATCTCCCCTCCAATCTCTAATTATTACAGCACAAGAAGAGTCTACCCCATTTACCCATGATGCATCCGTGTTCAACTTAAGACCATTTGTTGGTTTTTCCCATTTAACTGCTGTAATGGAGATTTCTTTCTTCCTTTTTAGAGTTATACTAGGAATGATTCCTGCCTGAATTAGCTTATTATGTTTGTCAGGATTTCCTTTCAACGGATTTGCAGTGAAAATTATGAACAAAAGGTCCTTAATATTCTGAAAACATGCATCTACTGAAAAAGCAAGATTTTCATATAGTAGTTTGTTCCTGTGCGTCCAAAGAGACCATGTTGTAACAATGAGTGCAGCTATGTATACATAATTCAGATTCTTAGACCCTACCTTAATGGAGAGATAGTGATCAACTAAATGACTGAAACTCCTAAAACCAGGTGGATGTAAATTCAGAAGGCTATTAACTTTTTTCCACACTGCAGTTGCCTGGTGACATGAGTTAAAAAAGTGGTTGATTGAATCCGAGTGGTTCGAGCAAAAGGGGCATTTAGAGGCTAGTGAAAAACCAAGCTTACATAGAACATTTTCAAAAGGCAAAATTCCATTCAAAGCTCTCCAAATTAATATAGACATTTTAACTGGTATGAAATTTGACCATACCTTGTGTAAACTTCTGATGCTTGTACCCCTCTGCCTCAGAATCTTGTAAGCTGAGTTGACTGAAAAATTCCCATCCGTTGAAGGTTCCCAAATCAGTCTATCCTCATGTGAATTCTTGATGGCTACCTCCTGCAATATTGTAACTATATTGGTAGCCAAATGTGGCTCCAGAGAAGGAAGATTAGAGTCTTTGTTCAGGATGAAGGTGCTTAAGGTGATATCAGGGAAGGGAAGTTCCACATCCTCAGGCCATTCATAATATAAAGCACCTTCTCCTGACCAATTTGCGTTCCAGAAGGAGCATTCCCCTTTTCCATGAATTACTCTAGTCAATCTATTTGTTTTTTCAGTAATGGAGCAGATTCTCTTCCATACCTGAGATGTCTTATAGGAGACAGGTAGTGACCACAGATGGTGAGACCATTGAGTGGTGTTCTTTTGGAGCTTCCACCATAACTTACAGGAGAATGAGTCAACTGTGGCTTGAAGGTCTCTAAACCCTATCCCATTCTCTTGTATAGGCATACTCATTTTACTCCAAGCTCTCCATTTTTTTCTTGCCTCTGAACTATCAGTTGCACCCCAGAACAAACCAGATGCCATCCTTTCCATCTTCCTCAAAACTACCTTAGGAGGTCTTAGTATAGCAAACAAGTGGGTTGGGATTGAAAGAAAGCAATGGTTTATTAATATGATCTTCCCCCCTGTACTAAGCCACTTATTTTTCCAGTTATTTATGTTTTTTTCTAATCTCTCCAGTATAGGGTAGTAATATCTCTGAGTGTTCCTTCCTGTGAATATGGGAATACCTAGGTATTGAAAAGGAAACTCTCCTGTAGTCATCCCTAATGCCCTTCTTATGGTCTGAATTCTATCTGCTGGGGTGGCAGGATCAACATAGAAGTTGGATTTAGAAAAATTAACTTTCTGACCTGTTGTTTGCTCATATGCACTGAGAAATCTTTTAAATCTTTTCAGGTTTTCCTTATTTCCACTGAGAAATACAGCAGTATCATCTGCGTACATTAGGTGAGTTATCTGTGGGCATGTCTTAGGTAAATCAAAATTTTTCAGAAAACCTATTTTGAAAAGTTTTTTAATTCCTCTGGAAAAGGCCTCAGATAGTATATTATACAGAAATGGGGAGAGGGGATCTCCCTGTTTTATTCCTCTATTTGATGCAAAGTATCCTGATGCTACACCATTAATTATCACTGAGAAATGGGCTGAGGCCATGTTCTGCAGTATCCGGTTCACAAAAACTCCATGGAAACCAAATTTAAGGAGAATTGAATTAAGAAAAGACCATGATACTCTATCAAAAGCTTTCTGCATATCTAATTTGATGATTAGGTTCTGCTTCCTTGATTTCCTTTTTAACATTCTGGTCATTTCTTGCATCAATATTATGTTATCTGTGATATCCCTCCCTTTCATGAAAGCACTTTGCTCAGGAGATATTAGTTGAGACATGAAAGGCTTAATCCTTTCCATCATCATCTTGGAAAAAACCTTGTTCACAAAATTTGAAAGACTTATTGGTCTGAAATCTGAGAAAGTGACAGGTATTGTTCTTTTAGGAATTAATGCTAGCCATGTACTAGAAATAGCCTTAGGAATTTTACCACTTTTCAGAAAGTCATTTGCAGCTTCAAGTAAATCTGTTTTTACATTATCCCAGAAGGTGGTATAGAAAAAACCAGAATATCCATCAGGACCAGGTGAGCTGTGTTTATTAAGGTTGAAGACTGCAAACTTAAGCTCATGGATCAGGAAGGGAGATAACAGTTGATCATTTTCTTGTTCAGTTATTACTCCAGGTATTTCAGCTAGAAAATGATTCATATAAGTTCCTTGCTTCTGTGGTTCTTCTTCATTAAATAGAGCTTTATAAAATCCAACTGCTTCCTCTTTAATCTTTGTTGGATCAGAGATCCAAATTCCATTTTCATCTCTAATCTTACTGATTCTAGATTTAGTTCTTCTTTCCGTAATTGAGTGATGGAAATAACTAGTATTAGCATCACCATATTTAAACCAATTCAGTCTAGCCTTTTGCCTAAGGTAGATTACTTTCTCCTTTTGAGCCCTCATCAACAGCTGTTTTGTGTTATTCAGGTCTGTCAATATGGAATCAGTTGGGGTTTGTTGAAAAGAGATTTCCAAATCATTAACCTTATTCTCATATTGAATCAGATTCTGATCAACATTACCAAAGTGAGTTATATTCCACTGCTTTATTTCCTTTTTAAGCCTTTTTAATTTATAAACCATCCTATACATTCCTCTGTAGGGGGTGTCCAGGTTCCAATTAGATTCCACTAAATTTAGAAAGTCCTGTCTACTGGTCCACATCTCCTGAAATCTAAATGGTCTAGGGGCTTGTTCCTCAGATGATTGTATGGATAATAAAAGAGGAGCATGATCCGATGACAGTCTATTTAGAACATGTATTGAGCTGTTAGGAAAATTTTCAAACCAGTCTAATGAGCAAAGTCCCCTATCTAACCTTTGGAATATTAACTCTTTACATCGTTCCTTATATCTGTTATTGCACCATGTAAAGGAGTTACCTACAGTGGGAATATCATGCAAGTCCAGATCCCTTAGAAAATTATTAAATTGTTTCATGCTTTTTTTAGGGGTTGACTTCCTCCCTCTATACTCAGATACTAAAGCTACTGTGTTGAAGTCACCAATAAAAATAGAATGAGGAAGATTAGCTGCCTTTAGGTCCTCCCATAAGGATTCTCTGATTGATCTATGTACACTTGCATAAATAAATACACAATTCCAACTCAGAGAAGATAAAGAATCAATTATATTAACTTGTACATACTGATCGGTCTCACTTAAAACTGAGATGCTAAAAGACTGGTTCCAAAATAGCCAGATTTTAGCTCTCTGAGCAGAGTAAGCATTCTGATATCCAAGATCATATTTAAACTTAATGATCTTCTGATTTTCTTGCCATGGTTCAATTAGGCACATTATGTCTAACTTATGTTTTTGTTTCAGTATCTTAAGTCTATCTATTGAGGTACCAACTCCCCTTACATTCCAAACTAATACATTCCCAATTATGGTGTGTGTTATCATTTAAAAATTTTGGGGTTGGCTTTTTGTGTTGATCTGAGATTTCTACTAGTCTTAGCTGAGTTTTTACCTTTTTCTCCTGACTTACCATTGTTATTAGTAATCACAGATGAAAGATTCTGCTCTGAGGGTCTTACCTGAGCCTGTGGCTGCTCACTTTCTTTCTCCAAACTTACTTTCTCAGAGATTTCTGATGTTTTTTCTTTCAGTTCATCCTCTATGCTGGAGCTTTCCTCTGCTGAACCTTTTTGTGCTTGCTCTTCCAACTCCGTTTGTACTTGTTCTTTTAGAAACACAGGGGAAGTATTTTGGTTAGTATTAATATCAATTGATAATGTAGCTTCTGTGACTCAACTGTTTCATGGAAGATCTCTGCAATCTCCCCTTCCTGCTCTACCTGTTCATCATCACTGTCTTCCAAGGATTGGAAGGCATTAGAGATTGTAACTGTGTTCTTATTTGTTTCCTTTTCCATTGTGGGGGAATGGGTAGGGGAGTGGTTCTTTTTTCTCCAAATGGATGTGGTTATTGGCTTAGATATATCATCTAGTGAGTAAAATGGACCATTACGTTTTCTATGACTTACCTTAAAGAAATTTATGTTGCTATCAGTTAAGATTCCTGTGTTTATTGTTTGATTCTGCACATCCTTTTCCTTTTGTGAAACTGTTAGAGCTGATGTCCCTCCCAAGTTAGTTTCCTCTGTTGGGTGAGGGCCTGTTCTCGGCTTAATAGTGGCAGTATTCTCTACCTTCTTGTTAGCTATTTTCCTCAGATTAGGATGCAAAAAGTTGCAGCTTGTGTTACTATGACCAATTATTTTGCAGTGAGTGCAATATGTTGGCAATTCCTCATACTCTATTGGATATTCAGCTACCTTGTTTCCTATTCCTACCATAATTGATTTAGGGAGCTGAGCTAACAAGTCTATTTCTACACAAACTTTAATTGCTGAAGGTCTAGTTAATGCCATTGTTGCAGCATCCATCTTAAGAAACCTTCCTACCTGACTACTGATTCCAATTATAGCAGAGTTGTTATAGAAATGGAGTGGTAGTTTGTGAAATGTTACCCAAACTGGTACTATCGAAGATTCCACCGATGGGGAGAAATCTGGTGTCCATTTCTGCATCTTCATTGTGTAACCTTGTATTGACCACTGTCCCTTCATCCAACACCTTTGGTAGTCTTCATTATCCTGAAATCGAATCAAAACGTGACGATAATCAATAGAACCAATTTGAAATTTCGATTTAAAACCTATTGATTTGAAGGACTGCTGTAGCGATTCCATCTGCGGTTTCCCTCTGATGAACTTTCCGACGAGGGCGTTCTGGTAGTGTGAAGCTAGGATTTCTCCTTCTTCGGGAGGGAGTATATATGCTATCTTTCCCTTGTATTCTGTTGTCGGGTGTAGGTTTGGGGTATCCGGAAGGGACGAGAGGAGGGGGGGTTGTTTTGTGTTGAGAGCTTGGGCAAAGCTTCGAGCGACCAGTGGCTTAGGGATAGGATCCGGAGGCGGAGGAGGCGTCGGCGACGCCATGATCGTCCGCTGATGTGTCTATCAAGCAAATAGAGGAATCAGTGAGAATTGGGTGAGATCAGTAGCAATTAGAAATGGAGGTGAAGAAGAAGAACGATGACTGTGTGAAATCGCACGTTGATCGCACACAGGCACAGTAATGAGACCGTTGTCGAAGTGATCCAAAATCAAGTTAGGTGACATCTAGCTCCATTGGCTCACAAAAGGGAAAGATCCACACTCATACCATGGGCAGACAACGATAGTCACAGATGCGGCCTTTTGCAACAACTCGGGATGGACGGTAACGACTTGGTGGCAAGCATTCAAGGGACAAATGAGCATGGCAAGGTTACAAGACACTATAATCACTGACCACCACCCACGCAGAATTCGAGGCAATCTTTAATGCGATGAAGCATGCTAACAACAGATGAGCTACCCACTTACTAATAAAGACAGATTGCGAAATTGCCTAGCATGTATTAGGAATTTCCTAGACATACCTACAGGAGTCAGAGGTCTAGTTTTTATAAAAAAATATTGAATTCCTCTATATCATCCCTGCCTCTAATATTAGTAAATCCATTCACAACGCATTACTAAAATCAGTCCATGACATATGATCTCTAATATTTCTTTCACTCTGAAACCAACTTTTCCACTTTCCCTTCCAGATATAGTTCTACAGCTTCTATTATATAAAGATCATAGATTTCATAGTAATTGAAGAATTTTATGCATTATCTAAGTCAATCATTATGGTTAACACTAGAAAACACAATCAGCTCTACCATGGCTTGATTTCTCCCAAAGTTCCTTCCTATTTTCCCTCTCCAATCATTAGAGTTAAAATTATCTTTATAAGCAGGCTTAGAATTCAGTACACCGGACTTCTCCTAGTAAGATTAGGATCAGAACTAACCTCCCTTTCAGCTTGCCCTGTTGGAGAACTTTGAGATTGCATATTGTTAAGAGTTCTTGGGAACTTCCGTTCCTTTGTTGCTCTCTCCTCATACCTGCAATTTCTCAAACAAGTGCTCTATCATCTTGTACATCTTTTTCTCTAGCTAGTCTTGTATTGCTTGTTGTTACCGAATGACTTTAGGGCTGGCATTTTGAGCCAAATTACCGTAGTAATCAATTTACTAACCGAACCATGTATCATTTGTGCTGAATATGCTGGTAACAGATGATGTGGTATAGTAGTACCGTACCATACACCTATGATGTGATGGTAATGGTATTGAAAAAATATTACCATGGTACTACCGTACCGTACCATACAAATATACATTAAAAATATAATTATATTATGTACACTATGAGATTTTATATAGTTATAATTTAGTCATTCATTAATATTAGAACCAATAGAAAATGTTTGAAATATGTAGTCTATGTTTTGGTTCCAATATGTTGGATATCGTGAAAAGTGTAAATTATTTTTCTTAAATAAGGTTTCTTTACAACTGATATTTTTGTATTAATTATAAAAATAATAAATTAAAATGAACTTTTATTTCTTATTACTTACTACTATAATTTTTATTAGGTGTCATCTTACTTTATTATTATGATTAGAGAATATTTAATTTTCTAAAATTATGCTTATGCAATATAAATTTTAATTATTTATAATTTGTTTATGTATAAAAATTTAATTCATTATATTTTACATTTTGTGGTATTCTACCATACCATACCGATATCAACCGACTTTTTTGTATACGTTGGTATACCAAGAATTTGGTACGACATTGGTTTTTAAAATAATAGACCAACATTATCGGTATGTTACATGGTATTAGTAAAAAAGTGACGGTAACCGTACCCGATCCACCCCAAATTGATTTCATTTTTTATTCCTTCTATTCTCTAATTCATCTCTTGCTTCTGTAACTTCAGATCTCGAGAGATTTCCCCAATTATAATGTCTGTCTTTCAGGTGTTGTTTTAGTACTTTCATTCTCATATTCTCAGCCATGGCTCCGAGGATTGTAGAAATCTGATACCACTTACAATAACCTCAGGGTTTCAAATAGCAAAATAAAGAATTCAAGGCCTTTATTTGAAAAAGAATATTGCAGTTTAGTACAATTTATGGAAGAAGAAGAAAAATAGCAAAGAAGAGCAGTTCACCTTTAAGCTTTTTTATCTTCACCATTATGCATGATTTAACCAACGCATTTGACATAGTTTTTAGTTTGATTTAGTTGGTGGATTGCTAGTATCAGTTGATTTTACATGACAAGGGGTTTAGATGGCCATGTTTGGTTTTCTTGTCTAAATCTTGCATTTTGTAGACTTAATCGGTACTAATGGACATCTTGTCTCAATAGGCTCCTTAATCTTCACTGTGATCATCTTTAGTAGGTCGCCCGTGGGTACTTTTTTTTTATTACATTCTATGTGAAGGCCATTCGCAAGAGCGATAGAATATTGAAGCCCGTTCGCACGGACGATAGAAGAGGTGAAGGCCATTCACATTAGAATGGTAGAAGATGAAGGTCATAAACATCAATGCGTGGTAGAAAGAGATTGAAGTCAATGATAGGTGGCTTGGGAGTTCAAGATGTCCAAAGAAGAAAACGGTGAATCATGGTCCGAGGAGTGTTGCCTTAGTCCGAGAACAATCCAGGAAGAATTAGCCTTCAAAGATGGTTCCATTGGATTTGTCTTCTCGAGTAATATAAAATCGACTACTAGAACTCCCAATTCGGACTAACGGTTCACCCGTGACAAGGAAACGAAGTTTAGCCAACGAAGCACCAACGGCTCGTGACAATCTTCATGGCCCGCACTATACAAGAATTTAGGGGTTCCATGAAGACCAACACGAGACCAGCATGAGACCTTCACAAGGCAGGCGTCATGCCATGACAAAGACCCCAGACCGTGGAGCTTGGAGATGAAGAATTGAAGATTTGGCTAAGTATGGAATCAGTCCTTGAAAACCTTCATGGGACGGGACAAAAGTTTTGAGCAAAGACCACAGGGTGCTTGTGGTCCCTGAAAACCTCCACGGACCATATAAAACTCTGAGAAAAAATTGTGTACTGTTTGCGGTCCGTGACAATCTTCACGGACCGTGGTAGGAAACCTGCTTCACGGACCGCACTAGATCCCATGGTCCGCGGCTCTGTATATTTATGGACCATGCCAGATCCTATATCCCGTGATTGAATGCTTCATGGACTATGACATCCGTGCTATTCTGTGAAGCCTTAGCATTTGTCCTAGGGTTTTGCTATTTTTGGCCTATTTTAAGGCCCAATCTCTTACTTGTATATATAGAAGCCTTAGTCTTCTACTAAACCATTAGGAAGTAGAATAGAAGCTAGATATAATGTAGAGTAGATTGTCTCTCTAGTTTAGAGTGAAGGAATATGAGAGTTATTCTTCTCATTCCTTCTCATTTTATTTTCCTTTCCTTTCCTTTTCATCTTATTTTCTAGATCCATGGCATCTAACCTATTATTTGTCATGGATCTAACCTTTGTAGAGTAGATTTTGAGTTTGGGATTCATTTTGGCACTTGGTATGTTCTATTTGATTTATGAGATTCACTAGAGTCATCATATCTTTGTGTTTATGATATTATTGTGATTGTTCTTGAATGTTATAAATGCATGAATATTACACCACATATAAGCACACACCTTGGGCTGTATTCATATATGGTGGAATTATCGATGCCCCCTTGGGAAGAGAAACTTGGATGTTTGAATGGGTAGGGGAGAATGATTCTGTGTGGGTGTGTGCATGGGAGATTCGAGAATGCTCTGACCTATTTAACGTCGCACTAGTCTTAGCTGACTTTGTAACTGTTGTCTGAGAGGTTGTGGGTAGAGATAACTAATAGTAGCTAGCTAGGTGTCATTTTGAAACCCTAGTATCATAGATAAGGTGCCTGCGACCCTCGGGCTAGCATATAATGGACCGGTAAGGAGTAGTTGTATGCGTGGTGGAAGCCCGAGACGTAATAGAACGGGGGAGAAACATACCTACAACGATGGTCAGACCTCGTTGTACTCCCCTAATTACGATGGAGGTGCCGATGGACGGTTGCGAACTCACCCACCGTGACAGGGATGAGGAAGTGTATGCCATCAGCCACACCACGTGTTGTGAATATACTGATAGGTCTTTTGTAAGTCTTTATGTGAATGAATCGAGGATTGAAGCATTAGAACTACCATGTTGCTAAATGATTCCCAAGTACGTAGTTTAATTTGTAGCTTGCATATTTACTTTTTATGTTTAGTAGTTGATAGTTGAAAATACCAACCCCTACCCCCCTTTGCATGTTTTCTTTACTAGGTATTCCTTTCACTCGTGCAGATTGACGACCCCCATGAGGCTGTGTTCTAACTAGTACTTGAGCCCTAGCATCTCTGTGGACAAACCCAGGGCTTGCTGCTTACTACCCTTTGGTAGCTTAGTAGTGAGAACGGGTGCAGAATATAAATCTCTTATCTTTTGACCCCTAAGCCCCTTGGCTCTTGTTCTAACGACGCCCGGGTTGGGGGCAAGTCACTTTTGAAATTCACAGAGAAAGGTGAATATATAATTCTAATTGCCTTTTGATTTCTATTTCTTCTACTACTTCTTCTCCTAACTGCACTAAGCGCTCGTTTGGTTCAAGTAGGGGAAAGGAAATGGAATCAGGAAAGGGAATGGAAGAGAGAGGAAAGAAATGATATTGTATCTCTCAAATTTTTTGGTTCAACGATTGAAAAGGAATCAAGTTCTCCTCCATTCCCATTGTACCTGTTTGGTTCAAGAAGGGGAAACAAACTTTGATTTTAAAATTTTAAAATTACTTATACAAGATAAGTAATTCCATATTAATCACACATGCTAATAATAGTGTCAAAATTTCATATAAGTAATATTTAAGAATTAAGAAAAAAATTCTAATTTTTACTACAAAATTCTATGAAATATCATAAACCAATAGAAATTCAAATTACTACATAATAAATTAAATATTGTATGATATTCAAAAACACATAATTAATTCTCTGCTATAAAACAAACATTAATCATTCAATATCGAGTACCATATAAATCTAAATATCATTACTCCCACAAAAAATAGCACTTCCACGTAGACCCTTCACATATTGTTTTTTTTCAAATGGATAGGACATTTGAAGAAGATATTCAACTTGTTTGGCTGAGCCAGTTGGAACGTTGGCTGCCTCCATTGCCTCAGTTGGTGATAAGCTATCCAATTCAAGTAATTCACCCAAAAATTTGTTACACTTGTTAGCCATTTATTGTTCATGATTGTCAGCTCAAACTCAAACATTGTCCATAGTAGAAAGATGTCTATTCATATATTTCATAAAATGTAGCAAGGTTACCAATTCTGAGCCACCAAAATTATTGGTTACTTTCTCGGTTACCTTTGTACTTTTCCTATTTTTAGAAGTCTTCTTTTTTTTAACCTTCTTCAAGGGAGGAGCAAACTCAAGAGTTTCAACTTCACCATCACCATCACTTAAGTTAATGTCAACTTGTACATTTCTCTCATTTTCCATACTCCTCACTGTATCTTCAAATCCCTCTATGGGTTCCCTAGTTGCATAGCCTTACCATACATCTCCATCAAGTTATGCAAGTGAGTAAAAAGCACTCCATACAAAATTTTCCAAGGAGGATAAGCCTAGAAAATGAAAAAAATTAAAATCATATAAAAAGTATAACGAAATAAATTTAGTATATAAATGCATTGTATCATTTTAGTTTACTTTGCAATATTCATCGTACATAGATCTTCCCACGGATATCACCTGTCTTTGATCTTCCCATTTGAATCCACTCATTCCGAACATTTAAAGTATGGCTCTAAATTTGCTAACAAGTGTTTTCAATCGAGAATCAATGTGAGGTGTACACAGATCTTTCCAGAATATCATCTTCCATTGACCATATGGGAGGCCATCGTCTAGCCTCTCAAAGATATTATTCATAGGCCTAAATTGTGGCTAACTACTAGAAATTAGCTAGTGGCAAGTCAGGGTCGTCCATGAGGAAATGGGGGTTTTATCGAGTGTTAAAATGTAGTTAAAAAGCACACAGAGATGTTACTCTAAGTGTGGTGACAAAGTGGGGGGGGGGGTTTTGGCTTTGGAAAACACTACGCTTACTTTAAACTGCTAAATTAACAAACAATTACAAAGAACGATGCAAATACGATCACACTGGCACAAATGATGTAACTAAGATTATAACGAGTCTTGGGCACAATTGGTTTACATTTCTAGTCATCCTTTGATCATTAACTAATTATCCTATTTTTATGCAGTAATCACATATTATGGAGAAATTATTAGCACCTTTTGAGTGAAGACATTTCTAGCCTCTCCTCGGTTATAGTTAGAGTAAGCGAGCGGTGCCACACAATAACCCTTACCCTCCGGTCACTCTAGACTATCGGCGTCATAGACTTCCCCAAGAATAGCAATACAAATGGATACCCAACACAAATACCACAATATTCTACAAGCGAGAAACATATAGATAACACAAGTATATATACTAATAACGACTACAAGGATCAGCCTTCATGCTAATCGTTATTAGTGAACCACATTGACAATTAGCCAAACCTATTCAAATTCATCCTAAATCTAAGCAATTTCATCAATCAATAATCATAATTAGTTGCCACTCTGAATTATAACCTAGCCTTGACCAACGATAATCACATCGATAAAAAGTCAAAGTCTTACGAGTTTGACAAAAAACCTAGCAAATAATTAATCCATAATCATCAACTAGTTGATCATCCTAGTCTAAATAATGCATTGACCATACAAGAAAGAACTAAACATACTTGATAATTAAAGCACAAAATATGATGAATCAAATCTCAACATTCATACTAGAAGTGCTTACCAATTGCTCCCAAGAGTATATTTAGCCTAGATTAGCTAAACCATTACAAAAGAGTAAAAATTCATGGTAAACATAGAGTAGATGATGGATAATAAATGTAAAAAACAAGAGTTTTGGGGAGTAAGTTTCGAGTGGAGTGAATGAAGAGAGAGAGAGAGAGAATAAAAAAAATGAAAAAGGTAAATGCTGGTGTCTAATCCCGTCTTTGCAGGCCGTGCTATATGGTGCGACCCGTGATGGGTCTTCTTTCCGTCAAGGCTTCAGTTGCTACTAACTTCGCGGGCCGCGCTGTATGGTGCAGCCCGCAAAGGCCTTTTTGTCCAGCTTCTACCAATTGTTCACTAAATTGGCCTTCTCTCCCAATCTTCTTATTTCTTCGCATCTTCTTTCAAAACTCAAACTCTTCAAGACGTGAACACTTTAATTAATCTAAAACACTTCATAACTTAAAGAATTAGGTTATAAAATATGTGAATTCATCCTAACCCTCTAATTGATAAATTGTCAATTTCTTTCCAATTAAGCCCCTAATCTATTACAAAATTAGATTTCAAATGTGCTAAAAAAGGGATATAAATTAAGCACATCAAAACACCCCATACTTAAACCTGTACTCGTCTTCGAGTTAAGAAGATGAATACTTAAGGTGGCTCCTAATTTTTTCATTACATAACACATTCGAAACCTTCACTTGAGAATACTTTTAACCCTAAACATGAGAAACTACCCATCCCCATATTTGTGCCTAAAAGATTCTACCTAAAAAATTTCCAAAACAATATTGCATCCAAGTGAGGTGTTCATCATCCAAAAATAAGGTGAAAGAAGTCAAATCTACCCAAAATTTTCCAAAGTGGCAAAATGAGCCTTCAAAATTTTTCATTTTCTCTCATTTTGCCTAGGAGCCCTTTCGGGTTTTCATCCTAGCTTCTCAATCTTTTTACCTCATGCCTAACCTTTTTCCACACAATTCAAGCCTCTAATTTTTGCATAGATTGCCCTTTTGGGTTTTCAATCTATCCGGGCCCTCATTTTTGCCTAAGTTGCTTGCAAGCGGGTTTTAAACTTAGCGAGATTAATTTTTTCATCTTTGTAAACCTCCTAAGAAGTTATTAATTACAATGGAAAATGAGAAATATCTTATCAAAAGCACATGCTAGTAATGAGGTTAACTAATTCCCCCACCCCACACTTAAAGTCTAGCATTGTCCCCAATGCACATAAAAGATCAAAGCATAGATGTGGAATAACGGAAAAATGAAAAGTACTCACAACTAGGACCACTTGGGTCCTGCTCCACCCTGAATTTGAGCCTGCCTTTGAGCCCTCTCCTACTGCCTGCAAGCTCGTCGAACCTCCAGGTCAACAACTGCATCAATCATATGCGGGGAATGCATCAGGGAAATAATGGTGTCGATGCCCTCCTCTAATCCCCCAATCTGTGACCAGCTATCTCTCACTTGGTCATGTACTGATGATGAACCTACTAAAAATGATGACTGATCTCCTGCTGAAATTGGTCAAATTGACCCTTGAAATGAGCATGCCAGTCAAATATCATGGTGTTCTGCTGCTAGAGGTAAGAGACCTAAAATGAGCATGGTCATCAGGTGCATGGGACTGGTCTTCATCATTAACCGGCTGCTTCTTATGTGCATCGGGCTAGTTCTCATAAGAGGGCGATGAAGGGTCTCAGAGTCTGCGGTCGTGAGCATTATGGCGACTAGAAATACTTGGCAAACTGTGGGTCTGGGTTGACCCACAATGCCCAAACCAGTATGAACTCAGTAATGGCTATGTGCTCCTATGGTAGCTCCATGAACAGGACATCCCGTTCTTCTTCACCATACATCCAAATGTAAAGACTGGAGGTGTCGTGCAACTGCTTGGTATGAATGAGCTCATTGGTGTTGTATACGTAGGTACCCGAGAGATATGGGACCGCTTGCATCGCGTCCAGTGTAGGGACATGCAAGCACCGACCAATGAAGGTTATCATCTCGTGGATGCTAATCTTTCCCTTGTCGACATGGGAAACATCAATGCAATGTCTCACCCAGAAGTCCATCCGATCCAGGTGGCCTACCTACTCTGAAGTTATGGCCGAAAGGAACCTCACATCAAAGCTGGGAATCTAAGTCTACTCACTGTGGCATATGATCTACATGGAAATAAGTCTGTGAGAAAAACACGGGGCCGGGTAGATGATGATCAAACTCTTATCCTTGTTGCGCCTTGGCCTCCCATTGATAGCTGGCCAGAAAATGCTCTCACAATAACCGGGTGCATCAAAATCTTCGACTCCGGGGCCCAACTCCGATCCAAAAATGTGGGCTAGGTTTGTATAGCTCATCTCATATCTCTAGTCATCCACGTGGAATGTGACCTACATGTTATCCTCACGCTCAACCCTCATCAGTGTGGTATGAAACGCCAGGGTGAGCAGGGGATTGGTCCAACGGAATCTGGTCAACAAGCCTTCCAGCCCTGCCATCCTATACAGTATGAACACTGACTCCCAAAGACCCAAAATCTCCAATGTTTCCCTATGGGTAAAATGGGTGGTATGTATAGTCCTCCCCATCAGGTTCGCCCACCTAATAGTAAAGTTCCTTGTGATCTGGGTCAATCCCATGTAATCAACGGTTGGGGGATGGGAAGAGCTAGCACCACCGGTAGTCGTATTCCTCTTAGGGGTCATGGCTAAATTATTAGTACCAACACAGTCAAAATAAATCAACATGACTATATTCTGAAATGTGGCACAATATATCCAAAATGTCACAACATGTGTCACTACCTATCACAAAGTGTCACAAAATTTCAAGAAGTGTCATAGAATTTCAAGAAGTGTCACAACATGTGTCACAAGTTCAATCTACCCAAAATTTCATCCCCAATATGCTACTAGCTCACCAAACTCAACAAACACCCTACTAACATATCACAAATGGTATCACACAATCCCAAACTATAGAAACAATCAAAAATTTGAAGAATACCCAATTTTCAACACACTTCAAATTCAATAATGAAGTGAGAAGTGTTACCGTGGGAGTAATGGAATGAGTTAGAAAACACCAATATGCCAAATGTATGCAAAGATGGTCAAATTTGACCAAAAATTCAAGAACCCCCAATTTCTAGGGTTCTTGAGTTTTTGAATCAAATTTGGGCAACATGGAGGGTAGTAGATGGTTGGGATATGGAAGAATGGAAGGAGCGTGGTGAAATGGGAGGAATTTGGGTGGTAGATGGAGGAATTTGGTGGTTTCCGACGGACTATGGTGGTGAGGGAAGGGTCTTGGCGGCGAATGGAACAAAGGGAAGGATGTGATTAGTTTTGGCTACTGAAGGGTTGAACAAATAAAAATTGGAAGTCGACCTTTGTGGGCCGCGCTATATGTCGCGGCCTGTGACACCCCTCCTGCTGATATGTTAATTTTTCCCTTACTAATCGCGGGCTGCGCTATATGGTGTGGCCCGTGAAGATGGTTCTGTCCACCTTCTGATTTTTGCCATTTTTCTTCGCGGGCCATGATATATGTCGTGGCCCGTGAAGGTTCTTTTGCCCAACTCACCATTTTCCTTCAAAAATTGCCATTTTTGGCCTCCAAAATTCCTCAAAAGCATTTCATCCTTACAAAAACACAACCAATGCAAACCTAGCATAATATTGCTCCAAAAACCAAATTAGAATTTTTTTTTGTTTGTTATAAACTTGATATGAACTAACGCATTAAAATTCATACTAGAATTTAAAAAAATTACACATGCATCGACGGAATACTCCGGATGATCAAAACCAAGTCTATTTAAAGTCGGCATCACGACTTATTCACATACAAAGAAAAATGAAGCTACATCAATGGAATTGCACAAATGGCCTCCAGATGATCAAAAATAAGTTTATTTAATGTCGTCGACATGACATATTCACATTCCAAAGCCTTTAGTCACTAACAAGATCGTCAAGAAGGGTTTTCTCAACTAGCTTCGGTTGGAAATTTTCATAATAGGGCTTCAAGCGGTGGCCATTTACTTTGAAGAATTTAGAAGTCTCCTCACTCATAATCTCTACTACTCCAATGTGTGAAAACTTTCACCACAAAAAAAGGCCCAATCCACTTTGATCGTAATTTGCCCAGGAATAGTCGAAGGCGTGATTGGAATATAAGGACTTTTTGACCAACGTCAAAGTCCTTTCTATTGATTAAGCTATCATGCTTAGCCTTGGTTTTCTCCTTATAAATTGTGGATTTCTCATAGGAGTCATTCCGAATCTCCTCAAGCTTTTGCAATTGAAGCTTTTGGTGAACACCGACTTCATCCAAACTCATATTGAAACTTTTATGGCCCAATATGCTTTGTATTCAAGCTTAACCGGTAAGTGGCACGGCTTCCCAAAAAACACCCGATATAGAGACATTCTAATCGGTGTCTTATAGGCCATTCTATTTGCCCATAAAGCATCTTCTAGTTGAATGCTCCAATCCTTCCTATTCGGGTTAATCGTGAATAGAAAGAGATTTGATCTCTTGAATGGAAACCCCGGCTTGGCTATTTGATTGTGGGTGATAGGCCGTGGAGATTTTATGAGTTACCCCATACTTCTTCATCAAAGCCTCGATCGTCTGATTGTGAAAGTGGGTTCCTCGGTCACTAATCATGGCTCGAAGGATCCCAAACCGGTAAAAGATGTTCACTTTTAAGAACTTCACTACCACTTTTGAATCATTGGTCCTAGTGGTCTTTGCCTCGACCCACTTAGACACATAATCGACGACAAGCAAAATATATACGCAACCAAAAGAATTAGGGGAAGGTCCCATAAAGTCAATCTCCCATACATAAAAAAAACTCACAATACAAGATACTTGTTTTTGGCGTTTTATTTCTCTGGGAAATGTTTCCCGTTCTTTGATACTTGTCACAAGATTGAAAAAATCTATAGGAATGCTTCATCATATCAGGCCAATGGAGACCACTTCCTAACACCTTCAAAGCGGTTCTTTTGGCACCAAAGTTCCCACCACATGCAAGAGAGTGACACATATTTAGAATTAAGGGAAATATGCAAATATAACCCTATGTAATTGAGAAATTGCAAATATAACCCTGCGGTAATTTTTAGTGCAAATATAACCCTAACTATTTTGCATAAGTGCAAATATAACCCTAAAGAGTATATTGCGGCATTGACTAGCTATTTTCGGCCATTGACCGACAGGAAATAACCAAAATGCCTTTTCAACCTAATACCAAAATTAAAAAGACAAAACCTTTGCTGCCACCACAACCACTAGCTTGCCGCCGCCCCACCACCACCACCACCCAGCCAACCCCGCCCATCCATCACCTTCCATCCTCGTCACAACCACCGGCAACCACCACCAGCCATCCTGCCACCACTGCCCAATCCCATCACTACCTAGCCAACCCTCCACCTTCCACCCCCGCCACCACCACTAGCCAGCCCCGCCACCACCTGGCGAGTCAAGATCTAGTGGCGAGTAAAGAAGATGGATTGAACCAGCGAGTCAAGATATGGGACAGAACCTTATAATCATTGAAGGCATTGTCCCCGCCATCGAACACTCCACCGTCGCTCAGCCTCAAGCCCGCTCAAACCCCAGCGCCAATCAGCCAAGCATCGGAGTTTCTAAACCAATTATTACCATTCTTCCCGGTGACCATAGAACATGAGCCCTGCCACCATAGAACCCCTCTTAAAATGAAAGAAAAAAACCACCACTGCCATAGAAAAAAACCACTATGGCCACCATTCCTGATCTACTCCTCTGCCACACTGATCCTAAACCTCGGTGCAAACCACCACCGCTCATACTCTCCTTCCTCCTTCTCATCCCGATTAACCTCACCCTTCTCCCTTCTGCCACGGTGGAGATCAAAACCCTAACAACCGATGCTGATTTGCTGCTGCTGATTCGGTTCAAGCGGTTCAGATTCATGCACACTAGCTATGCCACGATCTCTATCTCATCAGAGTCTGTGGTGTCTACTCTCGTAAACCCGACCTGGCCAAATTGGGATTCTTCCTCCTATCGGAGAAGAATCTGATCCGAGTCCTCATAGAGCTCCAGCAGAACAATGCATTCTTCGTTCTGGACTCGAGGTTCATCAACAAGCTCTTCAATTTCCAAGAGCTCTCACCGCTGCTAGCATCATTGCTTAATAGAATCTTCCCGTAACAGAGAACGGTGCAGATAAATGAAGAAGAAGCATTAGGGTAGGGGGTTTTGGGGGTTAAAATAGTAAATGCATCTTTTTTTGTTTTTTTTTCTAGAGGGGTAAAATAGACTTTTCACACATTTTGGCCTGAATCTACCAAAAAAGGTTATATTTGCACATAACCTAAATATCTAGGGTTATATCTGCACTTTCAGTTATCCCAGGGTTATATTTGCACTTTCTTCAATTATGTAGGGTTATATATGCACTTTGCTTTAGAATTAAACTCACATCACTCTCTGGGACACACCTCCTGATCATTTGATTTGGGCAATGCTTCCATAAATATGGATCGTCTCACACATAGTGTTTAGCCTTACTTCTCAACCTACCTCTTTGAGCTTTAGAGAAATGTGGGGGGAATTGTTGGGAGACAAGAAAATTAACTAGATCAGCATAACAAGGGTGAGCCTCTCTAATTGCAAACAAGTATTCATCAGGAAATTCTTCCCGGAAGGTTTCCCTCCTAGGCTTCTCAATAGCACTCTCCGACTCATCAATCGATGTTAACCGACTTAGATGGTTGGCTACCACATTTTCACTCCCCCTTTTATCCCTCACCTCTAAGTCAAATTCACTCAAGAAAAGTATCCATCTAATCAACCTAGGTTTGGCTTCCTTCTTGGTCATTTAGTGGCGAAGAGTCGTATGGTCCGTGAAGACAATGACCTTTGTACCAAGTAGGTACGACCTAAACTTTTCAAGTGAAAATGCTACTACCAATAACTCTTTCTCTGTGGTGGAGTAATTGCTTTGTACATCAATAAAAGTTATCGAGGCGTAGTATATAGCATGAGGGATCCTCCATACCCTTTGACTTAGAACCATACCAATGGCATAGTCACTAGCATCACACATAATCTCAAAAGAGAGGTCCCAAGTAGGGGGTTGGATAATGTGGGCGGAAACAAGCATTGTCTTCAAAGTGTCAAAGGCTCTTTGACATTCTAGGCCAACTATAAAATCCGCCTCTTTTTGTAATAATTTGCATAAAGGGGAGGCAATCTTAGAAATATGCCTAATGAAATGCTAGTAAAAACCCTCGTGACCTAGAAATGGCCTAACTTCCCTAACACTCAATGGGTATGGTAGGGATTGGATTGTGTTAACCTTAGCTTTGTCTACCCAAAGAACTTGGGAAGAGACCATATGACCCAATACAAAGCCTTTCTCTACCATGAAGTGGCATTTTTCAAAGTTTAATACAAGATTTGTTTCAATGCATCTCTTGCACACTAATGATAGATGGCTTAAACAACTATTAAAAGAATCTCCATGAACAGTGAAATCATCCATGAAGACCTCTACGAAGTGCTCAACAAACTTCAAAATTATACTAACAATGTACCGTTGGAATGTGCCGGGAGCATTGCATGGACCGAAAGGCATGTGCCTACAGGCAAAAGTGCCAAAATGATATGTAATAGTGGTATTCTCTTGGTCTTCCAGGGTTATGGCAATAAAAAGCAGAGGGAAATAGTCCTTCCTAGTTACCGCATTCAACCTACAGTAGTCAATGTACACTCTTCACTCGTTTTGCACACGAGTGGGAACCAATTCTCCCTCTTGGTTGTCTATCACGGTCACACCATTTTTCTTAGGCACAACTTGGGTGGGAATTACCCACTTGCTATCGGAGATGAGGTAAATCATTCCATCTTGGAGCAATTTAAGAATCTCGCTCTTCACTGCCTTCATCATTAGCGGATTAAGCCGACATTGGGGTTGCCTCACCGGTTTGGCCCCATCATCTAACAAGATACGATGCATGCAGTGGAAGGGCTAATCCCCTTGATACCGGAAGTGGTCCAACCAGTTACCTCCTTATGGGTTCTAAGAACCCCCCCATCAACTTCCCCTCTTTTTCCTTGGTGAGTTTACTTGAAAATATAACGGGTAAAGTATCTTCCTCACCAAGGAATGCATATTTCAAATTCTCGAGGTGCATTGAGAACTTCACTATAGGGGTTTAGAGGTAACTTATCAACAAAATTAAGCCTCTCTACAGTCTTAAGCAAATTTATCCTCAAAGAATAATCATGCAATTCATTTACGTCAAGACTATTTTATAAAGAGACCTTCAAACAATCCATGCCATCAATCACAAACATATATTGCACATAATCATCAACAATATCAACAATATCAATAGCATGGCAAGAATGACCCCCACTAGGAAACTTCATAGCATCATAAATGTTAAACTTCACAATTTCCCCCATTAAATTCCATGGTTAAGCACCCACTATGCACATCAATTTTTAGTTCTAGATGTTTTAAAAAATAGCCTCCCTAACCAGATAGAAGCGACACGTTTATCAGTTTCCATAACTAGAACATAGAAATCTGCGGGGAAAATCAATTTATCAACCTTAACTAAAACATTTTCCACAATTCCCCTAGGGTAGGCATTAGAATGGTCGGAAAATTGGATTGCTACCCCAGTTTCATGAAATTTTCCAAGATCTAGGGATTCATATAAGGGGTATAGAATCACACTGATTGACTGTCCTAGATCTAGCACGGAATTTTAGAAACTCTTACCACCTATGATGCAAGGAATGATAAACATGTCAGGATCATCACATTTAGGGGGGAGTTTATTTTGAAAATAGCCCGACACTTGACCACCAATTTTATGTTTTCACCATTTTTCAAGTTCTTGTTTCTCCTAGGGGTACATAATTGCTTAAGGAATTTAGAAAACCCAGGCACTTGATAAATGGCATAAGAAAGAGGAACATTTACCTCGCACTGTGGAAGACTTTAAAAAGCACTTTGTTCCCATCCTTGCAATTCTTGTCCCGCAAAGCTGCCAGAAAGGGTGGGGGTGGAATGATCTTCTCAATTTCACGTATCTCCGGTGGTTGAGTTACTTTCACCACAAGCTCCTCTTCTATCTCCTTTCCAACCTTCACAATTTCCTCGGGGTCTTTGATCTTCTTTCCACTCCTCAAGGTTATGGCATTATCATTTGGAAGCCAGGGGTTTAACTCCGGTTGTGATAGAATTTTCCCGGAATCTCTAGCTTCCAATCGAGCCACGGAGGATGATATTTGACTAACTTGGATTTCTAAACTCTTGAATCTCGTGGAAGAGCGGTCCTCCACATTTGTGATTCTAGTTACAGTTCGGTCTTCCAAGTTAGTGAATATATTTATTATAGCATGCATGAGCTCCTCATACTCCGACCTTGGTCTTCCTTATTAAGGGTTAGATGACCCTTCATCCCTTAGGTCGGGTTGTTGTGGTGCCTGATTGTGCCATTGATTTATTTTTTATTGGTGTTGTCCCCCTTGGCGATTCAGTTAATACACACCTTGGCCACATTGGGGATTTGATTACTCAGCTTGATCATCTCTCCACCTAAAGTTTGGATGGGCTCTCCACCCGAGATCGTAGGTCTTAGAGTACGGATCATACTTCTTCTCATTTCCTTGTCCCCTTTGGAAACCTTGACCACCGTGGTAGCTTTTATTCCCTCGGAAACCTTGGCCTTGTCCTCCTTGATAACCCATTGCCTTAGTCTCCTCAAATTCTTTATCTTGGATTTGAGGGCATGCATCAGTGGGATTTTCAACAAAGGCAACCCAAAAGCCTTGACTTGATGGACCCTCACCTTCATTAGCTCCTTGGAAGCTAAGGCTTGCACTTGCTCCTCAAGTTTGGGTGTTTTCAGATTTGGAGACTCTTGCACCCTTGACCTTTCCGTTACACCAAATTGTCTAGTACCATTGGCAATGTCCTTGAACAATACCATGGCGTCTTTAGGGCTCTTATTGGCAATCGAGCCATTACAAGCGGCATTTACCATCCTTATGTCTTCAGTGGACAATCCATCAAAGAAATAGTATACATGATCTTCTTCCTTGTATGGGTGATATGGGCAACTAGCTAGCAATCTTTTGAATATCTCCCAATATTCATATAAAGATTCACCAAAACATTGGGAGATATTTCTTAACTCCTTCAAACCCGCCGACTTGGATGCCGCAAAGAATTTCTACAAGAACTTCTGCTTCAGGTCCATCCATGATGTTATACTTCCCAGGGGGGGGGGAGCACCTTATTATGGTTCCCCATCATAGATTGTAACATGGCTCCGATAAAGGTGGCTCATGCCTGAAGTTTAATCGTGGTCTCCACCTTTCTCTGTTCGTGGGTTAATTTGCCCTATCCTGATTCTGTCTTTTCTAGTGTGCATCACAGGTTAGCATAGAGCCCAATTATGGTTTGGGCTTGAAGTCCACTCTTATGGAGTTCATAGGCTAGGTATACACCACAAGCACCCCCCGAGTCATGAAGACTAAAAGACACAAAGCGACGGCATTACCTGTGAAATAAATGCAAACCGATGTATTCTAACAACCTATTCATTGTTAATATTACTCTTATTGTCATTGCAAAGTAACAATGGCTTTTTGGATATACTTGTGACCTCGTTAATTTTCCTGATTTTAAAATTTGAATTTGAATCTTCCCCATCCATGTCGTCTTTGTGATAAGGCCATTTGTTTAGATTTTGTTTTCAAGGACCGAGATTCGATCCTTATTCTTCGCTTCAGTGTTCCAATTTTTCCTGACTTTGTTATTACTATATCTCTTAAATGAGGAATTTTGAATCAATTAATTTAATTCCATCATCATTCAGTGATTTATCCACTCAAATTCCGCCGTCGTTATGATATTTGTAAAAGGTAACCTACTTTTGTGTCAGAATATCATCATTATGCTTTTGAACTGATTGATCTTCTCATTTTTTTCCATTTCTTTGTTGTTGTTTGATACAATAATATATTTCTTTCAGTTTATCTCCTCAGTTGTCAAAACATTCATCTTCTCCGGTTGTCCCTAGTCCTTCCGCGAATCGCTATTCTTCATCCTTTATAAGAGTATGTTTGTTTTAGCTCAATCTCTCCTGTCTTTGTTTCATGTACTATATTTAATAGGGTATCTCCTCTTCAGTTTCTGGTGATTTACCTTTTGTAGTCTTGAATTATAAATTTCCGGTCATCTTCCAATGTACCATTTCCTGATTTAATTGACATCTGCTCTGAAAAGCTTATATCTAAGCTTTGTAACCCTGATTAAGATTTCTATTTCTAATTCTAGGATCCATGTCTGTCTGAATGTCTTCCTCTAACAATATCGAGTCTCATGTAGAATAAGTTCACTCCGATGGAGATTCCGGTCCTATCACCGGATTTTCTGCTATTAGCATATGTTGTCTGGTCCATATTTAGAAAACTTACATAACTATTTTCCTTTTTTCTCTTCATTTAACCTCCGGGCTCATGCAAACTCTGAATGTGTTCGCAATCCTCCTCCTGGCTATGTATCATGTTATTTAGCATATTTAAATTTTGGTCTTTAATTTCCTCTTCATCAACATGCTGTTGACCTTCCGTGTGCGTACAAAATCTCTTTATTGCAGTTTCATCCCAAGGGCATCGCTATTATGATGGGATTTCTCCAGATGTGTGAAAAAGTGGATGTTCCTTTCACCCTTGATTTATTTCGTAACTTTTTCCATCTTTGCAAAGTAAAAAATACCATAGATGAATTTACCTTCTATCCTGTGAATTTTGGTGTTGAGCTTATGAGAGGTTTTCCTAGTAATGTTGGTCCTTGGTGTAAATTTTTTTTTTCTGCAAAATTGAACCAAAACTCTGAAGTGGCCATTCCGTCTTGGAACTACAATGTTCCCAAGTCTAAGCTTCCTAGTCTAAGTGTTCATTTTACTACTTAATCTGAGATCGTGGTAACACTCCACGCTCATACACAACATCTCCGCCATGCTAATGCTGATTCTGATGCTGAAGTTGTTTTGTTCATTATTTTTTCATCATGTTAGATTTGTATTTTCTCATAGTTTTGACAATTGTTTACATCTTTTGTGCATTTGTCTGATCTGTGATATTTTCTTCTTTGTAGACAGGGACCTTGTTGGAGGTGCTATTGATAGATCATTTTTTTATGGCAATGATGAGGAAGTGGTTGAGACACTTGTCTAGCCTAATGATACTACTACAAATGACATCATCCAAAAAGGTGTCAACCAAACCAATACTGGAAATGTACTTGCTAAGGGCAAGAAAACTGAGGGTGGAAATGAGGATGGTGATCTCACCACTAGTGATTTGATGGAGAAGAAAAAGAAAAGGGGAAGGACTGATGGATCCTCAACTCATTTGCCACCCCCGGTAAAAATAAGGGTCACGGGAACTAGCCTCACTCTAAGGCTCAAGTGCAAACTGATAACCTTCAGGTAGAGGGGACGATACCAGATACTCTTTCCAAACTCTCTCTTTCTGATACTTTGGTTGTGGCAAGTTTGCTCAGAAGTTAGAGTAACTTTTGCTATACATTGGTACTCTACATTTGGATGATTGGCTATCTCGTTTATATATGTTTTACTCTGTAAGGTTGGTGAGAGTCTTCACCTCATAAGTGAGCGGCTTTCAAAGTTCTCCCCTGCAGATGAGTCGCTCTTGGAGAAGTACAAGACTAAGGAGAAGAGATGCATGACTCTAGAGACTTCCCTTAAAGCCGCGGAGGAGCGTGCGAACACTGCTGAGGAGTGTGCAAAGATCGCTGAGGAAGAAATCACCAAGCTTCGCTCTAAGCTGATGGAAATGTGTACAAATGGACCTACTTCCCCTAAGTATCCCCAAGATCTAGTGGATTGGCTCATTAAAATGAACTCGTTCTTTAAGTTATTTGAGAATGTTTCCAGCTCTGCTTGCACTGTTGGTTATTGCGAGGCTATGAATATTTGCACGAGTTGAGTCCGACTCTAACGGTGAAGAGCTTGCCCTCTTTGGCTAAATCAACTGCAACATTGGCAAAGTGGAAAACTATGGTCAATGATGGTTTTATTGAAAAAATTACCGATGGTGGGCATCCTTATGTCTTGCTGTCGCATCTTGCAGGTCTTCCTTCCTTGCCCTCTATATCAGAGCTTAAAAGTTTCCTGATCGATTACTGTGAAGGTCTTCCTTTTGTTTCTCCTGATGCTACAACGAC
Organism: Rubia yunnanensis; assembly: GCA_037428765.1. NCBI lineage: Eukaryota > Viridiplantae > Streptophyta > Magnoliopsida > Gentianales > Rubiaceae > Rubia > Rubia yunnanensis. The sequence goes on from CM075068.1 coordinate 58,740,350, forward strand.
CCCCATCCTATAGGTTGATGCGCAAGTGGAGAACCCTATGCAGGATGCCAGCCAAGGAGAAAAGACCCTCGTTGTTCAGAGCACTCCACCCTCTCATACCGAAGTCAGTTGAATTCTAGAATTGTGATTCGATTTGAAACAATATTAAATTTTTTGTAATATCTAATGGCACAATTATGGATTGTCATATTGAATATTTGGTTTGACTTTTCTAATATGTCTATTATGATTTTATACCTTTGTTTCATATTTGCTCGTATGGAGGGTTTTGATTTTTTCATCGACCATAAACTTTTGAATTTTCGTAGCTTTTTTGGGTCTAATAATCATTTTGGGAATTCTCTTGGATCTATGCCATCTAATACTTGGTGTCCTAGCCTGCTAATTGAAGTTTCTAGGTCCATATCCTCAGAGTATCTTTAATTATTCTCTGGTAGTCATTTATCCAACATTGGAGATTCAGATTTAAACTCTATTCCCTTATGTCTTGGGTGGAATTCGTCTGCCCCTTTGGTGGCTTCATTTGCTTCTAGAGATTGTCCATGTAGTAAATTTATTCCTGATGGTTATAACCTCGAGTATCTTGGTAAAAACATCGTGTGTACTTTACATGATCTGGAATCTGTTGGTACTTATGTTTAGGGGTGTTCATCGGTCCAAGACTGGACCGGACCGGATCGGAACCGGTTAGGACCGGGACTGGAATCACCAAAAATCTTGGACCGAAGACCGGACCGGTTAGTGGGTATTTTGGACCGGGACCGGACTGGAATAATTCCGGTCTTAGACCGGTTGGACCGGATTTTAGTATCCTTTATTTTTTTTACTTTACATTTTGCTATAAAAATGCCAAATCAATATTTTTTCCCCTTTAAAACACAGTAAAATAGAAGTTATTAGAAAAATTCACCTCAAATAATAAAAGAATACTAGTTATCATGAAAAAATCTAAACTAGTATTTTAAACTAATTCATTATCATTTTAAATATATATGTATGTAAAATACCGGTCCATCCGGTCCGGACCGGAAAAAAAATCTAATTTTGGACCGGACCGGAACCCGGAATCTAACAAAAACATGGACCGAGGACCGGACCGGAATTTCATCTATACAATTCCGGTCCTTACATTTCCGGTCCGGTCCGATCCATTTTACCGGTCCGGACCGGATCATGCACACCCCTACTTATGTTCGCTCGCTTAAGCTCCCTGAGCGTGTTGAAGAATGCGTGATGTTGTTGGGTCTACGCCTGAAATACATGCTCCTTGGTGTCCACGATTTAGAGGTTTCATGGACGAAAACTCTGAATGAAACTCAAGAGCACATTCGTGAAATGAAAAGGTTCTATTCAGAACAGAATGATCTTATCCACCGTCAGCAGCTGAATTTGATTATGATGATTTGTCAGTAAAAAGAGGCGAAGAATTTTGTTGAAGCAAAGCGCGCTTAGTAGAAGACTGGTATCATACACAAACAATGTTCTCACATTGATATCTTATTTGATCGGTTGAAAAAGAAATAAGATGAATGTGACCATCTTTCTAGCTATTCCATAGAGTGGCAAAGCAAGTTCGATGAACAAGTTGCTATGAATATCCAACTGCGTAGCGATAACTATCACCTTCGTGCTGAGTGCACACGTCTTCATTCGAATGTTCATCAGCTTGAGCAAGCTTGTTGTACTTATAAAGATGAGTTGAAGGCCGCATCTGCTAGTTCTCGAAGGTCAGCTGGTCAAGGTGTTTTCACTACAAGAGACAACACATTTTACCTCGGTTCTGGAGGGGTTTTTACCTCGGTTGTAAACCGAGATAAAAAGTACCTTTTTACCTCGATTTTAACTGACGTCGGTAGGTTTTATCAGTGACGCCAGTTACAAATAGAAGGCCAACAATTGATGAACATATGTGTGACCTCGTTTAAGGTGACGTCGGGTTCCACTCGGTGCAAGGTCGCCAAATGCACAAATACAATCGATGGTGGATGGAATGTTGCGACGTCATCTTGACTGACGACATTTCACATAACGTGTGGGATTGCATGACGTGGATCACTCACGTCCAGTGCATGCTGACGTGGAACATTTACAAAAACGATGTTGTTTTGATTGGCCGAGGTTGCAAAAAAAACCATCGATACCTGCGACGTCGGTTACGTGTCGTCTAAGCACTAGTATTTGCGACGTCGCAGACATTGTCGGACAGACTTTGTTTATCGTCAATAATATAATATTTAATATTTGATGGTTAAATGATTAAATGTCATACCACATTCAGTTATTTTCAACTAATTTGGAAAAGAATGATATGTTCAAACCAACAAAATTATATATCATATAATACAAATAAATGCCATTACATATTGAAATACATAAGGTAAATTTGAAATTAACTAATTATTTTAATTGAAACACCATTTTCTACTGTGCATGCCGTTAAAACTCTTAGGACGACTAGTACATAATTACAAGTCAATCCATTTAAATGCTGAAAGTCCATCGATAGCTCTCCTCGGGCCTATTAACATCTTTACATAAAAAATAAAATTTATGGTAGAATTGGATGGTTCTCAGATAAGAGTAGGTTTCCTCAGAGTCTTACCATAACCTCGTGGAGAGAGCCGTTCATAAGCATATGGACGGGACTATTTGCAAATAATGCAAATTTAACAAGAACAAGCACGCGAATCTTGTTTGAAGAGAACGAGAAGCTGCAGAGGATTTCAACGTCTCCTCCTATGGCACCGGTCAGCTAGTCAAGCTCCGCGGCCCTTCTCTTCGAGAACCCAACGTATACGACTTTGGCACTCCTTACAAGCTCATGTTCGACGAACTCCGCCGCAAGGACCCTGAGCTGTGTGTAGTTCCCAATTTCACGTAATTTTATTTGCGAGAGTGGAGAGTGATCGGGTGCGCGTGGATCCACGGTAAACAACCTCATCGGAAGTAATGGCGGAGGCGAAGCACAATAGGAACAATCCGGCGGTGAAGAGGATTCTGCAGAAGGTTAAATAGATGCAATCTAATCCGTTCGAAGATTTCATGAGCATTTCTCTCGAGGTTGAATTTTTTTTCTCTGGATTCAAGTTTATCAAATTCTGCTAAATTTTATGTTAATTTTATGTTTCTTTGCTTGATTTATTGTTCATTCCGGTTAGTTTTGCTGTATTGAAATCGAAAAGTTTTGTTGAGAATGTTTATGTGGGAGCTTATGTTAGTTAACTTCTGTTTCTACCAAGTTGTTTTGTTACAAGTAGTTTTGTTACATTTGACATTGATTTTAGAGTGCTTGGAAATTCAAAGTTGGGGAGCGGGAGACTGCAATTCTCAGTAGTATTAGTATAGTAGTACGCATATCTTGTGACAATGGAAAACTATCTTAAATTTTTTATCCGAGGAATGGAGAAATCTAATTCAAACTGACAGACTGATCTCTAGTCTTTTCACCACCTCATGGATGCTCCTAGAAAGCTAGGGGTAGAACAGTGGATATTTGGGTTCAAGATAACCGTTGATGTAAGAGTTTCCTTAGTAAGTTTTTTCATTATTTATCATCCCAGGTACTGCAATGTTCATATTCCACACTGCTTTTTAATTGAACATATCGAGTTTGATAGTCTTGAACTGTTTGGGAATTGGAAGAATTTTTTATGTTTGGACCAAACTGAAAGAGATAGAAAGGCATTTGGTTATGCAGATACTAATGCAACGTGTGATGCAGGAAGAGCAAAGTGGACGATTTGTCATTCTCCTAGATTTCACATGGTACGAGGCTCACAACGAGACTTCACCAGGTGATGTTGCTTCTACACAAAGAGCTAGAGACTTACACATTGGATGGTAAGAATCGTCAATGATCATATGAGCCTAATAAGAGGATCTGATAAACGCGCATTGTCGCAATGATCATTATTAATCTTTTGCTGATACATGTTTATGCACCCCCCTGTACATGGTTAATACCCAAAGAACATGTTTATGCACCACCATGTTTATGTTCACTTGGTGGTGTTAGCCCTGCCAACATTACTGCACTACTTATCATCTTAAGCAAATAGGAGAAAAGTTGAGATGAAAATGCAACACCAATCATTTAACCCTGTTGTTGCAGGTGACACGCAAGAGATGACCGAAATTGCAGTCTAAATATTGCTGCCATTGCAGAGACATTTTTTATTCATTTTATGGTAATCTTTTGCAAAGTTTCTAACTAAGTTCATGCCACTCAATGTAAATATCATGTAATTGTCTGGTAGGCTCTGGGTTTTTAACATGGTAGGTGTCCTTTGATTAGAAAGAAAAAAATGACAGAAGAGTTCAGAAAGATGATGGATGAGTTAAAACTCATATTCGTGTTTAGTATAACAATGCTGAGGTTGAGCCACCAATTGTACATAGTATCTAGTATCCTCTTGGCAATAGTCACATCTTTTGGTACCACTTTCATTTTATTTATCTATTTGCAGCATAAAAAGCTTGTTTAATGCTTTGATAGTCCCATCATGAAAGCATTTAAGCTTGGTTTCTATCAGGAAATGGCTTCTCTATTTGAATAAAAAAAAAGGCTTGCTTAATGCTTTGATGGTCCCATTATGAAAGCATTTAAGCTCACCTCAATGCTTGACAGTTTTTTCCTCTGTGATATTTCGTTTCAGACACTCTAATTTCAAAAAATTGTTTTACAGTTACTGTTTACATGGTACTTTAGTGTTTTATATTACTAGTTAAATACACAGGTTGGGGTAATGCATCACGGAGGCCTGTTTGCTTGTGGTAATCTTTCGGACTTCATTTTTCTCTCGTCTAGTCATCTTGAAAAGAAAGTGTCATTTTGCTTTTAAGGATCTGTGTTCTTAGGGTCGTGGACACCTGAGAGTGTTGGAGATTATGCCAGTGGGAAAAACTATGTACTTCCAACTTATGGGTATGCAAAGATGTACAGTGGAGTCTTATTAGACTTTTTCCTCCAGTACACGAACATTTAAACAGATAAATGCCTTAAAATTCAGGACATTGCTGATGGTTTCTCTGCATTTTCTTTGACTGTTTAGGTAGCAAATATTTTGGTGCGAGGCACAGAGTGGACCTTGTTGACAAAGGCAACATGACCTACAAATCTTTACTTCCCCCCAATGCTGAAAGGGGATTCAAAATTCTCTTATGGGCATTACATTTTCAAATGTATACAAATCTTTACTTCCCCTCAATGCTGAAAGGGGATTCAAAATTCGCTTATGGGCATTACATTTTTAAATGGCTTCATGGTTGAAGTTGGAACTTGGGCAAGTAAACGAATGACATTATTAGTAGGACGGAGGGATTGTATTAGTTGTTACAAGTCCAGAAATTGTTTCTGTAAATTTGGAAGTTTGAGTGACAGAAGTTTAATTCTTGAGTTGACATACATAGGAAGTTGATCCAACTGTGAAGAATGAAGACAGTACTGTGTTATAGTTTTTGAGATCCATTCCCTGATGTTTAAATTGTTTTATCAACTCATGGCTCAGTATATTGCCTCTAATCATCATTAAAATTATGATATTTCTTGTCCTCATTTATCCCAGGTTGATTCTCCATTGTTATGATTTCTGTGAAGTTCCATGATGTCATTAGCATTATGATCAGCAACACATTCCTCCAACTTTAAGTAGTGTAACATATAAATAAATAAATGCAATTCCTAATTTAAAATGACAATCAACAATATTTCTTTTTGAATGAAACCATTCGTAGATGGGGGAAATTATATTAGGCCTTCCCAAGCCGTAAAATAGACAAACAAAAAGGAACATAATAAGAATCCGAAGCTAAGTTGAGTTATACAATGTTGAGCACTAGGCTCTTGAAACAACACTTGTTGCTTCCAAAAGAATGATGGAAACTACCGACAGTTCGTGAGAGGTTTCCAAAAGCTCTTTGTCTAAGTGGGAGAATGTCAGAACTTATTAGTGAATCTAAAAGAAACACAAGGCAGTTCCAATCCTCGCCACCTAGATAATAAGCGTATCTTCTACTAATAGTGAATGATGACACGGAAACCTAGCTATTTGCAGATGAACTATCCATCCTAGGTAGGATTATGTACATGTTAGAGGCTCGAAATAGAGTGAGACCTGGTGTAAAGACCCTAATGCATCACCATGGCTAGCAACAACCTTTGTCTAAAGTATCTCCGGTTGCACCCATTCCGAGCAAAACAGCCTGAGAGGATCAACAAAGCTTCTATGATTCAGCCTTTGAGTATGCCTTTTTCCATGTTGTACTCCTACGGTTGTGCCAATTTTTTATACAGACTGATAAGGAGTTATCCACGTCGCCATAACCTGTAGTCAAGAATGTAAAATGAGTAGCATCTGAACTAATTTGCAAACCGCATAGAAGGAGTTCCCAACTGATCAAGTCTAACTAATCCCTGTACAGTATTGGAAAGCTCAGAAATGTTAAGAAAGGATGAATCACATTGAAGTTGCAAACAATTTCTAGCAAGCGTATGAGCAACAAGGTTTGCCTGTCTATATACATGACCGAGTTTTATATCACTCAATGATTGATGAATCTCATCAGCTAAGCAGAAACAGTTCCAATGACAACGAAGTGGATTATTAGCAAAAAGGACTGCTGAAAGGCAGTCAGATTCTATGTACAGGGGGGCAGGCAAATCATATGTCATCTGTATAGCAAACTTAATGGCCTTCAATTCAGCTTCTAAAGGGGAGGAAGCGTTAGAAAATAGAGTGGAAGCTCCCATGAAAGCACCCCTACTATCCCTAATAATCACTCCAATCCCACACATATTAGTATTTCCGGACCATGAAGCATCAACATTAAGCTTGAAACCCGATGTAGGCCTTTTCCAAGCAATCTTCCATATTTTAGGCTTTGGTGGAAGTTTCAGGAGGGGTAGAAAGGAGTGATTCGATATGCTAACATCCAGAGGAGATTCAATGTAAACCGGTTTTGCACTAAAGGAGATAAAAATCTGGTCTCTAATCAGTTGAAGCACTAGAGTAGAGGAAGGCTTAATAGAATCAAATAAATATCTATTCCTCATCTTCCAAAGATTCCAGAAAGTAAATATGGCAGCGGACCGGATCATGATTGAATGTAAAGCAGATAAAGTTGGCATAGTTAAGTAGTATGAGATTCTCTCCCAAACAGAGGGGAAAGCCCTATCACTAATACCCATGAACTGGTGGATAATTTTCCATACAGATATTGAGAAATCACATGAGTTAAAAAAATGCTCTAAGGAATCATCATGTTTGTTGCACATACAACATTTAGAGGCCAAACAAAACCTCAGTTTCCTGAGGATGTTATCAAAAGGCAACAGAGAGTTTGTCACTTTCCACATAAATACAGATATCTTTTTTTCCATTCTGGAATTCGAAAGATGTTTGGAAGAGGATATGGTACCTGTATGGTTGCAGAGCAAATTATATGTATCTTTAAAAGAGAAGCTCCCAGAGATACCTGGTTTCCAGATTAATCTGTCAGCTCTGTGTGGAAATAGTTTGGATTCCTGCAATAGAGTAAGAATATGAGTTGGCATGAATGGTTCTATTTTTGTGATGTAAAGATCTTTGTTAGCAATAAAATCAGAGACAGTACATTCTTTGGCTATGTCCACACTATTCTGATCACATACATCTATAAGTAAGCCTACATCAAGCCAGTTTGAAGTCCAGAAATTACAATCACCCCTCCCTATAATGACTTTAGAATTATTCTCAGCCCAAAGATTTACTGAGCATATTCTCTTCCAGTTTGGAGAGGTCCTGTGAGATTGAGGTAAGGCTGCCACTAAATGAGTCCAGAGGGCCTCACCCACTTGATATTTCCACCACAATTTAACCGAGCATGTTTTGATTATGGTATGTATAGATCTAAAGCCTAATCCATTTTGATCAGTGGGGAGGCACAGATCAGACCACTTTTTCCATGATCTTTTTGGTTTTAAATCCTCCCCCCATAAAAACCTACTCAATTTTTTTCAATGATAAGTATGATCAGTTTTTTTGGTTTGATAACCTGCCAAATGTGTTGTGGGATAGCATATATACAAGAATTAATCAGAGTAATTTCCCCCCCCATAGATATCCATCTATTTTTCCAATTCCCAATCTTATTGTCAATTAGTTCAAAGAGTGGCTGGAAATAAATTTTTTTTGCAGCACTAGTGAAGATTGGAACTCCTAAGTAGGAGAACGGAAAGGAACCAAGTTTCATTCCTAAAATCCTTTTGATATGAATCACTCTTTGTTCTGTAGCATGCTTACCTATGAAGATGTCACACTTGTTATAATTAATAGACTGGCCAGTGACTTCCTCAAAGATGGACAAAAAAGCCTTTAATCTAATTAAGGTTAGTTTTTTTGCATTGAAGAAAATAACAGTATCATCCGCATAAGATAAATGAGAAATTCTTGGAGGATTACCTGGGAGATCAAAGTAGGCTAACTTACCATTGTCAAAGATGAAAGTCAGACTTCTTGAAAAAGATTCAGAGAAAATATTAAACAAGAATGGAGATAAGGGGTCACCCTGTTTAATGCACCTAGAGGATTGAAAAAATCCCACTGGCTTACCATTAATGAGAATAGAGAACCAAGTCTGGGACAAGTTTTTCATAACAGAATAGATAAATTTAGCATGGAATCCAAATTTTGCTAAGACTTTGTATAGAAAAGACCATCTAACCCTATCAAAAGCTTTTTTGAGATCTAGTTTAACTATGCAATTTGGATCTCTTCTCTTCCTGTTAAGAAATCTAAACATTTCCTGTAGGTAAATGACATTATCAGAGATATCTCTACCATGTAGGAATGCATTCTGGTTAGGAGAGATAATTTTAGGCATAATAGACTTAAGTCTTTCCATTAGTACTTTAGAACAGATCTTGTTTATCACATTGGAGAGACTTATAGGCCCATAGACAATCAACAATAAATAAAGCAAAATGTCATAAACAATACAACTAATAAATACATACTTAGTGCAGCATATAGGTAAACAAAATACAGTTCCTAATTCAAAATGAACAATCAACAACAAATGAAAATAAATAATCATACACAATACAACTAACTAATACATACACAATACTGACAAAAATAACATATAACTATGCAAATGCAGTTTTTAATTCAAAATAAAAATCAATGAGAAATGAAGATAAAAAGTCATACACAATACAACTAAATAGTGCACACTGATACTAAAAAATGCAATATCTATATATACACATGCAACATAAAACTAAAAATGAACAATCAACAATAAATAAAACAAAAAGTCATTCACAGTATGACTACAAGTACATACTAAATACTAACAAATGCAACATATAAGTGAACAAATGTTGTTCTTAATTCAAAATGACCAATCATCAAGGAATTAAAAAAATTGTACACAGTACAACAAACTAGTACACACTGAATACTAACAAATGCAATATGACAAATACAACTTCTAATTTTAATTGATCAATCAACCACAAATGAAAAGAAAAGGTCATACTCAGTACAACAAATTAGTACACACTGAAGACTGATAAATGCATCATATTAGTGAACAAATGTTGTTCCTAATTTAAAATGAACAATCAACAACGAATGAAAACAAAAAGTCGTATACTGTACAACAAACTAATACACAATGAATACTATTTTTTTTGGATCACTTCGACAACGGTCTCATTACTGTGCCTGTGTGCGATCAACGTGCGATTTCACACAGTCATCGTTCTTCTTCTTCACCTTCATTTCTAATTGCTACTGATCTCACCCAATTCTCACTGATTCCTCTGTTTGCTTGATACGATTCCACTATTTGCTTGATAGACACATCGGCGGACGATCATGGCGTCGCCGACGCCTCCTCCGCCTCCGGATCCTATCCCTAAGCCACTGGTCGCTCGAAGCTTTGCCCAAGCTCTCAACACAAAACAACCCCCCCTCCTCTCGTCCCTTCCGGATACCCCAAACCTACACCCGACAACAGAATACAAGGGAAAGATAGCATATATACTCCCTCCCGAAGAAGGAGAAATCCTAGCTTCACACTACCAGAACGCCCTCGTCGGAAAGTTCATCAGAGGGAAACCGCAGATGGAATCGCTACAACAGTCCTTCAAATCAATAGGTTTTAAATCGAAATTTCAAATTGGTTCTATTGACTATCGTCACGTTTTGATTCGATTTCAGGATAATGAAGACTACCAAAGGTGTTGGATGAAGGGACAGTGGTCAATACAAGGTTACACAATGAAGATGCAGAAATGGACACCAGATTTCTCCCCATCGGTGGAATCTTCGATAGTACCAGTCTGGGTAACATTTCACAAACTACCACTCCATTTCTATAACAACTCTGCTATAATTGGAATCAGTAGTCAGGTAGGAAGGTTTCTTAAGATGGATGCTGCAACAATGGCATTAACTAGACCTTCAGCAATTAAAGTTTGTGTAGAAATAGACTTGTTAGCTCAGCTCCCTAAATCAATTATGGTAGGAATAGGAAACAAGGTAGCTGAATATCCAATAGAGTATGAGAAATTGCCAACATATTGCACTCACTGCAAAATAATTGGTCATAGTAACACAAGCTGCAACTTTTTGCATCCTAATCTGAGGAAAATAGCTAACAAGAAGGTAGAGAATACTGCCACTATTAAGCCGAGAACAGGCCCTCACCCAACAGAGGAAACTAACTTGGGAGGGACATCAGCTCTAACAGTTTCACAAAAGGAAAAGGATGTGCAGAATCAAACAATAAACACAGGAATCTTAACTGATAGCAACATAAATTTCTTTAAGGTAAGTCATAGAAAACGTAATGGTCCATTTTACTCACTAGATGATATATCTAAGCCAATAACCACATCCATTTGGAGAAAAAAGAACCACTCCCCTACCCATTCCCCCACAATGGAAAAGGAAACAAATAAGAACACAGTTACAATCTCTAATGCCTTCCAATCCTTGGAAGACAGTGATGATGAACAGGTAGAGCAGGAAGGGGAGATTGCAGAGATCTTCCATGAAACAGTTGAGTCACAGGAAGCTACATTATCAATTGATATTAATACTAACCAAAATACTTCCCCTGTGTTTCTAAAAGAACAAGTACAAACGGAGTTGGAAGAGCAAGCACAAAAAGGTTCAGCAGAGGAAAGCTCCAGCATAGAGGATGAACTGAAAGAAAAAACATTAGAAATCTCTGAGAAAGTAAGTTTGGAGAAAGAAAGTGAGCAGCCACAGGCTCAGGTAAGACCCTCAGAGCAGAATCTTTCATCTGTGATTACTAATAACAATGGTAAGTCAGGAGAAAAAGGTAAAAACTCAGCTAAGACTAGTAGAAATCTCAGATCAACACAAAAAGCCAACCCCAAAATTTTTAAATGATAACACACACCATAATTGGGAATGTATTAGTTTGGAATGTAAGGGGAGTTGGTACCTCAATAGATAGACTTAAGATACTGAAACAAAAACATAAGTTAGACATAATGTGCCTAATTGAACCATGGCAAGAAAATCAGAAGATCATTAAGTTTAAATATGATCTTGGATATCAGAATGCTTACTCTGCTCAGAGAGCTAAAATCTGGCTATTTTGGAACCAGTCTTTTAGCATCTCAGTTTTAAGTGAGACCGATCAGTATGTACAAGTTAATATAATTGATTCTTTATCTTCTCTGAGTTGGAATTGTGTATTTATTTATGCAAGTGTACATAGATCAATCAGAGAATCCTTATGGGAGGACCTAAAGGCAGCTAATCTTCCTCATTCTATTTTTATTGGTGACTTCAACACAGTAGCTTTAGTATCTGAGTATAGAGGGAGGAAGTCAACCCCTAAAAAAAGCATGAAACAATTTAATAATTTTCTAAGGGATCTGGACTTGCATGATATTCCCACTGTAGGTAACTCCTTTACATGGTGCAATAACAGATATAAGGAACGATGTAAAGAGTTAATATTCCAAAGGTTAGATAGGGGACTTTGCTCATTAGACTGGTTTGAAAATTTTCCTAACAGCTCAATACATGTTCTAAATAGACTGTCATCGGATCATGCTCCTCTTTTATTATCCATACAATCATCTGAGGAACAAGCCCCTAGACCATTTAGATTTCAGGAGATGTGGACCAGTAGACAGGACTTTCTAAATTTAGTGGAATCTAATTGGAACCTGGACACCCCCTACAGAGGAATGTATAGGATGGTTTATAAATTAAAAAGGCTTAAAAAGGAAATAAAGCAGTGGAATATAACTCACTTTGGTAATGTTGATCAGAATCTGATTCAATATGAGAATAAGGTTAATGATTTGGAAATCTCTTTTCAACAAACCCCAACTGATTCCATATTGACAGACCTGAATAACACAAAACAGCTGTTGATGAGGGCTCAAAAGGAGAAAGTAATCTACCTTAGGCAAAAGGCTAGACTGAATTGGTTTAAATATGGTGATGCTAATACTAGTTATTTCCATCACTCAATTAGGGAAAGAAGAACTAAATCTAGAATCAGTAAGATTAGAGATGAAAATGGAATTTGGATCTCTGATCCAACAAAGATTAAAGAGGAAGCAGTTGGATTTTATAAAGCTCTATTTAATGAAGAAGAACCACAGAAGCAAGGAACTTATATGAATCATTTTCTAGCTGAAATACCTGGAGTAATAACTGAACAAGAAAATGATCAACTGTTATCTCCCTTCCTGATCCATGAGCTTAAGTTTGCAGTCTTCAACCTTAATAAACACAGCTCACCTGGTCCTGATGGATATTCTGGTTTTTTCTATACCACCTTCTGGGATAATGTAAAAACAGATTTACTTGAAGCTGCAAATGACTTTCTAAAAAGTGGTAAAATTCCTAAGGCTATTTCTAGTACATGGCTAGCATTAATTCCTAAAAGAACAATACCTGTCACTTTCTCAGATTTCAGACCAATAAGTCTTTCAAATTTTGTGAACAAGGTTTTTTCCAAGATGATGATGGAAAGGATTAAGCCTTTCATGTCTCAACTAATATCTCCTGAGCAAAGTGCTTTCATGAAAGGGAGGGATATCACAGATAACATAATATTGATGCAAGAAATGACCAGAATGTTAAAAAGGAAATCAAGGAAGCAGAACCTAATCATTAAATTAGATATGCAGAAAGCTTTTGATAGAGTATCATGGTCTTTTCTTAATTCAATTCTCCTTAAATTTGGTTTCCATGGAGTTTTTGTGAACCGGATACTGCAGAACATAGCCTCAGCCCATTTCTCAGTGATAATTAATGGTGTAGCATCAGGATACTTTGCATCAAATAGAGGAATAAAACAGGGAGATCCCCTCTCCCCATTTCTGTATAATATACTATCTGAGGCCTTTTCCAGAGGAATTAAAAAACTTTTCAAAATAGGTTTTCTGAAAAATTTTGATTTACCTAAGACATGCCCACAGATAACTCACCTAATGTACGCAGATGATACTGCTGTATTTCTCTGTGGAAATAAGGAAAACCTGAAAAGATTTAAAAGATTTCTCAGTGCATATGAGCAAACAACAGGTCAGAAAGTTAATTTTTCTAAATCCAACTTCTATGTTGATCCTGCCACCCCAGCAGATAGAATTCAGACCACAAGAAGGGCATTAGGGATGACTACAGGAGAGTTTCCTTTTCAATACCTAGGTATTCCCATATTCACAGGAAGGAACACTCAGAGATATTACTACCCTATACTGGAGAGATTAGAAAAAAGCATAAATAACTGGAAAAATAAGTGGCTTAGTACAGGGGGGAAGATCATATTAATAAACCATTGCTTTCTTTCAATCCCAACCCACTTGTTTGCTATACTAAGACCTCCTAAGGTAGTTTTGAGGAAGATGGAAAGGATGGCATCTGGTTTGTTCTGGGGTGCAACTGATAGTTCAGAGGCAAGAAAAAAATGGAGAGCTTGGAGTAAAATGAGTATACCTATACAAGAGAATGGGATAGGGTTTAGAGACCTTCAAGCCACAGTTGACTCATTCTCCTGTAAGTTATGGTGGAAGCTCCAAAAGAACACCACTCAATGGTCTCACCATCTGTGGTCACTACCTGTCTCCTATAAGACATCTCAGGTATGGAAGAGAATCTGCTCCATTACTGAAAAAACAAATAGATTGACTAGAGTAATTCATGGAAAAGGGGAATGCTCCTTCTGGAACGCAAATTGGTCAGGAGAAGGTGCTTTATATTATGAATGGCCTGAGGATGTGGAACTTCCCTTCCCTGATATCACCTTAAGCACCTTCATCCTGAACAAAGACTCTAATCTTCCTTCTCTGGAGCCACATTTGGCTACCAATATAGTTACAATATTGCAGGAGGTAGCCATCAAGAATTCACATGAGGACAGACTGATTTGGGAACCTTCAACGGATGGGAATTTTTCAGTCAGCTCAGCTTACAAGATTCTGAGGTAGAGGGGTACAAGCATCAGAAGTTTACACAAGGTATGGTCAAATTTCATACCAGTTAAAATGTCTATATTAATTTGGAGAGCTTTGAATGGAATTTTGCCTTTTGAAAATGTTCTATGTAAGCTTGGTTTTTCACTAGCCTCTAAATGCCCCTTTTGCTCGAACCACTCGGATTCAATCAACCACTTTTTTAACTCATGTCACCAGGCAATTGCAGTGTGGAAAAAAGTTAATAGCCTTCTGAATTTACATCCACCTGGTTTTAGGAGTTTCAGTCATTTAGTTGATCACTATCTCTCCATTAAGGTAGGGTCTAAGAATCTGAATTATGTATACATAGCTGCACTCATTGTTACAACATGGTCTCTTTGGACGCACAGGAACAAACTACTATATGAAAATCTTGCTTTTTCAGTAGATGCATGTTTTCAGAATATTAAGGACCTTTTGTTCATAATTTTCACTGCAAATCCGTTGAAAGGAAATCCTGACAAACATAAGAAGCTAATTCAGGCAGGAATCATTCCTAGTATAACTCTAAAAAGGAAGAAAGAAATCTCCATTACAGCAGTTAAATGGGAAAAACCAACAAATGGTCTTAAGTTGAACACGGATGCATCATGGGTAAATGGGGGAGACTCTTCTTGTCCTGTAATAATTAGAGATTGGAGGGGAGATGTGAAACTAATGAGAGTTAAAACCTTTAAATCAGACTCCCCTCTGCAAGCAGAGCTGGAAGGTATTATTTTTGCATATCAAATCTGCTTAGAAATGGATATTAGAGGTAGTGTACTAGAGTCAGATTGTCAGCATGCAATAAGAGCTATACACGATCCTTACTCTGGCTCATGGAGACTATTTTCTCTTTACTATCATCTGCATGAGATGCATACAGAAAACCAAATCCAATATGTCCCTAGGGAAGCAAACACGGTGGCTGATTTTTTGGCAAAATATGCTAGGGAGAATTCCATAAATGGAGATTTAAACTCAGGCAATACTCCATCTTTCCTAAAAGGCTTGATTAAGCTACATAAAAATGGAGTTCATGGGGTCAGAATAGGAACAGCAAGTGGTAACATAATCCACACATAATATGTTTTCTCGGGCACATGTTTTCTACAGGAACAGAGACTGCTTCTTTCTTGTTTCCTTCATTGCAGATTAATAGGCTGAGGAGGAAGAGGTTAACCAGAGTATGACCATTGGAAGAACGGTGACACATGGCAGTAAAGATCGGACGAAATGGAGAACAACTCAGGAAGCTAAGTGGCTGGCCACCCTCAAAGGATTTTCCAAAGTAAAAGCTATCATATAGCATTGGCAAAGGTTTCACGAAGACTTAGAGGATAGGCTTATGGCTTAGGTTAAGGTTGTCTCTGACTGACTTGTGTCTTGTCTTTCGATTCACTAACAAGTTCGAGCGCCAACTACCTAGCCATTAGTATTTGTAATCCTCTAGTTCTACTCAAGGTATCTTCAACTATTTTGGAAGCAACAAGGTGTTGCTTTAAGAGCAATATGCTCTCACATTGTAAACAAACTAAGCCTCGGCTTCTTTATTGTTTATTAAGGGTCTGGGAAGCCTAATACAACTTTCCTCCATCTCAGGATGGTTTAATTTAAAAAAAAAATACACAATGAATACTAATAAATGCAATATGTAATTAAACAAATACAACTTCTAATTTGTTTCTTGTAACTAATTAGTACACATTGTATAATAATAAATACAACATATAACTAAATAATTGCAGTTCCTAATTCAAAATGAAAAATCAACAATAAATGAAAAGAAAAAGTCATACACAGTATAATTACTTAGTACACATTATATATTCATAAATGTAACATATAACTAAACTTGTGCAATTAAGAACGACTTCTTTTTTTTTATAGTTGAAAGATAATTGAACTCCATTGTTATGATTTCTCCATTGTCGCCTGAATTAAGAATGACTTCAATTTCTGCCGTGGAGGTGGAAGAGGTACTTGTGGGGCGGATCTCAAGGGCGATAGATTTGTCGAAATGGAAAGTCACTGGTGGGAATGTGCGTTATCAATGTCACCATCGAATTTATCGAATTTGAAGCAGGTCCGGATCGATGATGAAGTCGTTTAAATTGGGTATTTGGAAAATCTTAAATTTCTATTAATTACAAAAGGACCCCATTTTGCAAAATAGCCCCTGGCCTGTCCATAAGCTTATGGACATGCCACATTTTTTTAGACTTTCCCATAAAGGAGTGGGCCTACTGATAGACGGCCTGGCCATAAGCTAATGGACGGGCCAAGGATCAATTTGGAAATTAGGGAAAGTTAAAGAAATTCAGGGGTCATGTTAAAAGATAAAAAAAGAGTCAGCAAAATGGGTTCGAAAGAATTTAAAGTATCAATTCTTATCTCTAATTCAATCGCGGATCGTTGATTTTTTTGTGTCTCTGTACATATATGCAAAGATGTTTGGAGGGCACCGAGAAAGAATGATAACACCTTTCATATGCAGATTATCCTCATCCAAAACATACGTCAAAGAACGCCAAGAAAGAGTGTTTGAGGATTCGTACTATGAGGTTCTAGGTGTTTCGAAGAACTCCTCCTGGGATGATCTCAAGAAGGCCTAATGCAAAGCCGCCATTGAGAACCAACCCGATAAGGGCGGTGATCAGAGAAAGTAAGCTAATTTCACCCAATTTTGTGATTAGGGGTTTTAATTACTATTTTGCAGATCCATTTTTGGTTTAGCGCCTTTGTAGAAATTAACATGTATGTTCATATTTTCATGTGTGTTTTTCGATCCGAGTAATTCTGTTTGGTGATTTTTTTTTCTTTTATGCATGTAATTTATGTTGATCAGCTGTAGAAAGTATAAAGAAGGAAAATTGACCTAGGAGTGATGGTGGTGGTTCCCCTGTTGGTGAGATCGGTGTTGCCGGCTAATTCCCGCGAGGAGCAAGTTCTTTCGTCCAATTCTTCTCCAGCAACCACCGTTACAACAAACAACAGTTCTAATTTCAGCACTATTCAACACAATCACTGATATAGATGAATGTATGAATTCTGCTGCTATGAATATGTAAAAAACATGTGACAAATATTCAAAAAATGAGCTAAATGCTGTTGGAAAATTTTGTATATACTATGTACCTGCAACCTTACAATAAACATGCATTTGTTTTAAAAGCTCTAAATATGAATTATGAAACTTTTCCAGGAGATCATGTATAGGTTAAGTTAAAATTTCACAATTTAAAATTGTCATATTAACTCTACATTAATTACTGTACAACATGTATTATTTAAATAAAAATGCGCATATAATTTATAATTATCATTTCCTTCTATAAATAGAAAAAAATTGTCATGAGATGGTGCATAAGTTACGTTATGAATCGTTCATGTTTTGTTAAAATATGCATATTTGGGCCTACAATTAGTACTCTCTTATAGTATACACAAAAGATGTCACATAATTTTGTAGTTTTTAAAATTTTCATATGTATTGCATTTCATACCTTACAATATATACTAATTACATTAAAACATGTGTTTGTTTTTAAAAAATATGACCAAATTTCTCTGACTTAAATCAAAAGAGGTCACAGAAAGTATTGCCTGCGTGAAGCAACACATATAAAGCATTGCATACTTTGTATGAAAAACATGCAAATTTTGTCAAATTTAAACACGAAAGGGGCTCTTAACATCAAAACAAAATGGAAGATAAAGTGCTCGTGATAGAAATCTTACATTAGGGAACTTACAAATACAACAGTATTCCTATCTAGATTAACTAACAGTCTCTAATACAGTGAATCAATTATTAATCTTCAAAAAGGGATCATATTATAATCTTCAAGTCCTCCTTGTGTCGGAACATCTTGTGGAGTCCAATGTTCAATGTTGCCTGATTACTTAAAATTAAAACCAAAAAAAGTTTAGATTACAACTCCTGCAAAAAGTCATACACGTTGGATATTAACAATTGCATCATAGAAGAAAATACGTATAACTTCTAATTCAAAACGAACAATAATCAACAATGAAAATAAAGTCAAACACAATAAAACTAACAAGTACATGCTGGATTCTAACATATGCAATATAAAAGTAAACAGATGCAGCTCCTAATTCAAAATGAGCACTAACAACATTTTTTAATAGTCATACATAGCACAACTAATAAGTACACATGAGATACTAACAGATGCAACATATAAGTAAACAGATGCAACTCATTAGTCCAAACGTACAATTATTAGCAAATGAAAACGAAAGGTCATATACATTACAACTAACAAGTACACGTTAAATACTAACAAGTGCAACATATAAGTAAACTAATGCATCTCAGAATTCAAAAGGAATAATCAACAAAACAAATAAGAAAAAAAAGGCCAGTCACAGTACAACTATGATGTGCCCATTTTATACGGTTATATTAGGACTTTTGGAATTAACTTTTGTACACTTTTGTGTGCTTTAAATGTGACATTTTGCCTTGAAATTATCTAAGGAGGGTTAAAAGCAACTTTTTCGTTTTTATCACTTTTTAGAGAATTTTGTGTGACAAGGTAATTTGTTTGAAGACTTTGAAGAATATCTTTGAAGATTTGAAGATTTGAAGACTTGGATTTTAGCTTTTTGAAGATATGAAGAATTGAAGAAGTGAAGAGAAGAGAAGGATATGAGATATAAAAGAGAAAGAAGAAATAATGCTGGAATTTGTGTCCGTCGCGAGACCGTCGTGACACACGATGGTTCATCGCGAGCTCGCGATGGACGAGTGGTCTGAATTGCTTCTTGATTTTTGTGCTATAAATACTCCCCTTATCCTCTCATCTTCAGCAGCTTCTGCCCATTTCTTTCTTCTGCGTGTTTGGGTGTTAAAACCCTAGGTTTTCTCTTCTTTCTTTTCTTAGTTTTTGTAGATTAATTATGTCTTTTAGTTCTTTAGCTTAGTTTTATCTTGGGAGCAAAGGATTGAAGATTCCATTTCTATGTAGTAAGAGCCATTATATCTATCTATTTAGTGCTTTTGCTATTGTGCATTTATTGAGCTTTGAATGTGAATTGTTAATTGCATTGATGTTGTTGGAAGCTTGAGTACATGAATTTCTTGTATGATTACTTGTTAGGGTTGGGAGAAAGTAGCTAATTCTCCCCTCTTTTAATGTGGAATCCAAGAGCATGAGTTAGAGCTTCTTAAATGATGTTGGTATGTTGATAATTGCTAGATGAATGTGATGATGTCGAACTCGTTGTCATGTTTGTTTTAGGTAGCAAATGAGAAAAGTCTATTAATGTCGATCGTTCTTGACTAATCTTGTGTAAATGCATGAATTGGTTAAATGCTTAGATACGGTGTAGTATTTATAAATGTTGCCAAGCTTGTTGATTCTTCGTGCTAAATGCCATCAATGGGATACTCTTAGTCTTAAGGGAGTCATTTGTGAGGTTTGACAAGAGATGTCGAATTCACTCTTGCAAACTACTATCTAAGAAGGATAGAAGATTTATCTTCACAAGAAGTAGTTGAAGTAGTGAATAGATTGTTTCACTCGTTCTTGAAGCCTTTATTATTTAGCATTTATGTATTCTTGATGCTATGTTTCACTTCATTTATGCCATGGGTTGTTTGAGAATAGGAAGTGTTTTTATGATTGAAGTGTTCGGGTGTTAGGAAAGTAACGAATTCCTTAGCTCCTTTGCGTGAAAATCTATGAGCATGAACTTAGAACTTCTTGTGCATAATGTGTTGTGATTCTTGCTAGATAAGTATGTTAATGTTAAGTCAAGTAATGAATGTGATAGAATGAGTGAATGGTTCAATGATCTACATTAGGTTTGGAAGTGGATATCAATTACCCCTAAGGCTTTATCTTTGTAGTTTTAAACCCATTTTTCTTAGTTTTGTTTGATAATCAGCCTAGTTACTTGACTTTGCTAGTTATCTTGTCTTTTTAATTTCATAACTTAGGACCACCAAACAACCCCCCCATTTACATGCTTTTATATGTATGTATATATGACTACTCCCAGCCTAATATCAACCTTTTGTGCCTAAACGCTTAGGAAGATCCCTCTTCTTCGTGGACGACCCCGACTTGCCACTATCTGCTTAGTTGTAGATAGTAAGCATTTAGGGCTTATAAATATTAACTTTGAGAGGTACGGCGACAACCTCCCAAACTAACAGGTACACGTTGGATAATAATAGCTACAACATATAAGTAAACTAATGCACCTCGTAATTCAAGATGAACAACATACATACCATATCAGAATTCAAGACAACTATAATAACAGTTGCACCTCGTAATTCAAGACAACTAACAGGTACACGTTGGATAATAATAACTGCAACATATAAGCAAAGTAATGCACCTCATAATTTAAGATGAACAACATACATAACAGATTATAAAAATCTAAAAAAAATTAATCCAGAAAAATCTAACAAAAATTAATCAACACTTATAAGAATCACATTATAATATCTAACATTCGCAGTATGAATTACTCCAGTTTTCGCTTAAATTTGCACATTGTTAATAATAGAATGATTTGCCGTAATAAATTGTATTATTGATATATGAATATATAGAGTACAATAGATGTGTAATAAGGAAAAAACTCTAATCATAATAAATCATAATCTAATCAGGAGTCTGATTTATTCTAACACCCCCCTCAAGCGAAGCGTCGGATGCTCGCCGACACATAGCTTGGATCTGAAGAACTCGAACAGCGGATGAGATAGGCCCTTGATGATAATGTCTCCAATCTTAAGAGAAGTTGGAACATGAGCAACGCGCAGCTTTCCGGATGTCACCAACTCAAGAACAAGATGGTAGTCGATGTCGATGTGCTTCGCCCGCTTGTGCACCACCGGATTCTGAGCCAAGAAGATAGAACTACTATTGTCGCATAACAACAGTGGAGAACCAGAAAGCAGAACCCAAAGATCACGAAGCAAATGAGTGAGCAATACCATTTCTGAGGCAGTGTTGGCGAGAGCACGGTATTCAGACTCAGTGTTAGAGCGAGAAACAGTGGGCAGTTTCTAGGCACTCCAAGAAACCAGATTCCCACCAAGAAAAACTGCATAACCATAAGTGGCCTGACGAGTCTCCAGACAGCGAGCCCAATCAGTATCAGAGTACCCTAACACATCAGGAGTACTAGCAGAACAAAACTTGAGACCAAAATGAAGAGTGCCACAAACATACCGCAAAATCCGAGTCATAGCAGCAAAATGCTCATCTCTGGGATCCTGAAGATACTGACACACCGTGTTGACCGAGAATGCCAAATCTGGGTGAGAGATGGTGAGATACTGAAGAGCACCAACAAGAGAACGATAAAGTGTAGGATCCCGGAATGGAGGACTAGTAGTGCTGTGAAGCTGAGAACCAGTGACAAATGGAGTAGAAACAGGTGCTGCGTCAGACATACCGGCCCGATTCAAATTATCACGAGCATACTTTGCTTGGCCAAGCAGTAACCCTGAGGAGGTAGGCGAAACTTCTAGACCAAGAAAGTAATGAAGAGCACCAAGATCCTTGATCGCAAACTCTCTATGTGTCTGATCAATGAACTGGCGAAGAAGAGTCGAGTCATTGCCTGTAAGAATGACCCTCTCGAGAGAACAAATAAAGAAGTATCAGCTGAGCTGCACCAAAAACCAAGCTGTATCAGATAACTGCTGAAACGCTGGAACCAAGCCCGAGGAGCCTGCTTAAGACCATAAATGGCCTTTCGCAAGCGACAAACATAGTCTGGATGGACAGAATCCTGATAACCAACGGGCTGCTTAATGTAGACTGGAACATCAAGAACACCATTAAGGAAAGTGTTCTTGACATCCAACTGATGAAGTGGCCAGGAACGCATGGTGGCTATGGCGAGAACCATCCTAAAAGTGGAGGCTTTGACCACAGGACTGAAAGTTTGGTCAAAATCAAAACCCGGAATCTGTGAGAAACCCTGCGCCACAAGTCTAGCTTTGTGACGCTCAAGAGTGCCATCTGGTCGATACTTGAGCCTATAGACCCATTTGGAGCCTACAATGTTGACATTCGAAGGTCGAGGCACCAAATCCCAAGTGTATTGACCGCAAAGAGCGGCCATCTCATCATCTATGGCCGAAACCCAGGCTGGATCCTGAAGGGCAAAGCGATAATCAGTGGGCTCTATCTGAGAGAGGAGTGCGGCAGAGAGACCATGAGCAATAATATCTGAATAATCTCGGCGCTAAATGGCACCAGTAAAAGACCGAGTGGCCATCCGATGAGTACGAAGCTTGGGCGGCAAAGATGGAGGAGTCGAACTAGCTGACGACACCGAGGAAGATCGAGCTGCGCTGACCGGAGAGTGGCTGTCAGAAGTCACCGGAGAAAGAATAGCCGATACTGGCTGAGACGTGGTGGCCGGTGGCTGAGACGGTGGCTGATGAGTGATAGCCAACGGCTGAGATGTGGTGGGCATTGGTCGAGGAGCTGGATCCGGGTCGGCCATCCAGATGGAAGATGGTGGTGAAGGAGGGGCGGCTGGCACAGGCGTGGTGGCCCCAATCGATGAAGGAACAGCTCCATCAAAAAATGATGAAATCTCCAGATCTGAAATAGAGCGACTGTCCACAGAAGATGAGACATAAGGGAATAAGGTTTCATCAAAGTGAACGTGGCGAGAAACATAGATACGCCTAGAAGTGGGATCGAGACACTGAAATCCCTTGTAATGAGGGCTATAGCCAATAAAACACACGGAATGGATCGCAGTGCAAACTTATCAGTAGCAGTGGCACACAGACATGGAAAAGCATGGCAACCAAATGGGTGAAAGAGGGTATAGTCAGGCACAGGACCAAAAACAACATCAAAAGGTGATTTTCCACCAAGAACTAAACTGGGCAGACGGTTAATGATGTAAACCGCAGAGGAGAAAGCTTCCACCCAATAACAATGTGGCATGGAAGAGTGAAAAAATATGGCAAGACCAGTCTCTGTGATGTGACGATGCTTTCGCTCAGCTCGGCCATTCTGAGCAGGTGTATAGGGCGATGACATCTGATGATGAATGCCACATAATATGAAGTGAGCCTGAAGTCGATGATTAGTAAACTCCGTGCCACCATCGGTCTAAAATTTTTTAACCCTAGTAGAAAACTGGGTCTCAACGAATTTCTGAAACTGAATAAATGTGCCATAGAAGTCCGACTTATACCGCATCGGGAAAAACCATGTGAATCGCAAATAGTCATCGATGAAAATGGCATAATAAGAAAAACCACCCGCCGATAAGACAGGGGCTGGTCCCCACAAATCACAATGCACCTTATCCAACAACCCAGTAGCGCGCCTATCACTAGTGGAAAAAGGTAAACGACTACTCTTGGCCATCTGACAATGAGAGCAACTAACAGATGCCGGCATATCGGAAGTGACAGTAATATGTCCACGTCGACTTAACAACTGAATAGTATCATGAGACACATGACCGAGGCGAGAGTGCCACTGCTCAAAAGAAGCCTGGAGCTTTCCCGAGCGTAATTCGCCTAGAAAGCTAGAATCACCAGTCTCGAGAAAATAAAGACCTGAACTATAACTGCCTTTACCAATTATCTTACATGTATGCTTGTGCTCAATGGAAAAAGCGTTGGCATCAAATACAACACGGACAGGTAAATCACGAGTAAGCTTACTAATGGATAATAAACTTCTAGTAATCTTAGGGACCACAAGGACATCATTAACAAAGAAACCAGATAAATGACATTGGCCGATGTGAGAAATAGATAATGATTCACCATTTTCAACAAGAATAGAATCTGAACCATGATAACATTGTACCTGATCAAGATGACTGGTGCGAGCAGTGATATGAGATGTAGCACCTGAATCAACGATCCACTGATTCGACGAAGAATGACGGTTGGGACCATTCAAACTGGCCTGAAACAACACTTTGTCCGCAATCCAATTAATGGAGCAATCTTCCCGAGATATAGGGCCCAAATAAACCATAGCAAAAGACCGAAATTGCACATAAATTGACTGGGTGCTGACGAGAATTTGAGCAATTCACGAGAAACGGGTTCAACTCGCGAGAAACATATTCAACTCGCGAGAAACAGGTTCATATAGCGAGAAACAGGTTCAACTTGCGAGAAATATGTTCAACTCGCGAGAAATTGAAGGCGCGAGAAATTCACTTGATGTGCGAGTCAACTCGCGCGTGTCCTTCACGCGCTGGAGGTTTCTTCTTCGGCCGAGCTGGCGCGTCACTTTCACGCGCTAGAAGATGGCGCGTGGATCTCGCGCTGGAGCTGGAACAGGCGTGGCGATCGGATTTGCGTCGGACGGTGACCTTCTTGAGGTCGGACGGAGACGGAGAACAGGTCGGCAGCATCGGATGATCGGTTAGAGATGGACCTGGGTAGCTGATGAAGACGTCGGCACTGGAAGAACTCGCCAGAAAATCGAAGAGAATGCCAACGAACTTCTAGACGTCAGAGGAGAGTTCAAACTTTTGGAAGAGAATGCCAACGAAGCCGGAAACTTTGCCGCAGGAAGAAACTTCACCGAGAGGACGCCGGAGGGAGGCACTGAACAATAAATTAAAATTTAGGGTTTAGGATTAGAACTTACTCTGATACCATGACAGAATGATTTGCCGTTATAAATTGTATTGTTGATATCTGAATATATAGAGAGTACAATAGATGTGCAATAAGGAAAAAACTCTAATTATAATCTAATCAGGAGTCTGATTTATTCTAACAGTTAATCTCAAAACATTATTATACCAAAAATGGCGATACTGTTACCAGGTACCACCATATTCTCCTGTGGTAACAATACATCTAATCATCTTTCTCAACAAAAGAAGCCCATTTTTCCATTCCACAATTGCTTCAACCTTCAACAAAGAAGAACAATTTGTTCGAACGTCAGAGTAATAATCCCAAATTACTTTCTACCACATTTCCCACTCAGTCCGTATATGTACTCTTCGCATTAGGATTCCTCGATGCAGGGTAATAATTGAATCGACCCTTCTTGTTTTGATTCTTGTTTGAGTATCATGTTTCCTTGTGAGAAGAAGAGTGGGTATACCTGTTTGAAGTGAGTGAAGAGCCAGTTGCGAAGGTGCATATCTTCGGGAGGAAAATCCCGGGTACCTTTTGGCGGGTTAATATTGATTTTCTGCAGTTGAGCAGCATTAGCATTGTCGAGCGGGTGAGTCTGAGCAAAAGCGGTTGAATGAGCTCTGAAAGCAGGGAGGATTGGAAGGAGAAGGTGGAATGCATTACCCAGATCATACTCATAATGTGTTGATTCTTATAATGTGTTAACCAGATCATACTCATAATGTGTTGATTCTTATAATGTGTTAACCAGATCATACTCCTCGGAGGAGACGGAATCGAACTCCGAGACAAGAGTGGTCAATTGGAAGGAGAAATTTTCTCTAATTAGTATCCAATTTTTAATTAATTATAAATTGAACTTCATTTTTAAAAATAGTTTCTGGCCTGTCCATAAACTTATTAACGGGCCGTCTTTTCTGAGACTTACCCCTCAGATGAAATACACATAATGTAGTAAAATGCAGACGACGTTAAATCTGAGATGGAAAAAGTAAACAGAACTGGTGACATGCGACATCGCGGATAAGAAATGAAGACGTCGCATAGACCAAATATATAGCGTCAGACATTCATTCACATGACAACAAAATGAAGTGATATGCAAAGTCGGTAAAGGTTCGGTAACATTTCGCATGAGACTAAGACATATGACCGACGTCGCACATTCAAACTATGTTCATAGAAATCTCAAGTTCTTTCTTCATAATCGAAACAAACTAGGCACTATCTTGGAAACCATAACAACAAAAAATATATAACACGTAACTCAAGCATCATACCTCATGTAATGTAAGAATTTTTTATCAATTATTAATTAAAAAATATATAGTAGGATCATCTCATAATTGGTAACTGAACATGGAATAGATGGAAAAACTACCTCAATTAATTAGGAATAAGAGATGCTCCATCCTTGGACACTTGTTGATGTTTGAGAGAAGCAACTTGATTAGATCTTTAAATTTTTGATGGTTGTGAATGAAATGGATGGTGGGAGTTTGGGTTGTAATATTGGTGTTGGAAATGGGAAATGGGTATGAGTGTTGAGATTTAATGGATTAAAATAGGCTGGGGGGAAATTTTGGGGTTCAAATTTTTGGCTGAAAATTTGAGTTCCCACTTGAAATTTTAGCCTTACCAACGTTGGTTTATACTCATTTAATAGTCATACTAATCGACACACGTGCGAACTTGCAGATAATTTAATTCTTGGGGTTAAATAACACCGTTATATATGCCATTTCAAGAATACAGCCCGTCCATCGACCCATTCATGCCAAAAACTGAACTTTATTGTTAACAAAATTTGAATTAAAAACATTTGGTGGAAATTATCGTGGTCATAACGCTTATTGTAAAGGTAACAATGGAATACTAACACTATTGACAGACGGTTACCCTGGATCGCGGACGGGACACTTGCAATCCCAAGTCAAACTCTTTATCACCGTAACTTATAAAGAAACTGGCATGATCCCACATAGATTTCCACAAGTCATTCACGAATGACCCTTGTATACTTATAAGTAGTCATCTACAATTTACTCTGGACAATGTACTTGTGCTTTTTAAAATTTGATGGACAGACTTTTATTACCTTTTAATTTCATAAAACACCTGGAATATATTATTTCATGCGATTCTATGAGGTGGAAATTATCGTGTTCATAACGCTTATTGTAAGGGTAATAAATGAGCTGTCCACACTTAAAGAATAATCTATGATTATTTTTGCCCCTGGTGTCCGAACTGAGGTGAAAACACTCATTTAATGGAAGGATGTGAAGCATTCCGGAGAGTGGAAGAAGGAGAAACTCACGAGGGATTAAATACAAAACATGGTGGGGAGGCACGGGAAATTAACAAGAAAAAAGTTGGAAGTAAGAGTCGGGTTTGGGTGAAGAAAATGCACGATCAGAGCTTAGAAGATAGCCCAAGCTCATAATCAGTTCAAGGTGGTGGTGATACAAATATAGATGATAAATCCTCGGATAATTACAAAGCAGAAAGAACAAGAAAGGGGAAATGCATTCTAACCACGGAGGAAGTGGATAAAAATTAAGGTTCAAAGGGAGTAAATCTTGAGGCTGGACATGTGATTATACGGCAGTCCGTGGCACTGGCAAACTATGGCGCTGTCAAATAATGTTGCCAGAAAGCGTGCAGGCTCGGCAAACCGTGGTGCAAATAGGCAGCCAGAAGTGGAAAATCAAGGCGATGGGCAGGAACACAGTGTCGAACAGGAAGAGACCAGGACCTGTCATGAAACACACCGTAGGCGTAGCGGTGACCTGGAGCTGGCGCTAGGAAAAACCGTGGCTTAGAATCCAAAGACAGCGCCCGTAAGCAAAACTGTGGCGCAGTTGTAAATATCATGGAAGAACCAGCATTTGAGGATGATGACAATCCTATATCCGGAGCTAGGAAATTGCCCACCCAAATGATCCATCTGGAGCCTAGGGGTTCCAAAATCCCACGGTTGAATGGAAGTAAAAGTAGACCTCCGCCTGGTAGAGCTCGGAGTAAAAGTCGTTCGCGTATTCCTGGTCCGGGAAGTACTATTCATAAACCATATCAACGAATACTAAGTGCCACAAGAAGTAACTCTGATAGTTCAGGCAGCAAATCTGATGATGGCAGCGGTCTGAAGCCAAAAGGGACCTCTGTTTCTCAATGAATACATCTTCAATCAACGTCAGGGGTTTGTCTGCCCCTGTAAGAAGGAGGTGGGTTAAAGGGATCATCTCCAAACATAATGTAGGCATTTGTGGCTTGTTGGAAACGAAATTACAGGAAAAAGCTTTGAGTATTTTCTTGAAGAGCTTCAAGGGATGGAAGCATACTCATAACTTTGAGGTGTGGCCGAATTCAAGAATACTTATCATATGGGATCCGAAAGGTTATATGGTTGATGTACTTGGGAAGATGCCGCAGTGTATTCATCTAAATGTGCCCAACCTATCAACTGGTGTGGAGTTTTTATGCACTTTTGTTTATAGTAATAGTCAAAGTAAGGCATCATGCCAACCACTATGGGCTGAACTTAAGTCATTTGACAAGAATTTGAGCACTCCTTAGATGGTCCTTTGCATTTTAATGCAATTTTAAGTCTCAATGATCATCATGGTTCCATGGTTCCAAGTCTGTACCTAATGAGGGAGTTTCAAGATGCCTGTACGAAATGCAGGTTGAGAGATGCACCTTCTATTGGAGAACATTTGACTTGGCATAGTTCAGATTGGAAAACATGGAGGAAATTAGATCGTGTATTACTGAACCACGACTGGGATGCAGAGCAACTTGTGGTTGGAAACACCCTATACTTTGAGCTCCTAAATGGTGTTGGGCCAGTCATTTTCCGTGTTCTCATTCTTCCCCGTGGACATTAGATGATTTTCTTAGTATTTGCATGATAATGTACTTTGAACTAATTGATTCTTATTTGGAATAATAAAGGACCTTGACGTTTTATCTGTATGAAATTTTTATTGTTAAATCAATGTTAATGAATTTTTATTGTTAAATCAATGTTAATGAATTTTTAGCCATAAATTCAATGTTATTGAATGTTTTCATATTAATAGAATTAATGTTATTGAATGTTCCTATATGAATTCAATGTTATTGAATGTTCTCATATTCATTCAATGTTATTGAAGTAATATTGAATCTTTATTATTTAATATAACATAACTCACTGGTGGGCTGAATTTGTAAGGCCCATGAACGTATGCGACGTCGTTCACTATTCCAGTGTAGTTTTGGACTAACCGACGTACGTGTGACATCGCACTATATCAGACAGACAACACAATTCGGTCAAAACAACGTCATTTCCGAACTTTTATATATATGAGCACCCCACTTGGGAGTTCAAGCTTCTCTTCATAAATTTTCCGCAAATTCCAACGGTTTCTCACCTCCCTTCACTTCTCCATTGGAAGAAAGGTAGGGTTTTTCTCACCTTCAAACATGTAATGTTTGTAATTCCTAATTTTCATTGTCCAGTCTATGGTTTCTCAATGTTTTATTTTTTTTCTTTGTGTTCTACTTTTTACTCACATTTTTGACATGGTGAACTTCCGTTGGATGTAGACTTGGGTACTATGTTTTGGTAGGTGTCCAAAGGGTTTTTGTTTTACGTTTTTAAATCTTAGTTTTTTTTCTAGTTTTAAGTGTTTTTACTCATAGCTTTATGTGATATATGCGACCTCGGTCGGACATCTGTTACATATTGGTTACTGCGATAATATAGCGATGTCGCTTAGTTTCTTCTTTAGTATCATATTATTCAGTATGTGACGTCGCACCTATGTCGTTCGTACCTTTGGTGTAACCAAAGGGTTCCCGACGTTCTAGCGATGTCGATACTTTATGTCTTACATGCCACTGGTTTGGACCAACTCGTACCTGCGACGCGTAGGTGACGTTGCACGTAGCAATTCATGTTGCTTCCCTTTACACATTTTCATTTCTTGTGCAGGACTAATGGCTGGCGAAGGATCTTCAAGTTATCCATTTTTCTTGGTCCTCAAGCATTTGACAACATATAACTAGTTAAACACATCTTCACACTTTACCACAATATTTTGTTTTCGTGCAGTTCTCCGCACAATGGAGCAATCATGAGCCTATTGTGTTCGACATTGAGGATCATACAATAGCTCTCGAAAGCCCACGCTTCCAATGTCCTCTGAAGCAGCAGAACTTCGGGAAGAACCCAACTTTGGTAAGGCATGTAAAATTGATATGCAATGTCAAATATTTCCAATAATATATTTCTAATCAATATTTTTTGTTGTTGCATTTAGTACATCCTGTGGGAGATTGTACCACTACTGCCGAGTGCGAAGACCCCTATTGTGCTGAGGTGTTACGGGACAAAGTATCGTATGAACTAATCAAGGGGTGGAAAGATCAAGGCCCTTTCCTCAAAGGGTTTTGGCGAGTTCCTTAAGGGTAACAACCTACTCATCGGGGACACCTTGTTTTTCGAGGTGATCAAAGCTGGGGGGCCTATTGTCTTCAAGGTTATCATTATCAGAGCTGATTAAGTTCATTGTAATCTCTTTTATGTTTAAATTAAGATAAATGCTATTCAAATTTAAGTACTGATTGTGTGTTTTGATGACTACTATTTTTCTAGATGTTAAACTGTCTAATTTAAGCATCATAAGATTGACTTTACGTGTTGATATGTGTGTTTTCATTTGATTCAAAAATCATACATGTGTTTCCATTTCCATTTTTTATTCTTTTCCATCACCATCAAATTCTTTACTTTAACTTGTCTCATCAAATATGTGTGACGTCGCTAAGTCATCCACTAAAAGTATTAGTAAAAGTGATGTCAATGGTAAAATTGATCATGCTTCCAAGATAACATATGCAACGTCGCATGCTTATCGGTCACAATATTTACTTCATTTTTTAATCTTTTACTTCGGTTATTTTATTAAGTGAGGTAAAAAACCAATTATTTACTATAGTTTTTTTATGACCGAGGTAAAAAATACCTTTTACTTCGACAAAAACAACCACGGTAAAAGAACTTTTTACCTCGATTTTTTGGGATTAAGAAAAAAACTGAGGTAAAAGAGGCGAAGTAATAGGTCATGTTTCTTGTAGTGTTTGACTATGAATATTGAAGGTCAGTCAGTTTGTCTGAGGATGTCTGGTCGCATATTTTCCATTTTCATATGAAGTGGAGTTACGATCATATCATGGCTAAAGAGCATCAGGCTTCACACTCTCGTCGTTACGGTGGTTCATCATCATCTTGGTTTCTCGTGCCTCGAGGCATAGATAATTTATAATTCCATAAGTTTCCCTCTGAATGGGTGGAGTACTATTTCCCTTTTGTTCTCACTTCTAGAAGTTGTCGCACTTTATTTGTAATAATACCAAACTCTATGGTCGACGCACTTTTGGCTTGCGTGATACTTTCATTGTTTTGAAGATCTATCTATTATATTTTTTTCTTTTATCTAGTAAAAATACTCGTAGATATGTGTGGAAATTGCGAAGCTATAATGTTTTTTGATGATTTCCATCACTTTTCTGCGAGCACTTTTGCCTTATTGCAAGATCTTTAGCTTGATTTTGTTGTATTGTGCGAAGCAGCAAGATCTAATGATTGCTTATGTCAATGTTTTGTAGGCATGTTTTGCCTAATAGCAAGATCTATAGCTTGCTTGCTTTTACAATTTTGTATTGTACGAAACTGCAAGATCTATCGGTTGCTTTTTGTCATTGTTTTGTAGGCAAGTTTGTCTGATAGCAAGATTTATAGCTTGCTTACTTGAAAGTTTGTACTGTGCAAAGCTACAAGATCTATCACTTGCTTTTGTCGCTGCTTTGTAGGCACATCTGCGTTATAGCTAGATCAATTGCTTGCAGAATGAAAATTTGTATTGTACGAAGTGACAAGAAGTATAGCTTGCATAATCGACAATTTGTACTGTTGTAATCATGCATTTAAAAAATCTTCTTTTAAGATTTTCTATTTTTTTTATTGCAAGGTATAATAATGTAAGCAAAGGATACAAAGTAATTTACTCCAAAGGGTTGTTTTTAATATATATATATATATATATTACGATAATATCGACCTTAAAACAGAACAAGGGAATGAACATCACCCATGATCATCTCATGGTTTCTATACAATCAACTAGATTTCTCCTGCCTTCTTCGTTGATCTTACACAAAAACAATTCTCAAGTTAATTACATGCCAAGTGTTGGGAATGCTGCTGCCAACCATTCTCTCTAACTCTTGCCATATGTGTCTCAAAGCAAAATTTTTATGGGTTTGATTAGTTTAGAGCAGTTTACTCTCTTGGAAGCATTTGCAAACAAGTGTGACTAACAATTTTTATATTTTTTAGATTCATCTATACATTACCTTTATTATCATTATTACTTGAATTTTAATGCTGATTTGCCTCTACTTATGATCATTAATTGTAGCTAACTAACTCGAGCAAAGCCTTTGGATGATCAAATGTGATCAAATTTAAAGACTTTGGGATCTCTGTTGTGCTCTTTTGTCAATAAGAGCTTGTGTTTGACCTTGAAATTCTCTTAGGAGTGGTAAGAGCGACTTTTCGCTCTTTTACCTTTTATAAGTAGATTTTATGTGACAAGGAAAGAACATCGACCGGAGGCTATTAAAGATCATCTTTTGAAGACTAGCTTTGAATACTTGAAGAATGGAAGAAACATGTTGTGGTGAAGTGAAGGAGAAGCCAAGAAGAAGAAAGAAATCAGTTGAGGATCTTGAGCACCCTTCGCACCGTGCAATGGAACCATCACACCGTGCGATGAACGGGTGGCCAGAATTTCACCTTCTTTTTCTTGTACTATAAGTAGCACTTTATCTCTTCTCTTTCCTAACTTCTTCTTCCAGCTCATTTCCCCTCTTTTGAACCCTAGTTTTCCACCATTTTAATCTTTGTTTTAGCTTTGATTATGTATGAATTGTTGTTGGTAATTAGCATGGGTTTCAGAAGCTAAATCTAGTTCTTGGGAACAATTGACTAAGGATTCCAAGCCCATGTCTTAAGAACAAGTTGTAGCCTATTTAATAATACTCTTACTATTATGCATTTATGGAGCATTGAATGTGTTTGTTAATTTCATTAATGTTCATGAAAGCTTGAGTATATGAAGTACTTGTATGATATGCTTGTTAGGGTTTGGGGAAATGGGTTGATTTCCTTTTTTCTTGATAGGAAATCCAAGAGTATGATTCAGAGTTTTTGATTGTGTTGATGGATTGATAATTGCTAGATGAATATGATAATGTTAAACTCTTTGTCATATTTGTTGCTTGTAGAAAATGAGAGAAGTCTATGAACGTTGAACATTCTTGACTAATCTTGTGTAAATGCATAGATTGGTCAAATGCTTAGACATGGTGTAGTGTTTATAAATGTTTCCAAGCTTGTTAATTCTTCGTGTTCAACATCATTAATGGGATACTTTTAGTCATGTTTCGACTAAGGGAGTCATTGGTGAGGTTTGACAAGAGATGTCGAATTCAATCTTGCAAACTACTATATAAGAAGGATAGAAGATTAGTCTTCACAACAAGTAGTGAAAGTAGTAAATTGGTTTCATGTTCAATGATGGATAAGAGGCTTGGAAGTGGAAGTCAATTGTGCCAAGGTTCTGTTAATTTTTTGTTTAATCACCTTTTAGTTGATGTTGTATGTTTTGCATATTTAACTTGTTCGTTAGTTAACTTGTCTTTCAATTTCATAAGTTGGACCAAAAACCAACCAATCCCCCCATCTGTACATGCTTTCATATGTATCTATATATAGAGCTATGTTTAGTATGTTTTCCACTCTATATGTTTAAACACTTGAAAAGATCCCTCTTCTTTGTGGACGACCCCGACTTACCATTATCTACTTAATTATAGATAGAAAGCATTTGGGCTTATGAATATTAACTTTGAGAGGTACGATGATGACCTCCCAAATCTTGGCGCCACCGCCGGGGAAGAGGCTTTTATTTTTAAGTGTTTGGCCATATTATGTGTGAGTATGTGCTAGTTGTAAATATTTGTTACTTTGCTTTTGTTTTGACTTTTAGTTAATTTTCCATTTCTGCTTGGCTTGGAGATGTATTGTTCGAGTTCTTGGTGTATGGTTTGTACATGATTTTCTTCACAAGAACCCCTACACTACGACCCCAAGTTAGAGTTGAATTTGAGAAGGGCTAGGAGGCTTTCTTTGGAAAGTGTGAATAACACCTCTCTTAGTAACCATTTTGCAGACATTTCTACGTCCATGGAACACCAAGACGAGCATGGAGGTCACATTCCAGGAGGAGGACCTCAACATCCTCCTCTCTATGGAAGAGCTCCTCCCATCCAAGGAAGGGAGATTCCTTTGAGGCAACCCTTATTGAGGGAAATCATGCCCCCCAAACTCGATCAACAATCGATGTGCATAGATTATCTGTTGGTTGGACCAAATGGGCATTTCGAGCTAAAGACCGGTTTGATCAACTTGCTACCTATCTTCTTTGGTAGGAAATGGAAGAATGCAAAAAAAACATCTCACCGAGTTCAAATTAATGTGTTGTGGTATGGTTCCCCACAGTTTGGATGAAGATCTCTACAAATTGAAGGTATTCCCATTCAAATTGAAGGATGCCGCAAAGGATTGGCTCTACTACCAACCACCCAAAAGCATCAAATGTTGGGGTGACATGAAGCTAAAGTTTCCATCCAAGTTCTTTCCAGCCTCAAGGTCTACCTCTTTGAAGAAGAACATTAGCAATATCCTCCAATGGCATGAAGAGTCACTCTATGACTATTGGGAGAGATTCAAGATGCTTCTCTCGGGTTGTCCATACTATGGATATTTGGAAGGAGATTTCTAAAATGGTCTTCTTGATGAGGATCAAAGGCTAGTGAAGCATTATTGTGGTGGTTCCATTGGAAACAAGACTTTGGCAGAGGCTATGGATCTCTATGAGGCGTTAGCCGAGGAGTTGAGAAACTACAATTCGAGGGCTGATTTGAGAAGAAGAAATCCCAACACCGCATGTGGTCCTTCCACTAGTGGAAAGATTGAAGACCAAGTCTCAGACCTTACATCTATAGTGAAGTCTCTCATGACCAAGTCCGGGAATGTGCCATATGTAAAATTGTGTAAAATTTGCTTAGCAGCACATCCTACGGACGCTTGCCCCACCTTGCAACCAAGGAGGTGAATTCCGTGGGTTTTCAAGGAAACCAAGGGTATCAAGGAAAGGAAGGGTACCAAGGTTATCAAGGCGGTCAAAGTTACCAAAATCGGCCCTACTATTTGGGTAATCGAGATCACCCGAATCTCCGGTATGGAAACCCTCAAGGAGGAAAATATGCTCAACAATACTGGCCACCTCTATAACAATACCAAAAGCTCCAAGATAAGCCCTAAAATCAAGGGGAGAGCTCGGATGCAAAACCATTCATAGGTTGAGCACGTGTGTGGAGAAAGGAGAAAAATTCCAGGATGAAGCCAAAATGAGCATCAAGACTTGGAAACTCAAATGACCCAAATAGCTCAAGTTGTTAACCGGATGGAGGCCCGGGAAAAGGGAAAACTCCCATCCCAACCGGAGATCAACCCACGACAAAATGTGAGTGCAATCTCATTGAGAAGTGGAAGGGAAGTGAAGGAGCCCCAAGAAAGGGTTGTTGTTGAGAGGGTGGTTGAAAAAGAGTGGAAAGAATGAGTATGTCTCCACCATGTTTGATGATGAAATGCCTCATAAATGTGATGATCCAATAATGTTTACAATCCCTTATAAGATAGGAGGAAAACATGTTAACAAAGCCATGCTAGACTTAGGTGCTTCCATTAATGTGATTCCATATTCCTTGTATAAAAGTTTAGATCTAGGCACTTTGCACAAAATTGAGGTCATTATCTAACTAGCCGATCACTCTAGCACACACCTAAAAGGTATTGTGAAGGATGTGTTAGTGAAAGTGGGCTCCTTAACATTCCCCACTGATTTTTATGTTCTTGAAATGGAAGGTGGTAATAGTGATAAACCTATTCTCTTAGGTAGACCATTTTTAAAGACTTCAAGGACGATAATTGATGTGCATGGTGGAACCTTAACCATTGAATTTAATGGGGGGAAGATAGAATTTGACACTAAGAATTCTATTGAGGATCCTAGTAAATACCATTCTTGCCAAACTATTGATTTTGTTGATGATATAGCTCAAGATGTATTTGAGCCCAATGATGGTAGTTCCTTAAATGTTGCCATAAATGATTCTTTGAGTGATGCTTTAATTGCAAAAGTTGTTAGTACTAACTTGAAGGAAAGCAACAATGGTGAATGCTCTCCTAGAAAAGCAACATCCAACACCTTTCATGTGTCCACAGGTAAGCCAATAGGGGTGGGTTTCCCTCTTTCTTTTTGAGAAAACTTTGGTGGTAGAGTGAAAACCACCACGAAAAGTTCTTAAATGTTCATCACTTGGAGAAGGAGAGAAACCCCCTGAATGCTCACTTGATTGAAATCACTGTGGAAGAAAAAGGTGAGTTGTTTGGAATGTTAAGGGAACATGAGGAAACCCTAGCCATGGTGCGCCAAGTCTTGTTTGGGGATGATGTGAATCCCACATGTTTTGACCTGGATCGGGGAAAGGAGACCAACACCTCGACTCATTTTAAGAATAAGCTATTGGGAGGGGAGTAAGTCATGCCAATGAAATTAAATAAACTTGGTTGATCATCCAGATCGTCATTCGTGACTTTCCGTTGATGTTCTTTGATTTTGAGTTTTGTCGTTAGTTTTATTATTTTGCTTTGTTCTTTTCACGGTGTGTTTTTCCATGATTTTTCATTGATTTGGAGAGAATGGAGCTGGATTTATGAAGGAAGGAAGGGAATAAGAAAAGAAGGAAAAGCTCGGATTTGTGGTAACATAAATTTTTTTTCTAAGTACTAGGCAGTGTCATCCGTCGCACGGTGCGACCAAATCAGGTAAAAATTGTACTTTTAGGTGAAACATTTCCCACGGTGTGATGACTTTGTAACACGTCGCGAAGGTCCATCGCACGGTGCAATAAAATTAGAAAAAATCATGATTTATTGGGCTTACAGATGCAACATTTCACATGGTGCAATGACTTTGTTGCACGGTGCGAAGGTCTATTGCACAGTGCGATGACTTTGTCACACCGTGCGAAGACCGTTCAGAGGCACTTAAAGGCTCACCCAGAAATGGACCATTCATTTCTTTCCTCTTCTCCACAGCATCCCCGCCGTTCCCCTCCCAAGAACCACCACACCTCCACCCATTTCTCCCACATCTTACATATATAGATATGAATATTCTTGCATCGTTATGGTGCCTTTGTTGATTGCAGTGCGCTGTCTACATCATTGTGATCTTGATTTTTATATTCTATAATGATGCTTGGATACTTATCAATATATGGTAGATACTTTTTATTGGATAATTTTATAGTGGTGATTGCACGAGGGATTGGTTGTTCTTTGAAAATAATATGGTTATCAACTTTTGATGCTAAATCTAGTATTACAAATCTCTATGTACTTGTGAGTTTGATGTTGCTCTCTGTGGTGTTAGTCTTGATCAAACGGCACCAAAGAGATGACGTGTTGCTCGAGGGTTGAGTTCTTCTACAACACTTTTTCTCCCCCTCGGGCTACGAAACCAATTTTGGAACCAATTCTATACAAATACATGGGATTGCGCCGTATCACCGGTGACTATGCGTAGAAACGAGAGTCACTTTACCTCTTACCTTGAGTTTTATTGCTTTTGCCTTACATGTTTACATTAAGTGCAATGTAATGTTTTAAGTGCGGGTAGGGGTTAGAGGACTCACACGCATGCAAGCTTGATTTTGAATGCTTTTTTCTACTTTTGATTAGAAAAACATGAGAAAAAGGAAAAAAATAGAAAAAAAATAAAAAAAAAAAGAAATGAAAAAAATATAAAAAGAAAACCCACTATGTTGAAAACACGAGAGGGAAACTTAGGCAACATTTGGGGTCCGGATAGGTCAAAAACCTGAATAGAAGGCCTAGGTAAAAATGAGAGGCTCCATGTGAGTGAGATAGGAGCCAAGAGAAACATAATGTGTGGCTAGGATGAAAACCCAAAGGGGCTTCTAGGCAAAACTAGAGAAAGAAAGAAAATAAAAGAAAAGGAAAAATTTGTTACTTTTTTACTCATTTTCCGGCGTTGGAGTCATAAGGTTGCGAATGACATATGGATGAATCTGGTAGCCTAACATCATAGGACTTATTGGGATTGGGTGATTTAGCGGGGAACATGAAGTAACTTGTGAAATTCTTGATTGTTGATATACTTCGTTCTTAGGCTGATATATTGGTATAAAGTGAAGTATGTGTTTGAACTTCATGCATGCTTTGGGTTTCACTTTATGCCATTGGATTTGAGATTGTCAATTTGGGACTTAGAAATGTTTTCATGGATATCAATGAATTCATAGGTTGATATGGTTTGGGTAGATTTAGGAATGAGGGTTGTGGATGAACTCCCATTTGAGTTTGACTTTGAGATGTGTGATATTGAGAGTTTTGTAAGGTATCGATTTGGGGGAATAGTATTTTAGGATGTGAATACATGAAGTCCTTTGTATGTGCTTAAATCTTTTCTTACTCGAGGATGAGTAAGGTTTAAGTGCAGGGAGGTTTAATGTGTCCATTTTATGTTCATATTTTGGAAGTTCTTGGGATCCCTTTTGTGCTTTTTCGTCAATTAGAGCTTGTGTTTTACTTTGAAATTCTCTTAGGAAAGGTAAGAGCGACCATTGCGCTCTATTATCTTTTCTAAGAGGATTTTATGTGACAAGGAAAGAACATTGAGACTTGAAGATTGAAGGCTATTGAAGATCATCTTTTGAAGACTTTGAAGACCTGCTTTAAAGATTTGAAGATTTGAAGAAGGGAAGAAACTTGTTGTGGTGAAGTGAAGGAGAAGGCAAGAAGAAGAAAGAAATCACTTGAGGATTCTAAGCACCCTTCGCACCGTGTGATGAACAGGTGGCCAAAATTCCACCTTCTTTTTCTTGTACTATAAGTAGCACTTTATCTCTTCTCTTTTCTAACTTCTTCTTCCAGCTGTTTTCCCTCTTTTGAACCCTAGTTTTCCACCATTTTTATCTTTGTTTTAGCTTTAATTATGTATGAATTGTTGTTTTCCACCATTTTTATCGTTGTTTTAGCTTTTATTATACATGAATTGTTGTGCACCATGTCATTTTTGGGGATGATGTGGATCCTACATGTTTTGACCCAGATCGTGGAAAGGATACTGAGCACCTCGGCTCATTTTAAGAATAAGCTTCTAGGAGGAGAGTAAGTCGTGCTGACGAAGTTAAATAAACTTGGTTTTGATCATCCGGATCATCATTCGTGACTTTCCATCGATGTTGTTTGATTTTGAGTTTTGTCGTTAGTTTTATTATTTTGCGTTGTTCTTTTCACGGTGTGCTTTTCTAAGATTTTGTAGTGATGAGAGAATTGAGCCAGATTTATGCAGGAAGGAAGGGAATGAGAAAGGAAGGAAAGGCTTAGATTTGTGGTAACATTTAAAAAATTTCTAAGTACTAGGCAGGGTCATCCGTCGCACGGTGCGACCAAATCAGGTGAAACTTATGCTTTCAGGTGAAACATTTTGCACGGTGCGATGACTTTATCACACGTCGCGAAGGTCTATCGCACAGTGCAACGAAATTAGAAGATTTTCTGATTTATTGGGTTTATAGATGTAACATTTCACATAGTACGATGACTTTGTCGCACGGTGCAAAGTTCTATCACACGGTGTGATGACTTTGTCGCACCGTACGAAGACATTTCAAAGGCACTTAAAGGCGCACCCAGAAATGAACCATTCATTTCTTTTCGCTCCTCCACACCATCCCAGTCGTTCCCCTCCCAAGAACCACCACACCTCTACTCATTTCTCCCCCATCTTACATATATAGATATGAATATTCTTGCATCGCTATAGTACCTTTGTTGATTGCAGTGCGCTGACTACATCATTGTGATCTTGATTTCTATATTCTATAATGATGCTTGGATACTTATCGATATATGTGAGCTATTTTTATTGGATACTTTTATAGTGGTGATTGCACAAGGGATTGGTTGTTCCCCCAAAAGAGCAAGAATCTCACAACTCTCACACTCCCCGGAGAACCTAAATAATCTAACCACCCAAAATAAAATGTTGAAAAAGGTAAGCAAAGAGAGATAAGTGCTAAGCTAGCTTACTTTTCCCAAAATGTTCCCCAAAAGCAATCAAAGAGTAGTCTCCAAAAACAATCCACTAAGGAAATCCAAGAGTCGTCGACTTGGTTGTAACATAGGAATAACTCTAGATTCTTGACCTAGTTACAACCAAGGATGATGCAAATGTATCGTCAACCTAGTTTTTTGTTTTCTCTCAATTTCTCTCATTTTTCCTAGAAGCCCTTTCGGGTTTTCATCCTAGCTTTCATACATGTTAAGGTCACATTCTCACCCTTTTCCATGTGACCTCATACCTCCTATCGCTTGGTCGGACTATTGCATCCCATGGGTAGAGCTTGAATTCTTTTCCCCAAGGTAGTGCAATTGGTCAATGATGTTCGTAGATAAGCAAGAGCAGCTAGGAGGTGCCCTCAAAGAAGTATCACCCTTGGCCGCCTCAACATTTATCTCTGGGCTAGCTATAACTCGATGAAATTCCCTCTCAAAATGCGGGTCGGGCTCAAGGAACAAGTCATCCAAACTCATGTCGTGGGTAATGGTAGTGCGCTCCGGCTGAGGAAGGATCATGAAACTACAAGTGCTTGCCCTACCATAAAGACACATGAAATGGCCCTCAGAAGCTGTAGGTGCTATCATGAAAGCCATGTCCAACTTCTCAATGGTGTACTTCGATCCCGATCTCCCAAAGTTGGCCAACGCACACTGAGTGACTGGATGCCCCAAGTACTGCGTTAAAAGCCCTACCATGCCACCTATTAGAAGCTTCCCACATTTTTACTCCCCCATCACCAAACACTCTTGTACAAAAAATCTTACCAATTTTGGTAGAAGTTACCCTCAGTATTTATTGCCCAAAGGAAATGAATGCCGGAACCCGGACATTGCTTTAATTCACCGTGGCAAAATACTCCCGTTGCCAGTAACAGGTGAACGTAATGCAATGCCAGATGAACCAAGGCAGTGCTCTTGCACATATTCTTCTGGTCCATCCCTGTCAACTACTTCCAAAAATTCCCAAGGGAAAATGGTATCCCTTGTCTATGTGTCCTCGGGACGTCTCTGCCATACCTCCACCCAAAACTGTGAGCCACCTCCCTGTGTGTCATTGTATACTCTTTGTCATCCAAATGAAATCTGATAGCCCGATGTCCATCCTCATCTGTGACTTTCCATAGAGTAGCTAGGAACTCTAAAGTCCTAGATACCAACCCATTCCAATAGATAGGAATGGGCTCGAGTAAGCCTAGAATCTCCAAGTGTCTTTGCATGCATATCCACTCTCCAATATATTCCTCTTTGGCTCTCCAATGCCTCCACCTTCGAGTTGCAGTTCCGAAGATGTTGGCCAGTCCCATGAATTCTTCAGTCACGAATGCGGGGTTGCGAAGAATGGGAGTCATCGGCTCATGGTTTGCACCCTTTGTCAGTTTCTTCTGTTTCTCCCCCCGTGAGGACTTTCCTTTCTCCGACACACTCTTTTTTGGAGGCATCCTAACACAATTAAGGAAAAAGTGGTAATGTGATCATAAACAAGGGATGGCCAACAATATCATTTAACGAGACACTTTCTCCTAATTAGCCTAATCATTTCAAATCATAAAAATCTCAACATGAAGGCTATTTAAATAATAAAATTCTCATAAAAAAACTCATGTAGATTCATACCAACCCATAAATAAGATCATGTAATCAGGATTCATACCCTCCTAAATCACCCAACACATGAAGAACATATAATCCAAGCATATTAGCACATCAAACCACCTAAACTTTCTTCAACACAAGGTTATGCATACAACCCAAAGACATATCTCAACAACATACACTCATTCAAGAATTATGCTTTACATAACACCACCACAATTTTAATAAAGCAAATAAACAAGGAGTTCAATGGATTACTCAAAATTTGATGCTAAGAGCTGCAAGATCCACACAAGAAGGAGCAACAATTGCTAATTTTTGAGAGAAAAGCTTCAAATTTTCAAGTTCAGCAGGAGTTTGTGTGAGTGAGTGTTTCTTGAAAAGATTGAATGTGTCAAATGACTCAATTAGGTGGAAGAATGTACCAAGGATCTAAAAATTCAGTAAAGGTGATAAGGGGAAGAGGTAAAATTAGGATAAGGATGGAATTTCGAAAATTGCACATTAGGAGACAATAGTACCAATCAATTAATCACAAAGGATTTTGGAAGTACTATTTGCATAAAAAATTCCTAAGGATAGGGAATTTCAAAATTTATGAACCAAAAATGCATTTTTTTTAGCTTAAAATTCAGATTTTTCAAAAATTTGCATTTTGGAACAATTTGAAAGCTTAAATGGAACAATTTTCCAGATCATTGCACGAGTC
This sequence comes from Rubia yunnanensis, assembly GCA_037428765.1. Taxonomy (NCBI): domain Eukaryota; kingdom Viridiplantae; phylum Streptophyta; class Magnoliopsida; order Gentianales; family Rubiaceae; genus Rubia; species Rubia yunnanensis. The sequence continues at coordinate 58,783,104 of CM075068.1, forward strand.
CCCTCATCACAATATGCAAGGACATGAGGCGTATTGCATGGCGCGGCTCGTGCCAGAATCTAGCACGAGGCTGCCAAAATTTTAACCCTATTTCCTTGTTTTTTCCCTCTTTTTTGAAAAAACTATGTCACCCATCAAGTCAAATTCCATCCAAACACAATCACGGGTCTTGAACTCAAATTTACAAACCAACAAGGGTTTCATCTCAAAAATCCTCATCACCAACAAGAACATGCAAAATCTATCTAATCACTTGATGAGACGTCAAATGCATGTATTTTCCAAAGCATTTAACATCTCTTTTATCATATTTTTGTTGTAAGATTGCTAGATTTAGGTGGGTTTACATGATAAGGGATTTAGATGACCATTTTCAGTTTTTATATCTAAATCCTTCATTTTGTAACCTATGTTTAGTCTAATGGATTTCTGTTCCTTACGAGCATCTAGATTCCTTTTTGTAAGCTTAATTTGTAGATAGCTCATGAGCACTTAGGAGTGGTTTAGTGAAGGCCATTCGAAAGGATGGTAGAAGATGGAAGGCCACTCACAAAGTGGTAGAAGATAAAGTAAAGAAAGGAGAGCAAAGCAAAGGGTGAAGAATGATCTATGTTTTGAAGCAGTGTTCTGAGAATTTTCCGAGAAGAATCAGCCTCCAAAAGTGGTACCATTGGATTCCTCTTCTCGAGTACTATAAAATCGACTACAAGAACTCCCAAAAGGGATCAACGTTTCACGCCCATTTCCGCCCGGGCGACGCCAATTCCGCCCAGGCCAAACCTGCTGTGTTTTGACCTTCGTTTTGACCAACTTGGACTATAAATAGCCCCCCTTCTTCCCCATTTACCTAAGCCCGACTTGGGGGCTCCAAAACCCTAGTTTTTCACCATTTTTCTTCCATTTCTTCTTCTTTCTTTGTAGATCTTTGTTCTATGTTATGGGTTTTGATTATCTATCTTAGTTTTATCTTGGGAGAAATGGGTTGAAGCTTCCATATCTATGCAGTAAGAACCATATCTATCTATTTAGTGCTTTTGCTATTGTGCATTTATTGAGCTTTGAATGTGAATTGTTAATTGCATTGATGTTGTTGGAAGCTTGAGTATATGAATTGCTTGTATGATTACTTGTTAGGGTTGGGAGAAAGTAGCTAATTCTCCCCTTTGTTAATGTGGAATCCAAGAGCATGAGTTAGAGCTTCTTAAATGATGTTGGTGTGTTCTTAATTGCTAGATGAATGTGATGATGTCGAACTCATTGTCATGTTTGTTTTAAGTAGCAAATGAGAGAAGTCTATGAATGTCGATCATTCTTGACTAATCTTGTGTAAATGCATGAATTGGTTAAATGCTTAGATATGGTGTAGTATTTATAAGTGTTGCCAAGCTTGTTGATTCTTCGTGCTAAATGCCATCAATGGGATGCTCTTAGTTCTAAGGGAGTCATTGGTGAGGTTTGAAAAGAGATGTCGAATTCACTCTTGCAAACTACTATCTAAGAAGGATAGAAGATTTATCTTCACAACAAGTAGTTAAAGTAGTGAATAGATTGTTTTACTCATTCTTGAAGCCTTTGTTATTTAGCATTCATGTGTTCTTAATGTTATGTTTTACTTCATTTATTCCATATGTTGTTTGAGAATAGGAAGTGTTTTTATGATTGAAGTGTTAGGGTGTTAGGAAAGTGACGAATTCCTTAGCTCCTTTGCAAGCATGAACTTAGAACTTCTTAAGTATAATGTGTGGTAATCCTTGCTAGATGAGTATGTTAATGTGGTTTGTTCTCATGCTTATCCTATAGATGCGATGAAAGGTTGAACCTTTAATGTGGTTTGTTCTAGGTTTAGCCTAATGAATGCTATGTTTGGTTAAACGTCTATGTCTTTGGTCGAAGGCTTGTTGTTATCAAATCTATGGTCCTTCATGTCTAATACCATTGATGAAATACCCCTATGGTCGTTGTTTATCTAGGGTGATCATCAACGATGTTTGCAAATGGTCGTTGTTTGTCTTTGCAAATTAATATTAATAAGGAATGAATGTTGATCTTCTATTAGCATTCACCATAGGTAATAAATGTGATAGGATGAGTGAATGGTTCAATGATCTACATTTGGTTTGGAAGTGGATATCAATTGCCCCCAAGGATTTATCTTTTGTAGTTTTAAAACCCTTTTTCTTAGTTTTGTTTGATGATTAGCATAGTTACTTAACCTTTCCAGTTATCTTGTCTTTTAACTTTCATAACTTAGGACCACCAAACAACCAAACCCCCCTTTTTACTCGCTTTTATATGTGTACATATATCTACTTCTAGCCTAATATCAACCTTTTGTGCCTAAATGCTTAGGAAGATCCCTCTTCTTTGTGGACGACCCCAACTTTCCATTATATACGTAATTGTAGATAGGAAGCATTTAGGGCTTAAAAATATTAACTTTAAGAGGTACGACGACGACCTCCCATGTTTTGTACGCTCCATATGAATGTGTCCTTGCGATCTCACAAGATTTGTATCACCTTCCTTTTCTCCAGATCTGGAAGACACTTTCCTATTTTGGCACACTAAGAAGTATCGTTGTCATCCAAAATAACATCTTTGATCTCTTCTTCTAGATCTACTGGGGGTCCACTTGGTTGAGTAAGTCACTATTCATGATAGTACTAACCATCTTTGTTTTCTCCACATTCTTTCCAGCTCTCATTGCGATAACCATACACTTTTTGGCCGTTTGTTGGTTTCCTCCCACCGCTGTGATCCCTGTTGGGGTTGGGAACTTCATGATCAAATGGTATGGAGACCATATCATCTTTGCTCTATTCATCCACGGTCTACCAATGATAGCATTAAACAAACTTGGTGTGTCCATGATAACGAAGTCACAAATGATAGTGCATTTCCTATCATTTTTTCCAATTATTATGAGTAGCTGTGTGTTTCCTAACGGTGTCTCTGCTCGTCTCGTGAATCCTACGAGCGAGGACGTGGACCTCTTTAAGTCGGTCATCTTGAATCCCAATCTGTCAAAGCAGTCTACGAAAAGGATTTCTACCGCACTCTAATCATATACAAACACTCAATGAACTGTTGTGTTCCCGATCTTGGCGATAATGACCATTGGATCATTGTGAGGTGAAGCATTATGAACAACATCCTCTTCACTAAACATGATTGTTTCTTCCACACACAATCTTTTATCTACATGCCCCTTTGGTGGTGAATACCTGGCCTTAGCTTTCCAAGCATTATTTGATAAAGACTCTGTTGACCCATGCATCGAGAAGACTGCTCTCTTTGGAGCCTCATTAGATACGTCCTCTTCATAATCCATCACTGCTGTCATCTTTTGATTCTTGTTCTGAGTGTTCTTTGTGACTTGGATTTTATCCATGGAGCTTCCTGCCTTGCTAGCTTCGTTGTATCTGCTTCCACCATCTTCTTTCTTATATTGGCTTAGATAGCCATTTCTCAAGTTCTCATCTATCTGCCTTCTCAGATCTCTGCAATATTCAATATCATGACCATGATCTTTATGGAAGGAAAAATAGTGTTCTCTTGATCTTTTCTCTGGAGGTGCTATCATTGGTGCTGGTTCACATAATAGATCTATGTTCGCTTACTAGGTTTATTTTTGTGATTTTGTTAGTGGTGTCTCTTAAGATAGGATGTTTTGTATTCCCAATTCTTTTCCTTTGAAAGGGAGAGTTCCTTTCTCCTTCTTAGCCAAATTTCTTTGTGAGTTCTCCATTACTCTTTTCCGTCCTCGCTCCCACTCGATTTTGCGATTATTCACTTCTTCGGTCCATACATACTGCTCTATCATTTTTTGTAGCTCTTTTGGGTTCTCCGACGTATTCTTTGTGAGTTCCTTATAAGACTCTCCCGATCGCATGCCTCTGGTAAACGTACCTAAGGAAGATTAAAAAAAATAGGTCATAGACCTGCAAACCTTTCGTGACGAACCTACTGTGATACTCTGACAAACTTTCATCACTTCATTGAGCTATGTTGTTCAGGTCCACTATTGTCTTGGAGAATTTCTATTTTTGGTAGAAGCATCCCAACAATAGATCCGAGAGATGTGCCGAAGATGTAATACTTTCGTTTGGTAAATCCTTATACCATGTAATCGTTGTTCCCAATAGAAAGATAGGAAAAGCCTTACACACCAACTCAATTTCAGTATTGTAGAATCTTATGCTATTATGATAGGAATGTAGCAATTCCTTTGGGTCAGTCGTTCCACAGTAAATTTTGACATGTAATAGCAACTTGAAGTCTTTTGGCATCTTGAAATCGCAAAGATGTGGTGCTAGCAGTGCGAACTTGTCCGCATCTTCATCTTCCACTATATTTCTTAATTTGTGAGCTATGTCTTTTGGCATCTTGTCCGCATCTTCATCTTTCACTATATCTCTTAATTTGTCCCCGTATTTAAGATCCTCATTCTTCTGACTCAAATTTTCACTTACCCTTAGGAACTTCGGGTTGAAAGTGGCTAAGAACTGATTATGCAATTGTTCTCTGTTTGCTTCTAGAAATGATGCGAACTTTCTCCTTTCTTTTTCTTTATTTGTTTTAGGAGACTATGCCTCTTCCTCATCTTCTGTGTCGTCCCTACCACGTTCTTGTTCTTTGTTGGGAATATAAATTTGATCTTAACTAGGATGCATGTTCTTCTTTTGCCCTACTGTTTGCTCTTAAGTATGATGGTTTTGGCTTCTTTCACTTCTAGTGAATACCATTGTGGACTTTGCCAAAAAATAATGACTAAAAAAAATCGTTCCCACAGACGCTGCCAAATGTTGTGGTATCCATGATTTTCCCAAACAACTTGGTTCGCCTTGATGTTCCCACAAAAGAGATCCTAGAAGTGGTTCTGGGTAAAAGGCTCTGACGCTCAAGTCAACATCTTATCTCTTTAGAATCCAGAATTCTTAGTTCAGTTACACTTACCTGGATTAGCGTTCTTCTTCTTTCTTTTATAATGTGTTACAATCGTGGTTCCTCCTTATTAGGGTTCCCAATCGTGGATTGTAACGTGGCTCCGATAAAGGTGGTTCGTTCTTGAAGCTTAATCGTGGTCTCCGACTTTCTCAGTTCATGGGTTGACTTACCCTATCCTGATTCAATCTTTTCCGATTTGCATCGTAGGTTAGCATAAAGCCCAATTATAATTTGGGCCTAAAGTCCACTCTTATAAAACTCATGGGCTAGGTATACGGCACATAGTAAATATAGTGAAACTGCAAGATCTATTGCTTGCAAATTTAAGAGGTTCAATTTGTGCAAACTGTAAGATCTATCGCTTGCTGGTGTCATTTTTATTAGCATGTGTGCTCTTGTGCAAGATCTATAGCTTGCAAAAATAAGATTTTCGAAGCTGTAAGATCAATAGCTTGTAAAATCAAATAATTGTTTTGTTCGAATCATAAGATTGATTGCTTACTTTTGTTAACTTCAGACAACTTCGTTACTTGCTATGGTATGCATGATCATATTTTATTTCTTACGATCATAAGATTTAATGTTTTGATTGTAATGTGTTATAGATTTGCTAATGTTTACAATGTGCAAGTAAAGATCTAAAAATGTAATTTTCCCCTCGAAGAATCTTTTTGATAATTTTGACTGCGATAATGTTGCTTTGGAAACATAGGAACAGATGTAACCAATTTTTATCTCATGGTTTCTATACAGATAGATATTTCCTATCTTTTTCCTTGGATCTAGACATAGAACATTCTCAAGTTGATCATTTCTCATGTATTGGGAACACTGCTGCCATCCAACCTTTCTAGCTCGTACCAGTTGGATCGATGCGCCTTCGTAACCTTGTAAGGTCATTTCCCCTTTGGGCATAGCTTTCCTTTTTCTTCTGCTAGGCTTGCCTCATTTTTCCTCAACACGAGATCACCACTCTGAAATTGCATCTCTTTGACTTTCTGATTGTAAGCTGTAGCCATTCTTTTTTGTACCTTACCTCTGTGAGAATTTCCATTTCTCTTTTTTCTTCCAGTTTCTCGAAATCCAGTCTCATTTTTTTTGGATTATCATCCTCCTTGTAATCGCCTACTTGAAGACTTGAAATACTGATCTCCACCAGTATTACTACCTTATGACCATAGACCAGACTGTATGGTGTCTCCCATGTTGGTTCTCAAACGATTGTTAAATATGACCAATAGGGTATTAGGTATCTTGTCCACCCAGTCGGTTTGCTTTCCATCCAAACTTTTTTGGATACCCTGGACTATGGTCCTGTTTGTTACTTCTACCTAGTCGTTAGCTTGAGGGTGAGCTATAGATGTAAACTTTTGCACAATCCCTAATTTGAACACAATTCAAGAAAGGTACCACTTGTGTATTGTGTACCATTATCTGTGATGATAGTGTGTGGCACCCTAAAGAAACAAACTATATTCTGCCAAATGAATTTTCTTGTTAATTTAGTTGTGACTCGTCCTAATGTCTTTGCTTCCACCCACTTTATGAAGTAATCAACTGCCACAATTATAAATTTGGCGGTGCCCACGCCCTTTGGGAAGGCTCCAACCAGTTCAATTCCCCATTTGTTGAAGTTCCAAGCTCCATATATTCCTCTTAAAGCAGTCTCTGGTTTGTGTGACAATGGGGCATTAATTTGACAACTTTTGCACTTGATAACAAAGCTATGCGCATCATTAAAAATGGTCGGCCAATAGTATCCTGCTCGAATGATAAATAATGGTGTTTACTAGAAGTAAGAAAAGCCACAACCATCAGACCTAAGAACACATAGCTGGACCTAACAAGAACACACAAGGCTAGGATTATATCCCTAGTATAAAGAGAGTATGCAATAAGGAAGATACGGAGGACAAAGAAGAAACAGAATCTCCTAACACAAACCAGGAAAAAAAAAGGAGGGCGTTCGCGATATTCTTGGAAACAAACAAAGAGAGCCTCTATAATTAGTTTTTGACAACACACAAGCCCAAATCACATGGAATGGTTAAGAAAATAAGTCAAGACCGCAAAAGTCTTAAATATGAGGAAGAGTTACGAGATATGGTGAAAGATGACGATGCAGACAAGTTACCCCTTGAACCACATCTTCGAGATTACAAAATGCCTAAGGATTTCAAGCTCCCTCTCCATGTTAAAATCTATGATGGGACCATAGATCCAAAAAAAGTTACTACACTCTTACCAAAATAGCATGAGGTTTCGAGATGCAAACATCGAGCTGGTTTGCAAGGAATTTCCCATTTTCTTAATAGGAATAACGATCACATGGTATAAAGAACTACCAAATGGAAGCATCAAATCGTGGGTACAATTTTCCGATCTATTTTTGGGATAATCTACCAGAAACAAAAATTCACAAAAACAATTGCAGATTTGAACAACATAGCTTTGCAGAGCGATGAAACTCTAGCTGAGTATCATAATAGGTCCCTCATTGAGAGCTTTCAAGTTAGGGATCTATTATTTCAATCATTGTTAGGAGCATTCACAAGAGGCATGCGATCTTGAGAATTATAAAAAGAGTTAACGAAGAACATGCCTAAAAACCTGAGAGAGTTACAAAAAGTTATAGAGCAGCATGTTTGGATAGAAGAGGCAAATAATCGCAAAATAAAGCAAGTGGAAGGAGAAAAACAATGATTGAAGACTCACAGAAGGGGTTCGTGATGAAGGGAAAGGGAAACATCTCTTTTAAAGGAAGAGAACCGGGGATGCAGGCGGCATCAAGCCAAGAAAATCCTCTGACGAAGTCAAGAAAAGAAATATGGCAGGTGAATAGGGAGCTATTTTTTTTATTCACGCCAATGATAGCACCCCCAGAAAAAAGGCCCAAAGAATTTTATTGTACCTTTCACAAAGACCATGACCACAATATAGAATATTATAGGGATTTGAGGAGGCAAATTGAGGAAAACCTAAGAAATGGTTACGTGAGCCAATATAACAAGGAAGAAGGAGGAAGCATGTATAGCGAAGCTAACAAAACAGGGAACCAAGTTGCACAAAGCCAAGGAACAATGAGCTCACTTTCCAAAAATTAGAAAATGACGGTAGCAATAGATTACAGCGACGGCTTAGCGGATGAAGTTCCAGAAAAAGTCATCATATCCATACATGGAACAATCGAATCACTGTCTAATAATTCTTTGAAGGACAAGGCTAGATATCCATCGCCCTACACAAGAGCCTATTGATAAGAGGGTTTCCTAGACGAAGCAATCACATTTACCAAAGAAGCTGCAGTCCTTAACGCTTCACCACATAATGACCCATTGCTTATCATCGCTAAAATTGGAAATGCAATGGTTCAAAGAGTATTCGTGGATGATGGAAGTGCAGTTGAGATACTCTTTTTTTTATTTCGTTGATAGGTTAGGGTTTAAGCAAACTGACTTAAAGAAGTCCATGTCCTCCCGGGTTGGATTTACAGGACGAGTAGAAACACCATTAGACAAAATACAACTGCATGTTACCATTGGAGACATTGATCAACATTTTACCGTAGTTAGTGATTTTGTGGTTATGAATGCACCAAGTACGTTCAATTCCATCATTGGAAGGCCTTGGATGAATGCAACAAAGGCAATATGGTCCCCATACCACCTAGTAATGAAATTCCTAACTACGGCTGGAATTGCAACGATAAGGGGAAATCAACAAACGGCAAGGAAATTCATAGTGATCGCAATGAAGACGGGGAAATGAACAGAGAAAACCAAGATGGTCAATACTGTGTCCAAGATGGGATCACTTAGCCATCAGGAGCCAACAATAGATTTGGGGAAGGAAATTGAGCTGCTAACTTTGGATGACCAAGATTATTCTAAGTGTATTAAAATAGGAAAAAATCTTCTAGCACTAGAAAAAGAGAGGGTCATACAAATCCTACAAAGTTATAGGGATACATTTTCATGAAGCATCTATAACATGGGAAGGGTTGATCTAAGCATCACTACCTACTTCTTGTACATTAATAATTCAGTTAAGCCAGTCAAATAGAAGCAGCAAAACTTTGCTAGTGATAGGCAGAAGGCAATCGAAGAAGAAGTCATAGCCTTACTTCGGGCAGGTATATTGAAGGATGGCCCAAAAATGGTCAGCGTAATAGTGAAAAAAATCAGATGTGGGATGGCAAATGTGTGTAGATTTCACTGGCTTAATTAACGCATGCCCAAAGGATTGCTACCCTTTGCCCAAGATTGATCAGCTAGTTGAAGCAATATCTGGCTACAAAGTTATATCCTTTTTGAATGCGTACAAAGGATACCACCAAATATTGATGGATCCAGAGGACGCAGAAAAGACAGCATTTATAATAAGCTTCAGAAACATTATGCTACATGAAGCCTTTTGGACTTAAAAACGCAGGAGCAACATATCAAAGGGTAATCGATAGTTCATTTCGCAATCAAATAGGGTGGAACGTGGAAGCATATGTTGAAGATATGGTTATCAAAATCAGAAGGGTTAGTGACATCGGCGTAGATTTGAAAGAAACTCTGGATACGTTACGCAACATCGCGATGAAGCTCAATCCCAAGAAGTGTATCATTGGAGTAAATGTGGGAAAAAATTTAGGCCATAGGGTATCTTTCAAAGGGATCGAAGCTAACCCAGAAAAATCCAGGCTATAGTAAATCTTCCCCAGCCACGAACAATTAAAGAGGTACAAATATTAATGGGATATTTCAGCAGCACTCATCGGGTTTGTTTCAAAGGCTGCTGAGAAGCACTTCCCACTCTTCAAAATCTTGAAGAAGGTTAAGAATTTTAGCTGGAACGAAGAGTGTTAAAAAGCATACAAGGCGTTAAAAGACCAGCTCCAACCGTTGCCGACATTGAAGTCACCAGTCTTCGGGGAAACTCTTTATTTGTACTTGGCAGTTTTGTACAATGCAATAAGTTCAATTCATGTGCGTCTGGAAGGCCAAAAAAGTGCCAGTCTACTATATACGTAGAATATTAAAAAGTGCAGAAAGGGCGTACTTGCCTGTTGAAAAGCTAACTCTAGCATTGGTATACTCGACAAGAAGGTTTTGAGCCTATTTCCATAGGCATTGGATTGTTGTCGTTACAAATTTCTGGATCAAGAACATCATGGCCAAACCTGAAGCATCTGGTAGAATGACTAAAGGGCTCTCGAACTATAACAACATGAGATCCAATTCCAGCCAAAGATATCAATCAAGACTCAGACCTTAGGGATTTCATCTCGGAGATGACGAGCAAAGATGCGCAAGACACGAACATGTGCAAAAATATTATATAGATAAAGGAAAGTCAAAGTGGGTAGATGTTGCGTGGAAGCTGTTTATAGATGGAGCATCCAGCAAGGAAGGGTGCGGCACAGAATTACTGCTAGTTGACCCAGAAGGTGGGGAGCACAGACACTCACTCCATTATGAATTCACGATGACAAACAATAAAGCAGAGTATGAGGCATTAATACATGGTTTGGACCTTACAGTCAAATACAAGTCAAGAGCGTTCAAGGATTCAATGACTTCCAAACAGTAGTCCAACAAGTGCGGGGAGACTACAAAGTGAGAGAAGAACAGCTGGTAAAATACTTAAGAAGGGTTCAACAGCTCATTACCCAGCTTGAGTACTTTGACATCCAGCACGTGCCCAAATTTGAAAACATAAAAGCGGATGCATTAAGCAAGCTGGAAACTGTTGGTTTTGATTCATTGAACAAACACAGAGATGTAAGAGTGAAAGTCATTCCAGTCGGAAGCCCGTCGATCATAACTGTGTCATCAGCTCAGACAGATGAAGTAAGCTAGACGACGCCTCTAATAGAGTACTTCACAAAAGGAAAGTTGCCAATGGATACCATACAAGCTAGGAATTTGGAGATGCGATCTCACAACTATGTATACAAAGGAGGAATCTTATACAAGAAAGGCTTTCAATCTCGATGGATAAAATGTGTAGGACTAGCACATACAAGGGAAATTCTAATACACAGAGGGCTATGTGGAACACACCAAGGAGAAATAATGGTAGAAATACTTTCTTTTGCACAATGAAATAAGTTCAATTCTTGTGCGCCAGGAAGGCCAAAAACAAATGCCAGTTTACTATACCAGCAGAATATTACAAAGTGCAGAAAGGGTATACTTGCCAGTTGAAAGCTAACTCTAGTATTGGTATACTCAACAAGAAGGTTGTGAACCTATTTCCATGGGAATTAGATTATTGTCTATATGAATTTCCCGATCAAGAACACCCTGACCAAACCTGAAGCATCTGGTAGAATGACCAAATGGGCGCTCGAACTAGGACAACATGAGATCCAATTCCAGCCAAGGATATCAATTAAGACTCAAGCCTTTGGGATTTCATTTCCAAGATGGCGAGCAAAGATGCGTAGGATGGGAACACGTGCAACAATCTTTTAGTAGATAAAGGTAAGTCAAAGTGGGTAGATGTCGCATGGAAGTTGTTTATAGATGGAGTGTCCAACAAGGAAGGGTGTAGCGCATGATTACTACTAGATGGCCCGAAAGGCAGGAAGCACAGACACTCACTCCATTTTGACTTCGCGATGGCAAACAATAAAGCAGAGTATACGGCATTATTATGTGGTCTGGACCTTACAGTTAGAATGCAAGTCAAGTGCATACAAGGATTCAGTGACTCCAAATAGTAGTCTAACAAGTGCGGGGAGACTACGAAGTGAGAGAAGAATAGATTGTAAAATACTTAAGAAGGGTTTGACAGCTCATTACCCAGCTTGAGTACTTTGACATCCAGCACATGCCCAGATCTGAAAACACGGAAGCAGATTCGTTAAGCAAGCTGGTAACTGTTGGGTTTGATTCATTGAACAAACACAGAGATTTAAAAGTGGAAGTTATTACAATCAGAAGCACGGCAATCACAACTGTGTCATCAGTTCAAACAGATGAAGAAAGCTTGATGACATCTCTAATAGAGTACCTCGTAAAAGGAAAGTTACCACCGGACACCATACAAGCTATGAAGTTGGAGCTGCGATCACACAACTACGTCTACGAAGGAGGAATATTATACAATAAATGATTTCTATCCCCATGGATAAAATGCATAGGAGCAGTACAAGCAAGGGAAATTCTAATACATGAAGGGCTATGTGGAACACATCAAGGAGCAAGAACAGTGGCAAGGAAGATCATCCGGGCAGGATACTACTATCTGACCATGTTTAACAATGTCTACAACTCCGTGCTCAAATATAAAAGCTGCCAGATCAATGCTTCGCTATCACATAAGCCACATACTGTTTGAGAGGTATATACGGAGCGTGGCTGTTTGACAAATAGGGGATTCACCTAGTTAGATCTTCCCAAAGGGTGAGAGAAATGCCAAATTTCTAATTGTGGCAATCGCCGGCTTTACAAAGTGGGTAGAGGCGAAGCCATTAGGACGAGTTACGACTGAGGTTACAAGAAAATTTGTCTGCATAATATAGTGTCGCTTTGGGGTACCACACACTATTGTCACAGACAATGGCACACAATTCACAAGTGGTACCTTCACTGATTGGTGTTCAAAGCTGGGGATTCTCTAAAAGTTTACATCTGTAGTGCATACCCAAGCTGATGGACAAGTAGAAGTAATGAACAAAACCATTGTTCAAGGAATTTAGAAGCAATTGGAGGGAAAGTGAACTGGCTGGTTGGATGAATAACTCAACACCCTATGGTCATATAGAATGACCGTTCGAGAACCAATGGGGAAAATGCCATACAATCTGGTCTATGGTCACGAAACAGTGATAACAGTGGAATCGGTGATTCAAGACTCCACGTATGCAATTACAGAGAGGAAGACAATCTAGACAGGATAAGGTTGGACTTAGATGAGTTGGAAGAAAAAAGAGAATTGGTAGCGATCACAGAGGCTAGGTATAAGGAAAGGGTGGCTAGAGCTAATAATCAGAAGGTTAAAGAAACGCAGTTTCATATTGGTGATCTTGTGTTAAGAAAGAACGAGGAAAATGGGAGGCCATCGCCGTACCTCTCAAAGTTAATATTTATAATCCCTAAATGCTTACTATCTACAACTAAGTAGATATCGGCAAGTCGGGGTCATCCATGAAAAAGAGGGATTTTCTTAAGCATTTAAATACAAAATGTTGCTATTATGATAGAAGTGTACATATATACATATAAAAGCATGTACATGGGGGGGGGGGGTTGGTTGGTTGGTTTACCTAAGTTATGAAAATTAAAAGACCAGATAACTAACATAGTCAAGTAACTATGCTAATCATCAAACAAACTAAAAATAGGAGTTTTAAAACTACAAAAACAAAGCCTTGGGGGAAATTGATATCCACTTCCAAACCTAATGCAGATCATTGAACCATTCAATCATCTTATCACAATTGTTACCTATGGACGAAGGACTATAGATTTGACAACAACAAGCCTTCTATCGAAGACATAGCATTTATACAAACATAGCATTCATTAGGCAAAACCTAGAACAAACCACATTCAAGGTTCAACCTTTCATTGCATCTATAGGATAAATATGAGAAAAATCCACATTAACATACTTATCTAGCAAGAATCACAACACATTATGCACAAGAAGTTCTAAGTTCATGTTCTTAGATTTTCATGCAAAGGAGCTAAGTAATTCGTCACTTTCCTAACACCCTAACACTTCAATCATACAAACACTTCCTATTCTCAAACAACCCATGGCATAAATGAAGTAACACATAGCATTAAGAACACATGAATGCTAAATAACAAAGGCTTAAAGAACGAGTGAAACAATCTATTCACTACTTTTACTACTTGTTGTGAAGATAAATCTTCTATCCTTCTTTGATAGTAGTTTGCAAGAGTGAACTCCACATCTCTTTTCAAACCTCGCCAATGACTCCCTTAGTCCAAACACGACTACGAGTATCCCATTGGTGGCATTGAGCACAAAGAACTAACAGGCTTGGCAACACTTATAAACACTACACCGTGTCTAAGCATTTAACCAATTCATGCATTTACACAAGATTAGCCAAGAACGATCGACATTCATAGACCTATCTCATTTTCTACATAAAACAAACATGACAATAAGTTCAACATCATCACATTCATCTAGCAATTATTAACACATCAACATCATTAAGAAGCTCTAACTCATGCTCTTGGATTCCACATTAAAAGAGGGGAGAATTACCTACTTTCTCCTAACCCTAACAAGTAATCATACAATCAATTCATATACTCAAGCTTCCAACAACATCAATTCCATTAACAATTCACATTCAAATCTCAATAAATGCACAATAACAAAATCACTAAATAGATAGATATGGTTCTTACTACATAGATATGGAAGCTTCAATCCATTGCTCCCAAGATAAAACTAAGCTAGAAAATTAAAAGACATGATTAACCTACAAAAACTAAGAAAAGTAAGAAGAGAAAAACTAGGGTTTGAATCCAGAAAAATCGCAGGAAGAAGATATTCTGAAGAGAAGATGATAAGGTGAGTATTTATAGTACAAAAAAGCAAGAAAGATTTATGGCCATACGTCTGTCGTGAGTCGCGACAGGTTCGTCGCGAGTCGCTGCGGAGCCCAGTTCCAGCATCTTGATTTCTTTCTTCTTTTTGTTTCATGCCCTCCTCTTCTCTTCACTTTTCTTCAAGTCTTCAAAAGCTCAAATACAAGTCTTTAAATCTTCAAATCTTCAAAGGTAATTTTCAAAGTCTTCAAACAAATTTCCTTGTCACATAAAATCCTCTAGAAAAGTAATAAAAGCATAAAAGTCACTTTTAACTCTCCTTAGAGAATTTCAAGGAAAAATACCATATTTAGAGCACAAAAGTATGCAAAAGTGAATCCTAAAAGTCCTAATATAACCGTATAAAATGGGCACATCAGAAAGCCTGACAGAAGAACGAGGAAAGTTATGCCCAAAGTAGGAAGGAACTTACAAGGTCACAAAGACTCACAAATCCAACTGTTATGAGCTACAAAGGTTAGACGGTAGTAGTGTCTCCAACTTATGTCACGTGATTAATTTGAGAAGATTCTATGTCTAGCGGGGAAACAGATAGGAAGCATCTAGTTGTACAGGAACCATGAGATTACCATTGGTTCCATCCGTTCTTTTATTTACAAGGCAATATTATCGCAATCGTATATTATAAAAATGTCTTTCTGGGCAATGATTACTTTTTTAGTTTGCTACTTACAAATTTCAGATGATAACACATCTTTAGTGCATTGCAATCAGCGCAAAAAGGATTTTCAATGGTCAAAGGTCGAACACAATCATGTGTATCATAAAAAACATCAAACTGCAAGCTATAGATCTTGCAACTTAAAAAAATACTACATTCGAAAGCTATAGATCTTGCGCATCTACCAATACTTGCAAGCTTTGGATCTTGTAATTTCACGAACCTTACGAACTGCAAGCTATAGATCTTGCAACTTTGCAAATCCTACATCCGCAAGCTATAGATTTTGCACAACTACCGATACATGCAAGCTTTAGATCTTACAGTTTCACGAACCTTATGATAGCAAACTATAGATCTTGCATAAGGGTAGATTTGCTCATAAAAGTTACACAAGCAAGCAATAGATCTTTCACGTCGAAGCTCTTAAATATGCAAGCAATAGATCTTGCAGCTTTGCTATACTAAACGTGCAAACTATAGATCTTACGAAAAGATAGGAAAGCACAACAAATCAAACATAATTAATGAGATAGGAGTAATCCATACACATTGCAACTTTGCAAGCTCAATCACAAGACTCACACAACCGCTAAATAGTTGCCAGCATAAGCATTAGTGGAAGATAGCTTATTAAGTGATAGCAATCACGCAAGTTTACAAAATTACAACTAAATTATTCAGACTTACAAGAAAGATGAAGTAATTTAAAAGAGAAGATCTATCTACACCTAGATTCTCTTGATGATCCAGAAAATGACAAACCACCAGAACGACGATTGTGTTCAGCTTTGCGATATGACTGATTAGCCCCGCACCATTTTTCTTCAACATCACGCTCCTCACTAACAATGTGGTTGTACCGCCATTTCATGTGTAAATACGTAGGATAGCGTATAAAACCCCTTCGCTCTATATGACCAAGATATTTAGCATAATAAGCCTTGAAGTTAGTTATAGGGCCGAACTCCTCGCAATCCACCTGCATACTCATAACATTGATGGTTTCTTCATATCTTTTCATCTCAGCCCTCATGCTTTGTAATTCTTCTTTTGGGCACCAAATATATGATCGAACGGCCTCACAAAAGTTAATCCTCTGCCCATCAATTTTCATAGTAAGATCTCCACGACCAGCAGTCCTTCAAGATCATGACAGGAGAGCTTGAAATTTATCATTATAATTAACACAAGCCTGCTTAAGTTGGTGCACAGACTTATCAAGCTGGTCGCACTCAGAGCAGAGCTCCTCATTGTCGCTTTGCAGCTGTGTGTTGATAGCAAACTTTTCATCAAACTTACTTTGCCAACCAATAACAAAAGATGAAAGGTGATCACATTCATCCTACTTTTTCTTCAAGCGATCAAACAAGTCATCAAGGTGAGCATATTTTTTATCAATTATTAATGTTTTCTGATGGGCTTCACGAGTTTTACTTGAAGCATAGTTTCTAGCCTCCTCTTGTTGACGAAGCATCTTCATCATGTTTAATTGTTAACGGTGAATTAGACCGTTCTGCTCATTGCAAATCTATCGTAAATCACGCACAACATCCTGGGTGTCCTTCATATTCTTGTCCCACTTTACTTCAAGGTCATTAATACCCATGAGCATGTACTTCAAAAAAATGCCCAGAGATAACTCCCATTCTTGGACACGGGTAGGGAGGTTAAGCGAACGCATGTACACACTAGTAGATTCAAGATCAACCACACCACGAAAAATATCCTTACCAAACGATTCAACATTGTAACCATCAGGGACAAACTTACTGCAAGAACATGTTGTGGAAAATGATGGTTGGGAGACCGTCGCCGTGCCTCTTAAAGATAATATTTATAAGCCCAAATTACTAGTAACTACTAAATAGTAGCTAGTGATAAGATGGGGTCATCCACGAGGAAAAAAGGGTTTTATCAAGTGTTAAAGCTAGTTAAAAAGCACATAAAGATGTCACTCTAAGTGTGTGGTAAGAAAGTTGGGGGGTAGTTTTGGAAACACTACGACTATTTTAAAAACTAAATTAACCAACAATTAGAGAAAGTAATTTAAATACGATCACACTAGCACGAAAGATGTAATTAATATGTTAACGAGTCTTGGGCGCAATTGGTTTACATTTGTAGTCATCCTTTGATCGTACATTAATTATCCTATTTTTATGCATCAATCACATATTGTGGAGAACTTATCAACACCTTTCGAGTGTTGATATTTCTCACCTCTCCTCGATTATAGTTAGAGTGGTCGATTGGTGCCACATAATAACCTTTATTATCGTGTCACCCTAGTCAATCAGCGTCGTAGACTTCCCCAAGAATACTAATGTACACAGAGACCCAACATGACTACCACAATGTCCTACAAGCGAGAAACACATAGGTAACACAAGTATATTTACTACGAGGATCGGCCTTCATGCTAATCGTTATTAGTGGACCACATTGATAATTAGGCAAACCCATCTAAATTCATCCTAAGTCTAAGCAACTCCATCAATCAACAATCATAAGTAGTTGTCACTTCTAAATAGTAGCTAGTGGTAAGACGGGGTCTTCCACAAGGAAAGGGGTTTTTATCAAGTGTTAAAGTGTAGTTAAAAAGCACACAAAGATGTCACAATAAGTGTGTGGTAACAAAGTTGGGAGGGGGGTTGTTTTGGAAACACTATGACTATTTTAACAACTAAATTAACCAACAATTAGAGAAAGTAATTTAACTACAATCACACTAGCACGAAAGATGTAATTAATAAGATAACGAGTCTTGGGCACAATTGGTTTACATTTCTAGGCATCCTTTGATCGTAGATTAATTATCCTATTTTTATGCATCAATCACATATTGTGGAGAACTTATCAACACGTTTTGAGTGTTGATATTTCTCACATCTCCTCGGTTATAGTTAGAGTGGGCGATCGGTGCCACACAATAACCATTATCCTCGTGTCACCCCAGACGATCGGCGTCATAGACTTCCCTGAGGATAGAAATGTACACAGAGACCCAACACGACTACCAGAATGTCATACAAGCGAGAAACACATAGATAACACAAGTATATTTACTAATAACGATTACGAGGATCAGCCTTCATGCTAATCGTTATTAGTGGACCACATTTATAATTAGGCAAGCCTATCTAAATTCATCCTAAGTCTAAGCAACTCCATCTATCAACAATTATAATTAGTTATCACTCCCAATTTTAACCTAGCATTGACCAACAATAATCACGTTGACTAGAAGTCAAAGTCTTCCGGGTTTTACAAAAAACTTAGCACATAATCAATCCACAATCTTCAACTAGTTGATCACTCTTATCTAAATCATGCATTAATCACACAAGGAAGCACTGAATGTACTTGATAATCAAAGAAAAAAATAGGATAAACTGAATCTCAAAAATTCATACTAGAAATGCTTACCAATTGCTCCCAAGAGTATATTTAGCCTAGATTAGCTAAACCCATAACAAAAGAACAATAATCTATGGTAAACTTAGGAGAAAGGATGGAAAATAAATGAGAAACTAGGGTTTCTTGAGTGTGGAATTCGGATGGAGTAATGAGGGAGGAATAAGAGTCAAAAGAAAAAAATGAGGACCAGGCTAGTCAAAGGTTAAGTACGGCCCACACTGGGTCTTCTGTTAGGCTTCTACAAAACTGCTACTATCAGTGCAGCCTACACTGGCCTTTCTGTCGGTATTCATTTTGGCTGCTACGGGTGAACACCGATCCGATTTGGGAGTCTTGTAGTCAATTTTATATCGCTCGAAAAGACGAATCTAATGGTACCACTGGTTCTTCTCAGATCATTATAAGAACTTGGTCCAAACTTCAGGGTCACAATTCATCCACTTCTTTGTCTTCCTTCTTCGACCCTTCTATCTTTTACCACATTTTGACTCATGGCCTTCACTAAACCAATCTGAAGTGCTTATGAGCAATCTATAAATTAAGCTTACAAAAAGGAATCTAGGCACTCGTAAGGACCAAAAACCCATTACACTATAAATAGGTTACAAAATGAAGGATTTAGATATGAAAACTGAGGAAGATCATCTAACTGATAATGTAAACCTAACTAAATCTAGCAATCTTCTAACAAAAGGATTACAAAAGGAATGCTAAATGCTTTGGAAAATACATGCATTTAACGTCCTATCAATGGCGAGGGATCGGAAATAGGAAGTTTTCATCTGATGCATAAAGGGAGCGACTCCATATGAGAGAAGCAATCACAAGAAATACGCTCATCATATTCCTTTGTTAAAGACTGAGTAGCTCGAATCAATCTAATGAAGTAGTGAAAATTATATGGAAATCATCTATAGCAATCAAAAAATTGATTAGTAGATCCCAGAAAATTAAGTCGTTTAAAAAAATTATGATCAACCAAAATATTGAATCCCTGCATATAAGTAAAGGCAATAAGAAGTCATAAAAATTGAGGGCCAAACCAAAATTAATATCCATAGCCATACAAATAGTACATACATACACTAGAGTTATTTCTTAAGTTACAACTAAAAGCTTGAAAATCAGAATGCTAAAGATAAAATAACATCAGAGGTGGAGGTAGACGAAGGTTGGACAATGATAGCAACATCTTCCTTGTTAGCTTACTGAGGAGAAACTTCAGTGTTCGCATTGGCCTCATTTGCCATAGGAACGTCAAAATTTGGAGGCAACATAATAGTTGAGAAATAAATGAAAGTTCTTCAAAGTAATTGACCTCGTACTCAGAACGTGGGTTGTACCACCATCCACATAACCCCAGTTCATGGTCACAATTCCCGATCGTGGCTTAATCTCTGTATTTATCGATTCTTAATCGCATGATTCAGACCAGGATCCACCTTTATCGGTTCATTAGCCTTATCTGCATTTATTCTTTGGGCTGGGCTTACAACTCACGATGCCAGCTATAGGCTAGGTATACACCAAGATAAGATACAATCCAAGAAGTTGGAATTGCGATCTTACAACTCCATGGATAAAAGGTATAGGATTATCGCAAGCAGGAAAAATCTTTCGGGAAGTGCATGAAGGGTTGTGTGGAATGAATCAAGGAGCTAGAACCGTTGTGAAGAAGATCATTCGAGCATGATACTATTGGCCGACCATTTTTAGTGATGTGCATAGCTTTGTTCTCAAGTGAAAAAGTTGTCAAATTAATGCCCCATTGTCACACAAACCAGAGACTGCTTTAAGAGGAATATATGGAGCTTGGAACTTCAACAAATGGGGAATTGAACTGGTTGGAGCCTTCCCAAAGGGCGCGGGCACCGCCAAATTTTTTTATTGTGGCAGTTGATTACTTCATAAAGTGGGTGGAAGCAAAGACATTAGGACGAGTCACAACTAACAAGAAAATTCATTTGGCAGAATATAGTTTGTTGCTTTGGGGTGCCACACACTATCATCACAGATAATGGTACACAATACACAAGTGGTACCTTTCTTGAATTGTGTTCAAATTAGGGATTGTGCAAAAGTTTACATCTATAGCTCACCCTCAAGCTAACGACCAGGTAGAAGTAACAAATAGGACCATAGTCCAGGGTATCCAAAATAGTTTGGAAGGAAAGCAAACCGACTGGGTGGACAAGATACCTAATACCTTATTGGTCATATAGAACAATCGTTTGAGAACCAACATGGGAGACACCATACAGTCTGGTCTATGGTCATGAGGTAGTAATACTGGTGAAGATCAGTATTTCAAGTCTTCAAGTAGGCGATTACAAGGAGGATGATAATCCAAAAAAAATGAGACTAGATTTCGACAAAATGGAAGAAAAAAGAGAAATGGAAATTCTCATAGAGGCAAGGTACAAAAAAGAATGGCTACAGCTTACAATCAGAAAATCAAAGAGATGCAATTTCAGAGTGGTGATCTCGTGTTGAGGAAAAATGAGGCAAGCCTAGCAGAAGAAAAAGGAAAGCTATGCCCAAAGGGAAAGGACCCTACAAGGTTACGAGCTCCATATATTTCTCTTAAAGCAGTATCTGGTTTGTGTGACAATGGGGCATTAATTTGACAACTTTTGCACTTGAGAACAAAGCTATGCACATCCTTAAAATTGGTCGGCCAATAGTATCCTGTTCGAATGATCTTCTTCACAACGGTTCTAGCTCCTTGATTCATTCCACACAACCCTTCATGCACTTCCCTAAAGATTTTGCATGTTTGCGATAATCCGATGCCTTTTATCCATGGAGTTGTGAGATCGCAATTCCAACTTCCTAGATTGTATCTTATCTTGGTGTATACCTAGCCTATAGCTGGCATCATTGAGTTGTAAGCCCAGCCCAAAGAATAAATGCAGATAAGGCTAATGAAGCGATAAAGGTGGATCCTGGTCTGAATTATGCGATTAAGAACCGATAAATACAGAGATTAAGCCACGATTGGGAATTGTGACCATGAACTGGGGTTATGTGGATGTTGGTACAACCCACGTTCTGAGATGAGAGAAATACAGAGCTATGCCCAAAGCTTGAAAATCCGAATGCTAAAGATCAAATAACATCAGAGGTGGAGGTAGACGAAGGTTGGACAATGATAGCAACATCTTCCTTGTTAGCTTTCTGAGGAGAAACTTCAGTGTTCGCATTGGCCTCGTTTGCCACAGGAACGTCAAAATTTGGAGGCAGCATAATAGTTGAGAACTAAATGAAAGTTCTTCAAAGTAATGGACCTTGTACTGCTTCAGCTCATCCATGGAAGGAAGACTGGGAAGACTAGCAAGATAGAATAATAGAGCATAGGAATGACCACCTTCAATGATGCTGGTTATGAAACCTTTGTTGAGTTGGGCTTTGTGCTCCTCTAATACGTCCTCAGCCTTAAGAATTTTTAGAAGACTCTGAACTTTAGCTGCTGGGTTTAATTGTGGCAGCTTCAACATAGCTTCACAATATCCAACATTGTGAGTGGTGGAAGAAACCCCCCCAAACAGCTTATAAAAAGACTTGGTCTTCACTAACCGATCAACAAAAACCTGAGGATAGCTAGGTGAAGTGGAACCCATGGTCCGCACTTGCTCCAACTCTGATTGCAGCTTGGCAGCCTCTCTCTCAGTAGCCACTGCACAATCTTTAGTAGCTTTAAGAGAGATACTCATGGCCGCACACTTCTCCTTAGTGGACCAACATTTCTCCACAAGCGAACCATCTTCCTTCGAAAATTGGGCGACTCTTTCGCTAACAAGCTGAAGACTCTCCCCAACCTGGGTATAAGTTTTGATAAACAAAAGTTAAAACACAGCAAAGGAGAAACATCAAGTAAAGTTAAATACACATTTGAGTTTGCATTATAAATAAATATACCATAATCGTGGTTTCATTGAGCGAGAGTTTAGACAATGTAGTAGGAATAGTACTCTCTACCCTCAGTTCTTGGCTCAATGAAGGAAGCTTCGTGTGAGAATGCCCAACACATCCCCTTTTCTTTGGAGGCTCCATAGTGCTCGAGGAGCCACCAGTCCAATATTTCCTCCTCCTTCTTTGAGAACTATCAGTTTTTTGATGACTGATACCCTTCCCGTCACCATCAACAACGATCTCAATAACTAAAGATTGAAGGTTCGTTACAGTAGCATTTTCTTGAGACATACTGATAGTGAATGCATTATCGTCTGGGCAACAGTGGCCTCCGGTTCACCGTCATCACTGGCAAAAAATGATCTCTCCATGGTTTCTTTGGCTAAATCCATGTATGTAATCTAACACATAAGGGTAAGTCAAACATAAGAGCAAAAGTATTATGACAATGCAAAATGGTGATGATGAAGTAGGACAGACAAAGAGAAGTAACAACGAAACAATAAACACATTCACCCTCACAATCAGCATGGCAAAGAGAGATCATATGTTGGACAAGTATTAACACAACCTCAGATTTAGCATTAAGGAAAATCCAGGCCTTAGGAAGTTTAGATTTGGGAATGTTATAGTTCCAAACTCCCAGACTCCGTTCGCTCTCAGTAAAAAAAATATACACCACACACCACAGTTGTTGGGAAACCCACTAACAAACTCAACTTTGGGAATAATGGGATAAAGGGTGAATTCATTAGGGGACTTTTTCATCTTGTAAAGATGGTAAAGGTTGCAAAACAGGTCAATCAAAAAAGGGACCTCAGCGGCTCCATAGACGTGGTAAAAACAACAAAAATAGATATAGCCTTAGGATGAAGCTGGGTAAGGCTACCAGAAAGTGGTTTAGTAAATGAATAATATATGAAGAAAGAGGGAAGACAAGTCCAAATTTCACATAATCTAAGTAGCAAGAAATGAACCCAGAGGGAGGATTACGAACACTCTCAGAGCATTCAGGGGCTTTAAGCTCGTAAGAGGACAAGAAAGGAAAACTAATTTTTAAGTTATCTATATAGTAGTCAAATATTATGCTACTAGCTGTGGAGGAATTGGTGGAATGGTCGAAATCCTTCTCAGAATCAACGTGCAAATCTAACATATTCTTCATTAAGGATTTACCAACAATGGGGATAGATGTGGGATTAGACATTATTACTAAAATGAATATGAGAATCCTATCAATTAGAGTTGATAGAGCGCAACTAAGTACACTCAGATAAAAATATTGCTCAGAGTCAGCACACAATCCAAGAAAGAACAGAGCATGAAAAATAAATATTAGAGGGACAGTGATAGAAGAAAGTCTGGATTGAAATTAGGAGAAACAAAATGCTATAAAGGAAACCAAAATACAAAGATTATGAGACCTGGTCCCAATTTGCAGAAAAGAAACAAGGAAGAGATTGAAGGAATTGAACAAAACTTACGGATTTTAATGGAGACGAGTTGCTTGACCAAAGAGAAATATGAAGGGAAGAATAAAACTCCAAAATAGATATGAGATTTAATATAAAGAGTTGAAAAGGTGGTAGAAGTCAAATAAAAGAAGGATAATGATTATAGCCTGAAAAAAAGTTACTCACCTTGTGGGGAATACGAGACGCCGACGCAAAAATGGTTAAAAGTTGTCCACGAAATAGTGATGCGTGTTGGACACATTAAAATATTTATTATAGAGAGATATAATGGCATTAGAGGATAATTCGAAATGACAAAGCGAATATATAGGAGGGCAATCCAGTTAAAATCCATCAAAGTTTTTAAAATGATTACGTTAGAGAAGAAGTAGGAGATTTATTCAAGTTCAAAATTCAAAAAGCAAAAAAAACAAAAATTCATTGATAGCTAAGAAGCAAGAAACACTTCGCGCAGACAGCCGTAGCTACATCCATAATGAACATGTTGTTCAAATCTCACAAATTTGAAGTACAACAGTTCGTATACATTAAGCAAACGAAGTCATCGCTTCGTGTCTACTAGTCTTCATGGCTAGAGGGGCTTATGGTATATACCTAGCCTATAGCTTGTATTATTGAGCTGTAAGCCCAAGCCCAAAGAACAAAAGCAGATAAGGCCGACAAAGCGATAAAGGTGGAGCCTGGGCAGAATCATGCGATCACGAACCGATAAATATAGAGACAAGATTAAGCCACGATCGGGAAGTTTGGCCACAAACCAAAGTTATAGGGATGGTGGTACAACCCACTTCTGAGATGAGAAAAATACAGAGCCACAGTGGTGAGCTCTTAAAAATACAGCAAAAGTAACACTGAAGAAGGTAAGTGTTACTATACCGAGGAATTCCAATTCTGTAGAGAAGAGACTGACTTGATCGTCAGAGCCTTTTCCCCCAAATCACTTCTGGGATCTGTTTTGCAGGAAAAAGAGTATAAGAGGTGAACGATAGTGTTCTACTTAATGGAGCAACCACATCATATATGTAGGCAATATTCCCCTCGCAAAGTACTCTATTAGCGGTGTCATCCAGTTTACCCCCTTTGTCTGGATTGTTGACACAGTTGTCACTAATGTGCTTCTAATTGAAATGACCTCCACTATTACATCTTTGTGTTTCATCAAAGAATCAAACCCATCTTGCTCAGCGCATCTGCTTGTGTATTTTTTACTTCTTGGTACTTGTTGGATGTCAAAGTATTAGAGTTTGGAAATTAGCTGACGAACCCTCCTTAAAAACTTTACCAACTGTTCTTCTTGCACTTCGTAGTATCCCCGCACTTGTTGAACTAGGATCTGTGAATAGCTAAATCACCGAACACTTTTGACCTTTATTCTGATGGTAAGGTCTAGGCCACATATCAATGCCTCATATTGTGCTTCATTGATCGTAAGTGGGAAGGCAAAACGAAGTGAATATTTGTACTCCCCTCTTTCTGGGTTAACCAATAGTAATCCTGCACCACAACCCTCTTTGCTAGATGCTCCATCAATGAACAATTTCCATGCAACTTCTACCCACTTTTATTTTCCTTTGTCGATCCCTAGATTCTGGCATGTATTTTTGTCTTGTGCGTCTTCACTTGTCATCTCTGCAATGAAATCTGCTAAGTCTTGAGCCCTGATTGCGATTCTGGGATGGAATTGGATCTCATACTGCTCAAATTCAAGAACCCACTTCATCATTCTACTAGATGATTCAGGCTTTCTTAGGTTATTCTTGATTGAGAAATCAGTGTAGATAACGATCCGATGACTGTGGAAATAGGTTCGTAATCTTCTAGTTGAGCATATCAAAGCTAGAGATGGATTTTCATCTAGGTTGTATACCCTCTCTGCACTTTGTAATATTCTGCTGATGTAGTACACTGGCACTTATTTGAGGCCTTCTTGATGCACCAAAACTAAACTTACTGCATTCATTAAAACCATCAAGTACATATATAAGGTTTCCCCAGAAGCTGGTGATTTCAATGTTGGCAATGTTTGAAGTTGCACCTTCAGGCACTCGCATGCTTTTTGACACTCTTCGCTCCAGCAACAAAATTTCACCTTCTTCAGGACTTTGAAGAGTGGAAAATGTTTCTTTGCTGCCTTTGAAACATACCCAGTGAGTGATGCCAACGATCCCATCAATATTTGTACCTCTTTGACTGTTCGTGGCTGGGGAAGGTCTACTATAGCCTGGTGGTGTATACCTAGCTGGTGTATACCCAGCCCATAAACTCCATAACACTAGACAGCTGGCCCAAACCATAAATGGGATCCATGTTGACCTGCGATGCAAACCATAATAGACAAACTCATGAAAAGACAAGTCAACCAACAAACCAAGAAAAGTGGAGACCACGATCAAGCATCGGGAACAAAATGCCTTTCTCAAAACCACATTACAACCCACGATAGGAAACCCTGATAAGGCAGAGCCATGATTGTAACACACTATGAAAGGAAAGAAGAACACTAGAAGGTAAGTGCATCCAGACTAAGAACACTTGATTTAGAAAAGAGAAGTAACTGAGTTGGGCGTTAGAGTTTTTTCCTTGGAACCACTTTCGGGATCTCTTTTACAGGAGCATCATGGTTAACAGAGGTTACTCGGACAAATTGGTGATACCACAACATTTGGAGCCGGTTGTTGAGATGGATTTTTTTTTCCGTTCATTCCCGACAAAGTCAACAATGGTTTTAACCAAAAGTGAAAGAAGCCAAAACCACCATACTCAAGAGCAAACAGCTGGAAGAAACAAGAACACACATTCTAGCTAAGATCAGGATTATATTCCTAGCAAAGAACAGGAATGCGTTAAGGATGGCTGATGTGTCTATTTTATATGCATAATTTAGTACTATTTTGGGTCACTTTTGTGCTCTTTTATTATCGAGAGCTTGTGTTTTACCTTGAAATTCTCTTAGGAGGGGTAAGAGCAACTTTACGCTCTTTTACCTCTTCTAAGTGGATTTTGCATGACAAGGGAAGAACACAGAGGCAATGAAGACCGGAGGCCATTGAAGATCACACTTTCGAAGACTTTTGAAGACTTTCTTTGAAGACATGATGATCGGAGGCCATCGAATACCATTTTTGTAGCCATTAAAGACTTGAAAATTGAGAGGAATTGCTATGAAGATGAATATATACCACAAGAAGAAGAAAATGACACAATGCAAAATTCTGGTACCCGTCGCGAGTCGCGATGGCCTCGTCACGAGACCATCGCGAGTCGCGATGAGCCCTTCGCGAGTCGCGACCAACGGGTGGCCAGAATTTCACCTTATCTTCTTTGTACTATAAATAACACTCTCTTTCCTCTCATCTTTATTCTTCATCTTCTGCATTTTTAGTACTTTTTTTAACCCTGGTTTATTCCATTTTCATCTTTGAATTCTCTTGTATTATGTTTGGTTGTTTAACATTGATTAGTATGAACTCTTGTAGCTAATCTAATTCTTGGGAGAAATTGATTGAAGCTTCCAAGCTTATGTAGCAAGATTCTATGTTTGCTCATTTATGAACATTTATTGGAGAGCATTTATTATGCCATTAATGTTGTGTTTTATCTCATTTATACCATGGGTTGTTTGAGTATATGAAATGTTTGTAAGATTGAAATGTTAGGGTGTTAGGAAAGTGCAAATTTATTAACTCATTTGATATGGAAATCCAAGAGCATGGATTTAGAACTTCTTGTGTATAATGTGTGGTAATCCTTGCTAGATGAGTATGTTAATGTGGTTTGTTCTCAAATTTGTCATATAGATGCAAAGAAAGGTTGAACCATGAATGTTGTTTGTTCTTAGTTTAATCTAATGAGTGCTTTGTTTGGTTCAATGATTATGTCTTTGGTAGAAGGTTTGTTATTATCAAACCTATGGTCCTTTGGGTGAAATGCCTTGATGAAACACCCCTATGGTCATTGTTTGTCTAGGGTGATCATCAATGAGGTTTGCAAATGGTCGTTGTTTGTCTTTGAAAACTACTCTTAAGGAGGAACGAATGTTGATCTTTGAATGAGAAATGATACATTCCCCATAGACAATAAATGTAATTGAATGAGCGAATGAATCAATGAGCTATATGAAGTTTGGAAGTGGAAATCGATTGCCCCCAAGGCTCCGTTAATTATCATTTACATCATATCTTTAGTTGTATTGCATGATTAGCATAGTTCTCTTGATTTCCTAGTTGTATTTCAATTTCATAATTTAGGATAAAACCAACCACAAGCCTCCCTTGTTTACATGTTTATATATATATATATATATCTATGTATGTAAATGTCTAGTATGTCTTCTCCTATATATGTTTAGACACTTGAAAAGATCCCTCTTCTCGTGGACGACCCTGACTTGCCATCATCTGCTTTATTGTAGATAGAAAGCATTTAGGGCTTAAAAGTATTAACTTTGAGAGTGAATATTTGTGCTCCCCTCCTTCTGGGTTAAATAATAGTAATCCTGCACCGCAACCCTCTTTGCTAGATGCTCCGTCAATGAACAATTTCCATGCAAGTTCTACCCACTTTGATTTTCCTTTGTCGATCCCTAGATTCTGGCACGTATTTTTGTCTTGTACGTCTTCACTTGTCATCTCTGCAATGAAATCTGCTAAGTCTTGAGCCCTGATTGCGGTTCTGGGATGGAATTGGATCTCATACTGCTCAAATTCAAGAACCCACTTCATCATTCTACTAGATGATTCGGGCTTTCTTAGGTCATTCTTGATTAAGAAATCAATGTAGATAATGATCTGATTACTGTGGAAATAGGTTCGCAATCTTCTAACTGAGCATATCAAAGCTAGAGATGGCTTTTCATTTGGGTTGTATGCCCTCTTTGCACTTTGTAATATTATGCTGATGTAGTACACTGGCACTTATTTGAGGCCTTCTTGATGCACCAAAACTGAACTTACTGCATTCATTGAAACCACCAAGTACATATATAAGGTTTCCCCAGAAGCTGGTGATTTTAATGTTGGCAATGTTTGAAGTTGCTCATTGAGGCACTCGCATGCTTTTTGACACTCTTCGCTCCAGCAACAAAATTTCACCTTCTTCAGGACTTTGAAGAGTGGGAAATGTTTCTTTGCTGCCTTTGAAACATACCTAGTGAGTGCTGCCAACGATCCCATCAATATTTGTACCTCTTTGACTGTTCGTGGCTGGGGAAGGTCTACTATAGCCTGGTAGTGTATACCTAGCTGGTGTATACCCAGCCCATAAACTCCATAACACTAGACAGCTGGCCCAAACCATAAATGGGATCCATGCTGACCTGCGATGCGAACCAGAATAGACAAACTCAGGAAAAGACAAGTCAACCAAAGAACCAAGAAAAGTGGAGACCACGATCAAGCATCGGGAACAAAATGCCTTTCTCAAAACCACATTACAACCCACGATAGGAAACCCTGATAAGGCGGAGCCACGATTGTAACACACTATAAAAGGAAAGAAGAACACTAGAAGGTAAGTGCATCCAGACTAAGAACACTTGATGTAGAAAAGAGAAGTAACTGAGTTGGGCGTTAGAGTCTTTTCCCCGGAACCACTTTCGGGATCTCTTTTGCAGGAGCATCATAGTTAACAGAGGTTA
Source organism: Rubia yunnanensis (assembly GCA_037428765.1). NCBI lineage: Eukaryota > Viridiplantae > Streptophyta > Magnoliopsida > Gentianales > Rubiaceae > Rubia > Rubia yunnanensis. Next base: position 58,812,747 of record CM075068.1, read on the forward strand.
CTCGGAAAAATTGGTGATACCACAACATTTGGAGCTGGTTGTTGAGATGGAATTTATTTTGGTCGTTCATTCCCGACAAAGTCAACAATGGTTTTCACCAAAAGTGAAAGAAGCTAAAACCACCATACTCAAGAGCAAATAGCTGGAAGAAACAGGAACACACATTCTAGCCAAGATCAGGATTATATTCCTAGCAAAGAACAAGAATGCGTTAAGGATGGCACAGAAGATGAGGAAGAGGCAGAGTCTCCTAACACAAATAAAGAAAAGGAAAGGAGAGCGTCTGTGTCTTTTCTAGATGCGAACCACCAAAAGAGATAGCACCTATTACGTTGGTTATTTAGGGGATTTTACCTCCGTTTTTCTTCCAAATAAAACTGAGGTAAATGTGAGAGGAGTAAAAAGGAATTTTTTACCTTGGTTCAAAATCGAGGTAAAAAGTAGTTTTTACCTCAGTTTTTTGGAAAAATAACAAAGGTGAATACTAAAATGGCCGACAGGACTACTGAATATATTGCGGCATCGGTAACCTGTGGAGGTGCCCATCAGTCCTAGAAGCTTGCAAACTTGCAAAGATCGATGTCACAAATTTCATGTGCGAAGTCGCCTGGTCTTTTAGACGAAATTGCTCATTAATATTTCCAACCTCGCATTGTCATTTACTTTTTACTGCAGTTACGAACCATAATAATTATTGGATTTTACCTCAGTTCTATATCACAATAAACTGGGGTAAATAAGTAATCATTGATCCCCCACCCGACCAATTAGCGACGTCGACTAGAAAGTGCAACGCGGTCGATGATGTGCAAAAATGGTTGAATCAAAATCGATTGGACATCGCATATGCGATGATTATGTGGCATGGTGATGCCACGACGTTATTTTTGTTAACCGACCTCGCTTGCTTTGCGCAATAAACATGTCGGTTACGCAATGAATGAGGTTTGTACGGCCTTATTTTCATCAACGTCACTTGTATGAAGGTACCATCGCTAATCTATGTTGACAATTTAGCGACGTTGTTGACGAAGTTGTATGAACATAATGGTAAATTTTACACAAGCGACGTTGTTACATTTACCATGAACATCAATACAAATTTCATTAAAAATGTGTTTCCGGCCTCAAACGCCATTTATAGGACATGTAGCTACAACAAGTGTAATGCATACAGACAAGAAGGATACATAATACACCTTCGGTGATCCTAAAAAGATACCAAATTCTCACAAAATGAACTATGTCATTGATACTCAAAAAGTACATAGAGATCTATATCAAGGCATCAAAAACAACCTTGGAAAGTATCAATGGCCATTTTAGAGAATGATGCTTGCACAAAAAACTTAACCCAATAATAGTTCCTCATATAGTGGATGGGATAAGAAAATCCTTCAAATTCTTTACCATTATGAAAATCTCCCAATTTTCGCGTACTCTTCCAAATGCTTGGTGGAATATGGCAATTTATCCTCAGAAAAATACTACAAGATGGAGTAAACACCATATTCATACAAAGTTTGGGCGTAGTCCATTTCATTGTATATTGAAACAATGAAGTGTGGAGTCGAGTTACCTTTTCTAGGTCATATTGATTCTCATTAACATTTGCCACAAAGTCCTTCATAAAGCATATGCAATAGTAACCGCTTTGCCATGGGGCCGATTATTTTTTGTGTTATCGATACACGTAATTTGATTAGGGAGACAAAGAGATGTACTTATAACATTAATTATGTCATTTTTATATTTAAATTTGAATTCTAACTTGTAGGGATTTCCCTTGGAATGTCTTGCGGGGATTAATTCAGTGATCCATCATCACCCGTTCAATTCCGAATGAAATCTTCTCCAGGGACGTTTGATGTAATGGATCGAACCAGTACACCGTGCTTTTTGGAATAACGAAAACGGTGACCATCCAATGATTACTGGAAAAATGAAATTGTTATTAATTCATTATAATCCAATAATATTTAATTTTAATCAAAACATTTGGTTTGTATTGTAAGGAATAGAGTTGACTCACCTCTCGTAATAAGGTGCGATATAAATTGAATTGTCATTTTTCATAAACTGGGAGCTCAAGTAGGCCAATCGCTCTTCCATCCCCACATTTTCATGTTGGATCTTTCAGGGGCAAAGAACCCCTATCCACCCTTTCATTTTGGATTTTGATTGCATATGCAAAAACCTACATACATAGTTAGTCTTGATAAATTGAGCGGAAACGCAATAGATAAAAAAAATGAGGGATGTTCATTTAATAGATTCATTTATACTTACATGCATTGTTGTTGCATTCTGGGTGAGGGGGACATTAATGAAATGGAATAATACCTCAAAATCCTCTTTCCGGATGATTAGATTTTCCTTGTAAAAAATACCAAATTTATCCATGGTAATTTTGTACGAAGATGAAGGGGGTGAGTATTCACAATCGTGTACTTGAGGATTGAATGGAGATGCCTTGACTCTAGAGACATGAGCTTTTGTAGGTTTCGGATCCCTACATGTACTTGAGGATTTGGCAAGGCTACTAATGATTGCTTCGATCTACATGAAAAAAATTAGATAATTTATGTAAATAACTTGTGTATGTTCTCATAGCCTTATCACCTAATTTATTTTTACCTTCTTCGAGGGCATGCCCACAATAGAGACCAAATGAAAGGGCCATTCCAAAAATATTCCCATTGCCTCGTTCACTGTAGTTGCTTTAGCCTCTGGGATTGGAAGACCTATACCATCAACAAGGCTCTTTGTGGCAGTGACCACCACGTTCTCCTTTGTGACTAGCTTTTGATGATGCAATCATATGGATGTGTACACTTTACTTTCCGCCACTACATGGCTCTCACCATCAACATGTTTGCCAAGAAGAATGCACAAGGAATTAGCCTTCAAAAACATAATTGCTAATTAAGATCAAAGTATAAAATAATCTGAATATGAAAAGTGTAATATATTCATTTAGACCTCCATGTTCCTTTTCGTTGACTGCTAACTTCGTTCTTAGTCGGTCAAATGCAACAGGTGTTGTTGAAGTCGGAGAAGGTGGGACAAGCCCACCACGACACTCTAGGTGTTCATGTGTTGAGGTTGTTGGAAAAGTAGCGCGAGGGGTCATTGAGGTTGTTAGTTTAGAACTTGCAATGATTTTTTCCAAATCGGGTGGAATTTTCCTCCCATTTGATTCTTGCGAGACATGGGCTTAATGTGGATTTCAAACAAACAATCTCTCTTTGTTGACTACTTGAGATAATATCAACCTTAGGTCATCGAGGTTTAACAAAGATGTCCTTATGTGTAACGAGTGTGCCGACACCCCGAACCCTGCCCGGACGTTCTTCCTTGTTAAGTGCTACACCTAGTATGTCCTTCTTTCCAATCCCGATGAACTCACCCAACTCTTTCTTTTTTACTCCTCCTAAAAATTACCAACAATCGAACTCTTATAATAGGTCAAAATTATCTTGAACAATTTCACATAAATTAATTCAGCTGAAATGTTAGCAAACTCACAATTTGTTGGGCAACCACCTCCGTTTCTTTGGTGTGGAACTTACCTTCTTTCTTCCCTCGCTTTTTATATCCTTTTAACCATTTTTCAAATCGGGGAACCTCATCCGGTGTGAAATATTCTGTAGAAAACCTCGCCTCATCATCTGTTATCCCCTGCTCTACTTTATCAAACACTCTCGCCTCGAACATTTCCTTCATGATAATTCTTGTGACTAGTGCACAGCCACCCCGACTCATGCAACCTCAGAATGTTTAGCAATAATACCCTACAAAATAATTCATTCAAGTCCTTGTCCTAATGTAATGAATGAAATAAATAAAGAGGTGAAATTATATCAAAATTGTATCACTTGTCCTAATGTAATGAATGAAATAAATAAAGAGGTGAAATTATATCAAAATTGTATCACAACTCCCCTGCATATGTGCATCATCGTTCACGCTCGGTAGGTAATTCGCAGCCTACGAATGGACAATTTACAATGTCGATATGATCATTTATCAAGGACAATGCCTAATATTTGATTTCACACGACGTCGCACACGACTTTGTATAGACGGACAATAGTCTGATGGGTTCTATGCGAATTTGCACAACCAGATACTAGCACTTAAATTTAAGGAAAACGGGGACTTCAACAACAATAAAGCATTGGCAATCATACTTCACATTCATAATGATGTTTTAATCATAATAAAGTTATGCATAAGTTCACTAATTATCAAGAAATATCTTTTTTATATCAATATAATTATTTATCCACTATGTATAAACCTCAAACCATGTAAATGTTAATCTCTTACCGATGCTTCATCCGCTAGTTTTCTTGCAACAAAACCCTTCCAGCTAGAGTCACTTATGAACGGATGTTTAATCCTTGGGTTCAAATGTTTCTTCTTCCTAAAAACGTAATCCCTTGCAAATTTGGCTTTGAAATCTCTCCATCTTTCGCCACAGTGGCATATTGTTCTTGTCTTCAACTTTTCCATGTTTTCACACTCAATTTCAAATGCTAAGTCTAGGGCCTTCCACAACTTTTCCTTGTAAGCCGCATCAACCCAAGGCCAAGACTCATACAAGAAAATGTCAACCTTTGTCCTAGCTATCAATCCTAGGTAACTAGACCACCAATTTCTATCCCCTCCAAAAGCATTTCCTATGTCGTCAAATTTCATTGGACATTTTGTACCTTTGTCCACCATGTCTATTAATTCCTTGCAAATAGCCCTATCCCAACCTTACTTACATCTTTTCGCACCATTTTGATCTCTAGTTCCTTCGGGGCACTTCCTCTTATTGTGGATTACCACACCACGACCTAAAAAGAAAGTAAATAAATCACAGAACACTATGTCATCCAAAATGCTACTAAATTAAGGATTTTGCCACAACAACACCATGACATCCATTAAGAGATACACTATATACATCTTCAATGAACATGATCTCTATTTGAGTAAAAAAATGCAATGAATAAAGTATTTCATGTCATCTCCGGTTTGAATAAGCCCCAACTTCAACAAATGGTACACACAATACACATTAAAAAATGCAATCTTTATAGTAACCACACACAACTGTTCATGTATTAGCCATATCACAATATAGATGTACATAAAAAAATAACAACAAACCATCATTCTACATTCAATGTCAATGAATGCAAAATGAACAATACGCTCATGTTTGTATATTTTGAAAGATTAAACCTTACCACAATTTTGATTCATGGAACTTTTGTGACCTCCACACCCACAACCTTGGTGACCTCCATTAAGCATCTAATAGGGAGATGTATGTGATTTCTTTTTGTGGTTGATAGCTTAGAGGATAAAGGATTTGAGGAAGATGAAATTTTGTGATTGGAGGATAGAGGGCGCCATTTTTGGCAATAAATGTTTTTTTCAAAGATTTTGGGCTTTTTTTGCTAAGTATGACGCATACTTTTATTCTCCCACCACTGAAGTGACGTCACATGGTACATCCAACATCGAGTGTGTGTTCATTTTAGGTCTTCTATTGGGTCAAAAGTGACCCATCATGACCATCTTGTATGAATGCCCGATGTCGCTATATGTTCCTTCATGGCTCGACTAATACGATGTTTATGCTATGTCATTATCTTTGTGGATTGGAATTCATATGTTGGGTCTGTTTGTGAACTAAACAACCCATTTAACTATTGGAATGACATCGGTCTGTCTTCGTCTATTATTCGGTAAATGCGATGACATCAGCGATGTCAATAATGTGAGTATATCTAGCATTTCCAAAATTAGTTATAGTATAGAAAATAATATTTTTTTGCTCAAATAGTCGTACTCGATGTTATTAAAGGAGTAGAGATACATTTTTTTAGGAATAAAATGATCATTTCCAACAAAAATGTTGGTCGTGAAGTAAAGTAAACCCTATCACCGGCATTATCATATACAAGTAGATATCAGTTGCAATAATTATAAATGGTAATCTAGTTATGCATTGAGAAAGGACCTAAAATATTACTAAAGATATTGTACGAACATGTTAGACGATTATTATGGGTAAACTAGTACAACGAATCACATTTGTTACCATTGTTTATTGAACCATGTTAGAATGAACAGTCTGAGAAAGAATCGTTAGTAGTAAGTCTTTGAGATTATAATTAACAGTCCAGTACAATGTATCAAAATTATAAAGGGTAATATAGTACAACGTTTCACATCTAAGAACCGTTTAGGACTTGTAACAGTTAATTTTATACAAGAATGTAATAGTGTGTTATTGAATGGGGAATTATCGATATCCCTACAAACACTCAATCCTCTTAGACGTTTAATGTTTTGGACAGTAATTGTTCATTTATCGCCTTTGCGTTTGATGTGGCATAGCCAACCTTGTAATAAACTACTAGATGATAGTCATAGTAATTACAACAGTTTCTCCCATTTTCCTCACCAACAGCCAATACTATCGGCCGGTAATGTTTTGCCTTTGTGTTCAGGAAAAGATTAGGACTATAAAGAGTCTTGTAACACCATTGTTATTCAAAATAAGTAGATAGCAGTTGTAACAATTTGTAATCCATGGTACACCGTATCACGATTGTAAAGGGTAATTCTGTGTGAGGTGTCACATTTGGTACCATGTAACACGTTTTTATACCATAACACATTCGGTACCATGTTAGACGATTAACAGTCTTATTTCCTTAGATTTTTTGGTACGAGTTTCTATCATTGACCCTAAAAAAAGAAGATATGGGTTAATGAACAACCGTTCGAGATGAAATTGATGATCTCATATATTTTGGAGATTTATATGGAATTAATCATTATTGTGAGGAAAATTGCACTGGGCCTTGCATTTGGGCTACTGAGTAAAAGAATTTGGACCAAAATCCTTAATCGGCCCAGTGCAATAGGCGAGGTCGCATAGGGCTCGTCTTAATGTTGTTCTGACCGATTTTTAAGCAAGCTCGCGACTGTGTAAATCTATTTTTCCAAACCCACAATGTTTTGATATTTGGGTCAGGGTTTTATTTGGCCCAGAATTTATTTTGATCGACCTCGTCCACTATTCGTGGAGCAAATGACCAAGTCGAGAAGTACTCCAAGGTCACAAAGGAGGTTAAACGCTAACGTAATGTCGGAGTACTTAAAAGAGGGAATCTCACACTCATCGCATTCCATCAACAGCCAAAGTCGCACACCCTAAAACTCCCCTCTCCACAAAACTGCCATAAAACTGCTAAATTTAACCACCCAACCACCTCCTGGATAAAAATCGAAGCCATCCCACTGCTCCTTGTTTTTCAGTATCCATTAAAACCACAGGAGAGATGCACATTACCACCAAACCCTAGATAAGGTCAGTATTTTTAATTTTATGTTTTTTTTATTAGGATAATGTTTTGAGTTTATATGTTGTAATTTGTGTATTTAGTGAAATGTGAAAGCTTTATCTACCATGTATGTGAACGGTTATATTTTACGGTTACTTTAGTAGTGTATGATAAGGGTTTAGGTGCATGGATATAATGGGGGGGATTGTTATTGGGGAATAGATGATTTTATGCATATAAGCTCCGGCTTGAGGGTTCTTTTTAGCATTTTTCATGCTTGTTCTAGAAATTTTTTACCATTCATTTGTATGTCGCTAAATATTCGATTTAATCAAACTGGTCTGCGAGATCACACATTCACAATTTTTTTAATGTTGTGGAATGTGTGATCTCGCAAAAGTGAATGGTGTCAGTCGAAATGTTATCAACATGTTATCAAATTCGGTCATGATGCGTGCAGCAACAGCAAATCACTTTCATTCCGTCACTAATTATTGTTTCTAATGTTGTCCTTCAGATTCCATTCAAGAGAACAGCAAAAATAACTGAGGAAAATGAGTAGCGAGGCGAGCACATTATGTGCAAAGAAGGCGAAAGCAGCCCCTCCACCACCAACCTTCAACAAGAAACATTTTTTTCTTGGAGGAAAATGAAAAATTATACACAGATGTTATCAGCAAGATGGAGCTGAAGGAGGTGAGGTGCATGAAGCCCGGTGATATGCAGCAGCTCCAACTTGATGTATTTCTTAAGGCCTTCAAATTGTCAGGGATGGAGGGGCTGATTTGCTTGGATAAGCCCTCTTGTGAGACCGAGGTCGTTGAGTTCTACCCAAATTTCATTTGTCTCAGTGCTGGGAGGTACGAAACTTGAGTTAATGGCGTTGATATGGTATTAACCTGTGAGTTGGTCAATGAGGCTATTGGGTGCACAGTTGGACAGGATCTCGAAAACCCGTTTCAAAGACTCCAAGTCTACTGCCGTGACAATTGGCCGAACTTGGTAGCTGAGGATGATGAGTCTGAGGCTCTCGATTCCAATCAAATGGTTTAAAAGTACTTCAATATAAAAGTGGGAAATAGGACATTCAAGCCAAGAGAAATCAAGAATGATGTTCTCAAGCTCAAGGAGAAGATGAAGTACTACCTCATCTGCCACTGCCTGATACCGGCTGGCCATCCTTCCGAGCCCACAATTAACGGCTCTGTCCTCTACTTGCACATATGCGAGAACAATGTTGTTAACCCTGGTTACATCATCATCTAGGAGATGCACATGGTGGCTGAATCCAATAAGAGAAGAACCCTCCCTTACGGCAATGTGATAATTGCCCTCATGGAGAAACAAAGTGTTCCAGTCCGGTACACTCACAAGATCTCCCAAAATACTATGATGAGAACTATTTTGGCCAAAAACATTGGCACTGGATGGGGGATGAGTGGGTTGATCACAACATCTCCAAGGGTGATCTTGATCCAACAGCCACCCCTGGGCAAGAGGGAACTTAATCAGCAGCTGAAGCTGTGAATACTTTCAGTAAGGAAATTGGTGAGGTGTATTTTTCTTTCATCATTATAGTACTTTGTAATTAATTATAATGTGTCATATCATTATTTTTGTAGCATCAGGGCTGAGACGCAGTGCCTGGAGCATGCTCTTGAAGGGGGTGGAGGAGATGAAGGTTAATACACTATGTTTGGAGTGAAACCAATAGAGGATGATGCAGGAGTTGGCATGGCTAAGGGCTCGTCTTAACCCAGGGAGTGCAGGAAGGGAGCCAGTGGAAAAAGAAGCTGAGTTGGAGGTCAAGGACCCAAATGCAGATGCAATGGACATTGATGATGATGTGACAGATTCCAGCTCTGGGTCAGGGACTGGCAAAAAAAAGGCTGGAAAAAATGAGGCGGACACCCATGAGGGCAGTAGTGAGACTGAGACTGATGATGAATAGGTACCCATTATGCTTGGTAATCTATAAGATTTGGTGTAGTTTTATGGTTTGTTGAACGATGAATTGAATTTTATTATTTTTTATGTAATATTTTGGAGATTTTTTATGGTAGCGATTGAACGCCAGAATGTTATTATGTTATCATTTTGCGTATTGTACAATACATTACTACATCGTGTTTGATTTGTGATCTATATTTTTGCTACGGACTATTGTGGACTAGGCTTTTGTGAACTCGGATTGTTTTACTTGTAGGTTTTACATTCTGACATTTGGATAGAATATTTTAGCTATTAGCTCATGAATCAAAGTTTTGTAGTGTGAGACATCGCAAACATGTCTTAAAACACTACTCGGTTAACACGAAGTCTAATAGACATAACTGCGAGATCACATGAATTAATGGGTTTTGTGGATTTAGGCACTGTCTTCAATCGACTACCTTACCAATAATGTAACTGAAGTCGCAAACTCCACTTTTCATAACCATTGCGGCCCTTATGCAAGGTCGCACAAAAGTGTTCATCCATACCGATTCGTCTTGCGACAAGTAGTGCAATGTCGGCAACAACTTCCTCAGAACCAACACAAATGTGATTGGATTCAAAATGTGTATGTGAAATGGTTACCAATTATACATCGTTATTACATCCTTCAAGAATTAATAATCAATAGATAGTGGGATAATGCAAAGTTAATTAGAACATACAAAATGGGTACAAATTTATGTCTTCTTTTTCCTCTTCTTCTTTGATTTTGAATGCCGCTCAATCTATACAACCTCCTCGTGGTCTCTCCTCAATGCTAGGTCGAGACTAATTATCTCTTCCTAGCTCACTGCCAATTGGTGGTATATGTGGGATTATCTCTGACAATGAGGATGGACTAACCTCCCCTACAAATTGGCTTTTCCCTTCAATGGCCACCGATTACTAGGATCCAGGAATCATCTACATAGAATACTTGTGAAGCCTGTAATGCAAGGATGTATGGATTTCCAGTAAAACGTGTCTTGCTCAAGTCGACGACTCTAAAACCTAGCTCATCAATCGATACACCCACATTGTTGTCAACCCATTTGCATTTGAAAATTGGGACCCTGAAACTTGTATAGACAAGCTCCCAAATTTCTTTAATCACACCATATTACGCCATGTTCCCATACACTGGATTCTTATCCTTTGAGCTACGGACATGTGATGCTTCAACAACTATGTTAATGCCACTATTTTGTGTTGACGTATGTTTGTCTCATTGAAGAGTTGAGAAGGTAAATCCATTCATGTCATAGCCATTCAAAGAAATTGCAGTGGTGAAAGGCATGCAGGCTAACCAATTCAAGGTTTCACCATAACTTTATCCAACTACAGTTTGTCGTAACCAATCAATGAAGGTGTGATTGTGTTCTGAAAGTACTTGCTTCTCTGACCAACCGAGGTGACCATGTTCATATCCATGTAGGGGAAAACCACATCTAAATTGCGCAAGACATATAAGTGTACTTTCTTCAACTCATCAAGGATTAGTACCTGAGTTGTTCCTTTTCAAAAACCTTTCCCCCCCCACTCTATCTCCATGGAACAATTTTGGTACACCAACCGACTCTTCATTCATCCAGAATTCCATGTAGTATTCTACCGCTATCTTGGTCACATACCACTGGACTATACTGGCATCCAGGTGAAAAGGATTTTTCAAATAACCCTTGAATATCTTCATATATCTCTCGAAAGGATACATGCATCGAAGGTAAACAGGACCACAAATCAAAATTTCTCATACAACATGAACCAACAAGTTCACCATTATGTTAAAGAATGAGGGGGGAATTACATCTCCAGCTAGCACAACACGATAATTATTTCCTCCTACAATTCCTGCAGTTTCCCACGCTTAATCTCTTTTCAACGAATTTCCTTAAAGAAGCGACACAACCGGGTAATGCACTCCCTCACGTGAGTTGGCAAGATGGATCTAATAACAACTAGGAGAAATTCTTGAATCAAACAATGTGAATTGTGAGATTTCATACTCCCCAATTCCAATCCCTCATCGGACATTCATTTCTTTAATACTAGAACATATCAATTCTTTTTCTTCTTTTGAAAGTGTGTAACAAGCTGCTGGCAAGTATGTCTTTATCCCACGCACCTGTGGTGCCAAATTAGGCCTAATTCCCATGTCGACCATATCCTTCCTTGACTTCGCGCCATCCTTTGTCTTACCCGGGATATTCATCAAAGTACCAACCAAACTGCACAGACATTCTTTTCAATATGCATCACGTCCAAACAGTGTCTGACGTCAAGTTTCTCCCAATATGGTAGTTCAAAAAATATGAAACGCTTCCTCCAACTACCATCTACCTTTGGTTTCCTCTTCCTTTATCCAAAGTCATTATGAAAATCTCGCAACATGTACAAGATTGAAGCACCTGTTAATACAGGAGGAGGGGTGGCAACTCTACATTTCCATTGAATTCATTACATTTATTCCTCCACCGATGAGTTGTTGAAAGCCATCTCTGGTGAACAAGGTACATAGTCTTATTTCCATGCCTCAACTGATGATAATATGTGTCGTCTAAAAATATTTGGCATGGCTTGTGTCCTTTTACGGAATAGCTAGAAAGGTTCCCATATGGGGGAAAGTCATTAACAGTGCAAAACAGCATCACTCTGAAATCAAACTCCTCCTTCTGAAACAAATCACGCATCCTAATACCAGGATGCCACAACTTTTTCAAGTCATCCACCAAGGGGGTTAAGTAGACATCGATATCGTTACCCGGTTGTCTCGGACCGAAGATCATTAGAGATAACTATATGTACTTCCTTTTCATGCACAACTAAGGGGGCAAGTTGTAGATCATTACCATCACCAGCCAAGAACTATGATTACTGCTCATATTACCATATGGGTTTATTCCATTGGTGCACAAACTAAGCCTCAAGTTATGTGGCTCATTCCCAAAGTCCAGAAATGCCGCATATAATTTTTTTCCACTGATCCCCATCGGCCGGATGACAAATCACTTCATTATCAACCACTTTCTTATCTGAATGCCAACTCAAATTCTTAGCATCCTCAACATTTTCAAACAATCTTCTCAGACGAGGAATAATGTGTAGATACCAAATAGCCTTGACAAAAATCTTCTTCGTCCGGAGATTTCCAATGTCTCCATGAACATCGACCTCCTTCAATTTGAAACTTGGAGCATTGCATTAAGGGCATGCCTCCGCATACAAGTGATCTCCCCAATACAAGATACAAACATTCTAATAAGCATGTATCTTTTCATAATCCAAGTCCATCAGACATAGTACCTTCTTCGACTCATATACCGTTTCAGGTAGTCTATTGTCAGTCAGAAGCATTTCTTTCAACACTTTCAACAATGCAGAGAAATCAACATCACTATAGGAATACTTAGATTTCACATTCATCACTTCAATACAGTCATTCCTTCGAGGCATCCATTGTATAGAAGTGTGTCTTTTTGCCCATGGAGGTTTGAAATTCTTTTTGGACTTCCACTGTAATTCTTAACGATCTCTTTAACCAACTCATCCATCCTGTCATCCTTCTCGACCTCTCCTTCATTTCTAGTATCCTCATCCACATTTTCCCCATGCCAAAACCAAATTTTGTATGTCAGATCAAAACCGTATATAAATAAGTTTTCCTTCAAAGAAACTGCTTGTTCATGAATAGCTTTGTTCCTACACTTCTTGCAAGGACAATATACATAAGACAAATTCTCCTTCGCGGCATTCAAAAATGCATATACAATGAAGTTGGCTACAAAATATTGATACCCATCGTTTGTTTGATCTTCATCGAAACAATGTGTTTTATCCATAGACACTTCTACAATACAATAATAAGTACACACTCTTTATGGACCTATCTTGCCAAAAAGTACATCCATTTAAATTCATTCAATTCATGATATGCATACACAAATCATATATACATAAATAAATGTTAACAAAAACATTCATTTTATTAGCATACACACGCACACATACACACACACATATATAAACCAAAACCCATATATACAATGACAAAATTCCTAATTTTAACTAACACATACCTAATCACATCCTCTAATATGAAATAAACTAACCTATAACCTAATTTTAAGATGAAACTACAAATTTGTGATATTGGAAAACTTACTTAGTCATTGAGCACAACCAACAACCCTATTGGCCACCTTCAAGAATGTCCATTTGAATTTTAGAGTGGGAACTTGGAATGGGGAGAAAATTTTGGGGTACTAAATGATTGAATTTAGTTAATGGAAAACTGACTAAGTCTGGTCGTTTGCAACCTCTTTGTAGGTCTTCAACTACAAGTTGTTCAAAACAATTTAATTAGCGAGGTCGGTCGTATCACGATCTAGTAATACTACATGTTCGGACCAAGCCAACCTATGTCACACACACGTCGGTAATTCTTTTTACTTCGATTATGAACGTTATTTACCTCGGTTTCCATGCAACCAAGGTAAAAAACCAATTACTTACCTCAGTTTTTTTAAACAAGGTAAAAAATATTTTTTACTTTGAAAAAATACAAACCAAGGTAAAAGATCTTTTTACCTCAGTTTTTTGGGGTTAAGGAAAAAACCGAGGTAAAAGGGGCGAAGTAATGGGTGTTATTTCTTGTAGTGAACAGAGAACAACTGTATAATCAGTTTCTAGCCATTCTCAAACCAAAGTCCCCAAGGGTAAGTAAAAAATTGGGTCAAAAGAATATGATCTTAAATATGGGGATGAATTAAGAGACATAGTAGCAGACGGCGACGCAGACAAGTCACTGCTGGCACCACATCTATGCAACTTCAATATGCCAAAAAACTTCAAGTTGCCATTACACGTCAAAATCTACAATGGAACGACTGGCCCAAAGGAATTCCTACATTCCTATCGTAATAGCATGAGGTTCCACGATGCTGAAATTGAGTTGGAGTGTAAGGCCTTCCCTATATTTCTGTGGGGAACAGCAAATACAGGGCATGAAGATTTACCAAATGAAGTATCACATCTTGGGCACAACTCTCGGATCTATTCTTGGGATACTTCTACCAAAAGTAAAAGTTCACCAAGACAATAGTAGACCTGAATAATATAGCTCAACAAAACGATGAAAGTTTGGCAAAGTATCACAATAGGTTCGTCACAGATAGTTTGTAGATTCATGATCTATCTTTTCAATCTTCCTTGGGTGCGTTCACAGGGGTCATGCGATCAGGAGAGTTTTATAAGGAACTTACAAAGAATATGCTAGAAAACCCAAGAGATATACAAAAAATGATAGATCGGTATGTGCGAATTGAAGAAGTGAACAACTGCAAAATAGAGCGGGAGTAAGGAGAGAAAAGAGTAATGGAGGAATCACAAAGAAATTTGGCAAATAGGGGGAAAGGAAGTCTCCCTTTCAAAGGAAAAGAAGTGGGAACACAAAGCATCTTTTCCCAACAGACACTGCATCGCAAAAGGAAATCTAGCAAGCAAACAGAGATCTATTTCGTGAACCAACACCGATGATAGCACCTCCAGAGCAAAGATCAAAGAATACTATTGTGTCTTCCACTAAGATCACGGTCACGATATTGAATATTACATAGATCTGAGGAGGCAAATAGAGGAAAACTTGAGAAATGGCTATCTAGGAAAGTACAAGAAGAAAGATGGCAGAAACAGATATAACGAAGCGAGCAAGGCAGAAAGTACCATGGAAAAAATCCAAGCCGCAACGAATTACACTCATAACAAGAATCAAAAGATGATAGCAGCGGTGGATTATGAGGAAGACATGTCTAATGAGGCTCCACAGAGAGTAGTTTTCTCGATATATAGGTTAGCAGAGTCCCAATCAAATAATGCTTGGAAGGCTAAGTGGGAGGTCATCGTCGTACCTCTCAAAGTTATAATTTATAAGCCATTTATGATACTAAATACAATTAAGTAGATAGTGGAAAATTGGGGTCGTCCACGAAGAAGAGGCTAGAAGTAATAGGCTAGAAGTATATATATATATAAGCATGTAAAAAGTGGGGGGGGGGGGGGTTGGTTGGTTTTCCTAAGTTATGAAAATAAAAGAAAAACTAACTAGCAAAGTCAAGTAACTATGCTAATCATCAAACAAACTAAGAAAAAAGAGGTAAAAACTACAAAAGACAAAGCCTTGGGGCCAATTGACATCAACTTCCAAACTAAATGTAGATCATTGAACCACTCACTCATTTTATCACATTTCTTACCTATGGGTAATGTTATCACTTCCCATTCGAAGATCAACATTCATTCCTTCTTAATAGTAATTTTCAAAGACAAACAACGACCATTTGAAAACCTCGTTGACAATCACTCTAGGCAAACCACACCATAGAGGTATTTCATCAACGACATTTCACACGAAGGACCATAGATTTGATAACAACAAGCCTTCTACCAAAGACATAGCCATTTAACCAAACGTAGCATTCATTAAGCTAAACCTAGAACAAACCACATTCAAGATTCAACCTTCCATAGCATCTATAGGATAAATATGAGAAAAATCCACATTAACATACTTATCTAACAATAATCACAACACATTATGCACAAGAAGTTCTAAGTTCGTGTTCTAGGATTTTCATGCCAAGGAGCTAAGGAATTTGCCACTTTCCTAACACCCTAACACTTCAATCATACAAACACTTCCTATTCTCAACAACCCATGGCATAAATGAAGCAAAACATAGCATTAATAACACATGAATACTAAATAACAAAGGCTTCAAGAACAAGTGAAACAATCTAATCACTACTTTCATTACTTGTTGTGAAGATAAATCTTCCATCCTTCTTAGATAGTAGTTTGCAAGAGTGAATTCGACATCTCTTGTCAAACCTCACCAATAACTCCCTTAGTCGAAATATGACTAAAAATATCCCATTGATGGCATTGAACATGAAGAATCACTGAACACGAAAAATCAACAAGCTTGGCAACACTTATAAACACTACATTGTGTCTAAGCATTTAACCAATTCATGCATTTACACAAGATTAGTCAAGAACGATCGACATTCATAGACGAATCTCATTTGCTACAAGAAACAAACATGACAATGAGTTCAACATCATCACATTCATCTAGAAATTATCAACACATCAACATCATTAAGAAGCTCTAACTCATGCTCTTGAATTCCATATTAAAAGAGGGGAGAATTGGCTACTTTCTCCCAACCCCAACAAGTATTCATACAAGCAAGTCATATTCTCAAAATTCCAACAACATTAATTCCATTAACAATTCACATTCAAAGCTCAATAAATGCACAATAGCAAAAGAAATAAGTAGATAGATATGATTCTCAAGAAATTAGCAAGGAGGTCTCAATCAATTACTCCCAAGATTAAACTAACATAGATAATGAAAATACATGATTAACCTACAAAAACTAAGAAAATAAAGAAAGGAAGAACTAGGGTTTTAACCCAGAAAAATTGTAGGAAGAAGAAGGGATGTGAAGAGGAGAGGATAAGGTGAGTATTTATTGTACAAAAAAGTAAGAAAGTTTTTGGCCATACGTCTGTCGCCCAGTTTCAGCATCATGATTTCTTTCTTCTTTTTATTTCAAGTTCTCCTCTTCACTTCACTTATCTTCAATTCTTCAAGTATTCAAAAGCTCAAATACAAGTCTTCAAGTCTTTAAATCTTCAAAGGTATTCTTGGAAGTCTTCAAACAAATTTCCTTGTCACACAAAATCCTTTAGAAATGTGATAAAAGCGTAAAAGTCTCTTTTAACTCTTCTTAGAGAATTTCAAGGCAAAATGCCACATCTAGAGCACAAAAGTGTACAAAAGTGAATCCTAAAAGGCCTAATATAACCATATTAAATGGGCACATCACAAAGTCCAGGTATCCGCCACCACAGGAGCCTGTAATCACTTTAGCAAAGAAGACGCAATCCCTAATGCTTCACCTCACAGTGATCCTATGGTCATTATTGATAAAATTGGAAATGCAACCATTTATAGAGTGTTTGTAAATGATGTCAGTGCAGTAGAAATCCTTTTCGTAGACTGCTTTGATAGATTAGGATTCAAGAGGACCTACTTAAAGAAATCTACATCCTCGCTCGTAGGATTCACAAGATGAGCAGAGACACCGTTAGGAAACATATAGATGCCTGTAAAAATTGGCTAAAATGATAGGAACTACACTATAATTTGTGACTTTGTCATTATGGATGCTCCAAGTTCGTTAAACGCTATCATCGATAGACCATGGATGAATAGAGTGAAAGCAATATGGTCTCTGTACCATTTAGTCATGAAGTTCCCAACCCTAACAGGGATCGTAAAGATGAAAGGAAACCAACAAACTGCCAGATGGTGTATGGTTATTGCGATGAGAGCAGGAAAGAATGAGGAGCAAACAAAGATGGTTAGTACTATCATGAACAGAGACTCACTCAACCATGTGGACCATTCAATAGATCTGGGAGAAGCAACTGAAGATGTTATTTTGGTGACAATGATACTTCTAAGTGTGTCAAAATGGGGGAAATGTCTTCCAGGTCAGGAGAAAAAAAAAGGTGATACAAATCATATGAGATCACAAAGATAAGTTAGCATCAAGTGTACAAAACATGAGAAGATTTAACCCGAGTATTGCAATTCATTCTTAGAATATTGGTGATTCAGTCAAACCGGTCAAGAAGAAGTAAATAAGCTTTGCTAGTGATAGACAAAAGGCAATCGAGGAAGATGTAAAGGTGTTGTTGCAAGCTAGGATCATAAAGGAGGTGATATACCCAAAATGGCTAACGAACCCAGTTGATCTACTTCATTATGCATGCATTGCATTTAGCATAGTTTTTAGCTAGTTTTATTTGGTGGATTGCTAGTATTAGTTGAGTTTACGTGCAAGGGGTTTAGATGGCCATATTTGATTTTCTTATCTAAATCCCGCATTTTGTAGACTTAATTAGTACTAATGGACATCTTGCATCCACAGGCTCCTAGTCTTCCCTGTAATCATCCTTAGTAGGTCGCCCGTGGGTACTTTTTGG
The DNA here is from genome assembly GCA_037428765.1 of Rubia yunnanensis. Lineage (NCBI taxonomy): Eukaryota > Viridiplantae > Streptophyta > Magnoliopsida > Gentianales > Rubiaceae > Rubia > Rubia yunnanensis. Next base: position 58,831,140 of record CM075068.1, read on the forward strand.
TTACATTCTATGTGAAGGCCGTTCGTAAAGACGGTAAAATATATTGAAGGCTGTTTGCAAGGACGGTAGAAGAGATTGAAGGCTATTCACACTAGAATTATAGAAGATTAAGGCCACGGACATCAAATCGTGGTAGTAGAAGGATAGAGCCAAGGATAGGCGGCATTAGAGTTCAAACGACCAAGGGAGAAACGGTGAATCGTGGTCCGATAAGTTGTGCCAAAGTCTGAGATCAATCCAAGAAGAAATACCCTTCAAGGTTGATTTCATTGGATTTTTCTTCTCAATCAGTATAAAATTGACTACTAGAACACTCAAATCATACCAACGGGTCATCCGTAGTGAAGGAAAGAAGTTTAGCTGACGAAGCACAAACGGGTTAGTGTGGGCCATTCTTAGATGGCACCAACGGCTTGCTCCAATGGCCACGAGCATGGATCAGAAACTCCAAAATCAGTATCAGGTTGATGCCCCAATCCAAACTCGATGGGCCGCGTTAAAATTTTGAGCAAAATGCCTTTCCAGACGATAGGCCGTGCCAAATAGCCGAAATGGGCCACACACTATTCACTGGTCCATGCCTACTATTCATCGGTTCATGCCAAATGACTTGGCGTGAGGCTAAGGTTCAGACCAAAGGACGTGAGGCACTATTCAAAGTTCGTGCTACCATTCATGGTCCGCGCAGCCACTCTTTCTCTCACTATTTTAGCCACAACGCTCTCAATTTTCATCTAATTTCTCTCTAACATGTATCAAAATCTTCATCTTTCCAAACTCTATCCAACTCATCAAATCTCAACTCCAGAAGGTTCACAAATTTGAGCAGGTTATTCGAGAAAGATTCAGCCACAAGAGGGAAAGGTGACTAGGGTTTTGACCTAAATTTGGCCTTTTTTGGGCTTATCTTTAGGCCCAATTCTCTACTACTATATATAGGAACCTTATTGTTCTAGTAAACCTAAGTAGGCATAATGTATATTTTTTTCTCTCTCTCTAGTTTAGATAGAAGGAAGAGGAGAGTACTTGACGCAGCGGAACCCGATTTCAATTGTTGATTCGGCGCACGAATACCCAATTGGAAACCCTTATGAAAATCTATTGATTCAACACAGTCGAATGCTAGATTCAGGCATCAAAAATTGAATTCAACAGGAACCCGAATTTGGAAAAACTGAAAGGAAAAGCTTCATATATCTTCTGTTTTTATTCAAATGACATGAGGCTATATATAGCCATGCCCCTAGAAGCCTAAAGGTTTAAAACTGAAAACCTTTTCAATGGATTTTATTAAGGCCACTTAAAACAAAAACCCAAAAGGTGTAAAACTGAAAACCAAGAAAAACCAAAGGTTCGGTCATTGATGAATCAATTTCATTGATTAATCAATTGTTCATCAATGATTCAGCATTCAGGCCGCATCAGTACTTTTTCCTTTCATCTTATTTCCTTAGATCCATGGTATCTAACCTGATATTTTCCATGGATCTATATTTTTTAGAGTAGTTTATAGCTTGGAGATAAATTGTAGGAGCATGGTCTAATCTATTTTCCTTATGAGATTCTTTAGTTCTTCCTAATTTTGTGTTCATGATATTATCATGATTGTGCTTGATTATTTAAAATGCATGAATAGTAAACCACATATAAGTACACACTTTGGGCTATATTCATGTATGGTTCAAATATCAATGCCCCCTTGGGAAGAGAAATCTAGATGTTAGAATGGGTAAAAGAGAACGCGTCTGCGTGGGTATGTGCACGAGGATTCGAGAATGCTCTGAATTATTTTCCATCGCACCAATCTTAGCTGACTTCATAAAGTTGTCTGAGAGGTTCCGGGTAGAAATAGTAAATAGTAGCAAACTAGGGTTGTAAGATTCCTTAGATCATAGATAAGGTGGCAACGACCCTTGGGCCTAGTTGATAGGAACCGAGGAAGTAGTGCATTCATGGTGGAAGCCTACAACGTAATCACTTGGGGAGAAACAAACCTACAACAATGGTCGGACCTTGTTGTACTCTTCTAATTACGATAGCGGTCTCGATGGAGACTTGCGAGAGCACCCCTCGTGACAGGGATGGGGAAGTGTATGTCATCGACCACACCACGTATTATGAACACTTTATTAGGTTTGCCTAAATATTTATGTTGTATTCCCCTAATTACAATAGCAGTCTCGATGGAGAGTTGCGAGAGCACCCGCCGTGGTAGGGACGGGGAAGCGTATGGCATCGGCCACACCACGTATTATGAACACTCTATTAGGTTTGCCTAAATATTTATGTGAATGAATCGAGGATGGAAGTATTAGATTGACCATGTTGCTCAAGGATTCCCCAAGTGCTTTGTCAAATAGTGTACTTTACTTTTTTACTTTTATGTTTAGTAGTTAGATTGAAAACCAACCCCCCTGCATGTTTGCTTTACTAGCTATTTCTTTCACTCGTACGGATTAATGATCCATACGAGGTTTTATTTTGGTTGCTACTTATACCTAGCATCTATGTGGACAAACCCAGGGCTTATCGCTAACTACCCTCTAGGTAGCGTAGCAGTGAACAGGGTGCAGAATACAAATCTCTTATCTTTTGACCCCGTCCTCCTCCCGGGTTAATTAGCTACAATTAACGACCTTGTAAGGAGGTAGGTCACCAGTGATGGTGAAAAAGGCAGATTTTGGGTGGAGAATGGGCATAGATTTCACCGATTTGAATAAAGGATGCCCAAAGGATTGTTATCCCCTGCCAAAGATCTATTAGTTAGTTGGAGTAATTTCTAGATACGAGGTCCTGGCCTTCTTGGATGCCTACAAAGGATATCATAAGATATTAATGAACCCAAAGGATGCAGAAAAAATAGCCTTCATAATGAGCTTCACAATATTTTGTTACGTGAAGATGCATTCGGGATGAAAAATGCAGAAGCAACATATCAGAGAGTGGTTGATAATGCGTTTTGCAGTCAAATAGAGCAAAACATAGAAGCATGTATGGATGGCATGGTCATAAAAAGCAGGTGAATATGTGACTTTGCGAAGGACTTAAGGGAAACCCTGGATACATTAAGTGCAATTGGAATAAAGCTAAACCCCAAATAATGCACAATCGAGGTAGGTGCAGGAAAATTCCTGGGCTACAAGGTATCCTCAAAAGGAATTGAAGCTAATCCAGAGAAAATACAAGAAATTGTTAACCTCCCCCAACCACGAATAGTTAAGGAAGTCCAAATCTTAATGGGATTGCTAGCATCACTTGGTAGGTTTGTGTCAAAGGCAGTCGAAAGACACTTCCCACTATTTGAAGTCCTTAAAAAGGCTAAGGCCCTATTTTGCAAAGCTTATAAGTTGTGCTTATAAGCAAAATACTTTTTAGTGTTTGGTAAAGTACTGAAAAATAGCTTATTTGGCAGAAGCTATTTTTGGGGTAAAAGCATAAGTCAGCCTCCCTCTGCTTTCAAAATAAGCTAGCTTTGCTTATAAGTACAGCTTTACCAAACAGAGCCTAAGAAGTTCAGCTGGAGGGAAGAGTGTCAAATAGCATATGAGTCATTGAAGGAGCAACTTCGGACACTGCCAACATTGAAATCACCAATTCCTAGAGAAACATTATACTCATACTTGGAGGTTTCAGTAAATATGATAAGCTCAGTTTTGGTGAGGCTAGAAGGCTAGAAGCAGATACCAGTGTTCTACACCAGCAGAATACCACAACAATTGAGAAACTAACTCTAGTGTTAATATATTCAGCAAGAAGATTGTGAACCTATTTCCAAAAGTCATAGGATTATAGTCTATATAGACTACCAAATCAAGAACATCCTGAGAAAGTCCAAGTCATCCGGGAGAAAGGCCAAGTGGGCTCTTGAACTAGGAAAAATTTAATATTCAGTTTCAACCATGAATAACAATCAAAGCAAAGGTTTTAGTGGACTTCATCGCGGAGATGGCAAGCATAGGAGCGCAGCAGGTGAAAACACAACAATATCTTGACCTGGACAAAGGAAAGCCCAAATGGGAAGACATTGCCTGGAAACTATTTGTAGATGGAGCATCTAGCAAGGAAGGATGTGGAGCAGAACTACTTTTGATCTCACAGTAAAGATGCAGGTCAAAAGCGTTCAGGCATTTAGCAGTTCATAGATAGTGGTCCAACAAGTACGAGGAGACTACAAAGTGCGAGAGAAGGAATTGGTGAAATACTTAACCAGGGATCGTCAACTCATCGCTCACCTCGAATATTTCAACATCCAGCATATTCCAAGAAGTGAAAATACAAAAGCAGGAACCCTAAGAAAGCTAGCAACAATGGGGTTTGAGTCATTAGCCGAACACAAAGATGTGAAGGTGGAGGTTATTCTAGTTAGGAACACAATAAGGAAAACTGTGTCAACATTTCAGACAGAGGGGACAAACTGGATGACACTGTTAATTGATTACTTTGAAAAAAGGAAGTTGCCGACAGACAAGGTACAAGCTACAAAGTTAGAAATGTGATCTCATAACTATGTTTACGAAGAAGGGACCTTATACAAGGAAGGACTCCTGTCTCAATGGATAAAGTGTGTGGGGCTATCGCAAGTAAATGAGATCTTGAAGGAAGTACACAAAGGATTATATGGGACACACCCAGGGTCTCGAACGATCGCAAAGAAGATCATTTGAGCTGGATATTACTTACCAGTCATGTTTACTGATGCATACAACTTCATCCTCAAGTGTAAAAACTGCCAGATTAATGCTCTAATATCACACAAGCCACAATCCACCTTAATGGGAATATATGGAGCTTGGTATTTTGATAAATATTGAAACAATCTGGTCAGACAGTTTCCAAAAGGTGCTGGCAATACCAGGTTTCTAATCATGGTAATTGATTATTTTACAAAGTGGGTGGAAGAAAAGCCATTAGGAAGAGTCACATTGGAAGTAACGAGAGTTTTTCTGCCAGAATATAGTTTCTCGCTTCAGAGTGCCGTAAACCATTATCACCAACAGTGGAACATAGTTCACAAGTGGAGTTTTTACTGAATGGTGTTTGAAGCTGGGAATTGCACAAAAATTCACTTATGTAGCTCATCCTCAAGTGAACAGACAGGTGAAGGTAATGAACAAAAAAATTATTCAGGGCATCTAAAAAAGACTGGAAGGAAAATGAGCAGGCTGAGTCGATGAGGTACCCAACACCTTGTGATCATACAGAACAACAATGCGACAACCAACTGGAGAAACACCATACAATTTTGTATATAGGCATGAAGCAGTAATACCAGTGGAAATTGGGAACTTAAGCCTTTGAGTCAAAGAATATAAAGAAGGCAGTAATATAGAGATGATGATGTTGAATTTAGACAAACTTGGAGAAAAGAGACAAAGGGCGGTGATCACGGAAGCAAAGTACAAAGAAAGGATGGCTAGAGCATACAACCAAAAAAACAAGGAAACACATTTTCAAATTGGTGATCTGGTCCTAAGAAAGAATGAAGCTAGCCTGGCTGAGGAGAATGGAAGTTTTCCAAAACAGGAAGGACCGTACAAGATAACGAAGACACACTGATCCAACTGCTATGAGTTAGAGAGAATGGATGGTAGCAACATTCCCAACACTTGTCACATAATCAACTTGAGAAAGTTTTATGTGTAAGATCAGCGAAGAGGGCAGGAAATTCTAGTTTCATTGTATGGAAACCATGACATGATCATTGGTGGTATTCGTTCCCTTATCTGTTTTGAAGGCGATATGATCGCAATATAAATATTAATCTTTTGGAGCAAGATTTCTTACTTACCTACATAGCTATGCCTTGCAATCACAAAAAAAAGCTAGATAATCTTAAAACAAAAATGTATGATTACATCGATACAAGTTTTTGAGTATGAAAGCTACACATCTTGCAACTTCACACAATAAAAATATTAAGGCTGCAAGTTACAAATCTTATAATAAGGCATATATGCCTACAACAAATCAACAAAAGCAAGCGATAGATCTTACGACTTTGCATAATAAAAAATTTCAAGTAAGCAATCTATAGACCTTGCTACTAGGAAAACATGCCTTCAATCAGTGACAAAAGCAAGAGATAGATCTTGTGGCTTCTCACAATACAAACTTTTAATTAAGCAAGTGATAGATCTTGCTATAAGGTAGATATGCCTACGAAACAGCGACTAAAGCAGGCGATAGATCTTACCGCTTGGCACAAAGTAGAGTTTCAATGTTTGCAACGAAGTCGATATATGCAAAAGAAATATATCTTGAAAACAAAAAATAACTATGCAAGTAAAAACATCTAAAGTTTGATTTCTAGTTTTATTGAAAATAAACTGCCACATTGTCCAAAAGCTAGAACAAAAAGAAAATTGTGCTGGAAACGTTCATAGGAAAAATCATTACAAATTATCTGCGCTGTGAGGCATAAGAAGGTTTAGAAGAGGAAGAACCGCCACAACGACGAGATTGTGATGCCTAATTTTCTTCAGCGATCATATGATTATAAAGCCATATCATGTGCAATTAAGCAGGATGGAAAATTTGACCACTTCGCTCCATGCGATCAAGATACTTAGCATAATAAGTTGTTAAGCCAGTGATAGGGACAAACTCATCCCGATCGAGTTTCATACTCATAAGTTCGACATTTTCTTGATAGCTCTTATTGGTTTCCTCAAAATTATTGATCGTCTCCTGCAATTGGCAAATATGCGATCGAACAGCCTCGGATAAATTAACCCTCTGGCTGCCAATACTCATAGTCAGATCACCCCGACCAGTATAACCACGATGGCCAGCATACATAGCTTTCAGCTCATCCTTATAATTGAAGCACACTTGCTCAAGTTGATAAACGCTTGAATCTAGATGGGTACACTCAGCGCGAAGGCGATCATTGTCAGTACGCAGTTGGATATTCAATGCAACCTGCTTGTCATACTTGCTTTGCCACTCAACGGAATAGCGGGAAATATCACATTCGTCTTGCTTCTTCTTCAAACGGTCAAATAAGTCGACAATACGGGAACACTATTTGTTGATGATACCAATCTTCTGATAAGCTTCGCGTGTTTTACTTGCAATGAAATTCTTTGCCTCCTCTTACTGACTAACCATCTTAATCAAGTTAAGCTGCTGACGATAGATTAGATCATTCTGCTCCGAACATAACCATTTCATTCCACAAAAATGCTCTTGGGTCTCATTAAGAGTTTTTTTCCATGCAAGATCCAAATCATTAACACCAAGTAGCATGTACTTTAGGCAAGGACCTAATGACGCTGCCCACTCTTCAACGCGTTCAGGGAGCTTAAGCAAACGAATATAAGCCTCAACGGATTCCAGATCAACTAAGGTGCAAACAATATCCTTACCAATAGACTATAAGTTATAACCATCGAGAATAAGTTGGCTACAAGGACAATCCCTATAAGATGACGTAGCCACTGAAGGAGTAGAAATGTCTCATCCAAGACATAAAGGTATAGAGTTTGGATCTGAATCGCCAATATTACACAAATAACTTCCAAAAAATATCTCAAGATACTCCAAGGAGATAGAGTTAAAAGCTTCAATTAGCATGCTAGAATACCAAGAATCAAAAAACCAAAACGATCACTAGACCCAAACAAGCCACAAAGATTCAAAAACTTGTGGTCGATGGAAATATCAATACCCTGCATACCAGCAAATTTGAAGCAAAGGTATAAAATCATAGTAGGAAAATTAAGCGAAGTCAAACAAAGCACACAATTTAAAGATAGATAATTTTGTCATTTGATATTACAGACAAAATTTTAATAATTTTCCAAATCAAATCATAGCTCTAGATGATGGAAATTCCAAGGCGACTACCACCATAAATGAAGACATTCTATGCCTTGATCAAACATTTAAAAGTTTTTTTCGGGATCCTCTAAGTGACACGGTGGGACCTAAGACTAGGTTAAGGATAAAGCTTAGAAATTTTGCTTTAAATGCTTTGAATGATTGCCTTTATGATGAATAATTGAAGAAGAATTCATCATCTACATCTTGGATTTATTGTTCAACACTATCTGAGAACTGAAGACATCATGAAGAACACTATACTCTTTTTTTCCACAGGGTTTTTAATGAGGTAGTGTGATCACTGTAAAATATTATAAAATTATTTCATTTTGGGTTTATTAGACTGTAAGCTCAGCCATGTGGGCTTTGAATAGCTAAATTTTGAATTACAGTCCATTAGGGTTTAGAATATCCAGTTTTATTCTGATTAGACTTAGATCTGGTAAGATTAGATAAGGCAATATTCATCCAAGGTGCCTCTTGGAAGATTTTGGCCATATGTGTGCATTTTAGGCATTTTAGTTAGATATGATTTTAGCTTCTTAAAGATAACATAAGTTGATTCGGTTTCTATTTGTGATTAGGTTTTCTGGTCAAAATCAAACCTTATAAATAAGGGGGTTGGCCACAAATTTATACACTTTTATCAATTAAATATACAACCTTTTGAGTTCATACTCTTTGCTTGCGAGCTATTTTCATTGTTGCTTAATCCTGAGGGCTAGTTAAGTACCAATAACCTTGTGATCTGTCATGTGGGATAGTTATGGAGCGAGTCAAGATTGATAGCATCATGAGGGCTAGGTTCTTGAATTTTTTGCGAACAAGTGAGAGCTTGTAGATCCCTTCATTTGATCAAATATTTTAATTCTGCAATCCAGAGTTTTCGCAAGGAGATTCATATCACTAGAGTTCAACTAACTTTTATGTGAAATGGTGGAGTGCTCTGAACAGCAAGGGCAGTTTCTCTTTGGCTTTCATCATGGCTAGATTTCTCCGTTTGTGCTTCAAACTCTAGGAGGTGGTTGATGTAGCCTCAGGAGAAACAAAATTAAGACCTTGAAAATAGTTGACCTGGAAATTTTTGAGCTCAGAGATAGTGGTCAATGAAGGAAGACCCGCGAGCAAGACATAGGGGTGCCCACCATCAGAAGTTTTTCCAATAAAACCATCATTGAGCATGGCCTTCTACTTTACCAACACTGCAATACACTTTGCCAAATAGGGAAAAATCTTCATCGTCACAGTTGGGTTTAACTCGCGCAAGTCTTTCACGGCCTTACAATAACCAACAGTGCGAGCAGAGCTGGAAACATCCTCAAAACTCTTGAAGAAAGAGTTCATTTTGCAGAGACAATCCACCAGAACATGAGGATACTTGGGGGAATCATGTCCATTTGTGTGCATTTCCTTAAGCTCAGAGCGAAGCTTGGTGATTTTTTCCTCGGTGATCCTTACACGCTCTTCAGTAGTGTTCGCACGTTCCTCTGCAGTTTTCAAGGAAGTTTCTAGGGTTGCACATCTCTTCTCCTTATTCTTATACTTCTCCAGGAGTAACTCATCCACATGGGAGAACATCAAAAGTTGCTCACTCACGAGCTGAAGACTCTCACCAACCTCACAGAGCAAAACACATACGAACGGGATAGTTAATCATCTAAATACAAGGTATCAGGCATAGTGAAAATTGCTCAAACTAACTAGCAAATTTAACACAGGTGAAGTATCAGAACGAGAGAGTTTGGACAAAGTATCCAGTATTGTTTCCTCCATAAGCAGATTATTGGTGTGCACCAGAGCCTTAGAGCAAGGCTGGATCCATCAGTCCTCTCCCGTTTCTTCTTCTTCTCCTCCAACTCACCAGTGGTGCGATCACTACCCATCTCTCCACCCTCAGTAAACTTGCCCTTAGCAAGTGCATTCCTAGTGCTGGTTTTGTTAACACCCTTTTGGAGGATGTTACTCGAAGTAGTATTATCAGGCTGGACAAGAGTTTAGGCCACCTCCCCATCATAGCCATCAAAAAGTGATATGTCAATATCACCTCCAGCTAGGTCCATGTATACAAAAGAGTAAACATCATAGATCAAACGAACGCACAAAGGACGTACACGTTTGTCAAATATAGGACAAAATACCGATCCAACATGGCAAAACATTAGCAAACAAAACACCTTCAACATCAGACTCATCATGGCATAGATGTTGTGTATGAACGTGAAGTGTTACCACAATCTCAGTTTTAGCAGTAAAATGAACATTCGGACCAGGAAGCTTAGATTTGGGAACTTTGTAGTTCCAAGATAGAAGGGCCACTTCATAATTTTGGTTTAGTTTTACAAAAAAAATATTTGGTATGCCAAGCACCGACGTTGCTAAGAAAACCTCTCACAAGTTCAACCTCAGCAATCACATGATAAAAGGTAAATTCATCTATGGTATTCTTTACTTTTCGAAGATGGTAAAAGTTATGAAAAAAATCAAGGGTGAAAGGAACGCTTGCTTTCTCACACACCTAGAGAAATCCCATTATGATAGTGATTCCCTTGGGATGAAACTGGGACAACACGATTTTGTACCAAAGTATAAGGTCAACAACATATTGAGGAAGAGGAAAATAAAGACCAAAATTCAAATAGGCTAAATAATATGATATATATAACCATAGGAGGATTGCGAACACATTTATATTTTGTAGGAGTGTGGGGCTCAAATGAAGATAAAAATGGGAAATAGTTCTATCTTCTAAGTAATGACTAGACACCATACTTTGAATGACAGAGGATTCGGTGACATGACCGGAATCCCCATCGGAGTGAACATCTTCTACTGGAGACTCGACGTGGTTAGAGGATGAAATTCGGATAGACAGGGACCCTAAAGTTAGAAATAACAACCTTCATCAGGGTTACAAACCTTGGATATAATCTTTTTAAAGCAAAGGTCAAGAAAACCAAGAGACGATACATCGGAGAAGATGACCGAAAATTTGTAAAACAAGACCACGAGTGGTAAATTACCATAAATTGAAGAGGAGCCCTATTAAGTTTAACACATGCAACAAAGAAACCGAAGATAGAGCTAAAAATAAAACTTACTCTTGTCAAGGATGAAGGATGGTGATTTGCAGAAAACCTAGAGACAACTGAAGAAATGAATGTTTCGGCAATGGGGGAGATGAATTGAAAGAAAAATATGTTTGGATATTTAAACATCAACGAAGAAATGACAAGAATGAGTAGATCACTCAGTTCAAAAATATAATGATGATTGTCTGACACAAAAGTAGGTTACCTTTTACAGATATTGAAACATTAGCGGAATGTGAGTGGACAGCGCACTGAATGATGATAGAATTAAATTAATCTTAAAATTCCTCATTTAAGAGATATAGCAATAACAAAAATCAGAAAATTGGAACAGTGTAGCAAAGAAAAGGATCGAATCTCGGTCATTTGAAAAAAAATCTAAACAAATGTCCTTATCACAAAGATCACATGGATATGAGAGATTCAAAATTCAAATTTTGAAATCTGAAGAGTTAGCGAGGTCAAAGGTATAGCCAAAAAGCCTACGTCACTTCGCAATGATAACAAGTGTAATGTTAAATGACAAACCAGTTGTTAGCGTACAACATCAGTTTGCATTACAAGTAATGTCATCACTTCATGCCTTTTAGTCTTCATGGCTAGGGATACCCAACTAGTGTATACCCAACCCATAAACTCTATAACACTAGACAACTGGCCCAAACCATAAATGGGCTCTACGCTCACCTGCAATGCGAACCGGAACAAACAAACTCAGGACAGTGAAAGTCAACCCACGAACCAAGAAAAGCGGAGACCACGATCAAGCATCAGGCATGAACCGCCTTTCTCGGAACCACGTTACAACTCCTAATAGGAAACCCTGAGAAGGCGGAGCCATGATTGTAACACACTATAAAAGGAAAGAAGAAGAAAACTATAAGGTAAGTGCAACTAGAATAAGAATACTTGATTTAGAAAAGAGAAGTAACTGACTTTGACGTCAGAGTCTTTTCCTCGGAACCACTTCCAGGATCTCTTTTCCAAGAGTATCACGATGAACAGCGGTCACTTGGACAGATTGGGGATACCGCAACACCTGGATTTTCTCTGGGTTGGCCTCGATTCCTTTAGAGGATGCCTTGTATCTCAAAATTTTCCTACGCCTACTCCAATTATGCATTTTTTAGGATTCAGCTTCATCCCAATGTTACTCAGTGTATCCAAAGCGTCTTTCAAATCTACAGCAAAGTCATCCACCTTTCAACTTTTGATAACCATGCCATCCACATATGCCTCTACATCTACATTTCATCCTATTTGATTGCGAAATGCCTTATCGACCACTCTTTGATATGTTGCTCCTACATTTTTTAATCCAAGTGGCATTTTCACATAATAAAATGTTCTGAAGCTTGTTATGAATGTTGTCTTCTTTGCATCTTCTGGATTCATCAGTATTTGGTGTTATCCTTTATATGCATCCAAAAAGGCTAGAACTTCATATCCCAAAATTGCTTTGATTAATTGATAATTTAGGTAAAGGATAACAATCTGTTGGACATGCCTTATTTAGACCGGTGAAGTCTATGCACATTCTCCACCATGCGTTTGATTTTTTCACCATCACTTGGTCCACTAACCATTTTTGATAGATGACCTCTTTTAATGTACCGGCCTGAAGCAGGGCTGTAACTTCCTCCTCAATCGCTTTTTGCTTATCGATGGTGAAGCTATGCAGTTTTGGTTTGACTGGTTTTTTAGAGTCACTAATATTCAAGGAATGAGTAGCAATTCCTAGGTTGATTCTCCCATATTCTATATACTCCATGCGAACGTATCTCTGTGACTTTGCAAGATTCATATGACCCTTTCCTTTTCCATATGTGGAAGATGTTTCCCTATCTTAACGCACTTAGAATCGTCTTCATCATTCAAAGTGACTATCTCTCTTTCTTCCCCCAGGTCTATTGCTAACTCTTATTGCTCGAGTAGGCCACAGTGCTAACCATCATAGTTTTTCCATATTTTCCCCTGCTTTCATCGCAATAACCATGCACTGCCTCGCAGTTTGTTGGTTTCCTCTTATTGTTGTGATTCCAACTGGAGTTGGGAACTTTATTAATAAATGGTATAGAGACTATATCATTTTTTCTGTGTTCATCCAAGGACTTCCGGTGATGGAATTAAATGGGTTTGGCATATCAATGACCACAAAATCACACATGATGGTACAATTTCTATCACTCTCACCAATGATAATAGGCAGTTGTATATTACCCAAAGGTGTTTCTGCTCACCCTGTAAATCCTACAAGAGAGGATGTAGACTTCTTTAGGTCAGTTCGCTTGAACCCTAGCCTATCGATGCAATCAACGAATAGTATCTCAACCGCACTTCCATTATCCATGAATACTCTATGAACCGTTGCATTTCCAATTTTAGCAATGATGACCATCGGGTCATTATGAGGCGAAGCGTTAGGAACTGCATCCTCTTTGCTAAATGTGATTGCTTTGTTTGAACGAAGCCTTTTATCAATAGGCTCTTGTGGAGGAGAATATTTGGCTTTATCCTTCCAAGCATTGTTCAATAGCAACTAAGTTGAACCATGTATAGACATGATTACTGTTTCTGGAACTTCGGCCGCTATATCATCGTTGTAATCCATTGTCGTCATTTTTTTTGGCGAGTGTGTTCATGTACCTTGGTTTCTTACCATGGAATTCCCTGCTTTGTTAGTTTCGTCGTACTGGCTTCCTCCTTCTTTCTTATATTGGCTAAAAAATCCATTCTTCAAGTTCTCCTTAATTTGTCTCCTCAAGTCTCTGCAATATTCTATACCATAGTCATAGTCCTTATGGAAGGCACAATAATATTCTCTAGATCTCTTATCTGGAGGTGTTATCATCGGTGTTGAATCGCGAAATAGCTCTATATTTGGTTGCCATATTTCTTTTCTCAATTTTTTCATAAGCGTTTCTTGGAATGGTACACCCTGAATCCCTGGTTCTTTTCCCTTGAAAAGGATGTTTCCCTTTCCTTTCTTTATGAAACCTTTCTATAAAACTTCCATCGTTCGCTCTTTGCCTCACTCCTGCTCTATCTTGCGATTGTTTTCTTCTTCAATACGCACATGTTGCTCAATCATCTTTTGTAACTCTCTTGGGTTTTCAGGAAAGTTTTTCATTAATTCCTTGTAGAATTATCCTGATTGCATACCTCATGTGAATGCCCCCAAGGAATATTGAAATGACAGATCACAAACTTGCAAACTCTCAGTGATAAACGTGTTATGATATTCTGCAAGACTTTTGTCACATCGCTGAGCTATGTTGTTCAAGTCTGTAATTGTTTTTGTAAACTTTTGCTTCTGGTAGAAGCTACCCCAAAAACAAATCCGACAATTGCGCCCAAGACTTAATACTTCCATTTGGTAGATCATGGTACCATGTGATCGTTGTTCCCGATAAGAAAATAGGGAAAGCCTTGCATACCAATTCGATGTTCGCGTTACGAAATCTCATGCTATTTTGATAAGAGTGTGGGAAATATTTTGGGTATGTGGTTCCATCGTAGATTTTAACATGTAGAGGGAGTTTAAAGTCCTTTGGCATTTTTAAGTCTCAAAGATGCGGTGCTAAGAGTGATTTGTCTGCATCATCATCTAGCACTATGCCCCTTAACTCCTCTTCGTACTTAAAGTTATTGTTCCCTTAACTTATTATTTTATCCATTCTCAGAGGTTTTAGCTTAAGTGTGGTTAAAGACTGATTGTACGAACTCTCTCTGTTCACTTCCAAAAACATTGTGAACGTCCTCCTTTTGTTTTTTTGGTTAGTGTTGGGAGATTCTACTTCCTCCTTATCATCCTCTGTGTCTTCCTTATTGTGTTCCTTTTCTCTACTAGGGACATACTTTTGGTCCTGGCTGGGATGCGTACCTTTGTTGCGTCCGGGTGTATGTTCTTATGTCTCGTGGTTGTGACTTTTCTCACTTATAGTGAACACCATTGTTACTAGAAGGATTTTGAAATGAAAATTTTTTTAATCCCCACAGTTGGCGCCAAATTATGTGGTATTCCGATCAGGTAAGTCGATTGTCGTTCATCGTGAAAACCTCCCTTCATGCAAAGCAGATCCCGGAAGTAATTTCGGGGAAAAGGCTTCAACGATCAAGTTAGTCTTATTCTATGAGAACTAGAACTTGGGCTGAAATGGCTTTATCTACTATAGGGTGAAGTTGGGTTGGGACAAGAGGCGAGCATCCTTTTAGTTGTTGGGCTAGGTATACACCAAGTAGTAAAACCAATGATATAAACTACATTATATGAATGAAAAGTTGGAAACAAACTAATTTTACCAAAACCACCATACATTGATCCGCGATTGAAACAATGAGAAAAATATATGAATCAAGAAGTCATAAGTTTACCAAAAGAATGAAGAAGGTTTTGCAGAAAAGCTAAAGGTTTGAGGAGAAGAAGTTGCAATGTTTACAAGTGGAAGAAAACGTATAAGAGAAAGAGTTTTTTTTCTTGAAAACCAAACGTGAAATAGAAAGTTGGGGAATCTGAATCCAAGGTAAAACTAGATAGTCATCATTCACCTAATTGACCCTATTGATAGCATCCCAAACCATAAAAAGAGGAAAGAGAATGATTAAAAATATGTCGTGGTTGAGGGGATTAAAATAGGATTTAGAAGTAAATTTGCAAAGAAATATAATAGCAAGACAGAAACGAAGGAAAAAAAGAAGAATTAGAATAAGAAAGATGGAGGAAAATTGAGGAAGAACTCTTCAAAGAGTTTAAAAATTGGATATCATAAACTAGCTAATGAATTTCCTACTGAATCCCAACTATATACTCCTCTTTTGTATCAAATGTGTGGCCAAACCAGTTGGTTGTAACAAACTCCAGTGATCCCCTTCTCAATCTGTGTTGCAACAGAATCTAATTTGGCCATGAAATTAGTTACACGGCTAACTGTAATCAGGAGCACCATAATATCCCTGGAAATTACTATCCTACCCTTCCATTCATGACATCCCCCACCCTTAAAAGCCAGCTTGTCCACAAGCTGCAAAACCTGAAAATTGAGCTAAAACTTAAATTTTGGAAAGTGAGTTTGGATTACTGAGCGATCTTCCTAGGAGGCTTCGTCTTGTGGTAAATTTGACCATTCAATCAACCATTGTACCTTTGGTTGAGTTTGATCCAGGATGAGCCTGTGTTGCAGGATCTTCTTTGGAAATAGAGGCAAAGAGTCATCCAAATTATCAGGAGACTTCCAGTGTGTTTCTTCAACAATGACACATGAAACACGGGGTGAATTTTTATTGTATTTGGCACCTGAAGTTTGTGTGCTACTGCACTTATCTTCTATAAAATCTTGAAAGGGCCAAAGAACTTAGGAGCTAGTTTCATGTTGATATATCCACTGAGAGTCTTTGTTTGTATTTTGAATTATGAGATACACGAAATTTCCAATTGCAAATTCCCTCTCAGTTATTTTCTTATCAGCAAAGGTCTTAATTCTATCTTGAGCCCTATGTAGATGTTGCTGCAATAAGGCTTTTGTAGCATCCCTCAGTTGCATCATATCTTGAGCCACGGGGAAAAGTGAATCTGATAGAGCTCCAAATGGTATTTTAGTGGTTTAACTCCAAATAATTCCTCATAAGGTGTCATCCCTGGCATGTGGTGTTATACCATCTCTCAGAAGCTCCCAACTAAGAACTCCAAGAATCATGCCCATCTCCACCAAATCTCCTCAAAAATGTTTCCAATGCCTGATTAACTCTATCAGTCTAACCATCACTCTGAAGATGATATGATGAACTAAATTGCAGTGACACTCCTAGCTTAGTGAACATTTCTTGCCAAAATGAACTCAGAAAAATCTTATCCCTATCACTAACTACGGAATCTGGTAGCCCATAGTGCTTGTAAATCTCAGAGAAATAAAGTTTAGCCACAGTCTGAGCAGAAAGGGTGAGCTAAAGCCACAAAATGGCTATATTTTGTTAATTTGTCTACCACTATCAGTACAGTATCCAAGCCCCTGAATTGTGGTATTTTTTCCACAAAGTTCATTGTTATATGCTTCCAAGCCTGGTGGGAATATGTAGAGGTTCCAATAGACAAGGTGGATGGCAGTGCTCAATTTTATTCTTCTAACAAATCTCAGAGCATTGGATGAATTTTATGATATCATTTTTTATCCCTAGCCAACTGAACAAAGCTAATGCTCTCTTAATAGTAGCAGCTTGACCTGAATGACCTCCAACTTCAGAAACATGCATAGAAGACAAAATAGTTTTTCTAATTTCTCCATTAGCTCCCACATAAATCTTTTTACCTTTCTTCAGTATGCCATGGATGTACTAATATTCAGGTTGTGCTTCAGTGTTAAGAGCTGCAGGTTCAGTGAGTTCCTGACTGATCTCATCATTTTTGATAACTCAATTCCACTTGTGCAATCCAAGTAGGCTGCACAGAACTGATAACACTGATCATCCCTACATCGGCTTCTAATTCAAAATCTTACTCAGAAGTCACTTCTTGACTTTCCAGTACTTGGCTTCTCTGATTGGTGTCCTGTATTTCTTCCGTTTCTACATTTCCTGGTAATCTGGACAAGGCATCAACCACTTTATTTTCCATTCCTCTTTTGAACTGAATTTCAAAATTGTAGCCTAACAGCTTAGTGGCCCATTTATGTTGTAAAGCATGGTGAAGCGTTTGGTCCAGCAAATGTTTTAGATCCTGGTGGTCAGTTTTAATCACAAAATGACTCTCAATCAGATAGTGTCTCCATTTTTCTACAGCCATCACAGTTGCCAATAATTCTTTTTCATAAGTAGATAAACCTTTGTTCCTCTGACATAAAGCTTTTCTAAGAAAAGCTATTGGTTGTCTTCCTTGTAATAACACAGCTCCTATTCCCAGATCACTAGCATTAATTTCAATGACAAAATCTTTGTCAAATTCTGGCATTTTAAGGACATGTGTTGTTGTGATAGCTTTTTTCAATTGGATAAAAGTTTTGTAGACTGAGGATGCCACTAAAAAGCATTTTTTTTTAATAGATCATGTAATGGCCTGCATATAATCTCAAAAGATGCTATGAATCTTCTATAATACACTACTAATCCAAGAAATCCTCTGAGTTCTTTGATGTTTTTGGGAACTGGCCATTCTAAAATGCACTTAACCTTTTCTTGATCCATTTTAACTCATTCAGCTGTGATCAGATGTCCTAAATACTCCACTTGAGCTTCTGCAAAAACACATTTGGATTTCTATGCATACAGTTAATGCTGCTTTATGATATTCTAAACAGTTTCTAAATGTTTCAAGTGATCCTCATGAGTTTTGCTATAGATCAGGATGTCATAAAAAAACACTAATACTGATTTCCTCAACTGCTCTTTGAATACCTTATTCATCAGTGCCTGGAATGTTACAGGTGCATTGATAAGCCCAAAAGGTATCACCATAAACTCAAAATGGCCATGGTGTGTTTGAAATGATGTTTTGTGATGAGATGTCAAATGCATGTATTTTCCAAAGCATTCAACACTCTTTTATCATATTTTTGTTGTAAGATTTCTAGATTTAGATAGGTTTACATGATAAGGGGTTTAGATGACCATTTTTTATTTTTATATCTAAATCCTTCATTTTGTAACCTATGTTTAGTCTAGTGGATTTTTGGTCCTTACGAGCATCTGGATTCCTGTTTTTTAAGCTTAATTTGTAGATTTCTTGTGAGCACTTAGGAGTGGTTTAATGAAGGCTATTCTAAAGGATGGTAGAAGATGGAAGGCCACTCACAAAGTGGTAGAAGATAAAGTGAAGAAAGGAGAGCAAAGCAAAGGGCGAAGAATGATCTATGAATTAAGCCTAGTTCTGAGAATTTTCTGAGAATAATAAGCCTCCAAGAGTGGTACCATTGGGTTTCTCTTCTCGAGTACTATAAAATCGACTACAAGAACTTCCAAAACGGATCAACGGTTCACCCAAAGGAAGCAAAATAAAATGGGACTTTTTTCCGCCGCAACTTGCGACGAGTGTGTCACGACTCGCGAAATGTTGACCTGAGAGCTCACAATTTCTTGATCTGGTCGCGACTCGCGATGGAGGCATCGCGACTCGCGATAATTGCCCAGCAACTTGCATTTTACTTCTTTTTTTCTTGTACTATAAATAGCTTTTAACTCCTTTCTTCCCCAACTCTCTAAGCCCGACTTTGGGGCTCCAAAACCTAGTTTTTCACCATTTTCTTCCATTTCTTCTTCTTTTTTTGTAGATATTTTTTCTATGTTATGGGTTTTTATTATCTAGCTTAGTTTTGTTCTTGGGAGCAAATGATTGAAGCTTCCACACCTATGTAGTAAGAACCTCTATTTCACTTTTTCTTGAAGCATTTGTTATTTAGCATTCATGTGTTTAAATGTGATGTTTTACTTCATTTATGCTATGGGTTGTTTGAGTATATGAATTGTTCGTATGATTGAAGTGTTAGGGTGTTAGGAAATTTTCAAATTTCTTAGCTCTTTGACATGAGAATCCAAGAACATGGAATTAGAATTTCTTATGCATAATGTGTTGTGATTCTTGCTAGATAAATATGTTAGTGTGGATTGTTCTCATGTTTATCCTATAGATGCAATTCAAGGTTGAATCTTGAATGTGGTTTGTTCTAGGTTTAGCCTAATGAATGCTATGTTTGGTTAAATGGCTATGTCTTTGGTAGAAGGCTTGTTGTTATCAAATCTATGGTCCTTCGTGTATAATGCCGTTGATGAAATACTTTTATGGTGTGGTTTGCCTAGAGTGACAATCAATGAGGTTTGCAAATGGTCGTTATTTGTCTTTGCAAATTACTATTAAGAAGGAATGGATGTTGATCTTCGAATGGGAAGTTTTAGCATTCCCCATAGGTAACGAATGTGATAGAGTGAGGGAATGGTTCAATGATCTACATTAGGTTTGGAAGTGGATTTTTATTGCCCCCAAGGCTTTGTCTTTTGTAGTTTTTACCCCTTTTTCTTAGTTTATTTGATGATTAGCATAGTTACTTAACTTTGCTAGTTATTTTGTCTTTTAATTTCATAACTTAGGAACAAAACCAACCAAATCCCCCATTTTACTTGCTTTTATATATATATATATATATATATATATATATATATATATATATATATATCTACTTCTAGCCTAATATGAACCTTATATGTCTAAATGCTTAAGAAAATTCATCTTCTTCGTGGACAACCCCGATTTGCCACTATCTACTTAATTGTATTTAGTAAGCATAAAGGGCTTACAAATTATAACGTTGAGAGGTACGGCGACGACTTCCCCTCTTGTGTATATCATTCTCATTTACTCTGATTTGATGATAACCAAATCTCAAGTCCAGCTTAGGAAAGAATTTAAAATCAAGTAATTCATCTAATAATTCATCAATAATAGGCATAAGGAATCTGTCCTTCACAATCATATCATTCAATTTCCTATAATCTATACAAAGCCTCAATGAATTATCTTTTTTCTTCACTAGTAAGACTAGGGAAGCAAACAAACTATTGTTGTGCCTAACCACTTTATTCTCCAACATTGCTTCAACCTGTCTTTTAATTTCTCCCTTCAAAGCATGTGGATATCAATAGGGCTTCATCTTGAATGCTCTTGCATCTGCTTTCAAATTAATTTGATGATAAATGTCCCTAGAAGGTGGTAATGTGTTAGGAATATCAAAAATAGTTGTGTGTCTGCTTAGCAATTAGTGGATATCCTGATCAAGTGTTTCACTTCTTATGCCAAATCTGCATTTTCACCACTCTTTATCATCCGGAAATTGATCTCCTCAAATTTATGAAGCTGCTTTTTCATTTTCCTGTCTGCAACATCACCACTTTGCCAATTGGTTCTACTGAACCTCATCTCAAAATTGTTAACATCAGAGAATGCAGACTGAAATAACCTTCTTCTTTTCTGATCATATAGCTGCTTGACCTCAGCCCCCTTGATCAACTTAAGTACCACTATTTCATCCTCACCATATAAAGTCCACTTACTACCTTTACTAAAAATGTGATGTGATGATTAACAAAATCAAAGGATATAGGACTGGACAACCTCATCCAATCAACCCATGGTATCATAACCATTTCTCCCAAGGGCATGACTCTCAGGTCAAAAGAAAAATTGTGATCATGTACACTTCATTGACTCTAGAGCATACAATAGAACCATGAACCTGTTCACTATTTGCCATTGTGACCACAAAAGGCCTAGCTCTACATTCTTTCAAATCAACCAGTTTAACAATCTCAGGATCTATAAAACTTTCATTACTTCCTATATCAAATAGAATGCTCACTTTCATGCCCTTAATTCTTCCATACATGGTTATAGTGTTAAATATCCTCTATGCATCAATTGAATTAAGCACAAAATGTTCAGGATTTTCACTACTTTCATCATTTTCCACAAGCCATACTTCTCCCTCAGTTTCACCATTCTGAGCATTGATACAGTTTAACTGCCTAAATTTACAATGGTGTCCTGGCATGTACTTCTCTCCACACTTAAAGCACAAGTGATTATCCTCTTAAACTGAATTTCCCGTGGAGAAACTCTCCTAACCGAACCAGTTATAGTAACATTCTCAAATTCTTTCCAATTTCTTTATCCACATTTTGTTTGTTAATCTAATTAGGATTCATGTTACTTCCTCACCTTGCACATTCATTCCCTTAGTCTTTCTACCTAAAAAATCCAGGTGTTATTCTTGTAGCGAAGCCAACTGAATTGTAGATTTAAGACTCTCAGGTTTAAACATTTTTAGCAAAGGTTCCAATTTATCTTTCAAGCCACTCATAAAACTGGATATGAGATATTCTTCAGAGAGTTTTGGATTCTTATCAACCATCAGCGATTTCAATTCCTCAAAATTCTCTTGACACTCCCTCACACTGCCTTTCTGGTACAATTGGTTGAAGGATTCCACAACATCTGCTTCTCCTAGCTCAGAGAATCTAGTAGTAATAGTATATGAGAAGTCCTGCCAGCACCAACTGCCTTTGATTAGCTTCTTGTTTTGGAACCACACCTCTGCTTTGCATTCAAGATAAATCTCCATGGCTTCAACACATCCTGGATCTGTGATATGATAGTAGTTGAAATATTTGAGACATCTTTTCAACTATTCCTTTGGCCTATCACCATTGAAGTTCACCAGCTCAATCCTTAGGTGCAGGTAGTTGTTATTCCTTCCAGCTCTCCACTTCTGTGATAGATCTTCCAATTTCTCGGTTTGTTCATCGATCTTCTTCGATAGCTCTTTGGATTTCACAGATTTTGAAGCACTTCCAGTAGAATAAATAGAAATCTCACTGTTCTGAGCTTGCTTCTCTTTGGATAGATTCAGAATCATATCCTTCAGCTTTTTGAGCTGTGCATTTTGCGAATCCAAAACCTTCTCCACTTGCGTTGCTGTTTTTGCTTCGATCTCCAAGCTCATAGCATTGAACTTAGTATCCACAACTTCATACATCGCCTGCCTAAGCTCCTGTGACAACACCTTAAATTTATTTTCCAAATTGGTTTTAAATACTTTGAATCGGGTATTATCTTCCATTTTTTTACCGAGGAAAGCTTTGCTCTAATACCAAATGTCGTGGCTGAAGTGATTAAAATAGGATTTAGAAGTAAATTTGCAAAGAAATAGAACAACAAGACATACGAAGGAAATGGAGAAGAATTAGAATCAGAAAAATGGAGGAAAAGTTGAGGAAGAACTCTTCAAAGAGTTTACAAATTGGATATCATAAACTAGCTAATGAATCTCCCGCTGAGTCCCAACCATATACTCCTCTCTTGTATCAAATGTGTGGCCAAACCAGCTGATTGTAACAAACTCCAGTGCTCTTCTTATGTACCTGTGTTGCAACAGAATGCAATTTGGCCATGGAATTAGTTAGCCGACTAACTGTAATCTGGATATCCTACCCTTCCATTCAAGACAAAATACTAACAAAACAATGAAGGTTGGGCTGTTTGACCCATACCTTTTTGTTTTGTTTTTGTAATTTTAGTTTTCTTCTTCCACGTAACAGGCAGAGGGTCCAAAGCCCACGTAGAGAGAGCATAGCCCAACAGAAGAAGCAGGTCCATGTCCAGAATAATTACCTCCTAAAATTCACACAACACAATCTTCCATCCCATTGGCGAATCAATATCCTCATCACTCCCCCAAAAGCCAAAAATATATTTTCCGTCTTAAGTTTTTCCCCTGCCTCAAAGTCGGAAACTATATAAGCACTCAACCCATAAATTTAATCGCCTAACCCCCACTCTCCCACCCCCGCGTGCACTACACTGCCCAATTGTCACACGCAGGCCCCATGGCCCAAACTCACAATTCTACTTGGCGCGTGGACGCATTACTCATTCAACGCGCTTCGGGGAAACTTTTGCCCTAGTCGCCTGTGCTTCTTTCTCTCTCTATATTCATCCACCCCGACTATGAAGAAGGCGAACGAACCACCGCCTCCGTCTCCGTCTCCTATCGCTCGCTTCCATCCTGTTCCGTCTGCCACCGATCCAGTGTAGCTTCTCTGGCTGATCTCTCCGGCGCTCGTATCTGGTTCTCGGATTCGGTGTTTCTCGGTGAGTCGAACTGTTATTTTGGCTGTATGATTAGATCTGTGTTTATGCTGTTCATTCGGTATTCCTAAATTTGTAAATTCATCTGATTTTGAAGGTCAACGATGGAACCGATGGATATAGTCGGCAAAGCAAAAGAGGACGCTTCTCTCCCTAAAGGTTCGAATATTATCACGATCCTCTTTTTGTAATTTTGTTTTTCGGTACAAAAAATTATCATGGTTGTTTGTTGCTCTCTTGTATAAGCAAATCAGCTTTTGTTAGATTTTTTTATTTTTATTTTTGGCTTCAACTGTGGAGCCGATGGATCATGTAAAGTTATTGCTGCTTGAGTACCAGGCCTCCGCTGCTTTTATGCAGAATCTAAAAGGATAATTTCACTAAACTAAAATTGGGGGATGATCTGTTACTTTGTATGGAATTACTTGTATAAATAGATTGATAGCTGGGGTCTACCTTCTGTCAGCTCATTTGGTAGTCTGTTGATTTAAATGCAAAGTATTCTATCAGATATTAAAACTTGAGGGCTACATGATAATTTGTTTGTGGCAGTGTCCATGAAATATAAGTTGATTGCTGAAAGTAGCTGTTATGGCTTTCTGATGCTAAAACAGAGAGCAAGTTAGGCTCTGTCTGTTTTTTGTTTCCATCATCATTTTATTTGTGATAGAAGGCTTCATTTTTTTCTCACTGTGGAAGGAAGTTTACTACTGAACATTTCAGAATTGATAACGTTAACATGTCCCAATCTGTGCTCTTTGGTAAAAAAAAGTGTGTTGGTCATCATTTATCTTACTTGGTGATATGGCTGCTAGTTTGTAGCGAGTTTGAGGACGTCATAGTCAATGCGTGCTTACTATTGTGACCTTCTTTATGCATTGCCACAGCCTTTTTTCACCTACTTCTGCTTTTGTTTAACATATATAACTTCCTCCTCTATATTCTTTGTGATATGGCCTTAGTATAGACCTTTTTTTTGTGGAGTTCATCTTTTGCTGATTAGTACTTGTAATGTTAAATAAATGCAGCTACTATGACAAAAATAATCAAAGAGATGCTGCCACCAGATGTTCGTGTTGCAAGAGATGCTCAGGATCTTTTGATAGAATGTTGTGTAGGTAAGTCTATGGACTGAAACTTTTCAGCCCATTGGTAATTCATTTTTCTGGTAGTTGTCGCTTTCTTTTTGTGTATCTGACTTGTTTTCATGTCTGCAGAGTTTATTAATCTCGTCTCATCTGAGTCAAATGAAGTTTGTAGCAAGGAAGAGAAGAGAACAATTGCCCCTGAACATGTATTGAAGGCTTTAGAGGTGATTTGCTCAAGTCATAACTGCTCTTTAAGATTTATTCTCTATTACTTTGTGTTTACAGTTGTCTAGGTGTAACATTTTCCTCAGATTAGCAGTTCAGTAACATTTATTCTTGAGCATATCAAAATCATCTCTGTATCTTTTTAGCAGTATGATCATTTGCATGACTCTTGTAGAATTTTATATATTTGCGTAATTAATAATTATTGGGGTTTGTATATTTTGCAGGTTCTTGGTTTTGGGGAGTACATAGAAGAAGTTTATGCTGCATATGAACAGCATAAACTTGAAACAGTGGTAAGGTTCTTAAGTCCACAGATGTTTTAATACAATGTTAATTAATTGACCTGCGGCCTGTGGGTCATGTATGTGAAGAGTAGAGACAATTTGGGAGGCTTGTTTGGATTTGAAATTCAGAAGTCCAACTTCGGGTGCAGTTAAGCTACTTTATATACTCATCTCCGTACCATAAAAAAAAATTCCATTTGTTAGCCTATGTTATATTAACAAATTTGGGAGGGAGTATAAGGAATCCTTGAATCATGCATCAGAGTTGTAATTTTTTGTAGACTTCGTTACATGTATTTGTTTACCCCTCTCGTGTATAGAACAGAACCATGTAGTTTCAGGTCAAGAAGTTTAAACATTATTTTAAGAATCAATTGGCAAAAGGATTTTCTAGTAATAGTTTGAATTTCAAGTCAATTGTGTGATATTAACCTGATGAAAATGTTTCTAACAGGATACTGTAAGAAGTGGTAAGTGGACCAACGGTGCTGAGATGACTGAAGAAGAGGCATTAGCCGAGCAGCAAAGGATGTTTGCAGAGGCTCGTGCGAGAATGAATGGTGGTGCCGCAAATATTCCTAGCTCAGGTCTGAAGCAACCAGATGCGGAGACTAACCCAAGTTTGACTAGCTAACTTAGCAGGACGCCGTTATGATAAAAGTTTAGGCAAGCACTCAGAACTCGTTAATTAGTGCTTCTCTGTCACTCAGATGATGTACAAAAAACGTTGGGTAGTGAACGTTATCTATGTTTTCAGTGGAAGTTGTACTGTGTGGATCCTGATTATAGTTATTAATCAGAGTTTGTTAAAATTAGCTTCTCCCTTGGAATAATCCTTCATAGGCCTTAAAAAAGAGCACGCCGCATCATTTTACAGGCTTCATTTTTCCATATGACCCATTTAACCTTCTAGAAGGTTACTGAACTGCTAATTTTAGAGGAAAGATTGGATTGACTTCACAAAATCCGGAGCAGTAGCTGTGCTGAAATTGATGGTGGATGATGAATCTTTTTTTTTTCTGAAATAATGGTTCATCCTTTATTCGAGGTAAACTGGTAAATAGTATATGCGGTGGAACCCGCGGTAGGCCCCAAAGGAGCTTTACCAAATACAGTAACAATCCAACCCTAGGTTATTTGGTGAACCTAAGGAGCAAGTCTGAGATAGAGTGAGTGGGAGGGGGGTTGGATGCGGGAGTGGAATCCCCAGGGATAACACTCCCCCATCCCCCCTCCCCCCCCCCTTTTCCAACATAAGCTAACTACCAACCCTGAGCAAGATGATCGAGCAAAGGGAGTACAAAACAACCTGGGAAACACAGGCTATGGGACACTAAACAAATGGGGCGAGGACAAACTCACTATCCATAGTCTAAAAAATCCGCTTCTACCCCTAATAGGCGGGGCCTTCTTCATTTGAATTCCTAATGCAGCCGAGAATTGTGAGACTCGGGTCTTGAAATGATGTCGTCGATGGAATGGTGATGAAGGTGCAAAGAACCAAAAATCCGAATGAAATCTGAAATTCCTAATGCAGCCGAGAGTTCTCGGGTCTTGAATATCACAAAGAGATTGAAGCTGATAATCCGGGTTGCACCATGTTGGTACGGGGGGAAATCTGCTTCTACCATGTACATCCCTAAGTTGAGGATAGAGGGATGTTATTGGCCTTCTAACATTCTCTTGGTGGCGCCGAGGGTGATTAAATGGGCAAAGATATGGTGAGGCTGTGCCTCTTGTCTTTGTGAATCCCAGCCGAATCAACCTCCTGAAGATGTGAGAATGGACGCACTTATACCGTGTGCATCAAGCGTGGCGATTATGTAATCGCCCACTCCATTTTGAGCAAATGGGCAGCTTTATGCCAATTTAGCACAGAGTGCAACGCAGGCATAGAGCGCATAAATAATCGTTAAATCATTAGTAAAAACTAGGCTTAGGAGAAAGAGTATCATTAACAAAGTATGTACTCTTAAACCTATTGCCTCGCCGTGGAAACCGTGGAAACCGAGCTCGTGGACCGTGCCAAGTTTCTAGCACCTCCTCGAGGTCACGACAGCCGCCTCGTGGTCACGAGAACCTCCTCGTTGCCTCGGGGGCAACCTCGAGCACTCGAACGCCTCATGCTCCTGAAAACCGCCACACCTCTAGCACCCTGGCAAATACAACCACCTCGAGCACCGAAAATTTTCCCGATCACTCGAAGCTCCCCTCGAGCACTCGAGACAGGTACCGCCCCTCGAGCACTCGAACAAGATCACCTTCTTCGATTACTCGAACAACTCCATGAATCGAATACCCCCTCGAGTGCTTGGATCCCTTTGAATGTCAAACATCCCATTGAGCATTCGAATAAGTTTCACCTCCTCGAACTAGAAGACCCTCTGGAAGACCCCCCCTGGGGCACCTGGTGATCACCCGCTCGATGCTCCCCTCGAGCACCCGAGACAAGAACCGGCCCTCGAGCACTCGAACAAGTTCTCCACCTTCGAGTACTCGAACAACTCCATGAATCGAATACCCCCTCGAGTGCACCCCCTGGGGTACCTGATGATCACCCACTCGATGCTCCCCTCGAGCATTCAAGACAAGTACTGCCCCTCGAGTACTCGACTGGTTTAAATGCCTCCTCGAGTAGTCGGAACCCTACAAGTGTCGAACACCCACACAAGTATACCAACTCAACCTCCTTGATGGCACGGACGAATCCTTCACTCGAATACCTCCTCGAATTACACGGAGATTCGAGTGCTCGAAGTATCCGTCTCTAGTACACGAGAACCTCCTCTGTCTGGCACACGCACAACCACCTCGGGTGCTCGAAGACCCCCCATGCTTGTACATTCCCTGGGTCAATCATCTGATACAAATGCTCTTCTGGGAACAGGCGATTAATCACCATGGAACAATCCTTCATGACGATTAATCACCCTTTATTCATTGCTGGAGAAGTTGGTACATGTTACATTGACATGTGCAAGATTATGCGCATCGACGACTACTAGTCTATCTACCTTAAGTATTGATAACTTATGGAACACCATCCTTAAAATTATAATTTCCTTAACTAATTGCCTTATGTCTGGCGGGATTTCTGGGTAATTGCTGATATGTCGTAGCGCATTTTCACAGTCAGTCTTTATGGTAGATGTCAATTCCTTTTGATGCTAGCCTGCTTTATAGCATGGAGTATAGCCGTTAGCTCGGTCCAGAGGATGCATGGATGGTTGCTTTTCCTTTCCACCATGTTTGTGTGGGTGGCTTTGCGCACAACACCGCCACTCCCTCTCTATTGCTGCTGCAGAACGCCACATCTATAGTGATGATTGTGCAATCATGAAAGATATGATCTACACACCTATCCTTCTCCAGCCACATGAGGGTGATGTCTCACATCTTTCTTGTCTCTTTGAGTGGCTCCTCTCCTATATCATTTTGTTGTATTACACCTCGGAGATCTAGATCTGGGTCCAAACTATGTGTGCCTCGAATCATATCCCTAGTCCTAGCTCTGTTGGTCAATCCATCTATTTCATCCATTATATGTTTGAATAAAATATGTGCTTGTTCTAGTGTGACAGAGCATCTCGCACACCAAATACCTCAGATTATAAAACATGCTAGTTCTCGATCTTCCTTCTCTGGACCGATGTTAAACCATTGTTGGATCCATACTTTGAAGAAAGTCGGGATACCTATGCTGAAGTCTAGTCCCAATCTGATATGCCTCCATACCTTCCTG
Organism: Rubia yunnanensis; assembly: GCA_037428765.1. Lineage (NCBI taxonomy): Eukaryota > Viridiplantae > Streptophyta > Magnoliopsida > Gentianales > Rubiaceae > Rubia > Rubia yunnanensis. The sequence continues at coordinate 58,860,017 of CM075068.1, forward strand.
ACTATGTCGCATTCAAATATCATATGCTCTATTGTTTCGTCCGCCCTCGAGCACATTTGGCATTTTGTGGATAGAATCATGCCTCTTCTCAGGAGATTCGGACCTGTTGGGCATGCCCCATTGATCATTCTCCAAATAAGAATTTTTTATATTTTCTGAGATGTTAGCATTCCATAGAACCTTCCACATCTTGGTTTCTGACTGATTTCCTGGTGGTATCGTTGAGGATGAGGGTTCATCTCGAGCCTTAGCTTCCTTTGTTGTGTGGTAACCCGTCTTGACTTAGTATTTCCCTAATGCCTCTTTGTCCCATGCCAAATAATCTACATCCCCAAAACTGTGTGTGGGGATGTGTATTTTTTGTATTTCCCTGACTGTGGTAGGTGGGAATAGGGTTCTGAGTAGTGTTATCCTCTAGGATCCGTTTGCGTCGATGAGGTCAGAGACTTTAAAACCTAGAGATGGGAAGATGCTTATTTCATATTTGATTGGTTTAATCTCATTTGGTATCCAATTCTGTTGAATATCCACAGTTTCACCCATCACAATCTTCCACTTCATGTGAGGTTTGATTAGTTCCAGTTCCCAAAGTATTCCTCTCCATCCACAAGAATCTCCCTGCTTCTGTTTTGTCTGTAGGAAGTCTTGGTTCCCGCAGTATTTTGCAAGAAAAACTTTGAGAAGAATGAGTCTTTATTTTTTATCAGTGTCCACGCTTGCTTCCCCAACATCTCTTGGTTCATTTCAGACGTAGATCACCTCCCTAGTCCACCATTCCATTTCAATTCACACAGCTTATCCCATGACTTCTGTATCCCTCTCCCTTCCGGGTCTCCTGCCCAGATGAATCATTTCATGCCACTCTAGAGTGTTTTCCAGCCTTGCCTAGTTTTTCATGATAGTTGGTATCATATTGGTGAGGTGCACTGCTGAGATGCGAAAATGTTAAGAAATCATTTCGGTGAAAGATCTTAAGAGGCGTTTGGTTGGGGTGAATTGGGAAAGTGAATCAGAGATCTTGATTCGCTTAGTTAGTATTCGGTCTGCATTTTTTATCATTCCCTTTTCCTATTTTTGGTTTTATCATTCTCCCATTTCGATGTATCACGATTCTCTACTCTTACCCCGGGATTGAGATTCCCCAACTTTTTTCTTTCAGCCTTCATGAAATCTTCACGTGTTCTCCACCTCTTTGTAGTCTTCCTTCTTCATTAAACCTTTAGCGTCATCCATTGTCAAGCGACCAATGATCTCTATTTTTTCTCAGTTCCAAGACAAGATTAAAATTTATATTTAGTATCAAAATAAAAATTAATATTTTTCACCCATTGCGGAAAATTTTCGACTGCTGTCTCCCGCAGATATCCCTACCGTCTACATGCGATCAATAGACTCTTGCAACCATGACATAATGATTATTATTTCAATAAAAATGTTATAATTTTATTTTTCGAGTTGTATATGGGCCGAATTTAAATAAAACTATAATTTAATATTAAATATATAGTATTGTTATACTTTAACATAAAATAAATTTAAGACAAAAAATTAACATAATCGATGTTTGATTTTTAAATTTTAAATAATTTATTAAAAAATATTTGTGTTGGTAGATATCATACATTATGTATATTTTGAATTTACCTCGATTTTATGTTTTTTGAAAAGATAATGAATTCAATTTTTATATTCTCTGTGAATTCCATTCTTAAAAAATTTGTGTTTGTGATTTTTTTAACATCATTATTAGCACATACTCCTCCGTCCTAGCTATTTTTGTACACTTTCCTTTTTGGGATGTCCCATCTATTTTTGCACTCTTCACTTTATTTCCTTTTTTGGCCAGATTTTATTCATTTTTTATGATGGAAAAGGATGAAATCAAAAGGAAAAAGAAAATAAAATGAGGGTACCCTACCAGCATATGGCTAAAAAATTATATAATAATGATTCTTTAAAAAACTCCATCTTTCTCTCTCCGCAAAAATAGCTAGGACGGATAGAGTATGATGAACGGTAGATTTTTTAAATCAATATATTGTATGTGATATTCATATATTTTAAAAAATATATGAACTTAAAAATATGTGAAGAAGACAATATCACTTTTTAAATAAAGATTTACGATAAATTATAAATAAATATATATTTTTTAACCACACTTGACATAATAATAAGTTAAAGATGATGAACTACAAATTTTTACATTAAATATTATTTTTGTATAAACTAAATATGATAATAGTTCATGGCAGATTTGATCATTTGAAATAGTTTATACTTATATATGTTATTGTTATAAATAATGCTAAAAACTAAATTTTGTTCCCCTAGTATGAACCAAACAGTAACAAAGGGAGTGAGAGGTAATTTAACTCCCTTTCCATAACTGAACCAAACAAAATTTGAAAAATGGGATTATTCCATTCCTTTCTCTTCCTTTCTCTTCCTTTCCCTTTGTTGATTCTTTTTCCTTTCCCTGCTTGAGCCAAACAGCCCCCTAAAAGAGTGTTAATCCACTTTATTGGCAAAAGCACTTTTTTAAAAAAAAAATTCAAAAAATCCCTTTTAAAAGTATAAAATGGTGCTTATTCATTGAAACTACTCACTCCGTACCAAATAAATTGGGACATTTTGGCTTTTAGAAATCAACTGAATCAGTTTTCAACTATTAATATCTTTATTTATAAGTGTAATTTAAAAAAAATACAAGTTATGGTGAATTCAACAACATATATGATAATAGTCCTACATATATATAATAAAATTTAATGGTCGAATTTAGCTCAGTTTCACTTCCAAAAGTTAAAATGTGCCTATTTATCTAGGACGAAGGGAGTAGTATATTTTTTTACGAACACTTTCTTTCATGATGTTGTCTCACACAAAGGGGTGAGACTCCTTGGTGGTTCACACACAAACATGGAGTGAGCCTCCCACACTCCACACCTAAGGTGCATACCGGAGACTTTTAAATCTATGATAATGCAACTTCGGGGCGAGGGGGAATTTGAACCCAGGTTATACATGGTGGGACACCGCCCTAACCAATGACCACTTGCTATTTAAACTACTTATTGGATGGAAGTGAGAGAAAACATCTACAGGCTAACGATATCCTTTATCCTTCATCATGTTTTTCTTATAGGAGTACAATTGTGTTACTCCCTCCATTCCATTTAAATATACTTCTATATTCTAAAGTGGAAGGACCTCATTTAATATGACTTGTACAATAAAATATTATAATTTTTAAATAATTTTAAAATATACATTATATATAACATAACAATGCCTCATTTAGTACAAAGAGACACATTACCTGTTGATTGGGATTGAACAAATGTGTCTCTTTGTACTACATGAGGCATTGTTAGGTTATATATAATATAATGTATATTTAAAAATTATTTAAAAATTATAATATTTTATTGTACAAGTCATATTAAATGAGGTCCTTCCACTATCTTTATAGGGGACTTTAACACAATTTCTTCACTTACAGAATATAGAGGACCTTCCACCCCCAATCTAGGCAATATAAGAGATTTCAATAGCTGGATAACCTCTCAGGGAATCCAGGAAATCAATACTGTAGGGAATCTATACACATGGACTAATTCTAGGTTAAGAAATCCCACTTTCAAAAGATTAGATAGAGGTCTGAGTACTATGTAATGGAATGCCAAATTCCCAGCCTCTTCCATTCAAATACTAAATAGACAAACCTCAGACCACTCCCCCCTCCTTCTACAAATCTCATCCACAGTTCCCTCCCACCCTAAACCCTTTAGATTCCTAAATACATGGTTCAACAGACCATAATTTACAAATTTGGTTAAAAATAATTAGGCCAAACCGATCCCTCATCAAGGAATGCTCAGACTCTATCTTAAACTAATTAGACTTAAGAAGGTAATTAAAATCTGGAACAAGGAATCCTTTGGAAACATTGATTCCAATGTACTAATTGCTGAAGAAAATCTAAGAATGCAGGAGATAAGCTATGATTCCACCCATTCAGAAACATATCTAATTAAGCTAAATGAGAAAAAGGCACTGCTAATAAGAGCTTCAAAAGAAAAAGAAAAATACTGGAAGCAGAAATCAAGAATTAACTGGACCAAACTTAGAGATAATAACACTCAATATTCCATAAATCATATCAGGAAAAAAACTGCAAGCTACACATTTCAAAAATTAAAAATAGACAAGGACTTTGGTTAGATAATCATACTGACATACATGAAGAGGCTATATCTTTTTACTCTGATATGCTCTCTGAGCCAAACCAGCCAAACCCTTCCACATATTACTCCCACTTTCTCAGCCAAATCCCAACAGTAATATCTCCCCAGGACAACCAGTCCTTGTCTAAACCAGTTTCAGAAGAGGAATTAAAAATAGTGGTAATGAGACTGAACAGAAATAGTAGTCCAGGTCTTGATGGCTTCACTACAAAAATTCTATGCTAAATGCTGGGATATAATTAAACAGGACCTAATGGATGCAGTAAATGACTTCTTGTTAGGCTCAGAAATACCAAGAGGAATAAGTAGTACATGGATAGCTTTAATCCCAAAAAGCAGACACCCTCCTCTTTTGATGACTATAAGCCTATTAGTCTCTCAAATGTAGCAAATAAAATATGCTCTAAGGTGCTAATGGAGAGATTGAAACCCTATATGGAAAACTTAATCTCCCCAAATCAGATAGTTTTTATGAAAAATAGAGACATTTAAGATAATGTACTATACCTACAGGAAATGATTAAGTTTTTAGACAGGAAAAATAGGGTTCCAAACTGTATTTTAAAGCTAGACCTTAGAAAGGCATTTGATAGAGTAAATTGGTTTTTCTTGGAAAAGGTTCTTAGTAAGTTTGGTTTCACAGGGAGTTTTTTAAATGCTGTAATGAACAACCTCTCTCAGGCTTATTTTTCAGTTCTCATTAATGGGAACCCTGTTGGATTTTTCAGAGCTACAAGGGGCATCAAACAAGGTGATCCTCTATCCCCTTTTCTTTTCAATATTTTCTCTGAAGCTTTCTCCAGAAGCTTCTTTTATTTTCATGAATAAAAGACTCAATTACTATCAGCTTCCCTCAGGCATTACACCTGCATCCCACTTGAGCTATGCTGATGACACTATTATCTTCTTGCAAGCATCTAAATCTAATCTAATCAGAATCAAAGCTTTCTTAGAAAATTTTGAACTAACCTCTGGACAAAAGATAAACTTTGACAAATCTGACTTCTATGCTAGTTCAAGAGCAACAACTGTTAAACTAAATCAGATAAAATCGATTCTAGGGATGAAGAAAGGAGTCTTTCCATTTAAGTACCTGGGATGTCCAATATTCAAATGTAGGACCTTAAAACTCTATTTTGAACCTTTGTTGGAAGCTGTAGATAGAAAGCTCCTGAACTGGAAAAACAGATGGTTAAGCCTGGGAGGCAAAATGGTGCTTATTCAATCTTGTCTATACTCCCTCCCACAGTATATCTGGTCTGTCCTAAAGCCCCCAAACAGATAATAAAGACATTAGAAAAGAAAATGACAAGATTCTTCTGGGGAGAAACAGAGGGTAAATCAAACAAAATATGGAGAAAATGGGCTGATCTGAGTACACATAGATACCAGAATGGTTTAGGATTTAGATCTGTAAGAGCAATAATAGATGCATGCTCTGTCAAACTGTGGTGGAAAAGCCAATTGGGAACAACTATGTGGTCCAAAATGTTATGGGATTTACCACAGTCCCATAAGAAGTCCCATACTTGGAAAAGGATATGTGGTATTAACTTCTTTGCAGAAGAAAATTCTCTCGTTATACATGGCAAAGGAATGAGTAATTGTGGGAATGCAAATTGGTGTCCAAATGGTCCCCTTTCTAAATGTGTTCCAACTTTAGTCCTCTCACCTTTTTACTACTACACTATTGCTGACTTCATCAGAGAAAAAAGTCAGATAATGCAACATATCTCCCCCTATCTAGAACATGATACTTTGAGTTTTTTGCAGGTTGCACAGGTTAACACTGAAAGGAAGGATAGACTTATATGGAAACTGGAAGACACAGGCATTTTCTCCTTCAGATCAACCTATAGGGCCCTTACTCAGCAACCAGGTAACTTCCCAGCCACTAGACACATCTGGAACCCCAAACTGCCAAAAACAATATCTATTTTCACATGGAAATTGTTGAATTGTCTCCTACCTTTTGATGATGTCTTAGTCCAATGTGGTTTTAGTTTAGCTTCGAATTGTCCTGCATGCAATCAATCGGACTCAATAGAGCATTTTTTCATTTCATGTCATTTGGCTGAGAATGTTTGGGACAATTTTTCAGATATTCTGGGGATTAAACTACAGGCCTTAGACAGCCTGACACTCAGGTTTTTTTCATTTTGGAATAATACTAAACTGTCCAAGGTTCATAGGGATATATGTAGGATGTTTCCATCTCTGATATGTTGGTTATTATGGAAAGCTAGGAATGCCTTTTATTATGACAACAAAAAATTTTCACAAGCTCTAATCAGTAAGGAAGTGAGAGATCTTATTTTCCTCTCTTTCTCAGCCAAGCCTAGTCACTCAAATATGTATCTAAATAGAAGCTATCCTATTTCCTCCCTAATCCCACCCCTGAGACCCCCCCCCCCCCCTAAGCCTTCTATATCCACTGTCTTCTGGAAGAAGCCACCACAGAACACCATAACTGTGAATGTAGATGCATCCTGGTCCTCCAACACGTCGACAATTGGCCTTATAGCTAGAGATTGGACTGGTAAACCTTGCCTAATTCAATCTTTAACTATCACTGCTAGTACACCATTAGAGGCTGAAATGAAAGCTATCCAAGCTGCAGCTAGGAGCTTCACCAGTTTGGACCCCCGCTGTTCTTACATAGTGGATCAGATGCCATGCTTGCGGTGAACATGATAAACAATCCCGGAAATGCCAAATGGTCTCTATGTCTTAGCTTTCGAAATCCACTCTGAACTTAAGAAGGCTACACTCAGGCATGTCTTTAGGGAATGTAATGCAGTTGCTGATGCAATCTTAAAGCATAAACCTACTCACCCTTCCCAACCAAGCATTAGCATCTCTAACATCCCACCAATCATCAAAGGCCTTATTCACCTGGACAATAATAATTTCCCTTACATCCGAAAATAGAAGCACGCTACTAGAGGATAGATACTGCTGGATTTTTTTTATTTCTTTTGCAGGGACATAGCATCGACATTGAACTGAGTTCTGCTCTTTCACGATGGCTACCGAGCACTCGAGCCTGGAGTCCTCGAGCACTCAAGCCTTAGAGCCCTCGAGCCTTGGAGCCCTCGAGTACTGGATACCTCGAACACTCAAGCTTCGAGCCCTCGAGCCTAGGAGACCTTGAGCCCTGGATCCCTCGAACACTCAAGCTCTCGAGCCGTCGAGCCTAGGAGGCCTCGAGCCCTGGATCCCTCGAGCACTCATGCTCTCGAGCCCTGCCGCACTCGGAGCCCTCGAGCACTCAAGCACTCGAGCCTTTGAACCATCGAGCTACGGAGCCCTCCAGCACTGGATACCTCGAACACTCAAGCTCTCGAGCCCTCGAGACTAGGAGCCCTCGAACACTGGACCCACTCGAGCACCCAAGCTCTCGAGCTCTGCCGCCCTCGAGCCATCAGGCACTCGAACCATCAAGCACTCAAGCACTCGAGCCCTCGAACCGTCGAGCCTCGAACACTGGATACCTCGAGCCCTTGAGCACTGAAGCCCTCAAACACTGGAGCCCTCGAACACTGGAGCCCTCGAGCACTGGAGCCCTCGAGCACTGGAGCCCTCGAGCACTGGAGCCCTCGACCACTGGAGCCCTGAGCACTGGAGCCCTCGATCACTGGAGCCCTCGACCACTGGAGCTCTCGACCACTGGAGCCCTCGACCACTGGAGCCCTCGACCACTGGAGCCCTCGACCACTGGAGTTTCTCACTCGAGCCCTCGAGCCCTTGTACCATCGAGCCGTGGAGCCCTCGATCATTGGATACCTCGAACACTCAAGCTCTCGAGCCCTCGAGCATAAGAGGCCTCGATCCCTAGATCCCTCGAACACTCAAACTCTCGAGCCCTGCCGCCCTCGAGCCATCAGGCACTCGAACCAACGAGCACTCAAGCACTCGAACCTCGAACCATCGAGCCTCAACCCCTCGAGACCTCGAGCCACCAAGTACTACTTCCTCTCCTTCTGAACCACTAGTTCACTAGTATTGGATCTTTCTTTTGAGGGCAACGAGGTTGCCTTATCGATGTAATATTTCCAAAACATCATTGTACATCTTTTGGTTCTAAATAGGTTTGGGGAACCTAATAAATATCCCCCACCTCAGGGTGCAAATTTTTTTTTTTTAAAAATGTAGTACAAAGAGACTTGTTTCCGATAGAATATCCACTAGATAGGGTGATTTTGTAATTAAACTAAGCTACTAGTCAAGATGTGCTTTTTTTAAACTGAAAATAAATAGGATGTCTCGCGTGCAATTAATGGAAAATTTTAAAGATTTATATATTTTTTTCTTCCTCTTTTCCTATTTAATTTTTTACCGCCCATTCGTTTTCTTCTCCTTTTCACGCTCATAGAAAAAGAAAACCCATCATCTTCCTCTCCATTCTCCTCACCTTTTACAATTTTTTCTGCACTTTTCTACTTCATTTTTTAAATTTCCCTCTCTCCCTGGTAAGTAATTCTTCTTGTATTTATGTTTTTATTGTTCTGAAATATTTTTTTCCTGACTTCCATTTGTTTTCACTTTCTACATATGAATGTGGATGATTCCAATCACCCTCTTGCTATTTTTGACATTGATTTTGTGTCGCAGTCAGAATTAAATACCTCGCTTGGAGAGAATAATCCTTGGAAGTCTCGCAATTATTTTCAAAGCATTTTCAGGATGTTACTACTGTCGAGTTTTAATCATTTGATTTCGAGGTATGTTTTTGTTGAGTTTAGGGTTTTTTTCATATTTTCCCCCATTTTGTTGTTGTATTCTTGTGATGATGCTTGTTTATGTGTTTTTTTTGTGCATTTGTGTTGTTGAAGATGAGACTTTGTTCTAGACGATGAAAAATAGTTTTGTTTCAAAAGTTTTTATGTTCTTCTGGAAATCGACGAGTTTTAATATATATTTTTATGTATACCTGTAATTTCGGTTTATTATTAGTCCCTTTCATTGATGTTGCATGATAATATGTTAAGGTTTATTATGAATTCCATATGAATTGTTGTCTACAGTTTTGGCGAGGTTTTTATACTAGTTTGAATTTTTTTTTCATGTTTATATATTGCAGATGTTAGTGTTTTGCCAAATTCTACTGATGTTAAGTTTAATCTTGCAAGTGCTAAAATAACCCATAACTTTAGACTGAAAGTGCCAATATAACTATGCAAAACGAGAAAGAGCCAAAATAACCTTAACTTTATGATGTATGTGCCAATCTTACCCTGGGCGCCGTTAACTTCAATTGTCAACAGAAATTTGGCCGAATAAAATGAAATGACCATTTTGCCCCTCGATTAAAAAAAGAAAAATCACGTTTTCTTATAATTTCTTCTTCTTCCACCCGTTTGCCATCTTCAATTCATGGGAAAATTCAGCTTCAACGTGGCAAAATTGAGCCTAGTTTTCTTTCTTCTTTCTTCTTCTCGGATGAGAGCGGTGGGAGGTGGTGGCGATGAGAGTGGCAAAAAGTAGTGGCGGAACCAGACCAATATATTGGGGTGGAGGGAGGGGCAAATTAGTACGTATTTTTTTCACATTAAAGGTAACAAAAACAAAGAGTTATTTGTTGGTCTTTCATATGTCATGTCAAGGTATCATCATCTCAAAATATAAAGTCATCAATCCACAATTACGTTGTGTGATGGTCTTCGACGGTCCGATGGTCTTTGACGGTCTGACTGATGGACGAATGAGTTCTTAATATAGTTGCTTACTACGTTCCATTTGTAACTACATATTTTTTTATCAACTTTTTTACGATATATTTGATCATAATTCTAATTGGTATATAAATGTATTAATATTATCATGAAAATTGAAAAAAATATTGTTGATTCGTCATAACGTGTCTTCACAAAATATCAAATTTTTATACATTATTATTCCGTGTAACGAAAATTATTGGTGGAAGATATTATTAGATTCTTCATAACGTATATTTTATAAGTATGATTTTTTGCTGGATATTATTACACATAATTAAACTTATTTGCGGTAAAACATATCTTAAAAATTATAGTAATAAAAATCTATTTAGTTAAAGGTGGGATGTGGACAATACAAAGAATGGAGAATTATTTATTGCTTGGGGGAAAAAAATAAGAATGATTTGTTAAACAGAAGAATAAAATTTATACTATAAAAGAAGAAGAATGAAATGTTAAAAGGAAGAATAAAGTTTAAAAAGAAAAATACAAAGAAAAAGAGGCCAAACAATTCGGCCAGCTACTAGTCAAAGCCTGTATTAGTTTGAAGGTCAAGCAACTTCTTCTTCTTTGCACGTCTTCGTCTTTATTGTTGTACTTTCCGGTGACGGTGGACTCTTTCTTTCATCGATTCTTTCTACTACTTTGGTTTGTCAGCTGTCAAGGTCATCGGCCAGGGTGTAGGAGATAGAACCCATGTATTATTCTGCTTGAGTGCATCAATCTTGTCGGACATAGCTGCACGCCAATGATGATGGCGATAAGCATTAGAAAACAATAGAGAAAATTTTCTCTGGAGAGAAAAAAGGGCGCAGCCCTTCTCCGGAATACCGGGGTCGATTTTCTTCCAGTTTCTCTCCTACGATTCAGAGTTTCCGGCGAGGAATCCGACATTAATGTTGGATTCCTCGCCGGGCATCTTTCGATGTATGATTTGTGCTTGAATTTGAAGATCTGATCTTTGGATCTGGAGGTTTTGTGCGAAGATCAGACTTTTTGATCTTGAAGTTGTTGATAGAGCGTATTTGATGAAGATCTATCATTGTTCTAAGTAAGTTTTAATCTTTCGTTGATAGATCTAATCTGGATGATTGATGAGGGGTTTATTTATGATGAATTTGTGTGGATTTGTATGGAAAATTATTTGTTTATGGTGGATAGTCAATGTGATGTTCATGTTGGATTAGGAGTAGAGATGAATTTGAAGCATGACTGTTTTTAGTATTTGGAAGAGTTCATGATGGATATGTTGTGAGGGCATTCATGTGATCAGATGCCCCACTGTCCATGATTGTCTGCTTTAATTGGAACTTCGACCAGATTGCTATGTTTCATGCCAAGAATTTAAATTTATTTTCTTGACTGATGAACACTCATGTGGGATTCAAGATTTTGGGTGTTTGAATGTTATTGTTCGATGGGGTTGATGGTTTGGGATTAGTCGAATTCAAGACAGATGTTTGGAGATAATTGGTTTAATTGGAATCATCAATGACGATAGGCCCAAGGTATTTTCCTCGTTGTTTCAATCTCATGATAATATTCAGATCTAGAAGAATGGAGGAGCAGATTTTTCGTAAAGGTTGGATTATTCGGATGATGATGGTTTCAATTTTCCGATTGGGTTCGTCGGAAAAACACTTTTTTCGGTGAATTATGATGCTTATTAAGCCTTGAAGGTGTCGGATTTTGTTTGGTTATACATAATTCGATCGGAAAAGCTATTGGTAATTTTTGGATTTAGGAGGTTGGTTTTTTCGTATTTTTCTGATTGGAAGTCGCCGGAAAAATGATATTCCGGCGATGGTAAAGCATGAAATTGCCTCGGTTCTCTGGCCTTAGACTCGGATTCGTATTTGTTCATGTTTGGGACGCATCTTAGGGTTGGAAAAAGAGAACAAATGGATGTTGATTTCGTTGTTTTGCTCGCTGGAAAAATGCTTTTCCGGCAAGGATAATGGTATTTTATTGGGCCGGATTGTACATGCTCGGATTTGGAGGAGGAAGTTCCTTGTTTTAGTTGCTAAATCCAGCCGAATTGCACCAGGGAAGATGCTTAGATTTTGGTGGAATTCTTTTTGCCTAATGGATGCGGATTCCGGCGGCTCTCCGGCACCGGAAAAGCGCGAGTTCGACAAGGAACGGGATCTGGCCGCACAGACCCGTTTGCGCGCCGCCAGGTCATTATACCCGAGCAAGGAAAATGGGACAGCGGCTCTTTTAGGGTTTTGACCTGTTTGGTGACGGCCGGGTCAAGTGACCCGCTTAGGGAGGCAACCGGATCCAGGGCTTAAACCCTAGCTGCCAGGCCAAGCTGTTGGGCCGTTTAAGTCAGCAGCTGGGCTGATTTACACAAGAGACCCGGGTCCTCTTATAACCCGGTTGAAGGAGCCGGGTCACGCAGAAAGAGATTAGGCCGAGTTTCGGCTGAATAAATGGCGCTGCTGGGCTGAATTCCTGGGCCAATGCTGGGCCAAAAAATCATGTAGAAATGGGTCAGGTTATAACCCAATTTTAACCCGGCAATGGCAAAGCTAAGGTGGCGGATGTGGTTAAGTTGAAACCCTAGCGGAACTGGGCCATGCTGCTGGGCCGAAAAGAAGAGCTGCTGGGCCAAGTGAAAAACTAAGCATGTGGGCTGAATTAAAGGTAATTTGGGCCTAATTAATTAGAGAATTTTTCAGCTTATATGCCTTATTTTTTGGCCGAATTTGCTACATTTTTTGGCTCGAATTTGTGGTTTTTTGTTGAGTTTTGGCCTTCTCTTTGGGCTAAAATTGTTTTGGGGGGAATATTTGCATATTTTCCCCTTGGAGAGTGGGAGAGCAGCCTTTCTACATTTGGTTGCCCGATCATAGGAGTTGGGTAGTGGGTTAATTAATTAGCGTACGCAAAATTAATTAACCCACTTCTAGCCATTACTTGGACTTGACGGTTATTACGCGCTCTATGCTCGCGTTACACTTTTTGTGTTAAATTAGCATAAAGCTGTCCATTTGTTCAAAATGGAGTGGGCGATTACATAATCGCCAGGCTTGACGCACGCCGTATAAGTTGTGTCCGTTCTCTCCATCCTTAGGAGGGCTACTTTTAGAGGGTTCACAAGAGCTATTGGCACTGCCTACGACACTCTTGCCCACTAAATTAGCCTCGGTTCACATCACGAGAACGTTTGAAGGCCAATAACACCCCTCTTTCCTCACCTTAGGGGTGTATATGGTAGAAGTTGCTCCTCCTTTGGCGGTCCTAGCTTCATTCGGATTCAGCAACACCAGCACACCATGGTGACCATTCAAGACCCGAGTACACCACACTCGGCTGCGCTTTTTGTATACCACTGACGTCCTCTTCATTATTTTCTTCAAGACCCGAGACCCGAGTCTCGGCTGCGATGAGGATTTCATATGAAGAGCCAGTACACATTTCTGGTTGCTATGTATAGGTCCAGATTCACACATCCGGACTTGCAGTTATTTTTCCCTAGGCTTAGTGCTTCCTAGCTTAGGGTTAGCATTTCTTTAAAAATAATTGGGGGGGGGGGAGGGGGTACTCATTTGGGTACCCCCCTCCCCCCGGCTTCTTTTTCCCTAGGTTTTTAGCCTAGGGTTGGATTATGTTTTGTATTTGGTATGGCTCTTTTAGGGCTCTACCGTGAGTTCCACTGTCTATACTATTTACCTATTTACGATAAGCATAAAAAAAAGTAATCGGATCAGCGACATCTGTAACTGCACCTAAAAATCTAGAATGCGAAACCAAAAAATTAACAGTTGCAAAAGGGAATTAGTCTTCATAAAATATCACAGCCCGGCTGTGAAATACTATTTGCGACTCCAAGTCATAAACACGCCAAGCTTTCTTGTCAACAGGGTAGCCAAGAAAAATGCACTTCCGACTTCTAGATGCAAACTTAACACGTGGCCGTGGAAGCTGAGAAGCAAAGCACAATGAACCGAACACACAGAGATGGCTGTAATCTGGTACGCGACTGTACAGGAAGTGATGAGGCATTTAGCCATCTAACACTAGTGTTGGCGTTCGATTGATGAGGTAAGTCACAGTAAGAATGCATTTTCCCCAAAAGTCGATAGGCAAATGAGCTTGGAAACAAAGAGCATGAGCAACATTCAGAATATGTCCGTGCTTCCATTCCACACGCCCATTTTTCTGAGGTGTGTAGACTCTGGAGGTCTCAAAACGAACACCTTTCTCTAGAAAAAATGATCTGAGCGACAGGAATTCAGTTCTGTATAGGATGACGGAACTGTGTCTGAACAAACGCAAAGAACTCCTTCATTTTCAACGGTTGAGAATTAGAAACTAATTTATAAAATCCAAACAACTCGGGAATAATCATCAACTATTGTCAAAAGCAAAAATGCTCAACTAGAAGAGGGTGAACCACAAGGCCCCCAAGCATCACTATGATTGAGTTCAAACAAATTACTAGTCTTAGCTGAACTAACAGGGAGCGCGATAACATAGCGAGTAGAGAACAGATTTATTAAAATCACTATTATGTAAAGAAATGGCCAGGATAGAAAACAACACCAATGAGGACAGATGCCCAAAATGCTGATTCCATAAAGCAGACGAAGACACTGAAGCAGCAACGGACAAGGACGACTGTGTAGACTTGGAAGCTCCCAATCTACGCAACCAATAAACCCCTCCTCGTTGTTCACCTGCACCAATCACTATCCTCGTGCTGATATCATGTAGTAACATAATTTCCAATAAGCAAAACTAGACATTTTAAAGCAGTAGTTAACTTGGCAAACGATAGAAAATTGCATCATTGGCAGAATAAAAAGAACATAAGTCATGACAACATCTCCAAAACACAGTAGAAATAGAACCATTAGGGAGGAGAACATCAACATTAGTAGCATGCTCAATATCATAAAGAAGATCCCTGTCTCCGGTCATATAATACGATGCACCAGTATCAAGAATCCTAGGTAAATCTTTCTTACCTGACATATTGTTAGAAGTATTTAACTTAGAGAACATGTTTAAAATTGTACTCCATTGCTCCTTGGACAGTGCTGGACCAAAGGCGGATCGATTGGAGTCTGAGACAACGACGGCGACAGCCCTCGCAAGTGAAGTGGCAGCGGTCACTGGCTGAGTAGCTCCTGCGAACGGTGCACCAGGTGGGGCACGAGCCTTGGGGTTTGCAGCAGTCTTCGGACCTGATGTAGGTGGATGATTCTCAGTGAACCAATCTGGATAACCAATAATATGGAAGCAGGTAGTAATATCATGACCCTTTCGGTTACAATGAGTAAAGGTAAAACTCCGACGATCAACGGCGGCAGTTGGGGTGGATCCCGGAGCGGCGACAGTGGACTTCAGAACGAAGGTTTGCGCCTGATGATGGGCAGCAAAGGCTATAGTGTCTACCGAGGTGATAGAATCATAGGTTGAGACGACAGTCTTCTGTCGCTGCTCCCGAGAAACAAGGGAGCAAACCTTTTCGAGCGAAGGCAATTGATCCTGTGCAAGGATATATATAAGCGAAGAGTAGTATAACCATCATCCAGACCAATGAGAAATTGATGAACTATCTCTTTCTCACGTTCAAACTAAACGATAGCTGCATCGGGACATGAAATACAAGTACGTGGATGCATGTAAGCAAGTAGGCTATTCCACAGCTTCTTGGAGCGACCAAAGTAGGCATTGGCAGCCTGACCATTCTGACAACATTTGAAAATGTCTACACAAATCTGACACATACATGGGTCATTCCCAACTGAGAAACGTTAATGAAGATCATCCCGAAGCTCCTTAACCGAATCATAATAAATTATAGCAGAACGAACAGATGGATCGAGTGTCTAAACGATCCAAACAATAAGCATAGAATTTAAACTACTCCAATTATTAGCAAAAGGTTCACCGGGTAAAGGCTTGGTGATTAATCCATCTAAGAAACCAAGCTTATGTCTAGAATTAAAACTATGATGAATGACAGCACTCTAATCATTAAAATTATCACCCTTCAATATCGTAGAGGAAATAAGCAAGTCTGTATGATCTGAGGGATGAACATAGTATGGATGCGAGGGAGAAAAGGGTGCAGAATCCCAAGCATAACACCGAGAATTGGAAGAGGCCAAACTATTGGCGCTGAGTAGAAGCTGGCGGAGGGCTCAACGGAGGACATCGGAATCGTGTGGCTGCGACAGAGCTTCCGGCTGGCGCGGCTGATCGGTGGCAGGAACGACATGAATGGCAAGAATGATAGGAGCCTCGGTCTCAACATTAAGATTTTCAATCAAAAACTGATTCAACAGATCCATTGGACAAACTTGGCAGTGTATGGGTGAAGATTGTGACGGTGCTTGAAGGCAGTGTGGATAGAATGCGGCAACGCGTGAAAGGGCGGCGGTGCGTCCTGGACGGCGATGATAGCGTGTGCTTCTTAACGATGGTGATGCTGACATGCATGATAGCGCTGGACGAAGAAGGGAGGGCAGCGACGATCTTTTTATGAGTAAGGAAAAATTTAGGGTTCTCAGGATTTAGGCTCTGATACCATGTAAAGTATGAACATGTGTTTATATTGATGATACAAGGGTACACTATATAAACAACATTTACACGCTTTCATATTTTACATGGGCAAAATGAGCGGGGCTTAATGAAACTTCTTCATCATCAAACTTAGCCGAGGCGGCTGCCCTGGCTCGACCCCCCCTTAGTTCCATCATTGAAAAGAGGTTGTGACATGCTACATGCTTCAGGGAGTAATTCAGATAGCTCTGGTTCTAAAAATACGGAAGGCGGCGGTCCGAAGCCTGGAGGGACCTCCAGTTCCCAATGAATACAGCCGCAATGAATGTAAGGGGTCTCTCGGCCCCTGTAAGGAGGAGATGGGTGAAAAACATCATCTCCACTAATAGAGTAGGATTGTGTGGTTTATTGGAAACGAAGTTGGAGGACAAGGCGTTAAATATTTTCTTGAAGAGTTTCAAAGGGTGGAAGCATACGCATAACTTTGATCTGTGGCGGAACTTGGGGATTCTTATCATCTGGGACCCAAAGGGATTCTTGGTCGATGTTCTCGGAAAGTCTCCGCAATGCATGCATCTTAAGGTACGTAACCTTTCTTTGGGGATTGAATTTTTCTGTACATTTGTGTATGGTCATAGTGAAGGTAGAGTGGCGTGCTTGCCGCTTTGGGCAGAATTGAAGACTTTTGGTGCCAGCCTGAATTTCCCATGGATGGTTCTTGGGGATTTTAATGCAATACTCACTGTGGAGGATCACCATGGAGCCACGACCCCCAGCCTATATCCCATGAAGGAGTTCCAAGACGTTTGTTTAAAGTGCGGCTTGAAAGATGCACCTCCATTGGCGAGCACCTCATGTGGCACAATGCCGATTGGAAGATTTGGAGGAAACTGGATAGAGTTCTCTTAAACCATGGATGGGATGGTCGCCGTACCACCTTTCTCCCAATCTCAGCCCAATCTGACCACGCTCCCATGGTGGTCGACATGGCGCAAGAGATTGACAGCAAGAAGAGACCATTCCAATTCCAAAACATGTGGTTAAACCACCCGAGTTGTAAACAAGTTGTCGAGGACTACTGGACACCATCGGTAGAAGGTTCCTACCAGTATTCGGTGGCCAGAAAGTTGCGAAGGATGAAGCGCCCATTGAAAGACCTGGGCAATGTTGACTTCAATCATATCTCGGAAAAGGCACGGAATGCGGATATGGAGTATAGTATGGCATTTGATCATCTTGATACCATGAATGCCTCGGCCGAGGAGATTGACGCGCTGAGGATGTTAAAGAAGAAAGCTATGCTTTACTACATTGCGGAGTCAACTTTTCTTGCGCAGAAAGGCAGGATCAACCACATCACTTTGGCGGATAAGGGGTCTAAGTATTTTCATACTATGGTTTCGGCAAGGAAAGGCGGAGGCATACCAGCACTCATTGACAGCCAAGACCGTATTGTGACATCTAATGAGCGCAAAGGGGAACTATTCGAAAACTTTTACAAAGGCCTATTTGGTACGAGGAGAAGCAGGGTTCCCATCGAACCCGATATTATCAGTTCGGGTAACACTCTCTCAGATATGGACAGGGCCTTCTTGAATCAGCAAGTAGAGAGTATCAAAGTCAAAAGGGCCTTATTTGCAATGGCGGATGACAAGTCACCGGGTCCGGATGGTTATACAACGAGTTTCTTAAAAAAACAATGGGATACGGTGGGAGAGGAGGTGACAGCTGTAGTATTGGAGTTCTTCAGGACAGGTGAGATACTAGCCCAGCTAAACCATACTTCGGTTGCCCTGATACCGAAGAAGCCTGATAATCTAAAAGTGAGTGATTTTAGACCAATTGCGTGCTGTAATGTGGTTTACAAGATCATCACTAAGATCATCGCAAACAAGCTGGAAGGAATCTTACCAGAGATTATAGACCCATGCCAGGGAGCCTTTGTGAAAGGTAGAAACATTTCCGACAATGTGATGTTAGCCTAAGAATATGTAAGGGGCTATGGAAGAGCTCGGACCTCTCCAAGATGCATGATTATGGTGGATCTACAGAAAGCTTTCAATACGGTCTCTTGGGATTTCTTGGATGAAGTTTTACTTGGTCTTGGCTTCCTAGACAGACTGAGGAAACGAATCATGGCGTGTGTCTGCACCTCCTCATTCTCGATCGCGGACAATGGCAAACTTTGCGATCACTTCCAGGGGAAACATGGGATTCGCCAAGGGGATCCATTGTCACCTCTTCTGTTCATCATATGCATGGAGTGCTTTTCGAGGTTTTTGAAGAAGAGGACTGAGTCATGGCACTTCACCTATCACCTAAGGTGCGAAGCACTTAAGATCACTCATTTAGCTTTTGCTGACGATCTTATACTTTTCTCCAAGGCTAATACAGGATCGGTCCACATCCATGAGTGCGTTGAATGAATTTGAATGCACCTCGGGGCTATCTATCAATTCGGTAAAATCTAAGTTTTTCGGAGTCGGCTTGAAGGAGGACCTAAGCTTCACAGGGATTCCATGGGCTAGCTTCCATGTACGGTACCTGGGTGCCACTAGACTCTAGCAAGTTGAAGGTCACCCAATTCAGAACTTTACTTGGGAGGGTCGACTCGGAGATTGCCAAATGGAAAGGTCACACCCTGTCCTATGCAGGAAAGCTGGAACTTGTACGTTCGATTGTGGGAGGTATTGCAGGATTCTGGATTCAGAACTTCATTATACAGACCACAGTCATGGATGCTCTTGAACAAAAGTGCAAACGTTTCTTATGGGGAGGCAAGCACAAGGGGAAGGTTGCATGGAAAAAATTGTGTGCCCCGAAATCTTTTGGGGGCCTCGGATTGAGGAACTTTGTTACTTGGAACCGAGCCTCAATGGCCCAAAGGCTATGGGATATCCATGCTAAAAAGGACAGCCTATGGGTCAAATGGATTCACTCCTTTTATCTCCTAGGTGAGGACTTCTGGTACTTAAATCCGAGGATACCAAATGGTAGGCTTGGGGAGAGATTTTCAAGCTACTTTGGTGATTTGTGTAAACTGAGGGATGAGATGATGCAAATGTTTCATGGGGATAGGCAACAACTAAAGGATCATTTGAGTTTGTGGTCCGGCTCGGGGAATTTCACAAGTAAGGCTTACTTCTTCATGCATCGGCATCATTATCCGAACGTGTATGTTCAAAATCGTTCGGATGAGAAGGTCTTCAATAGCATCTGGTGTGGTTTTATCCCACCCAAGTTCTCTTTTATTGTATGGCTGGCCGAAATTCAAAGACTCTATACGAAGGACAAATACCGATCGGAGGAGGAGGATAACATGGAGAAAATATATTCATTATGCCACCTAGAAGAGGAAACTAATGAGCACTTGTTTTTCAAATGTGAATTCTCAGAGGTTGTATGGGGGCGTATCAGGACTTGGATTGGGCTCAGGAGACGAACACACACAATTGCAAGCTCCATGTCTGGGGTTAAGAGGCAAGTAAAGGGCTCAAAGGTCCGTAAGAAGCTTGGAATTCTAGCCTTGACCACCACGATCTATCGCCTTTGGAGGGAGAGAAATAGTGTTGTTATGAATGGTGCTCAACCCAGTGCCGATCGAGTGAGGCGTATCAGGACTTGGATTGGGCTCAGGAGACGAACACACACAATTGCAAGCTCCATGTCTGGGGTTAAGAGGCAAGTAAAGGGCTCAAAGGTCCGTAAGAAGCTTGGAATTCTAGCCTTGACCACCACGATCTATCGCCTTTGGAGGGAGAGAAATAGTGTTGTTATGAATGGTGCTCAACCCAGTGCCGATCGAGTGATAAGAATCGTCATGAAGGACTGTTTCATGGTGATTAATCCCCTATTCTCGGAACAGTATTTGTATCAGATGATTGACCCAGGGAGTGTATAAGCATGGGGGGCCTCGAAGGGATCCAAGCACTGGAGGAGGTTTTCGACCCAGGGAGTTGTTCGGCTACTTGAAGGTGATGAACTTGCTCGAGTGCTCGAGGGGCAGTACTTGTCTCAAGTGCTCGAGGGGAGCATCGAGTGGGTGATCATCGGGTGACCCAAAGGGTGCACTCGAAGGGGTATTCGATTCATGGAGTTGTAAGAGTAATCTAAGGAGGTGATCTTACTCGAGTGCTCCAGGGGCGGTACTTGTCTCGAGTGCTCCAGGGGAGCATCGAGTGGGAGATCATCGAGTGCCCCATGGGGGCGCACTCGAGGGGGCATTCGATTCATGGAAGCTGTTCGAGTCATCTAAGGAGGGGATCTTATTCGAGTGCTCGAGGGGTGGCACTTGTCTCGAGTGCTCGAGGGGAGCTTCGAGTCATCGGGACAGTTCGAGGAGGTGAAACTTCTTCGAGTGGTCGATGGGATGTTCGAGTGGTCGAAGGGATCCAAGCACTCGAGGGGGTATTCAATTTATGGAGTTGTTCGAGTCATCGAAGGAGGCGATCTTTTTTGAGTGCTCGAGGGGCGGTACTTGCCTCGAGTGCCCGAGGGAAGCTTCGAGTGATCGGGGAAAATTTTCGGTGCCCGAGGTGGTTGTATTTGCCGGGGTGCTCAAGGTGTGATTCGAGTGCTCAAGGGGAGCATCGAGTCGTTTGACGAGGAGGTGGTATTTGCTCAACTGCCCGAGGGGACCATCGAGAGCATGAGGCATTCGAGTGCTCGAAGTTGCCCCTGGAACAACGAGGAGGTCCTCGTGACCACGAGATGGCCGTCGAGATCTCGAGGAGGTGCTCGAACCTCGAGGAGGTGCTCATGACATCGAGGAGGTGCTCAAACCGCGCCACGGTCCAGGAACTCGGTTTCCATGGTTTCCACGGTGAGGCAATAGGTTTAAGAGTACAGACTTCGTTAATGATACTCTTTCTCCTAAGCCTAGTTTTTACTAATGATTTAACGGTTATTTATGCGCTCTATGCCCGCGCTGTACTCTGTGCTAAACTGGCATAAAGCTGTCCATTTGCTTAAAATGGAGTGGGCGATTACATAATGCACGCGGTATAAGTGCGTCCATTCTCACATCTTCAGGAGGTTGATTCGGCTGGGATTCACAAAGACAAGAGGCATGGCCTCACCATTTCTTTGCCCATTTAATCACCCTCGGCGCCACCAAGAGAATGTTAGAAGGCCAATAACATCCCTCTATCCTCAACTTAGGGATGTACATGGTAGAAGCAGATTTCCCACCGTACCAACATGGTGCAACCTGGAACATCAGCTTTAATCTCTTTGTGATATTCAAGACCCGAGAACTCTCGGCTGCATTAGGAATTTCAGATTTCAATCGGATTATTTTGGTTCTTGCACCTTCATCACCATTCCATCGATGGCATCACTTCAAGACCCGAGTCTCACAACTCTCGGCTGCATTATGGAATTCAAATGAAGAAGGCCCCGACTGTTAGGGGTAGAAGCAGATTTTTAGACAATGGGTAGTGAGTTTGTCCTCGCCCCATTTGTTTAGTGTCCCATAGCCTGTGTTTCCCAGGTTGTTTTGTACTCCCTTTGCTCGATCATCTTGCTCAGGGTTGGTAGTTAGCTTATGTTGGAAAATGGGAGGGGGGGAGAAGGGGGAGGGTTATCCCTCGGGCTTCCACTCCCACATCCACCCCCCCACTCACTCTATCTCGGACTTGCTCCTTAGGTTCACCAAATAACCTAGGGTTGGTTTGTTACTGCATTTGGTAGAGCTCCTTTGGGGCCCACCGCAGGATCCAACGTATATACTATTTACCAGTTTACCTCGAAAAAAGAGGTTGTGACAATGAGATCGGCAAGAGAGGTGGTGGCAATGAGAGCGATGGGAGGTGGTGGCGATGAGAGAAATGAGATGTAATGGTGACGAGAGGGACACGAGGTAGTGGCGACGAGAGCGATAAGAGGTAGTGGCGACGCTCGCTATGTTGAGGAAGACGGCGAGCGAATCTTTCCCAAATGTTTGCCTAGGTTACCGCACCTCTCTTCCGGGAGCTTCCTCAAGGAACACAACAATAATGTTGCTGGAGATGACCCAGGCTGCTATGCCTCCCCTCTAGGAGCTTCCTCGGGGAACAAAGCAATGTCGCCGGTGACGATAATGGTAAAATCGTTGAGAATTGGTCCTAGTTAGAGTTGTGTATCTCCGAGATAAATTGATATTTGGTGCATGGCAGCTAGTTGTAGCATCCGTGCTCACCCGTAATCTTAAAGCCTGCCTTATACTTAGAGACCCCGACAAGGTCAATTCTTTATTTGGTGAACAGGATAACCAAAAATTGGAGGTTCCAGTTGCTAAGTTAACAGTGATGTGAATTTTGCAGCATTTTATTTTTATTCCTATTTTTCTTATTTGTCAGCTTTAATGAAATCAAGGCTGTGTATCTCCAGGAAGCTCTGTTTTACAAAGGCTTGATGAGCTTCAAGTACTTGGGTAATGCCCTCACCACTAGATCATCTTAGGTTTCCTCCCTAATTCTAGAACTCTCCATAGATGGAAGATGGGGGATGTTTCTGGGATGATGGGGGAAGAATCTAGAATATCTCTTAAAAGGATCCAAATATTTACTATGGTTCTTGGAGAAATGGAACAGAATTCTAGAGTTTGCTTGGTTCACCTATAAATAGAGGTGTTGGAGAAGAGTTTATCATTCAATCCCAAACACTCCATTCCATTGCCACTTCCATTCCTTCTAGTGTGAGAGATCAACTCTTAGAGTGAGGAATTAGAGAAAACTCTTCATCCTCTCTAGTAGTGAGTATTCCACAATAGTACAAGTAGCCTTGTAATCCATCCTACTTGGGTGAGATATTTGTAACCCTATATACCCTCATATAGCGGAAGAATTAGACTACATAATCTCGCAGTTTTCCCCGATTTGGATTTTCTGCATTACCAAATTTTGGTGTCCTATTTTTCTATCATTTTTTATTTATCATCTTGATCACACAAACAGGAAAATATCAATTTTCCCAATAGTGGTATCAGAGCAAGGTTGATCTGCACTAGTTTCTTGTGGGAGTCAAGATGGAGGCAAGTATCACTCATGATGGATAAATGTTCAAGCTCACAGCGGAGACTTATGCTTATTGGAAGCCCATGATGGAGGATAATCTATTTTGCAAGGATTTGTACGAACCAATTATAGAGAAGACCAAGCCGGCGGAGAAGAACGATAAAGAGTGGGAGCTCTTGAATAAGAAGGTGGTTGCCATGATTCGTAAGTACATTGATTATAGTTTATTTGAGCATATTTCTACTTACACAAATGCTTTTGAGCTATGGACAAAACTCGAGTCCATGATTCAAAAGAAGACACCACGTAACAAAGCCCACTTAGTAAAGCGATTAGTCAAATTGAAGTATAAGGATGGACAAAATATGATCAAGCCCTTGAATAATTTCAAGGGGCTTTTGAATCAATTAGGAAAGATTGAGATGAAAATCGATGATGAGTTGCAAGCCTTGTTGCTTCTAAGCTCACTACCTGAAAGTTCGGACACTTTAGTGGTCAAGCTTAGTAACTCGGCCCCGGAAGGAAAACTTACCATGGATGGCGTCGATGATAGCTTAATCAATGAAGAAGCACATAGAAAGAAACGTGGCACAACCACTTATTTGGAGGCCAACGTAATCGAGAATCGAGGTAGAAGTGAGTCACATTGAAGATATAGAAGTGGCAAACATGACAAATCACGAGGGCAGTCAAAGTGTCATTCACGAGTTACTTGCTACTATTGTGGCAAGGTGGGGGCATAAGAAAGTTGAATGTCTCAATCTCAAGAGAGACCAAAAAATGGAACGGTTAAGCAGGACAAAATCGACCCAAAGAAGAAGGAAGATGAGAGCACCATTGTTGTTACATCTGTGGAGTTGTGCCTCTTTCCATGTTACCCCACATGAAGGGCTCTTCTCGTCCTATCAATGTGGATACTTCAGTGTTGTGAAGGTGGGAAATCAAGTCCCTATTAAGATCATAGATTTAGGTGACATAATTTTGGAGACAAACACATGATGCAAGCTCGTGTTGAAGTATGCACGACATGTTTAACAAATGCGGCTCAACCTTATCTTGGCAGGGAAGCTTGACGGTGCCGGGATGACTAGCCACTTTGGAAATGGAAAATGGAAGATCACTATTGGCAACATAGTTGTTGGTCGAGGAAGAAATGATAGGTTCTTATATATCCTGCAAGGACAAGTCTGCAAGGGGAGGCTAATACTGCTCACGAGAACTTAAGTATGAAGCTATGACACAAGAGGCTCGGCCACATGAGCGAGAAGGGATTGCAAAAAAATGTACAACACTTGACCATTGCACTGATTGTTTAGCTGGAAAACAACATAAAGTTTCATTTGTTAGACTAGCACACTACGTAGAAGAGAGCACATTCTTGACTTAGTCCACACTGATATATGCTCTATGACTGAAAGATCTCTTGGTGGTGCATTGTATTTTGTAACTTTCATTGATGACCATTCGAGAAAGGTTTGGGTGTTTTTGTTTAAAACTAAAGACCAGGTGCTTGAGGTGTTCAAGGAGTTGTGTGCAAGGGTGGAGCATGAGACAGGCAAAAGGTTAAAGTCTGTCCGAGCAGATAATGGTGGAGAATATTGCAGCCTATTTGAAGAATACTGTAAGTCCTATGTCATCCGACTTGAGAAGATGCTGCCAAAGATACCTCACTTAAATGGAGTTTCCAAGAGAATGAGCCGCACCATTGAGGAACGAGTTCAGTGCATGTTGTCCCATGCTAACCTCCCTAAAGCATTTTGGGAGAAGTTGTGAAGACCGGTGTTGACATCATCAACATGTCCCCTTTGGTGCCCTTGGATGGTGACATACCGGAGGAGATTTGGTCAAAGAAAAAGGTAGTATATGACTATCTGAAGGTGCTCACATGTTGAGCTTTTCTTCACATTTCTAAGGATGAGAGGCCAAGCTAGATTCAAAATCAAATGAGTGAATCTACCTTGGCTCACCCAAAGATGAGTTCGGGTATTGGTTGTGGGACCCTGTCCAGAAAAATATTGTTAGAAGCTGAGATGTTGTCTTCCTCGAGGACCAAACTATTAGTGATTGCAAGATGTCACAAGAAGCCTATGCTAGGCGGACCAAGAGGCATTTTGATCCTATGCCATCTCTGGTGGTACAAGGTGACATAAGAGTTGAGGGCAATCATGATGAAGTTGAGATTAATGATGAGCAATCCACGGTAGATGAACCTCAGACAGGTGGTGGAGCAATGAAGGAAGCGGATAATCCAGTAGAACCTAAGCCGTGGCATTCCTATAGAGGGAGACAGCCTTCATCTAGATACCCTCAAGAAGAGTACGTGACACTCATCGATGAGGGGGAGGCTCAACACTATGTAGAAGCTATGACAAGTGATCATAGAGACAAATGGGAAAATGTTATGCAAGAGGAGATGCAGTACTTACACGAGAACCATACCTATGATCTTGTGGAACTACCAAAAGGTAAACGAGCTCTAAAGTGCAAATGGGTGTACAAGCTCAAGACCGAGGATAAAAATCCAAAGGCAAGGTATAAGACTCACATCTTTGCTAAAGAATGCAATCAGAAGAAAGGTGTAGACTTCGATGAGATATTCTCACCCATGGTGAAGATGTCATCCATCCGAGTTGTGCTGAGTCTCATTGCTAGTTTAAACTTGGAGGTTGAACAACTAGATGTTAAGATGGCTTTCTTACATGGAGACCTCAAGGAAGAAATATACATGGAGCAACCTGAGGGATTCATACATCCGGGAAAAGAGAATTTGGTGTGTCGCCTCAAAAGGAGTCTCTATGGTTTGAAGCAAGCACCGTGCCAATGGTACAAGAAATATGAATCCTTCATGAATCATCATGGATTCAAGAAGATGCACATTGATCACTGGATCTTTGTGAAAAGGTATGATAAAGGTGACTTTCTCATACTCATGCGTTATGTTGATGATATGTTGATTGTTGGGCAGGATGAAAGTAAAATTACTGCTCTTAAGAAAGCATTAACTAATTCTTTTGCTATGAAATATTGGAGACCAGCCAGGTAGATTCTTGGGATGAGGATCACCCGAGATCGATCTGAAAGGCTACTTTAGCTATCCCAAGAGAGATATATTGAGAAGGTCATTGAGATATTCAACATGGACAAGGCCAAACCTGTTAGTGTACCACTTGGTAAGCACTTCAAATTTGATAAGAAAAAAAGCCCAAAAGGTGATGAAGAAATGAGAGGTGTTCCATACTAATCAGCTGTTGGTAGTCTTATGTAAGCCATGATATTTACAATGCCAGATATTGCACATGCGGTTGGTGTGGTGAGCAGGCACTTTTCAAAGCCTAGGAAATATCATTAGGTAGCTGTGAAATGGATACTTCGATATCTCAGAGGAACAACCAATCGATGTTTGTGCTTTGGAAAATAAGAACATGTGTTGGAGGGATACACAAATGCAGATATGGCTGGAGACTTGGAGTCTAGAAAATTAACATCAGGGTATCTAACTACCTTTGCAAGGGGAGCCATGTCTTAGCAGTCAAAACTCCAAATGTGTGTGGCTCTTTCTACGACAAGAAGAGTATATTGTAGCCATAGATGCTTGTAAGGAGATGTTTTGGATAAAGAACTTCCTACTGGAATTGGGGTTAAAGCAAGATAAGTATGTTCTATTTTGTGACAACCAGAGTGCCATCAACACAGCCAAGAATTCGGCCTACCATTCACGAACAAAACATATTGATGTTCGTTATCATTGGATTCAGGATGTCTTGGAGGAAAAGTGGCTACAACTTGAAAAGGTGTGCACCGATGATAATTGGTCAAACATGATGACTAAGGCATTACCAAGTAAGAAGTTTGATGATTATTGAAAAGGTTTTGGTGTGGTTATCCCTTCTCATTAGGTCGGAAGGGGGAGATTTCTTGGGTTTCCTCCCTAATTCTAGAACTCTCCATTGATGGAAGATGGGGATGTTTCTAGGATGATGGGGGAAGAATCTAGAATAACTCCTAGAAGGCTCCAAGAATTTACTATGGCTCTAGAAGAAATGGAAGAGAATTCTAGAGCTTTCTTGGTTCACCTATAACTAGAGGTGTTGGAGAAGAGTTCATCATTCAATCCCATACACTCCATTCCATAGCCATTTCCATTCCTTCTAGTGTGAGAGATCCATTCATAATAGTGAGGAGTTAGAGAGAAGTCTTCATACTCTCTAGCTAGTGAGTGTTCCACCATAGTTTGAGTAGCCTTGTAATGCATCCTACTTGGGTGAGATATTTGTAACCCTACTATAGCCTCATAAAGATGAAGATTTAGACTACATAGTCCCACGATTTTTCCCAATTTGGGTTTTCTGTGTTACCAAATTTTGGTGTCCTATTTTTCTATCCTTTCTTATTTATCAACTTGATCACACAAAGAGGGAAATATCAATTTTTCCCAACAGCTTGTCACCAGAGAAATCCGCTAGGAATTCACGGGAGGGTTTAGGGGTTGGCGGGGAGCAGTGGTGGGAGCTTATGGGGCACGGGTAAAATTGGGGAAGAATTTTCAGCTTATGGGACAAGGGTACTTCTGTCCTCAGGTCCGGCCAACACCCAAACTGACATGTCAACACTGGAATTATGCCAAAAGTTCATATCTACACAATTCGTCATAAAGTTAGGGTTATTTTTGCACTTTCTCATTTTGTAAGATTATATTTGGCACTTTCAACCTAAATTTAGGGTTAGAAGTGTAAAAATCCCCAAAATTTTCCTTGATCTTTTATTTTTTTATGTTGATGTATCATTAGTTACTGAGTTTTACTATCACTCTAAATGTTACAATAGTATATGTACTACGATCGTCGTGCTCTAGTACTCAACTTGCAACAATGTGCACACGAAGAGGAATTACCTTATTCTTCTCTCACCCCAGTAAATCAGTCGATATTGATCGAATGGATTCTGTTCCTGAGATTGAAGGCCTAACCCCTTATGTCTTTATTATTCCCTGTGAACTCTTGGCTATTGGTGCCCGAAAAAAGCTTTTTAAATGGAGCACAAGGAAACATGTGAAGTCTTTTGGTGAGGATCAGTTGTAGGGGCTGTTGAGGGATGTAAAATTTGTAAGTTTCAATAATTTTTGTTGTTTTTTTCATTTTGAAATAGGCTCAAAGGTTGTTGCCAATTCAACTTGTGGTTGTGATAACTCAGTTACTGATGCTAATGATCGCAAAGCTTATTGTGATTCAGCTGTTAGTGAGGATGTTGCTTCTGATGTGAATAATGAAGTTGTGGTGGGTGATATTCCATATGGTGAGAGTACTATTGAAGATATCTCTTTGTTGTTTAGTGTTTAATCTCACAGGAAGCAATATTTGTCTGTGAATGCCGAGTTTAAGGTTACTGTCGATCATGATGAGCATTTTGTTAAGGCCATAGATGATTTTTAGTTTTGAAATTTTTCAGTTTTTGTTAAATATTTACTTCTAATGTTTTTGGTGATGTTCCTTATTTTCAGGTTGATGTTACTGTTACATTTCGTAATTAATTTATTTTTCATTTGAGTATATGTTGAAATGTCTCATATTGCACTAGATTTTGAGAGGGATGGTGATCATGGGGATGTGATTTTTGTTGATAGTACAAGTTCATTTTTTTTAATAGTTTGTTGTGGTTACTGAAGTTTTTTGTATAAGTAGAATTAGTTTACAAGATCTTTTGCCTTGCCTGCGTTTTCAAGTAGGTGAGAAGGTTGATGGTGTTGACGTAGCAACTAATGAAGAATAGTTCCTGAAACTTAGGAAGGTTAATGTGTTGGCGGTACAAATAATGATAAGAATGAAGAGGTAGGCACGTGTCCCATTGATGTTGTTGACAATGGTCATGCTGAGGACATGGATAGTTATGAGGAAACAAATGATGAGGATATGAAGGGTGATATGAGGAAGAAGATAATGAGGCTAAAAAATATGCTTTTGATGATGGATTACTTACTTGGATTGAAGTTGCATCATCGGGGAGTTGGAGGAGAAATCCAAAGAGGGTGATGGTTTGGTAGGTTTTATGAATACACTGAAGGATAAGAGGAAAAACGCAGGTTGTTAATTAAATAAAAAGAAGAAAAAGGTTGTTGCTTCTCTTCGTGGATAATTGAGATATGGAAAGTTGTGGCTGCTTCTTTCAAGAAAAAGAAAAGTTTGGTTTAGTTCATTGATATTTTATGTTGATTTGTTGATATTCATGTATAATTTTTATAGTGTTCTATTTTATGGTTTCAAATACAAGTATCTGGTTAAATGGTTCAATCCCGTTGCTCGTGTCCAGGTAGTAGGTTAGGGAAAGTTTCCTATTTCAAGATATGATGTTTATGACTTATTTCTGCTGCCCATTACAAACTTATAAGTAGAAGAGGTAAGACATAAGTGACGATGAGATTAGGATAAGGTGGTTGGAGAAGTGTGATAAAGATGGAAAATATTAATAACTATTACAACTTTTCTTATAAAGAGATGGAGGTATATATATAGCCCAAACATTAGGCCCAACCCACAGAAAGGGGTAACTCAGCAAAGTCAGTGAAGTATTTGTATGCCAAAGAGCAAACATCGATCGAGAAGATTGCACCATGTAGTTGACGCTATCCACCTGAAGGAACATTCGACCACTATCACTAAAACCACACAATTAGCTACAACTCAGCCCACAATCGATAGAACTTGGCCCACGATATACATGCTCAAAAGAGTTGTACAACCACCATGATAGCCACAACCAACGTGACCTGTACATCTAGCAAAGCCCCGAAAATGTAGGCTTAAGAAGCATATGAAAAGATGATGTCTTGAGATATCAAGGTAAGTAACAACTAGCAATATTATAAACACCTAGTAATAAAATATACAGACTTGAGCATAAGATTTTTTACCCTTGGATCCAGTCCGAGATATGTTTTGCAAGATCAGAGCATTTGTGATTTGTTACAAGCTTAGATTGTCACCATTATATGAAAAGAACAACCTCATTAGTGGCACCGTCTATGAGGATCGTATGAACTTCACCCCTCATTTTAAGTCACTGAGTCAAAAATAGAAGATTGACAAATCAAGTTGTTAACACGATTAGGCCAACACCAACGCCGACAAACCCACAACCTCAAACAAATCCACCCCCACCAACAAATCCACCAATGTGACAACTCGAGCCACACCCCATACTCGAAGAGGTCTAGAAATATGGAAACGGCACGGAGGAGCAATCTCCTCACCTTGATAAAGAGAAGCTGGATTTTACAGCATTTCTTGAAGCAAGCATGGAGCATCTCTACATATAGTTCATCAACATAGTGAAAGGACCAAAGAATAACCAGAAAAAACCTCAAGAACTAGAGGGAGTGGAGAATAGAAAGGCTAACCACCATGAGGATCGCCTAAAAATTATAACAATGCTAGGACCTATGGTGTAGAGGATGAAATGGAGCACTCCCCATTGGTGGAAGAGTTACCAAATTTTGCAATGCCAAAAGGCTTCAAACTACCTGCTCAGCTAAAAGATTATTGTGGAAAAACATATTCAAATGAGTTCCTACACTCATACAGGACTAGAATTAGGTCTGCGATGCACCTATCCAAATGGTGTGCAAAAATTTTCCCATCTTCTTGGCGGAAACCACAATAATATAATATGATAGCTTGCCCAAGTGAATCATTAGAACTTGGTCCAAATCCTAGAATATAATCGACAGCCGATAGCACACTATACCCCCAAAAAACCCTCACAAAATTGAGAAGGGAAATATGCTAGAACCACAAGGAGCTATTTCAAGAGGCAATGCCAATGAGAACTCCAACAGATAAAAGGTCCAATTTCATGGTATGACAACAACAACTGTGGTTGATGCCCAATGATAATGTGTAAATTCGTACTGGGCCCAAGTGCCTAAGTACGACCGGCCTAGGTCTATAACATTACCCTTTGGGTAATGACCTTTGGGTCGGCCCAAGGGAAAAGTACTTGCTCCACAAGAAAACAAAATAGATGCCCTACTTGCCAACCTATATAAAGGCTAAAGTAACCCTACACACTTAACTATTCATTCATTACACTCTTGTAATTCTATTTGCTTACTAGGTCACCAGAGCCTCTTCCCCCCAGACACCTCTGAGGGCTTTGTCTTGCAGATTCAGGCCACGAACGGTGGCACAACGGTGATAGAAATTGGGGCACATCAAGTTGGCACGCCCAGTGGGACCGTTAGTCAGATCAGTATTTTCTTGCTATTTATGTCCACCTCTATGGCAAGCGCCTTGCGTAGAAGTGAACGTCTAAAAGGCAAGACCTTAGGCACCAGTGAGGAAGTACAATCCCACCTAGCGGAGAAGAAGAGGGTGTATGACTAAGATGCAATCGGACCCTACCCCCTTCAAGCATTGGTAACCAACTCCCAAAAGGCGGCCAAGACCAGATCACAACAACAAGGGGACCGGAGGGTTCTCGGACCGAAGCTTTCATACCTCCAAGAAGGATATACCAAAGTTTCCGTACCTCTAAGAAGTATGGACTGAAACTGTCGTCGAGCTCTGGTTATGAGGCATTGTAGCCCCTACGTCACAAAGGTAGGTGCATCGTCCAAGGAAGAATGAGCCACAGTTTACAGAAGCTACAACAGATTCGTAAATAAAAGCTACAATGGGAGATGCTCAAATGACAAGGGGCACGAATAGCATGATGCCCCTACCACAGTAGGACCCAGTGCAACTAGCTCAAACTCTTACATCCGCCAGCTATCAGGTGGAGTCACCAATGCTCTATCAGAGAATGGTCAAGAAACAGGTGGTGCATCCACCTTCGATGCCCCTGGTGTTGTAGCCGAGGTTCTGGTTGCAAGCCCCCCCAAGGGTATCTTATCAAGCGGACATTTGACCCAAACATTCCCTAGCAATGCCCAAACATTGGCGTATTCGATACCAGTTTTGGCTCCCAACATTTCAAACCAAACAATCCCTTACTCGATGGCATGGTTAATGGGGTGTTACCCAGGTTATGAGAACTAGATGCATTCATGGCCTCAATCAAGGGAAAATGCAGATGTAGCATAACTTTGGTGTGGGAGAACCGTGACTTGGATACATAGCCTCAAACAAGATACCAAGCCTCGATGTTTTGTTCTAGCCAAATCAATATGGTGATCCACAGATGGGGGATGAGCTGAGTGATGCCCTTACAAAAGAGCTTATTGACGGTTTGATCGGCCTTTCGGGTCAACTTACAGCCTCCCCCTTCAGTCATGTGATCATGAAAACTTGATAGCCCAACAATGTGAAACCACCCAAACGACTCCCCAAGAACAGTGGAGATTTGGACCCCCAGGAATTTATCGAGACTTTTCTCAGTCTAATGAATTTGAGGGACTTCAATGAGCATTTGACGTGCAAGCTGGTAGGGAGTTACTTCTGGGGAAAAGCTCAAGAGTGATTTAACAAGCTAG
Organism: Rubia yunnanensis; assembly: GCA_037428765.1. Classification (NCBI taxonomy): domain Eukaryota; kingdom Viridiplantae; phylum Streptophyta; class Magnoliopsida; order Gentianales; family Rubiaceae; genus Rubia; species Rubia yunnanensis. The sequence continues at coordinate 58,892,967 of CM075068.1, forward strand.
ACAGGGGATCGTTGCACTCATACAAAGATTTTGGAAGGGCCCTATTTGGCCAATTCTTTCAAAATAAAATATTTACAAAACCCTGATTGAGCTCTATCAAAACAAACAGAGGTTTGGTGAATAGATGCAGGCATTCTATCATCAATATGTGGATGAGAGCCTTAGTGTGATTAATCGTACTGACGACGGAGTAATCCTGGGATACATGAATGGAATGTCCGACCTCAAACTCTATAAGAAATTAGTCTCAAAGAAGCTAGAAACCATGCAACAACTTTAAAAAATTGTGGAATAATATTTGAAGATTGAGGAAGCCACAAAAAGAAAGCTAGAGGGGAATAGAGGGAGCGAAAATGGCTCCAAGCCCTCCAAAAGATCAAGGAGGCTGGAGGCTTTGAGGGCTACGTTCCCCTAACCAAATCCCAGATGGAAGTACACTCTATCCACAGGGGGCAGTTTCGAAGGCCCCCTCCAGGGAGAGAGTACCCCAGAAAAAGAGATTCACCCAAATATTGTGATCATCATAAAGAACGTGGCCATATTCAAACAAATGCATTCATCCAAAGCAAGAAATTGAAAGGTTCTCGAAAGAAGTTTTGTTCCCAGTTTGCATTAAAAAACCAAGAGAAGAAACCTCCTCGAAGCAAAAAAGAAAGTGCCATGGGAGAGGCAACAAGAAAGGAGCCAATCGAGGTGACAAAGAATAGCAGGGGAACAATCGGGAGCAAGCTGGAAACCCGGCAAGGGAAAATGTTGGGCATAAGGCCAAAGCTCAGCTGGATCGGAACCGTAGGGAAAGGGCTAACCGAGTGATCAATTTCATCAATAGAGTGGTGGGTGACCAATTATCGAACACCATCATAAAGGCACAATCCCGGTACGTGCCCCTTGGTGAACCCATCCAGGAGTGGTTTTGAGCAGAAAAGCAATCAGTTTCTTGGAAGTGGACCAGGAACCTAGCCAAATCCCCCATACGGACCCAATGGTAATCCACGCAACCATTGGATATTTCTATGTCAAAAGGGTGTTTGTGGATGACGGTAGTGCAGTGGAAGTGATGTTTACCAATTGCTTCGATCAGCTTGGGCTTGGGCATGAAAGTTTGAGGAGAACCACCTCTCCCTTATCTGGTTTCACTGGAAAAACGATACTGCCCCTAGGAGTTGTAACCCTCCCAGCTAAAGTAGCTGATGGTGACAAGGAAGTCACAATCGTTTGTAGCTTTGCAGTGATTGATGTTGTATCCCCCTACAATGTCATTTTGGGAAGACCTTGGATGTCCCAGGCATGAGCCATATGGTCCCCTTATCACTTGACAATGAAATTCCCCACCAGGATGGGGATAGCAGTCATAAGGGGAACCAGCCTATGGCTAGGAGTTTTTTGGCTATATCATTAAAAGAAGCTAAAAAGGAGGACAAGGTGTCTTCGGTCAATGGAGAAATCAAACCCATGGACATGGAGCCAATGGCCATCCGAGGAAAAGGAACGGTGCCCGTGGGAATAATGATACCACCTGTAACAAAAGAGAAGTTTAAGGACCTGTTGCATGACTACGTCGACGTGTTTTCATGGAGCACCTTCAACCTAACAGGGGTACCCAAACAGCCGATGGTCCATATGCTAAATGTAGACCTTCCCAAAAGCCAATGAAATAGAAAGAAGTTCGTTAGCCCCCAAAAAGGTGGATGCCATAAAAGAGGAGGTTTGGAAAGTGCTTCAAGCATAAGTTATCGAAGAAGTATTTTAATGGATAGCAAATCCGGTGATGGTCCCAAGCACGATGGGGCTTGGAGAATGTACATAGACTTCACGGATCTCAACAAATGTTACCCCAAGGATAGCTATTCTCTACACTACATTGATGTGCTGGTCGAAGCAATAACAAGATATGGAGTGCTAGCATTTTTCGATGCTCATAAAGGCTACCACCAGATACTCATGGCATAAGAGGATAAGTAGAAGACATCATTTATAACGGATGTGGGGACATTTTTCTACAACAAATTCCATTCAGTATAAAGAATGCAGGAGCCACCTACCAAAGGTTGGTTGACAAGCTCTTCGAAAAGCAGATTGGCAGAAATGTTGAAATATACGTGGATGACATGGTAGTCAAAAGTAGAACTTCGACCAGTTCTTGTTGGGCCTTAAAGAAACTTTCCAGAGACTCTGAGAGGCCAATCTAAAGCTGAACCAAGCAAAATGTGTGATTGGAATCGGAGCTGGCAAATTCCTGGGATTCATGGTTTCGGAGAGGGGATCGGTGTGAACCCCGAGAAAATTGAAGCCTTGATAAACATAAAGCCCCCCTAAATGGTCAAAGATGTCCAAATGCTAATAGGATTGCTTGAGGCACTCAGTCGTTTCCTTTTGACGGGGGCCGAAAAGCATTTTCCATTCTTCGATGTGCTTCGAAAAGCCAAAAAATTTGAATGGACACAAGAATGTGACAAAGCCTTCTGAGTGTTAAAGTAACACTTACGAAGCTTACTCACCTTAATGAAACCACACAATGGGGAGATCTACATTTATACATCGCATCCCCCTTAGCGATAAACGCGGTTCTGGTAAAGGAAAATGACAAAGCCCAACACCCAATTTACTTCATAAGTAGGGCATTGCATGGTCCAGAGACTTGATACGCTGCCCTTAAATTTTTAATATAAACCCTATTCCATGGGGCAAGATGCCTCTAGCTATACTTCAAAAGTCACAAGATTATCTTGCCCATCAGCCAACCAATTATGCAGGTAATTCTCAAGCCGGAGGCCTCATGACGAATGATTAAATGGACAATCAAGTTGGGTGAGCACAACATCCAGTTCCTTCCAATAACAACCATCAAAGGCAAAGCCTTAGCATATTTGATTGTGGAAACTACAGAACTAATTGTAGTCGATGATAAACAAAGAATTCGAAGAAACATGGCTGTTGTACGTCGATGGATCATCACACTCTAGAGGCAGTGGGGCCAGAGTCCTACTCATGAGCCCCAAAAAGAAGGACTATCCCTATGCCCCACACTTTAACTTCAAGGCCACGAACAACAAAGCGGAATATGAAGCTTTGAACACAGGCCTTCGAATAGCCAAAGACTTGGGAGTTTGAAGGCTCAAAATATTCAGTGATTTCCAAATTGTGGTCCTTCAAGTCAAGGGGGAATATGAGGCTAGGGAATGAGCTTACAACATTACTTCGAAGTGGTGAAAACCATCCTCGAACATTTCCACTATTATACCCTCACTCAAGTTTCTCGGGAGAAAAACCACAAAGCCAACGACATGAGCAAGTTGGCTTTGTCCGACTTGGACTTACAATCCCAAGGGAACTTAATGGTGGAAACACTGAGTAAACGTAGCTTCGAAGAAGAAGCAAAAGTGATGGTGGAAGAAAAAAAGTCGTGGATAACACCTATCATTAGCTATCTTTGAGATAGTCTCTCCCGAAAGATGTCATCAAAGCAAGGAAATTTAGGCTAAAAACACCCAAATATGTGATCTACGAGGATGTGCTTTATTATCGAGGTCATCTATAACCACTTCTTCATTGCATAGCCCTCCATGAAACTGATTATATGATCTATGAAACTCATGAAGGAGTCTGCGAAAGCAACCAATGGGCTCACTCAATAGCTAAGAAGCTCCTTCTTGCCCGAAACTACTGGCCCAAGATGTTTGGTGAGGTTAACAAGCACATCCAAGCCTGCCATTAGTGCCAAAGGCATGCACCAATCACCTATGTCCCCCAAAGAGAAATTATAAACATAAATAGCTCTTGTTCATTTGACAATCGAGGATCGATCTAGTGGGTCCTTTCCCAGAGGCCTCATGCAACTTTCTATACTTGATTGTGACCATGGACTACTTCAGAAAGTGGGTCAAGGCCGAAGGCCTAATCGGTGTAAAAGGGAAAGCTGTGATTGATTTTTGCTAGAAGAATATCATATGCCATTTCAGGATCACTTGAACCATCATAGCGTACAATGAAACCCATTTCACCAGTGACCCATTCAAAAACTGGTGTAAGGAATACAAGATTCTCCAGAGAGTCACCAGCATTTATCACCAATAGGCACGTGGAGGTCACAAATTGAACCATTGTCGAGGCTCGAAGGAGCAGGCAGAAATTGGATCAACAAAATACCCATCGTGCTTTGGTCATTTCGAACAACAGAATTATCTGCTATAGGCGAAACCCCTTATAACCTAGTTTACGGTTCAGAGATGGTTGTCCCCACGGAGATAAAGTTGCACACCTTTCCAAGGTTTACGATAAGTAACAAATTCTAGGAGGTCAATGATAAGCAACGCCATTTGGATTTGGACCTTCTCGAAGAAGAAAAAAGAGAAGACCTCTCTCCACAAAGCTAAGGTCCAAGAAAGGGTCAAGTGGTATCACGATCAGAGGGTTTGAAAGGTCCATTTTTTCTTGGGAGACCTTGTAATGAGGAGGAATGAGAAAAGCCAAAAATAACCCGAGGGGAAGTTGTTAGCAAATTGGGAAGGACCCTACCGAGTCTTTGAATCCGGCCTGAAGGCAGTTACATGTTGGAAACCCCCAAGGTGAACCGATTCCATGCAGATGGAACGTTTGAACCTTAGGAGTTATTATTCCCCCAAAATCCCAGTAGACCCGGCGAGGCAAGAAAATAGCTCAAACCAGAGTAGCTATACGTCGAAGGATACCCTAGACGAAATAGTGTTGTAAGTCGATAATGTTCCATTGTTTTTAGTCATTTTCTATTTGAAGTCTATTTTTTATAATTATTTCTTGCTCCTAAGATTTAAAAGACACATCGACACAAGGGATAAAAAATTCCCCACACTCCTCAAATCGGAGCACTACATATTCGAAGGGCCAACACAGCCTGTTAATATTTTGGGGCCAAAATCCCCTTAACGAGCATTAAGCACCACTCGCTTCAACTCTCCCTCGACCTTTTCCTCATCTTTAAAATCCATTTCAATGATTCTTGATTCTCCCTGATGGTCTGCTCTATGGTGGGAATTAGACACTGTTGGTACTCCCTATTCCGTTTGTTCCACTCTTCTAGTTTTTCCTTGGCGGCAGTAAGGTCCACACGAGCCACTTCTAGGTTATCTTTATAATTTTTTGCGACAATAGTGCTCGATGACCTCGTTTGGTTGAGAGGACAACACCCCCCAGAAGCCTTGTGAGACTTGGCAGCAGCGATGCACGCATTGTGAATCTTTTCAAGGACATCATTGTGCTAGGATTCGAGGAGACGATAATCCTTTGAGAGCCTATCCTTAGCCACGGCTAAAAGGTCCCTTTCCTCCTACAAATGGGTAGTTTCTCGTGAAGTTCTTTTTGCCTCTCACGAAGACCATTATGCCAAAGGCTAAGTTCCTTGTGGGTAGCTCGAAACTCTTCTTCAAGTCAGAAAGATTTATACCAAAATTGTGAAGCCTTGATTTGGTGCTTCCACACCCACTATTTGATCCGGTGATGACATTCTTTCATAACTTGAAAAAAGAAGTCAAAGATGGTACCCCTTTGTAGTTGGGGAGGGGGTAAAGTACTAAGTCTAGGGTCTACGAGTGACAAAAAAAGTAGAAACATGTAAGTTAAGAAACTAAGACTTTCATTAATAATGAAAAGGTAGGAATTAAATTTGAATCCCTAAAAGATATAATTCATACATTTTCCTCTACACTACGATCTGCCTGAGTAAAGCTTAAAGGGGTAGGCCCGCGTTGAGACTTTGGAAGTGTCAAAGGGTCCGGTTCACTCAATTTTTTATCTCCATCCACCTCGAGATGATGGATCTCCTCCGCCAAAAATAATTTTCCAGAGCCCTTAAAGTGATCGAGCAGTGGGAGCTTGATGCCCCCGTCCTGTAAGGACTTCCACCAAAGATGGTTCAGCTATTCTGGCTTGGTGTTGTTTCTGTGGACATCTAGCACATTTACATATTCGATGGGGAGGGCCTTGTGAATAGAGTGGACAAGATTATTTTGAGTGAGCCCCACCAAGGCTTTGGAGAAGGACGAGAAGAAGTCCCGAAACCCATGGCTCGGTGTTGTTTCTGTTGCTCGGGAGAATGAAGGCTGGCCAGCTTGGCATTCTCATTGGTAGGCCTTCGACAACTTAGTTTTGGGCTCCTTCATATGGACATCCTTGTAAAGGCCCATCTTTTCCAACGCCTCTCTGTTTTTAGAGCTATCATCGTCAATTCCGCCTCATGATCGGAGGCTACTCTATTCATTTTTCCCTCATGATTGGAGGCCACTTTCTCTAACTCCCCCTTATAGTCAGAGGCAACCTTCTTCAGCTCTTCCTTGAGCTCACTCATTTTGGCCTTATGATCCCAAAACTTAGCAGTAGCCACTTAGGCTTTCTTGGCCTTTGCCACAAAGGTCCGGAAAAGGGAGTCCATAGTAGTCAAGACAATGGCCGCATTTGAGACGAAAGATGAAGTAGGATCAATTGCACCTGGAGAGGTGGGGTTACCCTCCCCCCAAAAGATGCCCAGCTTGAGACTCGACATTCTTGAAACCACCGACTTGGGATTGACAATGATATTCTCGTCAGTTCATTGCCTTTGGGGGGGAAGGGTTGTGTAAAGAAGCCCCCTCCCAAAACCGCTTGTTATTTGTTGAGTTACCAGGGGCCTCCAGCTGAACCTCCGAATGGGACTTATTTGGATCGGTGCCTGGACCAAGGGCATGAAGTGAACCCCCGGGTTGGTTTCCTAAAAAACCATCTCCTCCTCCTCCTCGCTTCCGAGACCGAGCAAGCTAGCGAAGTCCACTGAACAACACAAAAGAAAGGAAAATTATTATTTTTAAATAGGGAAAAGGAGAGAATCTTAGTTAAGAAAAAAATCTAAGATGGAGTAAACACCTTCTTGTGGGGGTGGAGTGGGGGGAGGGATTCTTGGAGGGGCCTCCTGCGACATTATCTGGCTCTAGGGCCTCCTAAGTAGTCTAAGCGGACCTTGAAATAAGCTGGGCATGCCACGAAGGGTTAACTTTTGCCTTCTTTTTCCTTGGTTTTTTTGGGGCCCCATTATTCGCAACCAAAGAGGCCTTCCTCTTAGCCTTCTTAGGCTTATCACCCTCAACCACTTTCTTTTTTCCTTTCCATTTATCTGAAAGGGGCTTTCGATAGATCCACTGGAGGAGGGGGTTTGATCTAAAAAAGCTCTTGGTTGGAGATCCACTCGTAGACTTCCTCCAGCCAGACATAGTCGCAATTTCTAGAAACATCAAAAGGCTTTCCTAGAAACCTTCCCTATCTGCTATCACACTATCCGGAGCAGAATAATTAGCATCATTCTCGAACTAGGGATTCAAATTCCACCCTGGAATATAGTAGTTCTCAGCTTCACTGTCGAAAGTATAAATGGAGGGTTAGTGCCACCCCTTGCAGTTCAAAGAAATCTTGATAGGATGATTGGAAAACCTATTGCTAAGGGTCAAGATCCCACTAATCTTCGTGTCTCCATGCATCATGGCTCCACTAGTCGAAAGGTAGTAGAGAGACCTAAACAGTTAGCAGCTGGGGGTTATACCTAAGCAAATACACCAAGTCATGAAAGCCATAATAATGAGTATGACATTCAAATGGAGTTAAGCTAGGATAACATGGTGCTCCTTGAAAAGACAAGATAGGATAGGGGGTAAGGGAAAACAGAGCTCGAACTTGAAGTGGAGCTCATAAACGGCGCAGCTCCCATGTCTCGTATCCCTAGGGTTTTTGTCTTCTGGAAGAACCTCCAACCACAGGTCCTCCAGAAGCGTAATTGAAAGGGGAAGGGATGGTAGTAGTTGGGATATTTCCTTGGGCACTGGCTAATCTTTTCAAAAAAGAAAGGTTAACCCTTTTTATCCTTATGAACCCTAGCCTCCCTTGGAATTCGTGACCTCAAAGTGACCCACTTACGATGGTACCCCCCTTGGTGGAACTGGGCCTTTGGAAGAGCTCTCTCCGCCTTCCCTACTAGCTGAATTCATACAAGTGGGAAATGACTGAACGTCGTTGAAATCTTGGAGGCGAGAGTCCTCAACCCCGCCGTTGGAGGAAATGGCTGGAAAATGGGCCAGAATTTAGCTCTGTTCCCCCAACGATGTTTGTAACATCTTAGTAAGAGAAAGAAAGAAGATCAGGTAAGGGGAAACTTACTGGTTCTTAGCCGGAGTTTGGTCGTAGTCCTCTGAAAGTGTTAGCAAGGAGAAAGCACCTTGAGCTGCTCTGAGAGAGAGAGAGGAGGAGGAGAATTTAAAATTTGAAAGTGATTTAGGTAAAGAGTAAATTAAAGTGTTGGGAAGCTCCTTATATAGAAGAAGGAATAAATGGTAATGATTACCTCGGGCCACCACGTAATAAGTAAATACGTGGGTAAATGGGCTACGTGGGTGAGAAATCCCAGGAAATTATGGGGAAAGTGGTGCACGTAGAACCCAACTTGGACTTCATACGCTCAGAAATAAAAGTGAGCATCACACTATCATGACCTTTCCAAATCTCACCTTGAAACCAAACTCATGGATTCTAACACAGATTAGAAGGCTGAAGATTGAATCCCACATTCCTAACTACCGAGATTCAAAGGTCCTGTGATTCTGACACAGATTAGAAGGTTGAGGGTAGAATACCCTATTTTTTACTACTGGGGCTCAAAGGCCCTTGGATTCTAAAACAGATTAGAAGGGTGATCCCCTAATCGGAGATGTAAGTGAGGTTAGAGCCAGAAACTTGGGCTCTAACATAGACTAGAAAGCTGAGGGTCGGACCCCCGACACATTAATCCGCTCAAACAACAAACTCGAAGCTAACCTAGAGGATTTCAAACCCACCCCTGCAACAAACCCTTAGTACATCACAGGGGCACACAAATTGTACCCCTAGAGCAGTATGGAATCTAGGAAGGTAAAGCCTGGCTCAACCGCTAATTTGAAGTGAACCTATCAAAAGGCAAATCATCGAATTCATGGAAGTGGGCACAGATTCGAACCCAAGGCTTTGGGATAAATTTGAAGGTCGAACCCTCAACTTTCCAGGGGCTTATTGATAATGTGTAAATTCGCACTAGGCCCAAGTGCCTAAGTATGGCCATCCTAGGTCTATAACATTACCCATTGGGTAATGACCTTTCGGCCGGCCCAAGGGAAAAGTACTTGCTCCACAAGAAAATAAAATATTTTCTGTACTTGCCAACCCATATAAAGGCTAAAGGTAACCCTACACACTTAACTATTCATTCCTAATTACACTTTTGTAATTCTATTTGCTTACTTGACCGTAAAAGCCTCTTTCCCCCGGACACCTTGGGTGGGTATGTCTTGCAGATTCAGGCCACAGACGGCAGTGCAACGACGGTGGTAAATTGGGGCACATCACCCAAGAAGTTGGCCTAGACTGGATGTGTCCAATTATACAACACTTTAAACATGGCCTCCTACTAACAAACAAGAATGAAGCACAAAAAATTGAGCTTAAATAACCATCATATAGCTATGTGGAAGGGGTAGTCTACAAAAAGGGGTACCTGATACCATGGCTCAGATGCATGAGACCTCACCAAGCTACCCTTATTGTTCGAGACATGCATAGGGAATGGCGCGGCTCACGACAAGGAGCCCGCATTTTGGAAAAAAATGATACTACACTCCGACTATTACTGGTCAACAGTGTTTGAAAATGCACATGCCTATGTCCAAAAATGCAAGACCTGTCAGCTCGATGCAATTGTCCAACAGAAACTACAATTAGAAATGACATGAGTTTACGGCGCATGGCCATTTGACGAATGAGGAATTGATATTGTGGGACCATTCCCATCTGAAACAAAAGGAGCAAAATTCATCATGATCGCTGTTAATTACTTCATCAAATGGGTAGGAATAAAGCCCTTGAACAAAATCATAGTTAAAGTATCAAATTCATTCATCTGGAATAATATAGTCTTCTATTTTGATATACCTAGAACAATCATATCAGACAACGAGGCCCAATTTGCAAGCAGGTTATTCACTTTGGTGGCCCACCCATAAGCTAAGGGTCAGGTTGAGGTAAAAAACCATATGTTGGTCCAAGGAATCCAAACAAGGCTGGAAGGTAAGCAAATCTTATGGGTTGAAGAGCTACAACCACCCTCTAGGCTTATTGGACTATGCCCAAAACCCCAACTTCAAAAACCTCATTCAATCTAGTGTATGGCCATGAAGTTTTCATCCACACAGAAGTAGGAATCCTAGGCCCAATAACCATTGGCTATGATGCAAACAAAAAAAACAAGAAAACATTAGAGCTAACTCATATGTTCTTGAAGAACGTATGCAGATTGCTACGATCAGGGAGGCAAGATATAAGGGGAAAAAAACTAAGTCATGCAATAACAGAGCCAAAACCACTTCCTTCAAGGTGGGAAATCTTGTACTGAGAAAAATATGAAGCTATCTTAGTCGAGAATATGGGAAAACTCTGCCCAAATGTGAAGGTCCCTACAAAGTCATAGAAGCCTACAAGTCTAACAAATACTCACTAGCCACAATGGACTGAACACTCGACCCCAATACGTGGTATGTGAACAACCTTAGGAAATACCATGTGTACCTAGGGTTCCTATAAGGATGTATTGTACACAGGCCTTGACATGATCGTAGGCCCCACTTTTCAATTCTGCATCGCGATACCATCACAATTGTACATACATAAAATGAAAAAAGTCTTCTTGGAAGAAAAAAATCATGTGTCCAAAAACTAAACATACAAATAGGTGAAACAACCAACCCACGACTTCAGCAAGAAAATCACCTGTGGCTTCACACAAAATAGGAAAGTAGCCCACTTCGCGACTTAAGCATAAAAATCATATGTGACTTTGCCAAAAATAGGTACATCACCCACCCCGCGACTTAAGAGGGGAAATCACTTGCAGTTTTGAGTTCTAGATGGATCTATCATTTGAGCTAACTCCTAGTTCACGTCATTCAAGCATAAACTTCTTGTTAATATCTTATAACCTTACATTCAGACAAACTTGAGAAGTATACTTGGATTGCCATTAAAAAGTAGAGGCTCTAGACACTTAAAAGTCCTTCCTGACAACCGCCAACTTCTCATATACCTTCTCGATGTGAACCGAATTCTTCACTTGAGTACTATACTTTTGCTCTAATTATGCAACCTTGTCAGCCATGAAACTCCTCTAGTCTTCTTCTTGACTACACAACCCAGCCAATTTCATTTGTTGTTGATTGTTTGCCAATACTTGTTGCCTGCAGACATCTTCCGAGCCTATTCTAATTCGGAACCACAGTTAAAAAATTAAACCTTGGGGATCATCCATAAGATGACCCAACAACCACTAAGAAGGGGTGTGTATATTCAAATGTGTACATTCAAATGTGTAGATTAACTCACGGAGAAGTTGGACACTTCGTAAAAATTAGAACACATAGGCAGTTTCATTGTTGGACGTAGTGGTAGAAGAAACACATGAATCACCTACGCGCAATGATTTCAACCAAACCACAACCTATATAAAGAAATTCGAAACCCAAGGACAAATAAGCTCAATGACAAAAGATAGTGCTATTAATACATACTTCAACAACGGAAGCACGATAAACATCAAAACATTCCTCAAACATCAAAGCCATTTAAAAAGAATACATCATCCCTAACAAAGTAAAAGCGTTTAGTTACAAACTAGTTTGTCTGGTTCAGGCTAAGAAGCGACACCCTCATCAATCTGCTTAACCTCGTAAAGTATTCTTCTTTTAGCCACAACGCCAAAGGGAAGATCAATATGTTAATCAACCTTGCATGAACAAATCAATTTCAGAATAAGAGGTTAGCTCAAGCTCTCTAGATAGTCTATCAGTGGAAAAGAGTTACCATGTTCAAACACCTTTTCCTTAAATATTGTATCCATCTCTCTGTTACGCCAGCTAAGACCCTTGTGTACCTCTGATGCAATGGTCATTTCTTCACAAATCTTAAGGTCAAAATATAAAAATAATCATATCCAAGATATTTACCAACAAAATAGGAAACAACAATAATTTCCTTAACCATTTTGAAAAACCCTCTAGTCTTCAAAATTCTATTCATTAGAGTCCTCACATACCCTAGGGTGTTAAAGCCTACACTTTGTAAGTGGGAATTCTCTTCTTGGAAACGCACATTATTTTCTTTGGCTAGCCGGAGACTCTACTAGACAACCTCAATCTAATTCCTCAAACCATTGTCTTCTTTTTCACTTTAGGCTCTAGATCCTCCAACTCCCACTGTCTTGGACCCAAGGTCGTCAAACCATTCAAAACATACACATAGGGTAGAACTTTAAACTCGGACACAAATTAAAAGCACAACAATAATGATATCACCCACTGGCGAAATATACTTGATCACACTTAAATCACCATGAAGCGAGGCAACTATGCTGCCATCGTCATCTTCTGTCTTACTACGGTGGCTACTGCAAGAATGTTGCTGCTTCTCTGACGAATCAGCTTGCTTGCTTACAACACCCTCAAAAGAATGGTCACACCTATAAGGCAATGAATCTCTACGCCTTTTATTCGTAGCTTTCTGTCCACCTTCTGGATAGGATATTTAATGACCACTATCTACCATACTGGTATCTTGAGGAACAAGGATGAAGTCATCAACTTCAACATTCAGAACAACATCCAAGATGTCAGTCTCACCGTTGGGATGACAAGTGCTAAAAATGGAAATGCTAGAAAGACTCATCTAAGTAAACAAAGCAAAGCAAAGATAACATCAAAACTACTTCACATGAATCATCATATATAATCACGCTACATGCATTTCATAAATCATAACAAGTGACCACAAATTACAGGTTTCAGACCATGACATCAAAAACACATGGAATCTATTAGCGACCAATCTATCTACAATATCCATATCCAGTTTGGCCCTACGGACGGTTGCCTTATCTTTGGGAACACGATAGTTCCACTTACTAAACAAGGTGTTGCAATGATCACTTCCTTTCACATATAAATATATTTTGCTTCCATACACCAACTTTGCTAGGGAAGTAAGTTACCAACTCCATCCTAGGTACAAACAGATAAAACATATATTCATCACATTGTTTTTCATCCAACAAAGATGATATAACAGACAGATATATCAACACCAGGAACTAACTCAGCCCCATCACATGACCTTTTAAACCCTATTATAATAGCCATTTACCTCAGGTTACTTGACATAAGGCCACCCCATAAATCTTCAATACTTGGAACATATGACTAAGTACAGGATGAGACAAGAAATATTTCGGATCTTATTCGTAAACTGATGTGAACCAATTGGAAGGACAACAAATGCTTTCCCAGGGCTATGGAACCCTAACCAAGAACCGATTCCAAAAAAAGGGTACACATGTTTAAAACTATCAAATTGACTTGGGCTAAACTATCAAATTGACTAGGGCTCAAGTATTAATTAAAACAAAACCTCATGCAGGTCGTCAATCCACTCGAGTGAAAGGAACAGCTAGTAGTGTAGACATGTAACTGTGAGGGGGTTGGTATTTTCAACTAATAACTACAAAGCATACAATTAATAAACCAGTAAACTATTTATACTAAGCACTTGGGAATCATTTAACAGCATGGTAGTTCTAATGCTTCAATCCTTGTATCATTCACATATAGGCATACAAAAGACCTATCAGTGTGTTTACAACACGTGGTGTGGCCGATGGCATACACTTCCCCGACCCCTGCCAGTGTGGGTGCGCTCGCAACCCTCCATCGGCACCACCATCGTAATTAGGGGAGCACAACGAGGTCTGACCATTGTTAAATGTTTGTTTCTCCCACATGTTATTACATCACTGGCTTCCACCACGAATGCAACTACTCCCCTCGGGTCCTATATACGCTAGGCCCAAAGTTTGTAGGCACCTTATCTGTGACACTAGGGTTTCAACATAACACCTAGCTTGCTACTATTCACTATCTCTACCCGCAACCTCTCGGACAACAGTTACAAAGTCAGCTAAGACTGGTGCAATGGAAAATAGGTCAGAGTATTTTTGAATCCCCCGAGCACACACCCACATGGGCGCATTCTCCCCTACCCATTCTAACATCCAGGGATCTCTTCCCAAGGGGACATCAATAACTGCACCATACATGAATACAGCCCAAAGTGTGTGCTTATATACGGTGTAATATTCATGCATTTATAACATTCTGAACAATCACAATAATATCATAAACACAATGATAAGATGAATCTAATAAATCTCATAAAGCATTCAGAACATACCAAATGCCAAAATGAATCCCAAACTAAACTAACTACTCCCTAGACGTGGAATTCAAATATGGATTTGAACTCCACATCTTTGGAAAAAAACAAGAAGAAAGAAAATAAAAGATTACAAAACCTACAAAAGGAACTCCTTCCTTCTCTCCAAGCTCTCTCCTCTTCAAATGTGTTTCCATATATGTTCCAATTTTTCTAAATAAGTAGATTAGGGTCCTATATATACTAGTAAGAGATTGGGCCTAAAAATAGGCCCAAAATAGGTCAAAAGTAGCAAAATCCTAGGTCAGCTGCCATGGTTTCACGGACCGTCATGGATGCCACGGCCTGTGAAGTATGCATAGCCACGGGATGCTAGATCTACCATGGTGCGTGAATGTTCATAGCTGCGGCCCATGGGATCTGGCGCGGTCCGTAAAGCTAGGATCGTGCCACGGTCCATGAAGGTTTTCACGGACCACAAGCAGCATGCGATTTTTGCTCATAGTTTTCCCGTAGTCCGTGAAAGTTTTCACGGACAGCGAACAACTTGTGGCTTTTGTTCAAAAATTTTATCACGGCCCATGAAGATTTTCACGGCATGCCAATAGTTTGTGGTCATACTCAGAAGTCTTCTCACTGTCTGTGAATCATGCATAGCCATGGGACACCAGATCAACCACGGTCCGTGAATGTTCATAGCCGCGGCCCATGGGATCTGGCGTGGTCCGTGAAGCTGGGATCGTACCACGATCCGTGATGGTTTTCACAGACCCCAAGCAGTATGCGGTTTTAGCTTAGAATTTTCCCGCAGTCCATGAAGGTTTTCCCAAAAGATAAGTGACAAAAGATCGGAATAAAACCAAACTTACTTTTCCCAAAAGTATTCCCAAAAGCAATCAAAGAGCAATCCTCAAGCAAAACAATCCACCAAGAAAATCCAAAAGTCGTCGACTTGGTTGCAACATAGGGATAACGCAAGATTCTTGACCTAGTTGCAACCAAGGAATCTAATGTGACGTTAACCTAGTTTCTTGTTTCTTTTTTCACTCATTTTTTTCTCTCAATTTCTCTCATTTTACCTAGGAGCTCTTTCAAATTTTATCCCACAAAACGTGCTCACCTCTCACCTTTTTCCACACGGCTTCTCACTTTTGCCTAGACTCGTAAGTCTAGCAGGGTCAAGCCTCTCACTTTTACCTAGGCCTTTTGACCTATCCAAGCTTTTTCCTCATGTTACCCAAGTCATTTTTTTGTGTGTTTCGACTGATCTAGGTTTTAATTTTTTTATTTCATTTTTCCATTTTTTTTATGTAGTACAAAATTGCCCCAAAAGTGAGCTCCATACTACAAAAGATAAGCAACAAACCAATACACCACCAAATCCTAAAGCCACATTCCACATGTAAACTACAATCCTAGCATAACTTGCAAACCGCCAAATTTCCAAAAGAATCCCAATCACAAGTAACCAAAATCTACCAAGAAAAACAAACAAAGCATGCATACACGAAGAAATCCATGAATGAGAATTCCTAAGCACTCACTAATCCCTTCCCCACACTTAAATAATGCATAGTCACTTATGCATTTTCATGTCAAATCAAAGGTGAAGTAAGGAAATTAGTGATGAATTCCTCGTGACTCCATGAAGATGAATGGTACCGAAAGAAAAAAAAACCTGCATCCAAGTATTGAAGATTTAATGCAAGAGAATACTTGAAAAATTCTTAACGCAACAGAATACTTGGTTTTGTAAAGTTTCACTAGTTTTTGAATAATTGGTTAAAGCTTCAAGTATCTCTTCACATGTAGACTTGGGGGGGTGAGATCGGTTTGGGTGAGTCGTGGTAAATGAACCACTCTCGCTCCCTCCGATCTTGCTGAACTGCAAGTTCCATCTCTCTCTCGTGGTTACTTAACCACAAGCAACACTCTGTAGGGTGATTGAAATGACACACCCTATAAAGTTTCATCTCTTGAGTTTCATTGCCCCACATTATCATAATCAAAATAAAAAGGAAACTGTGGCCAAAACTCCACTCTCAGTGAACAAAACAAATAAAAATAATAATAAAAGACACTACTAACTACTCTACTAACATGCCATGCTTAACTAACACTTGAACTAAAAAGCATTCCCGGCAACGACGCTAAAATTTGACCTGCCCCCGACCCGGTCACCTTTTAAAAATACGAGCTGAGGGACTTGTGGTTAAATATAGAGATGATTTATATTCTGCACCCATTCTTACTGCTAAGCTACCAAGGGGTAGTAAGCGGCAAGCCCTGGGTTTGTCCACAAGGATGCTAGGGCTCAAGTATTAATTAAACCACAACCTTGTGTGGGTCGACAATCCACACGAGTGAAAGGAACAGCTAGTAGTGTAGACATGAAACTGGAAAGGAGGGGGTTTGGTATTTTCAACTAACAACCACAAAGCATGCAATTAACAAATGAGTAAACTATTTATACTAGGCACTCGGGAATCATTTAGCAGCATGGTAGTTCTAATGCTTCAATCCCCGCTTCATTCACATATAGACACACAAAAGACCTATCAGTGTGTTTACAACACGTGGTGTGGCCGATGGCATATACTTCACCAACCCCTGTCACGGTGGGTTCGCTCGCAACCCTCCATTGGCACTGCCATTATAATTAGGGGAGTACAACGAGGTCCAATCTTTGTTACATGCCTATTCCTCCCCCCATGCTATTACGTCATGGGCTTCCACCATGAATGTAATTACTCCTCTGGGTCCTATATACATTAGGCCCAAAGTTCGTAGGCACCTTATCTGTGACACTAGGGTTTCAACAAAACACCTAGCTTTGCTACTATTACTATCTCTACTCGCAACCTCTCAGACAACAGTTACGAAGTCAGCTAAGATTGGTGTGATGGCAAATAGGCCAGAGCATTCTCGAA
The DNA here is from genome assembly GCA_037428765.1 of Rubia yunnanensis. Lineage (NCBI taxonomy): Eukaryota > Viridiplantae > Streptophyta > Magnoliopsida > Gentianales > Rubiaceae > Rubia > Rubia yunnanensis. Next base: position 58,910,168 of record CM075068.1, read on the forward strand.
TCCCTCGTGCACACACCCATGCAGATGTATTCTTCCCTACCCATTCTAACATCTAGGTTTCTCTTCCCAGGGGGGCATCGATAATTGCACCATACATGAATACAGCCCAAAGTGTGTGCTTATATATGGTGTAATATTCATGCATTTATAACATTCAAGAACAATCACAATAATATCATAAACACAAAGATAGGATGAATCTCATAAAGCATTTAGAACATATCAAGTGCCAAAATGAATCCCAAACTAATCTAACTACTCCCTAGACATGGAATTCAAATATGGATTTAAATTCCACATCTTTGGGAAAAAGCAAGAAGAAAAGAAAAGATTACAAAGCTATAAAATGAACTCCTTCCTTCTCTCCAAGCTCTCTCATCTTCAAATGTGTTTCCAAATATGTTCCAACCTTTTTAAATGAGTAGACTGGGGTCCTATATATATTATTTAGAGATTGGGCCTAAAAATGGGCCCAAAATAAGTCAAAAGTAGCAAACTCTAAGTCGGCCGCCATGGTTTCACGGACCGGTACGAATGTCACGGTCCTTGAAGCATACATAGCCACGAGATGCCAGATCTGCCACGATCCATAAATGTTCATAGTTGCGGTCCTTAAAGTTGGGATCATGCCACGGTCCATGAAGGTTTTCACAGACAGCAAGCAGCATGCAGTTTTTGCTTAGAGTTTCCAGTGGTTCAAGAAAGTTTTCACTGACTACCAACAGCTTGTGACTTCTACTCTGAAATTTGTCACGGCCCGTGAAGGTTTTCATAGACTGCCAGTAGCTTGTGGTCTTTCTCAGAAGTTTTCTCACGGTCCGTGAAAGTTTTCATGAACCGGCTCCAAACTTAGCCAAATTCTTTAACTCTTCATCCCCTTGCTTCACGGCCCAGTGCTTTTATCACAGCCCGACGCTGATGTGCCCATTTTATATGGTTATATTAGGACTTTTAAGACTCACTTTTGTGCTCTAGATATAAAATTTTTCCTTGAAATTCTCTAAGGAGAGTTAAAAGCGACTTTTACGCTTTTATTACTTTTCTAGAGAATTTTGTGTGATAAGGCAATTTGTTTGAAGATTTTAAAGAATACCTTTGAAGATTTAAAGACTTGAAGACTTGTATTTGAGCTTTTGAAGACTTGAAGAATTGAAGAAAAGTGAAGTGAAGAGGAGAACTTGAAACAAAAAGAAGAAATAAATCAAGATTCTGAAACTGGGCTCGGTCACAACTCGCGACAGACGTATGGCCATAAAATTTCTTACTTTTTTGTACTATAAATACTCACCTTATCCTCTCCACTTGATAACCTTTTTCTTCCTACGATTTTATGGGTTGAAAAACCCTAGTTTTCCTTTCTTTCTTTTCTTAGTTTTTGTAGGTTAATCATGTCTTTTAATTATCTAGGTTGTTTAATCTTGGGAGCAATTGATTGAGACCTCCTTGCTAATTTTTTTTAGACCTCCTTGCTAATTTCTTGAGAATCATATCTATCTATTTATTGCTTTTGCTATTGTGCATTTATTGAGCTTTGAATGTGAATTGTTAATGGCATTAATGTTGTTGGAAGTTTGAGCATATTAATTGCTTGTATGATTACTTGTTAGGGTTGGGAGAAAGTAGCTAATTCTCTCCTCTTTTAATATGGAATCCAGGAGCATGAGTTAGAGCTTCTTAATGATGTTAATGTGTTAATAGTTGCTAGATGAATGTGATGATGTTGAACTCATTGTTATATTTGTTACTTGTAGCAAATGGGATAGGTCAATGAATGTCGATCGTTCTTGACTAATCTTGTGTAAATGCATGAATTGGTTAAATGCTTAGACACAGTGTACTGTTTATAAGTGTTGCCAAGCTTGTTGATTCTTCATACTCAATGCCACCAATGAGATACTTTTAGTCGTGTTTTGACTAAGGGAGTTATTAGTGAGGTTTGACAAGATATGTCAAATTCACTCTTGCAAACTACTATCTACGAAGGATAGAAGATTTATCTTCACAACAAGTAGTGGTATAGTGACTAGATTTTGTCATTAGTTCTTAAAGCCTTTGTTATTTAGCATTCATGTGTTCTTAATGCTATGTTTTACTTCATTTATGACATGGGTTGTTTGAGAATAGGAAGTGTTTGTATGATTTAAGTGTTAGGGTGTTGGGGAAGTGAAGAATTCCTTAGCTCTTTGGCATGAAAACCGAAGAACATGAACTTAGAACTTCTTGTGCATAATGTGTTGTGATTATTGCTAGATAAGTATGTTAATGTGGATTTTTATCATATTTATCCTATAGATGCTACGGAAGGTTGAACCTTGAATGTGGTTTGTTCTAGGTTTTTCCTAATGAATGCTATGTTTGATTAAATGACTATGTCTTTGGAAGGCATGTTGTTATCAAATCTATGGTCCTTCGCGTGAAATGTCGTTGATGAAATACCTCTATGGTGTTGTTTTCCTAGAGTGATTGTCAACGAGATTTGTAAATGGTCGTTATTTGTCTTTGAAAATTACTATTAAGAAGGAATGAATGGTGATCTTCGAATGAGAAGTGATAACATTCCCCATAGGTAACAAATGTGATAGAATGAGTGAATGGTTCAATGATTTACATTTGGTTTGGAAGTAGATGTCAATTGCCCCCAAGGCTTTGTCTTTTGTAGTTTTAAACCATTTTTCTTAGTTTGTTTGATGATTAGCATAGTTACTTGACTTTGCTAATTATCTATTCTTTTAATTCATAACTTAGGAAAACCAACCAACCGAAACCCCCCCCCCCCCATACTTGCTTTTATATGTATATATATATATATATTTACTTCTAGCATAATATAAACCTTATATGTTTAAACACTTAAGAAAATCCCGCTTCTTCGTGGATGACCCCAATTTGCCACTATCTACTTAGTTGTAGTTAGTAAGCATTTAGGGCTTATAAATATTAACTTTGAGAGGTATGACGACGACCTCCCAGGTGCCTTACCTCGTGAAGGTTTCATGCTGGTCTCGTGCAGTTCTTCACGGAACCTCTGGATTCTTGTGTAGTGAGGGTTGTGAAGATTGTCATGGTCCGTTGGTGATTGACCATGCAAAGTCCGTGACCGGCCACTGGTGCTTCATTGGCTGAACTTTGTTTGCTTGTCATCGATGAACCATTAGTCTGAATCGGGAGTTCTAGTAGTTGATTTCATAGTACTCTAGAAGATGAATCCAATGGAATCAGCCTAGAAGGATAGTTATTCTTGGATCATTCTCGGACTAAGGAAGCACTCCTTGAACCATGTTTCACCATTTTTTCCTTTAACCGTCTTCAACTCTTCAGCCTCTTGCTTCACGTCCCGATGCTTTTGTCACGGCTCGGAGCTTTTGTCATGGCCCAACGCCTTGCCTCGTGAAGTTCTTATGCTGGTCTCGTGCATGTCTTCATGGAACCTTTGGATTCTTCTGTAGTGTGGGCCATGAAGGTTTTCACGGGCCATTGGTGCTTGACCATGCGCGGTCCGTGACCGGCCACTGGTGCTTCGTTAGCTGAAGTTTGTTTGCTTGTCATGGGTGAACCGTTAGTTCGAATTAGGAGTTTTAGTAGTCAATTTCATAGTACTCAAGAAGATGAATCCAATGGAATCAATCTTTAAGGCTAATTCTTCCTTTATTGTTCTCGGACTAAGGCAACACTCTTTGGACCACGAATCATTATTTTCTTCTTTGACCGTCTTGAACTCCGAAGCCGCCTATCTTTGGCTTCAATCTCCTTCTACCATGCATTGATGTTCATGGCCTTTTTCTGCTACCATTCAAATGCGAGTGACCTTCAAATCTTCTACCGTTAAAAGCAAACAGCCTTCTCAAGAATGTAATGTAACAAATAGCATTCACGGGTGACCTACTAAAAGTACTTATAATGAGGACCAAGGAGTCTATGAACACAATATGTCAATAATTACTAATTAAGTATACAAAATGCGGGATTTAGAATAGAAAATCAAACATGGTTGTCGAAACCCCATGTCATGTAAACTCAACTAATATTGCCAAACTGCCAACCAAAAGTAACTAAAAACTATGTCAAACGCATTAGTTAAAGCTTGTGAAATGGTGCAGATCATTGGACATTACCAGTATAAATGAAATTACTTGAAGACAACATGATGATGATTATAAAAGAATATAAACGTAATGCTTACTTGGATTGTTAAACACCTGACAACTTTGGCGACTGACGTATGGAGGATTCATCCAAATTTTGGGATATTTACTCAAGACTTGAAGCTAGACAAAAGGCAAAAAAAATAGGAAGAAGAAGAATGAACAACATTCAACATAAAAACCTATTTGTAAATAGAAGGCTCAAATCTCATTTCCCGAGACATTCAGCTTAGGTGGAAACCTTCTTGATGACCTTCCCAACAATGAACTCACAAGCCAAACATGTTAGAGTCAGCCCAAAAAACATAGAGAAAAAATTATGTTTGCCCACGAAGCTCTCGTGGATTCACACCACATATCAAGCGTACTTGTGAACATTTTCAATCTTCACTTCGTTCCAAGCACCAGTGACAGTGACCATATTGTATAATTTATTGCCCCAAAACATCTTTATTCTTACCCTCAACACTTTGTAACTAGGAGGGGGAGGGATTATGGTATATATATATATACATCCTCAAATATTAGGCTCGACCCACACAAGGAATAACTCAACAAAGTGAGTAAGTTTTTGTATGCCGAAAAGCAACATTGATCGAGAAGATTGTGCCATGTAGTTGACGCTAACCACCTAGAGGAACATCCAACCACTATCAGGAAAATTATGCAAGTGGTTACCACTCTCCCATGATTGATAGAACATGGCCTATGATATATACCCATAGAAGAGTCGTACAAACACCACGATGGCCACGACTAACACGATATGTACATCAGACGACACCCTGACAATGTGGGCTCAAGAAGGCTATAAATAGACGATGGCTTGAGATATCAAGGTAAGTAACAACTGGAAATCATACACAATACACTTAGTATTATAAGATACTGATTCAAGCATCAAAGTCTTTACCTCGGATCCAATCCGAGAGATTTATTGTAGGATCAGAGCATTCATGATTTTTCGCAAGCTGGGATTTTCACTGTTATTTGAAAGGAACAACCATGTCAGTATTCTAGAGGGCACCGCTGCTGAAAACCGCCTCCTCTGGTGGCCCCCATCTAAATCCCACCCCCAACACCCCCTACTCTTGTCCCAGCCTTCCCCAGAGAACTACATTTCACATATAAGAGGTTCACAAATTTTCACTAACAAAGACGATATTTTGAAGACCTTACCGATGAGCTTAGTTTTCAACGTGCTTCATCACTCCCATTTTCTCTTCACCGGTGCCTGAAGAACTTCAGGGTGGTGGCGGATCCTAGCAATGATGAGTCCAGATATGGAGCAACTCAATGAGTCCAGTTGATTTGGTCCTAGCAGTGGTGCTTCTAGTCCTCTGGTATCTAGGTCCAAGCGGTCCAGAGGCGGTAAGTGGCTTGAATACATGGGGGCGGTCCCGACGTCCCGACTGAGAATCCAGATCAACCTAGGGTTTTTTAGTTAACTCAGACCTTAGTCGAGTCAACTTAGATCTAGTCCAGGTCGACTCAGGTCTGAGTTGGGTAAAAAACACTCAGTCAGAGTTGGGTCCGGGTCAATTCTATTTGAGTTGAGTCAACTCGAAGAAGACCCTCTATGCACCGGACATCATTGCGACACGGTAGGTAATTCTAATTTTTTCAGTGATGCGAAAATATCATTTTCATTGGTTTACCTCTCATGAAAGATACAGACAAAGGATTCTCGAATTTCTACTACAATCTAGATGCCATAAAATTATCCAGTGATGTCATGGTCATGAGGGTTGTGGGTCGAGTTATTGTAGCTACACTATAGCTACACAATGTGAATCACTTATCATTGATGTGTCTTTCTCATTACTAGTCTTTGTTTAGTATTGTAATATCTTTTTGTTTTTTGAATATACAGTGGGCTACTTCTCATTAATATGCATAATTGCTATTACAAGTCATTACAGCTTGTGCAACATTGTGTGCATCCGCTACAACTATCCTATCAACTTTTACAACAGTGAATTGCAGAAAAACCATAGTTAGAAATTTTATTTCCCCAACTATCTGTCTGATGTCTGGAGGTACGTCTGAGTAATTTTTGATATAACACAGGCCATTTTCGCAATCCAACCTAATTGTCAGTATTTGTATCCCCTTTGTGCTCTCCTTCTCCATTGCTCCTAGGATGGCTGTTAGTTCAACTTGCACTGTTGATAGGGCTTAAAAGGAGCAGAACCTCGTCCAGCCTTATTCCAATCCAGTAAATTCCGTGCACCAAGATCCTACACCTTTTCCTGTTGATTCGGAAAATATTACGTCTGTATTGATTATTGAGCTCCCCTAAAATAGGTGATTGGCCATCGTGCCTTTCCTTTGCCAGAGCAGATAAATATATCCTACCTTCACTTTCTCTTGAGTTGGGTTTTGTTGCGACTCTGCATGTTGGTGCGATGATTGAGATGTATCGTGCTGGTTTGATGGGTCTCTTCTTCTTTGTGGCCTACCTTTGTTAGCCTCCATTGTCAGGTCCCCGATGATTGCAATAGCATGATCAATTGAGAAATTTGTAAGGTAAAAAATGACCCTATTCCTTACGCACCAAATGGCCCATATTATGTAAAATGCTAGTTCCTTATCTTCCTTTTGTGGTACCAGTTTAAACCATCGACTTAGCCACTCTTTTAAGGATGACGGTTGTCCTCTATTGAAATCCATGCCTAGCCTAATTACCCACCAGACTTTCTTTGTTGGCTCACAATGACAAATCATGTGTTCTACACTTTCCTTGGCTCTTGATAAACCTGGGACCCTCTTTTCATTAGGATTTGTGCGACACAGCCCCTGTATCATTCTCCAGATCAGGAATTTTACGTTCTACCAAATGTTCCCATTCCACAAGGTTTTCTATAGGTTGCTTTCATCTGTATCAGTGTGACTATCTGTTGAAGTTAATGGTAGGAGACTTTCCTTAACCTCGCAAGCGGCAGCCTGATTTGACAGTATATTTTCCTAATAGCTCTTTATCACATACCTTGTAGTCATTTTCCCTTAGGCTATATTACAGAATATGGATCTTGACAATTTCTCAGAAACCATTTTGTGGGAACAACACTGTAATAGTGGCATTCTCTAGGCCTTGTTTGCATCGATAATGTCACTTACTTTAAAGTCTAGATTTGGCAAGGTATCTTGCTCATATCGGGTGGGGTTCAATTGATTTGGTATCCAGTTGGACTAGATGTTCACTTTACTTCCCGTCACAATCTTACACTTCAGTTGTGGTTTGATAAGCTCAATGCCCCAATATCCCCCCCACCCACATCCATATGAGTCTATTGGCTTCTGTTTGGTTCGGAGTGGATCCTGCCTTTGACAGTACTTTTATAGGAAGAACTTGGAAAAAATGACTCCTTGTTCATAAGTATTGACCATGTTTTCCCCCCAACATTGCCTGATTCATTTGTGCAGTTGAGCACATGCCGACCTTTTTTCTATTTCGAGGTGCATATCTTTTTCCATGCTTTCCAGTGTATTCCTCTTCCTTCAGGATCGCCTGCCCATATAAACCTTGCCATGTATCTATCCACCTCCTTTGCAACTGTTGCAGGAATCATAAAGGTTCAACAGTGTATTGGGAGAGTACCGTGAGAACATGTTTGCATAGGGTGATTCTTCCCATGATCAACTTATCACTTTTCCTCCATGTCTCCATCTTTGAGATGATCTTTCGGAGCAAGATTCTGAATAGCTTGACTTTTGAAACTTCGAAGTTCATGTTGTGTCCCAGAAACTTCTCTTGTAGAATTTCGGGTTTGATATTGAAGGTTAGCTTAACTAGATTTGTTGTGAATAAGTCTGCATTTGGGCTTATTAGGAACGATGTCTTGTCAAAAGTAAGCCTTTGACCTGAGTATGCTGCAAACATATTTAGTGTTGACACTAACTTCCAGACTCCTGGCTCCGTGACTTCAAAAAATAGCATTCAATCGTCGACGAACATTAGGTTTGAGACTCTTGGTACTCCTCTACCACATTGTACTCCATTACACAATGTTGGAATGGAGCCGAAGCTATCATTGACGACAATACTTCTTAGCAAATAATAAAAAGGAATAAGGACAATGGACATCCTTGTCTTAGTCCTTGCCTTGGTTCGAATCTCTCCGAGCATTGACCATTGAATTTGATGGCATACATCATCGTAGTGATGCACTCCATAACCCATTTTATCCACTTTTCCCGAAAACCCATCCTCTCCATTATTTTTTCCAGAAAACCCCACTACACTCGATCATATGCTTTGCTCATATCAATTTTCATAGCAGCTATCGCCTTTTTCCCTTTCTTGTGCTTCCTAATTTTTTCTATCATCTCATGCACTATCAATGAGTTTTCTACTGTTGACCTACCCTAAATGAAGGTGGCTTGATTGTTGGAGATTAGATACCCCATTATCTTTTTTAATCTACTGGCCATAATCTTTGATATTATCTAATACGTTACATTGCACAGGCTTATTGGACGTAATTCAGAGGGTCTTGTGGGTACCTTGATTTTTAGGATGAGAGTAATGTTGGTTTTGTTCCACTCCTTTTGCATTTTCCCAGTGGTGAAGAACCCCTTGACTGCTGATGTAATTTCCTCACCCACCTCATTCCAATAGTGCTGGTAAAAGCCTGGCAAAATACCGTTCGGTCCCGGCGACTTCCACTTCCCCATTTGAAAGACCGCTGATTTCACTTCCTCTATTGACAAGAGCTGTAATATTCGTCCATTGCTTCTCACTTATTGTTGGCTTTATTAGCTCCAGGACGTCCGCTAGGATTGACAGACCAAACACATTCAGCGGCATGATGGACTCTTTGATAAAAACCACAATCATATGATCAACACCTAGTTCCCAAAGTTTTCCGGGATCTGTTACCTAGGCCCCTTCGTTATCTATGAGTTCCGTAATATGGTTTCTTCTTTATCTTTTTCGTGCCTAATTATGAAAGTAGGTTGTATTTTTGTTTCCATTTCCGAACCATTCCTCTTTTGCCATTTGCTTCCAGAAATCAAGTTATTGGCCTAGGAGATAATCTAGGTGGTCTGAGCTTTCTTTTGCAGCTTCTAAATTGCCCCAAAGTTGTAGCCTCTTGATCTCATTTCTCTTATGTCGGATCCTGTTTTCGAGACAACCAACATTCTCCTTGCTCCAGTTACTCAATCTTTGCATTGTAGTTGTCAATCTCTAGTTAATTTTCCCCATCGTATTTTTCCGCTGATTTTGCTGGATCCCATATGGGTTCTCTTATTTGTGATTGTGCCACACAGACTGAATAATTTGTTTAACTTCTATTCTATTTACCCAGAAGGATTCAAACTTTGGTTTACCATTTCCAAAAACTCTTCTACCTTGGCAGTGTGCGTTGATGGTTATCGGCCCATGATATGATCTCATAATTGCATGATTATCTAGCCTATACTTTGGGAATAATGTAAGTCATGCTTGGTTTACAAACCCTCTATACAGTCTTTCTAGTATTTGGTCTTTTCCTCTGCGACCATTCAACCATGTGAACCAAAGTCCATGATTTGACAGTTCCTTAAGTTCGAGCAGACTGATCATATCTCTTAAGTCTTTTGTTTCCCATTCTTCAACTTGGCATCCATCTCTCTTGTCTTCATCGCCTGCCACTTGGTTGTAGTCCCCGATAATCAATAGAGGTAAGTAAAAACTAACTAGTGCCCCTTTTAGGTCTTTCCACACTTCTACCATATACTTCCTAATGGTATGCCATACAAAACAGTTAACATCCATTCTTCCCCCCGTTATAGAGGTGATCTTACGAAGTATAAAATGTTGGCAGCTTTTTGCTACCTGTAATTGAATCTCTAGGGTCCATGCTATGCAGAGCCCTCTCTTTGATCTAATGGAATATACTACATGGCATCTAGAGAAATACGACCCATCTAGCCACTTACTTAATCTATTACACTTTGTCTCCATAAGAAATAAAATATTGGGTTTATACGGAGTAACAAGATTGTTCAAAGTGCTTACTGTCAGAAGGTACGTCTGCCCTCTACAGTTCCAACTGAATAGATTCATACACCTGGCAACGATTATTTTGGAACAACCGCCAGAATACCACAGGTGTGTTCTTCACTGCCACTGATCACAGTCGTAAAGACATGCTCATAGGTTCTAGACCCCACTATGACCAACTTTCCCTGCTCCACTCCTTCTGCTAGAGTAAATCATATTTCTGATTAGATTATAATTAATTCTAGATAAGTCATGTTGACTAAGCTAGAGTTCTACTCATATTCCGTTACCTTATTGTACTCTATATATTTCTGTCAGCAATACAATATTACTTACGCAAAATACATCTTGTCATGGTATCGGAGCAGTGTTCTGATTTACACTCTAAAACCTTTTAAAAAAATCCAACCGCCGCTCCTCCTTTCGTTCTCATCATGGCTAGTGAAAAATTATCATTTTATACTCTTCTTCAGATGCTACAAATTAAACTCAATAACACCAATTTTCTTCTCTGGAAATGCCAGATTGAATACGTTCTTTGCCCTCAAAGGCTTTTTGGATATCTCGATGGCTCGATTCCACGCCATCCTCTTCCCACTCTGCCGACGGTTAGTTCAATGGTTTCCTCCTTTGCCACTGCCCTCTGCGCTCCTCCTCCTGATCGCGCGGCTGCTCAGGCGGCTTACAATATAGCCAATGATGCTTATGATCTCTGGATGGATGAAGACCAGAGGGTCTGCAGCCTACTGTTCTCCTCTCTTTCTCCTGGGGTCCTCTCCAAACTTCCGACTTCGTGTGTGACTGCTAGGGATATCTGGGACAGTTTTTGTGCCACTTTTCAGACTAGCAGCATTTCCACCAGTCTTTATCTTTGAGCCGATGCCCATGGTATACGTAAGAGTGGTACTGTTCATGAACTTCACTTACAGTTTAAAGACATTTTTTTAGCAGTTATTCCTTATGGGTTCTCTTGTTTCTAATGATGATCAAATCATCTGGTTTTTAACTGCTCTCGGGTCTGAGTTTAAGGATTTTTCTGCTCCTCTGATTAATTCTTCCCCTACCCCGCTTTATGCTGATGTTTTGTCTCGTGCCAAGAATCATGAGGCATTTTTGAAAAATCTTCAAGGCAATTCGATACTTGCTTCTGGTCCAGTGGCATTCTCTGCAGGTGAATAGCCTCCTGCCGGGCATTCTTGGGATCACGCGCTAGCAAGGGCAGCGGCACATGGGGGTTCCCGTGCCCCTCAAGGTGGCCGTTCTGGTGGTCGTAGAGGCGGTCGGTTTCGCTCTGGTCCAGGTCAGTTCACGGAAGGGGCCAGTTCTAGACGCGGCCATCCCCATTGTACCTGGTGTGGTCGTTCGGGCCATTATGCGGCTACCTGCCACAAGATGTTAACAAAGACTCGTTGTTCTGATCCCTCATACCTGGCTGACAATTTTCAGGCTTCGCTATAGATAGAGCCACACTCTTGTGCATCCGAGTGGTACGTTGATTCTGGTGCCACCAGTCATATGGCGTCTTCTGCATCTGGACTTGACAGTGTCGCACCTTACTCTGGTAATTCTTATGTTTCTGTTGGTAATAGTGCTTCTGTTCCAATTTCTCATATCAGTGATTCTCGGATTTCTAATACTTTGACACTGTCTGATGTTCTGGTTATACCTACCATCACTAAGAATTTATTGTCCATTAGTAAACTGACTAGAGATTTAAATGTCTTTGTTATTTTTGATGATCGAAACTTTGTGATTCAGAACAAAGTTTCCAAGGAAGTCGTGGGAAAGGGTCACAGTGAAGACGGCCTGTACGTTTTGGACAAGGGTTGCACAACACTCGTTTCCTTTTTGCAGCAGAATACTGGACGGGCATCTTTTGAGCTTTTGCATGCTCGGGGGGGGGGGGGGACATGTGCCAGCCTCTATCATCTCGAGTTTACAGAAGTTTGGTCTCTTGTCAGTTTCTTCTTTATTGCCCAAACTGCATACTTGCGTTCCTTGTGTTATGGCAAATGGGCAGCGGTTAGCTTTTGTTGAGAATAATAAGCGTGTTGCGCACATCCTGGATTTGATTCATTTTGATTTGTGGGGGCCTTCCCCAGTTTTGTTTTCAAATAGTTTTTCTTATTATGCCTTGTTTGTGGATGATTATTCTCTCTTTACCTGGTTTTTTCCCTTGCGTCAAAAATTCGAGTTTGTCGACACTTACTTGCAGCTTGAGCCCTTAGTTAAGAATCAATTTACGTCCAAAATTAAGGTTTTTCAAATTAACGGTGGCACTGAGTTCTTAAATACGCGCTTACGCTTCCATTTTGCCTCCAAAGGCATTCATCATCAAGTTTCGTGCCCTTACACCCCACAGCAAAATGGTCGGGCCGAGTGTAAGCACAGACATGTTTCTGAAATGGGACTTACTATGCTCTTTCATTCTTATCTTCCCCTGTCGAGATGGGATGATGCCTTTGCTACTGCGGTTTACACCATTAATCAGCTTCCCACTCCGGTGTTACAAGGGACTTCTCCGTATGGGCTTCTTTATCATCGTGATCCGATATACTCGAACTTCCATCCCTTTGGTTGTTGAGTATTTCCTTATGTTTGTCCCATGGCCCCTCACAAGTTATCTCCACGAAGCATTCCTTATGTTTCCATCGGTTATAACTGTCATTATAAGGGCTTTCGCTACCTTGATCCTGCCACTGGCAAGATTTTTGTCACTCTTCATGCACGCTTTGATGAAGGATGTTTTCCTTTTGCCTCGTATTCGACCTCAGCCATTGGCTCTGCTCTCTCGAATTTGGATATTGCTATTCTTCTGGATGCTAATGGCAGCTCTGATCTACCCCTCTCGACTTCTGATCAGCCGTCTCCTATGTCTGACTCTATTTGCTCGACGGAATCTGTTCCGTCGATTATTGACCTGTCCATCCCATCCCAGTCACCGGTGGCCAACTCTTCTCCCTCTGTTGCATCATCTTTGGCCACCTCTGATATTCAGTCCCTGGTGCCCTCTCCGATTCCTTCTCCTCCGGCTTCTTCTTCACGGTGTCGTACTCATCCTATGACCACTCGATATTCCACTGGAGCTGTTCCACGTTGAGACTATTATAGTCTTGTGGCTCATGGCCTACTTGCTGCACTTCTCGCTCAGTCAGAGCCCACGGATTATCGTTCGGTGTTGAAGGACCCTTCTTGGGTTGCTGCAAGGAATAAGGAGATTGCTGCCTTACGGGGACACAATACTTGGGACCTTGTTCCACGTCCTTCTGGTGTCAACGTTGTTGGCTCCAAATGGGTTTACCGGCTGAAGTATCATCCTGATGGTACGGTTGATCGTTACAAAGCTCGCCTTGTTGCGCAGGGGTTCTCTCAGATTCTAGGCCTTGATTTTGATCATACATTTAGTCCGGTTGTCAAGGCCTCCACTGTCCTGACCGTTCTTGCCATTGCCACTATGCGGTTCTGGCCTCTTTATCAGTTGGATGTCAAGAATGCCTTCTTGAACGATATTCTTGATACTCCGGTCTATATAGCGCAACCGGTTAGTTACAAGGACTCTCTTCATCCTGATTATGTCTGCCACTTACGAAAGGCCATTTATGGTCTTAAGCAAGCACCTCAAGCATGGTTCCAACAGTTCAGCACCTATTTATCTCAACTCGGGTTTCGGTGCAGTTCTGCCAACACTTCACTTTTTGTTATCTCTTGAGGCTCGTCCTTGCTCTATCTCCTGGTCTATGTTGATGACATTATTCTCACAAGCAATGACTCTGAGCTTCTTCGAAAGTTTATTGATCGGACACATCGGGAGTTTGCTATTAAGGATTTGGGTGCTCTCCATTACTTTCTTGGCTTAGAAGTATCACCCACTTCTTTGGGTCTGCTTCTCGGTCAAGCTAAGTATGCTCGGGATATTCTCACTCGTGCAGGTATGTCCGATGCATTCCCGGTCTCTACCCCTTTTGTTCCTGGTTCACAGTTACACAGCTCCACCAGTCCGTCATTTCAGAATCTGACGTTGTATCGATCCCTTGTTGGTGCCCTCCAGTATCTGACGATTACTCGTCCTGATCTGGCATTTGCGGTCAACACAGTCAGTCAGTTTCTTCAAGATCCTCATACTGACCATTATGCCACAGTCACTCGGATTCTTCGCTACGTCAGAGGCACTCTCCATTTTGGCCTCACTTTTCGCTCAGCCAGTACTCCTGAGGTCTTGGGGGTATTCGGATGCTGATTGGGCTCGTTGTCTTGAGACTCGCCGATCTACGTATAGATATGCAGTCTTTCTTGGTGGAAATCTTGTTTCTTGAAGTGCCAAGAAGCAACCTACTGTCTCTCAATCCAGCATTGAGTCCGAGTATCGAGCTCTTGCCAACACTGCCTCGGAGATGGTCTGGTTGACTCATTTACTTCGCGACCTTCGTCTTACGCTTTCGAGTTCCCATTGCTATTATGTGACAACAGCAGCGTCATTTTCTTAGCTCAAAATCCGGTTGCTCATAAGCGGGTCAAGCATATTGATAGCGACTATAATTTGTTCGTGAGTTGGTGGCTTCTAGCAAGCTCCGTATTGCCCATGTCTCCACTGGTCTTCAACTTGCTGACATCTTCACCAAAGGACTTTCTCGTCCCCTCTTTGAGTTCTTCCGGTCCAAGATTTGCGTCGCTGAACATCTGACGCTTCGCTTGAGGGGGGGTGTTAGAGTAAATCATATTTTTGATTAGATTATAATTGATTCTAGATAAGTCATGTTGACTAAGCTAGAGTTCTACTCATATTCTGTTACCTTATTATACTCTATATATTTCTGTCAGCAATACAATATTACTTACGCAAAATACATCTTGTCACCTTCCGTGAAATCAAGTTCTTTGTGCTTCCTTATTGCTTCCTTTAGCTCTCCTTCATCCTCCTCATTGTTGTGACTTCTCTTGAAAAAGGCTATTTCCCCCAAATCCTCCTGAAGTGTCCCTTTCCTCTCTTCACCCAGGTTCTCTGCTACAGGCATGAATTCTCTGATCGCTCAACTGACCGCATTAACTTGAGTTTGAGACATCTGACTGGTGTTGCTTGGTCCTGCCTGCGCCACTGCTTCACTGCTTCATTGGATTATTGTTGTTCTCTCTCCCTCCTCAAATTATTCTCTAACAATCTTTCTTGCTACAATGGTGGACTTTGTTGGGATGGATCGCACCTGCACCCTTGTCCCCCACCTCGATCTTCTGCAGCGCACATATGAAGCCTTTGCGGTGATTGGCCTCCTTAAATCCTGGGAGTGTGGCACAGATGGTTGCTCGGTTTGAGCAACAAGCTTCTACTCTTTTGTTACTGGATCAATTGCCAAAATAAATGTTTTTTCCCTGAAATTTGAAGAGCTCTCATATCCCCATCAATTCTGCCTGCTTCTTCAATTTCTAAGTCACTGTTTGGCTTGTTATCTTGACTTGGGCCGCTGCCCGTGTCCTCAGAGCCCAAAGTTAAGTTCTCCCTAAATTGACCCATCTTTTTAATTGACCCATCTAATTTTCCTGATTTAGAACCCAAATTAATTCTCCCTAATTTTGACCCCATCTCCTCACTCCTTACCCGTCTGTAACCCACACCTATCTCCTCCGTCAGATCGCGCTCCACCATCGCCACAGGGCTACCGATTGATACTTTAGTTCCCCCATTGTTGTTCCGAGAATAATTTCGGGCGGCCTCTTCATCCTTGTGGACAGTGGTCTCGCCTTGGAGGTCCGCATTTGAAGCTTCATCGACCACAGATCCACCGCCATTGAGAGCTGCGCCAGTAACTGGTGCGTTGAGAGTTGCGCCGCCTTGAGTGGGTAAGCCTCCGTGAAGAGGGGATCCGCCGTGAAGGGGGGCGCCACCGAGAGGAGGTGCGCCGTCGTGAGGAGGTGCGCCTCCGTTAAGGGGTTCCGCCGCCATGAGGGGTTCCGCTGCCGTGAGGAGGTGCGCCGCCGTGAAGAGGGGAGCCACCGTGAGGAAGTGCGCCGCCATGAACGATATTAACTTCTGTGGCATCGAGAGTTACGCCGATGGGAGCTCCGCCCAGGACTGATCCGGCGTCATCGGTAGCTATGCCGGTGAGGGCTACACCGCTGGAAGAAGGGTCATTGTTGGCCTCGCCGGGAAACATGGTCACCCGATTGTCTCCCACTCCGCTCATCCTCTCAACCTCCTGAAGTTGGTTATTGAAACTATTTTTTGACCAATCTGCCACCACCACCCTCTTGTTTCGTTCTCAACTCCAATCTGCCATCCCATCTCCTTGTTCAGCACGCATGGTATCCCCACCACTCCGAATTTTATCTTCAATCTCCCCAGGTGCGCTACTATGCCCCCCTTGCAAATGTCCTCTCTTATTTCCGCCCCTTTCTGACTCCACAAAATACTCGACAGTGGATGATGGATACTTTTCCCTGTCTTGTTGCTGTCCATCTTGGCGAGTTGAGCTCAGAGGGTTCTCCCTGGACTGTTCAATCTGGAAACTCACTGTGTTGAGACCAGGTACATTCTCTTTTTTTGTTATGGGCTGTATTGGTTTTGGGCTCTGAAAGGGGGTTGCCTCATTTACTTGTTTGGTCAATGAGTCCTTGATGAGAGGGATTTGGGCTGTATTTGTGTTTGGGTGGTTGGGCATTTTACCCACATTTATTTGACTTATGATATGAAGTGGGTTAAAATATGGTGCTGAGTGGGTAATTGGGTATCATCTAGACAATCCACAGTATTCTTCTCACAATCAGAAACAATATATGGAACATATTTCCATATATGAAACAATATACCTTAGATTGGTTGGATCTATTTCCTGACAGCTCCATTCATGTGCTAAATAGAATGACTTCGGACCATTCCCCTTTATTTTTATCAGTTCAATCAGCCGAAAAACAAGTCCCTAGGCCTTTTAGATACCAAGAAATGTGGTCAAATAGACAGGAATTTCAGGCTCTAGTTGTCTCAAACTGGGAATTAGTTTCTCCATTCAGTGGGATGTATAGGTTAGTTTTTAAATTAAAGAGGCTAAAGATGGAAATCAAACAATGGAATAAATTGCACTTTGGTAATGTCAATCAGAATTTGTTACACTCTGAAAATACAGTTAATGAACTGGAAATCTCCTTTCAGCAAACACAAGATGAATTGATCTTAGCTGAGCTGATTAAATCAAAAGATATGCTTATGAGAGCTCAAAAAGAAAAAAATATCTATCTAAAGCAAAAGGCTAATTTAAATTGGTTTAAATTTGGGGATGCAAATACTAGTTACTTTCATCATTCCATTAGGGAAAGGAGAGCAAGATCTAGAATCAGTAAAATCAAGGATGGTAGTGGTAAGTGGATTTCAGAACCACAACTGATTAAAGAAGAAGGTGTGAGATTTTACAGGGAATTACTTAATGAAGAGGCCCCCCAAAAAATGGGAACTTATTTACATCACTTCCTCAAAGAAATTCCTAAAGTGATCATTGATCAACAAAATCACACTCTTCTGTCCCCCTTTAATATTCAGGAACTCAAATTTGCAGTATTTGACCTAAATAAATCTAGTGCTCCAGGACCTGATGGTTATTCTGGTGCTTTTTACACTACATTCTGGGACACTATTAAGGGAGACCTCCTTGATGCTGCCAATGACTTCCTAAACAGTGGTAATATTCCTAAGGCTATCTCTAGCACTTGGCTTACCTTAATCCCCAAAAAACCAATTCCAATCACATTCTCATACTTCAGACCCATAAGCCTATCAAATTTTGTGAACAAAGTTTTCTCTAAGATGATAATGGAAAGGATTAAACCTCTAATGACTTTACTCATATCCCCTAAACAGAGTGCATTTATAAAAGGCAGGGATATATCTGATAACGTTATCTTAATGCAAGAGATGTCCAGAATTCTCTCTAGAAAATCTAAGGCTTCTAATCTCATAGTAAAATTAGACATGCAAAAGGCTTTTGATAGAGTCTCATGGTCTTTCCTTAACTCAATCCTTCTTCAATTTGGTTTTCATGGTAAATTTGTGCATTGAATTATGCACAATATAGCTGCAGCTCACTTTTCAGTTTTAATTAATGGAATTACTTCAGGTTTCTTTGCCTCTACTAGAGGTATTAAACAGGGTGATCCACTTTCACCTTTCCTGTACAATATTCTGTCTGAAGCTTTCTCCCGAGGCTTAAAAAAATTGTCCAGTACAGGATATCTGCAATATTTTTGTTTCCCAAGGCCCTGTTCCCCTATTACTCACCTCATGTATGCTGATGATATGGCTGTTTTCCTGAATGCTAACCACAGAAATTTAAAAAGGTTTAAAAGATTTTTGAAAGCATATGAGCAAACATCAGGTCAAAAGGTTAATTTTTCTAAATCTGATTTCTTTGTTGCTCCAAACACTTCTGTGGCAAGGGTTCAAACTGTGAGTAGGATTTTAGGTGTGGTGAAAGGCTCTTTTCCTTTTAAGTATCTAGGGGTTCCTATCTTTCCAGGTCGTAATTTACAGATTCATTACCATCCAATCTTGGAAAGAATGGAGAAATCTATTAACAATTGGAAGAACAGATGGCTAAGCAGTGCATGTAAGATTATTCTGATTAACCATTGCTTTCTTTCAATTCCCACACACATGTTTGCAGTTTTAAGTCCTCCAAAGTTAGTCTTAAGGAAAATGGAAAAACTAGCTTCTGGCCTTTTCTGGGGGACATGTGAAAACACAGAAAAGAAAAAATGGAGATCATGGAAAAAATGAGTCTACCTGTAGATGAAAATGGTATAGGCTTTAGAGACCTAAATGCTATTGTAGATTCCTTCTCTTGTAAACTATGGTGGAAATTGCAAATAAATAATACCCAATGGTCTGAATATCTGTGGTCACTACCTGCATCTTACAAAAAATCGCACACATGGAAAAGGATCTGCAAGATTACTGCTAAGGCTAATAGTCTCACTAGAGTTATTCATGGTATAGGTGAATGTTCATTCTGGAATGCTAATTGGAAAGGTGATGGAGCTTTGTGTTATGAATGGCCCCAGGAGATGGATATCCCATTTCCAGATATCTCTCTAAGGTCATTCTTTTCTAACAAAGTTTCTTACCTTCCAAATCTGGAGCCTCACCTGGCTACCAATACTATTCTTTTCTTGCAGGAAGTCAAACTGGAAAACTCTCATGCTGACAGGCTTGTCTGGACTCCTGCATTGGATGGGAATTTCTCCATCAGATCTGCATACAAATTATTCAGACAGAAAAGAACAATCATCAGACACCTACACAAGGTATGGTCCCCTTTTATTCCTACAAAGATGTTTGTTCTTATCTGGAGAGCTCTAAATGGAATTCTTCCATTTGATAATATCTTGTGTAAGCTTGGTTTCTCTTTAGCCTCTAAGTGTCCTCTATGCATGAACCATTCAGATTCTCTGGATCATTTTTTTAACTCCTGCCCTTCTTCAATTGCTATTTGGCTCAGAGTTAATAATTTACTACACTTTCAACAACCAGTTTTTGGAAGCTTCAGGAATAGAGTAGAATTCTCTCTCCTTCAGGGCTGATTCTAAGATAATGTCCAACTTATTTACAGCTGCCCTAATAGTTACAACATGGTCTCTCTGGATTCACAGAAATAAAATCATCTTTGACAACATATCTTTCTCAGTTGATGCATGTTTTCAGAATGTCAAAGAACTGATATACCTGATATTTTCAGCTTATCATTTGAAAGGTAATATTGACAAGCATAAGGAATTGATACAAGCTAGAATAATACCAAAAATCCTTCCAAAACAGAAAAAATTGATTACTGCGGTCAGTTGGGAAAAACCACTAAATGGTTTCAAAATAAATACAGATGCTACATGGAAAAGTGGTGGTCATTCCTCATCTGCAGCTATAGTGAGGAATTGGAAGGGAGATGTGATTAAAATGAGAGTTAACATTTTTCAATCAGCTTCACCTTTACATGCTGAACTAACTACCATTCAGAATGGATATCAATTATGCTCAGATCTGAATCTTCATTATTGTGTGATTGAGTCTGATTGTCTAATAGCTGTTAAAGGAATTCAATACCCAATGTGTTGCCCGTGGAGAGTTTTCTCTATATGTAGCAAATTAAACTTAGGACACCTAGTGAATCCAATCCAACATACCCCCAGGAAAGCTAACACTGCTGCTGACTTCTTGGCAAAATATGCTATGGAAAATAATTTGCAGGGAGATGTACATATTGATTTTGTTCCACCATTCCTTAGGGGTCTTTTATTACTTGACAAAAATGGTTATCCTGGGGTGCGGATTGTTTCCCCTTCGGTCTAAACATCTATTCTCTCTGTTTCATCCAGTTTTATGTCTACAAATTTTCTATGATTTCATTCAGCTTTAGTGCTTTTACTAGTAAATCATATATTTTCTTTTCTTGGCTAGAATGGAAACTGCTGTTTCTCCTTTTTATCCTTTGCAGGTGGTGTGCTTTTGTGCATTCTTCTTCACAGCTCACATCCGCAGCTGATCCTCTGCTGATGTCAATGCTGGTTGCAAGCAACACCAAATTTCCAGAGATGATGCTCGAGTGAGGATTGCATGGTCGCCAAGGATGATTCTCCACTAACTGCAACAATCCTCGGATACTCAGGTGGTAATTTTTCTTTCTCTTCGGCTGCAAATCATTGACAAATAAGTGTTCCGATTTTTCGATTCACTGCCCTGTTCGTGGTTTATCAGCCGGATAGAAGAAAAGTTACACCTTGTTTAGCCCACTATATTTCTTTAGTTTAGAATAGGTGGAATCTCCGCTTTTGGAAGCAAGTGATTCATATATTCAAGTTTTTTTGGCTTCGGATCATCAAATGGATGATCTTTTGTAAAGATTTTCTCAAGTGGCGCCTTTCGGGCTTATTTATAATTGGTTTGGGGGAGCCTAATATATTCCCTCACATCTCCGGATGATTTTAATTTTAAAAATATATATATTAACATATAAATTGCTTGTATCTTCTCCTTGATGAAAAAACTTAGCCCTTTGACTTTGCACCCTTGAATTTTCTGGCACATTGCTTTGTTCCCTATCTTGTAGACGCCCCGTAGAACCTGACCCATCACCATAAATAATGATTCCACCTCTCACTGCCCCCACAAGATGAATTCCTTTATTCCTTTTCCTTTCACTCGAATTTTCTTCTGGAACCACTGGCTTCAGCTCAGTGGCGCATCCTCGGTTCAATTTCTGTCTGGGGCATTGTTATGGGGTTTAGTATAGGTGTAGGAGTCTCACCTCGTGTGAATTAGGTGGGAGTCTCACCCTATTTGGGTGAGTTAGGTGGGACTCTCACCCTATTTGGGTGAGACACAAGGGAGTCTCACCCTATTTGGGTGAGACAAAAGGGAGTCTCACCCTATTTGGGTGAGACAAAAGGTATTTGGTTGACACACAAGGGAGTCTCACCCTATTTGGGTGGGATAACTTGAGTATAGTAATAGAACTAGAGCGAGTATCCACGAAAAACAAAATTCTTCTGCTTTCCTTTTCCCTTTGCCTTTAATTTCTCTACTCATAACGTCCTCAAGAGATAATCCCCTCAGTGCATGCAAGTCAGTACTTTCACTGCATCCCGCGTCTCCAACTACTACTTCAGCATCTTGTGGTTGTAAATCCTCCTCAGGGTCAGAATTATCGATGAGGGAACCCTTCATTAACTGCTCTTTCATCATTCTCTCCTATGAACACTTTCGGCGCCTCTCAGCCTATTCTTTGGTTTGCTTTCTCCGTTCTTTCATGAAGGGTCTCTGGAACAGTGTCATTCAACTGGGTAGACACCCTACCCGTCCGCCGAATTTGCTTTCCATCTTCATTGATGGTCTCTAGCACCAGTGCTAACTCTTCATTTTTTTGCCACCTCTTCCATCCACTCCTTGTCAGCTACAGTCCTTGTCAGCTGTCCCTGTCAATTAAATATATTATTTTTATCTCTTTCCACCTCACTTTAAAAAATTACTTAAGAGACAACCTCTTTTTTTCTTTACAATGGCAAGAGACCACTCTTTATAATTCATGGACCTCACTTAATTTTCTCTATATTACTCATAAATTTGATCATTAAATTTTATTTTAAATAAATCTGTGTATGCAAAATAAATTGAATGTGAAATTTAATAATATGTTTTAATATTTAAAATATAATTTCATTTTTTTTCAAAATATGTTAAATAATTTATTTTTCTCGTTCTTGTCAATATCATGCTTCGGTGTAAAATAATAAAATTAATTTTAATTTTTTAAAAGAAATTATTAAAATGAAATTTAAAAAATAAATAATAAGATAGTTCCATTTTTTAAAATTATATAAAAAACATTAAAATTGCAAAAACCAAGTATAAAAACTATACAAATTACATAAAATTTCTATATCTTAAAAGCGGTGATCCATTCCCTTCTATGAATAGTAACTTTTAGTCGTTGGTAATTCGTTTCCTTTTCTTTCTTTTTTTATTCCTCCTTCCTACACATTATTTTTACGGCCATACATGCATGATTCTTATCTCTTTTACGGCCGTACACGCCTCTTCCTACCCATATATAGCTTTCCTAGTTATCTTCCACACATCATTCTTACCATTTTCCTCTGTTACATCCAGACTTCTCTTCTTCCCACTAATCTCTTCTTTGTCGTATCCTTTCTTTTTTGGCTTCCTGTCTATGTTTATTTGTTCTCCATCATTCTTTTTTGGGTAATATGCAAATATAACCCTATATGTTGGAGAAAGTGCAAATATAACCCTATATGTTGGAGAAAGTGCAAATATAACCGTGAGTTGTTTTTTAGTGCAAATATAACCCTAACTATTATACATATGTGCAAATATAACCCTAGCTATTATACATATGTGCAAATATAATCCTAAAGTCATTATTCCGGCATTGACTTACCAAGGTTATATTTGCACTTTCAATTATTACAGGGTTATATTTGCACTTTCATTATCGCATGGTTATATCTGCACTTTCATCAATTATATAGGGTTATATGTGCACTTTTCTCTTCTTTTTTTTGGCTTCCATAAGATTTTGCTCTCAGATGGTTGGGTTCCTATCCTTGCGCAATTCTACAAGGTAATTTTTTGGTACTGATCTATTCCGGAGCTGGTGTGATCTGTTCTGGAGCTGGTGTGATCTGTTCCGGTAACATCTCTGCTTGAGGTAATGCCTCCGCCGAATCAGGATGAGCTCGGGACCGCCGGCGAGTTGCTATGGCCATCTCCGCCGGCGTTGTAGTAGCGGTCTTTGCGAACAAGACTCTCCGGCGGGGCTGGAGCAGAGTTCGCTGGGCCTTTATCGTTCTTAGCGTGGCAGAAGGGGATAAATGGTTTTCTTGGCAACGCCACCTCTCAAACAGGTCATTCAGACTGGACCTTGGTCGTCTCCGGCGAAGGTGGGCAGAGGAGGCGGTCAGCTTAGACTGTAGAGAAGGGGTCGAGTGGTGAGCATTTGAGTGGTGAGAGTTTGAGTGGTGAGGGTCGAGTGGAGAGGGTTCGAATAGAGGATTCGAGTGGAAAAGATTCGAGTGGTACTGATTCGAGTGGTTAGGGTTCAAGTAGAGATTAGAGTGGAGAGGTTTGAGTCGAGTCAGATGGTTGATGTTCGAAGGGTGGATGGTTTGAGTGGTGGTGAGGCGGATGGTTGATTGGTCAAAGAGTGATGCCTCGAGGGGGATGGTTGATGTTTCCAAGACCTCGAGGGTTAATGAATTGATGGAGATGTTCAAGTGGAGAAGTTTGAGTTGTAATAGGTTCGAGTGGTACTGTGTTCGAGTGGAGAGTTTCAAGTGGTGAGGGGTCGAGTAGTGAGCATTCAAGTAGTGAGAGTTCGAGTGGTGACGGTCGAGTGGAGAGGGTTCGAATAGAGGATTCGAGTGATACAAGGTTCGAGAGGAGAGATTCGAGTGGTCGCGAGACGGATTTTTGATGGGTCGAGGTGTGATATCTCGAGGGAGATGGTTAATGATTCCAGGGCCTCGAGGGTTAATGAATCGAGGAATGATGCCTCGAATAAACATCCCTCGAGGCAGATGGTTGATGTTGAATGGGTGGATGTTTCGAGTGGTAGGGAGCCCTCGAAGTGGTGGATAGTTTGAGAAGTGATAGTTCGAGGAGTGGATAGTTGATGTTCGAGCCGTGGATAGTTCGAGGGGTATATTCTTCGAATGGGTGTAATGGTTCGAGAGCTAATGTGGATGGTTCAACGCTCTCAGTGGTATACTCTCTCGAGGGGTGGTATACCCTCGAGGGCTGGTACACCTCTCTCGAGACGAACATAGCGTACCCGAGAGTACACTTTCCATATCACTGGAGAGAGCACACCTTCCACCCCTCAAAGGTGCGCTATCTACGCCTCGAGAGAGGTGTACCAGCCCTCGAGAGGTTACACATCCACCCCTCTAGAGTACACCAGCCCTCGAGAGAGTGTACCACAGAGCGTTTGATAGGTGGCGCGGTGAATGTTTGAGAACTAATGGTTTGAGGGGTGATGGTTCCAGGAGTGGAAAGTTGATTGTGCCCTAAATTAGAAGGTTATAGTTACGATCTTCATTACGTTCACCAAGAGAGAATTGACTACATTCACAAAAACCTTGGGAGAAAAGGTAAGAAATTATTAATTGTGCCCTACATTAGAAGGTTATAGTTACGATCTTCATTACGTTTACCAACTTCATTTACACAATTTTATGAACATAAATTTATTTTTTATGTTTAGGGACCATTGGCGGTTGATTATGATTGTTCCCGCAAAGAAACAGGTGTATTGGATGGATCCCTTGCACTTCCAACCATCGGAAGCATTTGCCAAGATTTTGATGTTGGCTATGAAGGACTTTAGCGAAGAAGATTAACTCAATTTTTAAGTGGTCGAGATCAAGGTATAATACTATACACTTGCTTCTTTTGTCAACGTGATTTATTTATGTGTTTCTAGACGTTTCAAATTGTATGTTGCTTTAAATTTAGTAGAAGAAACAATTGCAAACATGAGAGTGCGGCTATTACGTAATGTCGTATTAAATAGAGTGCATAGAAGGTGTAAACTTGGATTTACTTGAAATTGACAAGGTAATTATACATTTGTTTCTCCTAACCATTTTTAGTGTCTCAATGTCAACCTAATATTTGCTACTATCTTACTACTCACATGTTCTTCCAAAGGTAGAGAGGCCTTATTCGAAAGAAGATATCAATAATGTAAGGAATTGTTTGGCTAGACATCTCATTCTCAACCGCTCAGGGATCTGCACCTATATGCATGTGTTAGCCAATGCATTTGACACATTTGTTATTATGTTTTTGTTGGTTGATTGCTAGTTTTAGTTAGGTTTTGATTACAAAGGGTTTGGATAACCGTTGTTGGTTTTCTTATCTGAATCCTGAGTTTTGTAGACTTAATTGCATCTAACGGACACTATGTCCTCACGAGTGCCTAGATTCTATTTTTGAGATTATTGGTCGGTTGCTCGTGAGCACTTCAGCGTAGTTTGTAGAAGGTCATCCGCAGGGGTAGTAGTAGATAGTAGAAGGCCATTTGCAAGGGTGGTAGAAGACTAAAGACCACGAGTCAAAACGTGATAGAAGATAAAAGAAATGAAGAAGGAAGACAAGGAATTGAAGGAATTAAGATCCGAGAGTTGTATAGAGTTCAGGGAACAATCTGAGAGTGGCATCGTTGGATTTGTCTTCTCGAGCACTATAAAATCGATTACAAGAACTCTCAAACTGGATTATAAGATCATCCATAGCGGTGCAAACAAGTTTAAGAAAAAACCAAGTTTAGGAAGGACAAGGCATTATAGTAGCACGAGGCATTATAGTAACACGAGGCATTATAGCAGCACGACCTGCGTCAGAGCACCCCAGCGCGAGACACTGTAGCAGGACAAGGCACTGTAGTAGCACAACCCGTGCCGGAGCACCCCAACACGAGGCACTATAGCAGCATGGGCCTTGTGCTTTTTCACTGCCCATATGCCAAAATATTGAAGATCTAAACCTTTGTGAGGCTAAGCATGAACACGAACCGTGCCTTTTTACATGGCTTGTGTCGTTTCATTTCCAACATTTGAAAACCAACCCACCGGGAGTGAAGATTGACACGGCCGCGCCATTGTTTTGCTCAGAAAATTACTCTCAGCTGACAGCTCGCAAGTATTCACACGATCCACGCCATTCAATTAATCAAGAAGTGCTTTTAGTTGACGGCCCAAACCAAACGATGTAGGTGCAAGCATTAGAAGGCAAAAATGGTTCGTGCCAGACACAGCCGGCACGGCCATGCCGATTTTGGCTGCTAGGGTTTCCCTATTTTGGGCTTTTTTCAAGGCCCAATTCCCTACTAAGGTGGCATAATGTAGACTTCTAGTTTTTGGTAGGTAGATGAAGAGGAGAAATCACTCTCTCTAGAGTTCTTCTATTTTCTTTCTTTTCTTTCTTTTTAGTTTCTTAGATCCATTTATTTAATTATATGAATACATTGGTTTGGCACATTATTCTCTTCCCTAAGAGTAGGTACAGAGAGAAAGGTAATAACCCTTATCTCTAGTTTATTTCTTCTCTCCTTGTTTTTGTCCAAGGGCATTGAATCCAATGAAATATTTGGGTTCAATACTTAGGGAGTAGTTAATTTACTTGGGGTTGTATTTATATTCATGATTCTGTGCTTGTTTTGGGAGACTCTATAGATATACCTTTCCTATTTTGCTTATGATTATTATGTTGGTTCGTTCTTCATATTCTTTTTAATTGCATTATTGTCACACTAAGATTGGCACACACCGTAGTCTACTTTCATGTTGGCGCATCTATTGATATCCCTCGGGGAAGAGAAACCTAGATGTGATAGGGGTAGCAGGGTCTGGGACCGAATGAGTGTGTGCATGTAGGTCATCGAACTACCGCTACGATGACTGCACACTAGTCTTAGCTAGTGAGTTGGCCCGAAAGGTTACAGATAGAGATAACATTGGTAGAAAACTAGGGTTAGCGTATTCGCAACCTTAGAGCCATCGATAAGGTGCTTATTTCCTTTGCCTTTGTAGGCATAGGGATAGAGCATTCATAGTGTGGTGCCCAAGACGTAATAGCATGGGAGAAAATCAGACCTGCACAATGTGTCATGCCGTTGCACTCCCTTATTTAGGAGGCAGGGTCAATGAAGAATTACACGTGCACCCTACGTGACAGGTATGAGGAAAGTGTTGACCATCGACCACAATACGTGTTATAAGCATAAGGATAGGTTCATATATCTTGAATGTGATTGAATCGAGGATCAAAACACTAGTCATGTTACACAAATATTTCCCAAGTGCTAGCGATAAATAGTTTCTCTTTTGTGATCCCGCATGCTTGTAGTTAGATAGAAACCCCCCTAAACCCATTTTTCAATATTAGCTATTACTAACACACAGACGGATTGACGACCTGGACGTGACTGTGTGTAGTTATTTTTTAGATACCTAGAATCTCTGTGGACGATTCCAATCTTGCCACTATCCACCCTTTAGGTAGCTTAGTAGTGGGAACGAGAGCATAATTACAAATATTTATCTTTGATCTCATAAGCCCTTCTCCTCATGATTTAACGCCCGCGAGGAGAGAGCTGAATCACTCAACAACCCCTAGGAATCCTAACTTGGTAGAGTAACACAATTTAGACAAATATATATGATGTGAAAGTTTGGAATAGAATTGTATTAATTTCTATTCATATCTATAGATTATTTCTTAGTTAGCCTTTTCTTAATAGATTTTGTTAAGTTGTAGAATACTTCTGTGTATTCTGTATTGTGTTACAATATTGGATGTGGAATGAGGCATATATTAAGCCTTGAATATGAATGAAAATTGTAATTAGCACTTCCAAACTCGTAATCAAATTCAGCCCTTTAAGAACATGCGAGCCGATTCACCTTTCGAACTCAGAAATAAATTTAACCCCCCACCTCCCCAAAAAAAAAGAACATATGAATTTACAGAGGAGGGATGGATTGTGGGCCTGGAACAAGAAGTCCCGACCCCATAGGACCGAATTTGGTCTTCGAATTTGGTTGCGAGTTCGAAACCCCATGATGTTCCGAGTTTGAAACGTATGTCCAAGGGCCGATAGAGGCTGCCTAGGTTTTGAGTTTGGGGACTATTAAAGGTGGTTCCTCTGGCCTTTCAAAGGCGGTCTTTAATGAGCATTTTTAAAGGTCGTTACTCGAACCACCTTTGATTGACGACGACCAAGGGCACGCCTAGAGAAGGCACTTTGAAAGTCCATTCTCTGTTTCGATAGAACCTCCTTTAATAACCTTTTCCCCTACTAGTGGTGCATCACAAACAACAACGATTGAACAAGCATCGGACAACATCCAATCAATATTTTTACTGATACGAGAAACATCAATTAATATGATGAGGAATTAGGATTTATTACCTTTTATTTGCACAATTCGTTACTCTTCATGAAAAAATTCTGCATCTTCAAACTTGGATTTACTATAACCTCTAAATTTGAGTTGAGAAAAGTGCATATATAACCCTATATAATTGATGAAAGTGCAGATATAACCCTGCAATAATGAAAGTGCAGATATAACCCTGTGATAATTGAAAGTGCAAATATAACTCTGGTCAGTCAATGCCAGAAATAATGGCTTTAGGGTTATATTTGCACATATATATAATAGTTAGGGTTATATTTGCATATATGTATAATAGTTAGGGTTATATTTGCACATATGTATAATAGTTAGGGTTATATTTGCACTAAAAAATAACTCAGTGTTATATTTGCACTTTCTCCAACATATAGGGTTATATTTGCATATTACCCATTTGAGTTTTGACATTCAAGTTGGTCATCGGAATTATTCTTTATGCATTTTGAAATGATGAAAGCTCATTTTTATAATAGAGTGAGTCTCCTGACAGGCGGTCTGTCCATAACCTTATGGACAGGCCAGAGACTAATTTACAATTAGAAAAATTTAAAAAAATTCGCGGATTAGATCCATCCACTTTTGGGTCATAATATATTGTCGTCAACCACTTCTTCGCCGTGTCCAGATGACGAAAGAAGGTGGAGAGCGTGACGTCGATGGAGTGGATCGAGACCTTTTTCTCCAAATTTTGTGAATATGTTTCTTCTTCATCATCAATGGGAGCGGAAGACGATGCAAGCGTGTTGAAAGATATATCCCACATCGGTTTCTTACAAAGTTAATGACTTATATATAAGGTCTTGGGTCACCTTCACTTAATACCAATTGGTTTTAAGATGGAAGCCCAAGATACCTTGAAATTTAATATGGTATCAGAGCCCGGGTTGGGTTATTGGGCCGATGTGTGGATCCCCTTTAATTTTGCCCGATGTGGGTCGTGGAGTGTTTCCACGTTGCACGTGAGGGAGCGTGTTGAAAGATATACACGTGAGGGGGCGTGTTGAAAGATATATCCCACATCGGTTTCTTACAAAGTTAATGACTTATATATAAGGTCTTGAGTCACCTTCACTTAATACCAATTGGTTTTAAGATGGAAGCCCAAGATACCTTGAAATTTAACAAAGCGGCGGTTTGAAGAAGGTCAAGCACCTCTCCTTAGTTTCCAAGGTATGTTCTGAATTCGAGAGCCATTTAGGATTTCCGGATAAAACCCTAGCTGAATTTATCATAGATGTATCTGAATTCGATGAGAAACACCTTGTAGAACTAGTACTACCATATCCTTGTGGTGATAATTGGAAATCGTAACAATCCAATTTCTCTGGATGTCTTGGATGTTTGGTAAAATTCCATGCTTGTGTTATTTTTGTGAAGTAGTTTTGCCCTAGATTATGCAATAATCTATTGGTGTACAAGGTATGTGAGCTTATGCTATATTGTGCTTGGTTGCTTTGCAGGAGTGATCTGTATTGAGGTATTGTTTTTAATAGAAACATCCACAACAATTGGCCTTTACACAATGAAAGTGGTTCAGAGATTTATTTTTGATTGTGATTGTAATTCATGGCGGCTTCCATTTGAAATATAATTAACATGGTCTGCTGCTGCATGTGATAGTTTAAAGCTTTGTTTTTCTTGGATAGTGTCTCACATGAATGATAAAAAAAAGGCTCAAAAATGGTAGTAAGAGAGGAGAATAACTGGTGATTTGGATCAGGAGTTTGTTTGGATTGTTTTTGAAATTTCATTAGATTTTTCAATTGAGAGTGATTTTGACTGCTAAAATAATACCAGACCACTTTTTCCTCAAGACTAGTTTACAACTGGAAGCTGTTGCATCATTTCTTTTGATTGTTGATAGAAAGAGTGCATTTTTATAGAATTTTATGTATGCTAGTTGGTTTGCAGAACATAATACTTAAGGGGTCTTTACCTTTATTAAGAACAGGCATGTTTGTTAGAATTATAATTTCTTTGCACTTGACTTTACCTTTAGAGAGGACTATCTTTTTGATTTGGTATTGTTTTCTGTTATCTTGGTATTGTATCTTATTTCAGGCGGGTGCATTAAAACGAATACTGTGTGCGAATTAGTGCGATTTCTCCAAAACGAACTTTCCTATCGTCGTTTTCACCCTGCTCCGTTCTTGTTCTTCTTCCTCTTTTTGGTTTTCCTTCTGCTAACGGCTATATTTTCGCTCTGTGTGCGTTTTCTTCCGCTGCTATGGCGGCTCCGCCGTCTGGTAGCGGTGGCTATGGGGGAGGGAAATCCTTCCTCCAGGCCCTCGCTAATCGCCCTCCGCCCCTACGTGATGCCCTCCCCTCGAACCCGGAGATTTCACCCAAAGTCCAATTCAAAGGGGAGATTGCATGCCTTGTCACGCGCAAGGATGCTGAGACTCTTGCCTCCCACTACAGCAATTCTCTGATCGGTAAGTTTGCCCGAGGAAAGCCGACGATGATCCAACTAAATAATGCTTTTAATTCTGTAGGTTTTAAAGGCAAGTTCCAGATAGGCTCGATTGACTACCGCCACATCCTCATCCGATTCCATGAAAAGGAAGATTATCAACGATTCTGGCTCAAAATACAATGGTCCTTCAATAACGCTCAAATGAAGGTCCTCAAATGGACTCCTGACTTTTCACCGGAGGCAGAATCGTCGATTGTTCCGGTATGGGTATCAATTCCCCAAGTTCCAGTTTATTTTTATAATTCTTCGATGCTTGAAGTTATTGGGAATCAAATTGGGAAATTTATTAAAGTTGATGCGGCTACTGAAGCGCTGTCTAGGCCTTCCTGTGTCAAAATGTGCGTGGAAGTTGACCTAAGAAATAAATTACCAACACATATTAGAGTGGGTATTGAAGAAGAAGGTAATGAATTTAATGTGCGCAAATTACCCCTAGAATATGAGGATATCCCACCCTACTGTTTCCACTGCAAATGTATAGGTCATGAGGACAGTTATTGTGTATATTTACATCCTGAACTTAAGAGAACTTGGACAAAAAAACCAGAGCTTAAAACATCTGATGCTCAACAGATTAATCTATCTCAGGTAGAGTCTCTTAAAGCAGGGAGCTCTGGAGTTTCTATTATGGAAAAACAGAAAAATTCTCAAGCTCAAAAAATGATATATGTTCCTAAGAAACTTTCTAATGTTGAGCAGGACACTAATAAGACTAATCCTTGTGGTTCTGTTCCCCTATTGGCTCCACAGATTTCACTGATTCCTGATGTTGTGACAAATGGTTCTGTTCCCCTAATGGCTCCACAGATTTCACTGATTCCTGATGTTGTGACAAATGATATGCCAGTTCATATTACTAAGATTGATTCTATTACCTGTACTAATGAGCTGTCATGTCATGAAGAGAGCCAAGTAGTGATAATAGAACAAGACAATGAGAACCCACAGCTTAGTAAGGCAATACTGGTTCCCCCTCTGGATATGACAGAAAAAGGCAATGATTTAAATTCATGTACTAACCAGAATGCTCATGCAGTCTCTGGAGAAGATCTTTCCTTTTTTGGGGGTTCTTCCCCTTCTGCTCCCTCCTCTGTTTATAGTCCAATTAGGCAGCTAAACAAGATATCTCAATCTGACCCTACTAACCTTAGGAAAGCCTTTGCTAAAGATGATCTGCATGGTAAGCGAGGTAGATCCTTCTCTCCTTTTAATTCCATTATTGCTGCAAAAAACTTCATCTTTTCTCAACAGAAACATAAGCAAAATAGGTTCTCCCTCTTGGCTGATGAGGCATTTGCTGAAGACCTACCCACTATTGAAGATCCTTTGCAAACGGACACACTGGAAGAAGTTTCCCTCTCAGCCTCTCCAGGAAGAAATGAGGATTTGATCCATAAGGTTAGTCCCTCCACCACTCTCCAAGGTAAGAAAGGATCTGACAGCCCTGAAAGGAAACAATCAAACAAAGGTAATGATTCCTTTTTCTCACAAAAAAATATCATAATGACCAGATCAAAAAGCTCCTCTAATGTATCTCAATGAATAGTACATCCACTAAGCTTAAAATGTTGGTCTGGAACATTAGGGGCATGGATACATCCATACTAAGGCTTTGTAATCTTTCTCAAAGACATAATTTTGACCTTATCTGTCTAATAGAGCCTAAACATGATAACACTCAATGTGAGTCATATAGACAGAGACTGAAATTTGATTATTGTTTCTCTGCTAATAGTGGTCAAATCTGGTTGTTCTGGTCATCAAGTTTAACTTTAAGGGTTAATACTGATAATCTGCAATTTCTAGCAGTAAACTTGAGCAGTACAAAGCTTAATTATCCAATGGATGCCTTCTTTATATATGGTCTTAGGACTAGAAGTGGAAGACTTCCCCTTTGGGCAGACCTGAGCTCTTACAGTCACTCTGAATCCCTATTTATAGGTGATTTTAATGCCATTTCTTCTATTAATGAGTATAAAGGTCCATCCTCTCCAAATTTAGGTAGTATAAGGGATTTCAATGGCTTCATAAATGGTTTGGCTTTGGAAGATATTAACACTTCTGGTAATCTGTTTACCTGGTCAAACAACAGATTAAGATCTCCCACAATTAAAAGACTGGATAGAGGTTTGTGCACTCAATCTTGGTCTTCATGTTTTCCTCAGTCTTCTATTCAGATTCTAAATAGAGCTACCTCAGATCACAGTCCTCTGCTATTAACTGTAGGTAGTGACTCTCCTTCTTGTCCAAAGCCTTTTAGATTTCTTGATACATGGTATAAGAGGAAAGAGCTTAATGAAATCATCAAACAAAACTGGGAAATTCCTGTAAATAATACTGGAATGTTAGCTTTTTATCTTAAGTTAGTCAGACTTAAAAAGATTCTTAAAATCTGGAATAAAGAAAAATTTGGTAATATTCATGATAATGTGATCCAAGCTGAACTTGCATTACAGACTCAAGAATCACTAACTGATATTTCAGATTCCTTGCCAGATCAGGTTAAGCTGAAAGAGGCTAGAGCTAGGTTAGTTTTGGCATTATCTGAACAGAAAAATTATTGGAAACACAAGGCTAAAGTTAAATGGTTGCAAGAGGGAGATAACAACACTAGTTTCTACCATAATTCTGTAAAGGAGAGAAATAATAGACTGAAAATTACAAAAATCAGGAGTAAAAATGGTCTGTGGCTAGACAACTCTAATGATATTGAAATGGAGGCAATTAATTACTATCAGGAACTCCTGAGTGAGGAATCTGCCACTTTCAGCTCTCCTTTTCAGTTTCATTTTCTTAATCATATCCCATGTTTAGTTACTGAGGCTGATAATGAAAATTTACTGATGCCAGTCTCTTTGGAAGAACTTAAAAAGATTGTTTTCAGCTTGAATAAATCTAGCAGTCCTGGTCCGGATGGTTACACTGCTAAATTCTATATCAAGTCTTGGAACATTATTGCTATAGACCTTCTTAGTGCTGTTCAGGATTTTTTATCTTCATCCATTATGCCTAGAGGTATAGGAAGCACATGGATTACTATTATTCCAAAGAAGAAAACACCAATCACCTTTGATGATTACAGGCCTATAAGTCTCTCTAATGTGATTAATAAGATTTGCTCTAAGGTGCTTATGGAGAGACTTAAAGCTATTATGCCTAAATTAATCTCCCCTAATCAAACAGCATTCCTACAAGGCAGGGACATTTCAGATAATGTCATCTATTTACAGGAAATGGTAAGGCTGCTCAATAGGAAGAAAAGGGAACCTAATTGCATAATGAAATTAGATCTTAAAAAGGCTTTTGATAGGGTTAGATGGTCTTTCCTATATAAAGTTCTTGCTAAATTTGGTTTTCATCCAAAATTCATTTTTTCAATCATGAAGAACCTGTCTCAAGCATGGTTCTCTGTTCTTATTAATGGCAAGCCCTGTGGTTTTTTTCAATCTTCTAGGGGTATTAAGCAAGGGGATCCCCTTTCCCCTTTTCTATTTAATATCTTCTCTGAGTCATTTTCCAGGAGTATGGATTACATATTCCAAACAGGTAAGCTTTCACCCTATGACCTGCCAGGTAATCCTCCTAAAATCTCACACTTATCATATGCTGATGATACTGTCATTTTCTTTAAAGCAAATAACTTAACTTTGGTAAGATTAAAAGCATTCTTATCTACCTTTGAAGAAGTCACTGGACAATCAATTAATTATAATAAGAGTGACATTTTCATTGGTAAATATGCTACTGCTCAAAGGGTGAATCACATTAAGAGAATTATGGGAATGAAAATTGGTACTTTTCCATTCATGTACCTAGGTGTTCCAATCTATTCTGGTGCTTTAAAGAAGATCTACTTTCAACCCCTTTTTGAGCAGATTGATAATAGGATTAGCAATTGGAAAAATAGGTGGTTAACTACAGGTGGAAAACTGATACTAATTGAATCCTGTATTTATTCAATTCCCCAACACATCTGGCAAGTAATTAAGCCCACAAACCTGATTATTTCCACCATGGAAAAAAAATTGAGCAGATTTTTTTGGGGTGAGAATGATCACAAACCAAAAAGAGCATGGAGAAAATGGACTGCTCTCTGTGCACCAACTGATCAAAATGGCCTGGGTTTTAGAAGTATCAGAACTATTGTTAAAACTTGCTCAGTCAAGTTGTGGTGGAAATTCCAGATGGCAGATACTCTATGGTCCCACTTGTTGGCTAACCTTCCTCCATCTTATAGAACCTCCCCTAACTGGAAAAGAATCTGCTCAGTGCATCCTTGGGCAGAACCTAATTCAAGGGTAATCATTGGAAATGGGGAATGCAATTTCTGGAATGCAAATTGGTTGGGGATTGGGATGCTATCTGATTTATGTGATCAAAATAGCATAGGAATTGATGATAATTGTTCTGTTGCTGAGTTTATAGAGAATAAATCTAGCCTTATTCCTTTAATTCAACCATTTCTGCCACCTCACATTACTCTTCTTTTGCAGGATTCAAGAACTTGGCCACATAGACCTGATAGACTAATTTGGAAGCCAGGAACTGATGGTAATTTTTCATTCAAAGCCACTTATTTGTTACTATGTAACAACTCAGGTCA
Organism: Rubia yunnanensis; assembly: GCA_037428765.1. Lineage (NCBI taxonomy): Eukaryota > Viridiplantae > Streptophyta > Magnoliopsida > Gentianales > Rubiaceae > Rubia > Rubia yunnanensis. The sequence goes on from CM075068.1 coordinate 58,945,849, forward strand.
GTATGCATCCCCAAGTCATTTCTGGAACTCTAGAATTGAGAAAAAAATATCTGTGTTCATGTGGAAATTGACAAACTCTCTTCTTCCTTTTGATAATACTCTTCAACATCTAAGAATCAGTTTGGCCTCTAAATGCTGTATGTGTTACTTACATGTGGATGATCTTGATCATTTTTTCAACTCCTGCGAGTTTTCTCTGAAAGTCTGGAAATATATACATCAGTTTATGGGAATCAGAGACAGGTTTTTTCATTCTGTGTGGGATAGATTATCTGCTTACTTATCCCTCCACACCCTATCTACATTACACACCATCATTGTTAGAACAGCAGCAATATATACATTCTGGAATCTATGGAAGATGAGGAATAGATTTATTTTTGATTCAGTTAAGCCCTCATCTTCCATAGTGCTTCAGCAGATTAGAGATCAAATCTTCTATTCATTCTCTGCTAAACCAGTATACATAGTATCTCCATTTGATCTCAGTATTGCAAACCACTCTTATCTTCCTCTCATTAAGAGACCCCCAAAGCCAAAAATCTGGAAAATTGCATGGGTCAGGCCAACAATTGGTTTTAAAGTCAATGTAGATGCAGCTTGGTGTTGTAAGACAAATAAATGTGGCCTCAGCATGATCATTAGAGACTGTAGAGGGTGTTTTCAGGAAGCATATACTTCATTTACTAATGCAAAATCTGCCCTAGAAGCTGAATTAAAAGCTATTTCATTTGCTATTCAATTTTGCAACTCTTTGTCCACTGTTTGTATGGAATCTGCTCAGTGCATCCTTTGTCCACTTTCTTTTCATTCTTTTGGGGGCAACAAGCGTTGCTCTATTAGCCAGTGAGCATTCATGTATATCCTACTATTGCTTCGGCTTCTTTTTTCTGTCTATTTTTTGGCTTGGGAAGGCCTAATAGAACTTCCCCCATCTATGGATGGTTTCTAATTAAAAAAAAAGATGCTTGCAGACAATGGCATCTGTTGCATTCATGAGTTTGATAAGATAGATACAAGGGATGGGGTAAATAAGGATATACACAAATTGCCAATGATTATGACTTATTTTTTCTGTTCTGTTGTTTATACACTTTCTCTCTTTTAAATGTTAAGGTTGCAATCCATGAAGCAATGTGAAGGAATATCTTGATTGATCTCTTGATTATTATCAAGATATTCTTGTATTTGTTTGTAATATTCTTGTCTATATTTAGAGTAGACTAGATACATTGAATCTGTAGTTCTTGTAATCTATAAGTTGTAATCTCCCTGATCAATAATCTTATTCCGAATCTTACATTCACATGGTATCAGGTTTTGGTTTTCAAACTCCAAGCTTTTTCCATTCATCCCGTTAGGTGTGTTCAAATCCTAACCTGCCGAAACCCTAGCTTGTTTCTAGGTGCTACGTTTTTGTCCGATCCTGTCCAAACCCTGCCGCCGGCATTCTTCCTCTTCTTCCGATGGAGCCCGGAAATTCCCTTACGTACAGCACCATGATTCACATGCTGCCGATCAAGCTTAATGCCGGCAACTTCATGGCGTGGCGTTCACAAGTGCAGGTGCTGTTTCAGTCCGCCGGATTCTATGGTTATCTCGACGGTTCGCTGCCCAAGCCAAAGTCCTCTGCTGCAGACGCGTCCGACTCGTCGTCTCTCACGCCGGAGGCTTGGTTGTCACAGGACCGCATTCTTCAAGCTCTTCTCCGATCGTCTCTAACGGAGGATTCTATGATGGAAACGATCGGATGTGACACCGTTCAGGCTATGTGGGAAGTTTTGGCAGCGGCCTTCGACAACACGTCCGATGCTCGCGAGCTGCAACTTCGTGATGAGTTGCACACAGTCCGTCGCGGTTCCGCCACCATCATGGAATATCACCGCCGCCTCAAAACCATTACCGACGGGCTCGCTTCTGTTGGTTCTCCGGTCGGCAACAAAGATCGTGTAATGATCTTCCTCCGCGGCCTTGGCTCGGCGTTCTCCAACTTCCAGGCGGTCCAGATGTCGCAGCCTCACCTTCCGTCGTATGCCGATGTCGTTGCCCGGGCCAGAAGTCACGAGATTTTTCTCTCTTCTGGTGGTTCTGATGCTGCCCAAGGTGCTGACCCTGCTCCGGTGGCGTTTGCAGCTTCTGCCCAGTTTTTTCCAGGAAACAACGCGTCATTTTCCCAGGCGCGTGGCCCTCACGCGCCACATCCAGGCGCGTCAAACTCCACGCGCGGCCGTTCTGGTGGTGGCTCTGGCCGTTCAGGTGGATCTGGCCGTCCAGCTGGTGGTGGTGGTTCCTCTGGTCAATCCGCTGGTGGTGGTGGTGGTCCTCGTCGCAATAAACGCCGATGGAACCCTAAATGCCAACTCTGCTCTGAGTTTGGTCACACGGCTCGCACTTGTACAAACCCAAATCCAGAGTCTGCCAATCTTGCTGATGCTTTTCAGTCTTTGGTGTCCCTCGACAGTGCTTCTGACTGGTATCTAGACTCTGGTGCAACCAACCACATGGCCTCCACATCGTCTGGTCTTGATAGCATCACTCCCTATCATGGTAACCGTTCTATCGCTCTTCCTAATGGTAAACCAGTTAAAATTACTCATGTTGGTCAGCGTCGATTTTCTCGTGATTTATGCTTATCTAATGTGTTGGTGGTGCCTGATATCACGAAAAATCTTCTCTCCATTAGCAAACTCACAAGGGATTTAAATGCTGTGATAATTTTTTATGCAAATTCGTTTATTATTCAGACCTGGTCCAAAAAGGACATCGTGGGCCGCGGACGATGTGAGCAAGGTCTTTATGTGCTAGAACAAGGTGGAGCTGCTTTTGTTGCTTACATTCAGGCAAATAAACACAGGGCGTCCTTTGACCTATGGCATGCTAGACTAGGCCATACCTCCCTGTCAATTATTTCTTTATTAAATAAGTTAAACCTAGTTAAGGTTACTTCCTTTTCACCTATACCCTCTTTATGCTCTTCCTGTGAACGAGCCAAGGGTAAAAGGCTTTCATTTATGGATAATCCTAGACGGGCTGTTTCTTTACTTGCTTTGGTACACTGTGATTTATGGGGTCCTGCTCCTATTATATCAGAAAGTGGTTTTTCCTATTATGCCATATTTGTGGATGATTTTTCGCGGTTTACTTGGTTTTATCCGTTAAGGCGGAAATCGGATTTCTTTGAGACATTCGTGCAGTTTCAGACCATGGTTGAGAACCAATTTTCCTGCTCGATTAAGATGTTTCAGAGTGATGGAGGCACTGAATTTACTAATGCGCGTCTGCGGGCTCACTTCTCTGCTAAGGGGATTTTTCATCAACTTTCTTGCCCTGCCACACCAGAGCAGAATGGTAGAGCCGAACGCAAGCACAGGCATATTACTGAAATGGGACTGTCTATGTTGATGCACTCGCAGCTACCACCGTCCTACTGGGATGTTGCTTTTGCCACTGCCGTTTATACCATCAACCGTCTCCCTACGCCTGTTCTTCACAATATGTCTCCCTACTTTCTCATCCATGGCCGTCATCCCGATTACTCTAACTTTCATCCTTTTGGGTGTAGAGTTTATCCTTTTACTCGGCCGTTTGCACCTCACAAGCTTGCTCCTCGCAGTGTTCCGTGCATCTTTATTGGTTACAGTGCACAGTACAAAGGGTTTCGCTGTCTTGACCCCACATCTAAGAAGGTCTATCTCACCCGTCATGCCCGATTTGATGAGACCTCCTTTCCGGCAGCTGCTGATTCTGTTTCTGCTGCTCCAGCTAACTTGGATGTTTCTGTCTTTATGGATTTGGATGACCCTGTCTCGTCGGCACACCTGGCTCTAGCACCACCGGCTGTCTCACCTCCAGTCCCGTCGGCTAACCCGACTCCAGAGCCGTCACCGACCTCGACTCCTGTGCCATCACCACCACCTTCCCCGTCTCCATCCCCGGGTGCTTCGCTGCAACCGGTGCGCCGCATGACTACTCGTTTGCAGACAGGTAGCCTTACTGCTAATCGTCAGTTCACTGATTATGAGATGACTGCACTTCTTGCTGCATTGCTTGTTGAGACTGAGCCGAGAGGTTTTCGTTCCGCTATCAAAGATCCCCGCTGGTCCTCTGCTATGGATGAGGAGATGCGCGCTCTCCGCCAGCAGCACACTTGGGATCTTGTACCTCGACCCCGGGATGCCAATGTTGTTGGCTCCAAATGGGTGTATCGTCTCAAGCATCGTCCAGATGGCTCTATCGACCGGTATAAGGCTCGTCTTGTTGCCCAAGGATTTACTCAGCTGCCTGGGTTTGATTTCACTCATACCTTTAGTCCTGTCGTTAAGGCTTCCACTGTCCGGATTATCCTTACTCTTGCCATGACCTTCTCTTGGCCTCTTCATCAGTTGGATGTCAAAAACACCTTCCTTAATGGTGTTCTTGATTCCCCCGTCTACATGGAGCAACCCGCTGGTTTTTCTGATCCAGTTCATCCGAACTTTGTTTGTCGCCTTCGGAAGGCCATCTATGGGCTCAAGCAGGCCCCTAGGGCTTGGTTCCAGCGCTTCAGCTCATTTCTTTCACGTTTGGGGTTTAAGTGCTGCTTGACTGACACTTCCCTGTTTGTTTTTGCTCGAGGTTCGACGGTTCTCTACTTGTTGGTATATGTTGATGACATCATCCTCACTGGCAACAACTCCGATCTCATTCGTCGTTTCATTGTTCGTGCTGATCGTGAGTTCTCCATCAAAGATCTTGGTCCCCTTCACTATTTTTTGGGTATTGAGGTCTCTCGCTCCTCCTCTGGGCTGTTTTTGGGTCAAGCGAAGTATGCTATGGACATTTTACAGCGCGCCGGTATGACTGATACTGCGTCTGTCTCTACTCCGTTTGTGCCTGGTTCTCAGCTTGTAAGCTCTGCTGGTCCTGACTTCTCCAATCCTAAGCTTTATCGCTCCCTTGTTGGTGCACTGCAGTACTTGACGATCACTCGCCCTGATTTATCTTATGCTGTTAACTCTGTCAGCCAGTTTCTGCAGTCTCCTAAAGATGATCACTTTCAGGCTGTCACTCGTATCCTTCGTTATGTTCGCGGGACGCTCCACTATGGACTTTCGTTCCACCCTTCGCCTGCTGGTCTTTCCATTCTTGGCTACTCTGATGCTGATTGGGCTCGTTGTCTTGAGACTCGCCGCTCCACCTATGGCTATGCCATTTTTCTTGGTGGCAATCTTGTGTCATGGAGTGCTAAGAAGCAACCTACTGTGTCCCGCTCCAGTTGTGAATCCGAATATCGTGCTATGGCCAACACTGCGGCTGAGTTGGCTTGGTTGTGTCAACTGCTACGTGAGCTTCGGGTTCCTCGGCCTTCCCCTCCGCTTCTTCTCTGTGACAACAGTAGTGCCATTTTTCTGGCTCAAAATCCAGTTGCCCATAAGCGGGCTAAGCACATCGACATTGACTACCACTTCGTTCGTGAACTTGTTACTTCTGGGAAGCTTTGTGTTAGTCATGTGCCATCTTCTCTTCAGGTGGCTGATGTTTTCACCAAGGGGTTGTCTCGCCCGCTCTTCGAGTTGTTTCGATCCAAGCTTTACGTCTCCAGAAATCCGACGCTTCGCTTGACGGGGGGTGAAGGAATATCTTGATTGATCTCTTGATTATTATCAAGATATTCTTGTATTTATTTGTAATATTCTTGTCTATATTTAGAGTAGACTAGATACATTGAATCTGTAGTTCTTGTAATCTATAAGTTGTAATCTCCCTGATCAATAATCTTATTCCGAATCTTACATTCACACAATGGAACAACAAACGATAAGCATTATGAAAGGAAGAATTCAAGCAACATTGAATGCTCGAACATCAAGGTTGCAGAGATTAGGGTTCATTGTGCTTGATCCAGAGCGCTCTTGCAATAACACCAGAGAAGAAGCAACTTCCTGGGATGATACCAAGTGCAGGTCATTTGCTACTGGGATCGAACTTTGAAGGGACCAAGGTCTCTGTGGCACGCAGCTGGCTCTACCTTGCTATGCTGACAACAGTTCCGTACCTCATTCTGATCAGGTTTTCCATTCGTCAGCTAAAAGAGAAAAAACTACTCTTAGAAGGAAGGTTCCACAAGGGACCCAATGGTTACTTGTTCGCGATAAAATCAAGGAATCAGGCAAGAAAATGTTTACAGTTCAGTTCCATATTAGTTGTTTGATAACATTGCAACCACACTAAAGCTAAAGCCAAATATTAAGTGTTTTAACTATAAATGAAGAATCAATAACGGGTGAAAACAAAAGGTTATACATGGTACAACTAACAAGTACACACCGAATAATAAGTAGTGCAATATATAGATAATCTATGGAAAGACAGGGTTTAATTAAAATAATAAAAGGTATAAGATTTTAGTTGCAATATTAAAATTTTATTCATGCAACATGTAAAATTTTATATTAATTTCTTCTAATTTACACTTTAAACTTTGGTCTTTCCATGACTTATGGAAAGACCGTTTTTCAAGAGACGGACTCATAAACAAATGCAGTTCCTAATTCAAAATGACAATCAATAAAAAATGAAAACAAAAAGTTATACACAATACAACAAACAAATACACACTTATTACTAACAAATGAAACACACAAGTAAACAAAATACAGTTCCTAATTTAAAATGAATAATCAACAACAAATGAAATTAAATAATAATACACAGTACAACTAACTAAAACATACTGAATACTAACAAATGCAACATATAACTAAATAAATGCAATTCCTGATTCAAAATAAATTATCAACCAAAAATGAAGATAAAAAGTCATACACAATACAACTAATTAGTAGATTCTTATACTAACAATGCAATATCTAAGTATACATATGCAACATAAAAATAAAAATGAACAATCAACAACAAATGAAAACAAAGTCATTCACAGTACAACTACAACTAATTAGTACACATTGATACTAACAAATCCAATATTACGTATACATATGCAACATTTAACTAAATATGAACAATCAACAACAAATGAAAACAAAAAGTCATTCACAGTACGACTACAAGTATACACTAAATACTAACAAATGCAATATCTAAGTATACATATGCAGCATTTAACTACAAATGAACAATCAATAACAAATGATAACAAAAAGTCATTCACAGTACAACTACAAGTATATTAAATACTAACAAATGCAACATATAAGTGAACAAATGTTGTATCTAATTCAAAATGAATAATCAACAACACATGAAAACAAAAAGTCATACACTGTACAACAGACTAGTACACACCGAATCTTAACAAATGCAATATATAACTAAACAAATGCAGTTTTTAATTTAAAAAGAACAATCAACTACAAATGAAAAAGAAAAAGTCACTCATTAAAACTAATTTGTACACATTGAATACTAAATAATGCAACATATAACTAAACAATTGCAGTTCATAATTCAAAACGAACAATCAAAAATAAATGAAAAGAAAATGCCATACACAATAAACTAACTATTACACACTAAATATTAACAATTGCAACATATAACTAAACATATGCATACTATAACGTCTTAACCACCGTACGTCGGCATCTCGGTTGCTCATCCGTCAATCCTTTCCCTGCGCATTCGATAGAATTTTTTTAACATCTATTCAGCGTGTAAAAAAAAATCCTTCTTTTCATCACAGCACCGACAGTAGTACTCAAACAGAAATAATTAATGCAACAATCTAAGTCCCAACTGAATCTCAATGAGACATGTAGCATAGACAAATCCAGAACATATTGCGACTTACTCAACATAGAAACTACATACAGTAAAAAACTACGGAGCATTAATGCATTCAAAAATAGCAATAGGCAGATATTCTTTATTTGTAATGTTACTTGAAAGAGGGCCATTAGTTGCCTGGACATTCTACTTATACAGGAGTAGTAGTACTGTTCGACAAATGGCAATTATTAGTCGACTACTTTTCAACTAAATGATAAGTAGAAACTAATGTATTTCTGAAACAAGGATTATCACTAGTTGTTGCCAGAAAAGCATGCTAAGCATATAGAGATTTAAGTACAATACACATCCAACATCATATCCAAGTCATAGAGAGTAAGCATATAGAGTACTTGTTCATAGATCTTGTGAGAAGAATCGGATCTACATGCTCAAACTCAGGGGCATCCCTAGGTGTTTGACCATGTGAAACAAATGTAAGCACTTAATAGTGGTACTTGGTAGAGTAGTCTTTTGGAGCAATGACCAGCCCTCGACTTTTCCTTGCACCACGGTAAACAATCTCCACAGTGTCGATAAATTCCTGCTTGTCCTTCATTGCCCAGTTGATCTTGTTGTTGTTTCCAGTGTCGAGATTAATCATGATGTACTTGTTCCTGAAGAAAAACATTACCGTGGACAGGTTGTACAACTCATACATGGTATTGAAATCAAGAACTTCAGTAATAACCACCAAGTATATCACTGCAAAGTTCTTAATTGTTTCAACAACAGATGACAGCACTTCATCCATCTACAATGAATACAAAGAACATCCAATTAGAGGGTGATGAGAACAAAATCATATAGAGAAACAAAATACAAGAGCTAAAATGGCGAAACAGAAAAATGGCCAAGACCTACACAAACAAAAGTCAATGAAGCTCTTAAAAGTAAAATCCAAGTCACATTGTAAGCAGCTACTGTATCGCCTATTTTCTATTTTATGTTTTAAAATTAGGGACCATATTATGGAAGGGAAACTGAAACTAGTGGTACGAATCCTAGAGGTGGCCTCAAGTCCGGAGAGGATTTCCATTGGCCAATTCGGGCGGAGATAATCAGACAAAATAGTTAATAACAACTCGAGCAGAGATAATTACATGCATACAAGTTTCGTCCTAGTCATGACATAAGTGAATAATCACGAGGCGTTCTTTCTCGGCCAGGATAGCTTGATCGACGACCAGGATAAGCGAGCAGGAGAAGGCGTTCTTCCTCGGCCAGGATAGCTTGATTGAAGGATACCAAGGAAACCGTTCGTGAAGAACTGGGATGGACTCTTTCTTCTAAATGTATGGATCCAAACTATTGAGCTTAGCCCACAATTTCTTTTTCTTTATTAATCGCAAGAAGGTTCCTGCATGTCATAATCTTATGGACTGATCGCCTTTCCTGAGAATTTCCCTTTATAATATTAATTTAGTTTATATATGAATAAAGTTTTGAGAAAAGTACTTTTATAATATTACATAATTTACATAAGTTGCAATATAATTTTTTTTTGATAATTGCAAGTGCAAATATAACCTTGGATAGTAAGTGTAAGTGAGAAAATACTCATTCCGACAAATTTTGACCCAAATTTAATAAAATTGACTATTTTGCTCTTCTTTAGAAAATAATTTAACAATAAAAAAACTAAAACGATAATTATGCCCCAACTTCTTCTTATAAACCCTAACTCCCCACTACAATTACTATACACTCCCACCGCTGCCACCACCACCCATCGCCATGGTTCCCGACACTCCTGCCGACGTTAACAGAGTTGGACCGGATCCGCCACATTCTACCCCAACAGTAACATCATAGTCCTCTACACCGACACACTGCCAATCTTGTGCAATTGCAGAATCTCGCCTAACCCGCCAACCTATCGGATCCTCTCTTTCTCGACTGGGTTAAGTACCTGAAGCCACATCATTATGCATTTTGTGATCAGGAAACTACCATTTTTCTGGAACACTTGTTTTTTTTCATCTCTAACTAGGGTTTTGTGATTAAAAGATCCACACACGTGGCTTGGGCTTGCTCTGTTTATCACCAACGGGCTTTGGCGTCATCTTTCTTAGCTCTGACACATCAATCTCTTTAGCAATGTACTTTTTCTTGATTGAGATTGCGGAGTCAACTGCTCCTCAGTACTAATTCATCTGGGTGCCGTTTGGAAACCAAGAAAAAAGACTCTAGGCAACCTGGTGGAAGGGGTGATGCCGGTGGTGGGGTGGGTGATGGCACGAGGGTAAAATTGTCCTAACACTTTTAGGTTTTAGGTCAAAGTGTCTTTTAGTTATTTTATGTGCAGTCAACGCTGAAAATTGTGTCTTAGGGTTAGATTGACACTTTCATCAACTAGTTATGGTTGTTTTTTTTACTAAAAGTTATCTGAGCGTTAAATTGACACTTAATCAAGTAGGTCGGGTTATATTTATATATATCCATAAATTTTTATGCTCCCTCTGTCATATTTCAAGCTTCACCTTTTGACTTGAAAAATGTTTTATCCTTAATATCTTTCACTAAGGATAATTAAAACTTGTGAATTTAGCATTTTAAAAATACATGTTAGAACAAATCTAACAATGCATCACACAATATTATTTATACTTGTATACCAATTCAATTTTAGGTTCAAAGTTAGAAAGTTTGACTAAATTATTAAAGAATATAGATGTTACTTGTAATTGTAACTAGATACTATTTCATTTTCCTAGTTTGTACAGGTCTTTTGTATCACTATATAATGTACCCTAAGATCATGAATACAACCACACATTATTACCCTTATTTTCTACATGGTATCATAGACTAAAATCCTGAAACCCTAAAGAAAATGTCCACTGCCGTTCTTGAGCTGTCATGGCTGTTTCTAGCCACGCATTTTCCGCCGCACCTTTTCAGCGATCTTTGTCCACCGACCGCCGCATTGAGTCTCTAGGTTACCGCGGTCGTCTGATCGTGCACTTATGTCTGATCCATATGTGCGTTGCTCTTCACTCACTAACTCCGAGCACCATGCACCGTCGCCTTCTAAGCTACGCGTCGTGACCCGCCTCCACTCAGGGTCATTAAGTTGTAGCGAAATTAACCCAAGCAAAGGTTGATTAAGGTCAAAGATAAGAATTTTTAGTTTGGCATCCAAATCACTACTAAGCAACCTATAGAGTAGTTAGTGGTAAGCCCGGGTATGTCCACAGAGATGTTAGGGCCTAATAGTCAATTAAATACAACCACGAATGGGTCGTCAATCCATCGTGTTGCTAGGAATTGATAGTATGGTAAAATGGCGGGGGTTCGGTTTTTCAACTAACAACTACTAGCATGAAGATAGAAAGCAAGGAAACTATAAACAGACACTTGGGGAATAGTTGCATAACATGGCTGATTAAATGTTCTGATCTAATCTAGTGCTCATAACACGTGGTGTGGTCGATAGTCAGCACTTCCCTATACCTTTCACGTAGGGTGCCCTTGCGAATACTCCATCGGCACCGCCTCCGTAATTAGGGGAGTGCAACAACGGTCTTACCATTGCGCAGATTTGTTTCTCTCCTGTACTATTACGTCCTGGGCAATACACTACGGATGCTCTGCCCCCTAGGACTATAAATAAGGCAAAGAGAGGTAAACACCTTATAGATGACACTAGGATCTCTTACAACCCTATGTTGCTACTATTTGCTATCTTCACCCGTAACACTTTGGACTACTTTACGTACTCAGCTAAGACTAGTGTGCTGGCAATGTAACAGTAAAACTTGGAAAAGACCTACGTGCACACACCAACGTGGACCCGAACCCTACTACCCATATCACATCTAGGTTTCTCTTCCCCGTGGGCTATCAATATTTGCACCAACATGAATGTAGACTAGAATGTGTGCTAATGGAATGTATCATTCATGCAATTATAACAATTCAAGAACAAGTCATCGTAATATCATAAGCACTTAAATTAGGAAGATCTAAAGAATCTCACAAGAACATAATTAACACATGAATACCAATTTGTCCCAAAGCTATAGAAACTACTCCCTAGACATGGAATTCAAGTTTTTCATTGAATTCCACATCTTATTGCGAAAGGAAAATAAAAAAGGGAAAGGAAAAAGAACCTAGAGAGAAGAGATAGTGTTTCTCTCTCTCTCTCTCTATGTTGTTCTCCAAACTACAAAATATGATCCAAGATATGAAAAGTCCCCTAACCCTAGTAAACTAAGGCAATAATTATAGTAGTAGGGGATTGAGCCTAAATATAGGCCCAAAATAGGCCAAAACCCTAGTCACCCGCCACAAACACGGACCGCTGTGGATGGCACGGCCCATGCCGCTGATGTAACCTCATTCCGGCATGGTCCGCCATATTTGGGATGGGGCACATGATCAGGCATGGCCGTGCTAGGTACGGTGCATGTCATTTGGCACAGCCCATCTTCAGGAGGTCATTTTCGCACTTTTGATCCACATTCTGTGTCATTTGGCGCGACCGTCATTGGAATCATCATTTTGCTCTTTTTTTTTACACGGGCCGCTTTATGCTTCACATCCCACTGGTTGGTCTTGACATTTTGGACTTGGAACGGTGTGGGCCATGTGAAATGGGACGGTCTGTGCCCATAATTAGCCATTTTGGAGTGAAAAAGGCCTCTTGAGCACACAACCCATAGAGATTGGCATGGCATGCACTTAGATTTGGTGTGGTTCGTGCTAGAAGCCCTTGGCATGGGCCGTATGGTGTGGCATGGGCCACTGGTGCTTGGTCTCGTGTCGGCCATGAGCGGCCTATGCCTGTGCGTTGTAGTCGATTTTATAGCGCTCGAGAAGATGAAGCCAATGAAACCAATCTCAAGGGTTGATTCTTATCGGATAGTTCCTTGAACTTGGTGCAACTCTTGAACCACAATTCTCCGTTTCTTCCTTGACCATTTTGAACTTCAATGCACCCTATCTTTGACTCCATCCTTCTACTACCACAATGTTATGTCAGTGGCCTTCATCTACTACCATTCTAATTTGAATGGCTTTCAACATCTTCCATTGTCCTTGCGAACGTCCTTCAATATAAAATGTAACTAAGAGTACCCACGAGCGTCCTACTAAGTATGATCACAAAGGAAGATCTAGGTGTCCGTGGATACTAGGTGTCCATTAGTACCAATTTAGTCTACAAAATGCGGGATTTAGACAACAAAACCAAGCATGGTTGTCTAAACCCCTTGTCACGTAAACTTAACTAATACAAGAAATCCAACATATGAAACAAGCCAATTATTACGTCGAATGCATCGGTTAACGAAAGCATAATGAAGCACATCACGCTGTCGCGCCATCCTTGCCGATCCAATCTGCCGCCGATACACTAATTTGTCGTCGATCTGTTCCTGTTTATGCATTATGTCAACTTCAGGCTCTAATCTCGATGCTGCTTAACAGGCTTGCATCGCTGCTAAAGCTGAGACCAATAAGCTACAGAATCTGAATGCCACCGAGGTGATTGCAGCTCTATTGAAATAGTTGCAGGTACAATCTAGCACTCTGTCATACGTACCTGTTGGTCGACATTCGAATGATCCCTACTACCTTGACTCTTCAGACGGTCCCAGTTTGGTTATCCGTTCCATCGTGCTGAAGGGCGAAGGGAACTACCTTGCATGGACTACTGGAATTTGTAGTGCTATGATTATAAAGAATAAGATTGGTTTCACTGATGGATCTATTACCAAACCCACATACAATCATCCTGATGTCGCTGATTGGCTTGGAGTTAATGCTACCCTTGTCTGCTGGATCTTACAAACTGTAGATCCGGCATTACAATCTTTTACTAGCTACTTTGCCATAGTTAAGGAATTGTAGGATGATCGTAAAGCACTATTTACCCTTGGTGATGTTATGTAAATTCTACAGATGCGTGATGATATACAGAACTATCGACAAAATGGTTAGATCATCGCCATTTATTTTGGCAAACTGAAAAAGCTGTATGATGGCTACAACTTTTTGCAGCCTCTTTTAGTTTGCAACTGTGAAGCTTGCAAACCGCTGTGCACCTGCAACCATGCCTCTGTTGCCTTCCACAAGCGTGAAAAAGATATGATCTATCGATTTCTCCTCGGTGTAGATGAAGGCTATCACACCTTGCGATCCCATATCATGAGTCTTGATCCACTGCCACCTGTCATGTGTGGTTATGTGCTTGTTGCTATGGAGAAGAATCACAAAGTCGTCATTCGGTCTCTCGAGTCTTCTTCTAACTCCATGGCATATGACGCACGACGCCCACCACCTTCGGGTTCTTCGTCAGTTGTCCTCACTTCAGCTAATCGTAAAGAATCTCGTCTGCATGCACTGCCATCACAAGGGTCACGACAAAGTTTCTTATTTCTAGCTCACAAGTTATCCAGAATGGTACACGGGGATGAGAGAGAGAGAGTCAACGCCGCCAAGAAGACAACGCTAGCTCGCCTGATTGTCGTCGCCGGGAACGACGTTCTGGCCGCCAATGTCTGTTCGCTTCTGCCACCATTCGTCGGCGCTGCGTTGTTGCTGCCAAGGTTTGCCGTGGCGGCATCCAACAGTGCCCCTACCCGTTCTGGTGGCAAACTGAAGAAACTATATGATAACTACAACTCTCTGCGGCCTCCTTTAATTTGCACATGTGAAGCTTGCAAACCAATGTGCACCATGCCTCTGATGCCTTTCGGGAGCGTGAAAAAGATATGATATATCAATTGCATCTAGAAATGGGACATATGAAGTAATCAAAATGGTAAACATTTAACTTTCAAAAACTTAAAAAAAGATTCATAAAAAAAGAAATAAGGGAAGCGCTAAAAATGCGAGTTTGCGAATTAACTAAAGATTATGTATCCTAGTAGTAGTACTATTAATAGACTATCTACTTAGTCCTATTTTGAAACACAGGGAAATTGAACCATTTGCATTAAATCATGCAAACCCTCTCCCAAAAAGTTTCTGGACTATTAAATCATCTTCAAATTAGCCTATAAACCTGGTTTAACAATTTGTATATTCCCTCCAGTTTTTTTATATTGGCATAATTTTCTTTTTGGGATAGTTTTTTTATATTATCACCTTCCTTTTTTGACAAATTCTAAATTATTTTTATTCACTAAATTTACTTTTTACTCTTCAATACAGCCTCCTTCATCCATTTTATTGTTTTTAAAAAATATATCCATTATAAAAGTATCAATATTTTGGGATCAGATGGAGTATGCAACTGGAAGCATTTGATCCCTCTTTATTACACTACTACTACTGTGAAGGTTTGAACCTTTGATAAGTAGTGGTTGCATCAGCCTTCAGCCGGGACATAAGCAAAAATAGCAAGAGCCTGGGGTCCAACAAAATTGTTGATCCCCAGGATATTGGTCGATACTCCCTCCGATTTTTTTAGATAAGGGTCATTTTCTTGTTGGATGTTCTTTTCTCTTTTGATAAATTTAGGTTATTTTTATTCATCAAATTTATTTTTTACTCTTTTAATACAATTTTTTCTACATATTTTATTTTTTAGAAAAAAAAATTCATTGTAACAGTGTCAATATTTTGGAACCAGAGGAAGTACAAAGGGAATTGCATGAAAGAATCTGAAAAATTCTGAATACAAACAATACATCATCCCAACTAAATTATTACTACATGACTGAGAAATAAGTAATTTTCTAGCCTCCTGTCCTGCTACCACAGTCATATGTCCTTGGCGTCTTGTGCTTAGGGGGAAATACGTTTGTTTCTTAAAACCTTCACAGACAGGGGGCGGAACTACCATGGTGCGTGGTAGAGTCAGTCCTACCTGAGATTCTGGCTCCATGGTAGTAGTGGTCATTTGCGCTTCCCAGATAGAGCTCCACTTTTCTGGCTTTCTTTAGTTTTTTTGGCCAGATTCAGCCGGAGAAGAAGGCTACTGAAGGCTTTTTTCCCCCATATTTCATAAAAACAATGTCGTTTTGGCTCAAGCCTAACGTCGTCGTTTTGATTAGTACTGAAGAAATTCAAAATCCAAAATCCGAAGAGTTGGATTGGGCCAAAACTCAGGAAAAAAATCAAAGATTTACCAAAATTCAAAAACATCAATCTCACCTCCGCCTGTAGCTTTGCTCCAGCGGTCCAGCCTCCAGCTCCGGGCACCGCCGCTGCCATTCTTCCACCGACTGGAGGCTCCGGACGCCGCCTCCGGTTCGTCCCTCCTCTAGCCCCACCTGGGAAAAAATCCTGGTTCTGCCACTGTTCACAAATCAAAACTCCAAGAATACGACACAAGCTAAGGCCATGTCCAGTTCGGATGAAACAGATCTGAGTTGAGTTGAGTTGAGTTGAGATTATTGGAGTTGAGAAGAGTTGAGTTGTGCTGAGCTAAGAATAGTTGAGAAGAGTTGAGAAAAAGTGAGTTGAGTTGAATTGAGCTGATTGGAGTTGAGTTGAGCTGATTGGAGCGGACCTGAACTGGTTGGAGCTGAACTAAAATGAATTAATTGTCGATGAACTGAAATGAACCAAAATTGTAGAAAATAAGGGTAATAATTGTGTGTCTTTATTCATGATCTCATGATACATTATATAGTGGTACATGATACCTATACAAGTTAGAAAAAGGTAATAGAATATAATTACAATTACAAGTAATATTCTAATTCCTTAATACTCCTCCTCAAGTTGGAACATGAGGATCAGAAATGCCCAACTTGCCAAGCAAGGAATGAAACTGGTTACATCTGAGAGCCTTAGTGAACAAGTCTGCGGGTTGGTCTGACGTGCGGATATGCTGAGTGACAATAGTACCAGATTGAACAAGATCCCAGAAAAAATGACAATCAACTTCAATGTGCTTTGTACGTTCATGGAACACTGGATTTGCTGCAATATGAAGAGTAGATTGACTGCCACAAATCAGTCGGATATGAGAAGAGTGCATAACCCCTAAGTCTTTCAGTGAAGACTTAAGCCATAACAACTCACAGCAGGTAACAACCATATCACGATACCCCGCTTCAGCAGAAGACCAAGAAACAGTAGGTTGCTTCTTAGTCTTCTAAGAAACTGGAGAATCACCAATCATCACAAAATATCCTGAAAGAGAATGCCGAGTAATTGGGCATGCAGTCCAATCCAAATCACAGTAAACAATCAACTGTAACGTACTACGAGAAGAGAGAAATAAACCTTGACCAAGATGGCTCTTCGGGTAGTGCAACACACGAACATCAGCTTGCCAGTGAGGAACACATGTAGACTTCATGAATTGAGCAAGGGTATGAACCAAATAACTAAGCTCGGGATGAGTAATTATTAGATATATCAGGCGCCCAACCGGACGTTCATACTGCTCTGGGTCATGGTAGGCTAGACCTTCAACACGCGCCAAATCATGTTGTTGCTCCATCAGAAAGTCAATCGATTTAGAGGCAGATAAGCAGGTATCTGATAAAATGTCCAAAGCATATTTCCTTTGCGAAAGAAACATCCCCTGCGGTATTCTAGCAATCTCTATGCCCAAAAAATACTTAAGTAGACCAAGGTCTTTCATATGGAAACAAGAACTCAAGTATTTCTTGTACTTAGAGATGAACGCAGAAGAACTACCAGCAATGACCAAATCATCCACATAAACTAGAACATGCGAAGAAACTAATCCACGGGAAAAGACAAACAAAGAGTAATATGCCTTACTCTGAACAAAACCAAATGTTCGTAAAGCCTGAGCCAATTTGGCAAACCAATTTCTAGGAGCCTGGCAAAAATCGTAAAGAGATTTCTAAAGGCGACATACCTGACCATGGGGCACAACATAGCCTAGTGGGGGTCGCATAAAAACCTCTTCATGCAAATCACCGTGCAGGAAGGCATTATGGACATCCATCTGATGAAATTCCCAACCACGAATGACTGCAATAGCTAAGAATAGACGAACAGAACTCATCTTTGTAACCGTAGCAATTGTCTCAGTATAATCAATTCCTTCAACCTAGCGATCACCTTATGACGTTCAATAGTACCATCTGACTTAAACTTCATCTGGTAGACCTATTTGTAACCAATCGCCTTCTTATTCAGAGGCAGAGAAGCCAAAGTCCAAATCTGATTGCGCTCAAGCATCGTAAGCTCTTCATTCATAGTGTCTCGCCAATGAGTATGATGTGAAGCCTCATAATAAGTGGTGGGATATGCACGATGTCACTATACCCAAAAATCTAGAATGCATACTAGAAAAATTAGCACAAATTAAATAATCTGTAAGTGGATAAAGACCACCTGAGGATAGTGACGG
Organism: Rubia yunnanensis; assembly: GCA_037428765.1. Classification (NCBI taxonomy): domain Eukaryota; kingdom Viridiplantae; phylum Streptophyta; class Magnoliopsida; order Gentianales; family Rubiaceae; genus Rubia; species Rubia yunnanensis. Next base: position 58,963,910 of record CM075068.1, read on the forward strand.
TGCATGAGTGAACGTAGACGTAAGGGGGGTCTTCAATAGTAAGAGCACAAGCATGATCATCACAATCATAATCTTCCAAGTAAGAAGGCGGTCGACGAGCACGAATACTCTGCTTGATAGGTGGAAACTCGGCAGCGGAACCATCCGGAGCATAAGATGCTGCAGAAGGAGACTTGGCCGGGTGGTCAGAGCCGGCGGCGTTCAGGGTTGGAGAACAGGCAGAGACCAATGACGACCGATGATGGTGCTCCAACAGTGGCCAATGACGGAAGAGGTGGTAGACTGGTGGCGACGACCAGTGGCAGTAGATTGTGCGACTCCGGCAGCGGTGAGGAGGAGATCGACGGTGAGGTGGTGGCACCACCAGGTTCTTGTGATGAGGCCGATGTCAGAGTTGCAGAATATGGGAACTGGTCTTCAAAAAAATTGGCATCCCGACTGGTAAAGATCACACAGGATTCCAAGTCAAAAAGACAATAACCTTTCTTTCCGGAAAGATAACTAAGAAACAAACAATGCCAACTTCTTGGTGCAAACTTGTCACAATATTTGGGAACATGAGCAGCAAAACACAAGCATCCAAAAACTCTTAATGATGAGTAATTAGGAGCTTGCCCATAGAGCAACTCAAAGGGAGTACGACCATTGAGATGCTTTGTCAGTGTCTGGTTAATGAGATAAGCAGTAATAAGAACACATTCTCCCCAAAAATCAATAGGAAGACTGGCCTGAAACCGTAAAGCACATGCCATATTGAGTAAATGATGATTCTTTCTTTCAACTCGACCATTCTGTTGTGGTGTATCAACCATAGATGTCTCAAAAATGATCCCAGATACAGCAAAATGAGATCTCAAAGGCAAAAATTCAGTTCCATTATCAGCTTGAACACGTTGTATGGTCTGGCCCCTTTGGTTCTTCACCAAGGCACAAAATTCCAAAAATCTAGAAGCTACTTCTGATTTAGCCACTAATAAATAAACCCAAATAGCTCGAGAATAATCATCAAAACTATAGTTAAAAAATAAAATGCTCCACTAGAAGATGGTGTTCTATAAGGACCCCAAACATCACAATGAACTAATTGAAATAGTGCAGTAGCATTTGTAGAACTCAATAGAAAACTATGCCTAGTCTGTTTTGCTCTATAACATATAGAGTAAGAAATAGAAGTCTTATTAGTGCTAAAATCAATAGAAGAAATAGAAGACAACACCGTAGAGGAAGGATGTCCAAAACGCGGATCCTATAAATCAGAAGAAGACACGGAAGCAACCGTTGGAAAAGACCGCGGGATAGGAGGATGATCACGAGTATCCAGCAAACGAAGCCAAAACACCCCCCCCCCCCTTTCTGTTCACCCACACAATCACTTTCCTTGTATTGATTTTCTGTAAAATGCAATAATTTTCAGTAAACAAAGCTAAACATTTCAAGGCAGATAACAATCTAGAACATGATAATAAGTTACACTGCAAAGTAGGTATATATAGCACATGAGTAAGGGTGACAACACCAAAGAAAATAGAACCATATTGGGTAGTGGATGACATAGAGCTACCAGGTAGAACAATATTCACAGTATCAATATCAGTAGTAAGATCGTAAGAGAACCTTTGTAACCAGTCATGTGACGTGAGGCTCCCGAATCAAGTATCCATGGTAAAATAGACTTACTAGACCCATTGTTAGTAAGAGAATTAAACTGATTAAATAAATGCATGGTCGTGCTCCAGTGGTCATCAGATAGAGTAAGGCCAAAGTTGGATCGGGTAGGGATGCAGCCAGAGGAAGCCGCCGCCGCTAGACCAGGTAGCAATGTGGCAGCTCTGGCAAACAACGACGAGAGAGGAAGTACCGTGGTGGAACCTCCGATTACGACGATGGTGGTCAGCTGAGATGCTGGTACCGTTTTCTTAGCGGCATTGGTTTTATCTTTCAACTCCTTGAACCATTTTGGTACACCAATGATCTGGAAGCAGGAATCCTTATCATGACCCTTGTGATGACAATGTGTACAAACAAGATTCTTGTGGTCATATGCAAAAAGAAAAACTGGCGAAGAACTTGTAGGTGGTGGGCATCATGCAACATACGCCATGGAGTTAGAAGAAGGCTCACAAGCTCGAATGATAGCTCTATAATCTCCTCATGAGCAACAAGGGCATGTACTTTCATGACAGGTGGCATTGGATCAATGCTCATGATATGTGATCATAGGGTGTAAAAGCCTTCGTCGAGGCCAGAGATGAATTGGTAGATTAAATCCTTCTCTCTTCCTCTCGGAAGACTCTCGCAGAAATATTGCAATGGCACAGTGCCTTGCTCTCTTCACAGTCACAAACTAAGGGAGGCCGCATGCAATGATAATCTGCAAACAACTTCTTCAGTTTGCCAAAGTAAATATCGATGGGCTGACCGTTCTGCCCCCAACTCTGAATAGCCTCTTGCATTTGCAAAACTTTCATACCATCGCCAAGAATAAATCGTGCCTTTAGGTCATCCCACAATTCCTTAACTGTGGTAAACGAGCTTGTAGAAGATATCAATACTTGATCCAGGGTTTGTAAGATCTAGCAGACAAGAGTAGCATTAACCCTAGGCCAATCACCATTATCAGGATGACCATCCTGGGGTTCGGTAATAGATCCATCGATGAACCCAATCTTGTTCTTCCCAAGGAATGCGTGACACATCACGTCAGACCATTTAATGTAATTTTCTTGACCTTTCGGCATGTTCGGTATAAGTTGTAAACCTGGACCATCGCCAGAGCCAATAAAGTAAGGATCAGTCGACATGAGACCAATAAGTACAGCAGTCCGAGGGCCAGATTGCAATTGCAATTGCTTCAGTAAAGTCGTAATCACATCATAACCACTCATATCCTGAAGCTTCGAAACCTCAGGAGTAGCATTAATACGGGCCTGCTCATCGGGATTTCATCTGGAGTCAGACATAATGTAAAATTAGGTATAGATCAGTAGCAGGTACACTAACAAATGATGGATCCGATGAGAAAGACGCGGTGGTGCATGGAGTTGATGGCGACAATATGTGAAGCGTAGGATCGGCACGTGGGAAGCAACGCTCAATCGGATGGGACGGCTGACTAATAACCACAACCAGACGACGGTGGTGGCGATCGACGAGCAACAGAGATTGGCCGATGCGCGGCTGATGCGGCGGCGCGTGAGGAAGATGCGCGGCTGAGGCGGTTGTGCTGGAGCTCAGTAATGGGTGGAAAATTTTCTTTAAGGTATCATGAATTTAGGCTCTGATACTATGTAGAAAATATGGATAGCAATTGTGCTTCTTTATTCATGATATCATGATAAATTATATAGTGGTACATGATACCTATACAAGAGGAAAATGTAATAGAATATAATTAAAATTACAAGTAATATTCTAATTCCTTAATAAAAATGAACTAAACTAAATCAAAATGAAATGAACCGAATCTAATTGAATTTAACCGTAAAACTGAAATAAAATTAATCAAATTGGCTGAATCAAACTAAATTGAACTGAAACAACTGAATTGAACTGAACTGAACTAAATCAAATTGAACTAAATTGAATGAAATTGAATCAAACTGCATCAAAATGAACCCAACTGGATGAAGGTGAAGTGAAACGAATCACACTAAATTGAACTGAAGCAAACTAAAGTGGACTGAGTCTAACAGAACGGAACTGAATTAAACTGAACCGAACGAAACCAAATCAAACAGAACTGAATCAAACATAACCAAATCGAATAAAACTTAACTAAACAAAAAATAATTAAAAATTAAGATAATAGTTAAATTATATTACAAAGAGTATGTCTCTTGAAATACGGTCTTTTCATAAGTCGTGGAAAGACCAAGGTTTGAACTGCAAATTAGAATAAATGAATATTAAATTTTTGGGTTGAATTAATCGGATTGTAATAAATATAAATATACAGAACTAAACTTTATTTAAATAATTTAAAATGCTAAAGTAACCTAAAGTTAAATAACAACCTAAACAAGCTAATTTGAATCAAAATGAATTTAGATGAACTGAACTGTTTAGAATTGTATTAAACTGAAAAGAACTGAATTCGACATAGAAGGAAGGAATAGATTGACCTATACTATGTATAACATAGTGAAAACCATCAATAATTGACCTATACGAGCACATCTTAATGAAATTAGGTTATCTGAACTGAATTGAACTAGACTACATACAATTGAACTGAACTTAACCAAACTAAACTAAACAAAACAAGGTTGAAATACCTGAAAGAAAATGATTTATTTGAACTAAAATTAAACATCTATAATAATATGTATGCTTTTTATAATCACAATAATTATAATAATTCATACATTCAAATATGAACAACATTTACTATAAGTTTCATATTCAAAACAAATTAAAGAACTTTCTAAATTATAAAAAAAATTGAATGGAGTTCAAAGTAAATGATCTGAAATTATTAGAGCTGAACTGAGTTGATTGGAGTTGAAAAGAGATGAGTTGAGAAAAATTGAGAAGATGTGAGTTGAGTTGATTGAAGTTGAGTTGAATTGAGAAGATGTAAGAAGAGTTGAGAAAATATGAGTTGAGTTGATTGAATCTGAAATAAGTTGAACTGGCCTAACTGTTTGGGGTCTATTAGTGAGAAGTGAGATGGAAATATACTCATATGACAGACTAGGATTATGTATTTGTAAATCAAGTACAATGTACCATTAAATCAAACTCTAATCCTTTTATTAAAAGGAAGTTAAGATGATATATTTATATGCTCCATTAGGGGAGGATTCTTATCATTTCCTTATCTCAGTCTCTCCCGGTTCAATATGATTCAGCCTTCAATCCCGTGTGAGTCCAAGAAAGTAGAAGCTTTATTGGACGATGTTAATTAAAACTATATACATGTAAGATTGAAGGCTCCTAAATACTTTTTCTTGGAGATATTATATTGGTTTAGGGGTAATAGAGATGTAAATCAATTAGAATCAGGATAAGAAAAGAATACCCTTCTTGATTGGTTTGTATATTATGTTTCATATTTATTTAGGTCTTTTATACCCTTGTATTTACTATATATCAATACACACAATCACAATTATTTGAGGTTTTTACATTCTATCATGGTATCAGTCAGGTCTCTCTAAATATTCTCTGGTTTTTCCCAAAAAAATCCATATTTTTCTTCCCGTCTTTTTTCGATCATCTGCAACCTCTGCTCATCGGAATAGGCCAATCGGATTTAGCACCACCGCCGCACCCGCCGCCAGTCTGCCATTGGTGTCATCGTCCTGGTCATCTACGTCTGCCAGTGGTGTCATCATCCTGGCCATCTTGTTGAATACTTCTACAAGCTTTCTCATACTGCTTGCGATGATATTGCAAACACCGCAAACACAGCTCAGCCTTAGTACTATCAGCAAAATAATGCAACTCTGGATTGGTACATGGACTCTGGTGCTACCAATCACATGACTGCTTCTGCATCCAACCTAGATAGCGTCGCTCCTTATAAGGGTAATCATCGTGTTTATTTTGGTGATGATGCCTCTTTGCATATTTCCCATTTAGCAATTCCAGGATTTTTTATTCTCTTACTTTATCTGATGTCTTGGTTGTACCCCACATCAACAAGAATTTATTATCTATTGTCAAGTTGACCAGGGATCTAAATGTTGTTTGTTTTGATGACAATATTTTCACTATTCAAAACAAGGTTACAAAGGAGCTCGTGGGCCGAGGATATAGTGACAGAGGTCTCTACATTTTAGATTATTGTGGTGTTGCTTTAGTTTCTTTTGTTAATGCAAATAAAGTCAAAACCTCATTTGAACTATGACACAGTTGTTTATGACATGTTCCTTTTAATGTAATTTCTTCTTTGAATAAGACTGGTAGTTTGTCAGTTACTAGTTTGCTGCGTAAGCCTAATTTGTACTCTTCTTGTGAGATGGCTAAAGACAAGCGTCTTTCTTTTAATGATAATTTAAAATACGCACCACGCATATTTGATTTAGTTCATTGTGACCTCTGAGGACCCTCACATGTTGTCTGTCGCGCCAGGTATGTGAAACCCATGTCCCATAAGCAAGAAGGACAATACATATTGTATCAAAATAAAGATACATAATTAGGGTTATATAATAGAAAATCGAAAAAGAATGGAGTACTATAATATATATATATATATATATATTATAATGTGATGGTAATTTAGATCATAAATCATAAAAATTTTAGAATAATATAAAATAATTTTAAAAAATAAAGTGAAAGATGATTAAACGAAATGAATAATATTAATTAAATGAAAAAAAAAGAGGAAAGGGTCATTCAACCCTTTTAGTTAAAATTGATTGGGCTTCAATCATTTCAGCCCAAGAACTAAATAAAAGAAAATGAAACAGAGCTAAGCCCTGGTTGCAGAAACGTAAAAAGAAGAAGGAAAAGAACAAAACTGAGAAGAAATGGGATGAAGCAAGAAGAAGAGAAGGTCGTAGAAGACAAACGAAAATTTTGAAAATTTGTAGTCGGTACAAATATGATAAAGCAGAGAGGTGAGCTATCAATGTAGGAAGGTTAAGAGTAATATAGAAGGAAGTAGAAGACACCTGTAGAGTTGCGGACGTGAAAGGGATAAAACCCAATTCACCAACGGATTGGGATGAAATCTCCTATTGCCGCCTCATTAGTAGTATAAATAGGGCATAGGAATTTCATTTGTTGAACATCCTCAATCCTTGCTCTGTTTTCTTTTAGAATTTTAAAACACAACTTGGAGTTGCTTTTCGAGGGAAGGATTATAGGCTTGGAGTTGTTGAAAAGTATTAGAGATAGCTGAAGGGTCAAAGACCATAAATGGGTTTAACTATAGTTCCTTGTATTTTGCCTATTTATTCTTCATAATACACCCTCATAAGTAATGGAGGTTTCACTCTAACATGGTATCAGCCAGAACGTCTTAGACGTCCTTCTTCTCCTTGGCAGCTGCGTCTGTCTTCTTCTCTTCCTTTCTGTTTCAAATTCATACATTTCCTTCTTTGTTTCTCTTCTTTTGCTTCAATCTTGTTCTTTACAAGATGGCCACCGATGATAAACTCACCTACAGTAATATGATTCACCTTCTCACAATCAAATTGGATGCTTCAAACTATATGATGTGGAGGAAGCAAGTCCAACACCTTCTTCGTTCGCAGCGGCTTTTGGGCCATATTGATGGTTCGAATCCTTGCCCTCCGGTTCCGTTGCGGGCCTCTTTTGCTCAGGCCGCTGGCTCGTCCTCCCCTACTAGTTCCTCCAAGGCAGCCTATGAGGAACTCAAGGCGGCTTATGACCAGTGGATTATCGATGACGAGAAGCTTTGCTGTCTTCTTCTCTCTTCTGTCTCGGTTGGGGTAATGTCCGAGATTTCTTCCTGTGATACGGCTGCTCAGATATGGGATACTCTTGCTAGTGTTTTTCATAATCGTAGTAAGTCTTCTGTGTTGAGCCTTCGTGTGCAAATCATGAATCTTCGTAAGACTGGGTCTGTTCATGAATTACACCTTCATTTTAAAGCTTTATTTGATAAACTTGCTGCCATGGATGCCCCTGCCACAAATGATGATATGGTTCTGTGGTTTTTACATGCTCTTGGTGCTGAATTTAGAGATTTTAGTGCCCCTTTGTTGTCTCGTTCTCCGACTCCGGCTTATGTCGATGTTGTGGCTGAGGCGGAGAATCAAGAGGCCTTTCTGAAAAATCTGCAGGTTTTTGGAGTATCACAGGCCGCTCCTGTAGCCTTTCTGGCCCAGGAAAATTTTTCCGGTCATGGTGGTGGCGCGTGGAGCCACGCGCCCGCGCGTGGGGGTGGCGCGTGGGGCTCACGCGCCGGCAGGAATGGCCGTGGTGGCGGCCGCGGTCGTGCAGGTGGTCGTGGTAGTTCTTCTGGTGGTCAGGGTGGCGCTGGTTCGGGCAGAACTGTTGTAGAATGCCGGTTTTGCCATAAATTCGGTCACACCGCTCAAACGTGTTACAAATTGTTTCCGCCGCGATGTGGTGAAGCTGCTGTCCATGATGATTCTGCCCTCTTGGCCCAGCAGTTCCGAAGTTCCTTGACCGTGGAGCCTTCTCCTCCGGCGTCGGACTGGTACATTGATTCTGGAGCAACCAATCATCTCACCTCTTCCGCCTCTGCTTTGGAGAGTGTGACTCCATACTCGGGTAATTCTCGAATTTCAGTTGGTAATGGTGATTCCATTGGTATTCATTCTGTTGGTGATTGTCAACTTACTTCTATTTTGCGATTATCTGATGTTTTATATGCTCCGGATGTGTCTAAAAATCTATTATCTATAAGTCGTCTTACTCAGGACCTTGATGCGATTGTGATTTTTGATGACCGGGGTTTTGTTATTCAGCACAAAGTCACCAAGGCGATCATGGGCAGAGGTCGTAGTGTGCATGGTTTATATGTGCTGGATAGAGGAGAGACTGCTCTATTATCTTTTATATCTCAGAATACTAATCGAGTATCATTTGATTTGTGACATGCTCGTCTTGGCCATGTGGCCCCTACAGTTATTTCTCATTTGATTAAGACTGGAGTTTTGTGTGCTTCCTCTTTATTACCTAAGCCGGGACTGTGTGCCCCCTGTGTGATGGCTAAGGGTCAAAGACAATCTTTTTCTGTTAACCCTAAACGGACTTTGAACGTTTTGGATTTGGTGCATTGTGATTTATGGGGACCAGCCCCTGTTTTGTCAGAAAGTGGTTTTGCTTATTATGCTCTTTTTGTGGACGATTATTCTCGTTTTACCTGGCTATATCCTCTTCGCAGAAAATCGGATTTTTTCGATGTTTTTTTGCAGTTTGAGGCTTTCGTACAGAACCAGTTCTCCTCCACCATCAAAACTTTTCAGAGTGATGGTGGGTCCGAATTTCTCAATAATCGTCTTCGCTCGCATTTTGCCTCAAAAGGCATTCACCATCAAGTCTCCTGTCCATACACACCGGAGCAGAACGGTCGTGCAGAACGAAAACACCGTCATGTAGCTGAAATGGGATTGTCTATGTTATTCCATTCTCACTTGCCTTTGTCTCACTGGGAAAATGCTTTTGCTGCTGCAGTATACACTATTAACAGGTTGCCTACTCCTGTTCTTGACGGTGCTTCTCCCTATAGTGTTCTATTTGGTCGGACTCCAGAATACTCGAATTTCAGACCCTTTGGCTGTAGGGTCTATCCTTTTGTTCGGCCATATGCTGATCACAAGCTGTCCCCTCGTAGTATCCCGTGCCTTTTTGTGGGTTACAGCTCTCACTATAAGGGGTTTCGTTGTCTGGATCCTATTACTGGCCGGATTTATATCACTCGCCATGCTCGCTTTGATGAGACATATTTTCCTTTGGCCACTGGAAGCACTGCGCAGGTGTTTTCTTCTTTGGATGTTCTATCATTTATGTATCCCGAGCCTTCTGTTTCTGAACCAGTCTCACCTTCTCCGACAGCCTCTTCTGGTCCTTGTACAGTCTGTGATGACTCACCATCTCCAGTTAACCCATCTCGATCCCTGCCACATCCTCCGGTTACTTCTCCTCCGGCTACTCCGCAGTCCTCTCCACCTCTGATTACTCCGCCATCTACTCCTTCGTTTGATTCTCCATCTCCGAGAGCTCATCATATGGTTACCAGGAATCAGGATGGCACTCGTCGTATCAAATCCTATCCTGATTTTGTTCCCACTGGTCTTCTAGCTGCGGTTATGGATCATTCTGAGCCTCGCGACTATCGTGCAGCTCGTCGGGACTCGAAATGGGTGGGTGCCATGGATGAGGAGATGGATGCACTTAGAAGACAACACACTTGGGAGTTGGTTCCTCGCCCTTCGAATGTCAATGTTGTTGGGTCAAAATGGGTCTATCGCTTGAAATACAGACCTGATGGCAGCATTGATCGTTACAAGGCTCGTCTGGTCGCTCAAGGTTACTCGCAGATTCTTGGCTTCGATTTCGATCACACGTTTAGTCCGGTAGTTAAAGCTGCCACAGTTCGGACTGTTCTTGCTATAGCTACTCTGCGACGGTGGCCCTTGCATCAGCTTGATGTCAAGAATGCGTTTCTCCATGGCGTTCTTGACACACCGGTCTATATGGCTCAGCCTGTTGGTTATCAGGATCCTGCTTGTCCTACTCATGTCTGTCGACTTCAGAAGGCTATTTATGGCCTGAAACAGGCTCCTCGAGCCTGGTTTGATAGATTCAGCTCTTTTTTGAGTCAGCTTGGTTTTGTTTGTAGCTCGTCAGATACATCTCTGTTTGTTTTCTCTCGGGGTTCTACACTACTGTATCTTCTGGTCTATGTTGATGACATCATTCTCACTGGTAATGATGAGGGTGCCATTCGCCAGTTCATCTCTCGGACTGATAAGGAGTTTTCCATCAAGGACTTAGGGTCTCTGACTTACTTCCTTGGTCTTGAGGTATCCACTTCTCCTACCGGTCTCTTTCTTGGGCAAGCCAAGTATGTTCGTGATATTCTTTCTCGAGCGGGCATGACTGACACATCTCCGGTTACCACTCCGTTTGTTCCACTCTCACAACTTCACAGCAGCTCCAGTGCTCCTTTTGGTGATCCTACCTTTTATCGTTCTCTGGTGGGTGCCCTTCAGTATCTGACTATCACCCGTCCAGATTTGACTTTTGCTGTCAACTCTGTCAGTCAGTTCCTTCAGGATCCTCGGGAGGATCATTTTGCAGCTGTCACACGGATTCTTCGGTATGTGGCTGGAACGCCCCATTTTGGTCTCACTTTCCGCACGGGAGGATCCTCTGATGTTTGTGCTTACTCCGATGCTGACTGGGCTCGCTGCTTGGAGACGCGTCGTTCGACCTATGGTTATGCTGTTTTCTTGGGAGACAACTTGGTGTCCTGGAGTGCCAAGAAGCAGCCCACTGTCTCGCGCTCGAGCTCGGAGTCTTAATACCGCGCTCTTGCAAATACGGCTGCTGAAGTCATTTGGCTCTCTCACCTTCTGAAGGAGTTGCATTTTCCGCTGGATGGTTCGCCTCTTCTTTTGTGTGACAACAACAGCGCGATCTTCTTAGCTCAGAATCCTGTTGCTCATAAGCGGGCGAAACACATCGACATTGACTACCATTTTGTTCGGGAGTTAGTTGCCTCTGGGAAGCTTCGAGTCAGTCATGTGCCCACTTCATTGCAGCTTGCGGATATTTTCACGAAAGGGCTTCCAAAGCTATTGTTTGAATTTTTTCGTTCCAAGCTTTGCGTTTCGGTTAACCCGACGCTTCGCTTGAGGGGGGATATTAGAGATAGCTGAAGGGTCAAAGACCATAAATGGGTTTAACTATAGTTCCTTGTATTTTGCCTATTTATTCTTCATAATACACCCTCATAAGTAATGGAGGTTTCACTCTAACAAAAAGAAAGAGAGGAAGAACTTGATAAGTATCAGAAAATTTTCTTTGTTAGAACTATTAGGGTATAGAATCGGGTGAATCTTGGGATGAAGTTTCTGGTCCAGTTACTTTAGTGTTTATACAGACTGAAAGATGAAATAATGAATTCTTGTAGTTGGTTCTGTTTTGTGTTCTTGTAGTTCATGTCATTAAACAGTGTATACTTGTTTTCATGTTTCTTTGTGTAAGTATTTTTTCGTTTCCAGCAATTAATCTCCCAAATTAATATTATCAAAGTCATGTTAGTATAAGCATGGTTTTGCTTTTGAAATTTATCTCTAAATTTTCCTTTCTACAAAATGTGGAGAGGCACTCAAGGGCTTTGAATTTTGTTAATATGCTAATTTGAGTAAATTCTTGCTCATCTTTGGGTCACAGACCATAAGCATTCTAGTTATTTAGGTTGTTAATTAAAAAGCTTTAGGATCTTTAAACGCTAGAAACTACAGTCGAGGCTAGGTACTTGGCTCTCTGTCACCTCAGCCTCCCTAATAGTTGTTGGTTCCTTGTTCTATTCTACTAGTGAAGAACCGTAAGCCATGGCTGCCTTTTTGTATCAGTAGTTTGTATCTTTACATGTTTTGCGAACTGTGATTGTGTAGTTTTATTTATTTTGAGCTTGTTCTCCATGTCTATAGTTCTTTTAGCTCAAGTCATCCATGTCATAGAACAAATCAGACTTTTTTAAAAAAGAAAACTTTTAATGTGGTTAGATCACTGTGATGATGATGTTGTGTTACTGCAAAGTTTTTCTTTGCTTTTCTGGGTCACTTGAGCAAAATTATTTGCGAGAAAATGGCTTTGGCTCTACTTGAGAACTTGTGTGTTTTCCCCTTGAGTCCGTCTCCTGCGAGACTGTCTTACCGTAAGACCAGGGACTTACAGTAATTTAAGGTAAAATGCAAAAAAGAATCGGGGGTCCTGGCATAATTATTTTATTTTCGGTGCCCATTTAAAACTCGCGAAAAAATAGGAGGACTAACCTGCAAATATAAAAAATATGGAAAGAATTCTGAGAAGAAGCCGCGTTTATAGAAGGCGCAAACGGAAAAACACGCTTTACGTAAACATTCTCACAATTTCAATCGATCTCAACCACTGCAATCCATCGATCCCAAACCTTCAAAGATCAAATCCCCAACTTCTGCGAATAACAATGAACAACGACGATCAACAAGAAATCAGGTTTGTTATTCAAAACTACATAATCAAATCAGTTTGTTGAACATTGTACAATTAGATTATGTAAAATTTCATTTATTTTGCAGATCGGAACATCAATTGATGTGCGAAGAGGATGATAGCAAAATCGAAGCTTCATCAACAAGCCTTTTGAACAATGAACAACAACTTACTGTGGTGAACGACACAATCAATGAAATCGAAAAAAATTCTGTAAAAGGTGAGTATGAAAAACTGGAATCATCATATAAAACCTGATTTAATCTTCTTGCGAATGTTTCAGTTCATAAAGCTTGTGAATATTTTGATGCAGACTGATCTTTCAGCTCAAAAAGCTTCAGAGTGTTTTAATGTTCAAAATTGATGCTCTGTACCAGTATGTAAAAATAATGTTGTAGATCTGTATTAAGTTAACCACAATAAACTATTATGTGATGTTACTGATATAGAGATTGATGTGTTAATGAAAGTGACTGATACTTGTTTATTTGGTGCCAATTGTTATTGAATACTGGCTGCTGTAACTAGTGTATCATACTATAAATAGAATGAGTGATTTCATTATTCTCATTGATAAAACTAAATGCTCAGTTCTAGCATGGGTAACAAATCTTGGAATTCTGATTCAAAGACATACATGCATATACTGACATGTGATGTTTCTATTATATGGATTGATGTTTTAAGAAAAATATTTGATGCTTCTGCACCTAATTCAGAAATTGACCTGCATATACTGGTATGTGATGTTTCTATCATATATATTGATGTTTTAATAAAAGTGTTTGATGTTTCTGCACCTGATGTCAACTGTTACTGAAACTGATAGAATTAATATGTTATTTTATAAACAAGCTGAGTGGTGTTTGATTTAAATGATAGATCTGCAAGATGTCCTAATCTATTGGAGATAGATGCAAGGGAGTGTTTGCAAGGAGTGAGAGCAAGAACTTGGGAAGAGCTTGAAAAACTGTATCGAGCACATGCAACTGTGCTTGGATTTTGTGTAAGGAAGTCAACAACAAGGCAGTCAAACCAAGGAGTAATTAGAGAAAAATATTTCACATGCTCATGTGAAGGAAAGTCCATTTCAAGAACTAAAACCACACCTACTCTACAACCAGAAAGGAAGAGAAAAAGAAAATCAAAAGATTTTCCAGTGATAAGAATAGGATGCAAAGCTCAGATCAGGATCAAGCTTGTTTATGAAAAGTTCTATGAAATCAAGCACCACTTTGTAGAGCATAACCATGAGTGCACAAGATCAGAATGGAAGTACCTGCAACGTAGTGAAAGAAGAATAAAAAATGAGAAAGCAAGAGCAATCGAAGCAATGGAAAAGGCAGGTCTCAAACCCGCAGCAAGTTACAAATATTTAGCATGTGCTGCCCAAGGAGAAGAAAATGTTGGGCATACTATGAGGGATCACATTAATTATGTGAATAGGTACAAAATGGACACTATAGAAGGAGGGGATGCTCAAAATGTCATAGATGATCTTATCAGATTGCTGCTACCGAGGAAGACTACTTTTTTAGAGTCAAGCTGGATGATGAAGGAAAACTAACTGCACTCTTTTGGAGAGATTCGATGATGAAAGAAGATTACATGTTATATGGTGATGTTGTGATTTTTGACACCACTTATCGGACAAACAAGTATAATCTCATTTGTCCTCCGATTGTCGGGATAAACAATCACTGGAACAATGCAATGTTTGAGTGTGCTTTTATTGCAGACGAAAAGGCTGAAACTTTTGTATGGCTGCTGGAGGTATTTAAAAAATCAATAGGGGAAAAACAACCAGTGACTATATTCACTGACCAGGATTTGGCTATGGCAAAGGCAATTAAAGAGGTATTTCTAAACTCTATCTGACGATTGATGTTTCAAGTTATGTGTTTAACCTTTTAAATATTTATTATGATGTTTTAAATATTCCTTCAGTTGAAGTTTTGAACCAGTGTAACTTATTATATTATTTAGTTGATGTTTCATCAAAAAGGTCTAACCTGTAATGTTATACAGTTGATGTTCTAAATATATATTTTAGAACCATGCTTCTAATTATCTTACTTGTGATGTCAATAATTTAATTTTTAAATCATCACCATAACCTGTTTTAGAACATCTGAGAACTCATCATGGACATGTATACAATTTCTCTTGGTTTGACACTGCAACATGAGCATCCTACATTTATAATTGATGATACATTAGCAGCATATGACCTTTTTAAGAAACAATTTGATGATGCATTTACTGAAATTGTTGTTTCGTAGGTATTCAAAGAAACAAAACATAGACTCTGTTTGTGGCATCTGAAGCAGAATGCAATTAGTCATTACGGTAAAGTAAAAAGTGATGAAGAATTTGGAATGGCATTCGACCACTGTTTGAAAGGTTGTGCAAATGAAGAAGAATTTGAAAAATGTTGGAATTCCATGATAGAAACCTACCAGCTGCAAGAAAAAGATTGGTTCAAGCGCTTGTACGAACTCCGAGATAAATGGTGCAGGGCACTAAGCAAGGATTTCTTCTCAGCTGGAACTTTGTCATCACAACGTAGTGAAAGTACCAACAAAGCAATCAGCTTCAATTCTTCAAAAACAACCAACTTGACACAGTTTTTTGCAATATTTGGAAAAACTGTCAAAAGTTGGAGAAGCACAGAGACAAGCAGGGAATACAACAGTTCAATAGGAAAACCAAGAGCAGCTGTAGAAGGGCCCGGATTACTGAAGCAAGCTGGGGAGATATACACTCTTAAAATTTTCAAGGACTTCGAAACAAAGTGGAAGTTAGCAATGACGAGTGAAGTGGAGAAAATATTCAACACTGACTATGAAGATATTTACAAAGTCAGCCCAGAAACTAATGAAACAAAGGTAGAGAAGGTTTATTATACACTCAGGGATGGTAAAGTGGAGATCAAGTGTTCATGTAAATACTTTGAAGAAGTTGGGCTATTGTGCTTCCACAGCCTTCGTGTGCTCCACTTGCGCAACATCACAACAATACCTGAAGATTATATACTAAAGAGATGGACAAAGATGGCAAAGAAGGAAATATGGAACCGAGTACTTGGAGGTGCATCAACAGAAAAATAGCGAAAACTACAGTGAGATGAAAGGTAAGATACTATGGCACCATGAGATGCTCAGAAAATACTACAATTTAGTGTTGAAATGTGAAGATGACAAAGATACTCGTAGAACACTTGAGGATGGTTTGAACAGGGATTCAACTACAGTAGGTCAGCTGCTTTCATTTAAAGATCAAGACAAAACTGAACATTCAGCGACAAACAATGCCAAAGACTCACCAACAAAAAGTGCTCCCAAAGTCCTAGATCCAAAAAGAGCAAAAACAAAGGGGAGAAGTAAGAGGTTGAAAGGAAAGCTAGAAAGAAAGAAGCCACAAAAGAAAGAATTTGGGTCAAAGACTCCAAAAGCCCAAATCATCTGAATTAGGGAAGACCAAAGTTGATGAAGGGTGAATTCTGAAATTGCAGAACAAATTTGATGTTTCAATACTTTCATTTGACATTTTAAGACTTTCATTGGATGTTACATTTTTCAAAAGTGAGGACTTTGAATTAAAATTACTACTCAACTTAGTAGAATACATATGCTTTTATTATGGAAATCATTCTAGAGTTTACTAGTCTCTATAAGTTTCTTGTTTGAGTACTGAAATTTAATTTGCAGGAACGTGATCTTTTAACTTAAATGTGTGATAACTTACAGATATGTAATGAGCATTTAAAGTTTACTGGATTTTTACATATACCAAAAGTTACAACTAGAAATATGTCACATTTTGTTATAATAAACTAGACAATACGTAAAATGTGAGAACCTAATTTTAAAACATAATCTTTCGAACATAATCATTAATGTAAAAAAAAAATCTCCAAATAGACTAATAAGAGTTAAAGCATAAAAATAAGATTTACTATCAACACCATAACACATCAAAACATACTCATGAAATATCACTGCATTACTTTAAAATGTCAAATTCAAACAAGAATTATGAGAATCACCTAACCAACAATCCAAAATACTTGAAACATCATCCACAAACTTAAGTTCATCACATCCAAAAACCATCCAAAACCAACAATGCTAAAAACCATCCAACAGTAGTACTTAAAAACACCATTCTCAAACACAAGTTCATCATATCATTAAAAAACAATTATTTCTTCTTCAATATCTTTGATGACTTTCCCACTTGTCCTCCCTTCTTCTGAGCAACTGTAGACCCCTTCTTTTCACGTACAACAGTAGAAGAACCTGCAACTCGTCCAATATCTTCCAAGCTCTCAATCCCAAGACTAAAAGATGGTTCAGGTCCAGTATTCAATATTGGAACTTCAGGAGTGCCCTTCTTCACTGACTTCTTAATGATTTCTTCAATATGATCAAAAAAACCATCAGAAAAATAATCCTGTGAACAAACAGGAATATGAACTGGAGGAACACTATCTTGTGCAGTAGCTGGAGCTTTTTCACCAACCTTCATCATTTCAGCTACATAGGATCTGGTAACAGTTTCAATATTCCTAGAAAATCGCATTGAGCGCTCGACAGCATCCTACAAACAAATAAATTATTACTCATAATTTGAAACATCATATAAAAAACAAAAAACAAAAGATAAAAAAAAACTTACAGAAGGAGCTTCAGCAAGAATTTTCTCGTCGGTGGATAAATCGTCAGGAATTTCCAACACTACAAAGCAAGAGGTACTGCGGGCAGTGCCATTACCTGGTCCTGAACCTAACTTTAATTTTCCCATTGAATTCAAAGGAAAACCATTGCCGCTCATCACGCAAGCATCAAACCCAACACTCACTATGGACTTACAAATTACCTTAACCTTACTGTCATTAAAATGTTGGACTAAGGGGAGGGAAGTAGGCAATGGGATTCCTTGAAATGGAAATCTATAAAGATAGCACATCAAAGGTAGCAATACACAACCATTTACAACATCAAATGGACCTTTGTTGTACCTCTCAACAGCATCACAGAATTTTTTCAACACATACCCACACCAATCCATATTTCTGATTTTATTCACACTTTCCACAACCCTCAAAAGCTTAAAATCAACAGTACTTCAGATGTGGGAGCAAGGAAAGTACACAGCAAATACATTAGAAAATACTTCTTAAAAAGATCACCTCCCTCAGTCAATAATGGCATCTTACATAGCAACCTATCACAAGGAATATTGTCATGTTTATCAGCCCCTAAATCCATCTTCCACTTAAGCCTCAACTCCATATCCCTATTCTGCCTCAACTCCATATCCCTATTCTGCCTCTTACCCGAGTTATTAACCTCTACAACCTCAACATCACTTATAGGCAGGCACATGGAATCATAAACATCATCCCTGGTTATATAATACTTATCACTACCTATTCGCTGCAAGCGACTAATTGGGTTGAAGTTAGATATCAGATATTAAATCACATTTTTGGGCAAGACACCAAAATTTATCTTCAATAATCCTTCAAATCCTATATCAATAACTGACCTGATCTGCCCATCAGTCAATGATTTCACAAGCTTTACAATCTCACCAGGGCTACACCTCGTAGAGTAGCCCCTTTTCGAGCTGCAAAAAAATAAAAAAAAATGATAAGCAACACCGAAATATGAAACATATCATAAAACTGTTAGTCATTAATGCATATCTGGATGGATCATTGACACCCTTTAGATTTTTCGACTTCACAACTCCCCCACTCTTCTCTCTAACATTCTTCTTCACAACAGATTTTCCCTTTACCAACAGAAGCTGTTTTACATACAGTAACACCTTTGCCACCTTTCTCATCTGAATCATCAGACTCTCCACCAACATCATCAAACACTTCATCAGAATCATCAGAGTCATCCTCCTTCACATCACATCTATCTTCATCATCATCCTCATTTTCATCAGAATCATCATGTTTCTCCCCACTCACTAATTTATTCTCATCACCATTGTCAGAATCCTTCTCACTGTCAGACTTACTACCAATATCATCACCAACTTGTTCTGAAACATCAACAACATTTTCAGAATCCTCCCCCTTGTCAGATTCTTCACCTTCATCAGAATTGTCTTCACTTTCATCCCCTCCCTCCTTCTCAGATTCCTCTTCAGCCTCTCCATCTTCCTCAACATCATTTGGCTTCTCACCTTCATCGTCAGAACTGTCATCAGATTCTGAGCCATCACCAGTCTCCATTTTATCATCATCACCACTAGCCTAATCTACATGACCAGTTTCATCAATGGTAGCATCAAGTCCTTGAGATTGAGAAGGAGCAGTACTGAATATCTCCTCTGCAAACAAAAATATTAAATATAGTCAAATAATGGGTAACAAAAAAATATCATATGAATTGAAAATTTAAAACAGCAAGGTTAAAACATATGATTTACCAGATAGGATATCAGCAACTCCAGCATCTAGACTTACAGCATCACCTGAAACATATAAAACATCAAACCATAGTAATAAAAGGTAAAAGGTAATAACTGAAACATAAAAAATCAGAAAAAAAATTTAAAAGAGGAAATTATTGTACCTTTTGTAGCAGATTTTTTTCCAGGCAGATCAGAAGCTGAAACATCAAAACATAGTCCTATTTGGTAAAGGATAATAAATAATAAAAATCAAAAGTATGAAAGTATTGGAAAGAAAAACTATTTTTATCCTTTTTAGCAGATTTTTTTCCAAGGTCAGAAGAAGAAACATGGCTGACACCCTCATCTGAATAATGTGAAACATACAACCATAGTGGTAAATGGTATAGAGTAATTAATAAAAAATAAAAATCAGAAAAAAGAAGAATTTAAAAGGAAAACTATCTTTACCCTTTTTAGCAGTTTTTTTCCAGCCAGAGCAGAACCTTGACTAACACCATCACCTGAATTACATAAACATCAAACCATATTGGTAAAGGGTAAAGAGTAATGGATTAAAAATCAAAATCAGAAAAGAAGTATTAAAAAATAATGTTTACCTTTTTTAGCAGAATTTTTTCCAGCCCCAGCAGATGCTAAACTGACACGATCACCTGAATTACATAAAACATCAAACCATATTGGTAAAGGGTAAAGAGTAATGAATAAAAAATCAAAAATCAGAAAAAGAAGTATTAGAGAAAAATAATGCTTACCTTTTTTAGCAGATTTTTTTCCAGACTCCGAATAAGCTTGCCTGATACCCTCATCTGAATTATATCAAACATCAAACCATATTGTTAAATGGTACAGAGAAATTCATAAAATATAAAATGAAAAATAAATCAAAATTATAAATATTACCAGTTGCGTTCTCAGCTAAAACAGAAGCAAGTTGGCTGGAATGAATCTTACTGGCACCCTTCTCTAAAAAATATAAAACATCATGAAAGATTTAAAATAGATAGAATTGATGTGTCCATTTTATATGCATTATTTAGTAGTATTTAGGTTCACTTTTGTTATATTTTTGGTGTAAGATTGCTAGATTTACGTAGGTTTACATAATAAGGGGTTTAGATGACCATTTTCGGTTTTTATATCTAAATCCTTCATTTTTGTAACCTATGTTGAGTCTAAGGGATTTTTGGTCCTCATGAGCATCTAGATTCCTTTTTGTGGGCTTAATTAGTAGATTTCTCATGAGCATTTAGAAGTGGTTTAGTGAAGGCCATTCGAAAGGATGGTAGAAGATTGAAGGCTACTCACAAAGTGGTAGAATATAAAGTGAAGAAAGGAGAGCAAAGCAACGGGTGAAGGATGGTCCAGGGTCAGAATTTTCCGAGAAGAATCAGCCTTCAAGAGTGGTAGCATTGGATTCCTCTTCTCGAGCACTATGAAATCGACTACAAGAACTCCCAAAACGGATCAACGGTTCACCCGGAGGAAGCAAAACAAAACATGGCTGGATTTTACTGATCTGGTCGCGACTCGCGATAATTGGTCGTGACTCGTGACGACAGCGCGAATTCAGC
The DNA here is from genome assembly GCA_037428765.1 of Rubia yunnanensis. Taxonomy (NCBI): domain Eukaryota; kingdom Viridiplantae; phylum Streptophyta; class Magnoliopsida; order Gentianales; family Rubiaceae; genus Rubia; species Rubia yunnanensis. The sequence goes on from CM075068.1 coordinate 58,984,573, forward strand.
CCTGCAGCAGCGCCTTTTCTCCCCTTTTTCCTCCACTATAAATACCTCTTCACCCCTTCTTCTCCATAGCTCTAAGCCCGACTTGGGGGCTCCAAAACCCTAGTTTTTCACCATTTTCTTCCATTTTTTCTTCTTCCTTTGTAGATTTTTGTTCTATGGTATGGGTTTTGATTATCTAGCTTAGTTTTGTACTTGGGAGCAAAGGATTGAAGCTTCCATTTCTATGTAGTAAGAACCATTTTTATCTATCTATTTGGTGCTTTTGCTATTATGCATTTATGGGTATTGAATGTGTTTGTTGATATCATTAATGTTGTTGAAAGCTTGAGCATATGAAATACTTGTATGAATTGCTTGCTAGGGTTTGGGGGATTTGGGTTAATTTCCCCCTTTTTCTTGTTAGGAATCTATGAGTATGATTTAGAGCTTTTGATTGTGTTGATGGATTGATGATTGCTAGATGAATGTGATGATGTCGAACTCTTCGTCATGTTTGTTTTAGGTAGCAAACGAGAGAGGTCTATGAGCGTCGATCGTTCTTGACTAATCTTGTGTAAATGCATGAATTGGTTAAATGCTTAGGCACGGTGTAGTGTTCATAAGTGTTGCTAAGCTTGTTGATTCTTCGTGCTAAATGCCATAAATGGGATACTCTTAGCAATAAGGGAGTCATTGGTGAGGTTTGACAAGAGATGTCGAATTCACTCTTGCAAACTACTACCTAAGAAGGATAGAAGATTTATCTTCACAACAAGTAGTTGAAGTAATGAATAGATGGTTTTACTCATCCTTGAAGCATTTGTTATTTAGCATTTGTGTATTCTTGCTGGTGTGTTTCACTTCATTTATGCCATGAGTTGTCTGAGAATAGGAAGTGTTTGTATGATTGAATTGGTTAGGTGTTAGGAACGTGACGAATTCCGTAGCTCCTTTGCATGAAAATCTATGAGCATGAACTTAGAACTTCTTGTGCATAACGTGTTGTGATTCTTGCTAGATGGGTATGTTAATGTTAAGTCATGTAATGAATGTGATAGAATGAGTGAATGGTTCAATGATCTACATTAGGTTTGAAAGTGGATATCCCTTGCCCCCAAGGCTTTTTTATCTTTATAGTTTTAAACCCATTTTTCTTAGTTTTGTTTGATGATTAGCATATTCACTTGACTTTGCTAGTTATCTTGTCTTTTTACTTTCGTAACTTAGGAAAACCACAACCAACCAACCCACCCCCATTTACTCGCTTTTATGTGTGTGTATATATTTACTCCTAGCATAATATCAACCATTTGTGCTTAAACGCTAGAGAAAATCCCTCTTCCCGTGGACGATCCCGATTTGCCGCTATCTACCTAGTTGTAGAAAGTAAGCAAAAAGGGCTTATAAATATTAACTTTGAGAGGTGCGACGACCGCCTCCCAAGTATCAAAGCACATAATAAAACATAATATTATAATTTGAATAATACCTTCAGCATCAGAATAGCTATCACGATCAGCAAGAACCTTACCCTTACCGCTAATCAATTTGACTCGTTTAACAGCAGCTTGTTTTACACACCTATTCCGGATAATTTCTTTAGGGATGGATGAATCAGGAACTGGAGATGATGGAATGGACACCTCAGCCACTTTCTTCTTTTTCACATTCCTTGGATTCAAAGCTGGAGGAAAACTAAAATATTAATAAAAATTAAAAACATACAACAAAATTATACAGATAAACATATACCTGCAGTAAATGTAGGTGTCGTCAAACCACGAATCCTATCAGATTTTCGTACAGGAACACCACAATCTAAAACAAAAGAAAAAATATTTATAGCATAAATAACATATATAATGAAAACACCAACTGATATACATCAAATCAGAATTGTAAAGCATCAGAACTAGTAAAGTCAAATGAAATACTTGTATCATCAAATCAGAACTGCAAAGCATCAAATAAAAATATATATAATGAAAACATCAACTAATATACTTCAAATCAGAACTGTAAAGCATCAGAACTAGTAAAGTCAAATGGAATACTTGTATCATCAAATCAGAACTGTAAAGCATCAAATAAAACATATATAATGAAAACATCAACTGATATATTTCAAATCAGAACTGTAAAGCATCAGAACTAGTAAAGTCAAATGGAATACTTGTATCATCAAATCAGAACTGTAAAGCATCAAATAAAAACATATATAATGAAAACATTAACTGATATACTTCAAATCAGAACTGTAAAGCATCAGAACAGTAAAGTCAAATGGAATACTTGTATCATCAAACTAATAAACACTAGCATCATCATAACACATAAAACCAAACAGTACAAAGAAACATTAGTATAAGAACAGTAAAGTCAAATGGAATACTTGTATCATCAAATCAGAACTGTAAAGCATCAAATAAAAATATATATAATGAAAGCATCAACTGATATACTTACATCATCACTCTTACTGAAAATTATGATAGAATCACTGTAATTTAAAAATCATACAATATTGACAGTAAAACACACATATAATAAGAAAAACATACATAACACCTTTCCAATAGAAACATCTCATAAACAGAAAATAAAGTCAAATGAAAACCTTGAAACATCATAATCAAACATTAAAACATCATGTAAACCCTAGACGACAAAAAATGAACAAATATAGTAATAAATTCAAATATTTCTGCCAAATAAATTTAAAAAAGCAACAAACCTTGAGAAGAAGTCTTCCTCTTCTGCTTTACAACAGCGTTCGAAGAAACAGAAGGTTGAGAGTATGGCTTTGCAATTTTAATCACATCATCGTCTATACAACCGGAATCAACAAGATCTCCTTTCTTTGACATCTACAAAATGATAAACATGAAAAATAATAGAGTTAAAAAAGATCGACATCAATGAAAACCTAATACACAACATGCATGTAAAAACATTCAGCTTCGCAATATCCTCTTCATTTACGATAACAACCTCAAAATAGAATAGAGTAATAATCGTAAAAAAAGTACAGAAACCTCAGAGCTCAACAACAAAAAGCTTACCATACAATAAAATGACTAAAAAAATAAAGATTATCGGCTAGAAGAACAAATCTATGTCGTCGGAGTTGCCTGACGAAGAGCTGAATCGATTAAGCAAAATTGCAAGAAACTCTAAAAATCGGACCAGCACAACCGATTACACTCACATCAAAACACGATATAATGCGTATTAAGCAATAAAAACAGAAGAAAGTATAGAAACCGCGACGGAAATAGAAAACCTAGGTCGCCAGAAAAGAGGGAAAAAGAGAAGGACGGAAGAATACAGAAGCGGTTTTCGAGAGAGAAAAACAAAAGGTAAAGAATGAGGGGAAGAGGAAGAGATACAGTAAATGTATGCTCATATTTACCGTAATTACAATTTAATCCCTAACAATATGAAAACTATAATTAATACCCCATCCCAAATTAAGTATATATTATTTATAATTTAACCCCCGATCTCGCTGTGAGACCATCTCACACAAGACTTTGTCTTTCCCCTTTCTCTTTTCTTCTTTCCATTGGTGGGTTTGGGGTTATTTCTAACGTTGGGACTACTGGTATGATATGTAATTTTGTTTACCAAGTTTGTAGGTTAAGTTTCAATTGCAATTACAAGTTTTTATAAAACAAATAAATATAGAAATCTTGGATCAAGTTCTTGCATTCAGCTTGAGTTTGGTTTCTTATTCTCACTATATTTGATGGTCAATAAGAACATAAAATATGAACTTACAACTCAAGTTGTCACCGGGGAACTGATGTCATCACTCTTGCATTTGTTCTCAAATGATCATAGTTTCGTAAGACACGAAAATAATTAAATGACATTCTTTGCAACAGCTAATCTGGTGAAATTCTCTTTGAAGGAGTTTGTCCCTTAGAAGCTGGATAATCCTACCTCTTTTACAAGTCTAGACTCTAAGTTACATACAATTTAGATTGTTATTTGCTCTTTTAACTTATCAACACCTTTTGATTTCAAAAATATTTCTACAATTACATTCTTATGATACCTAGACATATATGGTTGCAGTTTCTTTCTTTGTTTTACTTCTTGAACTACTTTTCATCATAGTACTGCTACAATTCTATGTTGACCTTTGTATTCTTACATAGTCTTCTTTCTCTATTTTGATTTTTAACTCTTTTATATTTCTTTATTGATGGTTTACATTATATTATAGAAATAATATTCATTAAACTCAAGTGTAGTATTTTGTAGATCTCAAAGTACATTGTGTTATGCTCTGCATGTGCATTACCTATTTGCAATTTTTTTTATTATATCATTTTATTGTATTGCAGATATTTTCACAGGCGATCATTTTGAATCTCTTAAGTAATCTCACTGGAGAAACACTTTATTTTATTTTGTTTTAATTCAACTAAATGAAACTTGCATGATGATAATATGGGAAGATTATCATACTAGTACGATTTACATATTTCTTATTATTACCTATGTCATTATGTGATTGCTCCTATACTCTATGACTCTCTGACCTTCGTGCTTCATATCTTACCTTGCTTGATTACTTGCTTGCACATGATACGATAATTGTTCGAGTGCACACTTTGTTTCTCAAATAAATTACTTGCTTGAGTTCCATCTTTCTTGAACTTGATATTAGCCAGATGTGTACGTGATCATTCTGGACCAATTACTTGCTTGAACTTAACATTGGCCAGTTGTGTACTTGATCACACCGAACCAATTATTTTTCTTGTACTCATGCTTGATAGGGTGGCCCCCGACCCTGCTTAGCTTCGAAATCGATGAGTCAGCAACGGGCTAGATCGTTTGGCTAGATGTCTAAGAAGGTCATGACGTACTCTTGAGATGTACTGTGTGCTGCACACAATTCTTGCTTGCTTGACGAGCGTGTGTTGTCGATATTGATCCTTGGGGTCTCTTTCTCTTTCTCGATATTTTGAGATAATACTCGCTTGCAGGTAGTTGGAGTATAATTAGGAATCCAACTGTAGTCTCACATAGAGACTTGATGGATTGCTACGTATACTCCTCTCTTTATACCTTAAGTGAAATATGTGTTTATTTATCTCATTTTCGCTGTGTTACATGGTCACATAATATCACTTGGTAAATATTTATAAATCATTGAGACCTCACTGGGCATGGGCTCACTCCTTTAAGTTAACCTTTTTTTTCCCAGATGTTTGGGAAGAATGTTCGACTCGAGTGATGGAATCAAAGACTATAGGCACGTCATTGAGCTACAGTTAGTATAAGCTCAATACCCAGAAATAAAAATTTAAAATTCTAAAAGTTTTAAGAATCTATTTTATCTTGTTTTAAAATTTCATACAAATGTATTTATAAATTTTAGTTAAATATGTATCTTGTTTTTCTACTACTGAGTCATGGAGTGAGCTAGGAAGGCACTCGATTATGGCCTCTCTAATAAGCAGTGTGGTGAAATCGGGGTGTCACAATTGTGGTATCAGAGCTCTAAGATGAAGGGACAAAACACACACACACACACACACACACACACACACACACACACACACACACACACACACAGAGATATATATATATATATATAAAACCTATCTCAATATAGTGTAAACTATACAGTTTACCTAATAATTATTTACCTAGAATATTTTATCTAATAGTCAAGAAAAATATTTGAGGAAAGAGTGATTTTTTGTATAAAAAAGATATTGTATCAAATTATTAAACATAATACCTAAAATATAATTCAACTCTTTAATCTACCTTTTTGATGCGAAAATTTCTTAAATTTACTTGGGCTTGGCCAACCCAAAGTGAATTTCAAAATTTTCTAATTAAAAAGGAAAAAAATTAAATACTTAATTAGGTATCAAACTTTATCAACAAACCCAAAAACTTAGAGTTAAAACATTTTGTGGGGAAAATAAATATACCACCGCATTGTGAACATTGACACTAGAATCTTTTGAGGTAATACATATAAATTATTTTTTTATAAAAAAATTATTAGTGACACAAAATAATTCTATTACAAAAACACAAAAAGTGTAAAACTTGTAACAAACAATATCTTTATTCAATACAAAACAAGGAAATATAAGTGATTCAAAATAAACGAATAGTCATATGAGTGAGTTTAATTTATCATTTTAGTTAGTATACATGCGTTCTGTTATTATTGTGATCTTTTGATTATTATACTTTATCATTAATATGAGTGTAACGCTGTAAGCACAATGTACTATCATTCTTAACAATATGGTATGTTCTATCGCTATGATTCGTTTTCACATTTATCATTATTTGCTAGATACGGAACTTACTTGTTTTTATGATTATAGCAAATATATATGGGTTGTATTTGATTAGAACTTTGCTACATGTGAGAGCGACCTCTAGAACTTGCGAGACTAATTAGACATACGAGATACATCTCTATAGCGCTATTTGACCTGAAAATATAAATATAACCTCTGAAAACTCATAGTCAAACATTTACCTTCTAATTTCATATGTGTTCTTTAGTTGAAATTACAATTGCATAACCACAATATTATCTAGTCACTAAATATATATGTAATAATAATAACAGTTTAAAGAAGTTATAAATGTCATAAGACAGCTTAATTATCTAAACCAAAAGAGAAGATATAATTAAAAGAATTAATTATCATATGAAAATTTTGAATTCTTTAATTTAGCCATTGAGGAAAGGAAAAAATGGTCCTATTTGATTTTTAAGAGGTACAAGAGACTTTATTACCCAACTTAAATATTAGGTTTACGAAACAAAGTTTCTTTTGATTGAAAGTATAATTATAACAACAATGAAAAATGATGATTTAAATAATTAAATGGCAGAAGAAAAACATGGAGAGGATAAGGATAAGATGTTAACACCATAAATTTCGGGACAAAATTTTTGAAGGTGGGGAGAATGTGAAACCCCTATCCCAGAAGTAAGAAAGACAATGCGTACTGTATCAAAATAAAGCTACATAATTAAGGTTGTATAATAGAATATTCAAAAAAGAATGGAGTATTATAATATTTATTATATAATGTGATTGTAATTTAGTCATAAAAATTATTATAAATATTTTAGAATAATATAAAATGATTCAAAAAATAAAGTGAGACATGATTAAACAAAATAAATAATATTAATTAAATGAAAAAAGAAGAAGAGGAAAGGGCCATTCAACCCTTTTACTTAAAATTGATTGGGTTTCAATCATTTCAGCCCAAGAACTAAATAAAAGAAAATGCAACAGAGCTAAAACCTGGTTGCAGAAACATAAAAAGAAGAAGGAAAAAGAAAAAAAAGTGAGAAGAAAAGGGAGGAAGGAAGAAGAAGAGAAGGTCGTGGAAAACAAACAAAAATTCTGGAAATTTGTAGTCGGTACAGGTATGATGAAGCTGAGAGGTGAGCTATCAATGCAGGAAGGTTAAGAGTAATATAGAAGGAAGTAGAAGACACGTGTAAGAACCTGAGTTGCGGACGTGAAAGGGATTAAACCCTGTTCACCAACGGGTTGAGATGAAATCTCTTATTGCCGCCTCATTCGTAGTATAAATAGGGCATAGGAATTTCATTTGTGGAACATCCTCAATCATTGCTCTGTTTTCTTTTAGAATTTTAAAACACAACTTGGAGTTGCTTTGCGAGGGAAGGATCATAGGTTTAGAATTGTTGTTGAAAAGAAAGAGAGGAAGAACTTGGTAAGTAACAGAAAATTTTCTTTGTTAGAACAGTTAGGGTGTAGAACCTGGTGAATCTTGGGATGAAGTTTCTGGTCCAGTTACTTTAGTGTTTATACAGGCTGAAAGTTGAAATAATGAAGTCATGTAATTGGTTCTGTTTTGTGTTCTTGTAGTTCATGTCATTAAACAATGAAGATTGAATCTTAAATTATCTAATTTATGTTCTCCAGTTTTCTCTACGCCTACTGTGTTTGCTTTGAATACCTGGTTGTATACTTGTTTTCATGCTTCTTTCTGTAACTTTTTTCATATCCAGTAGTTAATCTCCCAAATTAATATTATCAGTCATGTTAGTAGAAGCATGGTTTTGCTTTTGACATTTATCTCTAAATTTTCCTTTCTACAAAATGTGGAGAGGCAATCAAGGGCTTTAGATTTTGTTGATATGCTAATTTGACTAAATTCTTTTTCATCTTTGGGTCACAGACCATAAGCATTCTAGTCATTTAGGTTGTTAATTGAAAGCTTTAGGATCTTTAAACTCTCGAAACTATAGTCGAGGCTAGGTACTTGGCTCTCTGTCACCTCAGCCTTACTAATAGCTGTTGGTTCCTTGCTCTATTCTACTAGTGAAGAACCGTAAGCCATGGGCGCCTTTTTGTATCAGTAGTTTGTATCTTTACATGTTTTGCAATTTGTGATTATGTAGTTTCATTTCTTTTGAGCCTATTCTCCATGTCTATAGCTCTTTGAGCTCAAGTCATCCATGCCAAAGAACAAATCATATTATTTTTTAAAAGAAAACTTTTGATGTGGTGAGATCACTTTGATGATGTTGTTGTGATACTGCAAAGTTTTTCTTTGCTTTGCTGGGTCACTTGTGCAAAATTGTTTGCGGAAAAAATGGCTTTGGCTATGCTTGAGAACTTGTGTGTTTTCCCCTTTCTTTATTCTTCTTTCCTTTGGTGGGTTTGGGGTTATTTTTAATGCTGAGGCTGCGTGAATGATATTGTAATTTTGTTCACCAAGTTTGTAGGTTAAGTTTCAATTGTAGTAGCAAGTTTTTATAAAACAAAGAAATACATAAATCTTGGATCAAGTTCTTGCATTTAGCTTGAGTTTGGTATCTTATTCTCCCTATATTTGATGGTCAATAAGAACATAAAATCCGAACTTACAACTAAAGTTGTCACCAGGGAACTGATGTCATCACTCTTGCTTTTATTCTCAAATGATCACAGATTGGTTAGACACCAAAATCACTAAATGACATTCTTTGCAACAACTAATCTAGTGAAATTCTCTTTGAAGGAGTTTTTCCCTTAGAAGTTGGATAATCTTACATCTTTTACAAGTCTAGACTTTATGTTACATACAATTTAGATTGTTATTTGCTCTTTTAACCTATCAGCACCTTTTGGTTTCAAAAATATTACTACAATTACATTCTTCTGATACCTAGACATATATGGTTGTGGTTTCTTTTTTTGTTTTACTTCTTGCACTACTTTTCGTCATAGTACTGCTACAATTCTTTGCTGACCTTTCTATTCTTACTTAGTCTTCTTTCTCTGTTTTTATTTTTATCTCTTTATATTTCTTTATTGGTGGTTTACATTATATTATAGAAAGAGTATTCTTTAAACTCAAGTGTAGTATTTCGTAGATCTCAAGTACATTGTGTTATGCTCTGCATGTGCGTTAATGTGATAACAAAAATCACACACATTATTATTGCAATATTTTAATTTTCTCGTTACTTATTTGCATAATTTTTTATTATATCATTTTATTGTATTGCAGATATTTTCACAGCCGAACATTTCGAATCCCGTGAGAAATCTCACTGGATAAACACTTTATTTTATTTTGTTTTAATTCAAATAAATGAAACTTGCATGCTGATAATCTGGGACGATTACCATACTATTACGATTTACATATTTCTTATTATTACCTATGTCATTATGAAATTGCCCCTATACTCTATGACTATGATCTCCGTGCTTTATATCTTACCCCACTTGATTACTTGCTTGCACATGATACGATAATTGTTTGGGTGTACACTTTTTTTCTCGAATAAATTGCTTGCTTGTGTTCCATATTTCTTGAACTTGATATTGGCCAGTTATTTACGTGATCACTCTGGACCAATTACTTGCTTGAACTTGACATTGACCGGTTGTGTACTTGATCACACCAGACCAATTATTTGCTTGTACTCATTCTTGATAGGGTGGCCTCCGACCCTGCTTAGCTTCAAAACCAACGAGTCAGCAATGGGCTAGATCGTTCGGCTAGATGTTTAAGAAGGTTTTGACGTACTCTCGAGATGTACCATGTGCTGTACACAATTCTTGCTTGCTTAATGGGCGTATGTTGTTGATATTGATCCTTGGGATCTCTCTCTCTTTCTCGATATTTTGAGATAATACTCATTTTCTGGTAGTTGGAGTATAGTTAGGAATCCAACTGTAGTCTTATATAGAGACTTGATGGATTGCTACGTATACTCCTCTCTCTATCCCTTACGTGAAATATGTGCTTATTTATCTTGTTTCCTCTGTGTTACATGATCATATAATATCACTTGGTAAATATTTCTAAACCATTGGACCTCACTGAGCATGGGCTCACTCCTTTAAGTTAACCTATTTTTTCTAGATGTTGGAAAGAATGTTCGACTCGAGTGATGGAATCAGAGACTATAGACACGTCATTGAGCTACATTTAGTATAAGCTCAATTCCCATAAATAAAAATGTAAAATTCTAAAAGTTTTAAGAATCTATTTTATCTTGTTCTAAAATTTCATTCAAATATATTTATAAATTTTAGCTAATTATATATCTTTCTCTTTCTACTAGGTAGGCACTCGATTACAACCTCTTTAATAAGCAGTGAGGTGAAATCGAGGTGTCACGGGTACCTTTATTATGCATTTTTATTGATGATTTCTCTCGGTTTACTTGGTTATTTCCTCTACGATGAAAGTCTGATTTTGTGGAGGCATACATGTAATTTGAATCTCTTGTTGAGAATCTGTTTTCTACCACCATCAAGATATTTCAGAGTGATGGTGGAACCGAGTTTGTAAATCATCGCATGCGCAATCATTTTGCGTCTAAGAGTATTCATCATCAGCTTTCTTGTCCTAAAACTCCTGAGCAAAATTGTCGTGCAGAGAGGAAGCATCATCATATTACGGAGACAGGTTTGTCGTTGCTCTTTCATTCTGGCATTCGTCATTTATTTTGGTATAATTCTTTCTCGATGGCAGTCTAAATCATCAAAAGACTACCTACTCCTGTTTTATCTGGTCAGTCTCCACTCTCTGTTATTTTTAGTACTACGCCTGACTACTCTAATTTTCATCCATTTGGTTGTCGAGTTTTCCCCTATTTGAGGTCCTATGCTGCGAATAAAATGACCCCTCGGAGTATGTCCTGTATTATTTTGGGATACATTTTTTAGTAAACGGGTTATCAATGTCTTGATCCTCTTACAAAGAAAGAGTACATCCAGTGGCGGAACCAGGAATTTTTTTCAGGTGGGGCTGGAGCCTGGATGGACGGATGGTGGCGGAGCAACGTCCGGCGGTGGCGGGACGGTGGCGGCGCGGCGCGGCGCAGAGCTGCTCGGTCGGATGCTCCTCCACAACTCCACTCTCCCGTTTCAATCGTTGAAGATAGTCCCAAAATGGGTGTCTGACTTGGGTTTTGTATTGGGCCAATTTTTGGATTTTGGCCCAATAACAAAACCCTATTTTTTTTCTTATTCACTAATCAAAACGACGTCGTTTGACTTAAGCCAAAATGACGTCATTTTGATGTTTTCTGGCCAAAAAAAGAGGAGAAGGTCCGTCTTTCTTCCCCGACGAACTTCACCGGGAAAACACAATTTTCGCCAGCAAAACGCGTACGCGCGCGTTGAAGCTCCGGACTCGATTCTCGCTACTACTACCATGGCATCGGAATCTCAGGTAGGGCTAGAGCCCTACCACGTGCCATGGTAGTTCCGCCACTGAGTACATCACTCGCCATGCTCGGTTTGATGAGTTGTTTTTTCAGCTATCCGTACTGGTACTGTTACAGATTCTTCATCACTGGATGTTTATGATTTTTTGGAGCCTTCGTCAGTTCCATCGTAAGTGTTTGAGCCATCTTCTTCAGCACAACTACCCATTACTTTAGAAAATTCAAATTTTCCACCTGTACCGAAAGCTCAGGGTTCTTCAGAAAATTGCATTTGTTTGCCACAGGGTGACCAACAGCGTGTTCGACACCAGCCAGCACCGCCAGCACAACCGATGATGCCGCTGCCGTCGACTCACGCACCGGTCACCCTGGGCGCGCGTGTACGCCACTCGCCACCTCTACAACCACCGACATCTTCAGCGACTTCACCGGCCACCCCAACTTCCCCAGTGCCACCATCACCACCACATGCTCGGACGTCGCCGTTCGCCTTGGGTTCCATGCCCAATACCTCGGCCTCCACGTCGTTCTTAGGATCCGTGCCTTCATCGGTTGTGGGTCCCTCTTCTCGACATTCGATGAATACTCGCTCGCGCACTAGTTCTATACGGTACGAGAATTTTTCTGATTATGATATTTCTTGTTTATTGAGTCTTTATTTTCTAAGACCGAGCCTCGGAGTCATCGCTTGGCTATCAAGGTTCCGGAATGGGTTACTGCTATGGACTCAGAGATGGATGACTTACACACTTAACTGGCATGGAAGTTAGTTCCTTGTCATTCAAATGCAAATATTTTTGGTTCAAAATGAGTTCACTGGTTGAAGTGTAAATCTGATGGTTCTCTTGACCGGCACAAAGCAAGGTTAGTTGCTCAGGATTTTTTGCAATTGCCTGGTTTTGATTATGATCATAATTTTAGTCTAGTGGTAAAGACCTCCACTATTCGTACGGTTTTGTCTATTGTTGTTCATCAAAATTGATCATTGCGACAGCTTGATGTGAAGAATGCTTTTTTAAAGAGTATTCTTGATTCTCCGGTTTACATGGAGCAGCCTACTGGTTACAAAGACCCTATGCGTCATGATTATGTTTGTTGTTTACGCAAGGCAGTTTATGGTTTGATGTAAGCTCCCCGCACTTGGTTTTAGCGTTTCAGTTCCTTTTTTATTGGCATGGGTTTTGTATACAGTTCTTCAGATACCTCCTTATTTGTTTCTCACAGGGTGCCTCTTTACTGTATTTATTGGTTTTATGTTGATAACATTAGTATTACTGGGACTGATGGTCGTCTTATTCAGAATATTATTGATCAGGTTAATCAGGAATTTAAGATTATCGATCTTGGCACGTTACAGTGTTTTTTTGGGATTGGAAGTTGTTCATACTTCCGACGGCTTATTCCTTGGCCAGACCAAATATGCCAAGGACATTTTACTACGAGCTAGCATGTAAGATTCTGCTCCAATTGTCATCTTATTTGTGGCTTTTTCACAACTGCCAAGCTCTTCCGGTAAGCCGTTTGGAAATCCTACACTTTATTGTTCTTTCGTTGGTGCGCTACAGTATTTGTCGATCACACATCCCGACTTGTCCTATGTTGTGAATACGGTCAGTTAGTATATGAAGGCTCCTGTTGATGACCTTACCAAGTTGTCTCTCAAATTTTGAACTATGTTTGTGGTACACTCCACTATGGTCTTCAGTTTCGTGCAAACTCTTCCGGTTTACAAGTTTTGGGTTACTCTGATGCTGATTGGGCTCGTTGTATAGAGACTCGAAGGTCTACATATGGTTATGCCATTTTCCTTGGTGGCAACCTGGTTTCCTAGAGTGCTAAGAAGCAGCCTACAGTTTCTCGCTCTAGTTCAGAATCAGAGTACTGTGCCATGGAAAATACTGCTTTAGAGTTAGTTTAGTTGATTAATCTTCTTCGGGACTTACGTGTAATGATGCGCGCCCCACCCACTTTGCCATGTGATAATAATAGTGCTCTCTTCCTGGCTCAGAATCTAATTTCTCATAAGAGAGCTAAGCACATTGATATTGACTATCATTTTGTGCATGAGATGGTATCTTCTAGCAAGCTCAAGATTGCTCATATTTTTACAGACTTGCAGCTTGCTGACATCTTTACGAGGGGTCTACCCCGTCCTCAGTTTGAGTTTTTACATTTCAAGCTTTGCGTTCCGACCAGTCCTACACTTCGCTTGAGGGGGGTAATAGATATATAAATCAATTAGAATCCGGATAAGAAAGTAATACCATTTATGATTGGTTTTGTATATCCTGTTCTATATTTGTTTAAGTGTATATATATATATATATATATATATATATATATATATATATATATATATATAACCACAATTATTTATGAATTTTACATTCTATCAAAGGATTTTTCTGTTACGTTGCAATCGACATTCATCCAAGTGACTCCCGCATTGGATATGCTCTTAGTACCAATGTCCTGCTCTGCCTCTCTGGTTAAGGCATTTAGACAAGTTTATGGTGTGAATAGCGATGTTTCTGAGGCTTTGCTTTGCTTCGCTTCTTTTTGGTGCCTTTATTTGTGAGTGTAATTGAAGCGCTCACCGTAGTGAGATTGGATTGAATTGAATTTGAAGGTCAAAAGAGGAGTCAGTTCACACTCCTTGCCCCACAAGAAAGTGAAATAACAAAAACAATGTCTCCAGATTCCCCCTTTCTTTCTTTACGTATTGCAGTGGGGCACCCTCCTGTTTTTATTTGTCAGGCTCTCTTTAACAAAATCCAACTCCAACATTCCCATTAGTTACAGTAGGACTCTCGCTCACCATTTCCATTTTCTCCCTCAAATGAAGAGAATGATGGGAAAGAATGTCCCGGCCGACAGCGCCTCAAAGAAACAGTTCCACTGGACGACTAAGGTTAGCAATGAATACGATGAGGACACCACCGATCATCATCATCATCATCATCAACATTCCAGGAACCCCAAGGTGCCTCTTCAGTCAAGCTTTTCTAAAAAGTACAGTGATGAGGAGCTGCACCATTCAGCACTTTCTGTTTCTGCTAATGCCGCCCGGAAGAAGTTCCAGGCCATCGCGGTTTCCAGACTGCGTTCGGTTATCACGGCGTTCGGCCTGCACAGGGGCCATTTCCAGCTCCACCAAGGTTTAGGCTCCAGGGTTGTGGGAACGCTCTTCGGTTACAGAAAAGGGCACGTGCATTTCGCATTCCAGAAGGATCCCACTTCACAGCCCGTGTTTCTCATCGAGCTGGCTACTCCAATAACCGGGTTGGTCCACGAGATGGCGTCGGGATTGGTTCGCATCGCCCTGGAATGTGATAAGGTGGAGAAGAAGCAGGCGAGGCTGCTGGAAGAGCCGCGGTGGAGGACTTACTGCAACGGGAAGAAGTGCGGGTTCGCGATCAGGAGGGAATGCGGGCTGAAGGAATGGAATGTGTTGAAAGCTGTGGAGCCTATTTCAATGGGGGCTGGGGTTCTGCCTGCTACTGAACCAGATACAGAGATTATGTACATGAGGGCCAAGTTTGAGAGAGTGGTTGGATCCAGGGATTCAGAGGCATTCTACATGATGAACCCTGATAGCAATGGTGCTCCTGAACTCAGTATTTACTTGCTCAGAGTTTAATTGAGTCTCAAAATGCATCAGACTCTCTCTAAGATCAATTAACTGATGCTTAATTACTAGTAATTTTGGTTCTTTTTTTCTCTTTCTGTGTTGTAGCTATAGCTAGTTGTTCTTCCTTGACATGGGTTTAATTTCCTTGGTTTTTGTAGTATAGAAAATGTCAAAAACCTGTGTCAAATTTCTGTAACTTCTAAATATTGGGGTGGAATGGAAACTATATATTACTTGTCGGCTCTCAAATTTCTTGCATTTTCTTGCTATTATATCATACAACAACAAATAATTGAATTCTGGCCAAAGAGCATAGAGTAGTGGCACACTAATTTGTCAACATATTCTGAACAATATTTTTGGAAGTAACAAAGATCTTGGTGTACATGACATTCTCTCTTTTTGTTTGGTTTGCCTTATCTTTTCTTTTGTAACGTTCTATGGAACAAAGTACAAACTTTAGTTCACATGTAATTTGGAGCAGATTAAAGGTAAGAGTGTGCTCTTTTTCTTTATAGGATTGTGAGGCTCTTTTGACGCAATTTAACTTAAAGAACATGCTACTAGTAGATTATGAAGTTTCTGCATCGGATCCAAAGGTACTGGAATTAGATGTTCCAATCATTGAATTTGGTGCAGTAGGTAATGAGTTGATGATCAAAGTAACATGACTCAGAATCCCATTGAAGTTCACAAAAACAAAGCTAGGAACCTTAGAAAATCTCGTTGCAGGGGATGCTAGTTCCAGCTATGCCTCTTTTCACTTGCTTGCCAGAGATGGATGAACTCGAGGAGATCAATAGGAGGTATAAAGTTGTTGTTTACACTCATATACTACTTTGTTCATTGAATATGACGCACTTCCTTTTTTCAGTCGGTTTTTTTGGTTTATGACACTTTCCTTTTATGGTAAGATTCTTCCAATTCATCCACTAATTCTTCTTTTTTCTTTCCTATCTAAATTCAATTTCATTCACTCGTTTTATTCATCAATCCAAACACATAAAATTATGATGTTACATCCAACAAAGCAGAAGTAGTATAACAATGAACCTCGAAGGAATATAAGACATAAAATCTTAAATAACGCTTATATATATAACAAAAATATAAAAACATACACCTAAAATATGATATCGAATATTTAAAATCTAAGTGTCAAATTTTTTAGGTTAACTTCACTTGGTAAATTTGAAATAGTATGATTTTCGATTTCTCTTACTCCCTCCGGTCCCTTACCCTTTGACCACAATTTTTTTCATGTCAAGTTTGATCATCGATAACTTTTGTTATATAAAGTAACAAACATCATGTGAGATGTCGTTGGATTCTCCGCAACATGTGGTTTCTAAAAATTAAAATTTTATAGTTTGCACTTCTATAAACAACACATATTACTTCGCCCCTTTTACCCCGATTTTTTTTCTTAACCCAAAAAAAATGAGGTAAAAAGTTCTTTTACCTCGATATTTTTTTTACGAAGTAAAAGATATTTTTTACTTTGGTTCTAAAAAAACCGTGGTAAATAATAGGTTTTTTACCTCGATTATAAAAATAATTGAAGTAAAAGGTGATTAACGAAGTAAATAATCTAACCGATCAGTGTGCGACGTCGCATATATCGTGTTGGAACAATGACCATTTTCACCAGTGACGTTGCTTCTACTGGAACGTTTAGCGATTGACTTAGCGACGTCGCACATATTTGAAGAGAAATGTCAAAGTGAAGAATTTGACGGTGATAGAAAAGAATAAAAAAATGGAAATGTAAAAACACATATGATGTTAAAATCAAATGAAAACACACATATCAACACATGAAGTCAATCTTATGATGCTCAAATTAGATAGTTTTATATCTAGAAAAATAGTAGTCGTCAAGATTCTCACAATCAATACTTAAATTTGAATAATATTTGTCCTAATTCAAACATAATAGAGATTACAATAAACTCAATCAGCTCCAATAATAATGACCTTGAAGACGATAGGTGCCCCAGCTTCGATCACCTCGATGAACAAGGTGTCCCCGATGCGTAGGTTGTTTCCCTTAAGGGGCTCGCCAAAACCCTTTGGGGAAAGAGCCTTAATCTTGCCACTCCCCGAGTAGTTCATACGGTACTCTGTCCCGTAGCACCTTAGCACTACGGGGGTCCTCGCATTCGGCAGTAGTGGTACAATCTCCCACGGGATGTACTAAATAAGAAAAAAAATTATTGAATAGAAATATATTTATAATATATGTGGAAATATTTGACATTGCATATTAATTTAAAACCTTACCAAAGTTGGGTTCTTCCTGAAGTTTTGCTGCTTCAGTGTATAGTGGAAGCGTGGGCTTTCAGGAGCCATTGTATGATCTTCAATGTCGAACACAATAGGCTCAGGATTGCTCCTCCATGCAACGAACTACATGAAAACAAAATACTGTGGTTAAGTGTAAAGATGTGTTTTACTAATTATTTGTTGAGAAATGTTTGAGTACCTGGAAAAATAGACGACTAGAAGACCTTTCGCTAGTCATTAGTCTTGCTTACGAATTGAAATTGTTAATATAGAAGCAGCATGAATTACAACGTGTGACATCGCCTACGCGTCGCACGTACGAGTCAGTCCAAACCAGTGGCATAAACGACATACACTAGCGAGGTTGTACGTACGTCGTGCACTGATCTGTTAAACTAAGGGTACGATCGACATATGTGCGACATCACAAACTAAACAATATTTTATTAAAAATACTAGTGTGTGACATCACTATATCATCAAATTAAACGGAATGTAACAGACGTATGTCTGAGGTTGCATATTACAAAGGAATCTACGGGTGAAAACACTAAACACCGGAAAAAAAAAAGATTTAACAACATAAAACTATACAAAACCCCTATAGAAACCTACCAAAACATAGTACCCAAGTCCACATCCAACGGAAGTTCACCTTCTAAAAAATGTGAGTAAAAACTAGAACACAAAGAGACCATAAAAAATTAAGATACGATAGATCCGGTAATGCAAAGTAGGAATTACTTACAAACATGTTTGAAGGTTAGAAAAACCCTACCTTTCTTCCAATGGAGAAGTGAATAGTGGTGAGAGACCCTTGGAATTTGCGGAAAATTGATGAATAGAAGCTTGAACTCGCAGGTGTGGTGGTTACACACACACACACATATATATGTATATATAACAGTTCAAAAATGATATCGTTTTGATCGCATTGTGTTATCCACCTGATATATAGCGACATCGCACGTAAGTCGGTTAGTCCAAAAATATGTTGACACAGTAACCGACGTCGCATATGTTAACGTGCCTTATAAATTCAGCCCACCAGCGAGTTATGTCATATTAAACAATAAACATTCAATATTACTTCAATTACATAGAATTAATATGAGAACATTCAATAGCATCAAATTCACTTGAGAAAATTCAATAACATTAATTGAATTAATATATTCTTAATATAGTAACATTGAACTTACGACTAAAAACTCAATAACATTGATTTAACAATAAAAATACATCAAGCTCATTCATTCTTCCAAATACAAATCAAATTGTTCAAAGTACATTGTCATGTAAATACTAAGAAAATCATCAAATTCGGAGAACACGGAAAATTACTAGCCCAACACCATTTAGGAGCTCAAAGTATAGGGTGTCCCCAATCACGAGTCGCTCTCCAGCAAGAATCTGGCTAAACCCCTTTGGGGTAAGGATATTGAGCACCCTGGCCCCGAGTAGTGCATGTGATACTCCCTCCCTTTGCACCTGATCATAGCTTCCACCTTGGACGGCAGAAGGAGCGGAACAATTTTATCAGGGATGTACAAAATTACAAACAAAAAACATTTGTTAGTAGTCATGAAAGTAATCTATAGAAAAAGTCAATTGGAAATTCAAATTATTTAAAACACAAAGGAATCATAATTGGAATAGACACGAAGTTCCGTCTGGGTCAAAGTATGGAAAAATGGATATCTGCACGAAAGTATGTGCCGAGGTCTATCGTCATTTGTATCACAGCTATTTTGAATTGGTCAAAGAAATTATTAACATTTTATTGATAATATTATTAATGTAATAGAAGGAATTTTTAACAAATAACCAAAATCGGTTACCTCGATCGGGTTGTTAGACATGATTGTTGTAATTCACATTGTCACGGGCATTAAATGTTGAAGTAGAAAGAAATTGGCTAATGAAAAACAAAACTTGAAAAGTTGACCAAGTTAAAGTGACGTCGATCGCCCTTCGGTAAAATAGAATTTCTGAACGAGAAGCCAACGAGGTCACTAAGACACTTGATGTCGCACGTGTATTGGTATAACAGAGGACATAGTTACATGTAAGCAACCTCGCATGGTAGCAGATCGATTACAAAAACAAGAGCAGAAAATTGGGAACAAATCTAGGTTCTAAACAAAACAATTGAAGAATACTTAGACACCAAATACTAAAACCCGAAACCCATATCCTACCACCCCAATTCATAGAAACAACGAAACTTTAGACAATTAGCACATTCAATCACTAATCCATATTGATAACAAATTCTAGGGTAAATAGAATAACAAAAGTAATGTAACCACATAAGAAAACCATACATTTGAGAAGATTGGCAAGTGCACATAAATAAATTGAGGGAAATGTGAAACTTTGAAGTGATATATGCAAGGTTGGCTCCATTTAAATACGCTTTATGATTCCACCTAGGGTTTGTGTGACCTAACACGAGAGTTATCTATGGAGATTTCTAGAGCAAAGGACTTGCCACTTCGACTAGTAGGAGTCTGGGCCTCATCATTTCAGCCCACTAAAATGTCATTGTACCATGTATGAGCAACCTCACGTTATAGTTCTGGAACAGCAACATATGAACGACATATGGTCAACGTCGGTTACAGGGTATTGGGCCTGACTATTTCAGCCCTACCACATATCAACTAGGTCCGCATTCGACGAAGAGTAAATTGTAGATGATGGCTTATAAGTATACAAAGATCATTAGTAAGGAAGTTGTGGAACTCTCAGTGGGATTATGGGAGTTTCTTTATCAGTTACAGTGTTAAAGAGTTTGACTTGCAATTGTCTCGTCCGCGATCCGTCCTGGGGTAGCCGTCCGTCAATCGTGTTAGTATTCCATTATTTCCCTTACAATAAGCGTTACATATGAGAACGATAATTTCCACCGCATAGTTTCACGTGAAATTATATATTCTAGGTTATTTAAATTAAAGGGAATACAAGTCTATCAATCGATTTTTAAAAAGTACAAGGACATTGTCCAAAGTAAATTGTACATGATGACTTATAAGTATACAAGGATCATTTGTAAGGAAGTTGTGAAACTCTCTGTGAGATATGTAAGTTTCTTTATCAGTAACGGTGTTAAAGAGTTTGACTTGGGATTGCAAGAGTCCCATTCGTGATCTGTCCCAGGGTAACTGTCCATCAATCGTGCTAGTATTCCATTATTACCTTTACAATAAGCGTTACATATGAGAACAATAATTTCTACCGCATAGATTCGCGCAAAATTATATGTTCTAGGTTATTTATCAAATTAAAATGTAATACAAGTCCGTCCATCATTTTTTAAAAAGCACAAGTACATTGTCCAGAGCAAATTGTAGATGATGACTTACAAGTATACAAGGATCATTCGTAAGGAAGTTGTGGAACTCTCTGTGGGATTATGCGAGTTTCTTTATCAGTTACGACGTTAAAGAACTTGACTTGGGATTGCAAGTGTCTCGTCCGCGATCCGTCCCGGGGTAACCGGCTGTCAATCGTGTTAGTATTCCATTATTATCCTTACAATAAGTGTTACATATAAGAATGATAATTTCCACCGCATAGATTCATGTGAAATTATATATTCTAGGTTATTTATTAAATTAAAAGGTAATACAAGCCCATCAATCAATTTTTAAAAAGCACAAGTATATTGTCCAATGTAAATTGTAGATGTTGACTTGTAAGTATACAAGGATCATTCGTAAGGAAGTTGTGGAACTTTCTGTGGGATTATGCGAGTTTCTTTATTAGTTACGGTGTTAAAGAGTTTGATTTGGGATTGCAAGTATCCCGACCGCGACCCATCCCGGGGTAACCCTTACAACAAGTGTTACATATGAGTACGATCATTTCCACCAAATGTTTTTTATTCAAATTTTGTTAACAATAAAGTTCAGCTTCAATCATGAACATGTCGATTGATGTGCTGCAATCTTGAAACAGTGTATGTAACGGTGTTATTTAACCCTAAGAAGTAAATTATCTACGAGGTCGCAGACATGTAGAATCTTACGACATAGAAACACATGGTAACCGACGTTGGTCATGAAAACAATTCAGGCGGGAACTCAAATTTCCAGCCAAAATTTTGAACCCAAAATTTCCCCCACCCTATTTCAACCCAATAAATTTCGACACTAACACCCATTTCCCATTTCCAACACCAATCGTAGAACCCAAACTCCCACCATCCATTTCATTCACAATCTTACAAAATTTAAAATTCTAGTCAACGTGATTCTCTAAAACATCATCAAGTGTCCAAGGATGGAGAATCTCCAATTCCTAATTAATTGGGGCAGTTTTTCATCTATTCCATGTTCAACTACCAATTATTTCATGCTCCTACTACATGCTTATTTAATCAAAAATAGATCAAAGATTCTTACATTACATGAGGTATGAGGCTTGGGTTACATGTTATTTATTTTTTGTTGTTATTCTTTCCAAGATAGTGCCATATTTGTTTCAATTATGAAGAAAGATCATGAGATTTCTATAAACATAGTATGAATGTGCGGCGTCGGTCACATGTCATCGTCCCGTGCAAAATGTTACCGAACCTCTACCGACGTCGCATAACACCTCATATTGTTGTCATGTGAATGAATGTCCGACGTTGCTATATATTCAATAATAGCGAGGTCTTCATTTATAATCCGCGACGTCACATGTCTCCAGTTCTGTTTTCTTTTACCATTTCGGATTTAATATCGTCTAAGTTTTACTACTTTATGTGTATTTCATTTGAGGACTACCCGATTCTAACGTAAATTTTGTTTTTTATGTAATGATATTAACAGACCCGAGAAGAGTCATCGATGGACTTTCAACATGTGGATGGATTGGCATGTCATTTTACTAGTCGTCCTAATAGTTTTAATGACGTGCACTGTAGAAAATGGTGTTTCAATTCAAACAATTAGTTCATCTCAAATTTACTCTATGTATTTCAGTATGTGATGACATTTATTTGTATTTTATGTTATAATTTTGAAGGTTTGAACATGTCATTTTTCCCGAATTAATGAAAACAATTGAATGTGGTATGGCGTTTAATCATTTAACCATCAGATAATAAATATTAAAATATTGACGATAAACAAAGTGTGACCGACAAGGTCTGCGATGTTGCCTACCCTAAACCCAGACAACACGTGACCGACGTCGCAGGTATCAGCAATTTTTATATGCAACCTCAGCAATTCAAAACGACGTTGTTTTTGTACAGGTTCCACGTCAGCTAGCACAAGACGTGAGTGGTCAACATTATGCGATCTAGCACACTGTGTGGACTGTAGTTGGTGTAGACGACATCACCAAATTTCATTCACCTTCGACTGCATCCAGGCATTCGAAACCTCGCAGCTTGCGGAGCCTGACATCACCTTGAACGAAGTCGCACGTACGTTCTTTAGTCGTCAGCCTTTCGCTAAAAGTTACAACCGACGCTGGCTGAAAATTGAGGCAACATGCACCTTTTTACCTCGGTTTCGAATCGCGGCAAAAGCCCCACTTTTTACTCTGACAGTATTTACCTCAATTTTTTGGATAAAAAACCGAGGTAAAACCCCCTCTTGAAGCGAGGTAAAAGGTACTGCCTCTTGAAGTGCTGTTGTCCTACGCAACTAAAGTTATCGATGGTCAAATATGCATAGAAAAAATGTTAGAAAAAAAATGGGGCGTAAATAAGGGACCAGATGGAGTACAATGTATTTGCACATGCCAAACACTACCAAAACTTCAAAGAAAGAAAAGGAACAAGTACATCACATCACAAAATTCTCTATCCATTTAGAGCACCCACAATGGGCACCCGCCAAAACTCACTAAAACTCACTTTTTTAATTTTTTAAATAGTATAATATCTCTCTCTCTCTCATCTCAACTACACTCGCTAAAACTCTTCTCTCCAATTTAACTCCACAATCATAACTCAGTTTCACATCATCATTGTCCACACATCATTTTCTTTTTCTTTCACACATTTTTATATTTCTACAATCTAATATTTACTACAACATATATATTTTGAATATGATGTATATAAATATATATTTTAATATATCCATAGAAATATAATGTCGTTAGCAGATAAAATTATAAAAAATTTGTAGCCGAATTTGGTGAATCCATTTTCAACAATTCTAATCAAACCAGTAAACTACAAATTTATTCGTAAGATTGAAGGAGAGAAAATAGACCTTGGAAGAGATGTGAGAAATGTATCGATGTTGGTTTCTATTTATAGAGAAATTTTTCAAAAAGAATTTTGGTGCCATTTTTAAATTTTAGTTTTTGAAAATAATTGTGTTTTATCCATTTAAATCCATTTGAGCAAAATTACAAATTAGGAAGACACATGTCACAATACTGTTGGACCAAAATATACAATTTATCTCATTAAAATTTTCCACTCACCAAATGGGATCCACCCCAAAGGAGAGTTTTCAAGAGTGTAAATGTGCACTCCCTTCTTTCAAGTACCCTTCCTTTCTTTCACCCCCACTCACCAAACTTCCCCCATTGTAGCCCTCCACTCACCAAACTCCCCTCTCTCACTCTCCAAAACTCACTCATTGCTGATGCTCCTAGGATGACTTGGATTATTGTTTTCACTTGCAAGATGGACTCAACCTCTTTCTCTCATACGATCAATCATTACCTCCGCATCCAACTAATATTTAGAAAATCAGTACTATGCTAAACAAATCAACCATAAAAGGTCAATTAATAGCTTTGTACATTTGTTAATGCCAATTGTTGTTAACAAATACAATCATCAGGTATAACTAGGAATAAAATATCAATATGAATACCAGAAAATGATGAACCATCCAATTCTTTTGTTATAATATTTATCTGTAGGTTCGTGCTATGAAACCATGACAAAACCTATGATTACTTACTGTATCGGGGATAACATCATTTAGGGGATCATATGCTAAGGTGCCACTGATTAATGTAATTATAGCACTCAAAGCCACTAGAAGTAGGTAACCAAATATAATTAAGAATGTAAGGGGGACTATATTTTTCAATTTAAAATTGTAGAACAATTTTTTGGATGGAGATTTCCGACACTATAGCAACGTATCGGTGATTCCATATTGTAGTTTCTCAGCTTGCACGTGATACTTGAAGGTGCGATTTGGATGGTTCCAGGCTCAATGATGGTAGTTCGGTGGTGGTGCAACAACTAAGTGTTTTTTGGAGGATATTTCAACTATTCAAAAGTGATAGTGTATAAATAAATCTCTGGAAGCTTCTTTGTACATTGTAAATTTACTATTTTAACCCTTGTATCTACTATTAAATAGGTAATACAATCAAAGGATAATCATCCATTTATGAGCACTGATATGGTACCAGACTCACAGGTTCCCATGTTTATTTCCCTTCCTACCGATTCTTCACCTTCTTCAATGTTTCAGTTCTTTCTTTTATGAAACTCCCATCTCCTTGCATCAATCTCTTTTCTCTGCCTTAGGAACTATGGCATCCCACACATCCCTCTCTCTCTCAACCCTCATCCATCTTCTCCATTTCAAACTTCCCCCCTACCAATTTTGTTTCATGGAAGACACAAGTTCAAACTGTCCTTGAATCCGAAGGCCTTTTCAGTTGCCTTGATGGGTCTCATCCTCGTTCTTCGGTATTGTCTTCTACAACCACTGGCGGGTCTTCTTCAACAGAGTCTATTAAGGCTGATGCTTCATGCACTAATGGAAATAAGACTATTAAGGTAGTTTTATCGACACTTAAAAGTCACTTTGTAGGTGACTTACCAGGAACCGCCTTCTATCGATGTCAGCTACAATTCCAAATTTGGAACCTGCTTCAGATGTTCCAAAAAAAACCGCCAGAAACCAATCAATTTCCGGCGGCGAAGTAATGCCAGATCTGGAAAAATTGAAAGAACAACAACAACCAATGCATATGAACAATCAGTATCCATTATCTTGAGTAAAAACATTGAAAGAAAAATAGGAATACACAGAAATCTGAACTTATAGGCAGTGGCAACGCGCCCACGGCGATGGCGAGGCCTGGCAAAGGGGACGTGGCCCTGCGGTGGTGGCACGATCCAGATCTGGAGATGCTGCCCGACGGTGGTGACGCCCCCTGTGCTGGTAGCACGGCCCAGTGGTGGTGTCAAAACTTGGGAATGATAGACCCAGCGGTGGTGGCGAGGCCCAATTCTAGAGACATAACTTAGCGTTTGTCGGTAATGGCGCATCGGCGGTAATGGATCCGGTGGTGATGGCTCAGGTGGTGATGGCTCAGGTGGTCATGGTGGTGAGGGAAATGACAGTACTGGCTCCGATAATGGCTTAGGCAGAGAGGAGGTCATGGTGGGAGGGCAACAACAGAGAGGTAGTCAATACCACAGAGACCCCTCTCTAGCACCGATTTTTTAGCATCGATTTTCAAAACCGGTGCTAAAAATCTAATAGCACCGGTTTTTTAAAATTTCAACACCGGTTTTTAAAACCGGTGTTAATTTAACATCGATTTTTTGAAAACCGGTGCTAAATTTTACAATAGCACCGGTTTTGGAAAACATTAGCACCGGTTTTTAAAAACCGGTTCTAAAAATTTGACAATTTCATTTTCCCGCCAAAGAAATAGCCAAAAATTTCAAAATAGCACAGGTTTTGGAAATATTAGCACTAGTTCTTGAAAACCGGTGCTAAATATTTGTAAAATTCTATCTTCCCACCAAAAAAATAGCACCGGTTTTAAAAACCGGTTCTAAAAATTATAACTTAGCACCGGTTTTAAAAATCGGTGTGAAAATTAATAAATAGCACCGGTTTTTTTTAAAAATAGCACCGGTTTTTAAAAACCGGTGCTAAATATTTTAAATACTCATTTTCCCGCCAAAGAAATAGCCCAAAATTTTAAAATAGCACCGGTTTGGAAAAAATAGCACCGGTTTTTAAAACCGCTGCTAAAAATAAAAAAATAGCATCGATTTTGGAAGAAAATAGCACTGGTTTAAACCGGTGCTAAAATTTTTTAAAATTTTTAAATTTTCCCGCCAAAGAAATCCCCAAAAAAATTTCCGCCAAAGAGTTGCCAAAAAGTTTTTAAGTAGCACCGGTTTTTTGTAAAATATTGCACCGGTTTTTAAAAACCGGTGCTTAATTTTTCAATACTCATTTTCCCGCCAAAGAAATAGGCCAAAAATTTTAAAATAGCACCGGTTTTGGAAAAAATAGCACCGGTATAAACTGGTGCTAAAATTTTTTTAACTTTTTAAATTTTCCCGCCAAAGAAATCCCCAAAAAAAATTTCCCGCCATAGAAATCGTGAACAATTTTTAAAGTAGCACCTGTTTTTTTGTAAAAAAATAGCACCGGTTCTTTTAAAAAATAGCACCGGTTTTTAATAACCGGTGCTAAAATTTTCAATACTCATTTTCCCGACAAAGAAATAGGCCAAAATTTTAAAATAGCACCGGTTTTGGAAAAATTAGCGCCGGTTTTAAAAATCGGTGCTAAAAATGAAAAAAAATAGCACCAATTTTGGAAGAAAATAGCACGGGTTTAAACCGGTGCTAAAAATTTTTAAATTTTTCCCGCCACCCCCCCCCCCAAAAGAAATCGCCAAAAACTTCTAAATATTTGACGAAATTTTTTTAAGTTCATTATTTCCGCCAAAGAATTCAAAAACTTTGCCAAAAATTTCAAATAATCTTCGCAGAAATTTCATGAGCGGGGGAGCAGCTGTGCAACTGCTCTAAGTTTTTTTTTTAACTTTCAAAATCGTTCACTTCTTTTGTTGACTTTAAGTAATGCCTAAGTTAAGTTAAATTAATCAACGATCAACCTTTACTGACCTCATATATACAAATAAGAATAAAATTTATTTACATAAACTAATTAACGTTCAACCCTTAATTGATTTAGTATACTCCCTCCGTCCTGGATTAAATTGCACAAGATCAAAGATTCTGTCAAACTAAGAAAACTTTTGACTACATATTTGAATATATATATAAACAATCGTGAAAACTTTTCTTGACTTTCAATATATAAACACTAATTAGCGGTCAAACTTTATTTGAATTAGTATATAATAAATACTAATAAAAATGTTTGACTTTATCTAATCAACGGTCAAAACTTACTTGACTTTCTATATATAAATACCACTGACTAAGTTGACTATAACTAATCAACGGTCAAACTTTACTTGACTCTCTCTCTGCATAGAAACACTAGTGGTCTCGAGGGCCAGAGGTTTGAGAAGTCCCGAGGGCCAGCGGTTCGGGAGGTCTCGAGGACCAGCGGTTCGACGGGTCTCGCAGGCCACCGGTTCGATAGGTCCAGAGGACCAGGGGTTCGACAGGTCGCGAGGGGTAGTGTTCTGAGAGGCCTCGAGGGCCAACGGTTCGACAGATCTCGAGGACAACTGGTTCGAGAGGTCTCAAAGGCCACCAGCTCGAGAGGTCTCGAGGGCCAGAGGTTTGAGAGGTCCCGAGGGCCAGCAGTTCGAGAGGTACAGAGGTCCAGTGGTTCGTGATGTCGAGGGCCACAGGTCCGAGAGGCCTCGAAGGCCAGTGGTCCGAGTGGTCTCGAAGGCTACGGGTAAAACAAACCTTTTGGAAATGCTGATATATTAAGATTTCTTTTTCCTAGGCAGAAACCGTGGATCACGGGTATGGGAGTTCTCAGTTTCCCTATCCACTGGGGTGAAAGCTTTCATCACTTGGGTTGCACAACTACTTAAATTGGGTAGTGGATTAATTAATTAGTGTACGCGAAATTAACTAACCCACTACTAGCTGAGATACTTGGATTTGACGGTTGCGCAATTTGCCTGCGCTGCACTGAAAAGTGTAAAATGACATACGTCTGTCCATTTGACTAAAATGGAGAGAACGGTTACAAAACCGTTACGCGGGGCGTGCACGGAAGAAGTCATGCCCGGTCTCTTATCATTAGGAGGTTTATCCGTGGGGAACAACTGGGAGCACCATCGACTACGGTCAACTAGCTCCCACCCCCAAAGGAAAAACCTCGGCACCCACACAGAGATCGTTACCGAAGGCCAATAACACCCCTTTATCTTCATCTTAGGGGTGTACATGGTAGAAGCGGTGTACCAACTCCATCAGGAGAGGAAGCATTGCTTCATTACTTGGAAGGCCGAGACATCTCTTGGTTTCGAAGGCCATCGCCGCACTTCAGCGATGGTGGGATTACACCTATGGGGAACAAACCATGGGTCAAGAGCCGGTAAAGACTCCCGGTTGGATGGAGGTTCCATGGAGGAGGGGCTAGCGAGATTATTCTCATGATCTTCTGTTCTCTTTGTTATTGAGTCACCTAGATGTAACATTTAGACAAGGGGCAGTATTTTAGGTAACATATATTGAGGGAGTGGGCCAATGTTCCCACTCATGTACACTCCCACGGCATCTTTTGGGGCCACCTGATTGTACCATCTAGATTAGGGGTAGTTTAGTAGGTTTCATTGTATCACGGGAGTGGGACAATGTTCCCACTCCCGTAGTGTCGCACAGTTTCTTTTTATTTACCATTACCTTCGACTAGTGACTAAGCTGACTTTAACTAATTAATGATAAAACTTTACTCGACTTTCAATATATACACTAATAACTAAGTTGACTTTGACTAATTAATGGTCAAACCTTACTTTAATTAGTATATAATAAATACAAAGAAAAATGTTTGACTTTGTCTAATCAACGGTCAAACCTAACTTGACTTTCAATAAATAAACACTAATAACAAAGTTGACTTTAACCAATTAATGGTCAAACTTTATTTGAATTAGTATATAATGAATACTAATAAAAATATTTGACTTTGTCTAATCAACGGTCAAAGCTTACTTGACTTTCTATATATATACTAGTGACTAAATTGACTTTAACCAATCAATAGTCAAACTTTACTCGACTCTCTCTATATATAAACACTAGTGACGAAGCTGACTTTAACTAATCAACGGTCAAAATTTACTCGACTTTCAATATATAAACACTAATAACTAGGTTGACTTTGTCTAATCAACGGTTAAACTTTACTTGACTTTCAATATATAAACACTAATAACTAGATTGACTTTCTCTAATCAACAGTCAAACTTTACTTGACTTTCAATATATAAACACTAATAACTAAGTTCACTTTAACTAATCCACGGTCAACCCTTACTTGTTTTTCGACATAAAAATACAAATAACAAAGTTGGCTTTAACTAATCCACGGTCAACCCCTACTTGACTTTCTACATACAAATACAAATAACAAAGTTGACTTTAACTAATCGACGGTCAACTCTTACTTAACTTTCAATATATATACACTAATAACAAAGTTGACTTTAACAATTTAACGGTCAAACTTATATTTGAATTAGTATATAATAATATTTACTTATAAAAATGTTTGACTTTGTCTAATCAACGGTCAACCCTTACATGACTTTCAATATATAAACACTAATAACTAAGTTGACTTTAACTAATTAACGGTCAAACTTTATTTAATTTTAGTTAATGAAAACTTTAATGGAATAAAACCCATAATTTTGGCCCAAACCCCAAGTCTTATTTTCATATACTCAGTCTTCCTTCTCCCTTCCCTAATTTCATTTGATCGAACCCACCATCCCTCCGCCTCCTCTGGTTTTTCTTCGTCGATCAGCCACTAACCACGCATCATCTGAAAAGGGAGATGGCGCCCGCACCGGCTCCTATGAGGGAGGCGATCTCGCGGCATCTTGTCTTCCTACTCAAAGACTTGTCCCTTTTCCTTCGATGCACAGACCCACTGTTCGCTAATATATCTGTCGATCGTTGCCACTGCTTGTAGGTCTCCTCGCCGTTGTCGTTATCCCCCCGCCTGAGAAGAGCGTCGTCGGTCGATTGCTGGCAACGAAGGTTTGGTGGTGCCGACTGCCCGTAAAATCGGGCTTCGCCATAAATGGCAAGAACTCAGTATTTTTTCCTTGATCCTGTCTCATTTTTGCTCTCTGATTTCATGTATTTAGTTTCTCTTACTCCTTCTTTAAGATTTAGGGGTAAAATCTGGGTTTGGGGGTGATTTTCCTAGGGTTTTATATTTTTGAATTTTGCTCGTTTTCTTGTGATTTCTGGGGTGTTAGAGATGCTAGGCTATTTTCATTTACCTGTGTAAATGTTGTGTGGTGTTACGTAGTTGGTCGACTGTAAAATCCTAAAATGGGAGTGCTGGGATTTTCTTATGCTTGCTCTCCAAGTGTTTGATGTTTTGTCCGATAGAGAAAAAATGCTTGAATTGCAGGGGAAGAAGAAGATGAATGTGGGGACGTTGAACCAGATACATTGCGGTGGGGGACTTGAAACTAGCTTGATTGCAGAGTCAGTACCCAAGGTTTATCACTTTTACTCTTCATTTGTAGTTTGATGATACTGTATAATGTATATGATTCTCGCCTTGGATATAACTAATGTATGAAATGATGCTCCAAATTTTCCCCTTAATCACAATTCTATAAGATGATATATCACTATGTTGAAATGATGTTTGCTTGAAACCGTTTTGAGTTTCTTTGTTTTTCCCATGAATTTTGCCCCTTTTCTTCTTTTGGTCCCCTAACGTATGTTCTCTTCTGATTTTAATACTATTTTTGTGACCATTGATGAATTATATTATATAGATGGTTTCAAATTGCTACTGCAAATTGGCTTCTGTTTTGTTTGGCATTTATGCAAAGAATAGGTATATTGTCATGCTAGATGATAGTAGAATCGCGCCTATATGGTTCTGGTACTTTTAAGTTCATTCCCAGGTTTACTTGACTTTCTATATATAAATACTAGTGACTAAGTTGACTTTAACAAGGTATTTGTTCTGAAAAAAATCATTGATGCACATAATCAAAAGTTCTCTTCTCTCTGTTTTTTGCTGTGTTTGCTATTTTTGCTGTGTTTTCGTTTTAAATCAAATGTGAAAAGTTAAATTGTGTAACTTAAGTTCAGATAGAGGGAGTAACACTTGCATCAATTGACGAAACATCTTGCATCAATTTTACCCTACTGCCTACATTTTTTATTGAAAATTTATGTGTTCTGATTAGTTCAATTTAGTGTTCAAATTAGCCTGAGGTATATCTTCTTTTCCTATTGGAAGGCTATAATGATGAGAACCCTGATGTTCGACAGGTTTGCATGTTTAATTTCTGTGATTTAATTTTGATGGATGTAAATTACTCCATTACTAGATCTGTTATGCATTATTTGATTCACTATTGCACCTATCTTCTAGTCTTTGAGAACTGATGTAGCATAGGGTGAATTTACTTGGCTAATCTTACATATCTTACATACTATGCACCTTCAACTGTATGAACTTTGTTATATCAAGTGAAATGCATGGTTGTTAGCCCATTTGTTATGAATGCTACGAGTTAAATGATGACTTTTGAGGGAAAAGCAAACATATTTTGAGTCCCACTCAAATGAAATTTCTGTTGATGCCTGATGATATGTTTCACTTTGGCATTTTAATGTTGTATTTGACTTTAAACGTTTTTTTGCTCTATAGCATATGATTTATGTGAGTAAGATTGTTACATTCATTTCATTAATGTTATGAATCAACATAGGAAGAATATGATAGATATGTGTCTATCTTGGTGGATTATTTTGTGCTTTACTTTACCGAATGTTGATGTGTGACTGAATCAAATTGAGTTATGTAGCCTCGTTAAGTACTGAAGGTTGATATACTGATATGAACATCTTTATTCAGGTATAAGCTTTTGGTATAAGCTTCTGGCATGGTTTCCAGTGATCTATTGAATAAGCTTCTGGCATGGTGAGATTGATTCCTCTCTAAGGT
Organism: Rubia yunnanensis; assembly: GCA_037428765.1. NCBI lineage: Eukaryota > Viridiplantae > Streptophyta > Magnoliopsida > Gentianales > Rubiaceae > Rubia > Rubia yunnanensis. The sequence goes on from CM075068.1 coordinate 59,017,061, forward strand.
CTCCCGCGCAATGTTTAGTCTCATTGATTATTAGTTTTGTATCATAAATTTTTTTGGTTTTATTTCTATATTATCAATTTTGTGAAGTTAATTTTATTATTAAATTGATGTCCTATTAAATTGTTAGTTTTAGGTCTTTTTCTCTTCCTCTGAAAGCTGCAGCGTGCTGCCGCTTCCTCTGTTTCAGGTCTTTTTCCCTTCCCCTGAAAGCTGCAGCGCATGCCGCTTTCAGAGGAAGGGATTTTTTTATTCGTCGTAAATATTTTAGCACTGGTTTTAACCGGTGCTAATTTAGCACCGATTTTTTGACCGGTGCTAACAAGAAAAACTGGTGCTATATCGGGACATTTTTGCACCTGTTTAAAAACCGGTGCTAACTAAAAAACCAGTGCTAAAAGTTTGGATTTAGCACTGGTTTTTTTCCAACCGGTGCTAAATTAGCATCGGTTACTTAGGCACCAGTTTTTTTGCAAAAAAAATGGTGCTAGAACATAAAAAAATCGGTGCTAAAGGGGGGTTCTTGTGATAGTGAGTCTTGGCTGTGAGGGCAACAACAGAGAGGGAGAGATCGATCAGAGAGAGGCGTGTTTTTTTATCGGAGAGGAAAAAGAGAGAGGCTAATAAGAGAGGGAGGGAGAGAGGCATGACTCTGGTGAGGGAGTTAGAAAATATTCCAAGTGTGGGCTTATTAAGGTCTCTCTCTATATAGGCCTTACAAAAAACACCCAATTAAAGGCTGCTCTTCAATAGAACCACCTTTTATTGATGTCAACAAAGGTGTTTCCTCAAGAACTGCTTTTGATCATTTTTGAACCGCCTTCTATTGGATCCGAAAGTAGTTCCAACGTTGGAACCTCTTCGGAATCTCAATCAAAGGCAGTTACAAAAAATATGCGGAACCCCCTTCTAACATTGTCTTTAATAAGGCCTCTTCCACTAGAGATGGGTCATTCTAGATAAAATGCTTCAAAGCCTTCTTTTCCCCCACCCTCCCGGAAAAAGTTATGTGGGAAAACATTAGTTTCTCTTCTTCAAAAGAAATACGGGATCACCTCTGCTCTACCTTTCAGTTGTCGACCCTGAGCAACGAGTTGCAACTGCGTAATCAAATCACTTCTCTTCGATGCGGCAATGGTTTTGTCACTAACCTCCACAATCGGTTCAAAGATCTTCTCGAAAAACTCTCAGCTTGGATCCTACCACCAACAACAAGGATTGCGATTTATGGTTTCTTCGAGCGCTTGGTCCTGAGTTTCTATAGTTCTCTAGTTTCCAGCTTTCCCAAAATCCTTTGCCTTCTTATTATGAGATTGTGGCGCATGTAAAAAGCCATGAGTTGTTTCTTCAAACTGTGGCTGGTTTGTCTCCAGGTTCTGAACCCCCTATAGGTGCGTTCGCAACTTATGAAAATGATAATTTTCGCCCAGCTCTCAGGCGCGTGGGTCACACGTGTGTGGCCATACCGGTGGCTGGTGCTCCGAAGGCTCTTTTCACTGCAAGAAACAGAACCATTACTTTTCCCTATTTACCTCGGTTTTTGGCTTAGCTTAAAAATCGAGGTAAAAAGTTTTTAACCTCAGTTTTTTAAGTAAATAATATTATTGACCTTGGTTTTTTAAAAAAAAGGTAAATAATAGGGTTTTTACCACGATTCTACAATAACTAGAGTAAATAGGCTATGCAATCAAAGTGATCGATGTACGTGCAAAATCGGCAGTAAGGGTACGACCTAGAAGTAACAATCATTGATGATAAGATTGACTTTGCACCATCATATAATGTGACTGACTTCTATCTGACGTACACAACGACGTCAATTTTTCCACTCGGCGAAGTCACACATGCTCCTCAGCCTAAACCCGTGCCTAAAATCCTTTCAAATCAATAAATTTATGCAATGTCGCACCACCATTGGTGTTATATCGGTTAAGGCAAAATATACTGTGCGAATGGAGCGCAAGGTTGCACATATATATCATACCTAATAAATTGAGGATACTTAACCAATACAACCAGAACTTGAAATGTACCATGTAAAGGCTTCATTCCAAGTTTATCACAGCTAGTCTCAGATTTCATCAATTTTACACCTGTAAGACTAAAGCTAGTTACGTACGTACGTATATTTGTCCAAAACACATAATGCTACATACATACCACATGTAACATCCCAGGAAATTGAAAATGAAACAGAAGACATAGAATCTTAATAAATTCCAAAAAAAAAATTCTTCATGTTCTAAGACAAAACAAACATATGATCCCTGTCAATCAATGTAGTGGTCACACGAGTGGGATAACATCGTATGCCGATGAGCTGCTTCCATTTTCTTGAGAATTAGTCTTCGAATCTTTGGTGAAAGACTCGCTAGTGCCGGTTCTTGACCCTCCTTCATCATTCGTGGTATCCAGCCCATCCTCGTAAACTGTGGGCCCTTCATCCCCCGCAGGTTCATTGCTTGCATCAGCAATCACAGACTTCAACACCATAATTTCTTCCGTAAGATTACACATATGTTCCATGTGTAGTGCTATGGCCTTGGTCTCATCCATGTCCTTCAGGAGGACGCACCAGGCCTTCTGTTTAGGTCCTGTGGGATAAGAAATTAGTTACATTAAATGAAAATAATAAAATTTTAATTAATGATAATTTGGACTCAAAATTTTGTTACCCGTTAGGGGTGCTGAAATAATTGGGGGGGCGTCCATACGTGTGGAAGCCGATTGAGTCACCTCCAGCCGGGTGTAGAAGGCACATTCATATCTCCTTTAGAGACATTGAGATCAATCCACATCTCCGTCTCCCAAACCCAATGCTTTAGCCCAAAGTAGTTTGCATCGCAGTACTTAGGCTGGATCTTTGCTTTCGATTTGATGGGAAACTTTTTCTTCTCCAGAATGGCAGCGATAACGTTGTTGTAGGGGAGTGTCCAACTCTTTGTGGAGAGGGAAACTTGGTGCATCTCCTGGATGATGGTGTACCCCGGGTCGACTACCTTCTTCTCTGCAAGGTGGTAGTACATAATGGTCCCGTTGAACGTGCACTCCGTAGGATGTTTGGCCGGGATAAGTACTTGTACAATTATATTGAACATCATGTTCTCCTAAAGGCTGAGAACACCAAGCTTGATCTGCTATATTGGGATGAGTCTGTTCCCCACTTTAATTTTGAAGTACTTCTCCACCATTCGGTTGGGGTCAAGCGCCCCAGATGGGTCATTCTCGTCCACCCGTGGAGGCTAATTATCCCGGCAGTACAGCTGCAGAGGCGTAACCTTCGGCTGATCCTCCCCTTCAATTGTGCAGCCAATCACCTTATTGATGAGCTCTTTCGATATCTCCATGTCATCCCATTCACTCTTGTTTTAAAGGAGGTTATCGTTTCCATTCTAAAATTGGCGTAGAACTCCTTGACCTCCATATCATACGTCGATTTATCCAAGCATAGCCATTCTACATCCTCAGGCTTAATCACCCTGACCTCTTTTACCCTTCAGCCATGGATCTTTTCAAAATACTTAGCTGCCTCCTTCTTGACGAAGAGTAATTTGTCCCATGTTTAGCATGGAGGGGTGACTATTGTCTTCGCCTTCTTCGTGCGCGACAGAGCTGCCCCCGTGCTATCTTCCCTTTTCCTCCTAGTTGTCTGCTTCATTCTAGCCATCTAAGAACTAAAGGGATGTACAACAGTCAGTGCAAAAGTGAAGAACTCAAAGATGTCAATGTGTTTTAGCCGAGTTTGAATTCATATCGCAAACACTTCGTCTAGACCGACGTAACGTATGCAATATCTCACATTCATGTGGTTGCATATTTCATGTGGTTGCATATGAAACATCGTAGTATAATCGGCTAAGCCGAAACAGTATGCGACTAGAACACCAATGGTCATTAAACACCTATAATCTCAACTAAAACATCACAAAGTAAACAACTAACATGCCATGATTGAATAACCAAGAAATGGGCAACAAAAGAAGTATCTGAAACCCCAAAACCAACATCAAACTTCACTGGAACATCCTTACCTTGTTAGGGTTTGTTGCTCATCAAATTTGGAGAAATTTGTTAATGAACCACATCCAAAGCAATTGAATGTTGGTTTTGGTGCTACTGTGATATGTGACCAACCTATTCCGTTGGGATTAGAATGTTTTCCAACCTTTTTTTTCCAGGTGGGAGGGTTTTGGTGCGATGTTGTCGGTTGGGAATGCGAAGGGGTAGGGTGGTCGGGTATTTGTATACCCGCAGCGAAATGCTGCCGTTTCATGCGACTTCCGAGGTGTGTCACATGGGACGAATAAGACATGGACTGTTGTGCCAAGTCGCGGATCGTAGGTTTCGACCCAAGATAAGAGCCAAACAATTTTTGGATTGGGCCTAAACTATAGGTATCGAATCAATATACCGCAATATTGTGATAATAATTGCTCTATACGAGATTAAACCAAAGCCATTATGATATCACATATAGTAAATGTTAGGTCATATTATAGTAGCAGCCCAATCCAAAACTAACTACGACCCGATGTAGCTTCAATGTCTTCGCCACCGAGTCTATACCGACTCTAAACCGAAGTCAAATTAATGGATTGCGGACCGAATAGCCCAAATTGCATAGTCTATGTTTCTCATGAAATATAAAAGTAATGAAATTACGTCTACCGAATTTTAACCTCCGTGTTCGGATTTGGCCATGGACCTGTCAGCAGAACAGGCCAAAATTATTCACGGCTAGGACATTATGAAATTCTGACAAAATTACACTTCAGCCCAAACGTCCGTGGTTGTTACTGTGTGTTAAGAGACATTCACCTGAACAAAACGACAAATATTTCATATGGAAATTATGCGTACTGTCTTACGGACATGCAAACCTGGGTATTCTTCCATTTTTTATCAATTCTATAATACTGTTGCGATAAGCGTTATGGGAATGAACATTTCCGCCAAATATATAGAATCACATAAAATTTCATATTCTAGGTTTTTTTGAAATATAATAGTATAAGATTTCATCCTTCAATTTTTATAAAGCGCCAGTACGTGGTCTAGAGTAAATTGTAGATGATTACTTAAAAGTATACGATTGCCGATCATATGATCTTGTGGAAGTCTATGGAGAAATATAACATTACTATCGTTTATTATAAGTTCAACTATATATGGATGACACTGTAGCTATTTGGGACAATCAGAATCTAGTTTGGGACCACACGTTGTCTTTTATTTTTGCAATTAGGTCCCTCCAAGAGATTGGGAGATGTCGAGATGAAAAATTGGATATACGCTTATGTAATTTACATTGTCACGACCACCATGTTTGAATTTGGCCATGTAACCCATCATTGGAACGGGCCAAAATTATTCACGGCCAGGGCATTACAAAATTCTGGCAAAATTACACAATGGCCCAAACTTCCGTGGTTGTTACTGTGTTGAGAGACATTCACCTGACCAAGCCGAAAAATGTTTCATATGGAAATCATGTGTACTATCTTACAGACATGCGAACCTGGGTAATCTTTCAGGTTTTTTTAATAGAATTCTATTAATTCCGTAGCGATAAGTGTTATGGGAATGAACATTTCCGCCAAATATATAGAATGACATGAAATTTCATATTCTAGGTTTTTTTGGACATATAATAGTAATAAGATTCCGTTCTTCAATTTTTACAAAGCGCCAGTATGTGGTCTAGAGTAAATTGTAGATGATTACTTAAAAGTATACGATTGTCAGTTGTATGATATGGTGGAAGTTTATGGGGAAATATAACATTTCTATATCGGTTATTATAAGTTTTACTATATATGGATGGCACCGTAGCTATTCGTGACAATCAGAATTGAGTTTGGGACCACATGTTGTCTTTTTTTTTTGCAATTAGATCCCTCCAAGAGACTGGGAGATGTCAAAATGCAAATTTGGATATATCATTATTTTATTCAAATTTTGACGATAATGTTGTCCCGATTAGAGCATAAACAGGTCGACAGAAGGGGCGAAACCTCTAAACTAAGACTTTTTTCGACAAATTTTGATTATTACACTATGGCTACATATGCGGTGTTGCACACATGTTACATTGATCGATACATATGCCAAATAGCTACCGAGATCGATCATTTTGAAATTTCTAGCGGGAACCAAAAATTTTAGACGAAAATTTGAAATAAAAATTTCCCATGAACCTATTTTTCATTTCAATAACTATCACCACTAACACTCATTTCCATCTCCAATACATATCCCACAAACCCACCTTATCCATTCACACCATAATGAAAGGGCTCATTCAAATGGATTCATTCAATCATCAACAAGTATCCGAGGAATGGAGCATCTAGGTTCAAATTTATTAAGGTACTTTTCCATCTTTTACATGTTCCTTTATCAAATTTGTTACCATCTATATCTTCTATATAGTTTTTTCGTCATTCATGGAAGATCAAAGAATCATTGTGTCACATGTTATGTACTATATGTTGTGTTTATTACTAATAAGATCACATGTTTGTAAAAATAGAGAAAAATGGCTTGGATTCGAATGTACACAATATGAATGTGCGACTTCGATCATTAATCGCTCAGTACGGTATGACACCGAGTTAGAATCGATGTCGCAGAGGTGAGAAATTGTTGATTTTAGCATTAATATCCATGAATATCCAAATTTGGTTTTATATTGGTCTCTGCCACCTCGGTAATTATGAGTCTGACATCGCTTTGGTATTGATCAGTTACTATTGCCATATTGCAAATAATGTCGACTACATATGAATATATTACATGTATTTTAGGGTACAAACCAATCGTAACATAATTTTTGTTTCATGCGTATTGGTTTTAATAGGATCAAATGGAGTTATCAGTGGAATAATCTAGCATATCATATGGATTTAGTTGGCTTCTCACCGGTCGCCCTAGAAAGATGAACGATGTACAATGTAGAAAATGGAGGTTAAATACAATTATTATTTCAATTTTATAGCAACCTTATGTATTTTAATTTATTGTTACATTTATTTGTAATATACTAGTATGTCATAATGTTGTTAGTTTAAATGATCCTTTCAGTTAATGATTACCACAGTAATTGAACAACAATTGAGTGTTGTATGATGTTCAACCATTACTCTATTTATCACATTATTGATAACATGTAATGGCTATCGAAGACCAACTGTTTGTGTCATCGAATATTTGTTATTATAATATTTTACGAGAAATGAGACCTGACCGACTAAACTGCGACGTCGCATTAACTAGCTCCGAAACTATATATTAGCGACATCGCATAGACCGGCATCACCTTTTTTTTGCAACTTCAGACAAGCAAAACGACGTCATTTTTTCAGCGATTCACATCAACATGGAAATGATGTGGGTCCCTCACTATGTGCGATATTGCTTCTCAGCAACTCTGACATTGCTCGTATTATGAACGACAACATCTAGTGTACGTTAATGCACTTCTTCTACCATCAGCTGCTGCATTCCTTTCATCGACGTCGCATGCTTCATGATGCCGATGTTGTTTCCAATGATGTCGCAGCTGGGGTTTCATAACATTGACCTTCCGCCATAATGCGACGATTGGCCTTCCACCATAATTGGACGTCGGTTTCAATTCATGCCGATGTTTGTCCCAAACCAAGGTAAAAGGTACTATTTACCTCAGTTTTGAACCGAGGTAAAAAGTATGCTTTTTACTACACCCACATTTACCTCGGTTATTCAGGGGCTGAAAACCGAGGTAAAAAGGAGTGAAAAGCTGAGGTAATAGGTGATGCTTGTTGTAATGTTTCTTTCCAAGTCTGGTACTGCTAGTCCTACTTCCAGTAGCCGTGGTCGTTGTTGGAGCCCTAAATGTCAATGGTGCAACAAGTTTGGTCATATTGAGGCAAATTGTCACAAGATTTCTTCGTTGACTCAAAATTCTGATTCTTCTCATTTGGCAGAAGCTTTTCATTCCTCAATGACTCTTGAGGAGCCGCCCACCTCTTCATCAGATTGGTATCTTGATTTTAGAGCTAGCAATCATCTTACTTCTTCCACTTCCGAGATGGAGATCATCTCACTTTATTCACGTAATAATTTTGTTACTGTTGGCAATAGTTATTCTTTATCTATTACGCATAATAGAACTTACCGATTTAATATTGCCTTACCTCTCTCTGTCTAATATTTTGGTGGTTCTGCCTATCACAAAAAATCTTCTCCCCATTAGTAAGCTGACTAAAGAATTATATGACATCATATCATTTGATGATAAATATTTTGTGATTCAATCGGTCCACAAGGGAGGTTGTGGGCCAAGGACGATGTGAGCATGGTCTTTATATTCTTGATTGTTGTGGTGATACTCTTGTTACCTACGTCTAATCGAGCAAGAATTGAGCTTCTATTGAACTCGGGCATGCTAGACTGGGCCATAGTTCTCATTCAGCTATTTCTATGTTGAATAAGCAAGGCTTACCTTCTATTACTTCTATCCTAACTAAACCATCTTATGTGATTCCCATGAAAAGGCTAAAAGTAAACCCCTTTCTTTTGTGGAAAATCCAAAATAAGTAGATTCTCTTCTATCTCCGATTCACTGTGATTTATGGGGTCCTGCACCAATTACCGATGAGTTTGGCTTCTCTTACTATGTTGTGTTTATTGACGATTTTTCTCTCTTTACCTGATACTATCCTTTACGGTGGAAATCAGACTTCTTTGATATGTTCATTGCATTTCAAAAGTTTTTGGAAAATTAATTCTTTTGAATAATTAAAGTATTTCAGAGTGATGGTGGCACAAAGTTCACCAACACACGACTACGCTCCCATTTTTCTGCTCATGGCATTCACCGCCAGATCTCTTGTCCATCCACGCCTAAACAAAATGGTTGCGCTGAAAGTAAACATCCCCATATCATTGAAATGGCACTTTCCATGTTATTGCACTCTCATCTCTATTTATTTTGTTGGAATGATGCTTTCTCCGGAATGGTCTTCACCATTAATAAACTTCCCACTCCGGTACTCGATGACCGCTCTCCCTTCTTCCTTATCTATGGATGCCATCTAGGCTACTCCAAATTTCATCCTTTTGGGTGTCGTGTTTATCTCTTTATTCAGCTATCCTCAAATTATAAATTAGCACCTCAGACCTCTCCTTGCATCTTCTTGGGCTACAGTCACGGTATAAGGGTTTCCACTATCTGGACCCTTCTACTCGAAAAGTTTACATCACTAGGCATGCTTGTTTTGATGAAAATATTTTTCCTTATGCCGGCAGACCCTCCATATATCCCTCCTCGTTAGATGTCTCTATCTTTATGGACTCTGACAATTTTATGGAATCGTCACCCATTACACATACTTCTCCATCTCCTTATCACTTATGTTCCTTTCGAGAATCATCCCAAATTTCTTCCAACCCCACTCCTATTACACAGTTTCCAGAACCTTTTACAATGACCTCACCCACACTTTCGCCTTCACCTCCACATCCACCACCACCCCCTGCTAATCCTATAGAGATTCGCTCTCATACCGGTCATGCCAAACGAAACTCCTTTCCGGATTATGTTCTTACTAGCTCTCTTTTGGCTCTCATGGATGAAACTGAACCTCGTGGCTATCAAACTGCTTATAAAGACCCTATATGGGTCATGACAATGGATGATAAAATGTCTGCCCTCCGCCAGCAGCACACTTGGGATCTTGTACCCCGACCCACTAGCATTAATGTCATTGGGTCTAAATAGGTCTACCACATTAAGCATCATTTGGATAGCACCATCAATCAGTATAAAGCACACCTTGAAGTGCAGGGCAGTCTCCCAGTTTTAATTTAACTCATACTTTCAACCCAGTTGTTAAAGCATCTGCTATTCGTACTATCCTGGTTGTTGCTACAATTTATCAATGGATGTTGCCTCAATTAGACGTCAAGAATGCCCAATGGGTTTCTTAATGAGCCTGTCTATATGGAACAACCTCCCAGGTATCGGTTTTCTATTCATCCAGACTTTGTCTGTTGCCTCCAAGGAACGAAGCATCTAGGTTCAAATTTATTGAGGTACTTTTCCATCTTTTACATGTTCCTTTATCAAATTTTTTACCATCTATACCTTGAATATATTATTTTCGTCATTTATGGAAGATCAAAAAATTTCATGAAGGGTGAATCATTGTGTCATATGTTATGTACTGTATGTTGTGTTTGTTACTAATAAGATGACATGTTTGTAAAAAAAGAGAAAAATGGCTTGGATTCAGATGTACACAATATGATTGTGCGACTTCGGTCATTAATCGCTCAATACGATATGGCACCGAGTTAGAATCGACGTCGCAAAGGTGAGAAATTATTGAGTTTAGCATTAATATCCATGAATATCCAAATTTGGTTTTAAATCAGTCTCTGCAACCTCGGTAATCATGAGTCCGACATCGCTTTGGTACTGATCAATTACTATTCCCATATTGCGAATAATGTCGACTACATATGAATATATTACATGTATTTTTGGGTACAACCCAGTCGTAACATAATTTTTTTTCATGCGTATTGGTTGAAATAGGATCAAATGGAGTTATTAGTGGAATATTCTAGTATATCAGATGGATTTAGTCGCCCTCTCACCAGTCGCCCTAGAAATATTAACGCTGTACAACATAGAAAATGGAGGTTAAATTCAATTACTGTTTCAATTTAAAACAACCTTACGTATTTTGATTTATTTTTACATTTATTTGTAATATACTAGTATGTCATAATGTTGGTTTAAATGATCATTTCAGTTAATGATTACCATAGTAATTGAACAACTGAGTGTTTTAGGATGTTAAACCATTACTCGATTTATCACTTTATTTATAACATGTAATGGCTATCGAAGACCATTTGTTTGTGCCATCGAATATTTGTTATTATAATATTTTACGAGAAATGAGATCTGGCCGACTAAACTGTAATGTCGCATTAACTAGCTCTAGAATGATATATAAGTGACGTCGTATAGACCTGCATCACTTTTTTTACGACTTTGGACAAGCAAAACCACGTCATCTTTTCAACGATCCACGTCAACATGAACATGACGTGGGTCCCTCACGATGTGCGATATCCCTTCTCAGAAACTTCAACAGTGCACGTATTATGAACAACAACATCTGGTGTGACGTTAATGCACTTCTTCTATCATCGGCTGCTACATTCCTTTCATCTACATCACATGCTTCATGATGCCGATGTCGTTTCCAACGATGTCGCAGCTGGGGTTTCACAACATTGGCCTTCCACCATGGTTCGACATCGGTCTCAATTCATGCCGATGTTGGTCCCAAACCAAGGTAAAAGGGACTATTTACCTCAGTTTTGAACCTAGGCATACCCGTTTTGATGAAAATAATTTTCCTTATGCTGGTAGAACCTCCATATATCCCTCCTTGTTGGATGTCTCTGTCTTTATGGACTCTTACAATTTTATGGAATCGTCACCCATTACACATACTATTCTATCTTCTTGTCACTTATGTTCCTTTCTAGAATCATCCCAAACTTCTTCGAACCCTACTCCTATTACACAGTCTCCGGAACCTCTACAATGACCTCACCCACACCTTCGCCTTCACCTTCACATCCACCACCACCCCCTGCTCATCCCATGGAGACTCGCTCTCATACCGGTCATGCCAAATGACACTTATTTCAGAATTATGTTCTTACTATCTCTCTTTCGGCTCTCATGGCTGAAATTGAACCTCGTGGCTATCAATATGCTTATAAAGACCCTATATGGGTCACAACAATGGATGATAAAATGCCTGTCCTCTGCCAGCAACACACTTTAGATCTTGTACCACGACCCACTAGTAATAATGTCGTTGGGTCTAAATAGGTCTACCACATTAATCATCATTCTGATAGCACTATCGATCGGTACAAAGCACGACTTGAAGTGCAGGGCAGCTACCCAGTTTTAATTTTACTCATACTTTCATCCCAGTGGTGAAAGTATGTACTATTCAAATTATCCTGGTTGTTGCTACAATTTATCAATGGCCGTTGCATCAATTAGACATCAAGAATGCCTTCCTCAATGGGTTCCTTAATGAACCTGTCTATATGGAGCAGCCTCCTGGGTATCGAGTTTCTATTTATCCAGACTTTTTTTTACCTCCAAAAGAAGGAAACTAGATCAACCGGCCAAGGCATGAACAGGTCGATGCACCATACATGGTTTGGCACAAACGGCCTGTGCCAAAGAAGATGCCACATGCCAAGAAGACCAACACGACTCCTGAGGCCATGGGCTGTCAGCACAAAGTAAAGACCCCTCAACGCAACTACATATGGGTGTGGCCCGCTCCTGAGGCCACACAACTAACCCCGTTCCAAGCTCAATATGCCAAGACCAACCACACGGGGTGTGGGAAATCACACGGCCCGCACCTATGTTTCTAAGCAAAGCACCCTTTCTGAACACGGTCCGCGCCAGCGGCCATGGGTGCGAATCAAAACCATAATTTTTAGCAACCTGATGGTGCCCCACAGAAGACGACGCGACCCATACCAGGGGTTAGATGCTACCCGCGTGAAGCCTCGCATCCCGCACGATATGAAGATCTGCACCACGCACTAGATCCAGTGCCCTGTGCACATGAAAGGCCATGGCCCGTGCCAGTCCTCGCGCTCAACGCCAAGGACAAGCCACGGGCCACATAATCTATTATGCGACGCAAATAGGTAAATAGTATAGACGGTGGTACCCACGGTAAAGCCCAAAAAGGACCCTACCAAATACAAAAGAATCCAACCTTGGTTTACAAGTAAACCTAAGGAGTAAAGTTCGTGAGTGGGGGGGGGGGTAACGGATGAGTGCATGTCCGGAGGACAAGACTCAACCTCCCCCCCTTTTTTGCCTAAGAAAACACAACCAACCCTAAGCAGGATAATCAAGCAAAGGGAGTACAAAACAACCTGGAAAAACACAGGCTATAAAATAATCGAAAATATAAGGTGAGAACAAACTCACTACCCATGAACAAACAAACCGCTTCTTCCCCTAACAAATGGGGCCTTCTTCACTTAGATTCCAGAATGCAGCCGAGAATTGTGTGTCTCGGGTCTTGAACTAATGTAGTTGCCGGACCGAAGATGAAGGAGCTAAGATCCAAGGTCGAATGATGAGAATATCCTAAAGCAGCCGAGAATTGTGTGTCTCGGGTCTTGGATGTCGCATGAATAGTTGAAACTGATGGTCCAAGTAGCACCTTTGTGGCATGGATGAACAACAGCTTCTACCATATACATCCCTAAGATGAAGAAAAAGGGATGTTATTGGCCTTCTAGCATTCTCTAATTGCACCGAAGTTGATCTTATGGGCAAAGGTCAATGAGGCCGTGCCTCCAACCTTTGTAACTCCCAATCCAACCAACCTCCTGAGGATGTGAGAATGGATGCACTTGTACCGCGTGCACCAAGCGTGGCGAGTATGTACTTGCCCACTCCATTTTGAGCAAATGGACAGCTGTATGCTAATTTAACACAGAGTGTAGCGCGAGCATAAAGCGTATAAATAACTGTTAATTCATTAGTTAAAACTAGGCTTAGGTGAAAGAGCAATGGAGTGTAAATCCTTACTCTAAAACCTATTGCCTCCTCCAGAAAAACAAACTGCTCTCGGTAGAAGAAAACCGAGCAGAACCGTAGCCAATACTTGGTCCCAACGAGCTCAAAGCAGCCCTCTCCCGGCGCAGAAATTGGCAAAGTCCAGTGCAACGCCTGACGCCCAGCACAGCGCCAGGATTGAAGCACCAAGACCCGGATAGTGAAGCACCCAGTGCGACACGAGCAGCACCCAATAGCCTCCAAGCAGCGTCTTTATCTAAAACAAGTGTTCATCCGGAAATAGCCTATTCATCACCATGTAGCAATCCTTCATGATGATTTTCACCACTCTTTCAGAACTCGGTTGAGCACCATCCATAACCACATTGTTCCTTTCCCTCCAAAGGCGATAGACCGTGGTAACTAAGGCCAAGATACCAAACTTCTTTCGCATTTTTGAACCTTTAATTTGCCTCTTTACCCAAGTCATAGAACTCGGAATTGAATTCGTCCGTCTCCTTAAACCAATCCAAGTCCGTATACGCCCCCATACAACTTCAGAAAACTCACATTTGAAAAACAAATGATCATTCGTCTTCTCTTCTAGATGGAATAAAGAACAAACCCTCTCCATACTTTCCCCTTCCTCCAATCGATGTTTGTCTTTGGTGTGTAGTCTCTTTATTGCCGCCAACCAAGTAATAAATGAAAATTTCGGTGGAACAAAACCACGCCAAATACTGTTAAAGACCTTTTCACTTGAACGGCCAAGATCATAAACACCTGGATATTTATAGCTATGCATATGGAGATAAGCCGCACTAGTAAACTTCCCTGAACTAGACCATAAGCCGAGATGGGTAATTACATCTTGCATATTACCATGAAGCATTGCGCACAATTCATCCCTGAGCTTACAAAGATCACCAAAGTAGCTCGAATACCTTTCTCCCAAACGACCATTAGCAATCCACGGATTTAAACCCCAGAAGTCTTGCTCATGAAGAAAGAACGAGTGAATCCATTTAACCCACAGACTATCCTTCTTCAAATGAATATCCCATAGCCTTTTAGCCATTGAAGCACGGTTCCATGTGAAGAAATCTCTCAAACCGAGACCACCAAAAGATTTGGGTGCGCAAAGTTTCTTCCACGCCACCTTTGCCTTGTGCTTACCTCCCCAAAGGAAGCGTTTACACTTCTGTTCGAGGGCATCCATTACCGTGGATTGGATTATAAAGTTCTGAATCCAAAATCCTGCAATACCTCTCACAATTGATCTCACAAGTTCCAATTTTCCTGCATATGAAAGAGTATGACCCTTCCATTTTGCTATTTCCGAATCAACCTTCCCTAGCAGAGTACCAAATTGTGTCACCTTCAACTTGCTGGAATCAAGTGGCACGCCTAGATACCGAACCGGGAATGTCGCCCAAGGAATACCCGTGAAACTCAAGTCATCCTTGATACCAACTCCAAAGAATTTCGACTTTGCAGCATTGATTCCCAATCCCGAAGTGCGCTCAAACTCATTCAAGGCATCCATGAGTATGTGTACTGAACTCGTGTTAGCCTTAGAGAAGAGCATGAGATCATCTGCAAAAGCCAAATGCGTGATCCGAAGAGTCTCGCATCTCGGATGGAAGGTAAAATGCCTAGATGTCGTCCTCCTTTTCAGCAATCTCGAGAAATATTCCATACAAATCACAAACAAGTGAGGCAACAAAGGGTCACCCTGACGAATACCCCTTTGTCCTTGAAAGTGATCACACAGTTTACCATTTACTGCAATCGAGAATGAAGAAGTGCGCACACAGGTCATAATTCTATCAGTTAGCCTTTCCAGAAATCCCAGTCCAAGCAGAACTTCTTCCAGGAAATCCCAAGAGACCGTATCAAAAGCTTTTTGCAGATCTACCATAATCATGCATCTAGGAGAGTTGCGAACTCTTCCATATCCCCAAACAAATTCCTGCGCTAACATGACATTGTCCGAGATATGTCTTCCCTTCACGAATGCCCCCTGGCAAGGATCAATGATCCCAGGTAAAATACCTTCAAGCCTGTTCGCTATAATTTTCGTAATAACTTTATAGACCACGTTACAGCACGCTATTGGTCTAAAGTCACTAACTCTCAGGTTATCCGGCTTCTTCGGTATCAATGCCACCGAAGTGTGATTAAGCTGCGCCAAAATATCACCTGTCTGAAAGAATTCAAGTACTGCAGCCGTAACTTCCTCGCCCACAGTGTTCCACTGCTTCTTAAAGAATCCTGCCGTATAGCCATCTGGACCCGGAGACTTATCATCCGCCATTGCAAACAGCGCCTGCTTGACTTCAATACTCACCACCTCCTGATTTAGATAGGCCCTATCAACATCCGTAAGCTTAATACCTGCGTCAAATGTACTCGGATCCGTGAGAACTCTGTCCCTTTTCGTACCAAATAAACCTTTGTAGAAATCAGCAAATAGCTTTCCCTTGCAACTATTAGAAGTTACAATCCGATTGTCACTATCAATAATTGCAGGGATGCCTCCTCCTTTTCGTGCAGAGACCATAGAATGAAAATACTGCGATCCCTTATCCGCCTGAGTGATGTGATTTATTCTACCCTTTTGCGCAAGAAAAGAAGACTCCGCCAGATAGTACAACATAGCTTGCTTCTTCAATTTACGCAATGCCGCAACATCATCATCCGAAGCATCCTTAGCATCAAATTCATCAAGGGCTTTGTTGTACTCCGCATCCGCAAACTTTGCCTTTTTGGAAATATGCTAAAAATTGAGTTTACCCAATTCTCTCAATGGGTTCTTCATACGAAATAATTTCCTGGTCACCGAAAACTGCTTGGTCCCTTCAACCGATGGACTCCAATAATCTTCTACAATTTGTCCACAATTCGGGTGACCCAACCACATATTCTGGAAGCGAAAAGGCCTACCTTTTCCAACAATCTCTTGCGACATATCTACCACCATGGGAGAGTGGTCGGATTGTGCTGAAATTGGCAGAAAAGTTGTGCTACACGCTGCATCATCCCATCCATGATTCAAAAGCACCCTATCTAGTTTCCTCCAGATCTTCCAATCCGCACTATACCAGGTTAAGTACTCACCCAAAGCTGGCGCATCTCTGAGTCCACATTTTAAACAAACATCCTGAAACTCCTTCATTGGATACAAGCTGGGAACAGTAGCTCCATAATGATCCTCAGCACTAAGGATAACATTAAAATCACCGAGAACCATCCAAGGAGAATTCAGATTAGCACCAAATGACTTCAATTCCGCCCATAGTGGTAAACGCGCCAGGCGTCCTTCACTATGTCCATACACAAATGTACAGAAAAACTCAATACCAGAAGAGAGATTACGAACTTTCAGATGAATACATTGCGGATTCTTCCCAAGGACGTCAACCAAGAAACCTTTCGGATCCCAGATAATGAGTATCCTCGAGTTCTGCCACAGTTCAAAATTGTGCGTAAACTTCCATCCTTTAAAACCTTTTAAAAAAATTCGCAAAGCCTTATCTTCCATTTTCGTTTCCAACAAACCACACAATCCAACCCTATTTGTGGAGATGATATGTTTCACCCACCTCCTCCTTACAGGGGCCGATAGACCCCTGAAATTCATTGCTGATGTATTCATTGGGAAACAGAGGTCCTTTTTGGCTTCGGACCGCCGCCTTCCAGTGATTTACTTCCAGAACTGTCAGAGTGACTCCTTGTAGCTGATAGCACGCGTTGAAAAGGTTTTTGGAAACCCTTCCCTTGCTCATTTATACGAGTCCTGCTTTTACTTCTAGACCTTGTCAAAGCCCCTGGGTGGGGGGAGGTCTACTCTTACTCTTACTCCTATGCACTCTTGGAATTTTTGAGCTTCTAGCATCCGGATGAACCATCTGCTTAGGCAATTTTCCAGCACCATCAATCGGATTATCATTATCCCCAAAAGCTTGGTGCTGCCTATCGGAATCCTTGGCAACCCGGGTGCTGGATTTCTGGCGCTCAGTGCTTCTGCCGCGCACTATTTGTGCTTGATTTCCAGCGCCAGTAGCTCCAGGCGCTGCTTGTGCCTTAGTGCCAACTCCACAATTTTCAGGGCTATCATTATCAGCCCCTGCCTGGACAAGTTTAGCGCCATTCCCACGGTTTCCAGCGCTAACATCTTCAGGCGCTGCCTGAGAAAAATTAGCGCCAATGCCATGGTTTCCAGCACCCTTGCTCGCAGGTCCAGTTGCTGGCGATGCGGGCAGCGCAACCACGGCTTCATCCCGCCTACCCCGAATGGTTATACCAGGGCCTTTCCGAACACTTCCAACTCTCTCGATACTCTTAACAATATCTTCGACCAATTTTCCCTTCCCTTTCCTTTGCCTCTCTACCTCTTCATTGTCCGAAGAAGCATCCTCAATGATCACATGCTCTTCCCTTCCATTAGCATTTGAACTGAGAGTATCTCCAATGGTTTCAGCTTGCATCTTCCTAACCCAAACTTGGTCATTGAAGCGAGATCTCTAGTTTTTCTTTCCCTTTGCCTTCCAATCTTTGTTCTCGGCCGTAGCCTTCATTTGTTGTGTCTCCTTGGCATTCCAATAATCGTCACAATCTTCCATGAGGTGATTGTTTTCGCCACAATTCGTACACCAAGGTCTGCAATAATCATAGATGATTTTTTGCACAAACACCTCACCAGTTGGGACTCGAAAGCTCACCTCCTCCTTGAGCTTTTTTGACGTGTCAATCCATACCAAGAGACGTGCATAATAGCCCCTTAACTCCAAAGTACCATTGTCCATAAGGATAGGTTCTCCTAGTGAAGTAGCAATTTTCTCCAACGCCTTCTTGTGCCAGTACGCCTTTGGTAAGTGTTCCATCCTTAACCAAACTGGCTTGGTAGCCTGGATGGTCGCATCATACTGCCCAGATTCTTCAATTAACATCATGAGCAACTTCTTTCCATGGAGATAATGATCAGGACCATTCATCACCATATCTCTATCTTCAGCATTGTAAAATCTGAACATGACATAACCATTCTGCTTGCTCTGAACATTACATTGCACCTTCCACTTTGCCACCAGCAGAGTTTGAATTGTAAACATTCCCGGAAAGAAGCCCGGAAACACACCCAAGAATCCAAAAAAAGGTTTATGAAGATCCTTATGTATTTCTTCATCCGTGAGCACAAAATCAACACTATCTCCATTGTTCGGGACAACTTCAATAATCGACTTATTCATGAGAATATCCGAATCATCCCATAGCCTCCTTCTCTCAAGTTTTGGATCATTCCATTCTCTCGGATGGACTTGCTGATTTTGCCTTTTGTTACTACCACCCTCGGCCGGGCCTTGCTTACTTTTGCCAACCGTAGAATTCTCCCCATTAATCACCATTGAGATCAAGCCCTCAAAGTGCGAATTCCGATAGACAGATCAGATTCACCAAAGAAGTTCGAACAAGCAAACACACAAAAACAGCACTAATCCGATCGGAATTAACCCAAACCGATCGAAATTACACAAAAAATAGCAAGGTCCGATCGGAATCAACACAAAACGATCAGATTTAACAATAAACAACTAAATACCAAATTGGATTGAAAATAAGCAATAGCAAATCGCAAAGCTTGAATTCAAAGCCGAACTATACCTATGATCAATCGGATTCAAAACAAACTATATGAATTGAAAACCGAAAACCTCCAACACCCAAATCAGGATCAAAACACATAAACAATGCTCCAAATTGAAAAACAATCAAACCGCAAAAGGTTTAATCGAAAAACCTGAAAACCGTGATGACCTCCAAGCAATTCTGATCAAAACCTTGAGTTCGATTGATGCTTCCAACTCCGAATCGCCAAATCCTTGCTAAATCCGATGAAGGTGGTAGGAATTTGATTAAAAAGTGTGCTGAAAATTTTAATCAAACCCTTTATACACCTTTGCGCAACCAAATCCAAGCCAAAACCCAAAAAAGTTTGGATTTTTTCAACCAAAACACCTTCTCGAACTAGGAATTGTGCAAGAAACCGATGTGATCTCCCTTGCAACCCCCAATCCGAGACCGATCCAAGAACAGCCCAACAATCACGATCAAAATCCGCCTAGAACTCTCCTTTTCCGTATTCAAACCCTACTCCAAGGCCGATTAAGATCAAGAACTCGCCACAAATTGCATATAATTTTATGCGGAATCAAGAGTAGAATCCGTTAAACCATAATTCATCGGTGGAAAGTGGATGAAATTTGAAGAAATCGGCCTCCAAAGGAAGGAAGAAAGGCTGCGCCTTTTTTCTTCTTTTTTCGCCCCAGAGCTAGAGAGAGAATTTGTTTTTTATTAAGAGCTCTTTCGAGATTCTTGTGTTCACATAATCTATTATGCCCCTCACCGGGTGGCGGCTGAGTTAGGATTTACCCTATTTTGGTATATTTTGGGCTTATTTTTATGCCCAATATCCTACTACTATATATAGAATCTTTGTCTACTAGGTTTTCATATGTTACATACAGTACATTAGATTAGAAGAGTAGTTTGAAGACTATCTCCTTAGTAGAAACTTTGTCTTTTTCTTGTTTTTATTTTGCTTTGATCCTAAGATGTGGAATTCAAATCGTTATTTGAATTCCATGTCAAGGGAGTAGTTTAGATAGCCTGGGGATAAATTGTAATGACTTGGTTTAATCTAAATGCCTTTTGAGATTCTTTAGTTCATCCTAATTTTGTGTTCATGATATATTATGATTTGTTGTTGAGTTTAAATGTATGAATAGTACACCACATATAAGCACACACTTTGGGCTATATTCATGTATAATGCTAATATCAATGCACCCCTGGGAAGAGAAACCTAGTTGTTTGAATGGGTAGAGAAAAACACGTCTGCGTGGGTGTGTGCACGAGGGGATTCAAGGTCACTCTGATCTACTTACCATTGCACCAGTCTTAGTTGACTTCGTAAAGTTATCCGAGAGGTTCTGGGTAGAGATAGTTAAATAGTAACTAGCTAAGGTTACAAGAAATCCTAGTATCATAGATAAGGTGCCTACGACCCATGGGCCTAATTGATAGGACCCGAGAGAAGTAATGCATTCGTGGTGGAAGCTCGGGACATAATCACATGGGGGAGGAACAAACCTACAGTAACCATCGGACCTTGTTGTACTCCTCTTGTTACGAAGGCGACATCGATGGAGGATTGCGAGAGCACCCACCTTGACAGGGACGGGGAAGTGTATGTCATCGGTCACACCACGTATTATGAACACTCTATTAGGTTTGCCTAGATCTCTATGTGAATGAATCGAGGATAGAAACATTAGATTGACCAAGTTGCTCAATGATTTCCCCAACTTCTTAGCTTAATATTGTATTTGTGTTTTTACTTTTCATGCTTTATAGTTGTTAGATTGAAAAACCAAACCCATTATTTGCATGTTTGCTTTACTAGCTACTCCTTTCACTCGTACTGATTGACGATCCATACGAGGTTGTGTTTGAGTTGATACATTAGACCTAACATTTCTATGGACAAACCCGGGGCTTACCGCTAACTACCCTTTAGGTAGCGTAGCAGTAGGAACAAGGTGCAGAACTATAAATTTCAACCTTCTGACCACACCACCTCCAATCGGGATAATTCTATGCTACGATTTTAACGAACCTGTGGGGAGGTAGGTCAGGATTTTGGCACCTATGCCGGGGATGCTATCAGTCTAGGTATCATATTAAGCATAACGCACTAGTAGAGTAGCTAGTTTAGCTTTTATTTTGTTTGTTTATGTTATCGATTCTTGGTTGGAGTTGCTGTTATAATTATTTTGTTACCTTTTGATCCATTTACTAGTGTTGTATTCGGAAGGTATTGTTGGCCCTAGTTTATGGTACACATCCGTACCACTAATCTAGGTGTCTTACATTACCCTACTAAGAACACAGATGGCCGGAGGAGAAGGAGACAAAGAAATAGGGCACAAGTTCAACTGAGGCCCAAAGTAGTAGTAGAAGATCCGCTTGCAATGATGGAAGACAACTGCACTCTACTTGAGCTCATGGCACCCAACTTCGAGAATCAGCCTCTATACTTCACCTTCCCCCCATTACTTGCAAATGTGAGTTGTAAGCTAAAGAGTGGCATGATCCATTGCCTTCCTACATTTCTTGGATTGGCAAGGGAGGACCTAAACAAACATCTTTTGGAATTCCATTTGGTGTGCACAAACATGAAGCCCCCGGGAGTGTCCGAAGATGACTACAACCTAAGAGCCTTCCCGTTCTCCCTTCAAAGTAGTGCCAAGAATTGGCTTTACTACTTTCCACTGGGATGCACTAGATCTTGGATGGAAATGAATTAGAGGTTCTTAGAGAAATATTTTTTTACGTTTAAGTTAGCCGGGTTGAAGAAGCAATTGTCGAACATCACCCAAGATGCCACCGAGAGTATGTAAGATTATTAGGGGTGCTTCAAGTGACTTTTGGCAAGTTGTCCTTACCACCCATTCAAGGAGGAATACTTGGTGTACTATATGCGGATGGTGAATACTGCTTGCAATGATTTGATAGTGAACAAGATCTCTAAGGATGCAATGGCCCTTTTTGAAGACATGGAAAATAGTATGTGGAAATTTGGCACTAGGTCAAGGGTGAAGGTCTTGGATGAATCCACACACTCACCCAAGTTGGAGGAGAAAGTCCTAGCTCTTTCTTCCATGATGAAGGAGCTTTTGAGAGGGAAAGTGCATCAAGTCCAAGTGTGTGGAGTTTGCAACCTTAACCACAACTCCAAAATATGCCCCAGAGTCATAGATTATTAACAAGAGTTGAGGCAATTGACTACAATAACCAGGAAATTCTACAATTTGCTAGGGGGCAACCACAAGGGTTCCGAGGGGATCAAGGAGATGCAAAGTTGGACCACTATGAAAATTCATTCAACCCTAGGTATCGAGATCATCCTAATTTCCGATGGAGGAAGGATGAGCTCCATCTCAACCATATCCTAGAGGTGAAGGCCCTTCCAACAATCATGATTCACTCTACAAGTCGGAATGGGATGAGATCTTGGAAGCCATCAGTCAATTATGGAAGAAACATGAAGTCTTTGCAGAGAGGACAAGTTAAGAGATTAAGGACCTTGGAAATAGATCTTTCTCAAGTATCAATAATCTTGAAGTTCAAGTCGGGAAATTTTCCACCTCGATAAGCCAACTTGAAGCCAAGGAGCCCGGCAAACCACCTTCCCAGCTGGAGATCAATCTGAGGAATGTGAGTGCACTTAAATTGAGAAGTGGGAAGGAAGATCGTGAGACCGAGAAGAAAATAATGCAAGAAGATGAAAAGATAGTGGAGGGTACCAAAGCACACTTCGAAGAGAAGGAGATTGTGATCAAGGAAACACCCTCCAAGGAACTTTCACCGCCCAAGGCAAAAATCACTATTCCACCTCCATTTCCAAATGCTTTGAGGGGATGGCTAAAGGTGGTGACAGATGATGCAAACATTCAAAAAGTCTACAAAAAGGTCAAGGTACCCATCCCTATCTTGGAATTAATTGAACACGTGCCATCATATGCTAAATTTCTTAGAGTTTCATGAACAAAGAAAAGGCGTAGGCCAACTACGAGGTTAGGATATTTGAAAATGGGAGGAGTCACCATTTAGAACCATAATAACTTACCTAAGAAATGTGATGACCCCAGAATGTTTTCTATCCTTATCTCTTTAGGTGGTAAACTTGTGGAACATGCCATGATAGATCTAGGTGCATCCGTTAATGTTATCCAGTTTAGTATAAATAAATGCCTAGAAATAGGTGAGCTTAGGGATACTAAAGTAATTGTCCAACTTTCCGATCATTCCCAGGCTAGTCCCCGTTGACTAGTAAAGGATGTCATGGTGCGAGTTGGAAAATAGGTTTTTTCGGTGGACTTTTATGTCTTAGACATGGCGCATGATGGAAATGCACCCCCAATACTTTTGGGGAGATCTTTTCTTAAAATATCTATGACTTAAATAGATGTCCACTTGGGAACCTTAACTCTATAAGATGATATGGGTAAAGTGGAATTTGATATCTATAAATCTTGGCATGATTCGACAAAGTCTTCTTTGATGTGCAAAGGTGTAAACCTTATTTGATGAGTCTTCTTGTGTGACAAATGAGCATGAATGTTTGAGTGAATCCCATGTTGATGATAATGAGAATGATTCCGATGAATTGAATGATGCAATGGATGATATGTCTGTGCTAGATAGTTTTTCTATGCTAACCAATTTGAAAATGGGAGATGGTCTAGAGTTTAAAACCTCCCCAACCTCCTTCCAATCCCAAAGAAATATTCATAGAATCAATGATAGCAAGACATGGGGATTCATTCCTATTGGCCGACAAGATGTCTGAAGGTAAGGATGACTCGTTATGGAGACCTCTCTACGACGATGTCATCGCGGGTGAAGTCTCCGATGGCGATTCCGGATACCCACATGTAAGTGGTTCTAACTAGAATGCATGAGAAAGAAAATAAGTCGTGAGGACGACAATAAATATACTGTGTTTCTTTTGCTTTCTTGTTTTGATTAGATAGTTTTTGCATGAATCTTGTTTTGCTATGTGGATTTTTGAGATGAAACTGTTGTTGGTTTAAAATTTGAGTTTGAGACTTGTGATTGTGTTTGAATGGAATTAAAATGGATGGGTGACTTAGTCTTTTGAAAAAGAGGAAAAAACTAAGGATTAGGGAAATTATTGGTGGATGCCTCGTGCTGAAGTGCTTGGCGCAAGGCTATGTTCCGTGCCCAAGTGTTTGATTCGAGGCTCTGTCTCACACCAGAAGTTTAGTGTGCCATGATGTTTAGTGCGAGCCTATGGTTCACGACAGGCATATTTTGTGCGTAAAACTAAATTTTCATTTTTTCTTTGTTCCAACAATGCAAATTTTTGAAATTCGGATTCTCAAACTTAAAAATGCATTTTTGGTTCAAGAATTTTGGAATTCCCTAATTCCTTAAAATTTTTTAAAATACTTCCAATATCCTTTGGAATTAATTAATTTGTACTATTGTCCCATAAATTGAGCATTTTAAAATTCCATTCTTATCCTAATTGTATCTCTCACTCTAGTCACCTAGGCTGAAATCCTAATTTCATAGTACATTTCTTCACCTAATTTTATCATTTGGCACATTCTTTCTTCTCAAGAAACAATCACACTCACACACTCTTGGTGTAACTTGAAAAGTGAAGCTTTTGTTCCAAAAGTTAGCAATTTTTGCTTCTTCTTTCGTGGGTCTTACATATCCTAGCTTTAAATTTTGGGTAACTCATTGAACTCTTTGTTTATATGCTTTATTTGGCATTGTGGTGGTGTTAACTGAAGCATGAATCTTAAATGAGTGTGTTTTAAGATATGTGTTTGAGTTTGAATGCATGATCTTGTGTTGAAGAAATAACTAGGAGAGTTTATGTGCTATTATGCTTGAAAGATGTGATTTTCATGTGTTCGATAATTTAGGAGAGAGTGAATCTTGATGGGTTGGTGATAACTTACATGAGTTTGTTGTTTAATGAGGAATGTTTTATTTAATAGCCCACATGCTTAGAGTATCATGTTATGAATGGTTGGGTTATTTGGGAGAATATTGTCTTATTGAATGGTAGGCCATGCCTTGTTTATGATCATATCACTACTCTTGTCCTCATTTTGTTAGGATGCCACCTAAGAAGAATGCCCTAGAGAAGAGCAAGTCCACTAGGGCTGAGAAGAGGAAGAAGCCGGTGAAGGGTGCAAACCTCGAGCCAACGACTTCCATTCTCCGTAACCCCACATTTGTGACTGAGGAGTTTATGGGTTTATCCAACATTTTTGGAACTGCATCCCGGAGGTGGAGGAATTTGAGAGAGTGGAAGAGGAGTATTTTGGAGATGGGGTTTGTTTGCAAGGACACCTTGGCAGCTCTAGGTTTACTTGAGCCGGTCACTTACATGTTGAGCTGCGTAGGTCTAGAGGGGTTTCTCGAGAAACACTCTAAGACATACATTAGGTGGACCCTAGAGTTCCAAGCTACTCTATGGCTGGTTGTAGATGATGATGGACACAAGGAAATCAAATTCAACCTAAATGATAAGGAGTACAAGATGACCCACCAGGAGGTAGCAAGAGCCTTTACCTTTAGGTGGAGGTATGGAAAGGAGATCCATAAGACACACCGACAAGGGTTACCTTTCTCTCTTGGACACTTTTGGGTGAAACTGACAGGCATGAATCGGAAGAACCTATGCATGAGTACTGCCATAGCTCATCTGGCATTACGTTATGTTCATCGTCTGCTGGCTATGGGAGTATTTTTCCATGGTGAACTTACGCAATGCCTGGGTTCGGATGTTTATTGCCTTTGGAAAATTACTACAGAGGGTAAATTTTACCCAAACTTGGTAGGGTATTTTGTTAAGGAATGTTTAGG
This sequence comes from Rubia yunnanensis, assembly GCA_037428765.1. Classification (NCBI taxonomy): domain Eukaryota; kingdom Viridiplantae; phylum Streptophyta; class Magnoliopsida; order Gentianales; family Rubiaceae; genus Rubia; species Rubia yunnanensis. Next base: position 59,043,147 of record CM075068.1, read on the forward strand.
GATGGGAGACAGGAAGAGTAGCAAAATCTCTATGGGAGGCATGGTTGGTCTTTTGGTGGAATATCTAGGTCATCTGGTCACACAAAAGGCTCTAGCTAACTTAGAGAGATAGGACACAAGGTAAAACATAGAGAAGTTAGCGAAGGCATCCATGTTGGGACCTACCACATTGGAGGGAAGATATGTATGGCTTTATGGCGGAGCAAGCACGTGTAGCTACATGATCCTTCCACAACCAGAGGGCACCGCCATTGACCATGACACAAGCTTGGATGACCTACTCATTTCACAGGACCAAAAAATTTGAGAGAGAGTTCTATAGATTTATGGCCAACCTGGAGATAGATGTTGAAGAGGCCGAGGGTGAGTTCACTCCAAGAGTACCTCTTATTTGCTTTTGTTTATCTACAGACATCTTTGACCACTTGCATTCACTTGGGGACAAGCTTTCGAGGTCTACTCAATTTTTACAAGAGGTAGTCCAAGCGATAGGAGGAATGCGCTCATAAGTAGAAGATCTTAGTTTAAGGATGGATAGCATTGAGGCCACACTTCAAGCAACCGGGTACATGGATAGGAGCTTCACGAGTCACGGTAATGAAGGCCCTTCGGGGCCGCGAGAGAGAGTATCACTATTCTCCCTACCTACTTATGTTTTGATATAATTTTTGTGCATTGGACAATTTGCATGGGCAAAGTGTGGGGAGGGAGTAGTGAGCACTTAGGGAGTCTTTATTCTCGGATTTCCTCAGTATATTTCATGATTTTCTTTGGTAATTGTTTTTGGAATAAGTTTAATGCTTCGGTTAACTTATGCTTGCATGCTACATTTTGCTTGATTCTTTGCCTTGTCTTTTATTTACTCGAGGACGAGTAAAGGGTTAAGTATGGGGAGTCTAATCTGCTTCATTACGTATGTGCTAACCGATGCATTTGGCATACTTTTTAGTTAGTTTTATTGGGTGTATTGATAGTATTAGTTGAGTTTACGTGACAAGGGGTTCAAATGGCCATGTTTGGTTTTATTGTCTAAATCTCGTGTTTTGTTGATTTAATTGATACTAATGGACATCTTGTATACATGGGTCCCTTGATCTTCCTTGTGATAATCTTTAGTAGGTCGCCTTTTGTTTACATTCTATGTGAAGGCCATTCGTAAGACGGGTAGAAGATATTGAATGTGGTCCACAAGGATGGTAGTATAGACAAATTCCATTCACATTAGAATGGTAGTAGACGAAGGCCACGATCATTAATGTGTGGTAGAAGGAGATTGAAGCCTAATATAGGCGGCAACGGAGTTCAAAGCGGCCAAGAAAAATGAGTTAAGCTTAAGTACGAGAATGGTCCAAGAAAAATTAACCTTCAAGGCTGGTTCCATTGGATTAGTCTTCTCGAGTACTAAAAAATAGATTATTAGAGCTCTCAAACCGGACTAACGGTTCTCTTGTAGCGAAGGAAACTAGTTTATCCGGCCAAGGCACCAACGGGTCGGCGTGGGCCTTGCATGGTTTGGCACCAACCACCCGTGCCAAAGGATATGCCCCATACCAAGAAGACCAGCGCGAGCCTATGGCGCAGCCCGCTCTAGAGGCCACGGGCCACCAGCACAAAGTGAAGACCCCTCCACAAGGCTAAGTATGGGCGTGGGACATCCCATTTTTGGCATCCTGTGCCATTCCAAGCTCAATATGCCATGACCAGAAGGCAGGGTGTGGAAATTCGCATGAATCATGCCAAAGTTTCTGAGCAAAGCACCCTTTCTGACCATGGACCTCGCCAACAGCCACGAGCGCAGATCAAAACCTCAATTTTAACTACAGAAGACGATGCGGCCAACACCAGGGATTAGACACGGCCCTTGCAAAGCCTTGTGGCCCGCACGATATAAAGATCTGTACCACACCCATGATCCAGCACCCCACACATATGAAACGACACGGCCCGTGCCAGTCCTCGTGCTCGGCGCCAAGAACAAGCCACAAGATGTATCATCTGTGATGCCTCGCGTCGGGCGGCTGATGAGCTAGGGTTTACACTATTTTAGCCTATTTTGGCCTATTTTGGGCCTATTTTTAGGCCCAATCTCCTACTACTATAATTGAACCTTTATATGCTAGGTTTTCATAGTTTACATACCACATATTAGATTAGAAGAGTAGTTTGGAGGCTTTCTCCTTAGTAGAAACTTTATCGTTTTCTTATTTTTATTTTTCTTTGATCCTAAGATATGGAATTCAAGTCTTTATTTGAATTCCATGTCAAGGGAGTAGTTTCTATAGCTTAGGGAAAAATTGTAGTGACTTGGTCTAATCAATATGCTTTTTGAGATTCTTTAGTTCATCCCAATTTTGTGTTCAAGATATTATTGTGATTTGTTTGAGTTTAAATGCATGAATGGTACGCCACATAAGCACAGACTTTGGGCTATATTCATGTATGGTGCAAATATCGATGCTCCATTGGGAAGAGAAAATTGAGTATTTGAATGGGTGGAGGAGAACGCATCTACGTGGGTGTGTGCACGAGGGATTCGAGGTCACTCTGATCTACTTACCATCGTACCAGTCTTAGCCGACTTCTTAAAGTTTTCTGAGAGGTTCTGGGTAGAGATAGTTAAATAGTAGCTATCTAGGGTTACAAGAAACCTAGTATATATATAAGGTGCCTACGACCCTTGGGTCTAATTGATAGGACCCGAGGGAAGTAGTGCATTCGTGGTGGAAGCCCGAGACGTAATCGCACAGGGGAGGAACAAACCTACAACAACGATCGGACCTTGTTGTACTTCCCTTATTACGAAGGCAGCATCGATGGAGGGTTGCGAGAGAACCCGCCGTGACAGGGACGGGGAAGTGTATGTCATCGGCCACACCACGTATTATGGACACTCTATTAGGTTTGCCTAGATCTCTATGTGAATGAATCGAGGATAGAAACATTAGGTTGACCAAGTTGCTCAATGATTCCCCCCAAGTGCTTAGCTTAATATTGTATTTGTGCTTTTACTTTTCATGCTTTGTAGTTGTTAGATTGAAAAACCAACCCCCCTGTTTGCATGTTTGCTTTACTAGCTACTCCTTTCACTCGTATGGATTGAAGACCCGTACGAGGTTGTGTTTGAGTTGATACATTAGACCTAGCATTTCTGTGGACAAACCCAGGACTTACAGCTAACTACCCTATAGATAGTGTAGCAATATGGTCATGGCACAGAACTATAAATTTCTACCTTCTGACCACACCCCCTCCAACTGAGTTAATTCAAAGCTATTGTTTTAATGACCGCGGGGGGAGGCAGGTCATCGGTCCAGCTTCGGTTTTTTCCTTAGGCAGGCTATGTATGCTATGGAAATTATCCAACGTGCTGATATGACTAATGCTGCTTCGGCCTCCACTGCCTTTCTTCTTGGCAGTCAACTCCTCGGCTCGGATGGTAAACCTTTCTCTAATCCTACACTTTATCGGTTGCTTATTGGAGCCCTTCAGTACTTGACTATTACTCGACCTGATATTCCCTTTGCAGTCAACTCAGTAAGCTAGTTTCTCCAATCTCCTCGAGATGTACATTATCAGGCAGTTACAGTATTATTTGCTACATACTCTATAGTGTGATCTTCCACCCCCACGGGCCCGCTCCAGGTTTTTGGATACTCTGATGTTGACTGGGCTCGATGTTTAGAGACTTGTCATTCCACCTATGGATATGTTATCTTCCTCGGTGGAAATCTTGTCTCTTAGAGTGCCAAAAAACAGCCTATTGTCTCTCGCTCCAGTTGCGAGTTTGAGTACTGGGCAATGGTTGTGTAACCTATAACGAGATCTTTGTGCATGAACTTGTCTCCCCCCGCAAGTTGCTCACTCAACATGTTCCCTTATATTTGCAGATTTCAGATATCTTCACCAAAGGCTTATCTTGTCCTCTTTTTTACTTTTTTCGGTCAAAGCTTTGCATGACTACTCTTTTCACGCTTTGCTTGAGGAGGGGGGCTTATAGTGTATAAATAGAACTCTAGAAGCTTCTTTGTACATTATAAATTTACTGTTTTAACCCTTGTATCTACTATTAAATAGGTAATACAATCAGAGGATAATCATCCATTCATGAACTAATAAAAAGGATGGAGTTTTAATTCCGACTAAGTTTCAATAGATTCAAGTGTGATCTCTTCTAATATAGTCTTATTAATAATGTATTGTGTTTAAATGGAATTTGGTTAATTGTACGTCATCTTTATAAAAATAATATAAGAGGAGCTTCCACTTTTCAAAGAGAAGAAGTAATAATTGAAACACAAATTGTGAGCGAAAAAACATAAAAATGTAGAACTCATGAGCTGATGATAGATCTTAAAGAGAGACTTGAAAGGAGTTCTCATTGTGAAAAAGTTCAATCCATGCTTTTGAAAAGAACTTAATAAAATGCAACATTAACTATAATTAGATTAAAAAAATAATTTAAATTGTACTGAAATGACGTGTAGGTAATCTGAATAGAACTACACTTAAAATTCACACAATAATTACAGATAAAATCGTACCGTTAAATGTCTAAATTAATTTCAAAGCATAATCCATTAAACGCTTAAGCAATAGTTAGTGAAGTATGATGGGATCTTGGTTGGGTTTGTTTTTCTCTTTCTCCCTTCCTCCATATTTGAAGGCTTTGTTGAAGGTGCAAAGTGGAGGGGTCATGTTTGAGGATCTGCCGCACAACGGGTAGGAAAGAGAGGAGATCATAATCACAGCAATCGAGGTTATGCGTTTTTTATTCTAATTATCATCTTGTAATTATTGTTCAAAGATTCAAAAGCATTATTTGGTTACTCGGAAAGATTTCATTTGCTGCTTTCTCAATTGTTTATTCAATCAGGGGTTATCTCAATAATCTTGTGGGACTCTGATAAGTATTTTATGCTCTTTTTTATTTTATTTTGAAAACATAGGAGTATAAGAAAATGAGTTTGAACTGTGGATTTGAAGATTTCCATTAAAGAAGGAGAAATTGGCAATTTATGTGCTCACTTTAAAGTGAAATTACAGATTTTGTTCTTCTTTTTACACTATGTTCCTAATAGGTTCCTAGTTTATTATGAAATATTCTCAATTGGTTCCTTTATCAGATATAACACATTTTACTTAAGTTAACGGATCCGTCAACAATTACCGAGATTTAAAAATTATAAAATTTAACAACTTTTGAGGTTAAATTAACTAATTTTTATTTTCTCTTTCTCCGGTTCTTTCTTCATGGGCTAATCCATCATCATCTGAACACCACCAATCCAACCATACTCACATTTTCTTCCATCGTTCTTGCTTTCTATGTTTCCTGCTTTCCAATGGCGATATTATCATAATTAGATAGGTCGACTCAAAGTTGACTGACTTAAATCGAAAAATAGTATGTGAGAATAAATTGAGAACATTTCGTAATAATATAGGATTGTTTTCAGAACAATTTACAAAAAGATGAACGAAACCTATATTTTCGCCAAATAGTGGGTACCAAATCTGTCATTTTCTTATTAAGAAGACAAATCATATGCTACTTCTACGGAATAATGAAAATCATTGTATCTTACCCAATTAATAACCCTAACACACACACTCTCTCTCCCTATATATATGATTTTTATTTACATTAAAAAGTCTATACTAGCCTTACACCCTAATACTTCATATTGAACCTATTAACTGGAGTTACTCATATTATCATTCATCCAAGATTTTAATTCTGTAATTTTGATTTCACTTGATTCTGGTGTATTTGGTTTAGCCACTGTTGAAAACCCCATCCGAGGCAGCGATTTTATAGGGTCATAGAAATGATTTTTAAATTTTTTTTAGAATCATTGGCTAAGTGAGTGAAGCTATAACAAAACTTTACTGCAGTAGTATTTATGGATTTCACATATTGAAACTGTATTTTTCCGTTGCAGTGATTTCTGACATTGTTACTACACATTGCAATTGTTTTTTAAAACTCGCTACCATAAAGCGCTCCTGTTTTTTGAAAATAAAGTTTCATTTCATATTTATATAAATTTCTAGTATCGATTGACAAGAAGAAGTTTGGGAGTGTATCCCATACAGTATCGTGTATTCCATACAGTATCATGCAATTCACTTGTCTTAGAAAAACTAGCGAGCGAATGGACAAGAATGTTTCTATCTCTAGGGAGCAAAAAAAAGTGCTCTAATTCTTGAATCTCTAAGCAAAACTTGAATTTGCCTAATTATGTGTGCACTAAAAAGATTTGGCTCAATTTGCCCTCTGGCCATAAGTACCACACCCAGTCTGTCGCCAATGATGCTGACATCACCAATCTGCGCTTCCGCTGCCCAACGGACTGCCTCCAACATAGCTGAAGCTTCCGCCACCGATGCATCAGTCGTGCATGGCCTCCTTCGCGCAGAAGCTCGTCGGAATCTTCCTTCTTCATCAAGGTCCATCACTCCTACGCCCATAACGCTGTCAGCAAAACTTGCGTCAAACATGATTCTTTCTCCTTCTTCTAGCGGACGTAACAAAGAATGTGGATGTAGCCGTATGAGAAGCGTTCTAGCTATTGGTTGGCAGCTTTAAAGCTGGAAAGATTCACCTTTATGCCCACCGCAAAAACTTTCGACCCTAAACATCTGTCCTCGAAAAGCTTCTGATTCCGTAGAAACCACAAGCCATCGCACACCATAATGATCAGCTCCACAATGCCTACCTCATTTGCTTGGATCAAGCGTCGCAACCAGAATTCTCCCCGAATCCTCCTCCCAGAGTCGATCAAATCTTTCAACGCAAGCATCTCCCATGCAGCAGTGGCGCAATTGCATTCAAAAAATAGATGAGCGGAAGTGCTGTTTTCTTAACCACACAAGACACGTGACAAAGGAATATCCTTGGTTCTCTTCCTCAAATTTTCACAAGTGGAGAAAGAATCTGTGCAAATTCGCCATGCCCCATGCTTCGCTCTTTGGGGAATATGCAGCTTCCAGAGCTTCCTCCATAATGTTTTCTTGGATCCTCCACGGGGTGGTGATGGAACAAATTCGATCTTGGAGACTCCACTAGAGTATGGTAGGCTAGGCTCACCGTGTATTTCCGCCGTTTTATGGCAACACCAGTGGTCTATATCAAAATTTTGCGGCAACTGTATGGACCTAATGGTAGCTGCGTCTTCCAAAAGAAAATATTCAGTGATCATATCCTCCCTCTATTGATGCGTATTTCCGTCAATGAGGTTTTTCACCTTCAACAGTTCTTCCGGGATAGTCTCTCCATGCTTCACGAAAAAGTCTTCAGGCCTAGGTAGCTATGGATCTTGGCAAATGTTTGTTTGTTCCCCCAGTCTGATGTGCTTTTGACACCCAAGTCGAAGAACTTCAACCCCCTTCATAATGCCTCCAGGACTAGGATGGTCGTCAACCAAGTGAGACCTCAAATATAGAAGAGTTGGAAAAATATTTATCTCTAAACACAAGAGCATCCAGATGTTCTAGAAATCCCCACGCCTGCTTTCCAAGAAGAGCTAAGTTTTCTGCCTATGAATTCTGAAAGCTCAATCCTCCATTAATTTTTCCTCAAGAAAGCTTCTCCCAGGGAATCCTGTGAAACTTTCGTCTCCTTGTCATGTTTCCACCCCACCGAAAATTTCTTATATACCCCGAATGTGATCTAAGATAGCATTCAGGATACTAAAGCAACTCATTGCATAGCTTGGAATGGCCTATAACACAGATTTGATAAGTATTTTCTTCCCTGCTTTGGCTAAGTTTTGCTCATTCCACCCATCTATCCTTTGCCTAATTCTATCCTTCAAGTTTTGAAACATAACTGACTTGTTTTGGCCTATCTCCGAGGGCAGTCCAAGATAAGTACCATGGGAGTAAACCTCCGGTATCTTCAAAATGTCATATCCTTGCTCCTCTCTCTCTAGCCGTATTAGGGCTAAAGAGCATGGCTGATTTTTCGTCATTGATACGTTGACCAAAAATACTCTCAATCAATGTAATGGCCCACTAAATATGCTCCACTAAATATGCTCCACCTCTTGTTCCGTTACTTCGCTCGAACAAATCTGTCAGGGAAGCCCATTTTCTCTAAAGTACAACATAAAAAATCCCACTCAATACAATCAAAAGCCTTGATCATTTCAAGCTTAATGCTCATATGACCCAAGGTTCCTATCCTCCTGTTCTTCATGGTATGGTGAAAATCATGCGCAGTGAGAATATTATCTGTAATCAGTCTCCTGGGATGAATCTTGACTGAGATTCTGAGATAATCTTTGGCATCCAGGTATGGGCCAAAGATCTCGCATAATTTCTTTGCAGATGATACACTCTTATTTAGTGAAGTAACAGAACAAGAGGTGGAGCATATTTAGTAAGGGATGAATGCCAATGTATCAAGATTCTAAGATAATCTTTGGGATGATTGGTCTTAACATGTTTGCCACTAACTTGGAAGCAAGGCGGTATACCACATTACATAAACTGAGAGGTATGAAATGAGTAATCAGCTCTGGCTGCTGGGTTTTTGGAATCAACACTATGTGATTGTAGTTAACAGATGGCTCGAATATTCCGTCATTTAAGAAATTGAGGGAAAATGTAGTCACGTCTCTACTAACAATATGCCAAAATTTCTTAAAGAAAACAAGGCTCATACCATCAGGTCCTGGTGATTTGAATGGATGCATCTATTTAACTGCTTTCGTCACGTCCGTGCTTGTATATAGCCTCTTAAGGGTTTTGGCCATACCAGCTGTAACTTGTGGCTGGATGCGTCCAACCACTCGCTGCATGATTCCAACCACTCGCTGCATGATTTCTGCTAGCGGCTCAGACGAGATGAAGAGACTGCCAAAGTAATCTGTCACTATATGCTCGATGCTAGCCTCACATGTCTTATACTCTTGATTGGCATCCTTCAGTCCTCCAATATGATTGATCTGTATCTTTTCTGATGCAAATATATGAAAGAAGGTCGTGTTTCTATCCCCATCTTTGTACCAGTGCTTCTTTGCCCGTTACTTCCATTTAATTCTTTTCGTATCTTGAAGGAAGTTGTACTCCTTCCTAAGTGCATAAATCTTAATTTTCACCTCCTCAGTAATGGTTTCAATCTCCAGATTAAGAATCTCTTTCTTCACCTCCTCCAGACGCTTTGGCATATCTGAATACTTCTCCTTTCCCCTACCTTATTAACCCTATTGAGCAATCTATTAGTTTTTGCAGTAGGGGTGAGGACGAAGACAACCTAATCCATGCATCCTAAATCATTTTCTTGTGGTCGCTAGCTCTGACCCAATGAGCCTCAAAGTAGAATTTCATCCTTCTTCTGTGTTGTCTAGTGTAAAGGTCTCGAGCCTGGAGACAGACTATCAAACTCATATTATCAGAATACACCATAGGGATGACACTGACAGTAGACCATGGAAGCAGATTGTGAAAGCCATGGTTGAATGTTGCTCGATCATGTCTAGCTCTCTTCATGTCCGGTTATGCCGCCAGCCTGTTCCAAGTTAACGTTGGTCCTATGTACCCCATGTCAAACAAGCCACTGAAATCCAAAGCTTCTCTAAATGCATTAATCTTCCATTCTGTCTTTTCCATACTTCCTTGAAACTTCTCCTATGATAGGACTTTAAGTCTCCAAGGCATATCCATGGTATTGTCGGGTCTAACACTAACTGTTGAAAAATTTCCCGCCCTGTTTTTTGATCTGCCACAACTGGTTCTCCTAATAGCTAATGATACACACTCGACTTTCAGATATCATAGCAAAAACATCTATGAAATGACTCGACGTGATTTTTAAATCTACTATTACCTGCTTACTCCATAACAATGCAAGGCCACTAGAGTGACCTTGCGACTCCACAGGAACACCAAAATATTTCAAAAGCGACTTAAATATAACAATTAATTCTACTAAACACTTTTTTTCACAAAGAAAAATAGCTAAAGGATATTTCAAGCGTACAATGGCACGCATATCCTGAACTGCCCGAGCTCTTCCAAGGTCGCTGATGTGCCCCAATTTATCGTCATCGCTGCACTGCCGTGGTGGTGGGGATCTGCAAGACAAAGCCCCTAGAGGTTTTTTTGGGGGGGGGAGAGGCTTCAACGATCAAGTCAGCAAACAATAGTGCAACTATGTAATTAGGAATGAATAGTTGAGTTTGTAGGGTTATCTTTAACATTTATATAGGTTGGCAAGTAGGGAAACTATTTTTATTTACTTGTGGAGCAAGTACTTCTCCCTTGGGCCGACCCAAAGGGTTTTACCAAAGAGGTAAAATAGGAGACCCGGGTCAGCTAGACTAGGCACTTAGGCCCAGTACGAATTTACACTTTATCAATAAGCCCCTCGAAAGTTGAGAGCTCGGCCTTCGAATTTATCCCAAGAACCTGGGTTCGAACTCAAGTCCGCCATTGCGAATTTTGTGATTTTCTCTTTGATGAGGTATCTTCGAATTCATTGTTGATCAGGGGTGTGACTTCTGAGATCCCGCACTGCTTTGGGGTACCATTTTTGAGCCCCTGCAATGCTTTGGGGGTTCGATCATGGGGTGGATTCGAGATCCTCTAGGTTAGCTTCGGATTTGTCCCTCGAGTGGATTAATTTATCAGGGGGTTCGGCCCTTGGCTTTCTAATTTGTTTTAGAGTCCAAGGGTCTGGCTCCGACCCTGTATATTTTACACGGGGCTTTCATGCCTCAATAGTAAGGAATATGAGGGTTCGACCCTTAGGCTTCTAATCTGTGTTACAGTCCAATGTCCTGGGACCGCTTATTTATAAGGGGGCTTTCGAATTATTGAATTACGGTTTGAATCCGCATTAGACCCATTTTGTGAGAGAATTTATTAACTATAGGTTCAACTCTGGGATTTCTAATTTGTACTAGAGCCCCGGTGTCTAGGAAGAAACCTCCAAACCCACTTATTTATGCGAGGCCTTCAGCCTTTCCCCACGAGGAATAAAAGTTAAAGGCTTTGGTATGGAGAGTGGAAAAGATGCAAGCTTGTTGCTCATCAAGGCCTTTGAGCGTGTAAGAACTGTGCTGGATTTCACGCGTGCCACTTTTCCAAATAATGTTGGAAACTTTATGCCCATGCGGCCCATTTCCTCCACGTCCTCCTCTATTGCTTAGTGGCCCGAGGCAATCATTACCCTTTATTCCCTCTATATAAGGCACTTCCCAGCGCTTTACTTTACTCTTTACCCAAATTTGCAAACTTCAAATTTCTCAGAGCACTTTTCCTCTCTTAGAGCATTTTCACTCTTTGTCAAGTTCTACGAAGAGCTCCGGCCAAACATTCCGGCCAGAAACCAGTAAGTCTGCCTTTCTCCCCTCTTCTTAGCCTTTTTTGCTTTTTATAAAATGTCACAAACACCTCTGGGGGAAAGAACACAATCCTAGCCTATTTTTCGTCTATTTCCTCTACCGGCGGGGTTGAAAACTCCCGCCTTCAAGACTCTACCATTGTCCCATTGGTTGCCGCCGGTTTCAATTTATCTCGTAGGGGAGGCAAAGAGAGCTATGACGATTTTTGGCGCCCCTAAGGGCTACCATCGGAAATGGGTCCCCTCGAGGTTTGAGGGAGGCCAAGGTCCAGAAAGATGAGGAGGGTCGTCCCTTCTTTTTCGGGAAGATTTTAACCCCACTTCTCGAAATTCCCCAACTAATCCCTCAGAAGATCTCATGTCTGCTATCAACTTTTCCCTTCGCAACTAGGGTTCTGGAGGACCTAAGATTAGAGGTCCTTCGAGAAGATGAAACCCCTAGGGATACGAGGCCTGGTAGGTGTGCCATTTACGAGCGCCATTTCAGATTTAGGCTTTGTTTTCCCTCACCCCCTACCCTCTCTCGGTTTCTCAAGGAGCACTAGGTTAACCTAGCCCAACTCCATTCGAACGTCATACTTATTATCATGGCGTTCATGACCCGGTGCAATAACTTAGAAATAACCCTTAGCTATGAGCTATTTCGATCCCTCTACTACCTTTTGACCCTTAGCCTTAGGTTCACATACCATCCCATAAACATCTCCTAAAACTAGAAAGGGTGGCACATAACCCCTATATACACCTTCAATAGTGAGGCCGAGAACTATTATGTTCCAGGGTGAAATTCGCAGCCTAATTCCGAGAACGCTGCTAGTTATTCCGCTCTGGATAGTATGGTAGCCTATAGGGATAGGCTGTTGGGAAAGCCCTTTGATATTGTTTTTATATAATTTTGACTATGTTTTGCCGGAGGAGGTTTATGCACAATGGGTCTACAACCAACAACCAATTTTGATTAAGCCCCCTCCTCCGGTAGATCCCTCGAAGGCCCCTTCTGTAGATAAAAGGAAGGGGAAAAGAAGGTAGCTGGGGGTGATAAGCCCAAGAAGGTTAAGATGAAAAACCCTCTGGTTGCCGATGACGGGGCCACAATAAAACCAAAGAAGATAAAGACAAGTTCTTTGAAGTCCATAAAGCCTGTTTTGAGGCCCTTCAAAGTTGTTTCGGTCAAAACTGTTTCGGAGCCCCTAGGGCCTAATAGTGCCGCTGAGGCCCTTTCTAAGAGCTCCTCCCCACTGAACGAAGGTGTTTGCGGCATCTTAGCTTTTGCCTTAATTTTAATTAAAAATTTTAGATAGAATTATCTTTGTTTTATGTTATTCAGTGAGCTTCACTAGCTTCCTCGGTCTTGGGAATGAGGAGGAAGAGGAGGTAAGCTACAAGAAGCTTTACCCAGGGGTCTACTCTTAGCCCCAGGCCCAGGCGCCAGTCCAGCCGGAGGGCACTTCTCCCCAAAGGGTACTTCTTCGTACTTGGTACCTAGGAAACTAATAAGTGGCCCCGAGAGGGTACTTCTTCATAAGCCGGTCTCACCAAGGTTTTTGAGTCCCAAGGCGGGCACACTTTGGGGAAGGGTAACCCCACCCTTCTGGGTACGGTTAATCCCGCCCTTGCTTCTCTTTTAGAGGTGGCCACTACAGTGACCGCTCTGGACTATATCTTCCACACCCTCTTGGCGAAGGCCAGTGAAGCTCAAGAGGTTGCGGCTAAGTCGAAGACCACGAGGCTGGAGTGAACGAGCTTAGGGATGAGCTTAAGAAGACTGCCTCCCCATAAGAAGGAATTAGAGAAAGTGTCCTCCAGTCATGAGGGGGAATTGACGAGGATAGCCTCCCAATATAAGGAGGATAGGGAGGAACTGGGCTCCAACAAGGAGAGGCATTTGAAGGAGCTAAAAAATAAGCTGTTAGAGGCTCAGGCATCCATCGAAGTCCTGACCAGTAAGAATGCTAAGCTGGCTAGTCTTTACTCTGCCGAGAAGTGGGCCTCCGTCTTTGAGCTTACACCAACAAGCTTGTGAAGACCAAGGGGTTTTGGGACTTCTTCTCGTCCTACTCCAAAGTCTTGGTGGGGCTCATTCAGAATACTCTAGACCATTCCATCTGCAAGGACCTATCCTCCAAATATTCTAGTATGATGAATGTTCACAAAAACAACTCCGAGCAGGAGCAGCTAGACCATCTTTGGTGGAAGTCCATCCAGGACAGGGGTATCAAACTCCTACTGCTCGATCACCTGAAGGCCTCCGGCATACTTTTTTTTGGGAAGGAGATCCACAATCTGGAGGTGGACTAGGACAAGGAGTGGAGTGAGCCGAACCCCCTAACTTAGCCGAAGCCCCAACGTAGGGCCACCTCCTCGAGCTCTAACCAAGCATATTGTAGCGTAGGGTAAATAAATGTTTCCTTAGGATTTCAAATGTACCCTCATTTCCAACTTATCAATGAAATGTTTTATTTCTTTACTTATAGATTTCTAATGTACCCTCCTTTTCAAAAAACAATTTGTCACTTGTAGATTCTAGACTTTGTGCCCTGTCCCCCCCCCCCAAAACTACAAAAGGGTACCATTTTTTACTTCTTTTTCCAAGTCATGAAAGAATGGTATCACCGAAATGAGGAGTGGGTGTGGAACGCCGAATAGAAGCCTCTCGATTCTGGTATAAATCTGTCCGGCTCGAAGAAGAGCTTCGAGCTGCCTATAAGAAGCTTACCCTATGGCGTAACGGTCTTCATGAGAGACAAAAGTAACTTCTGGATGCACTTAGCCATTCAAGATAGGAAAGGGAACTCCTTTCTACAGCTAAGGACGGGCTCTCGGAGGACTATTTACTCCTCGAATCTCAGCACAACGAGGTCCTCACAGAGGTCACAACTAAAGTCGAGTTCAGCTTGATGCGTAAGTGCATTGCTGCTGCTAAAGCTTTTAAGGCTTCTGGGGGCATCATTTTCTCAGCCTAATGAAATCATTGAGCGTTACCATCACGAGTCCCATGTGCATTGGGAAAATATAGAATTGGCTCGTGCGGCCCTTGTTACAGCCACCGCCAAACTAGAGGAATGGAAAAAATGGAATTAGGACTTCCAATGTTTAGTTCTCTCCACGGAACAAGCAGTTAAGGAAAATGAGGCACTTTGTATAGCCGCCTATAGGGACAAGGAAAATACCGAGATGGACTATGCCAAATTACATCAGACTTACTTATTGATGACTAATAGTATTCAGGCATATGGGCTCTGACTTGGGACTTTCAAGGCGAATTTAATTGTAGACTTTGGTGTATTTCTTCAAGAGACCATCAACATCATGAAGAGAACCCACATCACGGGGGGTCACATGTATCGCAATGGATAACATGATGCTAAGAAGTTTCTCAGTGATTTACGAAAGGACAAGAAGAATAAGAGCGGGGATTCGAGCTCCCGTTCTGCTATGAGAAAGAGTGAGGGTTGCCCCTCCGAGACTTCCCACGGAATGGGAGGCTCCATATTTTCTCGCTTAAGCCATTTTTCTAGGATTCCTACTTTGCAAACGGATCGTCCATGTAGCAGCCCCTAGCTCTCAATCTACACCTCGCCTCTGGTTGAGGGAGGGGTGGTCTTACTTCTGCCGAAGGGCCTTCGTACATCACAGGGGGCAGTGTTACCAGCAGTTGAAGCCAAGTGGCCCTCTTAAACACTCAGGACGTCAAGGATGTACCCCTAGCAAGAAGATCTCAAGGTTTACCTATGTGGGCCCTCGAGCTCTGCCCGAAGGCTAGAGGCTGGGGACTTGGAATAATAAGAGTCTCACATTCCTTAGGATAGGTTTTCCTTTATGTAGATAGTTTTTGTATTTTGTATTTATATCGTTTTACCTGTAAGCCATTATGGCATTTATTGTAATTGAAATGAAATTCCTTTGCCCCTATTCTTTTTCGAGCAATTGGACTTTTCTTAAGGGGATTAACCCATCTAATCTAGTTGAGTATTTCAACACTTTATTTTCTTTTCATTCTAAGGAATTTTTATACACGAAAAAGAGGGGGTCCTTTCAATTGCAAGGTTTTGTCCCTTGACGCTTACATGTATTAAGGTAATTTTGGCCCCTTGAGTGTTCAATGGGCTGTGGTGACCTCTTAAATATTTACAAGGTTTTTTCCTTGGGCGTTTTACACGTGTTAAGGGGATTTCGACCCCAAAGTGCTCAATGGGATGTGTTGGCCATTCGAATACTTGCAAAGTTTGTACCTTGGGTGCTTGATACACGTTAAGGGGATTTCGACCCCAAAGCGCTCGATGGGCTGTGATAGCCCTTCGAATATTTCAAGGTTTTGTACCTTGGTGCTTTATACGCGTTAAGGGGATTTCTGCCCCGAAGCGCTCGATGGGATGTGATGACCCTTCAAATGTTTAGAAGGTTTTTTACCTTGGGCATTTCATACTGGTTAAAGGGGTTTCAGCCCCAAAGCACTCGATGGGCATTGTTGGCCATTTGAATACTTAATGCTCCAATTTGAGGAGAGTGGGGAATTTTCATTCCCTCGTGACAGGGTGTGTTTTAATTCTTAACAAGAACAAGAAGTAATTATAAGAAACACACTTCAATAGATAGTTAACAAAAAACAAAGACACTTTGTCGACTTACAGCACTATTTCATCGAGGGTGTCCTCCGACCCATAGCTACTTTAGGGGCGGGCTATTTTTTGGCCTCACCAAGTCTATTGAGATTTAGGGGAATAGTACCCCTTAGGTTGGAAACGTTCTATCTGTGTGGAATCAACTCACCTTGGGGGATTTCCAGCACGTCACTACCTGTGGGGCCAGCTTCAGCCACTCGGTAGGGTTCTTTCCAATTTTTTTACAATTTCTCATCTGGCTCCTTTTGGCTTTTATCATTTCTCCTCATTACAAGGTCTCCCGAGGAAAAAAGAATTTTTTGGACCCTCTAGTCATGATACCACTTGATCCTTTCTTTGACCTTGGCTTCATGGGGGGATGCCTTCTCACTTTTCTCTTCGATAAAGTCCAAATCCAAACGGCACTGCTCATCGTTGACCTTCCAATTTACATTGCTTCAAGCAAACCTTTGAAAGGTGGGCAGCTTTATCTCTACGGGAATAACTGCCTCTGAACCATAGACCAAGCCGCATGGGGTTTTTGTCCATGGCAGATGATTCTGTCATTTGAGATGACCAAAGCACGCTGGGCAATTCATTGATCCAATTCCTGCATATCCCTTCGAGCCTCTACCTGAAGCTATCAACGAGGGTTCGACTTGTGACCTCCACCTTTCCATTATCTTGGGGGTGGTAAAAGCCGGTGACTCTGATGGATCTAAAATTCCTGACACCAGCTTTTAAATGGGTCATTGATGAACTGGCACTGTTGTCCATTATAATGGTTTAAGGTATCCCAAAACGGCAGATGGTATTCTTCTAGCAAAAAACAATCACCACTTTCCCTTTTATGCTGGTTAGGGCTTCAGCCTCAAACCACTTTGTAAAGTTGTCCACATCCACAATCAGGTATCAAAAGTGGCATGGGGCCTCTGGGAAAGGACCCACCAGATCAATCCCTCATTTGTTAAATGGCCAAGAGCTATTTATGTTCATAATTTCTTCTTGGTGGTCATGGGTGATTGCGCATGCCTTTAGCATTGATGGAAGGTGTGGATGTGTTTGTTAACCTCATCAAAAATCTTGGGCCAATAGTATCCAGCTAGAAGGAGCTTCTTAGCTATTGATCGAGCCCCTTGGTGACTTTTGCAGGCTCCTTCTAAAGTCTCACTGATTAGGTAGTCAGCTTCATGGGGGGTCATGCATCGAAGAAGCGGCTGTAGATGACCTCGCCGATAGAACACATCCTCGTGGATTACGTATTTAGGTGCTTTCAGCCTAACTTCCTTTGCTTCAATGGAATTTTCCCACAGAGTACCGCCTCAAAGGTAGTTCATAATAGGCATTATCCACGAATTTTTTTCTTCCACCATCATCACCGTTGCTTCTTCTTCGAAGCTATGTATACTCAGTTTTTCCACCATTAAGTGCCTTTGGGATTGTAAATCCAAATCCAATGAAGCCAACTTGATCAGGCCATCAGCCTTGTGGTTTTTCTCTCGAGGTACGTAAGTGAGGGTGTAATAGTGAAAATGTTCGAGGAAGGGTTTCACCACTTCCAAGTAACGCTGCAAGCTTCATTACCTAGCCTCATATTCCCCCTTGACTTGGAGGACCATGATTTGGGAATCTCTAAATATTTCCATCCTTTGAACTCTCAAGTCTTTGGTTATTCAAAGGTTATGATCAGTGCTTTGTAATATGCTTCGTTGTTCATGTGCTTGAAGTCAAAGTGTAGGGCATAGGGATAATCCTTCTTTTTAGGGCTTGTGAGAAGGACTCCAGCCCCACTGCCTCCAGAGTGTGATGATCCATCGACGTATAGTTGCCATGTTTCCTTAGATTTTTTTGCATCGTATACCACAAATGGTTTTGTAGTTTCGACGATGAAATCTGCTCAGGCTTGGCCTTTGATGGCAGTTCTTGGGCGGAACTGGATATTATGCTACCCTAGTTCGATTGCCTAATTCATTATTCGGCCTGAGACCTCAGGCTTGAGGAGCACCTGCCTAATCAGATGGCCGGTGAACAAGATAATCTTGTGACTTTGGAAATACGGTCGGAGGCGCCTTGCCGCATGGACTAGGGCCAATATTAAATTTTTTAGGGTAGTTTATCGAGTCTCTAGATTATGTAATGCCCTACTTATGATGTAGATTGGGTGTTGGGCTTTGTCCTTTTCCTTTACCAGAATCGCCCTTATTGCCAATGGGGATGCATAGATGTAAAGGCACAGATCTTCCCCCTTGGCTGGTTTCATCAGGGTGGGCAAGCTTTGTAAGTTTTCCTTTAAGTATCGGAAGGCTTTGTCACATTCTTCTGTCCATTCAAATTTTTTGGCTTTTCAAAGCACATCGAAGAATAGAAAATATTTCTCAGGCCCCTTCGAAAGGAATCGACTGAGTGCAGTCAGCAATCCTGTTAGCCTTTGGACATATTTAACCATTTGGGGGGGGTTCATGCTTATCAAAGCTTCTACTTCTCGGGGTTCACATCGATCCCCCTCTCTGAGACCAGAAATCCCAGGAATTTTCCAGCTCCGACTCCAATGACACACTTAGCATGGGTTCAACTTTAGATTGGCTTCTCAGAGCCTCTGAAAGGTTTCTTCGAGGTCCAGCAGGAACTGGTCGTAGCCCTTGCTTTTGACTACCATGTCGTTTATGTATATTTCCATGTTTTTGCCAATATATTTTTTGAAGAGCTTATCGACAACCATTTGGTAGGTGGGTCATGCATTCTTTAGATCGAATGACATTTTCTTGTAGAAAAATGTCCCCACGTCTATTATGAATGATGTCTTCTGCTTGTCTTCCCCCACCATGAGTATCTGGTTGTAGCTTTTATGAGCATCAAAGAAGGCTAGGACCTTATATCCTGCTATTGCTTAGACCACCACGTCAACGGAGGGCAAGAGATAACTATCTTTGGGGCAACATTTGTTGAGATCTGTAAAGTCTATGCACATTCTCCAAGCCCCATCGTGCTAGGAACCATCATGGGATTCGCTATCCATTCAGGGTAAAATACTTCTTCAATGACCTCAGCTCGAAGAAGTTTTCGAACTTCCTCCTTTATGGCCTTGGCCCTTTCAGGGGCAAATGACCTCTTTTTCTGCTAAATTAGCTTTTGGGATAGGTTCACATTTAGTCTGTGGACCATCAGTTGTTTAGGTACCCCTATGAGATCAAGCATACTCCATGAAAACACGTCGACGTAGTTATCCAGGAGGCCCTTCATCTTTTCCTTCATTGTGGGTGGTATCATTTTTCCCACGTGCATCGTTCTTTTTTCTTGAATGACCATTAGTTCCATGTCTATGGGTTTAATTTCTCCATTGACCGAAGCCACCTTGTACTCCTTTTTTGCTTCTTTCAATGCTATAACCAAACAACTGATGGATGCAGGTTGGTTCCCTCTTATGACAGCTATTCCCATCCTGGTGGGGAATTTCATCGTCACATCTAGGGTTTTCCCAGCATCACATTGTAGGGAGATGTGACATTAATCACTACAAAGATGCAATCGATCGTGATTTATTTATCTCCATCGGTCACTTTAACTGGGAGGGTTACAACCCCTGAGGGCAAAACCGTTTTCCCGGTGAAACCCGATAGGGGGGAGGCTATTCTCCTCAAACCCTTTCACCCGAGCCCTAGTTGATTAAAAAAATTGGCAAACATCATTTCTACTCCGTTTCCATCATCTAGGAACACCCTTTTGATGTAGAAGTCTCTGATAGTTGCATGGCTTACCATCAAGTTTGTATGGGGGGTTCAGCTAGGCACCAGGTCTGCTTCTGAAAAAAATGATGGTTTTTTATGCTCAAAATCATTTTTGGATGGGTTCTCCATGGGGGACGTACCAAAATTTTGATTTGATGATTGTGTTTGAAGATTGATCACTCGCCACTTCATTGATAAAGTTGATCACCCGGTTAGCCTCGTCTCTCCGGTTCCTATTCGGCAGAGCTTCAGCGTCAGGTCTGAAATTTTCTCTCACCTGGTTTCCAACTTGGTCCACATCATTTCCCTTTTTTCTCTACCACCTCGATTGGCTACTTTCTTGTTGCCTTTCCAGCAACCCTTTCCTTGTCTCTTCGAGGAGGCTTCTCCTCTAGGTCTTTTGACGCAGTCTGGTAGCAAACCTTTTCTTCCACATCTTTCAATTTCATTCTTCAGGTGGGTGCATTCATCCATATCATGGCCACGCTCTTTATAATGATCACAGAATTTGGGCGATCTCTTTTTCCATGGTAGTCTCTCCCTGGAGGGTGGGTTCAAAACAGCCCCTTGTGGGTGGAGTGTATTTCCACCAGGGATTTAGTTAGGGGAACATAGCCCTCGAAGCCTTTTTTTCAAAGCTTCCGACCTTATTGGTTTTGATTCCAAGGCCTTAGAGTCTTTTCTCCCCACCTGTCCCCCTCTCGTTTTCTCTTCGTGGCTTCCTCGATCTTTGAAATTGTTTCACGATTTCTTGTAGTTTTTTCAGGGTTTCTTCGAGACCAGCTTCTTGTACAAGTTGAGGTTGGACATTCCATTCATATAGTCCAGGATCCTCAGTGCCATTGATTACATTGAGGATCCATTCCACATATCGATGATAGAACGCCTCTATTGATTCGTTGGGCCTCTGCTTGCTCTGATAGAGCTCAATCAAGGTTTTTGTAAATATTTTCTTTTGGAAGAATTGGCCCAATGTGGCCTTTCCAAAGTCTCTGTAAGAATGTAACGAACCCCTGCCCAGCTAGTTAAACCATTCTTGAGCCTTTCCTCGAAGGTAGCTTCCTACCAGCTTACATGTCAGTTGTTTGTTGAAATCCCTCAAATTTTTAGACTGATGAAGGTCTGTATGAACTCTAGAGTATTCGAATCTCCACTGTACAGAGAAATTCCCTCAGATGGTTTTACATCGTTAGGCCATCAAGTAGCCATGATTACTGGTCTGAAGGGGGACCCGAAGGCCCAATCAACCTGTCCAACTCCCTCGTTAGGGTATTACCCAACTCACCTCCCATCTACGGATCTCCATATTGACTTGGCCAGAATAAAGCATTGATGCTGGGGATCTGGTTCGAGGCTATGTATCCTAGTCGCGGTCCTCCTACAGCAAAGTTGTGATACAACTGTTGCTACCCCTGATGATAGGGGTAATACAAATGGATCTTCACTTAGGTCCATGAATGCATCTGGTTCTCAAAACCAGAGTAACACCCAATTGGCCCAGCCATCGAATAAGGGATTTCCTTGTTCAAAATGTGAGGAACCGAAATAGGCACAAAATACGTCAACTTTTGGCCCATGCTAGGGAACGTCGGTTGAGGCCGATCTTGGACCCCAATTCCCCTGTCTGCCTGGTAGGATGTTCTTGGGATGGCCTACAACTGGAATCTTGGCTGCAACGCCAAGGGCATCAAAGGTGAGGTTACCACCTGCTGCTGGACCATTCCCTGATGGAGAATTTGGGGATTTAACATGATAGCCAGTCGATATGAGGGTTTGAGCTAGTTGTGCTAGGTCCTGTTGTAATGGGGAAACGTACCATTTGTGCCACTCGACACTTGAGCAGCTCCCATCATAGCTTATGTTTATGAATCCATCGTAGCTTATGTGAACCGCAGCTCATTCTCCCTTGGTCAGCATGCCTGGATTTGTGACGTAGGGGCTCCGATGCCTCATACCTAGGGCTCAATGTTGACCTCCATACATCTCGGAGGTGCGACAACTTTCGTCTGAGACCCCTCTGGCATTCTTATTGCCAGGATTTGGTCTTGGCCTACCACTAGGTTTATTACCAGAGCTTGAGGAGGTAGGATTCAATTATATCTTGCTCATGCGCACCTTTCTTTTCTGGTAGGGGATCATACTTCCTCGCCAGTGTCTAAGGTCTTGCCTTTTAGCCATTCACTTCTACGCACGCCATAGAGGTTGACATAAATAACAAAAATATGCAGATCTGTCTAACGGTCCCACTGGGTGTGCCAACTTGATGCGCCCATATTTACCGCCGCTACTGAGCCGCCATAGTGGCCTGGATCTGCAAGATAAAGTCCACGGAGGTTTCCGGAGGGAGGAGGCTCCAAGGATCAAGTTAGAAACAATAGTAAAATAATGTAATTAGGAATGAAAAATTGAGTTTGTAGGGTTACCTTTAGCCTTTATATAGGTTGGAAAATAGGGAAACTATTTTGTTTGCTTGTGGAGCAAATAATTCTCCCTTGGGCCGGCCCAAAGGGTATTATCCATGGGGTAAAATAAGAAACCTAGGCCAGCTAAACTAGGCTCTTGGGCCCAGTACGAATTCACACATTATCACCCACGACAGTTTCAACTCATGATATTCATTGGCATGGGCAGGACTGGTCCTCCTCGCCAGTCACTGCCGTTGTAATGCTTAAGCCTGCCACTGTTAGTGATAACTCATCGAGACCATTAAACTACTTCTGTTTATTTTTGCCCATGTTGCCATTTCCTTGATTCGAGCCTCCTTAGTCTAACTGTCTCTTCGTTTCCCTCTGCTGTTCCTTTTTTTACGATTTATCTGGCACAATCTTTCTCGGTGCCCTCTTTTTAGGTGTATTATTTTTCTTACGGATCTTTTTTCATTTGCTTCATAATTCTGCCCATCAGAGAGGCAAATTCAATAGGCACATGGACCATTAACGGGCTAAGCGGGTCTGCCACAAGGATAATTTGCTCTTTCTGTGGAGAACTCAGGAGCACCACGACCATATTAGAGTTATCCTCCACCACTGGCTAGTCCATCTCCACCCTTTATTCCTCCGAGTGATGCTCCTATAGTTCTTCAATTTACGGTGACTTTTCCATTGGCTGGTCTAGTGCAGCATCCTTCCTCAGCTCCAAATTTCCATAAGAGATCTGTCAAGGAAATAGAAACTCTTTCCTTGTAGGAAAGGTTATAGATGGTATTTACCTTATAGAATTAATTCTCCACAGAATTAATGGTGAGGATTACAATATATAGGCTTACAACAAATCAAAGTCTAACACGAATATAATTCTAAGTCTATAAGGAAACTTTCATCTCTAACTAATTCTATAAGGTAACTACCATCTATAACTAATTCTATAAGATAAATACCATCTATAACCTTTCCTACAAGGAAGGGGTTTCTATTTCCTTAACAAGATCACAAGGTTACCACTAAACTTGTCTTGAATCCTTTCTAAGCTTGGTCTCCAGATCAGGTTTTTGAAGAAGCTCGGCAGTGGGGGGGTTTTAAGCACATTATGCTCATGTCGATCACGAGTTACCATTTCCGATTGTGGCACCACATTAGTAAGGGACCCGATGAAAGAAGTTATCGTTTTTGCTACAGTGTTAGCGTCAACCATGATATTCAATGCATCTCCCCTCCATGCATGTTCTCGCTTTTTCCATCATCTATATAATCTTCCTCATGTTCTTGCATTGGGTATGTATTCTGCCAAAATCTACCAGCGTTGCAAGCCAACTCCTTATTCATAAATCTTCTCCTACCCGCCGCCATAAAAGGTGAAAATTGGAATTCACACCCAATAGCGGAGAGTGATACACAATGCCGCGATTATCAATAGGCTCTAGGGTTCTGAGCTCGCACTCCCTCGGGTCATGCCCTATTCTTCTACAAAATGAGCAAAACCTAGGCAACTTTTCATATTGAAACAACAACTACATTGGTTCTCCTTGTGTACCAACTGTTTGAACCCTCTTTAAGGGTTTTGTGATGTCAATTTCGAACTTGATCTGCATGTAGGGGCCTACCATCGAGCTATCAACATCCTTCTCCACCATCACAAATTTTTTGATAGTATCTTCAATTAGCCTAGCAGAAGCTTTATTCATGGCCAGAGTTGGCACCTTGGGAACGTGAATCCAAAATGAGCTCATCGCAAATTGGATCTGGTTTGCCACCATGCCATCGTATGGTTCACAAAGTGGCAAAAGAAAATTTCCAAATAACCAAGGTTCCCTTCCGTGCACCCAAGCCTTGTCCGCCCGATTGGAAAACTGAAACAAAACTACACTATCATACAAAAACTTCTTGTTCATGGAGTTTCTCATACTCCATATTCGCCAAAATAACTCAGCGATCTCGTCGTACAGGATCCGTAGAGTAGCCAGTACTTGCATACCAATGCCCGCCTAAAATGGGATTGGTTAGAACTGAGTGGCGTAGCCTTTGGATGATTTTCTTCATCTGTAAGCGACAAATTTGCATAGGGCTTCTCGAGCACTTCCAAGTTTTCCATCGTCAAAGTTTTTGCTGATTCTGATGGTCAGATCTGGAGGATTTGATACTGAAAAAAGATGCCACCGATCCAAAATGGGAATCAGATTTTGGAGGAGAGCCTTTCGCACCAATCTGTATCATGTTAGGAATTGGATTCCGGGCGGTGAAATCCTTGCGTCATAAGATGCTCTCTAAACCTTAAGGTAGAGGGAGAAATTTTAAAAATTTGTAGTCGCTGCTATTTGAGAGTCTCACATTGGTGGTTGACAAAGTATTTGTTCAGTATATAAGGTCATGGGTCACCTCTATATAGTATCAATTAGTTTTATGATAGAATCCATGATTCTTGCATGGTATCAGAGCCCAAGGTTGGTCTGATCGGCCCAATGGACGTATATTCCTACTAATAGGCTCATAACCCCTTTCTGTCCACATTTGTGTGGTGAATAATATCGCTGCACGTGAGGGATATGTTTAAGAGTCCCGCATTGGTGGCTGACAAAGTATTTCTTTAGTATATAAGATCATGGATCACCTGTATATAGTACCAATAGGTTTTATGATAGTAGCTCATGATTCTTGCAGCTGCAAACTCATAGCAGCAATTTTTTTAAAAACCGCTACCACAGATAGCATTTGTTTTTAGAGCAAATGACTTTTGTGACCCTTTAACTATCACCATCGGTCACCTTTGGCCCCTTACTTTTTTAAAACACTTTTACCGCTGAACTTAGAAAAGTGCTAAATCGTAGTACCTCTGTCTGGTTAAACCATTAAATCTAAAGTCAAACTGTTATTTTCTAAAAAATTTAGAAAAACAAGGGTAAAAATAACTTTTCATACTTTTTTTGCAATCATTACATTCGGTAAATGAATACATTCGAATTTGCATTTGGGAAAAACCTTATCCGATTCATTTTCCTTAAATTCTGATAAGCAAAGGAGCATTCATACAAAATAACAACCTAACCCTAAACTCTATGTCATAACGCCAAACTCTAGTTCGTCTCCCTTCCCCGTAAACTCCACGCTTCACCGTTCCCTGAGCCACCGAGTCTAACGAAGGCACCACAGAGGAAACACCTGTGGAGCCTCCAGTTATGACTTTGATAGTCGCCTCTTTAGATGCGACTATGCTATAAGAGTAGGCATGGGGAAGAAGGCGGAGATCCGGAAGATGTGGAAGGGCGCGAAGGGATCCTCGGCCGCCGCCACAAGCTCTGACAACGTCTTGTACCTGCCGCCAGTGAAGCTAAAACAGCCGATGTTGGAAGGGCTGAAGGTAGAGTTCGGGCTCTGTCTTAACTCGAAGAAAGTCAATGGTTGGATGGCGGCGATTAGGATTGATGGCGTTGATTCTTGTGGAGCTGGCGATGGGGAATTAGGCATCTGGGTTTCAGGGTTTCGGGGGAGCGGGAAGGGGAACGGGGTAACTGGGTTTCAGGGTTCCACGAAAAGGGAAGGGGAAGGGGAAGGAAAAGGACAGGAGAAAAATGAAAAGAAAAAAAGAAAAGATAAAAAATAAATAGAAAAGGGAAAATGAGAAATGATAATTTTGCCCTTAAAATTGATGGTTTGACTTAACTTAAAGGTTTGACCAGACAGAAGCACTACAAGTCAGCAGTTTTGTAAGTTGAGTGCTCAAAAGTGTTTAAAAAAAAGTTAAGGAGTCTAAGGTGAACGATCGTGATAGTTAAAAGGCCACGGAAGTCATTTTCTCTTTGTTTTATGAAAAATGGTTACTACATATTTTAGGTCAATTTCTTAGAATTGTTGCTTTCTTTGGATTGACAATTTTGAAGAAACATCGGTTCTTGAAATCGGTGCTCCAAGGTTTTGTGTTTCCCATACCTTACCAATATTTACTTGATTAATTTAATCCATAAATATATAAACGGATAAAATTATTCGATTGATATGAAACTCAAAAAAATTATAGTTACACGAATAAAACATATATAGCACTACAACATCCCGCTAAATCCCAAACATACACATACAGAACTAAGCACTACAACTACATGCATTCTATAAAAGGCTAAATCACGTAAGTATGAGGGCAACAACTCATGTCGTACTTGGATCAATAGTCTGTGCAAATAATTCATATGTATTTGTCCTCTACGACCAACACCACCAAAAAAATCCAGTAAGCACATCACAACTCACTTACATAAATACATACATATATAGGGACAAATGGAAAAAATAATCTCGTAGGATATGAATGGCAACAACACATGCCTTATTTGGATCAACGGACTATGCAGATATTTCATAAGAATTTCTCCTCTACGATCAACACGGCCACAAAAATTCAATAACCATATCACAACTCACTTACATAAATACAAACATACATATACAGGGACAAATAAAGAAAATCTTGCAGGATAACAATGGCGATTTGGTGTAGATGCTTTTCTCGCATTTGCATTTCTCCATCGTCTACAACCCTATGCCTCTTCCTAGTACCACCACTACCGCCCCTGTGATTCTTCTTAATTCATATGAATTTCTTACGCATCCGACATATTTTTTATGTACAACTTTCAAAAAACACTATAATATATCGATTATTGGTGTAGTTTTCTCCTTCTAAATAATAGTGGTAATGAAGAATCAACGTCTATCGGTGCTCTTCTCCTCAGATTACACAATCAATGTTCCAAATTGACTCCAGGGTAAAATCTCTAATGCTTAAGTTAGTATCGTTCTATTGAGAATGCGATTTTAGGAATTTGTCCCTTACCTTGTTCTCTCAAATTCTTCTTTATTTATAGGCTTGTCAAGTGGTGGCCATGAAGGTGACTAGTGGGCGCGTTAGCATTGCCTAGCTAACATACAATCAAAGAAAAGATTTATAGTTATTGCTTATTACTACTAACTACTAGAAAGTAGATAGTGGTAAGTCGGAGTCGTGCATAAGGAAAAGGGGGTAAGGAAGATATTTACACGTAGAAACAATACACACGAGCATACGTCACCAAATGTGTGCACATGCAAAGAGGGGGGGTTGTTTTAGTATTAAACTACTAGGTACAAATATAGAAATAGTAAACTAACCAGCATGCAAAAATAATAAATGAGTGTAAATATGATGATAGAGAGACTCGGGGGCATTTGTTTCACATATGTAGTAATTGAATGTTATCCTCAATTACTATTAACATAATACAAGTATGTCATATTCTAATGCTCGATCACACCTTGTGGGGAGCTTGAATCATTTTGAACTGCCACCCAACTCTCACTTCAATGGCTACGTTCCCCCAGTATCTCTCACCTCTTCTCGATTTAACTAGAGATAAGCTACCACTGACCACCTATAGCCCTTACTTCCGAGGTTAATAAACTCGCGGATAACGCATAGTAACTTATACCGGAGAGTAGCATGACACCCTGGGACCTAAGGTGAATACTCATTCTAATCTCATCTTGTGCCACTTAGAACATTAGTACCTCACTCTTGCCCTCTAGGATTTTATTGACCTAGCTAAGAACCACAAATTTTGGCCCCCCTCTGTCGGGGAAGAGGCGTATCCTTTTTTTAGTGTTTATGCATATTTTTGTGGATATTATCTATTTAACTTTTATTTGATTTTGTTTTGTTCTTGGATACGTATTGCCTTTGTTCTTGGTTTATGGTATGTACTTGTTTCAAGAACCGAGAACCTTTGCACTACGACCCAAATTCTCTGTGCTTCTTTTTTTTTGTATTCTTTTGATTTGGAGTAGGTATTGCTTGAGTTCTTGGTGCACTTTTACTGAGGATCCTTGCACTATGATTCCAAATTTTTGAAAGGAAAAAAAAGGGAAGATCTCACCTTGAGGGAACTCATGATGAGAGCAGATGCTTAACGAGTTAGCTAATGTAGTATTTTTGTTCTGGTTATCCTACCGAGTCTTACTATTGGTTGAGATAGGAGTACTACAAGGAGTATAGAACCGTTGGTTTCCAAAACAAAGGGTATCATGAGGAGTGCTATAAAGAGGTTAGAGTTGTCAATTTTCAAGGTCAGGGAGCTCATGAATGGTGTCCATACTATGATTTCTACAATCTGGAGTGGCGTGGTAATCCAGACTCGTGGTATGAGAATGCACTAGAAAACTAACACTACGAACTATGTGATTGGCCTTCACCACCTTAGACCAAGCCCCAAAACCAAGCTCAAGAAAGAGGTTCAGACTTGACACGTGAGAAGATTATACACGCAATAGAAAACTTGACCAACTTGGATAACACCAATGATGAAGCGGAAACTTTAATCTCCTCAAGAATCAAGACTACTAAAGGGTATGTGAGCGATATGATGCAAGCGTTGATCTTAGTGGAAGCTCAATATTCGGAACATATACAACATCCCAAATTGAACTCAAAGATATGGAGAGTGAGGCTACCTTAAAGAATGAATATGAGTACCAAGGGGAGGAGTTGGTTGTTGTATACAAAGAAGTTAAGGAAGAGGCTATTGTCATATATTCATTGTTCTTGCTATCATTTCCTCCACCTACATCGATTGAACCAACTCCAATATTTTTGGAATTCTTGAAGGAGACAATAGGGGATCCAAATGATTGTGCCAAGCTTCCAAGCCACCCATATCCTTTTAGACCAATTCCACCTCTACAAAATCTTCCTCTTGGAATATTTTTACCCTCACCTCTCTACTTTTGGCCACTCATGGTGAAGGAGTTTAAACCTTCACCATATGGATAACATTAGGGTCATGCCAATGACTTCAAATATATGGATATTCTCGGGAGGCAGCTTGAGCTTTAAATTATTTTAATAGGTTTTTATTTTGATTTTTTATAAAAAAAATTCCCTTACCCTTTCTCACAGTATTACCCCAATACCACAAAAATACCACCACTATCCACCACCAAAACCACCACCTAAGAGTAATACCTAGTTTCTTTTTGTGGGTGTTGATTGGGACTTGCATAATTGTGGAGTTGTAGTGGATGGGTTGAACTTATATATTGGGCGAAGTTCGAGAACATGGATGAGAGAACATTCATTGATAAGTTAGCATTGCCACCACCGGG
Organism: Rubia yunnanensis; assembly: GCA_037428765.1. Taxonomy (NCBI): domain Eukaryota; kingdom Viridiplantae; phylum Streptophyta; class Magnoliopsida; order Gentianales; family Rubiaceae; genus Rubia; species Rubia yunnanensis. Next base: position 59,072,383 of record CM075068.1, read on the forward strand.
AATGACTTTCAAGGTCCTAGTGGTGAGTTTTTCTTTCTCCCTTATTTCTTTTTCTTGTCATTATTTTAGTGGGGGAGGGAAATATGGATCGTTGTATAATATTGTAGTGTGCATATGCTCTATACTTTGATTGGTTTTGTTTGGAAAAAAATCCAGCTAAGTTGAAAAATTTGAGAGGGCAGCTTAGACAACAATGGGGGCCTGGATAGGTCAAAAACCTAAAAGGGCGACCTATGCAAAAATAGATGCTAAATGTGTGGCGAGAAGTGAGCCTAAAGAAAAATGATGCATGGTTAGAATGAAAACCCAAAAAGGGCTCCTTGGAAAAATGAGAAAAATTGAAATATGTGATGTATTCTCCTGTCTTTGCCTATTTGTTTTTTTTGGGGGGGTACAATGAGCTTGCTTCTTGTTTTACCTTGGATGTTCACACCTCATTCTTATTATGGCATGATTTTTACTCTCTTGGGGGTTTAGAACTCCTTAGGTCAATATGTGAGGGTTTCAAGCCTTTATGTTTTGGGTTAGGATAGTTCTAGGAATATTGTGTTGATGTTGGTTTGGGAATATAGTTTTAAAAAACCACCTTATAAATTTATTCATTCTTACTTCAGAACGAGTAAGGGTGTACGCGTGGGGGATTTGATGAGACATTATTTTGATGTTTTCTTAGCACAATCAACACCCCTTTTTAGCTTGTTTGTTGGTGGTTAGCTAGATTCTATGCTGCCCCGACACGAGTGTTGAGATCCGGCATGGGTGTGGATCCAAGTATCTGACACCATCCTATATTTGGACACGGATATGGGGACACCTTCCTATATTAGATACGGTACATAATAGATAGTCACAAAAAATAAAAATAAATATATAGAGAAATAATTATAGAAATATAAGTTATAGAACTCATTAAAATATCAATATTAATATTCATAAGATTCATAACAAAAACAAAAACAAAACCATTCTAAAGCATGTAAAATCTTTAATCTTATATATCAATGGCAAAAACCATTGCTTCAATCTCTGGTTCATAAAAAGATAAGTATGCATATTCTAACACTTTATCTTTATCAATATTGCCCCCTCCTACAAAAGATAATCGGTAAAAAATATTAGAAAGATATTATAAAGACAAATTAATTTGAATAAAGGTTCAAAATAATCCAAAATCTAGAGGAAACATACCTATATCTCAGTACTTAGTTGGTCCTTCTAAATACTCATTTTCCTTTCTAGAAAGGCATCGCATGTTATGAATGTAGACATAATTTACAAGTATATATGATGTCAAGCTGCTCCTTTTAATGCTTTGGATGGAGCCAAAGATACTCCAATTTCTTAGGTTGTGAGAGCAATTTAAATGCCAAACCTTGTGATAATTGGAGTGAAGCTCCATCATTCGCCCAGCAGTTTAAGGGATCACAAAATGCCCTTGCCTCTATTACGTGCGGCTCTCCCAAAATACCCAAACTTGTAGAAAAATTGCCAAACTCCACAGATACACGATCTGCATCAATTTTCCAAATAGTGTACTCATCTCTATTGAAGTAAACCTCTTCATCCTCATAAGGTGGTACACGGAAAACCCCTATTCCTCCACCTTGAAGCCACTCTTGGATTTAAAATTTTGGAACTAAAATGTACCAAACAATGAAGAGGTGTGTTGCTTTTATCCCATCTAGAAACAATAACTTGCTTAACAGCATAAAAAAAGTTGACTTACCTAAAAGAATATCCAAATCTTCATGCTCAAATATCATTTCTCACCTCCTCAATCATTGTATCCCACATATCATACACCAAATTCAAAACACAAGTATCCATGTCGGAAGCCCTTAAAAAGTCCATCATCGACTTTGTAAAATTTAAAAGAAAAAAGTGTTTTTATAACTCTACCTAGTTGACATAAGTGCCAATATAACCTTTTAATATTCGAATGTGCCAATATAACCCTATATAGTTAGTGAAAGTGTCAATATAACCCTATAAGTTTTAAGGATGTGCTGATATAACCCTACAAAATTAGAAATGTGCTGATATAACCCTACAAACATTAGGAATCTGCTGATATAACCCAATAAGATTGCATAATGTGTTGATATAACCCTACCTAATTTCAGTGAACTATGGCGATCCGGCGAACTATGAGGGTAAAATAGTCCACCTAATTTCATAGTTAGCCCAAAGGGTATTTTGGTCCATTTATATAGAGTCAAAGCTGAAAATTTGAGGTCAATACCGAAAATGAGGTCTGAGGGTTATATTGGCACTTTCATTAACTAGTTAGGGTTATATTAGCACTAAAAATTATCATAGGGTTATATTGGCACTTACTCAAGTAGATATGGTTATATTGCCACTTATCCCATTTCAAAATATAATCAAGTTTATCCCACTAGGTATCACTTACCAACAAGTCCATAGTTCTCTAGCTTTCACTTCAATCAGATTCCTTCCATTCACCTTAAAAATTTTCCAATCCGGATCCATCACAGTCTTGTTAAGTGCATCTTTCAACCTTTGAAATCTGATTTCCAGGACAATATGTGAAGCAAACCTAGTTTCACCCACAGATAATACTTCACATTAGCATACCTCTCAAAGATCGACTTTGCCAAAGCATGGCCATTGATAAAATTGTTCATGTCATTAACCTCTTTTACCAAATCCGTTATCCATTTTCACTCCACATAATGATCAGCCTTTTCATTTAGTTCACAAATAAAATTCACCACCAAGTCCAAACAATGAACTACACAAGGGGTCCAAAATATCATAGGTTATTTATCGTCAATAAAACCCCCTGCAGCTTTAAAATTTGAACCATTATTAGTGATGATTTTCACCGGTGGCGGAACCAGAACTAAATACAAGGGGGTGCTTATTTATACTTGTAAAATTTTTATTATGTATCGTGTTAGTTTGAAACAATAAACTAAATTTAGTAAGTATTATCAAAACAAAAGAGTTTACAAATAAATACTTAAAAATATGTTTAATATTTATAATGATCAAAATGCATTTAATTCAGAAATATTTCACCATTAAAATTATTAAAAACACTCATAAATTTAGAAATTTTTTGTACCACATATATTATTCTCTGTTTGATATGATAGTTTTACATGGTGTTATTTAGGTAAATTGAATTGAATTGAAATAAATAATTGTAGTGAGAAAATAAAAAATGAGTGAATGGAATTAGAAAAATTACCTTTACCATAAATAATCTTTGATAATCTTAGAAAACAAGAATAAAATGGAAAGCGTGTCAAATTTTTTTAAAAAAAAAGATGAAATAGTGAAATAAATAGATGTAAACACCCATTAAAGATAAAACAATGAAAATGGAAGAAGATTTGTTTTTGAAAATAAAAAGGAAAAAGTAAATATTAAGAACTTAAAATTGAAGATTTGAATGGGCCATATAGGCTAAATAATTAATAACCATAACATTCATTTATTCGTACAAACAACGCCAGCAAACCAAACCAAACGTTGTCATTCCATTAGAAAAATCAAAATAACAACCCATCATCTTCTTCTTCCATCTTCTTCATCATCTCATCCTCAAAAAAACCCAAATCTGCAATTTTCTATATACACATAAATGATTTGCTAAATTCAAGATTTATCCACAGTTTTCCATCAAATTTTTCAGCACCTTCAAAAGTTGAAGTACTAGAGGGGGCAAATTGAACTAATTTTTGGATAAATTTTATACTGTAATGTTTGACAGTTCTTGTCTGGCAGAACACAAGGGAGGCTAGTGCACCCCCTCGCCCCCTAGTTCTACCCCTGATTTCACAACATTCTTTTCACCGATTTCTTTAATGGCTTCACTAAAGATGTTTGCTATATATGGAGCATATTTAGTCATCACATCACTTGCATCAACTGACTTGTGAAATATTGAACCATACCAGATGCAATCATAATATTGATGATTGGTCTCCATACACCATCCGACCACCCATCTTAGCATATAGATGCACCTTTTTTCACCCAACTCTCTCTGAGAGGTTTAAGGAGCTTCTCTACATGGGACTTTTGTTGATGCATCAACGTTGCTCTATATCAATCATAGTTGGAGGAATATATCCACTCGGTGGAGTATTGGCCAGCTTTTGACTGTAGCGTCTAAACCAAGGATTTCCAGAAAAATTTAAAGGAACCAAACTGGTGTAAAACATAAGGGCACACAACTTATAAACTTCATCTCTATCTGCCATGTTGAAAACCATCTGTAGAGCTCTTTTCCTTTTCTTTGGGTGATTCACATCCGATGCTTCTAGAAGTGAAATATATTTCTTCCTTTGTTTTGCTACAAAGGCAGTGCTCGCCTTCTTTTCTTCAGATTCATCGTGCTCTTTCTTGATCTCACGATATAACTCATCATTTAGACCTCTACAAATATTTATTCCCTGATAGAGAATTGTTATAAGATGTGCCTTACCTTTTTAGTAAGAACTGGTGAGGCTTTTCTCGCAATACTTGCACTTCCAAAATCTATTGCCACCACCCTCCATATTAGATATTACTTCAACATGACTCCAGAGGAGTTTATCGTCAAACAAATTTTCAGTGCTAGTTAGACGAGTAGCCATTGATAATGAATAAGTATTTGGGTGCTTTAGATGGATAATACTGGAGATGTTTCAGTTTGGTTTGTAAAAATTTGAAAATTGATTAACTATTTAAATTGAAGAGGAGTGCACCAGATATAGTAATGAAGAGGCATGTTAGTTTAATTAAATGCAACGTTAAATAAAGTTCATTTTAAAACGATAAGAAGTTAATCACAAAAAATGAAAAGATGGAATATCTTAGAAGATATAAAATGTACAAGTAAATTAATAGTTCAAAATTTATGTTTGAAGCATTGAACTCTGACATTTTGTAGCGTTTGAAAAAATATTAAAAGAAGGAAAATTGAATCTCTTGATATGGAAAAGATAATTACAACTATAAGACTGAAGTTTGAAAATTAAATGAAATAGATACCAATAAAAACCATATAAGTATGGTAATAAATTAGAAATATGTAAAGTTAACTTCTAGCTATTTACTGTCTTTTAATATTCCCATATGCAGACTCATTGCATGCATCTAGACACGTAAAACACACGAATACTTTTAAATATTTACTGTCTTTCAAACCTCTCTGTACCCAGAATTTCTCTTAAATATTTATTGTCTTTCAAAGTTCCCCGTATCCGACTTACTCTGTGAAGTTGGACACGGTGAAAGCACTCATATTAGTGACATATCGTGTCAACATAGGTACACTTCTAAAAAGTGCCGTGTCCTAGTAGCATAGGCTAGATTATTAGTTGTTTTACATAATAGGGGGTTATAATCACCTTGTGTGGTTATTTCCCCCAATTTTCCTATTTTGTAAGCATTTAGTGTCTACGTGTTCTACCTCTATGATTTGGCCGATTCCTATATGTTTTGTGAGCTTATTTCGAAACCAACATGGAGAAGGTCATTAGCGAAGATGGTAGAATATTGAATAAGGTCATTCACCATAATGGTAGAAAAAGGAAGGTCACTTAAAAATTGGTATAAGATAAATTGAAGAGGGAAGACAATGTGACGAAGGAAGAATGATCCGGGTTTTGGAGCCAAAATCTGGGAAATGATCAATGACTAAATGGTGTATGTGTAGATTTGTCTACGCGAGTTCTATAAAAATGTGTACAAGAACTCCCGAACAGATCCATCATTCACCCGGGAAAAGTAAAACAAGATTTTGTGCTCTCTGGAATTTACCTTTGTGAGGTGCAAAAGTCACCCACGAGTCACAAAATCAGTCTTGCATCTTGATTTTTACCTTTTAATTTCCCTTTTGTCTTGTTCCATAGCTAGGGGTGTTCATGAATCTATCTGGACCGATAAAATGGATCGAACCGGACTGGAATATAAAGACTGAAATCATATACTTATATGAAATTCTGGTTCGGTCTTTGGTCCAACCTTTTTAAAAATTTTGGGTTCAGGTCCAGTCCGGACCGGATGGACCGGTATAAAATTAATGTATTAAATATTAACCATTATAATTTTAATAATAATAATTATTATTTAATATGTAACTTAATAATTAAGTAGTTATAACGTAATAGTTTATTGTATATTATATTGTTCAAAAGATAAGTATATAATTATTTACATAATAACATCTACCTATTAAAATAATTAGGCAAGTAAATATATATAACGTACAAGCAACATATTATACATATGTTAGAAAATTGAAACAGTATACTACTATCATATATTCAATGTAGTGGTGAGTAATAGTCTGTACACTACGTAGTATACATATTTTTATGAAATACCATTACTTATTTTAATGGGATAAGTGTCAGTATAACCCTATCTACTTGAGTAAGTGTCAATATAACCCTATGATAATTTTTAGTGCAAATATAACCCTAACTAGTAAATGAAAGTGTCAATATAACCCTCAGACCCCATTTCCGGCATTGACCTCAATTTTTCAGCATTGACTCTATGTAAATTGACCAAAATACCCTTTGGGCTAACTCTGAAATTGGGTGGACAATTTTACCCTCATATTTCGCCGGACCGCCATAGTTCGCTGAAATTAGGTAGGGTTATATCAGCACATTATGCAATCTTATTGGGTTATATCAGCACATTCTTAATATTTGTAGGGTTATATCAACACATTTCTAATATTTGTTGGGTTATATCAGCACATCCTTAAAACTTATAAGGTTATATTGGCGCTTTCACTAACTATATATAGGATTATATTGGCACTTTCGAATATTGAAAGGTTATATTGACACTTATGTCAACTAGATAGGATTATAAAAACACTTTTTTCTATTTTAATTCTAGTACTTATAGAGTTTTATCATACTACAACTTTTTAAATATTCTTCTCACATATTTTAATATGACTTGTGCGAGACGGTCTCGCAGCAAGACCATGGATTAAATTGTTAAGAATGTAGTCTGGGGTTTCTAGTTAAAGTTTTTAAAATGTAGGGGCTGGATGTGAAATTTCACTATTTTACATTTAAATCCATGTATAAATATCAGCATTCCCTTATTATTCCCTCATATTTTTTTGAAACTTCCTCCCTCTTCTTCTTTCCTCTCTCCTGTAAAACAATCATTCATATTCTCTCTCCTCTCCAACTCAAATCTCCTTCTGCTCTCTCATCTCTATTTCTCTTTCATCCTCTTCAATTCTAGCTCGTTTTCTTCGATTCAATCGCTCATTATCTTCATTTTTCTTCCTCTTTCTTGCGGCCAAAGATTTATCGCAATTTTTAAAGTTTTCCAGCGAATTTTCGGGCAAATTTCCAGCAGCTGAACACTATATAAGCTTCTCTTTGTGTTAATCTTCGAAGGTAATGTATTTGCTCAGAGGTTTTATGCATATTTTGTTGTTTTTAAAATTTTTGTTTGCTTTTTTTGGTTCATTTGATTTTTTAGGGTTAATGTTGTTCAATGTGTTAATATTTGGGGATTTCTCTATTTTTTGTGTTTTGCGAGTTGCTCTTGCGGATTTGCGCTAGTATTTATGTTGTTGCTGTTGTTTGTTTGATTTTTAAGGAGTTTTGCATCACTGTTGCTGCAATCGAGAAGGAAGAATCGTTTGTAATTTTTGTGAATTTTTGGTCTTGATGTTTTAGCTACAGGTATTGATGTTTCTCGTTTTCAGTGTGATATTTCAGGTTTTAGGCTTTAAGTACTGTTATAAGTGTTGTTGTGATGTTTTAATTTTAGCACTTGTACTTGTATTGTTTTCATGCTTTAGTGTGCAATTAAGTTCAGTTTTGATTGTGTGTGTGATATCCTGGGGTTTTGTTACGATTTGAGCTAGTTTCTTTTGGGTTGTTGATGTTCTTTAGATGTCTAAGAATGCTTTTGCCACTGTTGTTGCAATCGAGAAGGAAAGATGATCTGGGAATTTTGTTATTTTGCATATGTGACTTTTTAAATACTGTTGTTGACCTTTCAAATTTTATGTTTGAACTTTCATGTTTGGGTTTAAAGTACTGTATATCTGTGTTGGTGTGATGATTTAATTTCAGTATTTGATGCTTGTAGTGTTTCAAGTGTGGAATTGAAGTTGAGTTTTGTTTTATTTTATTTTATGTGTGTTATCTTATGGGTTGTTACGATTTGAGCTGATTTTTGTGGTGTTGTTAATGTTCCTTAGATGTCTAAGAATGTTTTTTCCACTGTTGCTGCAATCGAGAAGGAAAGAAGATTTGTAAATTTTGTTATTTTGCAGATGTGACTTTTTAAATACTATTGTTGACCTTTCGGGTTTTATGTTTGATCTTTCATATTCAGGTTTTAAGCACTGTTTATCTGTGTTGGTGTGATGATTTAATATCAGTATTTGATGCTTGTAGTATTTTAAGTGTGCAATTGATGTTCAGTTTTGTTACTTTGATTGTGTGTGTGATATCTTAGGGTTTTGTTACGATTTGTGCTGGTTTTTGTGTTGTTGTTGTTGTTCCTTAGATATGTAAGAATGCCTGCCCACTATTGTTGCAATCGAGAAGGAAAGATGATCTATAAATTTTGTTATTTTGCATATGTGACTTTCTAAATACTGTTATTGGCCTTTCAGGTTTTATGTTTGACCTTTCATGTTTAGGTTTAATGTACTATTTATATGTGTTGGTGTGATGATTTAATATCAGTATTTGATGTGTAAGAATGCAGGCCCATTGTTGCTGCATTCGAGAAGGAAAGATGATCTGTAAATTTTGTTATTTTGCATATGTGACTTTTTAAATTCTGTTGTTGACCTTTCAGGTTTCATGTTTGACCTTTCATGTTTAGGTTTAAAGTACTGTTTATATGTGTTGGTGTGATGATTAATTTTGGTATTTAATGCTTATAGTGTTTTAAGTGTGCAGTTGAAGTTCAATTTTGTTTCTTTGATTGTGTGTGTGATATCTTAGGGTTTTGTTACGATTTGTGCTAGTTTTTGTATTGTTATTGTTGTTTCTTAGATGTTTAAGAATATTTGCCCATTGTTGCTGCAATCGAGAAGGAAATATGATCTGTAAATTTTGTTACTTTACAGATGTAACTTTTTAAATATTATTGTTATGCGTGTTGGTGTAATGTTTTTAATTTCACTGTTTAATGGTTGTGGTGTTTTAATATTTAAGTATGCAACTGATGTTCAGTTTTGTTGTTTGATATTTTAGTGTGTACTGTTTGATTTTTTTAAAATTTTGAGATTGATGTTTTAAATAATGTATTTGACTTTTCCTCAATGTAGTTGTCATTGATGTAATCTGTGCTATTGTGATGTTTTAATTACGAATATTGACGTTTTAATTACTGTATGTGATGTTTTATATTATTTCACAGGAATACTTTCCAAGATAGAGCTCTACGAGGCCATTGTTGAGTTAATAAAAAAATGATATAAGAAACAATGCTTTTGAAGGTGTTCCCTTAAACAGAAGATCGGAAATCGACCTTTGATCATTGCGTTGATGGAGTAGAAGAGCCATCCTCTTCGAAACCAGTTGAAGAGAAAGAAAGTCTGTGAATAAGTGAGCAACAAAGGAAAAAAAATCGGGTAAAAAAATGAAATTTGGTTGTTTAGGATGTATTGAATTACATTGACTTTTTAGTTATGATGGTTGATTGTTAGCGTTGAGGCGCTTGATTGTTAGTGATGTTTTACCTTGATTTGAAAATTTTCAATATTTTATGTTAGTGATTTTTAGGGCATTTGAACCCTTTTGCATTGATTGATGTTTGATGGTTCAATAGTTATGGCGTTTGACATTTTCACATGCAAATGTAAAATTTTAAATTAAAGGTTGCCACTTTCATATGTTAATTTTACATCTATTTGTAGTGCCAGTGACGATTCTATGAAATCCTTCGATTTTAAGTTGTCAGTGTATGATGTTTTATGTTTTGTTCATCTACAATATACGTAAAGTGGTACGTATCATTTACATCTATAAATTATCATGTAAAAAAATAATAAGATCAGTAGATCTAAGTGGAACGTCAAAATAGTTATTTTTTCAAATCTAAAACAATAGTGGAATGTATATTTTCAACTTATTTTAATAAGATATTTTACAATGTTAGTTTGATATTTAAAATTTCTAATTTGATGGGTAGTAATTTTTATATGATGCTAAACTATTTTAGTTTGATGTCTATTTTAGTATAATTATTTAACTTGATGGTTTAGCGTTTTTAGTATATGTTATTTATTTTAAATTTGATTTTAAATTTAATGTTTTATCACTTATATGTGAATTATAGTCGTTAAGGCCAAAAAATGGACCTGATTTCCGCCCAAAATTTTGGCCCAAACTTTGGGTTTGTCTAGCAACAGTTGCCGGATTTTGACCGTCGACCGGTTACCTCACCGGAGCAACCTCACCTCACCGCAACGAACCAAAACCAGAGCAGCCTCATCACCGGAAATAGAGCCACCACCGACCGGTAACATTCGACTGGTAACATCTGCGAATCAGATCCAAAACCTCACCTCACCTCATCGGATTCGACTTCAACAGTGGAACCCTAGTGGACATGCTATCTAGAAGCCTCGTGCGGCTCCTCTGGCGGCTCTGGCATGCATATCGCGCACATCAGCATCTCCCAAACGCCGCCCCTCCCGACGGGGAAGAGGAATCTCCCGAGGTAGAATTCCAGGATGCTGAGCCCGAAGCTCCAGATATCGCCGGCGTATCCATCATACTTCATGTATTTGAGATCGGTGTTTCTCCTCTCCGGGGACATATACGTAATTGTCCCCACGACGGAGTTGCAGGGATCCATGGTCTGGGGGAGGATTCTGGAACCCTAGGCGGCGACGGCGGAGATACAGGCAGCGCCAACGTTGGAGGAAGGAGGAAGACTCGTTTTCTGGTTAGATTTTCTTAATTTGTTGTTTGGTCCTCCAGTTTTTTTGTGTTTTTTATTTTGGCACTAAAAAAGAATATTTTAGTTTGACCCCCAAATTTCATTTGCCATTTACTTATTTTCACTCTAATCCTTGGTCTTACGGTTAGATGGTTTCGCAAGAGATGAACTAATATTAATTTTTAATTAAAGAGTGTCATGGTTTTTTATATTTGTTTATAGTTACTAACTTTAAAGAAAAATATTAAATTTTTCTATACATAAATAAGTATGGGGAAATTTGGTCCAGCCGGTCTGGACCGGTCTAAGATCGGAATTATTTTGGTCTGGTCCCGATCCTATATATTTACTAACCGGTATGGTCTTTGGTCCAAGGATTTTTGTCATTCCGATACTTGTCCTAACTAATTGCGGTTTGGTCCCATCCGGTCCTGGACCGACGAATAACCCTAACTATAGCACTTCATCCACTCATTTTGCGATGAAATGTTATCCACGACTTTAGACCTCAAGAACTCGAGTTTGCTCTATTTTCTTCATCTTTTCTTCTGCTTTCATTCCTATGCATTAAATGTTGATTGTAGCTTCATGAATTGATTAGAAATGTGTGAATATGGATTGTTTGTATGATGGAAAGTTAGGAGTTAAGATGAAAGTACCTAATTCATCCCTTTTGATATTTGATCCAAGAACTGAAATTAGTGTTTATAGTTACATTTGTGTGTTTTGAATTGCTAGATAAATGTGATAACGTTGAAATCATTTTCATAATTATCTTAAAATAGCAAATAAATGAGAACTCATGAATGTTGAACTTTTTTTATAATCCTTAGGATGTTATGAAATTGTTAAATGTTTAGAGCATTAACAAGGTTATTGAATTTTTGTGTATAGAGTCGATAATTGTATGGCTTAGGCATCAATCGTCTAAGGCGGTCATAAGTGAGGGCTATGAAGAGATGTTGAATTCACTCTTATGACTATACTCAAGAAATACAAAGACTTGGGTGAGACCGTCTCACCCAAGCTTATGGTGAGACCAAGGGTCTCACCATAAATTACATATTTTCAGGGGCATGGAAGATATTTTAGTTAATTTTCATCAATCTTCCGTATTTAAATTGAACCGCCAACTAAACCCTCCCTCTGTTTCTCTTTCTCACATTAACCCCTCCGTTTCAATTTCTCCGCATTAACCCTTTCTCAAATCTCTGAAAACCGCTGCCAGAAATTCCCGATTCAACTGCTCAAATCCGTTTAAATTTGCAATTTCTGAGTTGCATTACATTGTCTTCTTCATTCCGTTTCTATAGAGGTTAGAATTTCTTATTTTCACTGTATTTGGGGTTTATATTTAGGGTTTTTTGTTTTTCTTCTTCGTCTGCTATGATTTCTATATCATTCCGGCGCTTATCTCTGTAGATCCGGTTGTGCATGTTAGTTTTATTAATATATTGTGGTTTTCTGAGTATTGTTTTGGCTGTTTGTAGATATGACGAAGTCGAAAGAAGATTTTATGGATGTTGTTGATGAATCACAAGGTTTGTTCTATTTTTTTGTTAATTTTTGTATTATTAGGGTTTTTTGTTCGGTGTCTTTGATTTGATGTGATGTTCGTTGTTATTGAATTTGCTCTGTTTTGCGTTGGTTGCTCTGTTTTATATATGAAAATAACAAATTATTTAAGATGTTTATGTGTTTAGTTAGGCAGTTCATGTGTTTAGTTAGGAACTTAGGATGTTCATGTGGTTGGTTCGAGCTTTGTTGTGACTCTTTTGTGGTTTATTTAATGCTCTGTTTACTTTGTATGTTTTCTTTTTGGATTGTCTTTATATTAGGATATTAATGTGTTTAGTTTTCATGTTTATGTGTTTAGTTTAGTCTCTGTTTAGTTTGCATTATCTTTCTGTTAGGTTGTTCATGTGTTTAATTAGGTTGTTTGTATGTTTAGTTAGGCTATTTGTGTATTTAGTTCAGGCTTTGTTGTAGATCTGTTGTGGTTTAGTTTAGAAGCTATTTAGTTTGCATGTTAGTTGTTTTCACTTTTTTTAGTTAGCCTATTTTTGTGTTAAGTCGCATGTTTATGTGTTTTCTGTTTTTACTGCCTTTGTGTATGTGTATATACACAATTATATTGGTTTGTGTACTTTAGGTGTTTCAGTTTTTACCTTAAGTTTTTATGTGATTACTTTTCAAATGTAGGTGATGGAATCTGCTTGAGAAAATCAAGTAGATTGCAGGCAAAGCTGCTAGATGGTATGTATATTGTAGTTTGTAAAAAAAAATTAATCTTAATGTTTTTATTTAATTGATTGTGTAATTGTCAGGTTCTAAACCTCCTTTGATTAAAAAGAAAAAAAATCAGAAGAAAACTGCTAGCACAGGTATTTAAATATGATTGAAGTTTATTCAAATTTTTTGTTGTTTTTTAATTTATTGGTTTATGTGTTGCTGATAATTGCTTTTTGTTTATAGCTGATATTGTGAGGAGATTGCGTAAAAGTGCTAGTAAATCTGATGTGGATAGGTCACATAGAGTTGCTGGTTCGAATTCTAATTTTCTTTGTTTTACTTTGAATGTTTAGTGGTTTTTTTATGTGTTTAGTGTGTTCCCTTTGGTATTTCTGCATTTTGTTTCGTTATTGTGCATGTGATGCATGTGATGTGATTAGCATGCATTAACACATCATTTGTCCTATTACTTCAACTAATATTGAACATATTGGTTAGCATTTGAATTATTAGTTCATATTTATAGTTGTTTAGTTTTGTTATTAAACTCATTAGTTTTTGTATGTTTTTTGCATCAGAGCCTGGAAATATTTCTATTGAAAGAAATGTTGAGGGTATGTTAAAATATATTTGTTATCATGTATCTTTCATTACTTTATGTTTTATTTGGAATCTTTTAATTTTTAAAATTTGTAGGTTCTACTTGTGTGCCTGCAAGTCCCATAAGTGCCCAGATAAATGTTGTTATTGAAGGTTTGAGATGTGAAACCAAATCTGGTATGTATTGATTTCTCTGCTTCTAATTTTGTGTTTTTGATTTAGTATTTATTTTTCATTTGTGTGATGTAGATCAGAAAATGTGTCAAAAGAAAGGTGTTAGGAAGAAGGTTAAAGTGAAAAGAATTATTAGTGATGAAGATTATATGGAAGATGATTTTATTGATCTGCCTCCTGCTGTTGTGAATGCAAATGAAGAGGGCAAACAAAAGGTTTGTGAAGGGAAAGGAAATGAGCCAGTTGTGAAGAAGGTGGCTCCAAAGAAGCCGGTTGCAAACGAGTCGTCTGTGAACAAGTATGCTGCGAAGGAGCCAGTTGTGAAAGAGCCGGCTGTGAAGCCTGCAGCGAAGAAGCCCACTCCAAAGAAGTCTGCAACAAATGAGTTGACTGTGAAGGAACCTGCTGCAAAGGAGGCAGTTGTGAAAGAGCCTGCTGTGAAGCCTGCAGCAAAGAAGCCTGCTCCAAAGAAGCCTGCTCCAAAGAAGCCTGCTCCAAAGAAGCCTACTCTAACGAAGCCTGCAACAAATGAGTTGGCTGTGAAGGAGCCTGCTGCAAAGGAGGCAGTTGTGAAAGAGCCGGTTGTGAAGCATGCAACTAAGAATCCCTCTCCAAAGAAGCCTGCTGCAGTGGAGCCAGTTGTGAAACCCACAACGAAGAAGCTCGCTCCAAAGAAGCCTGCTGCAAACGAAGCGGCTGTGAACCAGCTTGCTGCAAACGAGCCAGTCGTGAAGGGGCCGACTGTGAAGGCTGCAGCTAAGAAGCCTGCAGTGAAGAAGGCTGCATTGAAGGTGTCTGCAGTGAGGAATCCTGTTGAGAATAAGTCATTTGGAAGCAATAATGAGGATGTTGTTGCAGATGGGAGTGGGCCATCAAAGAATTCTTCTACTACGAGAAAGCGCAAGCTTGATGAAGATGGTGTTTCTGGACCTGCCTCAAAGAAAACTAATGATGGCACGGAAGTGACATGGCAAATTAAACAAGTCTGTGAAATTCAGCTTCCTGATGGTTCTAGGTATGTTTTATTACTTTAAGTATTTTTTTATTTTACTTTATGTATGTATATATACTTTGAATATTTCAATTTTAATATTTTTGCATAATAACTTGAATGATTTAGAGTTTATTAGTTTAGGTATGTTGTCGTTCTTTGGTTTTTCAGTGTTTTGTTTCACTATACTTTTGATTGTTTATGTGTAGAGTTACAGTATAAATAGTTTATGCACTTGTTGATTTTATTTATGTGTTTACATGTTTATTATTAATTTCATATTGATTTTGCTGTTTATTAATTGAACTTTCTTTTTAAAATTACTGTATGTTTACTTGATGTGTTTTATCTCTTAGTTTGGGTGTTTTTATGCACAGTTGTTATATATACTAACTTGTGTTATATTGTTTTATAGGTTTTTAAAGAAGTTTATGCCTGGAAGCCAGCATGTAAAAATCACAAATCTGTGTGCTGATCTCAGTGCTAAGCAGAAGGCTGATGTTGAAGCCATTGGTTTTGGGGGCATTTTGAATCTAAGATTGGAGATTGCACTTCCCTCGGGTATTGTGCCTTGGTTGGTGAGTAATTTTAACCCTGGTACATGTGTTCAGCTGGTTGGGGTAGATAGATACTTTGTTACCGCCGATGATGTTTATGATGTTTTGTGCTTGCCTCGAAACCCTGGTAGGGAAGTTGTGGAGAAGAGAAATTCTGGTATGCAATTGAAGGATAGTTACAAGGCTAGGTTTGGTAGGGAGAATGAACATGATATACCCCTTCACTTGATTTTAGATAGGATAAATGAACTTAAGGAGGGAGGGGATGAGTTCAAGAGACTTTTTGTGATCTATTGTTCTTCATACTTTTTAGCTCCTATAGCTACTGGGAAGGTAGATATGAAAATCCTTGAGGCTATTGAAAATGTTGACGAGATTAAGAATCTCGACTGGTGTACTTTTGTGTTAGACAAAATGGCTTCAATGATTAGGAGGTATAAGAACAATGTAGAATTGTGTCCTTATCCTTTTGATTCTATATTTGCACCGATTTCCTGTCCGTGGTGTGTTGGAACCAACGTGCCTTCCTCTAGTCCAGCATTGGACTGATGCGAAGTTGAGGGAGAAAGTGAAGATGTTGTACATTGGAGGAGGTTTTGACAGGACAATCACGGTGAAGGGTTATCCAATCAGTTGTGCCGGAAAAGTGAAAGACGGTCATAGAGGTAAGAGTGATATTGGAGCTCAACCTGAGATTGGAGCTGATTCAGTTCCTGAAGGTGATGAAGTGCTGCAGTTCAAAATCCCACACGGAGTTTTGACTGACTCCAAGATTAAAAGTCTTGCTAAGAATGTAAGCGTTTAACATTTTACCTGCTGTATTTGCTTTGTTAGTTATGTGGTTAGCATGATTTTTTATGTGTTTCAGTATCTTAAATTTTCATGTGCATATTAAATTTATGTATAAACTTATAGATTTTTTTTCTTGTGTAGGCTTATGATGAGGCCTTAATGATCGTGAAGCGTAACTTTGAAGTTGTTACCGCTGATATGTATCAGAGGTTGGAGATGGTGAAGGCTGATGCTGGGAATGAATCATTGCAAGACTTTCCACCTATTGTTGGGACGAGTGCAGAACTTCCGAATCAGCAAGATGACTCGCCGCCAATTGAAGAATCACCAATCGAATGGAATGACAAGTTGATTGCTATGGTTGATGAAGCATGCAACCAATGGATGAGAAGGAAACAGTACCAGGCTCAGAACAAGCCTCTTCTGTCTTTTAACTTGTTTAAAGATGGTGAATTGGATGGCATGGGAGGAATGTCCACAAACAACGTAGACTTGAATTGATTTGAATGCTGTGATTTGGATTTGTTATGTAGTGATTTGAATGTTTGAATTTGTTGAAATGATGTTATGGATGATTTTGAATGGTCCATTTGCTAGGTTGTTGGATTGATTGTTTCTGAATGATGTTTTTCAGAAGATTTTCGAATGGATTGGAACTTTCAATTTTTTTATGATAATTCCAGTATGAGTTTAGTTCTTATGTTTATCTATTTAGTTGCATTGTTTATCTCGTTTGTTTCTATTATAGTTTAACAGTTTGTCTAGTAATTATATTTCATATGTTCAAAGCCATGTGTCCTTTAGGTAAATTGTTTAGTTATTTGGGTATATAGTTCGGTTTATAGTCCTCCTGCCTCGAGCCCTCGATCCCTCGAACCTCATACCTCGAGCTATCGAACATTTGAGTCTTCAATTTTTGGCATATTTTTATTTACTTTTTCTATCATTAGTTCATGTATATTTCACTTTAGCTCATTTGTTAGAATCATTAGTTTCAGACACAGTTTACTTGGTGAATATATTTTTGTTTAATTAAACAGCACTCGTTAGTTCATGTGTTTCAAGCATTTGAAGGGCAATTTAAGTGATTTGTTCATGTACATAATGTTAATATAAATAAATCTCAAATTCGAAGTCATAGGTCTAGAATTGTTGCTTTGGTGTCTTGGTACCAAACTCCTTTGTTTTTGGTTTCTTTCTATGCTTCCATCCTTCAATTCTCTTGCTTCTTCCTTTTGTCTTTGTGGGAGATGGATCTTGGATTGTTGGCGGTTTAGTGATTGAAGATTCTGCTATGCTGCTTGAATTTTCATGTTCTTTTGTACTTTTTGAGACAAGAATTTGGTCTACCTTTTCATTGTATTTCTTGAAGCTTTCTTCAAGAATCTTCCGGGTTTCTATGTCACCTTCACATTTTAGTACCAAATTGTAGTAGTTTCTTGCCATTTGGTGTCGCAATGGAACTTTGTCTTTGGTTTTGTCTACTTCTTGTTTTTCTTGTACTGCTTTCAGTTTGTCCCATACTTGCATTTTAGCAAGCTTTGTCCATCGCTTCAGAATGTATTGTGATGGTATCTCGCTGATTGAGTTGATGTGCAATATACGGACACAGTGAAAGCAAAGCATTCCTAGCATAAAAAGATAACCATGCATATATTCAAGTTAATTAGATAAACATCCAAACCCTAAAGCATATAATGTCCTGCAGATTAATGTTAACTATGCGAATGAAGAACTAATGACATATATATAAGAACTAAACATATTAACATATAAGGTAACATACCTGTTTCTTCAAAAGTTTTGCAGGAGCAGTTAACTTCCACCATTCCACTTTGTTGTGTGAAGGTGACAATTTCAACTTTTGTATCATCTTCTTCTGGACTTACTTCATACTTTGTTGCCGATCCTAGGGTGAAAACTCTACATGATTTTGTTGCTTGTGCAATCTTGTATTCCTTCTCAAACTTATAGTACATTGATAATGTGTACTCTTGAGCTGCATGTTTGAGTAGTTTTGATCCATGTATAGCTGACTTTGGCACTGATTTTGAGCATTGATTTTCCTTCGCTATTTCCTTTGCCCTCCACCGATCAATAGTCTCATTAAAGATGGTTAAGAACCTGCTTAGTGTTGTCATTTTGCTGGCATTGAATGACAAAGCTTTGTTTGTGCTCTCACTTCGTTGTGATGAAAGAGTTTCCGCGGAGAAAAAGTCCTTGCTCATTGCAGGGCACCACTTATCTCTAATAGAATATAGCCTCTTGAACCATTCCTTGTCTTCAAGCTGAAAATTCTTGATCATATTGTTCCACGCCATTTCAAATTCTTCTTCTTTTTTACAGTATTTTAAACAATGGTCAAATGCTTCCTTGAAGGGACCATCCTTTTTTAATTCACCAAAATGACTGATGGCATTTTGTGTAATGTGCCACAAGCACAATCTATGCCTCGTGTTTGTGAAAACTTGTAAAATTTCAAAACAAGTTCATGTACAAACTTATGATCTAAAAGCAATTAAACACGAACTAAAATGTAAACTTTAAGTGTAATTGTTCCTTATTTTTTCCCCAATTATCAGTTTTTTTTATATTGACAATGATTACTGAAATTACATTAGATGTTGTGAACATATATAAGAACTATTAAATTAAATACTAATTGTAAGTATATAAACATATCAACCAATTATATACCAGATCAATCAAATTAAAGAATGGTTACCATTTCGATTGCTTTGGCCATGGCTGGATCTTGGTCTGTAAATATTGTTACTGGCTCTTTACCACCCATTGATTTTTTGAAAACATTAAGAAGCCATTCAAAAGTTGAAGCTTTTTCGTCAGCAATGAAAGCACATCCAAACATCACTATATTGCCGTGGTTGTTGATTCCGACTATTGGAGCACATATCAAGTTGTATTTGTTGGTCCTGTATGTTGACATATCACTTAACAAAGTTAGATCATGTTAACTCATTTTAGACTTTTGTGAATTATCAAGTTGAATTATATTACTTTTATTCATGTTTTTATACAGTAATGAATCTACATCGTGTGTATAACATACTACTTAATGTGTTCCAGATGTTACTTCATGTGTTTATATGTATTTTACAAAATATAAATCATACATGTATGTGGTGTCAAATACCATTAGATCGCCAAAGAGGGAGTATTCTTCCTTCATCATTGAGTCCCTCCAAAATAATGTTGTCAGCCTACCATTATCATCTAATTTAACTCTAAAGAAGAAATCTTCCTCTTCGGTACACTTCTGTGAGAGTCTTTCAATTACTTGTTGAGCATCGCCTCCTTCAATCTCCTTCATGCGCAACCTGTTCACGTAGTTTAGATGATCTTTAATCGTGTGTCCTAGATTCTGAATACCACCAGCTTCAAAAGCCATAAACTTGAATCCATGACTTGGTTTTAATCCTGCACCTTCCATTCCTTCTATAGTTTTCCCTTTTTCTTCGGTAATTCTCCTTTCACTTTTCTGCAAATACTGCCATTCGACTCGAGTGAAAGGATGATTGTGAGATGTCACATGATGCAAAACTTCATAGGCACCATTGATAAATTTAACCTGAATTCCAGCCTTGCATCCAGTTCTCGTAACCACATTTTTCTTTGTTTTTCTTCTTTTCTTCTCAGAGCCCTCTTCAATGACATTGTTATTGGAAGGTGTGTCGGGTGTTTCATTCTTCAATTTTGTGTTTCCCTGATTTGAGCAAACAAAATACTTCTCTAGGATGGTTCCGTCTTTTTTACTTCTTTGTGTTGAACATTGCACCCCAAATCCCAATGAATTTGACTGTTTTCTGTATAAATCATGGAACTCTGACAGTGTATTTGCTCTCAAACCTTTGAAGCAATCTGTGACATCAACTTTCGATAGGTCGCTTAAATTGGTGACAGAATCTGATCCTGTTGCAAAATTGCATTCTTTGTTCATACATGTACATCCAATGTTCATCATATTACCTCATGTGTTTTAGAAAATTGTAAAACACCTACATTTTCTTAAAAAAAATATCAGAATAACATCACGATACTTCATGTGTTTATGCAGCTACATAATTTGTTCATCATATTACCTCATATATTTTAGAAAATTTAAAAACATCAACATCTTCCCAACAATTTGTCTACAACCGAATTTCAGCCCTTGGGGAACTGTTTATTAGAATATGATTGCGTTATTTCATGTGTTCATGCAATTACATCCAATGTTTAATATATTACCTAATATGTTTCAGAAAATTGTAAAACACCAGCGTTTCTTCAGTACATGCACATAACTGAATACTATATCTGTCACAATAAAATTCAGAACAAATAAACATTACTTCATGTTTTCATGCAACTACTTCATGCGTTTAACTGTATATACGAAATCAAAACCTAACCTGGATGTAAACTAGTTGAATTTTCAGATTGAACACAATCGTTGGTTTCTCCTTCATACAGAACAATGCCACTGCGTTGAATTGTTTCGTCTTCCATAGTGTATACCAGCAACACCTTAGATTGTAGATTTCAATCCTTAAAACAAAGATTTTAAACTGTAAAACTAAGATCTTAAAATTCCATATCTCACCTTCTTTGATGTAGGAGATGTAGAAGATTTCTTTGATGTTTTCGTCGCAAAGTTGTCTCTGAATACGATTCCGGCGCAAATCCGATGTAAATCTGTCGCAAAATTGCAGACCTGATTTTGGAGATTGCAAGCTTCAACCTGAACTCAATCCGTTGTCAATTTGAAGCAAATCCGATGCAGACCTAAAAGCCTGAGGACAATCCGTTGATTTCAGAGGATTGATTGGCGATTTGCGACATTAACCAGATTTTATCGGATTGAATTGCATAGGGATTCAGATTCCTTGATTTTGGGGATTTTGTTTCCAAAATGTGGCAGTTGGTTATGAACCAGATTGGTTACCCGTTTCCCTTATAACCCGACTTTAGACCCATTTTCTTCAGCCCTAATTTTCTATATATTTGCAATCTGATCCCATTTTTTAGTTCCTCTCTTATTTATTGCAATTTGGTCCCCGGTCTCACCATTTCCTACGGTGAGACGGTCTCACCGGAGTTTTTCTCCTCAAGAAAAATGTGAGGTTTACCTGCACAATGGGCAATGAAGATGTTAATAATAAGGTGTAGGTTCTATGATCAATGTGAGGTTTGAAAGTGGAGATCAATTGTCCCCAAGACTTCATATCTTTTTTGTCTAATCTATTTTGATTTTTTTACATGACCAGCAAGTCTCTCTCTATATTCTAGTTGTTTTGTTTTTCAATTGTAGGATTAATCAACCAAACCAATCAACCCCCCCCCCCCCTATATATATGTATGTTTATACAATCTTATATGCACGAACCCTCAGAAAAATATATTTTCTCTAGTATTTACTTAATTCTAGCATAGGAAATCGTCCATGTTATAAATACTATATTTGAGAGTTACGGCGTAGACCTCCCACATTGGCATCTTTCTCACTCATTCCAATTTTGTAATGATGTTATTTATGTTATTGATGAGACGCTAGAAGCATGTGTTTCCTAATACATTTAACATATCTTTTAGTAGCTTTTGTATGGTAGATTTCTAGGTTTTGATAATTTTATATTAGAAGAGGTTTAATGGCCATTGTTAGTTTTCTTATCTAAATCCCTCATTTTGTAGCTTATTTAGATCTAGTGGACTCTATGTCCTTACAAGCATCTATATTCTATTTTGTGAGCTTATTTGTAGATTGCTCATAAGCATTTCAGGGTAGTTCAGTGAAGGCCATTTGCGAGAATGGTAGAAGATAGTTGAAGGACATTTGTCGGAATGGTAATAGATTGAAGGCCATGCGGTTAAACGTGGTAGTAGATGGGATGCGCCAAAGAAAAAGAGTTAAAGTCCGGAAGGAATTGTGTACATTTACACGACCCGTGTTGAACCAACGGCTGATGCGACTAACACTACAAGAAAAATAACCTATTACTTTTCCCCTTTTACCTTGGTTTTTTGGCTTAGGTCAAATAACCAAAGTTAAAAGTTCTCTTATCCCAGTTATTTTTATTTTCAAAGTAAATGATATTTTTTACCTCGGTTAAAAAATAACTGAGGTGAATAATATTTTTTTACCTTGGTTATTATATTAACCGAAGTAAAAGGTTAAAAAAACAAAGTAAATAATCTTACCGATTAGCGTGAGTCGTCGCATATGTTGTTTAAAATTGCCTCCCAAAATTGCACTATATGTCGTTTCACCGAACCGACATCGCAGTTATGTAAAAGATAAAACTTTTAGAGGTTAAAGTTGAAAAGGTTAAACTTTAAAAAATGAGGAAATATTATTTAAAATTTTAAAAAGGTGAATTTTGTTATGTTACGCTTGAAAATAGTGGAATAAGAGGCAAAACAAAACAAAACAAAAAATTTGACGGTGGTAGGAAAGAAGGAAAAATAGAAAGTCAGGGTCGTACGCATTTCCCCGTTTGGCATCTCTCTCCTCCCAATGTTCCATCATCACCATTAATTTAGTGAAATGTAAAAGAATGATTAAGCACTGCACTAGAATTCATGGTGTGCTACAACCACCCTAAAAATTCTCCCCTCTTTCGTACACATCTAGTACCCCCTTTAAAATCCTCCACATTCCACTCCACTTCAATCATACCAAAATGCTTCCTTCACGCAGTCACACTGTAAGTTCACATGAATATTTTTCTTGATTGATGTTTTTCTTTTCTCTTACATCAGTTAACTTTTAGATGTTAATTTTTTTAAAAAAAATGATTGACTTCGATCTTCAAAAGTATTTGTATGGTACGGTTGAAAATGGTTTTAAAATCATGCACAGATCAAATCGTACATACAATCAATTATATGTTGTTCAAATAAGGTAGTTAAATTATTATAAAAACAGTAGACATGAAAATATCCTTACAATTAGTACATAAATTCAAACAAAATTTTTTAAGTTCTAACAGAACAGAAATTGCAATAAACTCAATCAGCTCGAATTCCACCGTTTAAGAATTTGAGTGTGTGCGATTTTACTGTTTGTGTGTGCGACACTGTGTGCAATTTTGTGGGAGACTGGAAATTTTGACGCAACACCACTTCTTACTGCTATTTTTCACCTTACCAGCCTGATAACTGCCACAAGCGGTGGAATTGGCCGCCGGCCATGGCTTTGCCACCGCCAAACCTCCAAACAGAAACCCCCCCTGCCGCTAGTAAGAGCTTCCTCCAAGCTCTGAACGCTAAACCTTCTCCGCTATTCACCTCTTTACCCGACTCGCCTAATCTTCACCCTATCACAGAATACAAGGGCAAAATTGCTTTCATTCTCCCACCGGAGGAGGGCGAGGTCCGCTTTTAAGTCCATAGGTTTCAAATCAAAGTTCCAATTGGGATCTATGGATTACCGCCACGTGCTTATCAGATTTCAGGAGAGTGAAGACTATCAGAGATGTTGGATGAAGGGACAGTGGATGATTCAAGGCTCAATAATGAAAGTACAAAAATGGTCACCTGACTTCTCCCCTGTAGCTGAATCATCTATTGTTCCAGCCTGGGTAACAATCCATAAACTCCCTATTCATTTCTATAATACATCCGCAATCATTGGTATGAGCAGTCAGATTGGTAGGTTCCTTAAAATGGACACAGCTACTAGTGCACTGACTAGGCCATCTGCAATAAAAGTGTGTGTTGAGGTTGACCTTATGTCTCAGTTGCCATCTACTATAGTGGTTGGAATAGGTAGCAAAGTAGCTGAGTACCCTATTGAGTATGACGAAATGCCTTCATATTGTACTCAGTGTAGGATAATTGGTCATAATAATGCTATGTGTAATTTCTTGCACCCAGAGCTTAGGAAAAAGCACCTTCCGATCCCCAGAATAAATGGAAAAAAGGAAAACAAAGACACAGATCAGGTGGAACCCTTTCAAGCCTTAGATCCCCATCCTACACTGGTCTTAGATGTGGCAGAGTCCTCGGGTCTATCAGCTTCCCAGAAAGAAGTAGGGTGTTTGTTACAACAAAGTAAGACAGGTCTTCATCTGAAAAATAGTATGGTAAAAGCCTTCTCTGATATTAATAAGAAAAGAAACGGTTCCTTTTATTCTCTGGATGACATCTCTAAGCCTATTACAACCACAATTTGGAGAAAGAAAAAACACCCGATTGAGTCAGTACCCATCCAGGAATCCCAGACAACAGAAAAAACTATCAAGATTTCAAATGCCTTTCAGTACTTAGAAGCTTTAAATGAGGGAGATGATGAGGAGGAAGCAGCAAAGATATTCCATGAAACACTGGAATCTCAAGAAACAAATGACAAGATCACAGACGAAACAGAACTTCCCCCCTCAGAAGAAATCAGCCCCCATGACAGACT
The DNA here is from genome assembly GCA_037428765.1 of Rubia yunnanensis. NCBI lineage: Eukaryota > Viridiplantae > Streptophyta > Magnoliopsida > Gentianales > Rubiaceae > Rubia > Rubia yunnanensis. The sequence continues at coordinate 59,097,044 of CM075068.1, forward strand.
CACAAAGCTCTCCATTACTTTAGTAACAAATACACCTATCACTCCTGTTGCTGGCATCAACCATCATCCACTGTTCATCACAGATGCTGGGCGGACTCAGGGGCCGAATCTTCAACCCCAGCCAGTTCCTACAGTAGTAAACAAGGGAGCTCAATCCACAACTGATCAGAATACAAAGGTATTTCAAAGGGCACAGTCAAAGGTTAGCACACACAAACCAATACCTAATTCATGTTTAGATAAACTTAATAAGAATCAGGATAAGTAATCAAAGAATAGTAAAGCCACTGCTGTTAAAACAAGAAACCTTAGATCCTCACAGAAAGCAACCACCACCTGTTTTAAATGATTAAATGCAACATAATAGGAAACATGTTAGTTTGGAATGTTAGAGGCTACGGAACATCCTTGGTTAGATTAAAATATCTTATGTTGTCTCACAAGATTGCTATTCTCTGTTTGATAGAGCCTTGGCATGAAAAAAAGGAAATAAACACTCTGATGCATGAGCTAGGATTCAAAAATGCTCTTCCTGCTGAAAATGCTAAAATCTGGATCTTATGGAATCATGCTTTTAATGTAGTCAGCTTAAAAGAGTCAGATCAATTTCTTCAGGCTAGAATTACTGAAATTTACTCATCAGTCAGTTGGAACTGCTATTTTATATATGCTAGTGTAAATAGACAATCGAGGGAAGCTCTTTGGAATGATCTAAAAAACTCCCCTCCAGAACCTTCTATATACATTGGAGACTTTAATACTGTGGTCTCAGTATCTGAGTATAAAGGAAGGAAATCTCCCCCCACAAGAAGCATGAAAGATTTTAATGCCTTCATAAATAATCTGGACTTGCATGACATTCCCACTGTAGGAAATTCTCTTACATGGAGTAATAACAGATTCAGGAATAAATGTAAGGATCTTATGTTCCAGAGATTAGACAGGGGCATAAGCAATTTGGATTGGTTGGAACTCTTTCCAAACAGCTCAATTCAGGTACTAAATAGATTGACCTCTGACCACTCTCCATTATTGCTGTCCATTCAATCTTCTGAAGAAATGGTTCCTAGGCCTTTCAGATACCAAGAAATGTGGACATATAGACAAGACTTCCACAATTTAGTGGAAAAAAACTGGAATTTACCGTCCACCTCTAGAGGAATGTACAGATTAGTGCATAAGCTTAAAAGACTTAAGATTGACATTAAAGTTTGGAACATAAATACTTTTGGAAATGTCAATCAAAACCTGGTCGAAGATGAAGCAAAAGTCAGTGATCTAGAAATAAAATTTCAACAGTCCCAAACAGAGTCTGACTTAGCTGATCTCAATAAGCACAAAGCCTTACTTCTCAGATCCCAGACAGGAAAAAACATTTTCTTAAAATAGAAGGCAAGATTAAATTGGCTTAAACAGGGGGATGCAAATACCATTTATTTTCACCACACCATCAAGGAAAGGAGAGCTAGATCTAAAATCAGTAAAATCAAAGATGGAAATGGGACTTGGATTACTGACCCACAGCTGATTAAAGATGAAGGAGTTAGATTTTTTAAGGAACTTCTTAATGAGGAGGCTCCTCAAAAAACTGGAACTTATCTGAAAAAAGTTTTAGGGGAAATTCCCTCTCTGATTAAGGAACAACAAAATCAACTCCTGGTTGAATCTTTCAATATACAGGAATTGGAATTTGCTGTCTTTGACTTAAATAAAGCAGGTGCTCTGGGATCTGATGGTTTCTCTGGTCATTTCTTCACATTTTTCTGGGAAACTATTAAAGATGACCTTCTGGAGGCAGCAAATGATTTTATAAGTGGAGGCATAATTCCTAAGGCCATCACAAGCACCTGGCTCACTTTAATTCCCAAAAAAACAATTCCAATTTCTTTCTCAGATTTCAGACCTATTAGTTTATCCAATTTTGTCAATAAAGTCTTCTAAAAAATGCTTATGGAAAGGATTAAACCTCTAATGCACAACCTAATCTCTCCAGAGCAAAGTGCATTCATTAAAGGAAGGGAAATCACTGATAATATCCTCCTAATGCAAGAGATGACCAGGATGTTGTCCAGAAAATCAAAAGTTCCTAACTTAATAGTTAAACTAGATATGCAAAAGGCTTTTGATAGAGTTTCATGGCCATTCCTGAATTCCATTCTTCTTCATTTTGGCTTTCACGGGAAATTTGTCAAACTCATTATGCACAACATATCTGCTGCAAATTTTTCTGTTTTAATTAATGGAGCTACTGCAGGTTTTTTTTTGCATCATCTAGAGGCATTAAACAAGGCGATCCTCTTTCACCATTTCTCTATAATTTGCTTTCTGAAGCTTTTTCCAGAGGATTAAAGAAACTTTTTAGCACAGGGTACCTTCAAAATTTTTCTCTGCCTCAGACTTGTGCTCCGGTCTCACATTTAATGTATGCTGATGACACAACAGTTTTCTTGAATACTAACCCTAGAAACATGAAGAGGTTCAAAAAGTTCCTGATTGCTTATGAACAAACCTCAGGACAACAGGTCAATTTCTCAAAATTGGATTTTTATGTACCCCACAGAACCACCCTTTCTACTGTTAACTTTGTTAAAAGGATTCTGGGGATGGAAAAAGGATCTTTCCCATTTAAATATCTGGGAGTTCCTATATTTTCTGGTAGAAATCTACAGGTACACTACCAACCACTACTGGAAAGAATGGATAAATCAATCCATAATTGGAAGAACATATGGCTCTCTACTGCAGGTAAAATTATTCTGATAAATCACTGTCTTCTCTCAATTCCAACTCATATTTTTGCTGTTTTGAGTCCTCCAAAAATAGTTTTTTAAAAAAATGGGGAAAATGGCCTCTAGTTTGTTTTGGGGGTATTCGGATAATTGGGAAAAGAAAAACTGGAGGTCTTGGAAAAGATGAGTGTACCTGTCGAAGAAAATGGGATAGGTTTTAGGGATTTAAAGGCAACTGTTGATGCTTTTTCATGTAAATTGTGGTGGAAACTGCAACTCAACTCCACGCAATGGACCTCTCTCTTATGGTCACTCCCAAAGTCTTACAAAACCTCTCATACGTGGTCCAGAATATGTGCTATTACAGATAAAGCTAATAGCAACTCCAGAGTAATACATGGAATCGGTGATTGCTCATTTTGGAATGCTAACTGGACTGGAGAAGGAGCTTTATTTTATAAATGGCCTCAAGGAAGAGACATCCCCTTTGTGGACATCTCACTTAGGTCATTTATTAACAACAAAGCATCTATCCTTCCTCAACTGGAGCCATTTTTGGCGACCAATATGTGTTCTATTTTGCAGGAAGCTAAATTGGAATATATACATAAGGATAGGCTCATCTGGATGCCAGCTACAAATGGAATTTTCTCCATCAAGTCAACATACAAAATTCTCAGACAGAGAAAGCCGAAGATCCTCCATTTTCAAAAGGTATGGTCCCCCTTCATTCCCAAAAAAAAGTGTCAGTTCTTCTATGGAGAGCCCTGAATGGATTACTTCGTTTTGACAACATTTTAAGAAGGTTAGGTTTCTATTTAGCATCCAAATGCCCTCTGTTTTAGAATCACAGTGACTCTTTAGATCACTTTTTCAACTGTTGCACCTCATCTACTGCTGTATGGAATTGTGTAACTAATTTTTTAAAGATCCAACACAACTCTTTTCCAACCTTGAAGAGCAGAGTTGAATTCTATCTCTCTTTTAAGGCAGAATCCAGTATTCAGTCTAATATCACCATTGCTGCTCTTCTTGTAACAATCTGGATTCTATGGATTAGAAGGAATAAAATCTTGTTTGATAATGATTCCTTCTCCCAAGAAGCTTGTATCCATGAAATAAAAGGCATGATCTATCAAATTTTCTCAGTGAATCATTTGATAGGTAATCTAGACAAGAACAGATATTGGACACATGCTAACATTATTCCTCACATTCAACAAAAGAAAAGGAAATCTTTTACAGCAGTGAAATGGCATAAACCCCTTACCGGTTACAAGATAAATACAGATGCAACATGGATTACAGGGGGTTTTTCTGCTCTAGCTGTGATAGTTAGGAATTGTGAGGGGAAAGTGGTTAAAATGAGGGTAAAATCTTTTCATTCCCCATCACCTTTACAGGCAGAATTGATAGCCATCCAAAGTGGATATGAGTTATGTTCAGAATTGGATTTAAACGGATGTGAGGTGGAATCAGACTGTTTAGTGGCAGTACAAGGTATTCAAAACCCAAATACCTCACCCTGGAGGACTTTCTCTATTTGCCAATCTCTGAATTTAAAACATCATATACACCCAATCCAACACATTCCTAGAGAGGCTAACAATGCAGTGGATTTCCTTGCCAAATTTGCTTTAAATAATAACTTAAATGGGGACCTAGAACTGAATTTAGCCCCTCATTTTCTTAAGGGACTCCTTTATCTAGATAGATGTGGAATCCCTTGGATTAGAGAAGTTACCTGATAATATGCTGCATATGACCTTCTCATAGGATAGATACTGCTGATGTGTTTGTGCAATTTGTCAGGTTCTCATCCACTCTACATGGGGTGGAGTTTTGTCCATTTGGAATCGCAACTATCATATCGAGGGGACTTCCGAGTGTTCGAGGGGATTCTCATGGCTAGACGGGACTTTCGAGTGCTCGAGGGAACTCTCGTGTATTTGAGGAAACTACCGTGTGCTCGAGGTGACTCTCGTGTGCTCGAAGGGACAATCGCATGCTCGAGGGAATACAGACTGCTCAATGGGATCTTCGACTGCTCGAAGGGAATTCCAATCGAGTGCTCGAGGGAACAATCATGTGCTCGAGGTGGCATTCGAGTGCTCGAGGTGGCATTCGAGTGCTCGAGGTGGCATTCGAGTGCTCGAGGTGGCATTCGTGTGCTCGAGGGGACTATCTCACGCTTTTTTTTATTATTAAACCACCCCTTATAGTAAGGAGGGAGGGTTGTTTATGGGCTACCCCAGACCCGAAAAAGAAAAATGAGCACGAAGAGGGAGCATAGCTCAGTTTAATACAAGCATGACCAAAGCGAAATAACTTGCTTCCAAAAGTAACAGTGATGAGTGCCACACACGGCTCTCCTCGCAAATTAGTAGTTAGGGTGGTTGTTCCCGTTTTAAGGTGATATGGGAAGGGATGCAGTTTAGCGAATCGTAAGTACGAAAATCAACTTAGCATCCAATGTATATCAGCCTTAAACCAGGAACACACAAACCACTAACCATATAAGCAAAAGAATGGTAAGCTATTCTAGTCCTATGTACTGATCAAAAAAGACTTATGCAGTGGTCAAAACCGAATATGAGATTAGTGCACCAGTGAGATGAGGACCCTGTAGATGCTGCTCAAGCTGTGATTGCAATAATCATGGAGGATGATGGATTCTGATTGTGGGAAGATTAAGATTGTCTCCTGCTATTGCTTGTTTTAGAGGAATATGAGCATCCTGTACTGAGATCTGGCCCCTAAATTCATTATGATCCAGTAAGCTTCTTGCCAGGGAGGCCAATAGATGAGCCACCTGATTCTGCTCCCTGTACGCATGAGTAAAAGAGATGTGTCTAGCTGCAGTGAGTTCCTTAATCTGCCAAATGAGTCTCTGGATATTCCAAGGCACCTGATTTGAACCATTTAAAATCTGGACACCCTACAAAGAGTCCATTTCTACAATCAAGGGAAACAAGTTAAGTGAAATACATGTTTGGATCCCAGTGAGGGAGACCCTTAGCTCAGCAGTTAAGGGATCATATATCTGTTCCATTTTCTCCATTCCCATAAAGAGAATCTTGCCTGATGTGTCTCTGATAACAGTTCCTCCTGCAGCAAAATTTAGCTGAGGGCAGTGTGCATCTGAGTTCATTTTGTAGCCAATATCTGGAGGGTTCCATTTGTAAGATTTGATCATCCTTGGTTTAGGAACTTTAGAGCTAGTGAAAATTCCTATGGCTTTTAAATGAGAGCAATCAGGATGTTGAGTGATAGGATTTAGGGAGAATATAGACACAACCATGTTCTTAATCTGTAGGATTGTGGACATTAGCACAATTGGTTTAGAATCATAGAGAAAACTGCATCTATCCTTCCATAGAAACCAGATTAGTAAGTTTGGCATAATATGACATGCACTGTTCTTTGATTTTGAAAATTTTGAGATTGTCCAGAACCATGATAATGCATGAAAGATATGGTCAAAATGTCTATAGGGGATTTCTAAGATTGTGAAGAGCCATTTCCAGAGTTCAGATGCTAGTTGGCAGTGTAAGAAGTAGTGAGTTAGTGAATCTTCATTTTGACAGCAGATGCATTTAGAAACAACATGAATGCCCATCTTCCTAAGTTTTTCATCAAATGGCAGATAGTAATTAACCAATTTCCAAACAAAAACAGATATCTTAGGAGGAACCAAAGGATTCCAAATCTGTTTCATTGATCTAATCTCTGAACGTTTATTGGAAATTGATTTGAAAGTTGATGATATTGTGAACTTACCTGTAGAGGATGGAGTCCAAACCATATGATCTTCCCTGTCAAAAAGAGGAAAAGGTGCTGACAAGGAGTGAAGCAACTCTAGATTAAAGCCATCCATTAGCTGAGGCATGAAGAGGTTCTTGTTCTCCTGAAACTGAGCAATTGTGAGTGTAGGGAATGGGATATCAGAGTCTGCCTCCCACTGTTCTGAGAGGAACCCTGACCCTCTCCAGTTGCTGTTCCAAAAATTGGAGGTACCTTTTCCCACTTGTATTCTAGAAAGGTTCTCAGCTATACTAGTTATAGCTTTGACTCTTTTCCAAGAGTCTGATTGTCTAGCTGAGGGTGGTAAGGACCAAATGAATCTTGTCCATAAAGTGGATCCAATCTGAAGTTTCCAGTAGAGCTTTAGAGAAAAACTATCAATTACAGTATGAAAGCATCTAAATCCAAATCCATTTTGGGATAAAGGATAACATAAATCCGGCCAAGCTTTCCAATGTCTTTTTTCCCCTTGGTCTGAATTCCCCCAAATAAAGTTACTGCACATTTTTTCCATCATTTCAATCATGTGTTTGGTAGGGGACATGACACACCAAACATGCTGAGGGATATAGGCAATAACATGTTTCACTAAAATAATCCTACCAGCCATATTCAACCACTTGTTGTTCCATTTCAGAATTCAGCCACTTAGTTTTTCAATGAGAGGCTGAAAGTAAGCATTAAGCTTTCTCCCTTTGAAAATAGTTACTCCTAAATAAGTGAAAGGAAAGAAACCTTGTGACATGAGAGTAATGCTTCTAATCATCCCGGTTCTTGCAACACTAGTTTTATTTCCCACATAAAAAGCACTCTTAGTAAAATTGACTAACTGACCAGAGGCAAGTTGATAGTGCTTTAAGAATAGAACTAGGTTTTTTAGGGACTTCTTAGTTGCCTTAATGAAGATGACAGTGTCATCTGCATAAGACAAATGAGAGATCTCCAAAGAACCCCGGGGAACTACAAATCTGTCAATGAAACCTAAGTGAAACATGTTTTTTAGCCCCCTATTTAGAAGCTCAGTAATGAAGTTAAACAGAATAGGGGAAAGGGGGTCCCCCTGTTTGAGCCCCCTTGTAGCCTTAAAAAATCCATATGGAACTCCATTGATTAAGACAGAAAACCAGGCAGCTTGAATATTTCTAAGTATCAGTGAGACAATGTGTCCATGAAAACCATATTTCAATAGGAGAGAGTTTAACATAGGCCATGATACTCTGTCAAAAGCTTTAGATATATCAAGTTTGAATATAGCATTTAAGCTCTGTCCCTGTTTATCTAAAAGCCTAACCAGCTCCTGCATTATCAAAATGTTATCTGATATTTCTCTTCCCTCTATGAATGCAGACTGCTCCTCTGATATACATTTATGACTCAGCAGCTTTAGTCTCTCACTCAGTATTTTCGACAAGATTTTGTTAGAAAAATTAGAGAGGCTTATGGGCCTATATTCAGAGAAAGATGTAGGGGTCTGAACTTTGGGAATGAGAGCAATCAGTGTGCTTGAAAAAGATTTTGGCACAGGAACCCCACACTGAAAATCCTTAACTGCAGCTAGTAAGTCAGTTTTTATAATGTCCCAGCAATTCCTATAAAATTTTCCATTAAATCCATCTGGACCAGGTGCACTATGTTCTCCTAAATCAAAAACTGCCTTCTTTAATTCATCCATTTCCACCAGTTTGAGTAGTGAAATATTATCTTCCTCTGTAATGGAGGATGGGATATATCTCAGAGAGTGGAGGTGATCTTGGCCAGAGAGATCAAAGTTGTCATCAGAGAGAAGGTTTTTGTAAAAAGACACAGCAGCCACACCAATACTATCCTGATCATTACACCACTGGCTGTTATCAATTTTTATTTTATTGATCCTAAGTCTAGCATATTTATCTCTGACTGAGTGATGGAAAAATTTGGTGTTTTTGTCACCATTTTCTAACCAATTGTTCCTAGCTTTTTGTTTCCAGAAACATTGCTCCTTCTGCAGAACTTTTGATAGTTCAGCATTAATTTGTGATAAACAAAGAAAATCAGATGGATCAGCAGATATGTCATATTTCTTTTCCAAATCCATTATATCTGATTCCATTGATTTGATCTTATCAAAAATATTTCCAAAGTGTTGTTTATTCCAGTTCTTTAGGTGCCCTTTAAGTCTAGATAGTTTAAGTGAGAAACCTAGCATACCCTGAGAATCGATGGGAATCCTCCAGTTATTTTCCACCTCAGGTAAAAATGTTGGGTCTAGTGTCCACATATTTTGAAATTTAAATGCTTTTGGGTATGATTTCTCAGAAATATTGGCATCTAAGACTAGTGGGGAATGGTCAGAAGGAAGCCTACCTAAAATCTGAATGGAGGAGTTTGGGAATTTGGTAAACCAGGCTGAGTTTGCAATAGATCTATCCAATCTTTTAGCTACCTTATGTTCCAACTTCCTACCATTAGTCCATGTAAACAGATTACCCATTGTTGTAATGTCATTCAGGTTATTAGAATTAAGAAAAGCATCAAAATCATTTATGCAGTTTATATCAGGAGATGATTTACCTCTATATTCACTAATATACCTGATGACATTAAAATCCCCAGTAAGTAGACATGGAAGAGAGGTCCTAGTTAAGCCGTTTTCAATATCATTGAACATTTTTGACCTCTCTATTCTATCATGGAATCCATAAATAGCATACAGATGAAATTCAATATCATGGATAACATGAGATACAGATATCAAAGAGAATTGCTCATGGACTTGGATCATAGAGGCAGTAAAGTCATCTTTGAACATTATCCAGGTCCTTGAGTCCAGGGAGGAAAAAGCACATTGAAAACCTAGCTCATTTTTGAAGTGACCTAGTTTTCCAATTTGCTGTTTAGTTTCTACTATGACCAGTATTGAGATACTATGGATTCTGACAATTGATTTAAGCCTCAATAATGATTTCTGTATTCCCCTAGCATTCCAAGTTAAAAGCTTAATATTCATTTTTTACCTTGGGATCTAGTTTTGGCACGAGAGGATATTGAAGTGGAAACAATATTAGGTTCTTGGAAAAAGGTTCTAATATTGTCATGCATAATAGCAAGCTTCCCAGGATCATGCCTAGGATCATGTGATTTCAGGTGATCAGTGGGACTAGGATCTGTAGGTGATGAGAGTATACCTGATGAGGTATCATGTAATATGGTGGCTGATGTGTCAGAATCCCCCTCTAGTTTTTTCTGTTTGTGCTGGGAGTTGGTAGCTTGATCACCTTGCTTGTCTTGCTTTGGTAGAGGTAGATCAGTGGTTGTGATTGGGGTTTCCATATCTTGGTCCTGAGTTCCATCAGTGGCTTGTTGTTGTGGTTGTGATACTAAGTCATGCTCGGCCCCAGGAGCTGCAGGATCTTGTTGTTGCCCTCCTTATCCTCTTGTAATGTCTGCACTTCTTGTATTTCTTGCAAATCCATGGCCTCCTGAAGTTTTGAGAATTTAGAGGAGAGAGTCAGTTGGAATTCTTTAAATTGTTGAGAGACAATAGTTCGATTAAAATCAAGGGAAGCAGGAGTCTTAGTCTGTGTGAAGGAGTGCATAAGATCATCAGTAGATGTCCAATTCGAGTGATTTCTGTTTGTCTTGCTTTTCACTGGCACCCACTGCATTGAGGATGGGATATTGTACGGGGTGACCAGATCAGGAATCTTCTTAGCCAGTGTGACAATTTGTTGATCTTCCAGAGGGGTGTCCACCACATCAATTATTTCTATCATTTCTGGGGCATCTTGGGCACTGGCCACTTCCTCCTGAATGATTGGCAACTTGCCAATCTGTTTTGCAGTAAGAGTGACAGAAGGTGAGGTAGCTAAAGGGTTTTCACCAGTTTTGGGGATGGTCTTAGGGGCCAGAGTATAGGATTTGGTACCCTCTTTGGTATTATGAGACTGTGAGGTACCCAAGAGAGGTGCTTGATTATGAATATGATGTGATGGTAGAGCTGAAGCCTGTTTTGGATGAGCTTGGGCTTTAGATTGCTTAGGCTTATCACACTCACCATATCTGTGACCTATTTTGGAGCATTTAGTACAATAGAATGGATGATCCTCATAAGACACAGTGTACCATCTGCTATCAGTTTTTGAACCCAGCCTGATTCTATCAGGAAAAGGTCCAGTGAGGTCCATTTCTACACAGATCCTAATTGTTGATGGTCTGGTATGGTTCAGGGTTGGAGGATCAGCAAAGATCAAGTTTCCTAACCTACTTGCTATCAGCGGGATATAATCATAGTCCAAACAGTAGGCAAGAGGGGATTCTATAGATAACCAGATAGGAACAAAAGGGGGTTCTTCATTGACATCAAAAGATTTTGTCCATTTTAATACCTTCATTGTAGAACCTCCTATGTTCCAGTTACCTTTAATCCAGCATCTCTGTATATCCTCATCAAGCTCAAATTTGATGAAGATATGATTCCTATCCAGAGCTGTGATTATGGCTTCCCCAATGAAACCGATGCGCTTGAATTGGTGCCGGATGAAGTTAAGTGCCGGGCGACCTCCTTGAAATTTCCCGACCAAATGCTTGCTCCATGGTTCAGATAAAACGTCTATGTCCGAGTCATCCAGGAGGACCGCAATCTCGCCTTTGTATTCGGTAATCGGGTTGAGGATGAGATTTCTAGACTTTAGTGGTTTATTTTGTTTGGGGTTTAGAACATCTCTATACGATCGATCGAGGTTGGGGGATATTAGCTGTGTAGGTTGGGTTGAAGCCCCACCACCAGGGGGTGGTAGCGCCGCCATACGGCGGGCAGGGATGCGGTAGTTCACCGGGAAAGAGTGGGAGGTAACCGTTGGAACTGTTCAGAGAGAGAAGATTAACCGTTCAGCACTAAAATCCACGACTATCTCACGCTCGAAGGAACAATCTTACGCACGAGGGGACTACAAACTGTTCGATGGGACCATCGATTGATCGACAGGATCATCGACTGCTCGATGGGATCTTCGACTGCTCGAAGGGACCCCCGTGTTCTCAAGGTGACTCCCGTGTGCTGGAGGTGACTTTCATCTCACGCACGAGGGGACAATCTCACGCAAGAGGGGACTACAAACTGCTCGACGGGATCTTCGACTGCTAGACTGGATCATCGACTGCTCGAAGGGATCTTCGATGGCTCGAAGGGATCTGCGACTGCTCGAAGGGACCTCCTTGTTCTCGACATGCATACTAGCACATTTCTTTTGACAGTTTTCACCCATGGATCTCACCGACGGGTAGTTGCTTGGATAAAGTAATGAAATAACACTTGATGTGGAGTTTCTTTACTTTGGAATTGCAACTACCTCCTTTACTTTCTGCACATACATAGACTCATAGATAGTAGTAACTGATCTTTTGGAGGCAATGCTGTTGCCTTTTGTAAAAACTTACTTCATCATTCTAGTTCGCTCATCTTGGCTTGGGGTACCAATATATTAACCCTCACCCTCGGGTGTTTTCACGGGAAAAAAAAACTCAATCAGCTCGCATTTTGATGACCTTGAAGACAATCGGCCCCCTAGCTTCTATGACCTCGAAAGAATAAGATGTTCCCAATGCGTAGGCATTTCTGGAAAAGAACTTCTCATAACTCTTTGGGGACAGGGCCTTGATCTTTCCACCCCCCCTCCCCACTAGTAGTTCATGCACCACTCTCTCCCACAAGACCTCAGCACAACGAGGGGTTTTGTCATTCGGCATGAGTGGTACAATGTCCCTAGGGATGTACCAAGTCACAAAAAAAATTGAATAGAAATATATATGCAATTAACAACAAATAATATTAATTTAAAATGCCTTACCAAAGTTGGGGTTTACCCAAAGTTCTGCTGTTTTGAAGTGCAGTGGAAATGTGGGCTATTAACAGCCATTTTATGTTATTCAAGGTCGAACACAAGAGGCTCTGGGTTGATCCGTTGTGCGGAGAACTGTATGTAAACAAATGATGACATTGAACACTATCGGCCTAGAACTATCTAACAGCTCAAAGTAGAGTGTGTTCCCAAACCCTCAGTTCCTCTTCCTCTGCATCAAGAAACTCGCTTAAACCCTTTGTGGTCAAAGTCTTGAGCCTCCTATTCCCCGGGTAGTGCATGTGATTCTTCCTCCCGCTGAACCTCAAGCAACTAGCGTCTTGACATTTGGTAGGAGTTCTACGATCAGGCTTGGGACACACTAAGTTATAATTAGAAAACCATGGTTATTATATATGAAAGTAATCTAGAGAAAATGTTAATTGAAAATAAAATACATGTTTAATGGGGAGGACTTACCAAAATTGGAATTGAACGAAGTTCATTCAGGTCAAAGTACGGACAAAATGTGGAATGACATCATCGAATAAAGTCCGCACACGGCCCTCATCTGAATCGCTATAGATCTGCACTGGTCAATGAAATTATTACAAATTAAATTAGAATATAAGTAATCAAGTACAAGGAATTTAAGTAGTAATCTAAACAGAAAGTTGTTCACCTCAATTGGGGAATGATTATTCAAACTTTCATTATTAGCCATGATTCCTGATATTCATATTGTCATGGATGATATATACAATGATAGATAAAACTAGGTTCGATAGCAATCGATTCAATTAATCTTTTAAGATGGCCAGGTGTCGCACATACATGTCGGTAGAAAATAATGGCATGACCGAGATGTATGAGAACGTCGCACACCTCTCGGTAGAACTGATTGGTTAACCAAGAAGGATACGACATCTCAGACATAAAATAAAATAACAAATATGAATGAGCGATATTTCTCCCCTCTCGGTAGAACCAATTGGTTAGCCGAGAAGGGTGCAACGTCTCATATGTGAAAGACATTACAAATATAATGAGCGACGTCGCAAAACGATTGCACCAAAGGAAGGCGGATTGAAGGGCCAATGGCATCACATTCAAACCTAGCTGATACATTAACAACAATAGAAAACCAGAGAAATTATAGCTCTTAAACCAAAAAATGGGCCAAAATTGGGGGAGAACATAAAAATGAAATGTGTACACCCTAGAACCCTAATCTATGGGAACTTCAAAAAACAAATAGAACACATTCACACACCATATACACAACAATTTGAAGGAAAAATACAAAAATGAAAGTAATCTCAAGAATCTAGAAACCAAACCTTTGAGAAGAGTGGTTAGGGGACTGTTAAAATTTGAGGGAAAGTTAAATGTTTGAAGTGGTTTATGAGGTGGGCTCCATATATATAGTCGTTTGGAACCCTTGTGAATTCTGCCTCAGCATGTGGGATATCGCACTTGAATCTCCGTTACCGACATATGACTGATGGATGACCGACGTCGGCTAACCTGAATGTGTGTCTCACTATTTCAGCCCACTAGCATAGCAAATGGGCCTGTGTTTGACCAAAGAAAATATAATTGACCTTATTAACGGTTATTAGTATATTAGAAACTACTAATTGAAATTTATAAATGTTCATGTACTTTATTAACGTCACGTTTGATTGGAATTGATTTTAGCACAACCGGTGAACTTTTTAGTTTGTACACTTAGGTTCCTCTAAGAGGGTGGGAGAGGTCGAAATGCAAAATTGGAGATACCCAAGTATCTAAATCTCATTGTCACAATCATGTTATTCTGATTTAGGCATCAACAAACTGGGGTATTCGTCCCTCATTTTTATTAGTATTCCATTAATACCCTTACGATCACCGTTATTAGAATGTAATTTTCACCACATGGAATCACACAAAATTCCATATTCTTGATTTTTTTAGGAATTAAAAAGATAATGAAATTATGTCTATCAATTTTTAAAAAGTTCTAATACGTGGTCTAGAGTAAATTGTAGATGATTACCTATAAGTATGCAAGGGTTAATCGGAAGATCTTGTGGAAGTCTATGTGGGATCATGCCCGTTTCTCTATCCTTTGGGGGATTATAAGTTTGACTGGGGATGGAAAAGGTCGCTTTCAAGATGATTGAAATTGATTTTGCGACTACCAATGAACTTTTAAATTTTTGCACTTGGATATCTCCAACAAAGTAGGAGAAGTCGAGATGCAAAATTGGAGATACCCTTATCGAAATCACATTGTGATCTGCTTCATTATACATGCATTAACCATTGCATTTGTCATACTTTTTAGCTAGTTCTATTTGGTGGATTGCTAGTATTAGTTGAGTTTATGTGACAAGGGGTTTAGACGGCCATTTTGGTTTTCTTGTCTAATTCCCGCATTTTGTAGATTTAATTGGTACTGATGGACATTTTGTATCCACGGGCTCCTTGATCTTCCTTGTGATCATCTTTAGTAGGTTTCCCGTGGGTACTTTTTGTTTAAATTCTATGTGAAGGCCATTTGTAAGGGTGGTAGAAGATATTGAAGGTCGTTCGCAAGGATGTTAGTAGAGACGAAGGCCATTCACACTATAATGGTAGTAGACGAAGGCCATGAGAAACAATTAATGGTAGAAGTATATTGACACCAAAAATAGGCAGCAACGGAGTTCAAAGTGGATAATTCAAGAGGATGATAAGGTAGTGGAGACTACCAAAGCGCACTTCAAAGAGAAGGAGATTGTGGTCAAGGAAGCATCATCCAAGGAACTTCCACCGCCAAAGGCACAAGTCACCACCACCACCATTTCCAAATGCTTTGAGGGGACGACCAAAGGTGATTACCGATGATGCAAGCATTTGAAAAGTCTTCAAAAAGGTTGAGGTAAGCATCCCTATCTTGGAACTAATTGAGAATGTGCCATCATATGCCATCATATGCTAAAGGTCGATATGTTTTCTATTCCTATCTCTTTAGGTGGTAAACTTGTGGAACATGCCATGATAGATCAAGGTGAATCCATTAATGTTATCCCATTTAGTTTATATGAACGCCTAGAAATAGGTGAGCTTAGGGATATGACAAGCGCGGGCGGTCGTCGCGCCCGCGCGCCAAAAGATAATTTATAAGCCCTAAATGCTTACTTTCTACAACTAGGTAGATAGTGGCAAATCGGGGTCGTCCAAAGAGAAGAGGGATCTTCCTAAGCGTCTAAGCACACAATGGTTGATACTAGGCTAGGAGTAAATATATATACACACACTTAAAAGCAAGTAAAAGGGGGGGGGGGGTTGGTTGGTTGGTTTCCTAAGTTAACAAAGATAAAAAGACGAGATAACTAGCAAGGTCAAGTGACTATGCTAATCATCAAACGAAACTAAAGAAAATGGGTTTTAAACTACAAAGATAAAATGCCTTGGGGGCAACGGATATCCACTTCCACATCTAATGTAGTTCATCGAATCATTCACACATTCCATCATATAGCATTCATGACTCAACATTCACTTACCCATCTAGCAAGTACCACAACACACACATCACAAGGAGTTCTAAGTTCATGCTCATAGATCTTCATGCAAAGGCGCTACGGAATTCATCACGTTCCTACACCTGAACAATTCAACCACACAAGCACTACCTATGCTCAAACAACTCATGGCACACATGCAGTGAAACAAACCGTCAAGAATACATAAACGCCAAATAACAAATGCTTCAAGAATGAATTTAAATCATCTATTCAATACTTCAACTACTTGTCGTGGAGACTAAACTCCTATCCTTCTTAGTTCGTAGTTTGCGAGAGTGAGTTCGACATCTCTCGTCAAACCTCACCAATGACTCCCGAGTCGCGACCACGACTCAAGGTGTCATTGGTGGAATTTAGCACGAAGAACCAACAAACTTGGCAATGCCTATGACCACTACACCGTGACTAAGCATTAAACCAATTCATGCAATTACACGAGATTGGATGAACGTGCAACGCACATTCATCCACGAGCATATGACTCTCTCGTTTGCTACACAAACGAACATGACGAAGAGTTCGACATCAATCACATCGTCTAGCACATTGTCAACACACTAACACAATCAAAAGCTCTTAATCATACTCTCACATTACTAACAAGAACATGGGGGGAAATTAACCCAAATCCCCCAAACCCTAGCTAGCAATTGATCCAAGCATTTCATATCATCAAGCTCTCAACAACATTAATAGAATCAACAATTAACATTCAAAGCACAATAAAAGCACAATAGCAAAAACACCAAATAGATAGATAGAAATGGTTCTTGCTACATAGAAGTGGAAGCTTCAATCCATAGCTCCCAAGTACAAGAACTACTCTAGAACAACAAAAGACATAATTAAACTAAGAAAAACAAAGAAAAGAAAGAAGAGAAAAACCTAGAGTTGGAGCCCTAAAACCAGAGAGAAAAACGGGCTGGAAAAGCTGGAGAAGAAGAAGAAAGAGAGTAGTATTTATAGTGCAAAGAAGATAAAGTTGATTTCTGGCCGCCCGTTGGTCGCGACTCACGACGAGTTTCGTCGCGACTCGCGACGGTGCCCCGATGGTCGCGATGGTGTCGCGACGGGGTCGCGACGGGGTCGCGACGGGAGCCAGAGTTTTGCATTGTTTCTTTGTCTTCTTCATAGCCATCCCTCTCAATCTTCAAGTCTTCAACGGCTCCAAAAATGGTCTTCAACGGCCTCCGGTCTTCATGTCTTCGAAGTGAGTATCCAAAAGTCTTCGAAAGTATAGTCTTCAATGTCTTCCGGTCTTCGTTGCTTCCGTGTTCTTCCCTTGTCACACAAAATCCACTTAGAAGAGGTAAAAGAGTACAAAGTTGCTTTTGCCTCTCCTAAGTGAATTTCAAGGTAAAACACAAGCTCTCGATAATAAAAGAGCACAAAAGTGATCCTAAATACTACTAAATAAAGCATATAAAATGGACACATCAAACCTCCCCACACTTAAACCTTACTCGCCCTCGAGTAAGAAAAGATTCAAGCATACGGAGGAAATGGCATATCCACATCCTAAAACCCCTAAAATAACCACACAAAATGGACACATCAAATATCCCCACACTTAGACCTTACTCGCCCTCGAGTAAGAAAAGAACCAAGCACACGGAGTAAATGATATATCCAAAACCTAAACTAATCCCCCAATCAAAGCCTCACAAAAACTCTCAATATCAAAAATCCCAAAATAAAAGCTCACATGAGAATTTTTTTTTCACACACACATCCCCAATCCTAGATCTAACCAAACCTACCACTTATCAATTCACTACCCATAAAAATATTTCACAGCCCAGAATTGATATTCCCAGAATCCAATGACACAAAATGAAGCTAAAACCATAGAGGAAGTTTTAAACACATGCTTCACCTAATGCCAATATATCAACCAAAAGCGAAGTGGAAAGAGATAAGGAATTTCATAACCACACTTCGTTTCCTAACCCGCTAAGCTACCCAATCCCAAGAGGTCTATAGATGTTGAGCTACCCGATCCATCCGTGTGACAACCGCAACCTTATGACTCCAACGCCGGCAAATGAGTGAAATCATATCATTTTTCAATTTCTCTCAATTTCTCTCATTTTGCCTAGGAGCTCTTTCGAGTTTTCATCCTAGCCACACATCATGTTTTTTTTTATTAGCTCACATCTCACATTTTTCCGCACATTTTAGCCTCTCATTTTTGCCTAGGCCGCCCTTTAAGGGTTTTCGACCTATCCAGGCCCCCAATGTTGCCTAAGTTGCCCTCTCGGGTTTTCAACTTAGCGGGTTTTCTTTTTCTTTTTTTTTCTTTTTGTTTTTCTATTTTTTTTCTTTTTGTTTTTCTTTTTTTTTTCTTTTTGTTTTTCAATTTTTTTTCTTTTTGTTTTTAAATTTTTTTTTTCTTTGTCTCATGTTTTTCCAATGAAAAGTAGCAAAAAGCATTCCAAAACAATCTAGCATGCATATGAGTCCTCTAACCCCTCCCCACACTTAAAACATTACATTGCCCTCAATGTAAACACGTAAGGCAAGAACAATAAAAATCAAGGTAAGGGAGTTAGAGTGACACCCATTTCTCCGCAAATTCGCCGGTGATATGGCGATATCCAAGTACTTGGATGGTCCCGAGATAGGTTTCGGAACCGGAAGGGGGATCAAAGATGCCATAGAAGAACTCACCCCTCGAGAAAAGCATTGTCTCCATGGCGCCGTTTGATCAAGACTACACCACGAAGAACACATTAAACTCACAAGTACATAAGGATATGTAATACTAGGTTTAGCATCAAGAGTTAATAACCATAGTATTTTCAAAGAACAACCAATTCACACACAACCAACACTATAAGAATAATCAGGAAAAATATCCAACATATATTGACATGTATACAAGCATCATTATAGGATATGCACTTACGATCACAATGATGTAGTCGGCATACTACAATCAACAAATGTACTATAAAGATGCAAGGATGTTCATATGTCAACATGTGTAGGATGGTGGAGGAATGAGTGGGTATGTGGTGGTTCTTGGGAGTGTTGGGTGGAGAAGAAGGTAGGATCATGCAATGTTTAAAATCATTTGGAAACTAGGAAGCTTGGAAATTTGAAATCCGGGCTCAAAAAATTTTCAACAGTTACTGAGCACGTCGCGACTCGCGACGAGGTTTGTCGCGACTCGCGACGAGCCTCGCGAAGTCATCGCGACTCGCGGAAAGTTGAGTCCGAAAGCTCAAAATTTTCTGAGCTCGTCGCGACTCGCGACGAAGTGTGTCGCGACTCGCGACGAGCCTCGCGAAGTCATCGCGACTCGCGGAAAGGTGCGTCCGGGAGCTCAAGAATTTCTGAGCACGTCGCGACTCGCGACGAAGGGTGTCGCGACTCGCGACGAGCCTCACGAAGTCATCGCGACTCACGGAAAGGTGCCCCGATGGTCGCGATGGTGTCGCGACGGGAGCCAGAGTTTTGCATTGTTTCTTTGTCTTCTTCATAGCCATCCCTCTCAATCTTCAAGTCTTCAACGGCTCCGAAAATGGTCTTCAACGGCCTCCGGTCTTCATGTCTTCGAAGTGAGTATCCAAAAGTCTTCGAAAGTATAGTCTTCAATGTCTTCCGGTCTTCGTTGCTTCCGTGTTCTTCCCTTGTCACACAAAATCCACTTAGAAGAGGTAAAAGAGTACAAAGTTGCTTTTGCCTCTCCTAAGTGAATTTCAAGGTAAAACACAAGCTCTCGATAATAAAATAGCACAAAAGTGATCCTAAATACTACTAAATAAAGCATATAAAATGGACACATCAGGATACTAGAGTAATTGTCTAACTTTTTGATCATTCCCAAGCTAGTTCTCGTGGACTAGTAAATGATGTGATGGTGAGAGTAGGAAAATTGGTTTTTTTTCGGTGGACTTTTATATCCTAGACGTGGTGCACGACGGAAGTGCACCCCAATACTTTTGGGGAGACCTTTTCTTATAACTTCTAGGACTAAAATCAATGTCCACTTGGGAACCTTAACTCTAGAAGATGACATGGATAAAGTGGAATTTGATATCTATAAATCTGGGCCTGATTCGACAAAGTCTTCTTTGATGTGCAAAGGTGTAACTCTATGTGATGAGCATGATAAATATTCTTGTGTGACTAATGAGCATGAATGTTTGAATGAATCCCATGTTGATGATAATGATAATGATTCCAATTAATTACATGATGCGATGGATAATATGTCTGTGCTAGATTGTTTTTCTATGCTAACCAATTTGCAGCGGGAAAGGCAGATGGTCGAGAGTTTAAAATCTCCTTGACCACCCTCTAACCCCAAAGTAACATTCATGGGCTCAATGATAGCGAGACATGGGGATTCATTTCTTATGATGGACAAAAGATCTGAAGGTAAGGATGGCTCATTGTGGAGACCTCTTCACAATGATGTCATCGTGGATGGAGTCGCCGATGGAGATTCTGGAGACCCACATGTAGGTATTTCTACCTAGATTGCATGAAGAAGAAAATAAGTGGTGAGGACGAACATAAATATACAGTGTTTCTTTTGCTTTCGTGTTTTGATTAGTGATTAGATTGTTTTTGCATGAATCTTGTTTTTCCATGAGGATTTTGGACATGAAACTCTTGTTTAGACTGAAATTTTGAGCCCAAGACTTGTGTTTGTGTTTGAATGAAGATATATTTGAAGCGTGACGTAGTTTTTCAAAACAACAAAGAGGGAAAAACCAAGGATTAGGGAAAATTTTGGTGGATGCCTTGTGCTGAGATGCTTGGCGCGAGGCTATGCTTCGTGCCAAGGAGGTTGGTGAGAGGCTATGCTTCCTGTTGAGATGTTTGGCATGAGGCTTTGTCTCGTGCTAGAAGTTTGGCACGAGGCTCTGCTTTATGCCAAGATGTTTGGCGCGAGCCTATGGTTCGCGCCAGGAATATCTTGCGCATAAAACAAACTTTTCCTTTTTTTTCTTTGTTCCAACAATGCAAGTTTTCAAAAATTCTAATTCTCAAACTTAAAAATGCATTTTTTGTTCAAGAATTTTGGAATTCACTAATTCCTTAGGATTTTTTAAAATACTTCCAATATCCCTTGGAATTGATTGTTTTGCTCTCTTGTGCCCTAATTTGAGAATTCTAAAAATTCCATTCCTATCCTACACATTCTTTTTTCTTAAGAAACACTCCCTCACACACACACTTGGTGAAACTAAGAAAATTGAAGTTTTCTTCCAAAAATTAGCAATTTTTGCTTCTTCTTGTGTGGGTCTTACAAATCCTAGCTTTAAATTTCGGGTAACCCATTGAATATTTTGTTTATATGCTCTATTAACATTGGGGTGATGTTATGAAAAGCATGATTCTTGAATGAGTGTGTGTTTTTGAGAAATTTGTTTGGAATGGAATTACGCTTGGGATTCATATTTTTGGATGCAAGATTTTTTTGACAATTTCATTGAAACAAAATTAAGAAGTACCACCATTCTCCCTACCTCACTTATGTTTTGATATGACTTTTGTGCATTGGAGAATTTGCATCGGCTAAGTGTGGGGAGGGAGTAGCGAGCACTTAGAGAGTCTTCATTCTTAGATTTCCTCAGTGCATTTCATGATTTGCATTGGTGGTTGTTTTTCTTGTTTGTTGATGATGTTGGTTTTTGATTGTTGGGGGATGATTTTGGATGAATACTTGGTGGCATTACATGCTATGCTAGGCCCTCTAGTTTGCATGGGGTAGGATGTTTTAGGAAATTGGTGGTGTATTTTTTGTGTTTGATTATATTTTGTAGTATGAAACCAACTTTTGGGGCAGTTTTGTGCTACACCAAAAAAAATTGGAAAACATGAAAAAATGAAGAAAAAAAATTACAAAAACTTTGACAAATGAGAGGTTAGGCCCTGCTAGGCTTAAATGAGAGGCCGTGTGGAAAAAGGTGAGAAGTGAGTACCCTTTGTGTGTTAAAGTTAGGATGCAACCCGAAAGGGCTCCTAGGAAAAATGAGAGAAATTGAGAGAAAACAAAACACTTGGTTGAATAAATGCTTCAGCGGTGATTTTTTTGAAGACGACTCGTTGATTGCTTTTGGGATCATTTTGGTAAAAGTAAGCTAGCTTAACACTTATCTTTTTGGCTTACCTTTTTCCACACTTTATTTTGGGTGGTTTGATTGATTATGTTTTTCGAGGAGTGAAATTTGTGAGATTCTTACTCTTTTGGGGGGAAACAGGGTAATCTTCGAATAAGTTGAATGACTCGGTTAACGTATGTATACACGCTGCATTTTTCTTGATTCTTTGTCATGTCTTTTATTTACTCAAGGGCGAGTAAAGGGTTAAGTGTGGGGAGTCTGATCTGCTTCATTATGTTTGCGTTAACTATTGCATTTGGCATACTTTTTAGCTAGTTCTATTTTGTGGATTGCTAGTATTAGTTGAGTTTATGTGACAAGGGTTTAGACGGCCATGTTTGGTTTTCTTGTCTAAATCCTGCATTTTGTAGACTTAATTGGTACTAATGGACATCTTGTATCCACGGGCTCCTTGATCTTCCTTGTGATCATCTTTAGTAGGTATCCCATGGGTACTTTTTGTTTACATTCTATGAGAAGGCCGTTTGTAAGGGTAGTAGAAGATATTAAAGGTCGTTCACAAGGACGGTATTAGATACAAAGGACAATCACACTAGAATGGTAGTAAACGAAGGCCACTAGCATCAATGTATGGTAGAAGGAGATTGAAGCCAAAGATAAGCGGCAAAAGAGTTCAAAGTGGCTAAGAAAAAAATGGGGAATTGTTATCCGAAGAGTTGTGCTTAAGTCTATGAACGATCCAAGAAGAATTAGCCTTCAACGCTGGTTTCACTGGATTTTTCTTCTCAAGCACTATAAAATCAACTACTAAAATTGTCAAATAGGACTAATGATTCACCCATAGCGAAGGAAAATATTTTAATCGACTGAGGCATAGACGGGTCGGCACGGACCATTCATGGTTTGGCACCAACGGACTGCACTAAAAGAGCAGCCCCACACCAAGAAGACCAGCACAAGGCTATGGCATGACCCGCACCAGATGCCACTGTCTGCCAGCACAAAGTGAAGATCCCCTCCACGTAGCTAAGTATGAGCGAGAGACGTCCCATTTTTGGTGACTTACACCGTTCCAAGCTCAATATGCCAAGACCATCCGGCGGGGTGTGGAAAATCGCACGGCTCGCACCAAATTTTCTGAGTGAGTACCCTTACAAACCACAGCCCACGTTAATGGCCATGAGCACAGATTAGAAACTTCATTTTCAGCACCCTGATAACGCCCCGCAAAAGACAACGTGCCCCGCGCTAGGGGGTAGACGTGGCATGCGCCAAGCTTCACGCCCCACAACTCTTGAAGATATGTGCCATGCACCAGATCTGGTGCCCCGCACCACATGAATGGACGTGGCCCGCATCAGGCCTTGCGCCCTGTGCCAGGGACACTTCACGGGATACACCATCCATGATGCCCCACGCTGGGCGGCGGCTGAGCTAGAGTTTACCCTATTTTGACCTATTTTGGGCCTATTTTTAGCCCCAATCTCCTACTTCTATAAATAGAACCCTTGTCTACTAGGTTTTAATATCCAAGAGTAGCTTGGACACTTTATCATTAGTAGTTTTATCTTTGTAGTTAGGAGATAACTCTCTCTTTTTCTTTTTCTTTTTTTTTTTGCTTTGATCCTAAGATGTGGAATCAAATCTTTATTTGAATTCCATGTCCAGGGAGTAGTTTATACAGCTTGGGGATAAATTGTAGGAGCATTGTCTAAATCTATATGCTTTTTGAGATTCTTTAGTTCTTCCTAATTTTGTGTTCATGGTATTATTATGATTGTGCTTGATTATTTGAAATGCATGAATAGTACACCACATATAAGCACACACTTTGGGCTATATTCATGTATGGTGTAAATATTGATGCTTCTTGGGAAGAGAAACCTAGTTGTTAGAATGGGTAGGGGAGAATGCGTCTGCGTGGTTGTGTGCACGGGGGATTCGAGAATACTCTAACTTACTTGCCATTGCACCAACCTTAGCTGACATTGTAAAGTTGTCCGAAAGGTTCCGGGTAGAGATAGAGAATAGTAGCAAACTAGGGCTGTAAGATACCTTAGATCATAGATAAAGTACTAATAACCCCTGGGCCTAATTGATATGACCCAAGGGAAGTAGTGCATTTGTGGTGGAAGCCTGGGACGTATCGCACAGGGGAGAAAAAGACCTACAATAACGGTCGGACCTTGTTGTACTCCCATAATTACAATAGTGAAGTCGATGGAGGGTTGCGAGAGCACCCACCGTGACAGGGACGGGGAAGTGCATGCCATCGGCCACACCACTTATTATGGACACTCTATTAGATTTGCCTAATTATCTATATGAAAGAATCAAGGATAGAAGCATTAGATTGACCATGTTACTTAATGATTCCCCAAGTGCTTAGTTTAATAGTGTACTTTGCTTTTTTACTTTCATACTTAGTAGTTGTTAGTTTGAAAAACCAACCCCCCCTGCTGCTAACTACCCTCTAGGTAGCGTAGCAGTGAGAACAGGGTGCAAAAATATAAATTTCTATCTTCTGATCTTCTCACGGGAAAACCTCTGCCTAGGTTAATTAGCTATAATTAACGACCCCGAGAGGGAGGTAGGTCACATTGTCATGACCAAATGTTCTTATTTGGGCATGAATGGGTCAGTGGAATGGGCCCAAATTATTCACAGACATTATATGACGAAACTTTGCAAAAATTACTCTATGACCCAAAGATCCTTGCATGTACATTATGCTTCAAAACTTTGCACCCGAACATAAAGACAAATGTTTGATATGGAGATTATACTTACTGTCTAAGAGGGATGCGAACCAGGGTAATCGTCCGTCATTTTTATTAGTATTCCATTAATACCCTTACAATAAGCGTTATGGGAACGATAGTTTCCACCACGTAGATTCACATGAAATTTCACATTCTTGGTTTATTTTGAAATAAAAAGATAATAAAATTACGTCCATCAAATTTTAGAAGCACTAGTACGTGGTGTAGAGTAAATTATAGCCGATTACTATAAGTATGCATGGGTCAGTCGTAAGAACATGTGGAAGTCTTTGTGGACTAAGAACAGTTTCTTTATAACTCTTGGTTATTAAAAGTTTGACTAGGGATGACAAAGTTTCTTTTTCGGATGATCTTAATCGAGTTTGGGACAACCGGCGAACTTTTAAATTTTTTGCACTTAGGTCTCTCCAAGAAAGTGGGAGAAATTGTAATGCAAAATTGGAGATAAAATCATTTTTATTCACATTTTCATGGCATGTTGTTCCAATGTGGGCATAAACGGGTCAACCAAATGGGTCGCAACCTTAAAACAGAGTATTGCACGACACTTTTAAAAAATTAGACTATGGCCCATATGTACGACATCGCAACTATACTCATAGAACGGACCTAACACCAACACACGACTGACGTCAATCGACATAAAATATCTCGCGGGAACCAAAAATTTGAACCAAAATCATCCCCCCCCACCTCCAACCCTATTACATGTCAATAATATTCAGCACTAACGCCTATTTCCCATCTCCAACACACTTCCTCCAAACCCAACTCCACACCATCATTTCCATTCACACCATTAAAAAAATTAATGAGCTAAATCAAATTGCTTCTCTCAAACATCAACAAGTATCCGAGGATGGAGCATCTTTCAAAATTAATTGAGATAGTTTTTCGTCCATTCCATGTTCATTTAGCAATTTTAATACCATACCTTCTATATGTTTTTTTCCTCATTGATGAAAGATTGAATGTTTTCATGAAGTATAATGATTTTGTTACCGATTATACAGTGTATATTGTTTGTGTTTCCAAGATAATGCCATGTTTGTAAATAGTGAGAAAAAGGGCTTAGGTTAGGCTAATTGTGGAAAATAATTACATTTTCATATGAACAAAGTTTGAATTTGCAACGTCGGTCACAAGTAATCTGCCTATACGGTATGGTGCCAAACAAAGACCAACGCCACATAGGTCTAGGAAATGATTGAAATATATGTGAATGTTCAACGTTGCTCGTCACTTGGACTTTGCGACATCGACCACTCATACATGCGACGTCGCTTTAAAGTAGATCAATTACTTTTTCCATGTTGAGATTAATGTCGTCTGCCTATGACTATATTATGTGTATTTCATTTGGAGACTACCCAATTCTAACATAAATTGTGTTTCCTGTGTATTGTCTATCATAGGACAAAGAGAGTTATTGATGGATTTTCAGCATGTAGATAGACAGACCTGTCATTTCACTAGTCGCCCTGACAGTGTTAATGTCATACAATGTAGACAATGGAGGTTTAATACAATTAATGTTTCAATTTCATATCAACTTTATGTATCTTAATATATTGTAACATGTATTTGTGATATATATATATATATATATATGTTATAGTTCTGTGGGTTTTAACATGTCATTCTTTCCCACATTAATTGAACAACAATTGATTGTTTTTTGATGTTTAACCATTCCATGAGTTATCGAATATTAAAAAACATGTAATGGCTATCGAAAAACAAATGTTGATGTCATCAAATATTAAACATTATAATATTGTACAAGAAACAATGTCTCCACGATTAATCTGTGATGTCGCACGTCAATCGGTGCAGAGATAACACCTTACCGATGTTGTATAAACTGGCATTGCTTTTTTGTGACATCGGCTACTCAAAATGATGTTGTATTCATCAACGGTCCACGTCAGCAGGTACACATGATCTGCACCTAAAAGCATGCATTAACTAATGCATTTGACACATTTGCCATTATGTTTTAGTTGGTTGATTTCTAGTTTTAGTTAAGTTTAGATTACAAAGGGTTTCGATGACCGTTGTTGGTTTTCTTATTTAAATCCCGAATTTTGTAGACTTAATTGAATCAAATGGACACTTTATCCTCACGAGCACCTAGATCTTCTTTTGTGAGCTTATTAGTAGGTTGCTCGTGAGCACTTCGGCGTAATCTTGTAGAAGGCCATCTGCAAGCGTGGTAGTAGATAGTAGCGCACCATTTGCAAGGATGGTAGTAGACAAAATGCCACGAGTCAAAATGTGGTAGTAGATGGAATCAAGCCAAGAATAATGGAGTTTAAGTCCAACATTGAAGACCTAGAATGGCTGAGTGAATCAACACAGGGTGTGCCAACCAACAGAATTGTGCTAGAGGCCCTTGGCACAGGCCACTTGGTTCTACACGGCCCGTGCCAACCAAATTTCTTGTGCAGCTAAGTATGGACACATGTCGTGCCCTTTTACACGGCTTGTGTCGCTCCAGTTCCAACATCTCAAGACCAACCCACGGGGTGTGACAATTTACACATATGCAACATCAGTCTTACTCAACAGTCGACTTCCAGCTGACAGCCCGCAAGGATTTACAAGGCTCTCGCCGTTCATAAGGGAAAACTATGCATATAGCCAATGGCCCATGAAGAATTACATGGTCTGCGCCATTCAACTAATCGAGAAGGAACTTCCAACCGATGGCATGTGACAAATGATGCGGCCGCGCGCATTAGAATGGCCGACACCGATGCCGGCTGGCAGCACATGCCAAACAACACGGGTCATGCCAATTGATGTGTCCATTTTAGGTGCATAATTTAGTACTTTTTAGGACCACTTTTGTGTTCTTTTATCATCAAGTGCTTGTGTTTTACCTTGAAATTCTCTTAGAAGAGGTAAGAGCGACTTTACGCTCTTTTACCTCTTCTAAGTGGATTTTGCCAGACAAAGGAAGAACATGAAGGATTAAAGAATGGAGGCCGTTGAACTTCACCTTTCGAAGACTTTGAAAACTTGCTTAAAAGATTTGAAGACATGAAGACCGGAAGCCGTTGAAGATCATCTTTTGAAGACTTGCTTTAAATATTTGAAGACTTGAAGAATGAGGGATCATTGTGAAGAAGAGTGCTTCCTAAAAGAATAAGAAAAGAAGACAAGGGTAAGTTCTGGCGTCCGTCGCAAGTTGCAACGCGCGGTGGCCAGAACCTAACCTTATCCTTTTTGTACTATAAATAACATTCTCTTTCCTCTCATTATAACTTCTTCTCCACCCGATTTTGGTACTATTCTAACCCTAGTTTTCCACCATTTTCATCTTTGAATTCTCTCTTATTATGTTTGTTTTTTAGCATTAATTAGTATGAACTCTAGTAGTTAAATCTAGTTCTTGGGAGTAATTGATTGAAGCTTCCAAACTTATGTAGTGAGATTATCTATTTGCTCATATATGAACATTTATTAGAGAGCATTTGTTATGTCATTAATGTTGTGTTTTGCCTCATTTATACCATAGGTCATTTTAGTATATGAAATGTTTGAATGATTGAAGTGTTAGGGTGTTAAGAAAGTTGTAAATTTCTTAGCTCATTTGACATGAAATCCAAAAGCATTGATTTAGAACTTCTTGCGTATAATGTGTGGTGATTCTTGCTAGATGAGTATGTTAATGTGGATCGTTCTCATATTTATCCCATAGATGCAAAGAAAGATTAAACCTTGAATGTGGCTTGTTCTAGGGTTAACCTAGTAAATGCTTTGTTTGGTTAAATGACTATATCTTTGGTATAAGGCTTGTTGTTATCAAACCTATGGTCCATTCTGTGAAATGCCATTGATGAAAATACCTCTATGGTGTTGTTTTCCTAGGGTGATCATCAATGGGGTTTGCAAATGGTCTTTGTTTGTCTTTGCAAACTACTATTAAGAAGGAATCAATGTTGATCTTCAAATGAGAAGTGATAATATTTCCCATAGAAAATAAATGTTATTGAACCAAGGCTCTGTTAATTGTTGTTTTAATTATCTCTTTAGTTGTTGTATGATTAGCATAGTTCTCTTGCTTTACTAATTGTTGTCTTTCAATTTTATAACTTAGGACCAAAAACCAACCAATACCCCCCTTTCTATAGTATTTTATATGTATCTATATATGCTTATATCTAGTATGTTTTCTCTTATATATGTTTAAACACTTGGAAAAATCCCTCTTATCGTGGACAACCCCGACTTGTCATTATCTACTTAATTGTAGATATGAAGCATTAGGGCTTAAAAATATAACTTTGAGAAGCACGACGATGACCTCCCACCAATCCATGCTAGGACTGGTCGTTCTAGACTTAGCCAACACAAGTCGTGTGCTATAGCACGGCCCATGCCATTGACGGCCGCTGGGGTTTTGGCCTCTTTTTAGGCCTCTTTCAAGGCACAATTCCCTACTAATATATATAAGAGCCTATGTCTACTAGGGTTTTGATTTGTTCATTTTATTTTCATTCTCCTAGAGTAGGTAGAAAGAGAAAGGGGCTAACCCTTCTCTCTAATTTATTTCTCCTAGTTTATGCCCAAGGGAATGGAATCCAATGAAATATTTGGTTTCAATGCTTAGACAGTAGTGATTTAGCTTGGGGATATATTTTTGTATTCATGACTAGATGTTAACTTTTTGAGATTCTTAGATTCCCCTATCTTTATGTCTTATGAATATTTGTGCTTGATTTATACTTTCTTTTATTGTGAGATTTATGTTATGCCATGTCTTATAATGCACCCATACATTCATGTGTAGTATAATATCATGCTAGGTTTCATCTCTATATTGAGAGTGTTAAATTATGGCTATTTTAGGTTCGAGAGTACCGGGAAGATGAGTGCATTCATGCTACCTTGAGAGTACCGTCCTAATTGGTTAGACTATAATTCTAATTGACTAGTCGTGTGAGGAATTGCATGTTAGGGGCGCTAGACTACTCCTCAACAAGGGGAAACCCTTGGCTTACCCCGATAGATGAGCGTGATGATTTTTAGTGACTAGGGACGTGACAAATATAGAGTTATCAAAAGATGCCAGCTCATTTGCCTCTCTAGGCCTAGGAATTGGTGTCCATAGTGGAGTGTCTGGGACGTATTGTCCTCACTTTCATATCTAACAGTGGCTACCTATGCAAGGCATTAGGAGTGAGACTAATAGGGAAGGAAGGCGATTGGCATACCTTCCATAATTACGGAAGCGATGTGGTAGCATGTATGAGTGGTGATGTACCTTTATGGAACAGACATTAGGAATGCCTAGCTATCTTCACACTATGTGACATAGGTATAAGATAGGTTTATATATATTGAATCTGATAGAATCTAGGATTTAAGTCAATCATCTATCATGTAATGCAAATATTCCCCAAGTATTAGCGATATATAGTTTTATTCTTTGGTTCTTGCATGCCTGTAACTTTTAGATAAACCCCCTCCCCCAAAACTTGTTTTGCGATATGGGCTATTCCTGACACGTGATCGGATTGACGACCCAATTGCGGTTTTATGTAGTTAACTTTTAGATTCCTAGCATTTCTATGGACGGCTCCAGTCTTGCAACTATCTACCCTCTAGGTAGTTTAGCAGTAGGAACGGGAGTAACAATACAAATATCTTTATATTTGTGAAGCCACTCTACGGGTTAATTGATTGCCTAGTTAACGATCCCACGTGGAGGTGGATCAACACGACGTAGGTGCCTCATAGCGCGCTATGTTGCTTATAAGCGTCTGCGATGTCGCTCTTATTTAGACCGATTTTATATGCTTTATTTAGTAGTATTTAGGATCACTTTTGTCCTCTTTTATTATTGAGAGCTTGTGTTTTACCTTGAAATTCTCTTAGGAGAGGTAAAAGCAACTTTATGCTCTTTTACCTCTTCTAAGTGGATTTTGTGTGACAAGGGAAGAACACGGAAGCAACGAAGACCGGAAGACATTGAAGACTATACTTTCGAAGACTTTTGGATACTCACTTTGAAGACATGAAGACCGGAGGCCGTTGAAGACCATTTTTGGAGCCGTTGAAGACTTGAAGATTGAGAGGGATGGCTATGAAGAAGACAAAGAAATAATGCAAAACTCTGGCTCCCGTCGCGACCCCGTCGCGACACCATCGCGACCATCGGGGCACCGTCGCGAGTCGCGATGAAACTCGTCGCGAGTCGCGACCAACGGGCGGCCAGAAATCAACTTTATCTTCTTTGCACTATAAATACTACTCTCTTTCCTCCTCTTCTCCAGTTTTGCTCAGCCCGTTTTCTCTCTGGTTTTTGGGCGAAAACTCTAGGTTTTTCTCTTCTTTCTTTTCTTTGTTTTTTCTTAGTTTAATTATGTCTTTTGTTGTTCTAGAGTAGTTCTTGTACTTGGGAGCTATGGATTGAAGCTTCCACTTCTATGTATTGAGAACCATTTCTATCTATCTATTTGGTGTTTTTGCTATTGTGCATTTATTGTGCTTTGAATGTTAATTGTTGATTCCATTGATGTTGTTGGGAGCTTGAGGATATGAATGCTTGTATGAATTGCTAGCTAGGGTTTGGGGGATTTCGGTTAATTTCCCCCCTGTTCTTGTTAGGAATGTATGAGTGTGAATTAGAACTTTCGATTGTGTTAGTGTGTTGACAATGTGCTAGACGAGTGTGATTGATGTCGAACTCTTCGTCACGTTCGTTATGTGTAGCAAACGAGAGAGTCATATGCTCGTGGGGGAATGTGCTTGCACGTTCATCCAATCTCGTGTAATTGCATGAATTGGTTTAATGCTTAGTCACGGTGTAGTGGTCATAGGCGTTGCCAAGCTTGTTGGTCCTTCGTGCTAAATGCCACCAATGGTACCTCGAGTCGTGGTCGCGACTCGGGAGTCATTGGTGAGGTTTGACAAGCGATGTCGAACTCACACTTGCAAACTACTAACTAAGAAGGATAGGAGTTTAGTCTCCACGACAAGTAGTTAAAGTATTGAATAGATGATTTAAATTCATTCTTGAAGCATTTGTTATTTGGCGTTTATGTATTCTTGACGGTGTGTTTTATTGCATGTGTGCCATGAGTTGTTTGAGCATAGGTAGTGTTTGTGTGGTTGAATTGTTTAGGTGGAGGAATGTGACGAATTCCGTAGCGCCTTTGCATGAAGATCTATGAGCATGAACTTAGAACTCCTTGTGATGTGTGTGTTGTGGTACTTGCTAGATGGGTATGTGAGTGTTGGGTCCTGAATGCTACATGATGGAATGTGTGAATGATTCGATGAACTACATTAGATTTGGAAGTGGATATCCATTGCCCCCAAGGTTTTATCTTTGTAGTTTTAAAACCCCTTTTCTTTAGTTTCGTTTGATGATTAGCATAGTCACTTGACCTTGCTAGTTATCGTGTCTTTTTATCTTTGTTAATTTAGGAAACCAACCAACCAACCCCCCCCCCCATTTACATGCTTTTATGTGTGTATATATAGTTACTCCGAGCCTAATATCAACCATTTGTGTGCTTGCGACGACCGCTCGCCTGTCACACATAGGTTGTTGATCAAGGTTAGGGGCCATTGTCTCCCTCAAAGGGACTTGCCTCAAAGGAATACCCCCTTGAAGAGGAAGGTGTTGAGGTCCTTCCCGATTTTCATCTTGGTGCTCCATAGAAGTGGAAGGTTCTGCAAAATGGTCACTCGGAGGGGTGTTATTCACACTTTCCAAAGAAAATCTCCCATCCCTTTTCAAATTCAACTCTAACTCGGGGTCGTAGTGTAGGGGTTCTTGTGAAGAGGATCATGTACGAATCATACACCAAAAACTCGAAAAATACATCTCTAAGCCAAGCGAGAATCACAAATAAACTAAAAACCAAAATAAAAACAAACTAACACATATTCACTCATAATATGCCCAAACACTTAAAAATAAATGACTCTTCCCCGGAACCGGTGCCAAAATTTAGGAGGTCATCGCCGTACCTCTCAAAGTTAGTATTTATAAGCCCTAAATACTTCCTATCTACAACTAAGTAGATAATGGCAAGTCGGGGGGTCGTCCACGGAGAAGAGGGATCTTTCTTTAACATATAAGGTGGATATTAGACTAGATATAGATATATATACATATATAAAAGAAAGTAAAGAGGGGGGGTTGGTTGGTTTTCTAAGTTATGAATCTAAAAGACAAAAACTAGCAAAGAAAGGTAACAATACTAATTATGCAACAAACAACTAAAAAGATGGTACAATCAACAATGACAAAGCTTTGGGGGCAATTGATCTTCATTTCCAAACATTTAATAGATTCTAGATTCATTCACTCATTCATTCATATTTAATGCCTATAGTGAATGCTATCACTTCATTTCGAAAATAAACATTCATTTCTTCTTAAGAGTAATTTGCAAGCGCAATCAACGACGTTTTGAAAACCTCATTGTTAATCACTTTAGCGTGAAGGTATCTCATCAATGTCATTATACACAAAGAACCATAGATTTGATAATAACAAGCATTCTACCAAATGCATAGCCATTTAACTGAACAAAGTATTCATTTGGCTAAACCTAGAACAAACAACATTCAAGATTCAACCTTTCATTGCTACCCTAGGAAAAATATGATAACAATTCACATTAATATACTCATCTAGCATGATTCTATACAACAAGAAGTTCTAATTCCATGTTCTTGGATTTTCATGTCAATGAGCTAAGAAATTATACACTTTCCCAACACCCTAACACTTCAATTATACAAACATTTCATATTCTCTAACAACCTATGGAATAAATGAAGTGAACCTCAACATTAATGGCACAATAAATGCTAAGCAATAGATGTTCATGAAAGAGCAAAATTAGGAATCTCAACACATGAGTTTGGAAGTTTCAATCAATTGCACCCAAGTGATTAACTTGGCTACTAGAATCCATACTAATAATCTACAACAAACCAAACATAATTCAAGATAGAACAAAGATGAAAAGTAGAGAAAACTAGGGTTTAGAACTATAGAAAATCGGGAAGAAGCAGAAGATAGAAAGAGAGAGGATAAAGTGTTATTTATAGTACAAGAAAAAAATAAGATGATTCTGGCCACTCATCTTTCATGACTCGCAACAGGATCTTTGCGACTCGCGACTCACAACAGGATCTTCACGACTCGCGACTCGCAACAGGATCTTCGTGACTCTCGATGGCTGCCAAAACCAGCATGTTGATTTTCTTCCTTTTTCTTGTCTTCTAGCTTCCTCTCCACTTCACTTCTCTTAAATTATTCAAGTCTTCAAAAGATGAACTTCATGGTCTTCGGTCTTCAAGTCTTGATGTTATTGCATCGTCACACAAAATCCACTTAGAAAAGAAATAAGAGCGTAAAAGTTGCTCTTACCTCTCCTAAGAAAATTTCAAGGTAAAACACAAGCTCTGGATGACAAAAGAGTGCAAAAGTAATCTCAAAAAGTACCAAAATATGGACATAAAATGGACACATCAACAGCTTTTAGCACTGCAAAATTTTGTTGAGGAAGGCTTCCTTGATGATCCCAAATCAATCAGGTAAGTGGTTTTTCTTCATCAACTTGTAATTTTTGACTGAGTTCTTAAATATCAATGAATTGTAAGTGAATTTTTAAAGAAACTTCTAGATTCTATAAATTGTACCATCCCAACCTGATTCATCTGGTTTATGCTTTCGCTGAATAGACTGCACTTCTTGATTGTTTTTTCCCAACAAATTGAATCGACTGAAGGAAAGAAAGAGTGGGAAATTGACATCAGTCACAGATACCGAATAATGGTTAGAATCTCTTGGAAAATTGTTCATATATCCTATGTATAGATAGTTAGGACTTTTGGAGGTAACTATGTTGCTTCAAAGCTCATGATGAACTAGCTTCACTCTATGTACTCACTATTGATCCATCATCAAGGCCTGGGGAACCTTAATATATACTCCCTCACCCTAGGGTGCTTTCATTAAAAAAAAAAGTCGGGAAGTTGGAGCGACTGAGCTCCTTCTTTTTCTTTGAACTTTTATCCTTTGCTTGATACCATTAAATATTTTTTGAATCCCTGAACAAATTTTCTTGCTTAAGCTATAGGCTGACTTCATATGTTGTATGCATGTCTTTGTAGATTTGTGTTGTTTAAGAAGTATAAAAATCTAATACCTTTTTAAAGTTTTAATAATTGTTTTTAGAACTAATATAAATAGAGTAAGGCCATGTCCAGTTGAGGTTATTTGATGCTGAATTTAGTTTATTGGTGATGAATTTAGTTTAGAGGAAAGTACATTTTTACCCCTATATTTTGTTTGAAAGTGCAATTATAACCTCGTAAAATCTGAAAGTGAAAATCTAACCATGGACTTCGTAACTTCGTTGACCAAAATGTCAACAGCCAAATCTGCCGGAAATTGGTGAAATGGCCATAATACCCTTGGGTTAAAAATTCAAAAATAATAATAAATAAAATGAAAAGACAACAATAACCTCTCCTCTCTCTCCTCTTTTTACTAAGCCTCTTCTGCCCTCATCTTCGCCATCTCTTTTCACTTAGCCTCTTCCGCCCTCATCTTCTCCATCTTCCCCGTCCTCTTCTTCATTGCCTCCTACGCCCTTATCTTCTTCATCGTTTACGCCCTCATCTTTGAAAGTGCGAATGGCGGGCGAGCGGTGGTGCGAACTCAAGTGGGCGAGCGGTGGTGGAACGCAAGCGGGCAAGCTAGCGAGGGTTCCGGCGTGGTAGTGGTGTGTTCATTTGGTGGTGGTGGTGAGGCTATTCTGGCGGTGGTGTTTGGGGGCTATTCTGGAGGTGGTGGTGGAGCTGTGGTGGCGAGAACTAGGAGAGGGGTTATAGTTACGGTGGTGGCGGGGTTGTGGTGGCAAGAACCAGGAGAGGGTCGGTGGTGGTTGTGGTGTCGTGCGGGACTTGGGTGGAGCATGGCGGGGAGAGGTGGAGCTAGGGTTGAGAGTTGGTTTTCGTGATGGTGGCCGATTGCATGAGCCCGTTACTGAATGCCGACGAGAGGTGATGATGAGCGATAGGGGTTAGCAGCGGGGCTGGGGTTTCTGGTCGGAGGAGGTGAGCGGCGAGGCTGGGTTTCTAGTGGCGAAGCTGGGATTTCTGGCGCAGCTGGTGGTTCTGGGTTATGGAGGAGGTGGTGGTGGGTTCAGACGGCAACGTGGCTGCAGCGTGGCGGCAGATCAGCAGAAAGTGGTGAGTGGAGGTATAGCGGCAGGGCAGCGGAGGTCCGGCAGCATAGCGGTGGAGGTGTTTTTGAAGAAGAAGAAGAAGAAGCGTGGGGGTAAAATTGTCTTTAAATTTTTTGTTTTAAACTTAAGGGTATTTATGTCTTTCCATGTTTGGTCAGTGGATGACTTTTTGAGTCAACGACGGAATTGAGCAAAATGGATATAACTGCACAATTTTACAAAACTTAGGGTTAGTTTTACACTTTCAAATTTTACAGGGTTATATCTGTACTTACTCAATTTGATAGTGTCATTTGTGCACTTTTCCCTTTAGTTTATTGTTGCTAAATTGAATTCATTAGTAGTTTATTTTTTCAAAAAATGAAAAAGAATTACTCCGAAAATGATGTTGTATCTGTAACATATTTTACTTTTAGACTTATTACTCAACCAATGACTGTCGAGAACTCAAATATAGATTTCTTTAGTTTTTTTTTTCAGTGCTTTATTGATGTTGAATTTAGTTTATTAGTGCTAAATTTAATTTATTGGTGATGAAATGTGTTAAAATTAAATCCAAATGGACAATGCCTAACTTTATTTTACACGTATAAAGATTTATTGGTTTCTTTTTGTAACAAAATTTGACAAAAGATGGCAGTTTTGAGTTCCTTGAAAACACTTTCTTATGGTAATTCAATATTCTTTGCCGTGCGTAAAGTGATGATGAAACACTTTTACAACTCTCATTGGCTCGAATAGTATACAATTTGCTCAAACATTACCATGAACTATTTGTTGGAGGTGTGCTGTTTATTGTGAAGGATGGAAAAGCACTTAATTTAAAAGGCTAGAGTGCGTAGACAATTCAAGGAAGTTACTGGACATATTTTTAGGAGATATTTTCGTACATTTCTTTGCTTTCCATGACAAATAGTTAAATGGATTATATTGTGTTATCGTGTTTAATAAGTCATACCCTACCACTGTGATTAAATGAATCCTTATGTCGAAACTAGATTGTAGTGTGGATCATGAGTATCTACTAATTGGTTGATTGGGCAATGGATTTTCTCTGATTTCAAGTTGAAAGTTGAAAGACGGTATTTTCATACGTCATGGGAGTACCAATGTTTAAACGGAAAATTAGAAGAAATGAAGATAAAATTTTTGGGTAGCGAATCGGGTTATGAACTTTATAACTATAATATGTTACATAATAAATTTTTAATATTGCAACTAAAACCTTTTGAGTCTGTCTCTTGAAAGACGGTTATGAAAAGACCAAAGTTTAAATAACAAATTTGAAGAAATTAAGATAAAATTTTTGGGTTGCGATCATAAACTTATATCTTTTACATGTTACATGATAAATTTTTAATATTACAACTAAAGTCTTTTACCTTTCTATAATTCTAATTCAATCTAGTCTTTCTATATGTGACAGGCTTTCACAAGACTTCTTTGCGCTGATGGTAAATGTTAGGGAATATGCTGTAATAATGCATTATAATGGAATGACAAAATCACACTTGGATGATTGTAGTAAAACTTTTCTTGGATATCGATGTGAGTCGGCGTTACGTACGCTTTCCTTAAAGAATAATTCGACCATATTACAGCCTTGGGTTACACGAATTCCCTTCGAGGATAAAACAATCGAGAATCACTTATGTTCTACGCTTGAATCAGAAGAATACTCTTGAGTACCTGTATTTTTGGTTTTGGTTGTATATATGTCTGGGAAAATTCCTAGTTTTCCCGTGTGTATTCTGTGTTCTTTCGTTTCTGTATTGTGTGTATATCTAACCATCCATGCACATGCATGTATTTATAAGAAACTAATGCCATGAAAAGACATAACACTTCCACACTAAACCATGAACCTATCAGAATTATAAATTCTGAAATGATGCAATTTTTCACACGATACATCTTTCCACATTGCACTACAACATTCAATGTATCGTATTTAATCTGATATCATCCTTATCATTTCCATCAAAGAGAAGTTAGACAATACACACCACCATATCAAAAATTATAATAACTTCTGAAATGATATATCTTTCCAGGACAAACCATGTTAGTTATCACCAACACAATTAATCCTTATCATATGAACCTGTAAACTCGTAGATAGTTTATACAAATGTGCACTCCGTACCACCAAACTTGTTTTAACATCCCATGTCTACAATTACTCGAATCCAATTATACTTAAATAGCCTTGTATTTCATAAAACACCAACAGTAAACAGTTATGTGTTGTCCCACGATTTCCCTTAGCACTTGATCAACCAGATCAAGTTACATTATAAACCAAAATATGGAATCATGTTTTGTTTGGGCTTGTAATGTTTTTTTATTGTATTTTAATGCAAATCGAGTGCCATCACTCTCAAACGGTGTTTGACTGGGAAGATGAACAGACGGTGATATTTGGCTAAAGGAATACAGAAGTACATTTACCTTACTATGTTAGGTCCGGTTAATATCTTACTCTCTATATCATAAAAATTAAAGTACAATTATAGACAGAGAGAGTAGTTTTTACTATCGTGATCATATATTCATTTTATGTGCAGCGGCTAAAAATTGCTAGAGTTCTACCATTATCTTTTCAAGTTGGGCTAGCTGGTGAGATTGATCGCTCCTTCAGTTTCATTCATCAACATGATTACTGCTTTTAACTTGTACATACGGATACTTTGATACCACTTATCACATGTGTTCCTTATTTTGTTTTACTTTATAGTACATTTCGAGTTCATAACTCCGATAACGCTTAAGGTTCTATTGGCTAAATGAGTCCTATACCACACAGCCTTCACCATCTTGAAACAAGATTCATTTGATTGTACTTGAATTTCGATTGTGAACCCCTTAAGCTTTAAATTCTGGCTTGTGCATAAATAGACGAGGGAGTTGGTCGCTGAGGAATCTTTTGCAGTGATTTCACTCTAAACTATGAATTCGTTCTGGTTTCTTCTTTCATGCAAATGTTTGTTGTATGATCAATCCATCAATAAATTTACAAAACTTTGGATACTCTTGAACTGAACTCCTACACATTAATCTTTTATATTATTTTATCCTCACATCTTACCTGTTTACAATACTGTTATAGTCCAGGTGATTTATTGTTTGAGTGAAAGCAATGTATGTACCTTTAAGGTGGTTAAGTAACTTTACATGTTTGAGTTTGATGCGATCTTCTCTGATAATTTAAAGTAATCTACCATGTTTTCTTGACTCTCTTCGATTCTTCCTAACTACATTATTGAACAACAAACGTCTCAGTGAATACAGCGTTGGTATGTGCTGTCATTTTCAATAGAACCTGAGTCAGATAAGAAGTCAAGTACAACCAGAATGCCCAGACAAAGTAATAAATATGACTTGAAAACATAGTATATTTTATAGTGGAATGAAATGAATGAATAGGGACAACATTTGCACAAATTTTTTTATTTTTTTTATTAAACAGCAGACTCTTTTTCATTAAGATGGCAACTGTATCTCACATAAAGTGGAGTGAGGCTCCCACATGACTTACACAGAGTGGGATGAGCCTCTCACGTGCTCTAAGAGCATGCTCCACACCAACATAGTGCATATTGGTGAGCCTCCCACATGTTCTAAGAGCTTGCTCCACATCAACATAGTGCATTTGAAGACTTATGACCATAATAATTCAAATCAATGGAAGAAAGGGGAATCAAACTCTAGTTGCACCAGGTCGAGCGTTATGTTCTGACAC
Source organism: Rubia yunnanensis (assembly GCA_037428765.1). Classification (NCBI taxonomy): domain Eukaryota; kingdom Viridiplantae; phylum Streptophyta; class Magnoliopsida; order Gentianales; family Rubiaceae; genus Rubia; species Rubia yunnanensis. The sequence continues at coordinate 59,136,783 of CM075068.1, forward strand.
TTGGCAAACACAAGTGGTTGCACAATTCTTCTTACTTTTGCCTTTATATGCAGTATTGATTATGGTTCTTATCTATATGTAGGTGGCGAGTTGCGGAATATTGAAGTAAAGTTTTCAAAGACCACCATCAAATGCAGTTGTTTACCTTGTCAATGCATGCACAAGCGAGGACTACTATAATGACGTCGTGGGCACCTATTATTCTAGGTTTGATAAGAATAATTTTTAATTGCACCTGAAGTTTTGTATTTATTTTTTTTCAATTCTTTGTAGGCAAAGTCTATGGAAAAACAATTTTGTATTTATCTTTTCCAATCATTTGTAGGTAAAGTTTTGGTAAAAACAGTCTTTCTATAGCCTTATGGAAAAATAGAGTTCTATTGAAATAATAAGGGTAAAAGATCTTAGCTGCAATATTAAAATTTTATTATACAATCTGTAGTAATTATAAAGTTTATAACCCGGTTCACGCAACCCAAAATTTTTATATTCATTTCTTTTAATTGGCACTTTAAACATTGATTTTTCCATAAGTTATGGAAAGACCGTCTTTCCATGACTTATGGAAAGACCGTCTTTCAAGAGACGGACTTCTGAAGTGTTTTTATTATTTTGGATGTAATTTAATTAAAATGGTTGTAAAAGTAATAGTGATGTTTTTCCTTACTTTAGGTAAAGTAAAATAAACATCAGTAATTGTATTGTTATAACATATGAGACTTTTGGCTAAACTTAAAACGGTCATTCATCGTTCAACTAACTGAAAACAATTTTGTTCCAGTACTTAGCAGGAGAAAGAGAAACAAAACTAATATTTTTCATAAAAATCAAAAGAAGAAAAAACTAACTGAACTGAGATAGAGCAAAATAACCCATAAGTTATGCCCAAAATTAACTGTCTGCGTGTTACCCGGGCTGGATGCACTAGTTTTCTTTATAATAGAGTGTTTATGTGAAGAGTGTGTCTCTTGAAAGACGGTTTTTTCATAAGTAATGGAAAGATCAAGGTTTAAAGTGTAAATAAGAAGAAATTAAGATAAAATTTTCGGGTTACATGAACCGAGTTATAAATTTTATAACTACTATATGTTGCATACTAAATTTTTAATGTTGCAGCTAAGACCTTTTACCTTTTATTATTCGAATTAAACCTCGTCTTTCCATAATTCCAAGACTTTGCCTTATGTGAATGTGGGAAATAATTAAATATTTGAAAAGTTGTGTTGGTTGGATTTAGATTAAAAATGTTCTAAAAGCATGTGGCCAAAAAGGCCTAATTTTCGCCACCGTTATCAAGACGGCTTGCATTATTTGTACTCAAGTACCTTCTTGTGAAATGTCAAGAAGGGGTATTAATTGACAAGCTGCAGTACAGGACACTGAATATGAGAAACTGAGAAGGATTTGAAGGAGAGTTATACCTAGGAATAAATACAATTTAACTAACTGATTAGAAAAATGGTTAGCTCACTTGATTACATGTAGCTCAAGCAGTTGATAAAATCAGATCATCGTCTTTCACATGTGTAGCAGAAACAGTATGCATTTCTAACACATCTTTACACCGTCAGCTTGACCAGCACAAAGAAGGGAGAGTGCAGAGGTCACCATAATCCCTCCTTTCATGGTTTCTCAGTCGGCCGAAAGCTTTGATTCGTCATCATGTTCTACCGCCTCTCGCTTTCAGGTCTTTGGCGTGCGAAACCAGGCTGCATGTGGTCCAAGCATGAACGCAAACCACAAACATGGATATGCAAACTGCATCAGTTGTAGAACAAACAGACTAAAAACTGGTACTAGTAGAACTTAATCCATCGTCATTATTCTTATTCCAATCATATCTTGAATTTCGTGTGCAAGGGAAAGCAAATTGATGGTTTCAATTAGAATGGGCATGTTTTGAGGATGATGAAAAAGCAGCTGACTTTACCTGGAGAAGCATGGATGGCGCTGCCGTAGTTTCAGAACAGACATGGCTTCTTGTCTTCCTACCGTTCAGTGTTGCCACTGACGGACTATTATTTGTCAAGTCCCAAAAGCTCCGTTTCTTTGCTGCAGGAGCTGGAGACAAAAAGCGATAACTCGGGCTCTTCAACTCACCCTGAGGTGATGATTGTGGCCGCAAGGTAGATCTAGTCACAATCCTCCTTGCTCCCTCGCTCACAGTTCCTGTAACTTTGGAACCCTTCTGCGAGAGCTTGCGAATAAAAGTATCTTTATTTTTCATCTCAAAAGCATGATCTTTTTTCAATCTTGCAATTTCAGCCTCCAATTCTTTGATAGTCTTCCTCAGTAAAATAACTGTTTCATGTGCTACTTTTTTCTTAGATTCTGGAGTGAAGCAATTTCCAGACAAGAATGAGGGTTTTCGATTTCGTTTCTCGTGTGCTAGAGCAGGAGACTGTGCCGGTGATTGGTGAGGAGGAGTTGTAGAAGGTGCAGGGGACGAATTTGCTGCCAATGCTTGGGCTTGGACAGTTAGTAGCTTTTGCTCCTGGCGTGCCAATTGCATGCGCAGATGTCTGTTCTCTTTTTGCAACTCCAGTAGCATCTTGGCCTGATCTGTTTCTGATTCAGGTATTTGAACTTCTTCATTTGCATCACAAGTCTACAAAGACAAACAATAGGTTCTTGATCAGATACAGCTGTAATGCCATGAAAAGAGCAACTAGACAGTAAAATCTATCAAAACCAATTTCATAGACAAAACAATAAGTAGTATTTTTGCGACCATTTTGGTACATCCCAAAAAAGTAGAAAGCAGACACACCCCTAGAAACTACACTGCCAGGACTGACAAAATTGAAGAGACCCAGAAATTCTTCAATTCTTTATACTCCAACTTGGAATGCTAGCAGAGAGGCGCACACTTTATGTCAGTAGTTGAATAATAATGCCACATTGAGAATGATGTTTGAAATATTTTCATCATAAGGCTACAACTTGGAATATATACTACCAAACAGTCAAAATAATATACTACTAAACAGTCAAAATAATATACTACCAAACAGTCAAAATAATGGTATGAAAAATGGATGCCAGCATAAACTGAAGCTGACAAAAGCTAAATATTATACCGTTGTCCTGATTTCTTTAGCCCGGTCAGCCCAGTGAAGAGTGTTTTGTGTTTCACTGAATGAGAGATTACTCGGGCTGATATTTGCAATCATCACGGTATTACAAGCTCCACTTAGGGAATCCTTCAGCAGCTGAGTGAGCTTGGAATTCCTATAGGGGATATGCTTCTTTCCCTCAACCAGGGCATTGATACAGCTGCTTAGAGCAAGCAATGACCTGTTTATGTTGGCACCCTCGAGGGACCTAAGTGTTCTCTGATCCGTAGCGAGAGCTCTTTCAGAACCAGCAAGATCAATGAGTGAAAGTTTCCCAACTCGATGGACAACAATGTTGGAAGTATCTCTAACTTTGTATTCAACCACAACCTGAATATGACATCGAAATCATGACAAAGTCAAAGATACAGTCATGCAGATACACCACATAAGTGGAATAGAACTTCGAAACGTAAATACCTGCAGTATAGCATGAGACCGAGATGAAGTTTCATTGGCACGAGTGGGTTCTGTACTTCGGTTCTGATTCCCTTGTTGGAGTAATGACATTACCTGCAATGCATTAAAAAAACAATTGATGAAAAAACTTACAAAGTCACATACTACTTCAATCTTCTGCTTAGTTTAAGGGAATGGAGGGATACCTCATCTGTGGAGTATGCTCTATATTGGGTGAGACCAGCAGCCACAATGCCCTGAAACATTTTAAAAGCAAATAATTTAGTTATACAGTAAGCTAGCAAACTTATTGCAGTACATCTCAACTATTCAAGAATTGTTTAGCCATCAAGTAAAGAATTTTCTAGTCCATCTCATCAAGAGATCTGGTAAGAAAGAAACCAATACCATCTTAACTAGTTGAATCACAATCAAAGATCAACAACAAATCCTACATCAAACTAATGCAAATAAGTAAGAAAATTTATGAGTGACCTACATGTTTATCTTCTCGAAGGACCAGAGGCCTTCCAGGAGAGAGCAAATCCCTCACTGTTTCGTTGTAGACCTCCAGATAGGACAAGTGAACAAGATGGTTTCCATCAAAGCTACGCTGCCTTATCTTATTAAAGAGATCCTTGATAGCCAACACCATTATACCAGGATTCTCCGCTGTACCTAACATTGTGTATGTCTTTCCTGCTCCTGTGGCACCATAGCAGAATACAGATCCATTTTTTCCATGTAGAACTGCTTCCACCAACTCCGCTGTTCTGAAAATTAAAGAGGTAAAGAGAAAGCTCAAACCACCCATAAACTTTACAATACCAAAACTAAGGCTAAGACAAAGAGTAACGTGATTTACTGCATTTAATTCTCCAAAGGTTCTGAAACCTCAGATAATATGAATAAGGGAAGAAACAGTAGCAATAGCCAGCAACATAGGACTTTTAGGGATAAAAGCTAGCAATCTAGACAGTAAAAAATCTTTCCATGCTATTTCTATTCTGTCAGCAAGATTCAACATCAAATTCTATCGAAATCACACAATTTTAGTTTCAGGTCCTAAAGCCTGAACTTGCCAAAATAATATTATGGATTCATATAAGAAAAAAGACTAAATTCTCAATGCAACAACATTTATGAAGGCTTTCAAACTAAAATCAACAGTTGATTCAAACTCACGTTGTGGAATACACTTCCTGCTGAGTGGTTGAATCTGGAAAGGAGGCATCAAATGTGAAATGCCTTCCCCTGATCCTCTTCAGTCTAAGATAATCATTCTCACTAGCGAATTCGGTGAGAAAAATATCCCTTTTGTTCACAATTCTCACGCAACACCTCGATCCAGCTTCCCTCTCCTTCTTCCCCATTGGCCTCAACCTCACAAAAACAAGTATCCTGCTACCGTTTTCAACATTCTCCCGTTTCTCCGCAACAACCTCCGTTTCCTGATCAGTCCCTCTCTTAACCCCTCGAGGCTCCGATTGTGGCACCACTTTACCCCCCATTAACAACTTCCTGGCCACCGTCCGCGAAACATCCACCTTTCTTGGACAAGAAATTCCCGCCATATGATCAGCCACATTAGAACTAGGCATCACGTTTTCCTTCCGCGCATTTTCATCTTTTTTCTTGCAATTCAGAAGGTCCACACTAGGATGCGATGAAAGTCGTGGCTCCTTGACAACATTTGAACCTTGTTTGTGCTGTTCGTAGAAAAGGGTCAATGCCTTCATTTTCTCTTTGAGGCCATGGTGCGGATTTCTAGCTAAATTAGCCATTTGGGACTCTTCTTTCTCGTCATATATATGGGTGATCCCGACCTGAGACCTTGGGGACACTGGCATTCTATTCAAGCATGCCCTTTTGCGAATTATTGAATCTTGATGAACCCAGATGCTGAAAGTCGTTAAATTTCGATGAAGTTGGGATCTTTTGCGGCGGACATCGCAAGAACTCTGATGGGCTTTGAGCAGAATTTGGTGCTACAGTCAGGAGGAAATGATAAGAGGGTCCGGGTTCGGATGTAATTTTGGAGAAATCTGGCCCGTTGATTGGATGGCCGATCGACGGTTGACAGTGAAGTGAGTCTGCTTTTGACAATCCAATTGGAGAGCTTTAATCAAAGGTTGTGTTATTTTATTTGGAGTGGTGGAAGTAAGAGTAGGAGTGGGATTCTTCTTCTATTTCTGTTTTGAATGGTTTTCAATTGGTGTTTGTAACGGTCCAAATAGTGGCAGATCACAAACGGTCAGTTTTGCAAGAATTTTGGGGTCCATTTCAAAAGAAAATCTTTTCTTAATTGTTAGTATTTCCTCCGTCCCAGCCAATTTTGCACATTTTTCTTTTTGAACTGTTTAAGACAAATTTGCACACTTTCCATTTTAAGAAAATTTCACCATACAATAAGACATAACTACCCATAAAAGATTGAAATATTACAATTGGGCTATGCCCATCTCATCTGCCCTAGCTCTCTTCATTTAATCAAAAAAATATTCAGCTTCCTCTTTATCCCAATCCTCCTTCGCCTCTTTTCCTTCCACCTCCACTGCCTTTCTTCTTCCATTGCTATCTTCCTCCTCCATGGCATACCTTTCACTGCCATCTTCCTCATCCACCATACATCTCCCTCCGACTTATTTTTTCCATTCGTCGACCTCCGTTCAGATCCGGTTCAAAGTCACCAAGAGAAGCCTTCGGATCCAACAAACTACCTCCAAAAGTAAAAGGAGACGCCACTGTTGCATTCACTCATGGCTCGACCTACTCTAGCATCGTCGAACTGTGTGCCTTAAAGTCAACAAGTTCAAAGTCATTGTTGATGGGTGTAAGAAGAAGAAGGTGGAGTTAGTGAAGTGGGAAAAATGGGGTTGTGGGAAGAAGTGGAGAGGTTGTGGGAAGAAGAAGGTGAAGGTGAGAGTTGCCGTAAGAAGACAAGGGCAGTTTGGATATTTCACATCACTAAAATTTTGAGTAAAAGTTTCTCTTTCTACAGGATCTCCTGGGACAGAGGGAGTAGTAAAATTACCGGAATGAATTTGTTTACGAGTCTAATTCGTTAGATAAAGTCTTGACAAATTCTACTTTAATAAGATTTTGGTGTAAATTTTTGTGATTTTTAAAATTATTAGAATCTTCCTGCAAATAACATACGCCCTTCGTCCCAATCAAACTGCACATAATTCTTTTTACGGTCTCCAATAAACATGTTTGACTCTAAATATATGCAACTACGTATAGTAACGACACATAAAAAGTTAATATCTAGATACTACATGTCACAACAAATCTAACAATAATTCTTACGATAATATTGTTGATGCGTATCAAACCCGTCACCATCCTCTGGAGGGAACACACTACAATAGTGGTGCCGACTGTGGGGAATTTTTTTCCTTCTTCGTTGTTCTCTTTAAGTTGTGGTGTCAAGAACCAAAGAGGCAAGTCAACCAGAGAACACTGCATAGCCAAATTCATTATTAACAAACCCACCGGCCAAATGGCTAGAATCTATTGCGGTCGAAGAAGTTTGAGAATTTAGAGGTGACGCAGAAGCACAATCTCCTCCTCAGAAAGATAAAGAAAAGTTGGCCTTCATAGCTTTTCTTGAAGCAAATAGGGATAAAATTTACATGTAATTCATCAAAACCAATAGAGGATCGACGAACAAGCACTTCCCCCGCCCTGAATAAGAAATAGAGTGGAGAATGGAAAGACAACCGCCAACAGAGCACCTCGAAACCAAGATAAAACAAGAAGCTACGACATCAAAGATAAGGTAGAGCACTCCCCCTCCCCCGGTTGAAGAGCTGCAAATTTTTTGCTATGCCAAAGGGCTTCAAGTTACCCACCCAGCTTAAATCATACGATGGAATGACAGATCAAAAGGAGTTCCTACACTTCTATAGGACCAATATGAGGCTTCACGATGCACCTATCCAAATGATTAGAGGCAACTAACAGGTAGCAATGCAATTCATGGCCATCGAAATGAAGCCAACAACACCCTTAAGAACTCAACCAATGGTCATCGAAATGGTGCACTCAATTACGCCACCAGAGGTTGCCACCATAGTTCAAAAAGTTCATACCACATCAGTGGCACCCTCTGTGGGGACCAAATCTATTAGGTTAACATTGTTCTTCCTGAACCATGGTATGAACCAAATGATAGGTAAGCTGTCAGAAAAAAGCGACAGAATCAGTACCACCACCTCCACCCGAACCACCCCACAAGAAATAACCATCAATTAGAATAGAAGAAATCCAGGAATGTGGAAATGACCAGGAAGTACATTCCCCTCTGCCAGGCAAAAAGAAGAAACGGGCCCTTGCAGCCTTCTTAGAGGCGAACCAAGAACAGTTGTACAAGAAATTTTTTAACACCACCAAAGAACCAAAATACAAGCTTGTACAAGAAGAAAAGCGTAGAATAGAGAAGCAAGCTAATGAAGATATTTGAAAGAGGGCTAAGGACTGTGATGTCGAAGACACAGCAGAGCACTCTCAATTGGTAGAGGAACTACAAAACATTGTGATGCAAAAAGGATTCAAGCTTCTTACCCAACTCAAATATTATGGCGCAATGACCGGCCCAAAGGAGTTCCTGCATTCCTACAAAACTAGCACGAGGTTCCACAATGCACCTATTCAATTAATATGCAAAGTTTTTCCTATATTTCTCATAGGAACCGCAATCATTAGGTATGATAGCCTACTCAGGCGAAGCTTAATGGGTTGGGATCAACTGGCGTACCAATTTATTGGAAGGTTGTACCAAAAACATAAGTTTGCAAAGACATTTGATGACTTAATCAACATTGTGCAATGAAGCGGAGAAAGCATTGTGGAATATCATAATCGTTTTGTGAGGAATGCCCAGAAGTCAAAGACCTCACACACCAGATGTCACTAGGAGCATTCATGAATATCATGAGATCAAGATAATCCTACAAAATAAACTCACAATAGACATGTCGGACAATCCGAGTGACCTCTAGAAAGCCATTGAAAAATTCATTTGCATGGAAGAAGAAAACAACAAAAAGGTGGAAAAGGAGCGAGGAGAAAAAAGAGTCGGAGAAAACTCCCAAGGAAGGGAAGCAATCATAAAAAGGGAGGTGCTCCACTCGCCGGAGAATTAGACACAAATAATCCGATCTCCGCGAAGACATCCCTAACCAAATTAAGGCGAGAAGCAAAACCACAAGGAGATGTTAAGAGAACCCGGCCCTATGAGAGCTTCTCCAGAAAAAAAATCCAAAGATTACTACTACGGTTTTCATAGAAATTGCAACCATGACACGAATAGATGCAGCAATCTTAGGAGACAAGATGAAGACTTGTTGCGCTGAGAGAATGACTCACATAATACAAGAAGGAAGATTACCAAGCTGGAGGATATGGAGCATACATCAAGCCAATGTCTAACAATACGCAGAAGGAACAAGCAAGGTACCTACCCCTATAAGATTCTGTAGAGAAGAGAATGCAAGTAGATAAGGTGATCATGTTCAGCGGGGAGGACGCAGTCCTGAACGCATCATCACATAACAATCATTTGGTCATAACAATGAAAACAGGGAATGCCACAGTACACCGAGTCTTTGTAGATGATGGAAGCATGGTGGAAATAGTGTTCATTGACAACTTCAACAATCTTGGATTCAAGAAAGTAGGCCTCAGGAAATTAACATCATCTAAAGCTAGTTTCACAGGACAGGCTGAATGGCCCATCGGTAATATTTGACTCCTTGTCACCATCAGTGAAAAAGGCAAAGAGTATACGATCCTTTGTGAATTATTGGTGATGGATGCACCAAGCCCATTCACTGCAATCACAGGTAGACTATGGATGAACATCATCAAAGCCATCTGGTCCCATTACTATGCTGTCATGAAATTCTAAACACTAACGGGAATAGCTGTAGTCTGAGGAGACTAGCTGGTGGCAAGACATTATATGTCATTAAAATGAAGCCCACTACACTATGTAAATTACAACAGACAATGCACTCAATCAATTAAGGAGAAGCAGCGATAATCCCCAACAGGGGAGATAATCTAGGTGAAGACACTGAGTTAGTCCAATTAGATGAACATGATGATTCTACAGAAGTCAAGATAGGGAAGAGGCTGCCAGAACCAGTCAAGACAAAGATGGTGTTAACACTCAAAAGCATAAGAACACATTTGCTTGGTTAGTACATGACATGGGAGGTGTCGACCCCTTCATTGCCACACAGTGTCACAATATAGATCCATCAATCAAGACAATCATGCAGAAGCGAAGAATCTTTGCACACAACAGAGAGAAGGTCATAGAAACTTAGGTTAAAACACTCGTACAAGCGAGCATACTTAAAGAACTCGTATACCCAACCTGGTTAGCCAATCCAGCTATAGTAAGGAAAGTAGGATGGTAGATGTGCATCGATTACACGGATCTCAACAAATATTGTCCAAAGGATTGCTACCCCTTGCCTAAGATTGACCAACTAGTTGAAGCTATCTCTGGATACAAAGCCATAGCCATCCTTGAGGCCTAAAAAGGGTACCACCAAATCTGAATGAACCCAAAAGATGCAGAGAAAACAACATTCATCACTAACTTTGGAGCATTTTGCTGTGATAAAATGCCATTTAGACTAAAGAATGCAGGAGATACATACTAACGAACAGTCGACAAATCATTTTCTTATAATGTCAACCACGACATAGAAATCTATATGGATGACATGGTCATCATAAGCATAACTCTCGAGGAATTCCTAAAAGACTAGGAGGAAACATTGATCACACTCCAATCAATTGGAATGAAGCTAAATCCAAAAAATGTACCATCAAAGTAGTAGTAGGCAAATTCTTAGGATTCAAAGTATCATCAAGAGTCATTGAGCCCAATCTAGAAAAAATAGAAGCAATACAATCACTACCACACCCATGATCCGTCAAGGAAGTTCAAATATTCACAAGCTCATTAGCTGCGCTCGGTCGTTTTGTCTCTACAGCGGTAGAAAAACACATGCCATTTTTTGACGTCCTACAAAATGTATCAAAGTTCTCCTATATAGAGGAATGTCAGAAAGGGTACCATGAACTCAAAGCTGAGCTACAATATTTTCCATTACTATCTACTGTCAATCCAAGTTAAACTCTCTATCTATATCTAGCAATTTGAGCGCATGCTATCAGCTTAGTCCTAGTGCGACAAGAAGCCAGACGCCAAGTGCCTATTAACTACATTAGCCGAAGTCTCCAAGGTGCAGAGATAAACTACTCAGCAATAGAGAAACTCATCCTCGCACTCATCCACTCAGTTAGGAGACTCCAACCGTATTTTCAATCTGTTTGTGTTGCTAGGAATATATAGTATGGTAAATATGGGGGGTTGGTTATTCTACTAACAGCTACAAACATGCAAGAAAAAAAGCAAGTAAAATATTTAGCTAAATACTTTGGTCAGCACTTTCCCGTACTTGTCACGTATGGTACTCTTACAATCTTCCATTGGCACCGCCTCCATAACTAGGGGAGTACAACAAGGTCCGACCATTGTTGTAGGTCTGTTTCTCCCTAGTACGATTACATCCCAGGCACTCCACCACGGATGCTCTACTCCTTAGGCCTATAAATGAGGCAAAGGATGGTAGGCACCTAATCTATGACACTAGGACCTCTTACAATCCTAGCTTGCTACTTTTAACTATCTCTACCCATAACCCTGCGGACTAAAATTCAGCTAAGACTATTGCAGTGTGCTATCATCGGAACTGTGAAACTTGGAAAAGATCTACGTGAACACACTCACGTGGACCCGGACGATTCTACGCATATCACATCTGAGGTTTCTCTTCCCTGGGAGGTATCAATATTTACACCAACATGAATGTATACAAGAGTGTGTGCTAATAGAGTGTACCATTCATGCAACTATAATATTCAAGAACAAGTCATATAAATATCACAAGCACAACAATTAGGATGAACTAAGAATCTCACAAATGCATAAATCAACACATGAATACAACTATCCCTACGCTACAGATCTACTCTATAGAAATTAGATCCATGGAAAATATTAAGTTAGATGCCATAGATCTAGGAGAATAAGAAGAAGAAAAGATGAAGAAAAGAGAAGAATAGAGAAGGAAAGAGAAGAAGAACTCTAGAGAGAAAGAGAGAGCTTTCATCTTCCTTCTACCTACCTAGAGAGAGAAAAAACCTACATTATGACTACTGAGGTTTTCCAGAAGACTAAGGGCATGGGCAGTGGTGGTCTCTTAAAATTAAAAGACCGCTTAAGAGACCGAAAACCACCACAGTGGTGGTCTTTTAAGCAGTCTCTTGTTAAGAGACCGCCGACCGAGCTCTTACTAAGAGCCCCGCCTCTTGCCTCCAAATGGGCCATCACCTCTGACCAAGCACATGGGCTCAGCTGCGTTCCATTTTTTTTCAATGGGTGGGACACGTGTCCCACTCAGCCACTCTTATTTTTTAAAAAAACTTTTGTTGCGGACACGTGTCACCCAGGGATTGGGCCACGTGTCACCCAGGGATTGGGCCACGTGTCCGCAACATTTTTTTAATGGAAGACGGGCGCTTCTAAAATTTTAATGGGACACGTGTCCCATTCTGGTGGCGACACGTGTCCCAAGCATATATTTTTAAAAAAATCTAATTTTTTTATTTTTTAAGTATTTCAATTTTAATATTATTTTGATTTTTAAATTGTAATATTGGGCTGGAGTAGATCAATATTTTATTTAGTATTTAAAGTTATGTTCATAGTTGTTACAATTGGTTTCGCGCACTTTTTATGTTTTCCATATTATTTTATAGAAAAGATGAATTCTCATAGTATTCATTTATTTAATTTCGTTTCGATAGCTTCTTCAAAAAAATTGAAATTCATTTTATTTTTTACACTGAAGCATCGTATTGACAAGAACGAGAAAAATAAATTATTTAAAATATTTTCAAAAAAACGAATTTAAATTTAAATATTTAAACATTATATTAAAATAATATGGAAACGAATTTAAATTTAAAAACAAATTTAAATTTAAAAACGAATTTAAATTTAAATATTTAAACTTATTTCTGGTGGACAAATTTATTTAAAATAATATGTAATTGTCAAATTAATGAGTAGGATAGAGAAAATCAAGTGGGTTCCATGAATAGTATATAATGGTCTCTTAACCATTGTGGAGAAAAAAAAGGGTGGTCTCTTAAGTGGTCTCTTAAGCTGAGGTGGAAGAGAGAGATGAAGAAAAATAATATATTTAATTGGTAAGAGACCGGTAGCGGTCTCTACCACTGCCCATGGCCTAAAGGCTCCTATATAGTAGTAGGGGATTGGGCCTAAAAATAAGCCCAAATAGGCCAAAGTAATGTGAAACCCTAGTTCCGCTTCCACTAGCACGGTCTGTGACGCCGCTTTGCTCCAGACTGGAGCGGGGTGCCAGATCTAGCGCAACCCATTTGATCCGTGTTGGCGTGGGTCATGGGATCTGGCGCGGTTTGTACCACCTTCCTGGAATAGGCCGTTGCATCTGGTGCGAGTCGTGTCAGTGCGGTCCGCGTTATTTAGCGCGAGCTACCATTAGAATCCTTGTTTTTGCACTTCTGATCTACGATCTGTGTCGTTCGGCGCATGCTACCATCAGAATCCTCATTTTGCTTAGTATTTTGGCGTGGGCTACTCAATTCTTCACATCCCGCTGGCTAGTCTTGACATTTTGCACTTAGAAAGGCGTGAGCCACCTAAAACTGGACGGTCTGCTCTCATTCTTAGCTATTTTGGAGTAAAAAAGGGCACTTGAGCACGCGGGCCGCAGAGATTGGCGCGGTCAATGCCAGGTGTTGGCACGACTCATTCCAGAGACCCTTGACATAGGTCGTGTAGTGTGGCACAGGCTGCTGGTGCCTTGCTTGGTGCCAACCATAAGCGGTTCGCGCCGACCCGCTGATGCCTTGGCTGACTGAACTTCTTTCCTTTGCTACGGATGAACCGCTAGTCCAATTTGAGAGTTTTTGTAGTCGATTTTATAGCGATCGAGAAGAAACATCCAATGGAACCAACCTTGAAGGATGATTCCTCTCAGATCGTTCCTAGAATTTTACTCAACTCATGGGACCATGATTCTCCATTTGTTCATTGGCCGCTTTGAACTCCAATGCTGCTTATCTTTGGCTTCATCCTTCTTTTACCACGATTTGATGTCTGTGGCCTTTGTCTACTACCATTTAAGGTGTGAATAGCCTCCAACATCTTCTACCTTCCTTGAAAATGACCTTCAATATAAATGTCACAAAAAGTACCTACGAGCGACCTACTAAGAATAATTACAAAGGAAGATCTAAGTCTACAAAATGCAAGATTGAGACAAGAAAACCAAACATGGCCGTCTAAACCCCTTGTCACGCAAACTTAACTAATACTACCAATCCAACATATCAAACGAAACAATTATTACGCTGAATGTAACGGTTAACACACTCATAATGAAGCACATCAGACCCCTAACACTTAACCATTTACTCGTCCACGAGTAAATAAAGACAAGAAAATGACTAAGTGAAATGTAGCGTGCAGGCATAAGTTAAGCGAGACATTCAACTTATTCCTAGATTACCCTGTTTCCCCCAAAGAGGCAAGAATCCTACAACTCTCACACTACCCAAAGAATCCTAAGCAATCTAACCGCCCATAATAAAATGTAGAAAAAGGTAAGCAAAGAAAGATAAGTGTTTAAGCTAGGTTACTTTTCCCAAAATGTTCCCCAAAATCAATCAAAGAGTCGTCTAAAAAATAATCCACCAAGGAAATCCAAGAGTCGTCGACTTGGTTGTAACATATGGATAACTCTAGATTCTCAACCTAGTTACAACCAAAGATGAAAATGTATCATCAACCTAGTTTTTTTTCTCTCAATTTCTATCATTTTGCCTATGAGCCCTTTCGGGTTTTCATCCTTGCTTTAACACACAAAGGGTACTCACTTCTCATCTTTTTTCACACGGCCTCTCATTTTTCGCCTAGGTTCGTAAACCTAGTTAGGCCTAGCCTCTCACTTTTACCTAGGTCTTTCGACATATCTGGGCTTTTCCCAATGCTACCCAAGTCACCCTTTTGGGTTTCCGACTTGTCCGGATTTTTTTTCATTTTTTTCAAAATTTTTAATTTTTTTTTGGTGTAGCACAAAATTGCCCAAAGTTGGGCTTCATACTACAAAAGATAAGATCAAACAAAAGATTACACTACCAATGTCCTAAAACAACCAACCCAATGCAAACTAGGAATCCTACCTAGCATGTCATACCACCAAGTAGACATCCAAAACCATCCCACAACAAAAAAAAAATGAAAGTCATCTAAGAAATAAGAAAAACTACCAAGAAAACAAAAACTTGCACCGGGAGATCCCAAGAATGAAAACTCCCATAGTGCTCACTACTCCCTCCCCCACACTTAAATGATGCATTGTCCCCAATGCATATACAAAATCAAAGAACATATGTCAAGGGAAGGAAATAAGAAAGCAATTATAATGAAAAATGGACGCTAAAATCTACCATTGATGGCACAAACATGGAATGTAACAAATAAAATATCATCACCCTGATATACAACCCCTAACCTCTAATCAAGAAAGTTCAATTTAACCACTATCATGCACCACAAATTGAAATAAAGAATTGAATCACAATGGAGAGTTACCTCTTAGGTTTCGAGTCGTATGTTTCAAGAGTTTGAGGGGAAATGGGGTTTGGTGGTAATTTTGGGGGTGATATGGAAGCAATGGTGATTTGGATGTGGGAAAGTATGTAAACTTCTTGGGTCATGCACGTCTATACGCCCCATGAATTTGGAGTTTGGTTCTCCTCCTTGTCTATCATTTTGAGCATCACAAACCATGTACATCTACATTGTCCATGGGTAGACATTCAAAACCATCCCACAACAAACAAAAACCAAAGTCACTAAATAAACAAGAAAAACTACCAAGAAAACACAAAATTGCACCAGGGGATCCCAAGAATCAAAACTCCCTTAGTGCTCACTACTCCTCCCCCCCACTCTTAAACGACGCATTGTCCTCAATGCATATACAAAATCAAAGAACACGTGTCAAGGGAAGGAAATAGGAAATCACTTATAATGAAAAATGGACACTAAAATCTACCCTTGATGGCACAAACATGGAATGTAACGAACAAACTATCATCACCCCGATATACTACCCATAACCTTTAATCAAGAAAGTTCAATTCAACCACTATCATGCACCACAAATCAAAATAAAAAATTGAATCAAAATGGAGAGTTACACCTCTTAGGTTTCGAGTTGTATGTTTCCAGAGTTTGAGGGAAAATGGGTTTTGGTGGTAATTTTGGGGGTGATAGGGAAGGAATTGTGATTTGGGTGTAGGAAAGTATATAAACTTCTTGGGTCGTGCACGTCTACACGCCCCGTGAATTTGGGGTTTAGTTCTCCTCCTTGTCCATCATTTTGAGCATCATAAACGATGTACATCTACATGGTCAATGAGTTGGACTCCTCGTTTGCTCACATTTTTCCAAGAACCATATGCTTCCTATGAAACAAACATGCACACCAAGTGTAATAGTGTTCCAAAAACAAAAAACTACAAATAAGAAAACACATCAAAAAAATTAATAAACTAATATAATTTTTCAAAGCTCGGGATGCCTCCCGAGAAGCTCCGTATATTTAAGGTCGTCGATACGGCCCTAATGTTATCTATATGGTGCGGGTTTGTACCCCATCACCTTAGACAGCCAAAAATGAATATGTGGGGGGGGGGGTAAGAATCTTCCAAGAGGAAGATATAGTAGAGGATGAGTCAACCTTAGAGAGAATAGGTGGTTTGGAAACTTAGCATATTCAAATGGCTTCTCTGTGGTTTCCTCTAAGGGTTCCGAAAATGTGGGAGTTGGCTCTATAGGTGGAGGTAGGGTTGAAAATAGGTAATATTGTGAATTAAGTATAATCACCCCCTTCTTAGATTTATTCACTCTCAATATACCATTCCCTATCCCCTTCGGATTCCTCTACCAAAATTTCACATTCAACTAGGGATGGTTCATTTTCAGAATATCGGATTTCAAATTGGTTTACCCTTTCCATCAAATCAAGCACTTTCCTTGAACCTTCTCAATGCTTGAGAATATTTAAGTTTCCAAATTGCTAATCTCGCTAAGCATTTGTGATTGGAGTAAATCATTACTCTTGGTCACATTAGCTATAGCTTGCAAAAATTTCTACATAATCCAATTTTGGAACCAATCCTAAGATTGGTTTGGGGCCATTGGATAACTTGGTGAGAGCCAACTATCTATCCCAAATTGTTGGTTTCCCGATGCATTTCCATACCACGAATTCGAGTTACCACTAAACCTCGAATTTGGAAAATTGTGGTATGGGTACCGATTTTAATCCCATCGGCCTTGGGAACCAACAACTCCTACCTCTCTCTCATTTTCGCTCGTCAAAGAGCAAGACTCTGTAGGGTGGTCGCAATGACATATCCTACAAAATCTCACTCATTGAGCCTCTCTTCTCCCATACTCCCTCAACCTTGGGTAATACTCCGTAGGGTGATCATAATGACACACCTTACAAAGTATCATCCATTGAGTGCTTTCCCACATATTTTTTTCTCAATTAAATACAAACAAAGAAAATATACAAAATTTAGAATCGTAGTGCAAGGGTCCTCGGTTTGCACCAAGAACTCAAGCAATACCTACTCTGGGAAAAAACAAAAGAACAATACTATCTATTCAACTAACATGTTATGCAAATTGATAATTAAACTGATTAGCATCTCTAGCAATGATGCCAAAATTTAACCCGAGCAAAGGCGTTGGGTCAAAGATAAAATTTATATTATGCACCCAACTCACTACTATGCTACCGATAGGGTAGTTAGTGGCAAGCACTGAGTATGTCCACAGAGATGCTAGGGCCTAACAGTCAATTAAACACAACCACGTCCAGGTTGTCAGTTCGTCTGTGTTGCTAGGAATAGATAGTATCACAAACGGGGAGGGGTGTGTTTGGTTTTTCTATTAACAACTACAAACATGCAAGATAAAAAGCAAGTAAACTATTTAGCTAGACACTTGGGGAATGTTTGCGTAACATAGTTGATTCACATGTGAGATTTCAAAAACCTAATCTAGTGCTCATAACACGTAGTGTTGTCGGTGGTCAACACTTCCCCGTACCTATCATATCGGGTGCTCTTGCAATCTTCCATTGGCACCACCTCCGTAATTAGGGGAGTATAACAAGGTCTGATCATTGTTATAGGTCTGCTTCTCCCCCATACGATTACGTCCCGGGCACTCCACCTCGGATGCTCTACTCCCTAGGACTATAAATGAGGCAAAGGGAGGTAGGAACCTTATTTATGACATTAGGATCTCTTACAACCCTAGCTTGCTACTTTTGGCTATCTTTACCCGTAACCCTTTGGACTAAAAAAGTCAGCTAAGATTGGTGTATTGTCATCGTAACAATAAAACTCAGAAAAGATCTATATGCACACACTCATGTGGACCCGGACCATGCTACCCATATCACATCCGAGGTTTATCTTTCCTGGGGGGTATCAATATTTGCACCAACATGAATGTACACTAGAGTGTGTGTGCTAATAGAGTGTACCATTCATGCAATTATAACATTCAAGAATAAGTCATAATTATATCACAAGCACAATAATTATGATGAACTAAGAATCTCACAAAAGCATAAATCAACACATGAATACAATTATCCTCAAGCTATAGATCTACTCTCTAGAAATTAGATAAATGGAAAATATTAAGTTAAATTCCATGGATCTAGGAAAATAAGAAGAAGAAAAGATGAAGAAAGGAGAAGAAAAGAGAAGGAAAGAGAAGAAGAACTCTAGAGAGAGAGAGAACTTTCATCCTCCTTCTACTTACCTAGAGAGAGAAAACATATACATTATGACTACTTAGGTTTTTATAGAAGACTAAAGGCTCCTATATATAGTACCAGGGGACAGAGGATAAAAATAAGCCCAAAATATGCCAAAATTATGTGAAACCCTAGTTCAGCAGCCACTGGCGCGGACCACCGCGGATGGCGCGGTCCATGCCACCGCTTTGCTTCGTACTGGCGTGGGGTGCCAAATCTGGGGTGGCCCATTTGATCCATGCTGGTGCGGTCCATGTCATCTTCTTGGCGTGGGCCTTGGCATCTAGCGTGGGCATGTCAGTGCGGTCCGCGATTGCTGGTCTTGACATTTTGCACTTGGAACGACATGGGCCGCAAAAAATGGGACGGTCTGCTCCCATACTTAGCCATTTGGGATTGAAAAGGCCACTTGAGCACTCGGGCCACTGAGATTGGCATGGTCTGTGTCGGGTGTTAGCACAGCTCGTGCTAGAGACCCTTGGCGCATGTTGTGTAGTGTGGTGCGGGCTACTGGTGCCTTGCTTGGTGCCAACCATGAGCGGTCCGGGCCGACCCACTGATGTCTTGGCCGGCTGAACTTATTTCCTTCGCTATGGATGAACTGTTGGTCCAATTTGAGAGTTCTTGTAGTTAATTTTATAGCACTCAAGAAGATGAATCCAATGAAACCAACCTTGAAGAATAGTTCTTCTCGGATCATTCCCATAATTTTTCTCAACTCATTGGACCACGATTCTCTGTTTCTTCATTGGTCGCCTTGAACTCCAATGCTGCCTATCTTTGGCTCCATCATCCTTCTACCAAGATTTGATGTTTGTGGCCTTTGTCTACTACCATTCAAGGTGTGAATGGCCTTTAACATTTTCTACTGTCCTTGTGAACGAACTTCAATATAAATGTAATGAAAAGAACCCACGAGTGACCTACTAAGAATGGTCACAAAGGAAAATCTAGGTGCCTGTGGATACAAGGTGTCCATTAGTACCATTTAAGTCTAGAAAATGAGGGATTTAGAGAGGAAAGCCAAACATGACCATTTAAACCCCTTCTAATTTAAACTCAACTAATACTAGCAATCCAACATATAAAATAAACCAATTATTACGCTGAATGCAACGGTTAACGCACGCATAGTGAAGCACATCATTGTGTATACGGACTAGCCCATCAACAAAATCCTCCAAAACTAGAAGCATTCGGCCGCCTAACAAAATTGGCCATTTAACTAAGAGAACATGAAGTCATATTCTTCCCTGGAATGGTGCTCAAAGGCTAAGCATTAGCAAACTTCCTGGCAGATGTGATAGAAGAATTACACCAAGATCTAGCAACAAATAGCAAAGCAACCATTCCCAAAGGAAAGGAGAAGGTTGATCATAGTGCCTAGGCACTCTCTATTGATGGAGAATCATCAAAAGAAGGTTGTAGAAAAGGACTTCTTCTAATTATCCCGGAAGGAGATGAACACAAGTACGCACTATACTTCTAATTACCACTCACACTTAACGAAGCTGAATATGAATCACTCATCGATAGGCTTGACTTAGTATAAAGAATCAACCATTGGTGCGTCTATATCTAAATCAACTCTCGGGTAGTCATCCAACATGTGCTTGGAGACTATATTGTAAAGAAACGACAATTGATCAAAAACCTAAACAGAGCGAGATAGCTCATCTGCAGGTTCTACTATTTCAAGATTAGACACGTCCCTCGCTCAGAGAATACAAAGGCATATACATTAAGAAAGATAGCAACCTCAGGATACACATCTCTTCGGAGAGAAAAAGAAGTCATGGTTAAGCTGATACCAACTCAGAGCACCCCATCTACAATAGTAGCAGAAGTACAAGAAGTTGATCAAGGTTGGATGAGACCTATCATACAATACCTCAAATGGGACCTCTTACCAATGGATAGAACTGAAGCACAAAAAATTGAGCTCAATGCACCATCATATAATTACTCCAACAACATCTTGTACAAGAAGGGGTACCTCACACCCTAGCTCATTGTCAAAGACATACACGAAGGATGATGCAGATCACACTAAGGAGCACGGGCATTAGCTAAGAAAATCTTACGATCGGGATACTATTTCCCAACAATGTTCCTAGATGTGCAAACCTTTGTTCAGAAGTGCAACAACTACCAACGAAACACCACAGTCCAACGAAAACCCCAATCCAAGATGACGAGAGTTTACAATGCTTGGTCATTCAACAAATGGGGAATATATATTGTGGGCCCATTCTTAGTTGGTTCAGGCGGAGCAAAATTCCTCACTGCCATAGTTGGTTACTTTACCAAATAGGTAGAAGCATATCCCCTTAATAGGATCACAACCAAAGCAGCAATCTCATTCGTCTGGCAGAACATAGTATTGGTACTTCGTCATAGCAACGACCATAATCGCATACAATGCTTCAAAATTCACAACTAGAGCATTCAATGAATGGTGCTAGGACATAAATATAAGTCAAAATTTCACCTCAGTAGCACACCCTCAAGCTAATGGGGAAGTGGAAGCTACAAATAGAACTATAGTTCAGGGGATCCAAAATTGACTGAAAGAAAAGCAAACAAGATGGGTAGAAGAATTACCAACTGTCCTTTTGGCATACTAAACCACTCTAAGAACACAAAATTCTGAAACACTAAGCTTAGCATATTGCCATGAGGTAGTTATCCCTGCAGAAGTAGGGACTCTTAGCCCGGGAACCATCGACTCCAACAAAGAAGAAATCAGGATGACATGAGAGCAAGCCTGGATATCCTTGAGGAGCGATGACAAATTGCAAAGAAATGAAAATTTGCAAAGCCTGGATATCAGGGAAGCCAATTATAAACAAAAGATTGCAAAGTCATACAATGACAAAGTTTGCACAACTACTTTCAGAGTAGGAGACCTAGTCCTAAGGAAAAACTAAGCCATTTTGGCCGACACTACAAGAAACGAGACCTTTTACTTTGTGTTTTTTACCTCAGTTATTTGGTTTAGGGCAAATAATTGAGGTAAAAAGTTCTTTGTCTCAGTTTTTTTCGAAGTAAAAAGTATTTTTTACCTTAGATAAAAAATAACCGGGGTGAATGATAGATTTTTTACCTCGGTTATTTTTTAACCGAAGTAGAAGGTGGTAAAATTGAAATAAATACTGTTACCAAGTGGTGTGCGACGTCGCATGTGTTGGTGTATGAGAATGGTCGACTTCGCATCTTATGTCTTTTTTACTGACATATGATGCGATGAACGACCGACATCGGTATTATGTTACACTCTAAAAACTTTTAGAGTTTAAACTTGTTTAAAAATTATTGAATTTTTTCTACGAAAGTAATTTTCAATATAGAAGTATAATTTAATTTTTTTTGTTGTAAAATAAGTGTAGAAAATTGTTTTGAATGATACATTTGAAGATGGTTTATAAAATGATACACATAACGAATCACACATACAGTCAATTATTGTTCAAATATGGTTATTAAATTATTAAAAAATCAATAACCATAAAAATTGCATTACTAACATAGTACATAGATTTGAATACAAATGTTTTTGTTCCGATAAAACACATATTGTAATAAAATCAAGAAGCTCTGATTATAATGACATTGAAGACAAGGGGCCATGTACCATCTATGAGCTCGAAGAACAACGTGTCCCCAATGTATAGGAGGTTGCATCAAGGAAGTTAGCGAAACCCTTTGGGGACAAGGTCTTGGTCTTCACGTTCCCTGAGTATTTCATGTGCCACTCTCTCCCGTAGCACCTTAGCACAACTGAGGTCTTGTCATTTGGTAGGAGTGCTATCATGTCCCTCGGGATGTACTGAATCACAAACAACAAAAATACGCTTACTATAAATATATATGTACAATTAACAACAAATAATATTAATTGTAAATAAAATAATTACATGCATCTAGCTATTTAGGCCTTACCAACGTATTCCCGGAGTTTTGTTGCTTCAAAGTGCAGATGAATAGGGGGTTATCTGTAGATATCGTATAGAGTTCAAGATAAAACACGAAAGGCTCCGGGGTGGTGCTCCATTGTGCAGTAAACTCCAGAAAACATTGAATTATTTCATGTCATGAATTGTGAATAAATAAGTGTAACCACATAAAATAAATGTAGGTTATATATATATATATATATATATATATATATATATATATATATATACGTCAAATAAGTCATTGTCCTAGAAAAATGGGCGATTGGAGAATTCTTTGTCAGCCATTACTCTTGAATTTTATAAGAAAATAATTAGGGAAAAATACCTTGAACTTGAAGAGTGCGACGTTGGCCATGTGTTGCACATACACGTTGGTCCTTAACAGTTTTATGGTCGACTTGTATGAGCGACGTCGTGCATAAGTCATTTAGACCAAACATGGTTACCGACAGACAACCGAGTTTACATTTAAAATTTTAAAGAAAACAATATGATTGCAAATGCATATATGTGAGGTCAGTAATCTGTTGCTAAGACCGGTAGGTTAATCGATACACGTGTGACGTCTCATTCAAAAAATTACGAGCATATTTATGAATAAGCAACGTTGGTCGACCATCGCATTAAACAAATGTCAATTGATAGGAGACCGGCGTCGCATTTAACCCTAATTATGTGACCAAAACTACAGAAACAAAGAAAAATCCATGCTTAAAAAATAGAAAATGACACAAAATCATCCAAAAATATACCAAAAAACACATTGACACACCATAGATACAACAATTTCATGAAAAAAAAACACTAAAAGGAAATAGTTGAAAGAATTGAAAAACCATACCTTCAAGAAGAGAAGAGATGTAAGGGTAGGGAACTATTAGAATTCGAGGCAAACTTGGAAGTTGGCAGTTTGAACCATTCTGAGGTGGGCTTCATATATATAGACGTTTTGGAATGACGTCATTTTGAACCCTTAAATATTCCACCTTGACATTTGTGACATTGCACCGACAGTTGGCCTAGATAACAATTAATCGAACTGCAAATGACGTCGGCTAACATGAATATGAACCTAATAATTTCAGGCCACTAGCATAACAAATGAGCCCGCGTCTGACCAGAAGGAATAAAAGTCACTTTCATAACAGTTAATAGTATTTTAGAAAATACAAGTTGAAATTGAAATATATTCATGAAAATTTATTAACGTTTTATTGGACCGAAATCGATTTTGGCACAACCTGTGACCTTTTTATTTTTTACATTTAAGTCCCTCCAAGAAAGTGGGAGGAATCTGAATGCAAAATTGGAGATACAAGTAGTCACAACCATATTGTTCCAATTTTGGCATAAACGGGTTAGTGGAAGGGCCTGAAATCTTCACAAGAAATATTTGATAACACTTTTTTGAAATTACGCTATGGCCCAAACTTCCTTGAATGTACACTACACTTCATAACTCTGCACCCGAACATAAGGACAAATGTTTTATGTGGAGATAATGTGTATTGTCTAAGAGGGTCGCACGAGGAGGTATTGTTTGATCATATTTGTTTTTAATTCATTTATACCCTTACGATGGGCATTATGAGAACGATAATTTCACCACATAGAATCATAAAGAATTACATATTGTTGGTTTTTATGAAACAAAAAGATAATAAAATTCCATCAATTTTTAAAAAAGCGCTGGTACGTGGTCTAGAGTAAATTGTAGATGATTACTTATAAGTATACAAAGATTAATCGGAAGAACTTTTGAAAGTTTCCGTGGGACCAAACTAGTTTCTTTATCATGATCCGGGATTATAAGTTTGACTAGGGATGGCAAAGGTCCCTTCTAGGATGATCAGAATCAATTTCGGCACAACCTGTAAAGTTTTTACTTTTTACACTTAGGTACCTCCAAGAAAGTGGAAGAAGTTGGAATGTGAAATTGGAGGTACACCTATGTAATTCACATTGTCAAAACCACATTGTTCCGATTTTGGCATGAACGGGTCAATGGAAGGGGCCAAAATCTTCACAGGGAATATTTGGCGACACTTTTTGGAAATTATGCCATGGCTCATACACGGGACATCGCAAGCCCTTTGCTTTAAGCGAAACTTGAACCGACCTGCTATCGACGTCGGTTGCCTTGAAAAGTATAACACAAACCAAAAATTTAAGATCGAAAAATGAGCTAAAATTTCCCCCCAACCCTATTTCATCTCATTATTTTTCATCAACAATATCCATTTCACACTCCCAAAATTCTTTTCGTTCACACCATTACAACAATTCAAGTGCTCAATCAAATTGCTCCTCAAATATCCACAAGTACTAGAGTAAATAGGTAAATAGTATAGACGATGGAACCTGCAGTGGAGCCCTAAAAGGACCCCACAAAATACAAAAAAGAATCCAACCCTAGGCTAAAAACCTAGGGAAAAAGAAGCGGGAGGGGGGAGGGGAGTACCCACACGAGTACTCCCCTCCCCCCCCCCCCAATTATTCCTAAAGAAATGCTAACCCTAAGCTAGAAAGTACTAAGCCTAGGGAAAAAGAACTGCAAGTCCAGATGTGTGAATCTGGACCTATACATAGCAACCAGAAATGTGTACTGGCTCTTCATATGAAAACCTCATCACAGCCGAGACTCGGGTCTCGGGTCTTGAAGAAAAGTAATGAAGAAGACGCCAGTGGTAGGAAAAAAGTGCAGCCGAGTGTGGACTCGGGTCTTGAATGGTCGCCATGATGTGCTGGTAGTGCTGAATTCGAGTGAAGCTAGGACCGCCAAAGGAGGAGCAGCTTCTACCATATACACCCCTAAGGTGAAGATAGAGGGGTGTTATTGGCCTTCAAACGTTCTCGTAGTATGAACCGAGACTAATTTAGAGGGCAAGAGTGTGCCAATAGCTCTTGTGAATCTCTCTAAAAATAGCCCTCCTAAAGACGGAGAGAACGGACACAACTTGTACGGTGTGTGTCAAGCCCGGCGATTATGTAATCGCCCACTCCATTTTGAGCAAATGGACAGCTTTATGCTAATTTAACACAAAAAGTGTAGCGCGAGCATAGAGCGCGTAATGACCGTCAAGTCCAAATAACTACTAGCAGTGAGTTAATTAATTTTGCATACGCTAATTAATTAACCCACTACCCAACTCCTATGGTCAATCAACCAAATGTAGAAAGACCGCTCTCCCACTCTCCAGGTGAAAAATATGCAATTATCCACCAAATACAATTTTAGCCCAAAGAGAAGACCAAAACTCCATAATCCACAAATTAGGGCCCAAAATGAAGGAAATTCACCCCAAGAATAATGCATATAATCCGAAAAATACTCCATTTAATTAGGCCCAAGAATCCTTGAGTTTGGTCCAGCCGATTGATTTATTAACTTGGCCCAGCAGCTCCACTTTCGGCCCAGGGCTCGGCCCAGTACCCAAGCTAGGGTTTCAACTTTGACCGTAGCCTCCACCATGTGAAGCCATTGACCGTGTTATGTTTCAGCCCAGCCGCATTTTTTTTAGCCCAGCCGCGTCAGTGTTTTAGCCCAGGAAGCGCGGCCCAGCAACCCTTGCGTTAGGGTTTTGTGGTGCTGACCCTTGCGCCGCCAGCAGAAAACCCTAGGCTAAATGCTCTTTTCGGCCCAGATTTGGCTCAAGGTAATAAAATCTTTTAGCCCAGCAACTCAAAAACCTAAACCCTAGTTTATGTGAAGATCCGGCCGCCTCCTTGGCGGGTCAGCAGACCCGCGCCTTGACTCTCGGGTCTAAACCCTAGAATCAACTCCAACCCGGTCACCTAACTCGGGTAATCTGACCCGGTGGCGCACTGAAACGGGTTGAACACCCAGGTCACCGGAGTCGCGGTTTTCCGGTGCCGGAGACTTGCCGGAATCTGGAAAACCGCCGAAATCCGCCGGAAAAATTGCAAAAATTTCCTCTTAAATCTGGGCACTCTTCTCATATGAATTTCCGACCGGATTTTGCACGTAGAACTAAAAAAATCACCTCCAAATTCGAGCATGCTTTTTCCGACCGAAAAATTACCATTTACCTTGCCGGAAACGCATTTTTCCGGCGAGCAAAAACAACACAATCAACACTGATGTACCCTTTTTTCCAACCTTGAGATACATCTCAAGCATGAACAAATACAAATCCGAGTCTAGGGGCAAAGAATCAAGGCTATTTCGTGCTTCCCCATCGCCGGAGTAACATTTTTCCGGCGACCTCCGATCGGAAAATCCGAAAAACCAACCTCTAAAGTAGCGATTTCCCAAACAAATTTTTTTCCGATCGGATGTTGCTTGCCCAAAACGAACCCGAAACCTTCAAGACATGATAAGCATTATAACCCACCGGAAAAAGTATTTTTCCGGCGAACCCGACCGGAAAATTCTAGCATTCATCATCCAATTAATCCAACCTGTACGAAAAATCTGCTCCTCCATTCATCGAGATCCGAATACTATCATGAGATTGAAACAACGGGGAGAAAACCCTGGGCCTATGGCCTTTAATGATTCCAATTAAACCAATTAACTCCAAACATCTGTCTTGAATCTGACTAATCCCAAACCATCAACCCCATCGAACAATAACAGTCAAACACCCAAGATCTTGAATCCCACATGAGTGTTCATCAGTCAAGAAAATAAATTTAAATTCTTTGCATGCAACATAGCAATCTGGTCGAAGTTCCAATTAAAGCAAACAATCATGGACAGTGTGCTGCCTGATCACATTAATGCCCTCTCAACAGATCCATCATGAACTCTTCCAAATACTATAAAAACTTCATGCTTCAAATTCATCTCTATTCCCAATCCAACATGAACATCACATTGACTATCCACCATAAACAAATAATCTTCCATACAAATCTGCACAGATTTATCATAAATAAACCCCTTATCAATCATCAAGATTAGATCTATCAACGAAAGATTAAAACTTACATGGAACAATGATAGATCTTCATCAAATACGCTCCATCACCAACTTCAAGATTGAAAAGTCTGATCTTCACCCAAAACCTCCAGATCCAAAGATCAAATCTTCAAATTCAAGCACAAATCATACCTCGAAAGATGCCCGGCAAGGAATCCAACATTAATGTCGGATTCCTCGCCGGAAACTCTGAATCGTAGGAGAGAAACTGGAAGAAAATCGGCCCCGGGAAGTCCGGAGAAGGGCTGCGCCCTTTTTTCTCTCCAGAGAGAATTTTCTCTCACTTGAGAGCTCTTTCAACTCATCCACAAGTACTAGAGGATAGAGCATTTCCAGGTAAAAATTAATTGAGGTTGTTTCCATCAATTCCATGTTCATTTTACAATTTTATTAGTGAATTTGTTACTTTTTTTTATGGAACAAAGATTAAATATTTTCATGAAGTATGATTATTCTGTTACATGTTATCTAATGTAGTGTTTGTGTTGTCAAAAATAATTCCATGTTTATAAGTATTGAGAATAAAGGCTCAGATTAGGGCTGATTGTAGATAATAATTACATTTTTGTAAGAACATACTTTGAAGGTGCAACGTCGGTCTCAATAAATTAGGCCTTGCGACATGTGAAAAAATGACTAACATTGCACATGTCTAAGAAATGTTGCATATTTTCAAGTTTGTGCTACATGTTATCTACTGGCTAGAGTAGATTTTGTGGAAATAATGTCATGTACAAATGATGAGAAGTATTAGTCATAGATTAGGGTTCATTAAAAGAAAAGGTGCCTTTTTTCATTAAAAACTACGAATGTCTGACATCGGTTTGCACATCGGCTTTTGCGACAGCAAAGTCCAGAACGACCGATGTCATACCCAAGCAAATGAGTTACATTTTTTTGATTGAGATTTTTGTCGTCTATGTATAACTATATTGTGTGTATTTCATTTGGTGACTGCCCATTTCTTCTCTTTCTCTGCTCTCTTTCTCCTTCTCCTGTATCTGCTCTATTCCGCTTTCCTTCCCCTTCTCTGATGTTCATCGCATCTTTCTTCTTGGGAGTTAAAGCTCTGGCCTGCCAGCTAAGATCTTAAACTTCTCGATTTTATCGTGGAGCTCGACTTTGGAATCGAAAAACTTCTCTGCCTGGTCTGGGTACTTGATCCTTGCGGCGGTGTTGTCTATGAGGTGGCACTCAAAGGCAAGGACGAGCGAGAAGTTTGAGGTCCAACGTCTCCAACATTTGCTAGGATTTTTCAAGGGCTTCAAGGAGAGAGAAGTCGATTGCTTTGTTTACACTGTTGGTTAAGTGAGCTTTTCTCCATCTTCGTAACCGTCATCGAAGAATTCACGGTTTTGGTGGTGGGGTCACTACAAGAAAAATGATCTTTTACTTTTCCCCTTTTACCTTAGTTTTTTTGTAAACCCCAAATAATCGAGGTAAAAAGTTCTTTTACCTCAATTTTTTTTAAGTAAAAATTTTATTTACCTTGGTTATAAAAAAAACCAACGTAAATAATTGGTTTTTTACCTTTATTATTAAATGAACCAAAGTAAAAGGTTAAAAAATGAAGTAAATGATGTTACCGAATAGTGTGCGAAGTCGCATATGTTGTGTTAGAAGCTCGACCGATTTCGCTTTACACGTTGTTTCTACCGATACATATTGAGAATCACTTAGTGATATCACATATATGTACAAGATAAGTTATAGTAAAGAATTTGACGGTGATAGAAAATGGACGTCATGCTCATTTATTAATTTGGGGGAATGTAAAAGGAAAATGAGTACACGACCAATACCCACCTTCATTTGTAAAATGTTTTTTAATCATAGGATTATAAAATGATTTATAAAATCGTGCATAGATGAAATCACACATATAAACATGTACAATCAATTATACGATTTTCAAATAAAATAGTTAGAAAAACAGTAGTCGTGAAGACATTCTCCCAATTAGTACATAAATTTGAATAAGAATTGTCTTAATTTCAGCATAATAGAAATTAAAAAAAAACTCAATAAGCTCGAATAATGATGACCTTGAAGATGATAGCCCCCCCCCCCAAGCTTTGATCACCTCAAAGAATAAGGTGCCCCCGATGCGTAGGTTGTTTCCCTTAAGGAACTTGCCAAAAGTCTTTTGTGGAAAGGGCCTTGATCTTCCCACCCCCCGAGTAGTTCATACGGTACTCAGTCCAGTAGCACCTCGGTACTACGAGGGTCATCTCACTCAATAGTAGTGGTACATTCTCCCACGAGACGTACTAAATCAGAAAAAAATGATTAGAAATATATATATATATATATATATATACAAATTTTTAAAATTAATATTAATTTAAAATGCCTTACCAAAGTTTTGCTACTTTAGAGTACAGTGGAAACATGGGCTTTCAGGAGCCATTGTATAATGTTCAATGTAGAACACAAGAGGATCACGATTGCTCTGTTGTGCGGAGAACTGCATGAAAACAAATTATTGTGGTAAAGTGTGAAGATGCATTAGTAAATATATGTTGTGAAATGTTATAAGACCTAGAAAAATGGGCAAATTGAAGATCCTTCGCCAGCCATTAGTCCTGAATCAGAAATGAAAATGTGAAGAGGGAACCAGCATATGAATTGCAATGTGCAACGTCGGCTCCAAACCAGTGGCTTGGACGACATATACCAACGACATTGCTGAGACGTCGGTCAAAGTGAATGACATGTCAATACAAGAACAACGTTTCATATGCAAATGTATCAGTAAACCAAAATATCAGAATGCGACATTCGTAATGCTCGGTTAAACCGGAGGAAAGACCGATATATGTGCGAAGTCTTATACTCAAGAATATGCTAGTAAAAATACAAGTGTACGACCTCCTACGCTAATGGCATGAACCGAATTGTAACAAACATCTTACTGATGTCGCACATATCAGAGGAAGCTAAGGGAAGAAACACATAAACACAGAAAAAATGAAGGTTTAACAACACAAAATTATACAAAAACCCTATGGAGAAATACCAAAACATAGTGCCTATGTCTACAACCAAGGAAAGTTCACTCTCAAAAATGTGATTAAAAACCATAACACAAAGAAAACATAACACATTGACAGACCACAGATCGGAAAATGCAAAGTAGGAATTACTAACTGATGTGTCCATTTTAGGCGCATTATTTAGTAGTATTTAGGATCACTTTTGTGCTCTTTTATTATCGAGAGCTTGTGTTTTACCTTGAAATTTACTTAGGAGAGGTAAAAGCAACTTTGTACTCTTTTACCTCTTTTAAGTGGATTTTGTGTGACAAGGGAAGAACACGGAACCAACGAAGACCGGGAGACATTGAAGACTATACTTTCGAAGACTTTTGGATACTCACTTCGAAGACATGAAGACCGGAGGCCGTTGAAGACCATTTTTGGAGCTGTTGAAGACTTGAAGAGTGAGAGGGATGGCTATGAAGAAGACAAAGAAACAATGCAAAACTGTGGCTGCCGTCGCGACACCGTCGCGAGTCGCGACCTCGCGACCAACACCGTCGCGAGTCGCGACGAACTCCGTCGCGAGTCACGACCATCGGGCGGCCAGAAATCTTTCTTATTTTCTTTGCACTATAAATACCATCTCTTTTCCCTCTTCTTCTCCAGTTCTTCCAGCCCGCTTCTCTCTGGTTTTGGGCGCCATTTTTAGGTTTTTCTTCTTCTTTCTTTTCTTAGCTTTCTCTTAGTTTGATTATGTCTTTTCTTGTTGTTCTAGAGTAGTTCTTGTTCTTGGGAGCAAAGGATTGAAGCTTCCACTATCTATGTAGCAAGAACTCATTTATATCTATCTATTTGGTATTTTTGCTATTGTGCAATTATTGTGCTTTGAATGTTAATTGTTGATTGCATTGATGTTGTTGAGAGCTTGATGATATGAAATGCTTGGATTAATTGCTAGCTAGGGTTTGGGGGATTTGGGTTAATTTCCCCCCTGTTCTTGTTAGCAATGTGAGAGTATGAATTAGAGCTTTCGATTGTGTTAGTGTGTTGACAATGTGCTAGGCGAATGTGATTGATGTCGAACTCTTCGTCATGTTCGTTTGTGTAGCAAACGAGAGAGTCATATGCTCGCGGATGAATGTGCGTTGCACGTTCATCCAATCTCGTGTAATTGCATGAATCGGTTCAATGCCTAGTCACGGTGTAGTGGTCATAGGCATTGCCGAGCTTGTTGGTCCTTCGTGCTAAATGCCACCAATGTCGCCTTGAGTCGTGGTCGCGACTCGGGAGCCATTGGTGAGGTTTGACGAGAGATGTCGAACTCACTCTCGCAAACTACGAACTAAGAAGGATAGGAGTTCAATCTCCACGACAAGTAGTTGAAGTATTGAATAGGTGATTTAAACTCATTCCTGAAGCATTTGTTGTTTGGCGTTTATGTACTCTTGACGGTGTGTTTCACTGCATGTGTGCCATGAGTGGTTTGAGCATAGGGAGTGCTTGTGTGGTTGAATTGCTTAGGTGTAGGAACGTGACAACTTCCGTAGCACCTTTGCATGAAGATCTACGAGCATGAACTTAGAACTCCTTGTGGTGTGTGTGTTGTGGTACTTGCTAGATGGGGTGTGTGAGCGCTGGGTCATGAATGCTATATGATGGAATGTGTGAATGATTCGATGAACTACATTAGATGTGGAAGTGGATATCCGTTGCCCCCAAGGCATTTTATCTTTGTAGTTTAAAACCCGTTTTCTTAGTTTCGTTTGATGATTAGCATAGTCACTTGACGTTGCTAGTTATCTCGTCTTTTTATCTTTGTTAACTTAGGAACCAACCAACCAACCAACCCCCCCTTTACTCGCTTTTATGTGTGTGTATATATATTTACTCCTAGCCTAGTATATCAACCATTTGTGTGCTTAGACGCTTAGGAAGATCCCTCTTCTCATTGGACGACCCCGATTTGCCACTATCTACCTAGTTGTAGAAAGTAAGCACTGAGGGCTTATAAATTATCTTTTGGCGCGCGGGCGCGACGACCGCCCGCGCCTGTCAAAATGGCGCCGTTGCCGGGGAAGAGGCGTTTATTCTTAAGTATTTAGGTGTATTTGGTTGTGTATTAGCTAGTCGTTTTTATTTTCCACTACTTGGTGGTTGTTTTTGTTCGGAGTAGGTATTGCTCGAGTTCTTGATAATTTATTTTATCGAGAATCCTTGCACTATGATTCCGAACTTTTGAAAAAAAAAATATATATATTTGTTAATGGAGCGTCTCACCTTGAGGGAACTCATGATGAGAAGAGAGGCTCAACAAGCAAGGTTTTGTAGGATGTGTCATTCCGACCACCCTACCGAATCTTGCCCTTTGTTGTGGGAGGAGCACTATGACCGAGAAAGAACCCTTGGTTTCCAAAACCATGGGTACTATGAAGAGTGCTATCAAGAGGTAGGAGATATTGGTTTTCAAGGGCAAGAAGCTCATGAATGCTATCCATACCACAACTCTTACAATCCGGAATGGAGTGGTAGTCCGGATTTGTGGTATGAGAATGAGCCGGAAAACCAATATTACGAGCAACCTAGTTGGCCATCACCACCCTATACCATACCCCAAAACCAAGCCCAACAAGGAAGTTCAAGTTTGACACGTGAGGATGTCTTAAATACCATAGCAAACTTGAACTCCTTCACTAATGAAGAGCCGGATACCCAGCTCTCCTCTAGCGTTGAGGCCATTGAGGGGCATGTGAGGAACATATTAGAGGTATTGGCCCGAATGGAAGCTCGTGATTCCGAAAATACACCATCCCAACTTGAACTCGATGATTCGGTGAGTGAAGTCACCAATAAAAATGATTTTGAGTTTGAAAGGGGTGAGGAGTTGGTTGTAGAGGATAGAAAAATGGAGGAAGAGGTGATAGTGCTACATTATCCATTAGCATTGTCACCCCTTCTCCCACCTAGTGAACCAACTCTTACATTTTCGGAAGTTTTGAGGGAAACGAGAGAGGAGCCAAAAGATTATCCTAAGCTCCCTAACCACTTAATTCCCTTTGAACCATCTCCACCTCCACAAGACTTTCCTCTTGGAAGTTTTGTGCCCCCACCTCTCTTGTTTTGGATGCTCATGGTGAAGAGCTTCAAGCCTTCACCATACGGATAACATTAGGGTCGTGCCGACGACCTTAAAAATACGGAGCTTCGTCGTGCCGACGACGTTAAATAAATTCGGCATTTCTTTTAGTTTTTGTTCTTAGTTTGTGTTTCTTAGTTTGTTTTTGTTGTTGTTTTGTTTTGTTCTTTTTATGGCATGTTTTTCTATGATGTTGTAGCAACATGAAGTGCATTGCAATGAAGGAGATGAAGGAACGAGATCAATGAACGAGGGGAGCAAGCTTGGACAGTTGGTAAGAAAACGAAAATATTTTAAGCCTGGGATACCCTGCCGTCGCGAGTCGCGATGGGCTTCGTCGCGAGTCGCGACGAACAGGGGAGCAAAATCCACTCCCAGCGCCAACTTTCCGCGAGTTGCCCTGACGTCGCGAGGTTCGTCGCGAGTCGCGACCCCCTTCGTCGCGAGTCGCGACGAGCTCAGAAAATTTGGAGCTCTCGGACTCACCTTTCCGCGAGTCGCGATGACTTCGCGAGGCTCGTCGCGAGTCGCGACACCCTTCGTCGCGAGTCGCGACGAGCTCAGAACATTTTGAGCTCCCGGACTCCACTTTCCGCGAGTCGCCCTGACGTCGCGAGGCCCGTCGCGAGTCGCGACACCCTTCGTCGCGAGTCGCGACGAGCTCAGCACATTTTGAGCTCCCGGGCTGTACTTTCCGCGCGTCGCGATGACGTCGCGAGGCTCGTCGCGAGTCGCGACGAACCTCGTCGCGAGTCGCGACGTGCTCAGTAACTTTCGAAAATTTTTTGAGCCCGGATTTCAAGTTTCCAAGCTTTCAAGTTTCCAAATGAATTTAAACATTGCATGATCTTTCCTTCTTCTCCACCCAACACTCCCAAGAACATCACATACCTCTCATTTCTTCCACCATCCTACATATATTGACTTATGAACATTCTTGCATCTTTATAGTACATTTATTGATGGTAGTATGCCGACTACATCATTGTGACCATAAGTTCTTATCCTATAATGATGCTTGTATACATGTCAATATATGTTGGATATTTTTCATGCATAATCTTATAGTGGTAATTGAGGGTTGATTGGTTGTTCTTTGACAATACTATGGTTATTAACTCTTGATGCTAAACCTAGTATTACATATCCTTATGTACTTGTGCGTTTAATGTGTTCTTCGTGGTGTAGTCTTGATCAAACGGCGCCATGGAGACAATGCTTTTCTCGAGGGGTGAGTTCTCCTACGGCATTTTTGCTCACCCTTCCGGTTCTGAAACCCATCTCGGGACCATCCAAGTACTTGGATATCGCCATATCACCGGCGAATTGCGGAGACACGGGTGTCACTCTAACTCCCTTACCTTGATTTTTATTCTTCTTGCCTTACGTGTTTACATTGAGGGCAATGTAATCTTTTAAGTGTGGGGAGGGGTTCGAGGATTCAATGCATGCTAGATTGTTTTGGAATGCTTTTTGCTACTTTTCATTGGAAAAACATGAGAAAAAAAATATATAGAAAAACAAAAAAAAAATGAAAAAAAAAAAAGAAAAAGAGAAAAAGAAAACCCGCTAAGTTGAAAACCCGAGAGGGCAACTTAGACAACATTGGGGGCCCGGATAGGTCGAAAACCCTTAAAGGGCGGCCTAGACAAAAATGAGAGGCTAAAATGTGCGGAAAAAGGTGAGATGTGAGCTAAAGAAACATGATGTGTGGCTAGGATGAAAACTCGAAAGAGCTCCTAGGCAAAATGAGAGAAATTGAGAGAAATTGAAAAATGCGATGATTTCACTCATTTACCGGCGTTGGAGTCATAAGGTTGCGGTTGTCACACGGATGGATCGGGTAGCTCAACATCTATAGACCTCTGGGGATTGGGTAGCTTAGTGGGTTAGGAAACGGAGTATGGTTATGAAATTCTTGATCTCTTTCTACTTCGTTTTTGGTTGATATATTGGCATTAGGTGAAGCATGTGTTTAAAACTTCCTCTATAGTTTTAGCTTCATTTTGTGTCATTGGATTCTGGGAATATCAATTCTGGGCTGTGAAATATTTTTATGGGTAGTGAATTGATAAGTAGTAGGTTTGGTTAGATTTAGGATTGGGGATGTGTGTGTGCAAAATTCTCATGTGAGCTTTTATTTTGGGATTTTTGAGATTGAGAGTTTTTGTGAGGCTTTGATTGGGGGATTAGTTTAGGTTTTGGGGTATATCATTTACTCCGCATGCTTGAATCTTTTCTTACTCGAGGGCGAGTAAGGTTTAAGTGTGGGGAGGTTTGATAGGTCCATTTTGTGTGGTTATTTTGGGGGTTTTAGGATGTGGATATGCCATTTCCTCCGTATGCTTAAATCTTTTCTTACTCGAGGACGAGTAAGGTTTAAGTGTGGGGAGGTTTGATGTGTCCATTTTAGGCGCATTATTTAGTAGTATTTAGGATCACTTTTGTGCTCTTTTATTATCGAGAGCTTGTGTTTTACCTTGAAATTTACTTAGGAGAGGTAAAAGCAACTTTGTACTCTTTTACCTCTTTTAAGTGGATTTTGTGTGACAAGGGAAGAACACGGAACCAACGAAGACCGGGAGACATTGAAGACTATACTTTCGAAGACTTTTGGATACTCACTTCGAAGACATGAAGACCGGAGGCCGTTGAAGACCATTTTTGGAGCTGTTGAAGACTTGAAGAGTGAGAGGGATGGCTATGAAGAAGACAAAGAAACAATGCAAAACTGTGGCTGCCGTCGCGACACCGTCGCGAGTCGCGACCTCGCGACCAACACCGTCGCGAGTCGCGACGAACTCCGTCGCGAGTCGCGACCATCGGGCGGCCAGAAATCTTTCTTATTTTCTTTGCACTATAAATACCATCTCTTTTCCCTCTTCTTCTCCAGTTCTTCCAGCCCGCTTCTCTCTGGTTTTGGGCGCCATTTTTAGGTTTTTCTTCTTCTTTCTTTTCTTAGCTTTCTCTTAGTTTGATTATGTCTTTTCTTGTTGTTCTAGAGTAGTTCTTGTTCTTGGGAGCAAAGGATTGAAGCTTCCACTATCTATGTAGCAAGAACTCATTTATATCTATCTATTTGGTATTTTTGCTATTGTGCAATTATTGTGCTTTGAATGTTAATTGTTGATTGCATTGATGTTGTTGAGAGCTTGATGATATGAAATGCTTGGATTAATTGCTAGCTAGGGTTTGGGGGATTTGGGTTAATTTCCCCCCTGTTCTTGTTAGCAATGTGAGAGTATGAATTAGAGCTTTCGATTGTGTTAGTGTGTTGACAATGTGCTAGGCGAATGTGATTGATGTCGAACTCTTCGTCATGTTCGTTTGTGTAGCAAACGAGAGAGTCATATGCTCGCGGATGAATGTGCGTTGCACGTTCATCCAATCTCGTGTAATTGCATGAATCGGTTCAATGCCTAGTCACGGTGTAGTGGTCATAGGCATTGCCGAGCTTGTTGGTCCTTCGTGCTAAATGCCACCAATGTCGCCTTGAGTCGTGGTCGCGACTCGGGAGCCATTGGTGAGGTTTGACGAGAGATGTCGAACTCACTCTCGCAAACTACGAACTAAGAAGGATAGGAGTTCAATCTCCACGACAAGTAGTTGAAGTATTGAATAGGTGATTTAAACTCATTCCTGAAGCATTTGTTGTTTGGCGTTTATGTACTCTTGACGGTGTGTTTCACTGCATGTGTGCCATGA
This sequence comes from Rubia yunnanensis, assembly GCA_037428765.1. NCBI lineage: Eukaryota > Viridiplantae > Streptophyta > Magnoliopsida > Gentianales > Rubiaceae > Rubia > Rubia yunnanensis. Next base: position 59,174,009 of record CM075068.1, read on the forward strand.
GTGGTTTGAGCATAGGGAGTGCTTGTGTGGTTGAATTGCTTAGGTGTAGGAACGTGACAACTTCCGTAGCACCTTTGCATGAAGATCTACGAGCATGAACTTAGAACTCCTTGTGGTGTGTGTGTTGTGGTACTTGCTAGATGGGGTGTGTGAGCGCTGGGTCATGAATGCTATATGATGGAATGTGTGAATGATTCGATGAACTACATTAGATGTGGAAGTGGATATCCGTTGCCCCCAAGGCATTTTATCTTTGTAGTTTAAAACCCGTTTTCTTAGTTTCGTTTGATGATTAGCATAGTCACTTGACGTTGCTAGTTATCTCGTCTTTTTATCTTTGTTAACTTAGGAACCAACCAACCAACCAACCCCCCCTTTACTCGCTTTTATGTGTGTGTATATATATTTACTCCTAGCCTAGTATATCAACCATTTGTGTGCTTAGACGCTTAGGAAGATCCCTCTTCTCATTGGACGACCCCGATTTGCCACTATCTACCTAGTTGTAGAAAGTAAGCACTGAGGGCTTATAAATTATCTTTTGGCGCGCGGGCGCGACGACCGCCCGCGCCTGTCAAAATGGCGCCGTTGCCGGGGAAGAGGCGTTTATTCTTAAGTATTTAGGTGTATTTGGTTGTGTATTAGCTAGTCGTTTTTATTTTCCACTACTTGGTGGTTGTTTTTGTTCGGAGTAGGTATTGCTCGAGTTCTTGATAATTTATTTTATCGAGAATCCTTGCACTATGATTCCGAACTTTTGAAAAAAAAAATATATATATTTGTTAATGGAGCGTCTCACCTTGAGGGAACTCATGATGAGAAGAGAGGCTCAACAAGCAAGGTTTTGTAGGATGTGTCATTCCGACCACCCTACCGAATCTTGCCCTTTGTTGTGGGAGGAGCACTATGACCGAGAAAGAACCCTTGGTTTCCAAAACCATGGGTACTATGAAGAGTGCTATCAAGAGGTAGGAGATATTGGTTTTCAAGGGCAAGAAGCTCATGAATGCTATCCATACCACAACTCTTACAATCCGGAATGGAGTGGTAGTCCGGATTTGTGGTATGAGAATGAGCCGGAAAACCAATATTACGAGCAACCTAGTTGGCCATCACCACCCTATACCATACCCCAAAACCAAGCCCAACAAGGAAGTTCAAGTTTGACACGTGAGGATGTCTTAAATACCATAGCAAACTTGAACTCCTTCACTAATGAAGAGCCGGATACCCAGCTCTCCTCTAGCGTTGAGGCCATTGAGGGGCATGTGAGGAACATATTAGAGGTATTGGCCCGAATGGAAGCTCGTGATTCCGAAAATACACCATCCCAACTTGAACTCGATGATTCGGTGAGTGAAGTCACCAATAAAAATGATTCGGTAGGGTGGTCGGAATATGTTCCTCAAATCAGTACAGGTCTATAATGGTCAATGAAATTATTTAAATTTTAGTTAGAATATTAGTAAACCAATAAAAGGAATATTTAAACATAACCAAAAAGTGCTCACCTCAATCGGGTTATGACTGGAATCGGCATTGTTAGCCATGATTGTTGTAATTCATATTGTCATGGGTGTTAAATGTTATAATAGACAGAAAATGGTTAAAGAACACAAATAATTTTTTTGTTGACCAAGTCAACGCGATGTCACTCAACCTTTGGTATAACCGATTGGTTAACCGAGCAGGGGGCGACGTCACATTGACTTGGTAAACTACTTAAAAGGTGACATGTATAGTCGCATAAGGATCAGTAAAACAGATTGAAGATCGAAAAGCCAGTGATGTCGCATTCGAGCAGATGGATTACAGTATCAACAGCAGAAAACCGGCAAACATCTTGGTTCTAAACCAAACACTTGAACCACTCCATAGCTAGAGGACATAAAAACTAAATGCTAACACCCCAAAACCATATTCTACCACTCCAATCCATAGAAACTTCAAAACTTAAAATAATTAACACATTCACACCCTAATCCATATGTATAACAATTTCAAGGATAAATACAAAAATAAAAGTACTGTAACCACATGTGGAAACCATACCTTTGAGAAGATTGGCAGGGGGCACTATTGAAATTTGAGGGAAAGGTGAAAGTTTGAAGTGATGTATGAGAGGTGGGCTCCATTTATATATTCGCTAAGAAGAGTTGTGGCTTCCACCTATGGAGTTGCAACGTTGCATACAAGTTGTAGTTACCGCCACATAACCAACCTGAGAGCAACGTTGGCTAATATAAATCTGGGCCTCGCCATTTCAGCCCACTAGCATGGGAATGTGCCTGTGTTCGACCAATGCATGTGTGATGTTGCATGTAATTGTAGTTCTACGACATGTGACCGATATAGGACCGACGTCGGCTTATCTAGAATTGGGCCTCACCATTTCAGCCCACTAGCATATCAACTAGGCCTGCATTTGACCAAGACAAAAAAAATTGACCTTAATAATGGGTAGTTTTATGTTAGATGCTACTAACTTAAATTTATAACTGTCTATGAACTTTATCGTATGAAAGTTCGATCGGAATCAATTTTAACATAGCCGGTGAACTTTTCTGTTTTTACACTTAGGTGGGCACAAAGATAGTGGGGGGGACGAAATGCAAAGGTAGAGCTACCTGATATTATAAATTGCATTGTCATAAGTTTGATTGGGGATTGTATGGGTCCTGTCCGCAAACTGGGGTTATCGTCTGTCATTTTTGTTATTATTCCTTTAATACTGTTAATATAAGCATTGTGAGAACGAAAATTTTCATCACATAGAATCACATGAAATTTAATATTCTAGGTTTTTAATGAATTTAAAAGCTAATAAAATTCCATCCATCAAAATTTAAAAAGGGCTAGTACATTGTCATGAGTAAATAGTAGATGATTACTTTTAAGTATACGAGGGTCAATTGTGAAGAACTTATGCAAGTCTCCTTGGGATCTTTCTAGTTTCTTTATCACTAAGGGTGTTCATAAGTTTGACTGGGATTGCAATGGTCTCATCCGCGAACCGGGGTAATCGTCCGTCATTTTCGTTAGTATTTCATTAATACCCTTACTATAAGCGTTATGAGAATGATAATTTCCACCACATAAAATCACATGAAATTTAATATTCTAGGTTTTTTATGAAATTAAAAGCTAATAAAATTTCCTCCATCAAGTTTTAAGAAGCGCTAGTACATTGTCTAGAGTAAATTGTAGATGATTACTTATAAGTATACAAGGGTTTATTGTGAAGAACTTGTGCAAGTCTCTGTGGGATCATGCCAGATTCTTTATCACTAACGGTATTCATAAGTTTGAATGGTTATTACAAGGGTATCGTCCGTGAACCAAGGTAATCGTCCGGCATTTTTGTTAGTATTCCATTAATACCCTTACTATAAGAGTTATGAGAATGATAATTTCCACCACATAGAATCACATGAAATTTAATGTTCTACATTTTTTATGAAATTAAAAGCTAATAGAGTAAATTCTAGATGATTATTTATAAGTATACAAGGGTCATTTGTGAAGAACTTGTGGAAATCTATGTGGAATAAGACCAGTTTCTTTATTACTCTTGATTATTATAAGTTCGACTAGGGAGTGACAAAGTTTATTTTTGGGAAGATCGGAATTGAGGCTGGGACAACCGGTGATCTTTTTAATTTGAACACTTGGGTCCCTCCAAGAAAGTGGGAGATGTCGAAATGAAAAATTGGAGATAACATTATTTTTATTCAAATTTTGACAACAATGTAGTTCAGCTTTTAGCATGAATGGGGCAATAGATGGGTCGCAATCTTGAAACAGAGTATATTACCCCTAGAAATTAAATTGCGTACGACGTTGCATTTGTGTCGCTAAATACGATAATAAATCTGAATCTTGGCTGACGTCACTCAATATGAAAATTCAAGCGGGAACTGAAAATTTTAGCCAAAAATTTGAACCCAAAATTTCCCCCCACCCTATTTCAAGCCTATAAATCTCAGCACTAAAACCCATTTTCCATCTCCAACACCAATCCTACAACCCAAACTCCAGACCATCCATTCCATTCACAACTTTACATCATTTAAAGATCTAATCAAGTTTCTTCTCTCAAACATCAGCAAGTGTCCAAGGATAGAGCATCTCCGACTTCAAATTAATTGAGGTACTTTTCCATCTATTCCATGTTCAATTAGCAATTATGTGATGATCCTACTATATGTTTTTTTCATCAATAATTGATCAAAGATTTTTACATTTCATGAGGTATGATGCTTGAGTTACTTGTTATATACCGTTTGTTGTTTTTCTTTCCAAGATAGTGCCATATTTATTTCTATTGTGAGGATAGATGCTTATATTTGTATGAACATAGTTTGAATTTGCGACCTCGGCCACATTCCATCGGCTCATGTGAAATGGTACTGAACAAAGACTGACATCGCATAGAATTCAGGATTGTTGACATGTCTATGAATGTCCAGCATGGCTTATGTTTCGATCTTTGCGATGTCAGTATTTCACTCATGCGACATCTCTTTAAACCAGTTTTGTTACTTTTTCCATCTTGGGTTTAATGTCGTCTACATTTTACTACATTATGTGTATTTCATTTGAGGACTTCCCAATTCTAACATAAATTTTATTTCCTATGTATTGGTATTAATAGGACCAAGTTACCGATGGACTTTCAGCATATATATGGAATGACTTGTCATTTCACTAGTCGTTCTAACAGTCTTAATGACATGCAATTTAGAAAATGGTGGTTCAATACGATTCATTAGTCAATTTCAAATTAACCTTATGTATTTCAATATGTCGTAACATGTATTTGTACTATATGTTATAGTTTTGTTGGTTTGAACATGTTATTCTTTTCCACATTAATTGGTTAACAATTGAATGTGGTATAACGCTGAACCATTTCATGATTTATCGCATTTAAAATAATGCTTCATGGCTATCAACGAACACTTAGTTGTGTCATCAAATATTAAATATAATAATATTGTACAAAAAATGAAGTCTAACCGATTGGTCGCTGACATCGCGCAAATTGGTGCCCAAATGACACGTAATCGACGTCGCATTAATCGGTGTCATTTTTTTGTAGGCGATGTCGGCCAATCAAATGATGTCATTTTCGTCAGCATTTCACGTCTGCTGGCACACAATGTGTGTTCCCCACAGCGTGTGATATCGCTCTTATTTGGATCAACGTTGATTGGAATGATGTCGTAACATTTCATCTCCCATCAACTGCTTTCTTGCATCTGATGACGTCGCATACAAGTTGAAGCTGATATCAACCATAACGATGTCGCAGCTATGGTCTCCTATGTTTGGGCTTATTTCTTTGACCAATGTCGCTGACAAAACCTATCGATGTTGGTTGAAAACCGAGGTAAAAGATACTTTTAACCTCTTTTCTGAATTGAGGTAAAAAATGTACTTTTACTCCTGTTGTATGTACCTCAGTTTTTTCTGTACTAAAAACTGAGGTAAAAAGTCTCGCAGAACTGGGGTAAAAAGTTCTGTTTCTTGTAGTGGGTTGGGCATCGAGTGGTGAGGCTGGTGACAGCAGGTGGGCTAGGGTTTCACTATAGTGGTGGGGCTGGAAGGTGGTCGTGGTGCGGCTAGAAGGAATGGGTGAGAGTGGTGGCGGGAGTAGAAGGTGGTGGGGGTGGGGCTAAATGGTGGTAGTGGCAGGGTGGCAGCAAGCAGGTAGTGGTGGTGGGGTCTGAGTACAAAATTGTCCCTACACTTTTATGTTTTAGGCCAAATGGTATTTTAGTCATTTTATGTGCGATCTACATCAGATAACGCCAAAAATGGTGTTTTAGGATTATATTGGCACTTTCATCAACTAGTTAGGGTTGTTTTTGTACTAAAAAACTGAGGGTTATTTTGGCACTTACTCGAGTATGTAGGGTTATATTGGTATATATCCCTATAAAATATCAATATTTGACAAGAAATGATGTCTTCCCAATTAACGAGGGATGTCACACAAGCTAGTATTGCGATATCACTTAACCGACATCACACTTACAGGCATAAGAAATTTGTGTGCGAGATCGGCCTTTCAAAACAACACCATTTTGGTCACAGTTCCACGTCAGCATGCACACAACATGAGTGCCCTACAACATGCGACGTAGGTAGAATTGCGATATCATTCACTCTAAGACCAATGTCGGCCTAAACAAAGTCACAGCAATTGACTCACATCGTCTGCCTTTTTGTAGTTACTGACTTCAACCGCAATACCTACTAACATCGGTCAAAAATCAAGGTAAAAGGAACTTTTTACCTTGGTTCTAAACCGAGGTAAAAAGTAGACTTTTTACTATGCTAGTATTAACCTCATTTTTTACTAAACACTGCGGTAAAAAGTGTTGTAGAACCGATGTAAAAGGTCCTATTTCTTGTAGTAGAAGAAGATTGGGAAACTATACTTGACATGGAAATGACCATACAAAATCATGGGGTCGTACAAATCCACAAGCTATTCCCTAGCCCGGGTGGACGAGTCACTTGTCCCAAATACTTGGCAAGTAACCAACCATAGGAATTACCATGTGTAAACCTAGGGTTCCATACATAATGGGCGTATTGTACACAGGTCTTGATATCATCACGGACCAGGTTTTTCAAAAATCCCAAGGCAAAAAATTATTGTAGATGTATATACACAAATGAAAACGTCTTTCTGAAGGCAAGACACTGAGTATACAAATAAGGGTAAATTCCCACCTAGTGACTTAAGTAGGAAAATCACTTGTGACACAAATAAGGGTACATCTCTACCCTGCGACTTAAGTAGGAAAATCACCTGTGCCTCGCAAAATAAGGGTACATCCCACCTCATGTCTTAAGTAAAAAAACAACTTTCGGCTTTGCAAAATACAAGTTCATCCCCACCTCACAACTTAAGAAGGAAAATTACTTGTGGCTTCACAAAATAAGGGAAATCTCCCCACCCACAACTTAAGCTTGCAAATCACCTGCGGCTTTGCAAAATAAGGGCAAAGACCCACCGCATGACTAAGCAGGCAAATCACTTACTACTTCGCAAAATAAGAACGATGCCCCATGATGCGCCCTAAATTGCTGCCGCTACTACACTGTCGCACGCCGCCATTCACCTTACCTGAATCTGCAAGAAAAAGCCCCTGGAGAAGTCCGGGGGGAAAAGGCTCTGACGGCCAAGTAAGCAACCAGTCTATGAGAGTGTAAATAGGAATGAATAGTCATGTGTATAGGATTACCTTTGGCCTTTATATGGGTAGGAAAGTAGGGCTACTGTTTTGTTTTATTATGGAACAAGTACTCCACCTTGGGTTGGCCCAAAAGAGGGCTTTACCTAAAGGGTAAAGCCTTGGGCCGATGGGCAGACACACAAGCCCTTAAGCCCTTACGGTTTTACACATTATCAATAAGCCCCTAGAAAATTGAGGGTTTGGCCTTTGAACTTTATCCCTGGATCGGGGGTTCAAATTCGTACTCACATCCAAAACTTTCCAACGCCTGAGGGGTATGATTTTCGCATCCCCGTGGAAAGTTGAGGGTCCGTTCTAGGCTGGCATCAAATATTTTGCTCGAGTAGATAAAATGTATCAAGGGTCTGGCCCTCGGCTTTCTAGCCTCTGCTAGGGCCTAAGAACCTGGATCGTGCCTCTTTTATATCCCATGTTGGCCTTTCGGCCCCAGTAGCCCAGGGTAAGGGTTTGGGCCCTAGTCGTCTAAACTGTGTTAGGAACCGAAGGTCTCTGGTCCTTACTGGGCAGATAAGAGGGGTTTGGTCTTTAGTTTACTGATCTATGTCAGGTGCTAACATCTGTTATCCCCCAATATCTTAAAGTTATTGGATTCAAAACTTGTGTTTTCAGTCTATTCTGAAAACTGAAGTGTTCGAATCTTTCTACTAAAGAGTAGATGTTTCAAAACTGCTGCTTAGTGTAAGTGGATTCAACCTCTAGCCTTCTGATCTTTGCCAGTAAGCGAGGCATTTGAATCCTTCCACTAAGGGATAGGGGTTTGAAAACTATTACTTAATGTAAAAGGGATTTGGCTCCTAGCCTTTTGATCTTTGCCAAAAAGTGAGACATTTGAATCCCTCCGCTAAGGGATAGGTGTTCCAGCGGATCCGGTCCTCCTGAGTTTTAAGAGTATTCGTATGCGAAGTCATGATAGGTTTGGACCTTGGCCTTCCTACCCTTGTTCAGAGAGCTAAGAATTTGAAAATTTGAAAATGGGAAGTGGAAAAGTCGCCCGGGACTAGAATTTGGATTCAAAGTGGGGAGTGGAAAAGGAGCGCGTGATGCTTACCCTTTCTTCTCTATAGGGGCTTTACGCACACCACTTCCCCATGATTACCTCGATCTACGTGGCCCACTTACCCATGCAATAGTTTTTTCACTTCCTATATATATACGCAAAGACTTTCACTGTTTCTCACTTTTAGCTCACTCAAAATTCTCATAACTTCCAAACTCTTTGCTTTCTCTCAGAGCACTTCACCGGTGCCTTTTCTCCATTCACGCTTTTCAAGAGCTATGGCTACCTTTTCTAGGCACTACCTAGTAAGTCCCCTAACCTTTTATCCTTTATTTTGCTTAAGGATGTCGCAAATGCCTTCATCCAAAAAAGGTTCCATTTTGGATTATTTCCCAGCTGCTTTGGCCGCCGGTGTTTACAGTTCCCAGCTTCAAGATTTCGACGCCATTAAATCTTTGGTGACCATCTATTCTTCTATGGGTTCAGATGATGAGGGGATTTCTAGCAACAGCTTTGTACCCCTCGCAGGTTTCCACCGAAAATGGGAACTGTCAAGGTCTCAGGTCTTGAGTTGGGCCCAGGTTTGGGGAGACGAGGCAAGAAGGCCTTACTTTCTTGAGAAGATAGTAACTCGTGTTCCTAAAATCCTGAAAACATTGGCTATGGAGATAGCTAAGTTGTAGAAGACCTTCCCTTCATGGGTGAGAAATCTAGAGGACTTGAAGTTGGAGGTCCTCCGAGAAGATGAAAATACGAGGGATATAAGGCTCGGTCAGTGCGCTATGTACGAGTGCCACTTCAAGTTTGGATTATGTTTCCCTCTATACCCCCCATCCTCTCTCATCTTCTGGAGGAGCATCAAGTGAGCTTGGCCCAAGTGCATTCGAACATCATGCTGCTAGTTATGGCATTTATGAATAGTTTAACAGCTTAGGTATCAATCCTTAGTACGAGCTGTTTAGGTCATTATACAACCTCTCTGACAGCAGATCAGTCATGGATTCAGTCGGAGGTCAGGATACAATTCTTGGGGGATCGTTACTCTGTGTAATAGATTCTCGGATCAATCCCATAAAAATTGCTACAAGATGTAAGGGGTGGCACAAAGCTCCCATTTTCACTTTTAAGAAGGAGGCCGAGTATTACTTTGTTCCGAATGGAATTCGAAACCTAAGTTCGAGAATCCTGCCGCATATATTTCTCCGAAGAGTGTCGTGAGGAATAGGGATCTGTTGCTGAGCGATCCCCTCGATATCTCGAGGAATTTTTACTTCGTCTAGTGGGAGGTCATCGTCGTACCTCTCAAAGTTAATACTTTTAAGCCCTAGTGCTTCCTATGTACAATTAAGTAGATAATGGCAACTCGAGGTCGTCTACGAGAAGAAGGAGCTTTTTAAGTGTTTAAACATATATAAGAAAAAACATACTAGGCACATACATATATAGATACATATAAAAGCATGTGGAAAAAGGGGGGGTTGGTTGGTTTTTTATCCTAAGCAATAAAATTGAAATACAATAACTAACAAAGTAAGAGAACTATGCTAGTCATGCAAGACAACTAAAGACGAGATTAAAAGAATAATTTACGAAACCTTGGACGCAATTGACTTCAACTTCCAAGCCTCTTATCCATTATTGAACAAGCAACCTATTTTCTACTTTCACTACTTGTTGTGAAGACTAAACTTCTATCCTTCTTAGATAGTTGTTTGCAAGAGTGAATTCAACATCTCTTGTCAAACCTCACCAATGACTCCCCGTAGTCAAAACACGACTAAAAGTATCCTATTGATGGCATTTAGCACGAAGAATCAACAAGCTTGGTAACACTTATAAACACTACACCGAGTCTAAGCATTTAACCAATTCATGCATTTACACAAGATTAGTCAAGAACGATCGACATTCATAGACTTCTCTCATTTGCTACAAGCAACAAACATGACAAAGAGTTCAACGTTATCATATTCATCTAGCAATTATCAAGCCATCAACACAATCAAAAGCTCTAAGTTATACTCTTGGATTCCTATCAAGAAAAGGGGAAATCAACCCATTTCCCCAAACCCTAACAAGCATATCATACAAGTACTTCATATACTCAAGATTTCAAGAGCATTAATGACATTAACAAACACATTCAATGCTTCATAAATGATTAGTAGTAAGAGTATCAAATAGGCTACAAATTGTTCTTAAGACATGGGCTTGGAAGCCTTAGTCAATTGCTCCCAAGAACTAGATTTAGCTACAATATTTCATGATAATTAATGAAAACAAACCAAACATAATACAAGAGAATTCAAAGATGAAAAATGGTAGAAACTAGGGTTAGAAAAAAGTACCAAATGCAGAAAAGAAGAAGATATGAATGAGAGGAAAGAGAGTGTTATTTATAGTACAAAAAGGATAAGGTTAGGTTCTGGCCACCCGTTGATCGCGACTCGCGATGGGTGCCAGAACTTAACCTCATCATCTCCTTTTTTTTCTTTGTCGCTACTCGCAACCACTTTGTTGTGACTCGCGACCACTTTGTCACGACTCGTAACCACTTTGTTGATGTGGAGGCTGAAACCCAAAATGAGCACAAAAATTTCTGAGCCCGTCACGACACGCGACGAGGTGGTTGCGACTCACGACGGGTTACCAACCAGGTAATTAGAAAATTTTTCTAATTTCACCTCTTGTCCAAGTCTTTCCTTCTTGACTTCAAGCATTTCTCCCTTCCAAAAGTCCAATGCTTTGATTTCAAATTGCTGTAAAATCATGGAAAATGACCTGTGAAAAGCACAAAGCAAAAACAATGAAACTAATGGCAAAATCTAAAACCAAGAAAGTCACGAATGATGTTCCAGATCATCTATACCAAGTTTATTTAACGTCGTCAGCACGACGCACTCCCTTTTCTTGGAGTTTACTCACAAACCGGATTGAGGAGATCAACATCATCTCCCTTTTCTGGCACAAAATTCTCGTGGTATGGTTTCAAACGTTGTCCATTGATTTTGAATGTATTGGACTTAGCTCAATCTAGAATCTCTACCGTGCTATGCGGGAACACCTTCACCACCTCAAAAGGACCTATCCATCAGGACCTCAGCTTACCTGGGAATAGGCGAAGGCGGGATTGGAATAGGACAACTTTTTGACCAATGTCAAATTTCTTCTAATGATCATCTTGTTGTGCCACACCTTTGTAGTCTCCTTATAGATTTCGGCATTCTCATAACTCCCTCCGGATCTTATCTAGTTCATCCAATTTAACTTCCTCTGCAAGCCAACCTCATCTATATTGTGATTGAATTCTTTGACCGGCCAGTAAGCCTTATATTGAATTTCCACCAGTAGGTGATTGGGCTTACCAAACACTAACTGATATGGTGATATAACGATTGGTGTCTTGTAAGCCGTTATTATATCCACAAGGCATCATTCAACTGAGAACTCCAATCCCTTCAGTTAGGGTTAACCATTTTTTGAAGAATGGACTTGATTTCCCGATTGGAAACTTTGGCTTGCCCATTAGTTTGAGGGTGATAGGCGGTGGATGTTTTGTGAGTGACACCATACTTCTTCAAGAGTGCATCTATGGTCCGATTGCAAAAATGGGTGTCACGGTCACTAATCAAGGCTCGTGGTACGCATAACCTAGAGAAGATTTTATATTTTGGGAATTCTGCAACTACTTTAGAATTGCCAGTCCTAGTGGGTTTTGCTTCAACCTACTTCGACACATAATCAATGGCAAGAAGAATATATGTAAAGCCATAAGAACTAGGGAAAGGTCTCATAAAGTCAATACCCCAAACATCAAAGATTTCACGATTCAAAATAGGCCTTTGGGGCATTTCATTCCTAGAGGAGATGTTTCCGATTCTCTGGCATTCATCACAAGATTTGCAAAAGGTGTATGCACGCTTATTCAATGTAGGTTAATAAAACCCAGTTTATAAAACTTTCCTAGCAATCCTCTTTGCTCCAAAATGACCGCCACATGCATGAGAATGACAAAATTGAGTGTACTCCATTATCAGGGATACATCTCCTAACAACTTGATTCACACAATGTCTCCACAAAAAGGGATCATCTCACACATAATACTTAGCATCCTTCTTTAATTTATCCTTTTGGGCTTTAGAAAAATGAGAAGTGAATTTACCGGCAATAAGGAAGTTTACAATGTCGGCATACCACGGTTGGAGATCCCTAATGGTGAACAATTGTTCATCACGAAATTCCTCCCGTAGTTGCTCTTTCATTCTGGGATTTACCTCAATGTCTTGGCATGGAGTGAACCGGCTCAAATGATCAGCCACAAGGTTTTCCACGCTCTTCTTGTCTCGCACCTCCAACTCAAATCGCTCAAAAGTAGGATCCACCTAATCAATCTTGATTTGGCCTTTTTCTTTGTCATCAAGTGACGAAGCACTGCTTGGTCAGTGTACACAATAACTTTTGTACCAAGAGATTAAGAACAAAATTTTTCCAAAGAAAATACCACTGCTAGCAACTCCTTTTCTGTGGTGGAGTAGTTTCTTTAGGCCTCATTGAGAGACATGGATGCGTAGTAAATGGCGTGAGGTGCCTCTCCCCACCCTTTAACCAAGTGCCGCTCCAACAACGTAATCACTAGCATCGCACGTGATCTCAAAAGGCAACGACCAATTCGAGGGTTGTATGATAGGTGCCGAAACTAACCTTCCTTTCAATGTATCGAAGGCCCCTTTACAACCCTCATCCATCACAAATTCCATCTCCTTTTGCAACAACTTGCATAAAGGAGATGCTATCTTTGAGAAGTCCATGATGAACCGGCGGTAGAATCCTGCATGGCCATGAAAAGAGCGCACATCACACATGTTAGTATGATAAGGAAAAGTTTAAATTATATCTATCTTTGCCTTGTCAGCCTCAATACCCTTAGAGGAGACAACATGGCCTAAGACAATGCCTTGATGTATCATAAAATGACACTTCTTATTATTTAACACAAGATTAGTATCAATGCAGCGTTTGAGAACTTGTGCCCAATTTGATAAATTGTCAAAAGAACTACAATGAATGGTAAAATCATCCATAAATACCTCGACAAAGTTTTCAACAAATTCTGAGAAAATGCTTACCATACACCTCTGGAAAGTTGCGGGCATGTTACATAACCCGAAAGGCATGCACCGGTAGGCAAATGTACCAAAGGAGGACATGAATGTGGTAATTTCTTGGTCTTCCATGGCGATAGCTACTTGAAAGTACCCCGAGTACCCATCCAAAAAGAAATATAAGGGGTGGCTTGCTAACCTCTTGAGCATTTGATCAATGAATGGCAAGGGGAAGCGATCCTTCCGGGTTTCCGCATTTAGCCCCTGGTAGCCAATGTAAACGCATCACCCATTTTGAACTCGGGTGGGCACCATTTCACCCTTCTCATTTTCGACCATCGTCACCCCACTCTGCTTGGGTAGCACTTGAGTTGGACTCACCCACTTGCTATCCGAGATTGGATAGATCATGCCCGCTTGGAGTAATTGGAGAATTTTCGCCTTCACCACTTCCATCATAGGTGGGTTTAAACGGTGTTGGGGTTGTCGATGGGTCTTGTATCTTCTTCCAACAATATTCTATGCATGCAAGTGGATGGACTTATGCCTTTGAAGTTGGCAATAGTCCTGCTTCCTTGTTCTCCCGTAACACCTCCATCAACTTTTCTTCTTGCTCTTTGGTGAGCTTGCTTGAAATGATAACCAGAAGTGTCTCCCCTTTCCCAAGAAATGCATACTTAAGGTTACTTGGCAAAGGTTTAAGTACAATCACCAGTGTTTTCATAAGTGACGGGAGGAATTCCGGTTGCTCTAAGAGTAGAGGAGGAGGTTTCGAGAGGCTTGGTTTCATCTCTGCAAACAGGTTCAAGTCCTCAAAGCTTTTCTTCAAGTTAGAGCTCATATAGTATACATTGTGGGCATCATCACTATTACATTGCAAAGAAAATAACAAGGAATCATCACCACTTCGCTCAAAAACATCTTGCACAACTTCTTCAACAACATCTAGGACATAGCAAGCATGTTCTTCGCTAGGATACTTCATAGAGTCATTTATGTTAAACTCTACTTTTATTCCATCAAATTCCATGGTGAGGGTACCCTTATGCACATCAATCATTGTCCTTGAGGTTTTCAAAAATGGCCTCCCCAACAAAATCAGGGCAGCATGTTTATCATGCTCCATGTCAGGGACATAAAAATCTGCGGGGAAAACTAAGGAATCCACCTTAACCAACACGTCCTCGATAATACCTTTAGGGTATGCACTAGAACGATCGGCCAATTGGATTACCACCCCGGTTTTGTGCAATGTACCCAAGTTGAGGTTTTCATACAAAGAGTAGGGAATCACATTTATCGATACACCTAGATCAAACATAGATTTTTCAAAATGTGTACTTCCTATTATGCAAGGGATTGTGAACATGCCGGAATCGCTACACTTAGGGGGTAGTTTTTTTGACACAGGGCAGAAATATGCTCACTTTTTCCATTATTCAACTTATTTTTTGCCCTTTGTTTTCTATTCACAACACATAATTCCTTGAGAAATTTAGCATATCTAGGAATTTGTTCAATGGAATTCAAGAGTGGAATATTTACCTCACATCTACGAAAGACTTCGTAGATGTCCTTGTTGTCCTCCTTCCTCCTTTTATCTTTCAAGGCTTCCGGAAATATAGGTTTCGATACATATGGAGGGATCTCCACCATCTTTGCTTTTTTGTTAGGGGGAGATGAAGGTTCCAGGATGGAGGTTGACTTTGGTCTTGGTGCAAATGTCTCCACCTCGATTTCTTCTTCCTTGGTCTTTTTCTCCTCAGTCTTCTTCTTATGGGCTTCTTCTTTCTCAACCTCTTTTTCAAACACCTAAATCCTCACCGGCTCCTCTTCAAGACTTTCATTACTCGGGGAAGTGTCAACCTCTCTACCACTTCACAAAGTGATAGCACTAGCATTTTGTTGAGGGTTGATCTCCGGTTGGGAGGGTAGTTTACCCATTTCTCGGGCCTCCATCCGATTCACCACTTGAGCTATTTGGCTTACTTGAGTTTCCAAGTTCTTGATGCCTCCCTTAGCTTCATCTTGGAATTTTTCACTTTTCTCCGCACACATGCCTAATCGGTGAATGACTTGTATCACCTCATCCCTTTTTAGCCCCGGGCTCTCCCCTTGGTCTCGGGGTTTATCTTGGAGCCTTTGAAATTGTTGGTGAGGTGGCTTATATTGTTGTTGAGAAGGCCGATACGGTTGAGGGTTTTGGCTTCCATGAGGGTTTCCATACCGGAGGTTCGGGTTATCATGATTACTCGAATAAAATGGCCGGTTTTGGTAGCCTTGGTCACCTTGGTACCCTTCATTCCTTTGATATCCTCGTGCACCTTGGTAGTTTTAGTTACCTTGATAGCCTTGGTTGCCTTGGTATTCCATGGCACTCACCTCCTCAACATATTCTTCTTGCAAAGTAGGGCAAGTGTTCGTAGGATGCGCCAAGTAACAAATTTCACACGATTTAACATGTGGCGCATTCTCGGGCTTCGTCATCAACAATTTCACCATAGATTCAAGGGCTAAGATGTGGTTCTCAAGCTTCCTACTATTGGAAGAGTCACTTGCGAGCATTGCATTTCTCCTTCTCAAATCCGCTCTTAAGCTAAAGTTTCTCGATTCTTGTGCTAGCTCCTCATACAATTGCATTGCCTCGGATGAAGTATTGTTCCCAAGGGTGCCACCACAAGAACTCCTTACCAACCTCTGATCCTCATCAAGAAGACCATTGTAGAAGTAATAGACCAAATCCCCCTCTGAATAACCATGGTAATAACAACTTGCGAGAATCTTCTTGAACCTCTCCCAATAGTCAAAGAGAGATTCTTCATACCATTGGAGGATACTGCTTATGTCCTTCTTCAAGGCAGCGGATTTCGAAGCCAAGAGGTATTTGGCTAAAAACTTTGTTTTCATGTCAAGCCAACTCTTGATGCTCTTGGGTGGTAGGGTGTGGAACCAATCCCTTGCACCATCCCTTAGGGTAAATGGGAATACCTTCAACTTATAAAAATCCTCATCTACTCCATGAGGAACCGTACCACCACATAAAAAGTGAAACTCAGTGAGGTGCTTATTGGCATTCTCCCCTTGCCTACCAAGGAAGATGGGTAGCATGTTAATGAACCCGGTCTTTAGCTTGAAGTGACCATTCGGTCCAACCAAGGGATATTCAATGCACATCGGTTGTTGATCGAGGTTGGTGGTCATAATGTCTCTTAACAATGCGTGCCTCAAACGAATCTCCCTTCCGTGGAGTGGAGGAGCTCTCCCTTGAAGAGGAGGATGTTCAACTTCATGCTCATGTTGATGCTTCATAAAATTAGAATTATTCACAAATGGGTCACTAGGAGGGGTGTTATTCACACTTTCAAAGAAAGCATCCTAGCCCGTCTCAAATTTAACTCTAACTCGGGGTCGTAATGTAGGGGTTCTTGTGATAAGGATCGCGTACAAACCATACACTAAGAAATCAAACAATACGTCTCCAAGCCAAGCAAAAATGGCAAGTCAACTAAGAAATCAATATAAAATTAAACTAACAAATATTTACAACTAGCACATAATCACACATAATATGCCGAAACACTTAAAAATAAACGCCCCTTCCCCAGCAGCGACGCCAAAATTTTAGAGGTCATCGTCGTACCTCTCAAAGTTAATACTTTTAAACCCTAATGCTTCCTATCTACAATTAAGTAGATAATGTCATGTCGGGGTTGTCCACGAGAAGAGAGATCTTTTAAAGTGTTTAAACATATATAGGAGAAAACATACTAGGCATATACATATATAGATACATATAAAAACATGTAGAAAAAGGGGGATTTGGTTGGTTTTTTATCCTAAGCTATCAAATTGAAACACAACTAGCAAATAAAGAGATATGTGCTAATCATGCAAGACAACTAAAGACGAGATTAAAACAACAATTTACAGAACCTTGGGCGCAATTGACTTCCACTTCCAAGCCTCTTATCCATCATTGAACATTGAACCTATTTCCTACTTTCACTACTTGTTGTGAAGACTAAACTTATATCCTTCTTAGACAGTATTTTGCAAGAGTGAATTTGACATCTCTTGTCAAACCTCACCAATGACTCCCATAGTCGAAACATGACTAAAAGTATCCCATTGATGGCATTTAGCACGAAGAATCAACAAGCTTGGCAACACTTATAAACACTACACCGAGTCTAAGCATTTAACCAATTCATGCATTTGCACAAGATTAGTCAAGAACGATAGACATTCATAGACTTCTCTCATTTTCTACAAGCAACAAACATGACAAAGAGTTCAAAATTATCATATTCATCTAGCAATTATCAATCCATCAATACAATCAAAAGCTCTAAATTATACTCTTAGATTCCTATCAAGAAAAGGGGAAATCAACCCATTTCCCTAAACCCTAACAAGCATATCATACAAGTACTTCATACACTCAAGCTTTTAAGAGCATTAATGACATTAACAAACACATTCAATGCTCTATAAATGCATAGTAGTAAGAGTATCAAATAGGCTACAAATTGTTCTTAAGACATGGGCTTGGAAGCCTTGGTCAATTGCTCCAAAAAACTAGATTTAGCTACAAGAGTTCATGCTAATTAATGCTAACAAACCAAACATAATACAAGAGAATTCAAAGATGAAAAATGGTAGAAACTAGGGTTAAAAATAGTACCAAACGTAGAAAAGAAGAAGATATGAATGAGAGGAAAGAGAGTGCTATTTATAGTACAAAAAGGATAAGGTTAGGTTGGCCACCCGTTGGTCACGACTCTTGACGGGTGCCAAAACTTAACCTTGTCTTCTTCTTTTTTCTTGTGGTAAACACTCATCTTCAGAAAGATTCCTCTCATTTTTCAATTCATCAACTCTTTGAAAAAAAAAGTCTTCAAAAATTGGTCTTCGACGGCCTCGGGGCTTCAAGTCTTCAAATCTTTGAAGCAAGTCTTCAAACTCTTTGAAAAGTGATTTTCAACGGCCTCCAGTCTTCAAGTCTCCATGTTCTTCCTTTGTCATGCAAAATCCACTTAGAAGAGGTAAAAGAGCGTAAAGTTGCTCTCCCCTCCTAAGAGAATTTCAAGGTAAAACACAAGTTCTTGATAATAAAAGAGCACAAAAGTGACCCCAAAAAGTACTAAATTATGCACATAAAATGGACACATCATATGGTGGGAGGAAGTATATGACTTGATTTATAATCAAGGGGCGGTTCCGACTGAACCTTCAGTGGGAGTTATGGAGTCGGTTTCATCAAAGGGGAAAAGAAGGATTAGCTTGCCAAGAAAGATAAGTTTAACCAGAAGAGGACTCCTGTGCAATCAAGAAGAAAGATGCGGGTGATCAGCCCCTTAAAATGGAAGTAAAAAAGGAAGCCCTTTTTGGCAGTTAATGAAAGGGCTTCAAAGGATGCAAAACGTGAAAGACTAAGGTTAGCATCCTTAAACCTTTTGGGTTCGCCTTTGAAACTACTAAGGTCGTGTTGGAGCCAGCCCTAGCAGAGAACACCAAAGAGGATCCCATTGGGATTTATTCTTCACCTTCTGAAGGTGTTTGAGGCATCCTTAGTTCTTTCATGCCCTTGCTTATATCTAGTCTTTTTTCACTTTCTTTCTGTTGGCTAATTGATGCTTTCCCCTTTTTCCTTTTGTTCAGTGAATTTTGCTGTAACTCTTAGCTTCAACAATGAGATGGAGGCCAAGGCAAATTTTGTAGAGGCCTCTCCGGAAGCCCCTCACAGCCATCCCATTTCTAGCCATGTTCGACCAGAGATCACTCTGAGGTTCAGTCGGAGCTCCAAGGTGAAGACAATGGGAGGAAATTGGGTCACAATGGTGCCTTGATGCCCCATTCTTCCCCTCAAAGGCCTTGAAATTATATGGCCCCCCTCCATTCAACCCCCTGGCTGAACCTGGTCCCCCCGGGAGCACCAGCTCATAGGCTGCCCCCTTTCGGAGAAGAGAAACTTGCCTCCTCCACGTGTGGAGGGTCGCCTGACACATTTCTTTGAGGCACTCTCAGTTGCCTTGGACTCTATTGTCCATGCCTATTTAATGAAAGTTCAAGAGGCTGAGCAAGTTATTTTTAAGTCTAAGGAACTTGAAGGAGAGTTGTGCGAAGCTGCTTCCTATTACAAGGAAGACCTGGAGAAGGTGGCCTCCGACTATAAGGCCAAGCGTGCTATTGCTCCCCTCACCCATCAGGCGAAGCTGGAGAAAAAAGATCTCATTCACAAGAGGGAGCTCAAGAAATAGGCCCTTGTTTACATGAGGGAGCTCGAGAAATAGGCCGTCGAGAAAGACAATCTTCTGAAAGGGCTCGAGCTGAAGCTCTCGGAAGCCCAGGTAGAAATTTCCAGATTGTTTGGCCTTTGCTTTCTTGAGAAAGAGGCTTCAACTTTTGAGGCCTATACCAATAGGGTGGTCAAAAGCCAGGGGTTCCGGAATTTTTTCTCCTCCCTCTCCACGCTCTTGGTTGGGGTTACCTAGAACAGTTTGGATCGCTCCGTCTCCT
The DNA here is from genome assembly GCA_037428765.1 of Rubia yunnanensis. Lineage (NCBI taxonomy): Eukaryota > Viridiplantae > Streptophyta > Magnoliopsida > Gentianales > Rubiaceae > Rubia > Rubia yunnanensis. The sequence goes on from CM075068.1 coordinate 59,193,899, forward strand.
AGAACCTTCCAGCTGAGTATGCTACTGTGTTGGATGTTTACAAGAACAATTTGGAGCCCAAATAGTTGAGCCATCTCTGGTGGAAGTCTAACCAGGATGGGGGGATCAAACTCCCCTTGCTCAACCCATTGAAGGTCTCCGGCAAATATTTCTTAGCGGAGGAGATCTGTGACCTGGAGGCAGATGAAGACGCCGAGTGAAAAGAGCTGGATCCCCTTATCACTTTGAGATCTCGGTGTAGGCCTGCCCGTTCGTGTTCTTCTTAGGAGGCATGTAGCGTAGGATAAAATGTATGAAAATTTCTCACTTTGGAGGCTCCTGATATACTTCTTTCTTTCTATTAATGAAGATTATTACTTCTCATACTTATCTGTTTTTTCTTTTGTCTTTCGTAGACTTTAGACTTGGTACTATTTCTTTTGTCCTTTGATTTCTTCTTTTAAACTATGAAGGAGTGGTATCACCAAATCGAGAAATTGGCATGGGAGCATTGAATCGGGGTATCCCAGTTTTGGTACAAGTCTGTCCGGCTCGAAGAGGAACTTTGAACAGCATACGAGGAACTGGGGTTATGGTGCAACGGTCTTCATGAAAAGTAACAGGAACTCCTCAAAGTGCTGAGACGTTCGAGAAAGGAAAGGGATTCCTCAGCTGCTGCTAAGGATGAGATTTTGAGAGATTTTTTATCTCTTAAAGTCCAGCATAATGAAGTTCTTGAAGAGATAACTGCTAAGGCTGGGTTTTCTTCAATACATGAACATCTCTCAGCTGCTAAAGCTTACAAATCCACTAGGGAAGCATCAACTTCTCGATCGAACGAGTCCGTCAAAAGCTACCATCGTCAGGCTTAGGTGGCCCAAGAAAATGAAGAGGTGGCTTGATTGGACCTAAAAACTGCTACCAAAAAACTTAAGCAGTGGAAAGAAGAAGTCCGGACATGTCAGCGAGACCTGATTCCATCGTTGGAACGAACCATTAAGAAGAATCAGGCCCTTGTTGCTTCCATTTGTAGGGACAAAGAGAAGGTTGATAAAAGATTTTCGAACTGTATTTAATCTACGAGGCAACGTCCAACAGCCTTCTAATATACGGGCTCTAACTCGAGACAGTTGAAGCTCCACTGATTAAATATTTCGAAGGCTTTCTTCGAGACACTATCAATATCATGGAGAAAAAACAAATTATTACTCGGAATCCCAAGTATTGTGAAGCATATGAAGAGGCTAAGATGTGGCTGGACAGAGTTTAGAAAGTGCAAGCAGGAGCTTTAAGTTCCCGTACTGCCCCTAAGAGAATTGAGGCTTCTGGGTCAGGTGAAGCCCCTCCTCCTGTGGCTTCAGCTCAAAGAACTAACACGACTCGAAGCCACTAATCCGCTGGCCGAGAGAGAGGTTATTCGTGTATGGCTGGTCGAAGTTGACCATGGTTCTTCGACGATGAAGAGAACCTTTAGTTAGGAGACCCTGGCACTGAGTCTTAAGGTTCCTACTTTGCAAAATAGTTGTAATTTATGTCCACGTATTTGTAAGCTGTGTTGGCCTAAAAAAATACGTTCTTCCCTTCGTCATTGTCAGAGTATTTTTTTTACTTTTTTTAGGTAGGGAACATTTCCCCCAAGCTAAATTTCTTTAACTTTCTTCTCTGAATTTTTTCAAGCAATTTACGAGCTCTTAGCCATGTGTGGTCTACACAATCGAATGGGTCTTTGCTGACCCTTCATATATTTTACAAGGTCTAAGTCTTAAGTGATTGTTGCGCATTCAAATCTCATCTTTGGGATCTGTGTCCCCATGATGGGGTTATTAGAGGGGAACACTGCAAACGCTAGCTTAAGGGGTCTGTGCCCCTAAGGTGATCTCCGAACATCCAAGGGGAGTGTGCCCGAAGGACATTCGAGGAGACATATTTCAAATGATTTAAGGGATATGTGTTCCTAAGGTCTTCGGTGGGCAATTTGGACCCTCCAAAACATCAGCATGGGGGATCAATTTCCCTAAGGCCTTCGGTGGTCAGTTTGGACCCTTTAGAATCGTTAGCCTGAGGGATTAGTGCTCCTAAGGCAGTCTCCAAATGTCCAAGGGGAACATGGAAGGACATTCAAGGAGACCTATTTCAAATATGTTTAAGGAATCTGTGTCCCTAAGGTCTTCAGTTGGCAGTTTGGACCCTTTGAGATGTTAGACTAGGGGATCAGTGTCCCTACAGCCTTTGGTGGGCAGTTCAGACCCTCTGAAACATCGGCCTAGGGAGTTAATGTCTATAAGGCCTTTGGTGGGCATTTCAGACCCTTCCAAATAGTTTGCCTGAGGGATTAATGCCCCTAAGGTAGTCTCCGAACATCCAAGGAAAACATGCCCGAAGGACATTCAAGAAGACCTATTTCAAATATGTTTCAGGGATCTGTGTCCCTAAGGTCTTCGGTGAATAGTTCGGACCCTCCGAGACGTCAGCATAGGGGATTAGTGTCCCTAAAGCCTTTGGCGGGCTGTTTGGACCCTCTAAAACGTCAACCTAGGGGGTTAGTGTCCCTAAGGAATTTTGTGGGTAGTTCGGACCCTTTCGAATCATTAGCCTGAGGGATTAGTGCCCTAAGGCGGTCTTCGAACGTCCAAGGGAAATGTGCCCGAAGAACATTTGAGGAGACCTATTTCAAATATGTTTAAGGGATCTATGTCCCTAAGGTATTTGGTGGGTATTTCTGACTCTTCCAAATCGTTAGCCTAAGGGATTAGTGCTCCTAAGGCGGTTTTCGAACGTCCAAGGGGAATGTGCCCGAAGGACATTCGAGGAGACCTATTTCAAATATGTTTAAGGGATCTGTGTCCCTAAGGTCTTTGGTGTGTAGTTTGGACCCTCCGAGACGTCAACCTAGGGGATTGATGTCTCTAAGCCCTTTGGTGGGTAGTTTGGAACCTTCCGAATAGTTAGCTTAAGGGATTAGTGCCCCTAAGGCGGTCTTCGAAAGTCCAAGGGGAACGTTCCCAAAGGACATTCGAGGAGATCTATTTCAAATATATTTAAGGGATCTATGTCCCTTAGGTCTTCGGTGGGCAGTTTGGACCCTTTGAACACCTCCGACTCCATGTTTAGGAAATGAATTCTAAATTTTTGGAAGGAACCATTATAAGGAATACACTTTCGTATAAAAATGAAGATCAAAGATACAATGAATCCTACAAAGTTAAAGCACTAGCTGATCAAGGACATCGTCCGACCCATCGTTATTTCGGGGTGGGCTATTTGTCAACCTCACCAAGTCATCTAGGATTTTTGGGCATAATATTTTCCAAGGTTTAAGACGTTCCATCTGCACGGAATCGCCTCACCGTACATAGCTGCCTCCAGGGCCAACTTCCACAATCCGATAGAGTCCTTCCCAGTTACCTGATAGCTTCCCCTCTGGCTCCTTTCAACTTTTCTCATTTTTACTCATTACAAGGTCTCCCGGGGAGAACTGGACCTTTTGGACCCTCCAACTATAGTACCGCTTAACCCTCTCTTTGATCTTGGCTTCATGAAGGGATGCTCTCTCTCTCTCTTTTCCCTTTGAGGAGTTCCAGATTCAATCAACGATGTGCATCATTAACTTCTTTGTGCTCCATTAACTTCTTTGTGCTCATTGTTTATGCCAGTCTTTTAGAAGGTGGGAAGTCTCACCTCCATAGAGATAACCGCATTCGAATCGTACACTAGGCTGTACGGGGTTTCGCCTTTAGCAGACGACTCTGTTGTCCAAAATGACCAAAGCACACTTGGAAGCTCATCAATCTAACTTCCTCCTGCCTTTTTGAGCCTTGAGCGGATACCGTTAACAATGGTACGATTTGTGACCTCCACCTTCCCATTTGCTTGCGGGTGGTAAATGCTGGTAACCCTTTGGCGAATTTTGTATACCTTACACTAGCTCTTGAAGGGGTCATTGAGAAATTGAGCACCATTGTCAGTTATAATCGTTCGGGGGATTCCAAAGCGGCATATGATATTTTTCCAGTAAAAACCAATCACCGACTTTCCCTTCACATCCGTTAAGGCTTCGACCTTGACCCACTTTGTGAAGTAGTCAATGGCCAAATCAGGTATCGAAAGTATCCAGGGGCCTCCGAGAAAGGACCCACCAAGTCGATCCCCCATTTGTTAAATGGCCAAGAGCTGCTGATGTTCATCATCTTTTTTGGGGGGACGTGGGTGATCGGCGCATGCCTTTGGCATTGGTGACAGGCCTGGATGTCCTTATGGATTTATTCAAACATCTTGGGCCAATAATACCCAACCAAAAGGATCTTCTTTGCTATTGAGCGAGCCCCCTGGTAACTTTCGTAGGCCCCTTCGTGAGCCTCGCGGATTAGATAATCAGCCTCATGGGGGCTACACACCGAAGGAGCAGCTGCAGATGTCCTCGATGATATAGCACATCCTCGTGGATTACATACTTAGGTACTTAAGCCCAATCTTCTTTGCTTCGAAGGTAACTAATGATAGGTATTATTCATGAATCTTGCTCTTTTACCATCATCACCCTTGCCTCTTCTTCAAAGCTTGGTTTACTCAATGTTTCCACTATCAGGAGCCCTTGAGATTGCAAGTCCAGATCGGATAAAGCCAACTTGCTTGGAGCGTCAGCTTTGTGATTTTTCTCCCGAGGGACATAAGTGAGGGTATAATGGTGAAAATGTTCGAGAAGAGGCTTCACCACTTCTAGATAGTAATGTAGGCTCATTTCTCTAGCCTCATATTCCCCATTGACTTGAAGTACCATGATCTGGGAATCGCTGATATGTCCAACCTTCGAACGCCCAAGTCCTTGGCTATTCGAATGCCTGTAATTAGGGCTTCATATTCCACTTCATTATTCATGGCCTTGAAGTCAAAGTGTAAGGCATAGGGGTAGTCTTTCTTCTCGGGCTTGTTAGCAAGATGCAGGCTTCACTACCTCCAGAATGTGACAAACCATCCACATACAACTGCAAGGCCTCTTCGGACTCTTTCTCTTCATGTACTACAATTTGTTCATTAGTTTCTACAATGAAGTATGCTAAAGCTTGGTCCTTTATGGATGTCCTTGGGCGGAACTGGATGTCATGCTCACCCAGTTCGATGACCCACTTCATCATTCGTCCTGAGGCCTCTGGCTTGAAAAGTACTTGCCTGATCGGATAACTCATTAGCAAGATGATCCTATAACCCTGGAAGTACGGCTAAAGGTGCCTCGCAGTGTGGACATGGGCCAATATAAGCTTTTTGAGGGCAGTGTATCTAGTTTCGGGACCATGCAAAACTCTGCTTATGAAGTAGATAGGGTGTTGGGCTCTGTCCTTTTCTTTTATCAGAACTGCAATGATTGCCAAGATGTACAAATACAGATCCTTCCCCTTGTTTGGCTTCATAGACTTCGTAAGTGAACCTTCAACTCCCGAAAGGCTTTGTCACATTCTGCCTTCTATTCAAATTTCTTGGTTTTTTTAAGGACATCGAAGAATGGCAAGTGTTTTTCCACCCCCTTCTAAAGGAATGACTAAGGGCCATAAGGGACCCTGTTAGTCTTTGGACGTCCTTCACCAACTGAGGGGGCTTCATCTGCATTAAAGCTTCAATTTTTTTGGGGTTAACATTAATACCCCTTTCTGAGACCATAAATCCGAGGAAGTTTCCCACTCCTACCCTGATTGCACACTTCCGAGAGTGTAGCTTTAAGTTGGCTTTCCGAAGCATCTGCAATGTTTCCTCGAGGTCCTACTTTTCACCACCATATCATCTACGTATATTTCAACATTTCTTCCAATTTTCTTTTGGAGTAGCTTATCGACCAATCTCTGATAGGTGGCTCCAACGTTCTTCAGGCCAAATGGCATCTTTTTATAGAAAAATGTACCTACGTCTGTTATGAAAGGCGCCTTCTGCTTGTCCTCTTCGGCCATGAGTATCTGATGATAGCCTTAGTGGGCATCAAAAAATTCCAAAACCTTATATCCAGCAATGGCTTCTACCAGTACGTCAATGGAGGGTAAGGAATAGTTATCCTTTGGGAAACATTTGTTAAGGTCTGTAAAATCAATGCACATTCTCCAAGCTCTATCATACTTGGGAACCATCACTGGATTCGCTATCCATTTGGGATAGAACACCTCTTCGATTACTTTAGCCTTAAGCAACTTTTAGACCTCTTCTTTTATGGCCTACGCCCTTTTGGGTGCATATGATCTTCTCTTCTATTTTATCAGCTTTCAAGAGGGATCCACATTTAGTCTGTGAACCATCGGCTGCTCCAGAACCCATGTTAGGTCAAGGGTGTCCCAAGAAAACACATCGACATAGTTATCCAACAAGTCCTTCGACTTTCTTTTTGTTGAGAAGGGTATCATTTTTCCCACAGGCACTGTTCCTTTTTTTCGAACGGCTATTGGCTCCATTTCTGTGGGTTTAATCTCCCCATTGACTGAAGACAGCATTTCCTTCCTCTTAGCCTCTTTTAGCGCAATGGCTAAACAACTTCTAGCCACTAGCTGATCCCCCCTTATGACTTCTATTCCCTTCTTTGTGGGGGAATTTCATCGTCAAATGGTAGGGGGACCATACGGCTCGCGCTTGGCACATCCAAGGTCTTCCCAATATCACATTGTAGGGGGATGCAACATCGATCACTGCAAAATTGCAATCAATTGTGACTTTCTTCTGTTTATCTACCACTCTAGCTGGAAGGTTTATAACCCCTAAGGGCATAACCATTTTCCCAGTAAAGCTAGAAAGGGGGGAGATTGTTCTTTTCAAACTTTTGCAGCTAAGCCCTAGCTGATCAAAGCAATTGGCAAACATCACTTCTACCGTGCTACCATCATCAATAAACACCCTTTTAAAAACAGAAATCCCCAATTGTTACATGTATGACCATTGAATCTGTATGGGGTGTTCGGCTAGGCACCATGTCTGTTTCTGAGAAAGTGATCGCTTCTTCTGGTTGAAACCACTTCTAACTGGCTTTTCGGGGAACATGTATCGAGACTGTACCTTAATGATGGTGTTCAATGACTGGTCACATACTATACCATTGATGAAATTAATTACCTAGTTCAGCCTATCTCTTCTATTTCAATCCGCCTTGGCTTCGACCTTGGGTCCGTCATTCTCTTCACCCTATTTCCTATTTGTTGGGCTTCATTTCCTTAATGTTCTTTGGCCCATTGATTTCCTCCCTTTCTTCCACCCTTCCAATGGCTTTTCTTGCATTTTGAAGAGGTTCCTTCCTTTAATCCCTCAATGCAATCCAAGAGCAACACTTCTGTAGCGCACCTTTCAATTTCTGCCTTCAGGTGGCAGAACACACACCCCGTTCTTAATGGAAGTCATGGTACTTAGGTGATTCCTTCTTTCCAGGGAATCTTTTCCTTGAGGTGGCCTTCGAAACAGGGCCTTATGGATAGAATGTATTTTTATCACAGATTTAGTCAGGGGGACGTAGCTTCTGAAGCTCTTTTTCAAAGCCTCGGGTCTCCTAGACTTATCAGGGTGCTTGGGGCCTTTTTCACCACCTCTGTCCCCCTCTCTTTTCCTTTTTGTGGCATCTTCAATCTTGGAGTATTGTTCCACAATCTCCTATACTTGCTGCAAGGTCTCCAGATTTTTTGAGACCAGCTTCTTGTACATGTTGATATCGAACATCCCATTCATATACCCCATTATTACTCCATCCTTAGTACGGTTGATCACACTGAGGCTCTTGTGTGCATATCTATGATAGTATGCCTGGGTTGATTCCCCCTGCCTTTGCTTGACCTAGTAAAGTTCTACCAATGTTTTGGTAAAGATCTTATTCTAAAAGAACTGACCTAGCGAGGCCCTTCCAAAGTCCCTATAAGAATGCAATGATCCTTTGGCCAACTTGTTGAACCATTCCTGGGCCTTCCCCCGAAGGTAGCTTCTGATCAGCTTACATGTCAGTTGTTCATCAATGTCTCTTGAGTTCATCAGACTGAGGGAGGTCTGGACGAATTCCCAGGGGTTCGAATCTCCACTATATATGGGGAGCCATTCGGGAGGTTAAACATCGATAGGCCATCGGATGGCCATTATAGCGGGGCTGAAAGGAGAGGTTGTGGCTTAGCCCGAATGACCAATTAGTCTATCGAGCTCTCTAGCGAGAGAGTCATTTGACTCTCCCCCCTCCCCCATTCGTGGATCTTCCCATCGATTTAACTAGGAGGCATTATTGGTGGGTCCCTGGTTCGAAGTCATGTACCCTAACAATGATCCTCCAATAGCCAAACTATATGGTATCTGCTGATGCCCCAGATGATAGGGATCGTATGGGGTATCTCCGGGCGAGACCATGAGTGCATTTAGGCTTCAAACCCTGCATATCCACCCATTTTCCAAGGCATCGAATAAGGAATCGTCAGTCTTTCAAAACTAGGGATCAAAGCTGGTATTGAATTACCCACGGTTTGAGTGAAACCTGGGAACGTTGGCTGAGGCTGGTCCTCCCCCCATATCCAATGGGTAGATTGGTCCTAGAGGAGCTTACATCCCAATTCTTTGGTTTAACGCCAGGGGCATTGAAGGTGGGACCCTCACCTGCTGCTAGGCCATCCATTCCCATAGCATTGGGGGTTCTACCTAGTACCCCACAGATTTAAGAGTGTGGGCCAGTTACGCCAACACCTACTGCGATGGGAGGATTGCACTGTCTATGCCCCTCGTCCTCTAAATGGCCCCCACTGTAGGCTTTACTTGTGAATCGGCCGTAGCCTCTGTGAATTGCAGCTCATCCTCTATGGGCCGCCACGCCTACTTTTGTGTGGTAGGAGTTGTAACGCCCTCTAACTGAGGCTCGACGCTAGTGTACGTCCTTCCCAGAGTGTTCAGCTACACGAGGGCTTCCGTCTGATGGCCCTTCAGTCTTCTTATTTCTGGGATATGATCTCAAAAGCTCTCTGTGTGTTGGTTACCGATGCCTGAGGGGGTAGGATCCATCTGATTGGTCCCACACCATTTTCTTCTCAGGTAAGGGGACTATACTTCTTCTTCGGTGGCCAAAAATCCTTTATCCTTCAACTGTTTGCTCCTATGCAATGAACTTGTTGTATGGGCAGACATAATCGTAAAGTGGCGTAGATCTGACTCCGACGGTCCTACTAGGCATGCCAATTTGATGCGCTCCAATTTGCCACTGCTATTACGCCTCCGTACCTAAATCTACAAGAAAAATCCCTCGGAGATGTCCGGGGGGAAGAGGATCCGTTGGCTAATTAAGCAAACAGTGTATGAGAGTGTAATTAGGAATGAATTCTCCTGTGTATAGGATTACCTTTGGCCTTTTATATAGGTAGGCAAGTAGGGCTACTATTTGTTTTGCTTGTGGAACAAGTACTCCACCTTGAGCTGACCTAAAAGGGGGGCTTTACCTAAAGGGTAAGCCTTGGGCCGATGGTTGGACGCACTGGCCCTTAAGCCCGTACGGTTTTACACATTATCACCCGACTTACTACTCCAAAAGGAAAACTACCCATAACATCACAACATACATATCCAATTTGATCCAAGTGCATAGTGGATACACCTTACACTCAAAAGATAGAACAAGGAGCCGCTATAAATAGATGCAATTACGAATAAGAGCCCAATACAAATAGATAGAGGTACAAAGCTTTGAAGACCCCCCATAACTTGGGAACCTAAGGTACAACCTTTATATTACTACTACCACTACCCTACTTCTCAGTCTCTAAAATACTAGTGAGCAAATAATCTATATGCGTATAAGTAGGATGGGTTATCTTGCCTAACTGTTGCATCCTAGCCAATTGATGTTCATAATCGACCTTCCAATCCTCAATTGGCCTGTAATCTTCACGATCAAGCTGATAACTCATCAGCTCCGCTGTCTTGTGATACTAATCCACCGGTCTGCACAAAGCGGCATTACCATCCTCAAGATTCCTAATACATGCCCGTTTTTCTTGATGCATATCCATGAAAATTAAAACTATGATCAAACTGGCCATCTCGGCTGATTCTCTACACAATCTTCACACACTCAAGGATGAAAAAGAGACATCAACATCGCAACTAACCTCACAGTTGACCATAGCCAAGCTCTTATTCTCATCAATAAGTTGTTTGTTAGACTCTTCTAAATACACTTTGAATGTTGCGCGAGAGTCATCTTAGACTGCCATTCGAGAGCTGAAGCCTGAGTAGACGACAACTCTTTCTTTGCATCATACAACTTTATATATTCCTTTTTAAAGGGGCCAAAGTCTTATCCAAGATCCTACTTTTATTATGAAACTCGTCAACAATGAACTTCAACACTCTCCTCCAGTCCACTTCCTACTGAAGCAGTCTCATAAACTTATCATGTTGTTGGCCACACATGAAGCTTAGGGGTTTAAGGGAAAGACTCATGTAATTCGCACACAAGCATCACCAAGTGTGTGTATGTAGGGAGTGGAGGAAATTGGGGGTTTTTATTTTGAAATGATTAACCCACAAACTACAAGCATAAATTACAAATACGAGATAGAGATAATAATAAAAGCCTTGAGGGAAGTTGCATCACATGATTAACTGTTGGATTTTATCCTCGACTCCTATTCACATATAAGACATATATTCTATCTATTACTTTATCACATGATGCAGAGACATTGATTCCCCGGAACTCCCTTGGCCTATCGCACCTCGGTTCTGCCCCCCTCCTCAAAATCTCACCTTCTCCGGAGATAGCTAGAGTTGCGCTTTCACTACCACCTCCGGCCTTCCCTCCTTGGGTTAATAAACCTGTAACACACGTAGTAAATTAAACCTGGGAATAGTATGGGTTACCAATACCTACACCATGAATACCCATCCCAAGCCTATTGTGTGCAACCTAACACGTTGATACCTCGTGATAAATCTAGGGGCATTCCATTCCTTGTTGCTCAAACTTGGGATATGACCTTTGGGAATTATCCTACAACCTCAATCGAGTCAATAACATCACCTGACCCATTATTTAAATGACCCTATTTATCGTCCGCAAAATAACCTAACACAAAATTCCATCTAATCTAATCTGGGACACATGTGTCTTCTACGATCTCATTGTTACATCCATCAACCAAACCAACATAGCGTTGAAATACTCCCTAGTTCATTCCCAATCCTAGCACTAGCTCATGCAGATATACTAATTAAGTGTACATCCTAATATCATTCTTAGCACAATCATAGCATAAGCATAAAGCACAAATTAAGTATGATAATAAGAGAATTAAAATGGAAGTGAATCTAAGAATCTCACTAATCGAATGTTAATACATGCTTACAAATGCTTCTAATTTATAAATTAAGCTAATCTAATCAAACCCATAACAAAAATGGGTTTGGATTCCATAAATGAAAGGAAATGAATGAAGAAAGAGAGGAAAACATGTTCTTTCATTTTTCATATATGCCTCCTTTTATGGATCAATGGATAATGCCTCTTTATATAGTCGAAAAAGAGAGAAGGTTCAAACCCGCTGGTCAAAACCCTAGTCAACAGGGAGGCACGGGTCATGCCAGTGACTATGGGTACAGATCATGCATATTTGCATGGTTTGTTCTTTAGGCCTTGATTCTGGGCACCTGAGCTGGAACAAACCATGTATAATTACACAGTCTATCTTCCGGGACATCTTCAAGGGGTTTTTAATCTGGAATGAACCGTGCATATTTACTTGACCTTCATTTTCTGGGCACTTCTTGTGGAACGAACCATGTAATTTAGCATGGTCTGTGGCCGATAAATACTTCTGACTGCCTTGAAGGTTTTTCTCCTCTCTTGCCTTCTTCTTCTCCCAAAATCTTCTATCTTCTACCAAAATCTTCTATCTTCTACCATTAGGTACAATGGCCTTCATTTTGCTACCAACCTTGTGATTGGCCTTCTATCTAGTAATATTCTTTCGAATGGCCTTCTCCTATAATGATCTTCATTCTAAGCTCACAATAATACATATAGAACACTCATGGAGGAAATGTCCCATTAGGTTACAAATATCTTATAAAATAGAGAAGTTAACATGAATAATTAAACGAGGTGGTTTTAACCATGTATCATGCAAAACACCTATAATCCTAAATATCCACCAGCAGTAGCACCAAAAGAGCTCTCAATGCTCTAGCTCTGGGGCGAAAAAAGAAGAAAAAAGGCGCAGCCTTTCTTCCATCCTTTGGAGGCCAATTTCTTCAAATTTCATTCACTTTTCACCGATGAATTATGGTTTAACGGATTCTCCTCTTGAATCCGCACAAAATTATATGCAATTTGTGGCGAGTGTTTGATCTTAATCGGCCTTGGAGTAGGGTTTGAATACGGAAAGGGAGAGTTCTTGGTGGATCTTGTTCATGATTTGGGTTTGGATCTTGGATACGGATTCGGATCGGGAATTGAGTAAGAGATCAGATTGGTTTCTTACTTTGAATCCTTGTCTGAGTTGGAGATTTGGTTGAAAAATCTAATCTTTTTTGGGTTTTGGTTTGGATTTGGTTGCGCAAAGAGGTTTAAAAGGGTTTGATTAAAATTTCCAGCACATTTTTTAATCAAATTCCTGCCTCCTTCATTGGATTTACATCAAGGGTGTAGGAGATTTGCATCGAACAACAAGAAGAACTCAAGAACTTGTGATCGGAATTACTTGGTGGTCACGGTTCCCACGGTTTCCACGAATTCCAGGTTTTCTCGACTCAATCCTTGCAGTTTTATTGTTCACGGTTTGATGCATTGTTTTATTGCTTCCGTTTTGTTTCTTAGAGGATTTTGTTTTTTATTCAAGCATTGTGTTTATTTATTTTGCAATTTTTGGTGAATTCTGATCGGTTTGGGTTAATTTCGATCGGATTTGTGCTAGTTTGTGCAAATTTTGATTGGTTTTTGTGCTTGTTTGTGTGAATTCCGATCGCTTTGGGTTAATTCCAATTGGACTGGTGTTTATTTGTGTGGTTGGTTGTCTGATTTGCTTTGGTGAAGCCGATTTGCTCATCGGAATCCATACTTTGTGGTTTGTTCTTGCTTCATCACAATGGTGATTAATGGGGAGTCTTCTACGGGTGGCAAGAACAATAATAATCCTTGGAAGCAAGGCACGGCCGAGGGTGGTAGTAACAAAAGGCAAAATCAGCAAGTGCATCCAAGAGAATGGAATGATCCGAAACTTGAGAGAAGGAGGCTATGGAATGATCCAGACATTCTCATGAACAAGTCGAATATTGAAATTGTTGCAAACAATGGAGATAGTGTCGACTTTGTTCTCACTGAGGATGAGATACACAAAGATCTATACAAACCCTTCTACGGATTCTTGGGTGTGTTTCCGGGCTTCTTCCCTGGAATGTATGCTATTCGAACTCTTTTGGTGGCTAAGTGGAGGGTTGCGTGCACTGTTCAGAGCAAGCAGAATGGCTATGTCATGTTCAGGTTTAACTGTGCTGAAGATAGAGATCTGGTGATGAATGGTCCTGACCATTATCTCCATGGAAAGAAACTGTTCATGTTGTTAGTGGATGAATCTGGGCAGTATGATGCGAGCATCTAAGCTACTAAACCAGTTTGGATACGGATGGAACACTTGACAAAGACTTATTGGCACAAGAAGGCATTGGAGAAAATTGCCTCTTCACTAGGAGATCCAATCCTCATGGATAATGGTACTCTCGAGTTGAGGGGCTACTATGCACGTCTCTTGGTATAGATTGATACATCCAAAAAGCTCAAGGAGGAGGTGAGCTTTCGTGTTCCAACTGGTGAGGTTTTTGTGCAAAAAATCATTTATGATTATTGTAGGCCTTGGTGTACGAATTGTGGTGAAAATAATCATCTCATTGAAGTGTGTGATGACTACTGGAAAGCCAAGGAGATGGAACACAACAATCCTACGGAATTGGAAGGCAATAAACATATGAAGGCGAAGGGAAAGAAAAACTGGAGATCTCGATATAATGACCAAGTTTGGGTTAGGAAGATGCAAGCAGAAAATATTGGAGATACTCTAAGTTCAAATTCGGTTGGAGGGGGAGAAAATGTGATCATTGAGGATGCCTCTTCGGACAATGAGGAAGTAGAGAGGCAAAGAAAAGGTAAGGGAAAATTAGTTGAAGGCATAGTCAAAAGCATCGAGAAGGCTGGAAGTGCTAAAAAAGGCCTGGCATAACTATCGGCGTAATGCAGGATGAGGTTAATCAGGCAGTTGTGGCGCTGCCAGCAACACTGCCCGCATCGCCAACACCTGGAGCTGCAACCACTGGCACTGAAAACTGCATCGTAGGTGCCGGGTCTGCCCAAGCAGCGCGCGGCAGGAGCGCCGAGCGCTCGAAATCCAGCGTACGTGCCGTTGGACAAGCAAATCCAGCGCCCACAGAATCCGTTGGGCAGCAACAAGCATTTGGAGATGATGACAATCCGATTTAAGGTGCTGGAATTTTTCCTAAACAAATGATCCATCTGGAAGCTCGAGGCTAAAAAATTCCCAGGTTGCATAGGAGCAAGAGCAAGAGTAGACCTCCCCCTACACTAGGGGCTTTGACTAGGTCTCGGAGTAAGAGCAGGACAAGAACAAATGAGCATGGGAAGGGCGTCCAGAAACCCTTTCAACGCGTGTTATCCTTGGCTGCAAGGAGCAACTCGGGTAGTTCTGGTACTCAAATTACTGATGGCGGCGGTCCGAAGCCAAAAGGGACCTCGGTTTCCCAATGAATGCCGCATCAATGAATGTCAGGGGTCTATCGGCCCCTGTAAGGAGGAGATGGGTTAAGAATATCATCTCCACTAATAAAGTTGGATTGTGTGGTTTGTTGGAGACGAAAATGGAGGATAAAGTATTGAAAATTTTCTTAAAGAGTTTTAAGGGATGGAAGTTTACGCATAATTTTGAGCTGTGGCAAAACTCGAGAATACTCATTATCTGGGATCTGAAAGGCTTCTTAGTTTATGTTCTTGGGAAATCTCCACAATGTATACACCTTAAAGTTCATAATCTTTCTTCTGGCATTGAGTTTTTCTGTTCATATGTGTATGGGCATAGTGAGGGACGTTTGGCGCGTTTGCCACTATGGGAGGAGTTGAAGTCATTTAGTGTTAATCTAAATTCTCCTTGGATGGTTCTTGGTGATTTCAATGCCATTCTTAGTGTTGATGATCATTATGGAGCTACTGTTCCTAGCTTGTACCCGATGAAGGAGTTTCAGGATGTTTGTTTAAAGTGTGGATTAAGGGATGTGCCCTCTTTAGGTGAGCACTTAACCTGGCATAGTGCAGATTGGAAAATTTGGAGGAAACTGGATAGGGTGCTCTTAAACCATGGTTGGGATGGTGATGCTTGTCGCACAACGTTTCTACCAATCTCGGCCCAATCCGATCACTCTCCCATGGTGGTTGATATGTCGCAAGAGATCGATTGTAAGGGTAGGCCTTTTCGATTTCAAAACATGTGGTTAGGTCATCCGAATTGTGGGCAAATAGTGGAGGATTTTTGGAGCCCTTTGGTTGAGGGGACTAAACAATTTTCGGTGACCAGAAAATTGTTCCGGATGAAACACCCATTGAAGGAATTGGGTAAGCTAGACTTTAACCATGTGTCCGAAAAGGCCAAGCTTGCGGATGCGGAGTACAACAAGGCTTTTGATGAATTTGACGCTAAGACTGCTTCGGACAATGATGTTGCGGCATTGCGAAACATGTGGTAAGGGTAGGCATTTTCGATTTCAAAACATGTGGTTAGGTCATTCGAATTGTGGGCAAATAGTGGAGGATTTTTGGAGCCCTTCGGTTGAGGGGATTAAACAATTTTCGGTGACCAGAAAATTGTTCCGGATGAAACACCCATTGAAGGAATTGGGTAAGCTAGACTTTAACCATGTGTTCGAAAAGGCCAAGCTTGTGGATGCGGAGTACAACAAGGCTTTTGATGAATTTGACGCCAAGACTGCTTCGGACAATGATGTTGCGGCATTGCGAAGTTTAAAGAGGAGTGCTATGATGTATTATCTTGTGGAATCATCTTTTCTTGCTCAAAAGGGGCGGATCAATCACATTACTTTGGCGGATAAGGGATCTAAGTACTTTGATACGATGATCTCGGCAAGAAAAGGAGGAGGTATCCCGGTGATTATTGATAGAGACAATCGGATTGTAACTTCAAATAGCCGAAAGGGAGAGTTATTTGCAAATTTTTATTAAGGCTTGTTTGGAACGAAGAGGGATAGAGTACCTATTGATCCGGTTGTTATTGGTGATGGCAACAATCTCACGGATGTGGATAGGGCCTTTTTTAATCAGAAAGTTGCGACCATTGAGGTTAAACAAGCTTTATTTGCAATGGCGGATGACAAGTCCCCGGGTCCGGATGGTTATACAGCGGCTTTCTTTAAGAAGTAGTGGGGCATTGTGGGTGAGGAAGTGACAGCTACAGTTTTGGAGTTCTTTCAGACAGGGGATCTCTTGGCCCAGCTTAATCATACTTCGGTTGCTTTGATACCGAAGAAGCCTGATAATCTGAAAGTAAGTGACTTTAGACCAATAGCGTGCTGCAATGTGGTCTATAAAGTTATCACAAAAATTATTGCGAACAGGCTAGAAGGAATTCTGCCAGGGATCATTAATCCTTGTCAGGGTGCATTTGTGAAGGGTAGAAATATCTCTGATAATGTAATGCTAGCTCAGGAATTTGTTCGGGGATATGGAAGGACTCGGAATTCTCCACGATGCATGATTATGGTGGATCTACAGAAAGCATTTGACACAGTCTCTTGGGAGTTCTTGGAGGAAGTCTTACTTGGCCTTGGATTTCCGGAAAGGCTGACAGATAGAGTCATGACATGTGTACGCACTTCTTCTTTCTCGATTGCGGTTAATGGTAAACTGTGTGATCACTTTCAGGGGCAAAGAGGAATTCGACAAGGAGATCCATTGTCGCCCCTCCCGTTTGTGATTTGCATGGAGTACTTCTCGAGATTGCTGAAAAGGAGAACGGATTCTAGACACTTCACCTTCCACCCGAGGTGTGAGTCATTAAGGATCACGCACTTGGCCTTTGCGGGTGACCTTATGCTCTTCTCTAAGGAGAACACGAGCTCAGTTCATATACTCATGGATGCCCTGAATGAATTTGAACGCACTTCGGGATTGGACATAAATGCTACAAAATCGAAGTTCTTTGGAGTTGGCATAAAGGAGGATTTAAGTTTCACAGGTATTCCTTGGGCGACATTCCCTGTTAGGTATCTAGGCGTGCCACAAGATTCCAGCAAGTTAAAGGTGACGCAATTTGGTACTTTATTAGGGAAAGTTGATTCGGAAATAGCAAAATGGAAGGGTCATACCCTTTCCTATGCAGGCAAATTGGAACTTGTGAGATCAATTGTGGGAGGTATTGCAGGATTCTGGATTCAGAATTTTGTCATTCAATCTGAGGTTTTTGATGCTTTGGAGCAAAAGTGAAAACGCTTCCTATGGGGAGGCAAATACAAAAACAAAGTGGTGTGGAAAAAGTTGTGCACTCCTAAATCTTTTGGGGGACTTGGATTGCGAGACTTTGGTACTTGGAATCCGGCTTCAATGGCGTAGAGATTATGGGATATACATATGAAGAAGGATAGTTTGTGGGTAAAGTGGATTCACTCATTCTACCTTCGGGATGGTGATTTTTGGGATCTAAATCCCAGGATTCAAAATGGAAGATTGGGTGAGAGGTATTCCAGTTACTTTGGTGACTTATGTAAAATCCGAGATGAGTTATGTGGCATGTTTCAAGGTAATATGGGAGAGGTTCAATACCATCTTGGTCTTTGGGCGAATTCAGGAAAATTCACGAGCAAAGCTTATGTGTTCATGCATCGCCATCAATACCCGAGGCTCTATGAGGAGAGTGGCCGCAATTATGAGAAGGTTTTCAATAGCATCTGGAGAGGTTTTGTACCGCCAAAGTTCTCTTTTATTGCATGGCTTGCAACAATTGGAAGGCTCTATACTAAGGACAAAATCCGTACTGAGGGAGAGGATAGTTCGGATACAACTTGTTCTTTATGTCACCTAGAAGTTGAGACTAATGAGCATTTATTTTTTAAATGCGAGTTTTCGGAGGTGGTATGGGGCCGAATAAGGACTTGGATGGGTCTAAGGAGAAGAACAAACTCGATTTCTAGTTCAATGAATTGGGTTAAAAGGCAAGTTAAGGGTTCCAAAATTCGTAAAAAATTTGGTATCCTAGCCTTGGTAACTACAATTTATCGTATTTGGAGGGAACGTAATAATGTTGTTATGGATGGCGCCTCTCCTAGCTCTGATCGAGTGGTCAAGTTAATTATGAAAGATTGTTACATGGTGATGAATAGGCTATTCCCGGATGAACATTTATTTTAGTACGTTGGATGGAGTGGCTGATAGAAGGCTGGTGGGTGGTGCTGGTTGTTGTGCACTGGGTGCTTCATGTCGTGGGCTAAGGGACTGGATTCCTGGCGCTGCGTACTTGGCGCTGTGTGGGTGCTTCATGCCGTAGGCTAAGGGACTGGATTCCTGGCGCTGCGTACTTGGCGCTGTGGACGATGGATCTCGGCAACTGGGCATCTCGAGGTTAGTGGTTTTTTACTGTGTGCTGGGCGCTGGATTAGGCATCAAGGCCAGGCGCTGTTTGGTGCTGATTGGCGCCATATCCCGCGCCAAGTTGGAGTTGTTTGAGCTGATGGAGTCAAGGTTTTACTCGGATTTCTTCTGGCGATTGCAACTCTAAATCAGGATGAGGCAATAGGTTTAAGAGTATGGATTTGCACTCCAACACTCTTTCTCCTACGCCTAGTTTTTACTTATGAATTAACAGTTATTTATGCGCTCTATGCTCGCGCTACACTCTGTGTTAAATTAGCATAAAGCTGTTCATTTGCTCAAAATGGAGTGGGCGATTACATAATCGCCACGCTTGATGCACGCGGTACAAGTGTATCCGTTCTCACATCCTCAGGAGGTTGATTTAAATGGGATTTACAAAGGTTGGAGGCACGGCCTCATTTAATCTTTGCCCATCAGATCACTCTCGGTGCAAAGCAGAGAACGCTTGAAGGCCAATAACATTCCTCTATCTCCATCTT
This sequence comes from Rubia yunnanensis, assembly GCA_037428765.1. Taxonomy (NCBI): domain Eukaryota; kingdom Viridiplantae; phylum Streptophyta; class Magnoliopsida; order Gentianales; family Rubiaceae; genus Rubia; species Rubia yunnanensis. The sequence goes on from CM075068.1 coordinate 59,212,994, forward strand.
AGGGATGTACATGGTAGAAGCAGATTTTCATTCCTGCCAGAAAGGTGCTAACAAGATCATCGGCTTCATTTTTCTTTTGTGACTTCCAAGACCCGAGACACTCTCGGCTGCATTAGGATATTCTTATCATTCGACATTGGATTTAGATCCTTCATCAACGTTCCAGCAATTACATTAGTTCAAGACCCGAGACTCACAACTCTCGGCTGCATTTTGGAATCAACGTGAAGATGGCCCCATTTGTTAGGGGTAGAAGCGGATTTTTTATGATTATGGGCAGTGATTTTGTTCTCACCTCATTTTTTCGAGTGTTTCATAGCCTGTGTTTTTCCAGGTTGTTTTGTGCTCCCTTTGCTCGGTTATCTTGCTTAGGGTTGGTAGTTATTTTACTTAGACAAAAGGAGGGGGGGATGGGAAAGTGTTATCCTTTGGATTTGCACTCTTTCATTCCCCCCCATACCTTACTTGCGGATTTGCTCCTTAGGTTTACTAGTTAACCTAAGGTTGGATTCTTTTGTATTTGGTGGGGTCTTTCTTGGGCTCTGCTGCAGGTTCCATCGTCTATACTATTTACCTATTTACGTAAAATGGTGTTAAATGCTCTAAGATAACATGCATTTCATGTCTCATCAAGTATCATGGCAAGTATTTCTTATGGGTATTCCCGCAGTTGGTTAATTTGTGGCGGCGCAATGGTGTTGGCCTTTGTGGGTTTAGTGAACTGGTTTGGTCTAGCGAAGCATCGGTTTATGGATTGGAAGAACTTAAGAGTATGTGGCGGTTGGTTAATTTGTGGCAGCGCAATGGTGTTGGCCTTTGTGGGTTTAGTGAACTGGTTTGGTCTAGCGAAGCATCGGTTAGTGAACTAGGAATGGGTAGGTCATACATATACCATGAAAATGTATACACTGGGAGATTCAAATAAACATCAACAAACTAAACCTACACCTCATGGATTCCCCCAAATCATTAAAAAAAAATGAACCGTAACTCTGCTTTATCATATGAAATAGGGCCCCTGTATCAACAACACAAAACTCGGGAAAAAAACACAAACTAGCATGGATTCACGACATGGACCAACAAAAGAAATCAGGAAGAAATCCTTAGTTCAACAACAATAGAATTCGAAAATCGAATCAATGCACATTAAACTGTAAAATTATTAACAATAGAAAGGAAAATACCTATAAAGAGTTTTGCACCTCACAGACTTTTCAGTTTGCTTCGAGATAATGATTTCTAGCTGAAAAGAGAAGCTAGCATCGTAGCCATCATTTTTACAATAGTTTATTAATAACTCAACTCAACTAAATTTATCTATAATAATTTTCAAAACAATTACTCATAAGTTATTATTAAAAAAATACATGTATGTAAATAATTTAAATTAAAAATTAAATAAAAATGTTAACCTTCTTTGGAAGAACTTAAGAGTATGTACCGATGTTATATTCTTAGTTTATGGTCTCCAGAATTTATCTGCTCTTCAATTCAATTCAATTTAACAGAAATTTTATTTGATAAAATTTAGTTTGATTTAATCATATTATTATTATTTCTCAATATTTATTTTATTTCAGTTTAATTTAGTTCAGTTCGGTTCATTTCATTTCACATAAACATTGGAAAAAAGGTACGTACTCAAATTTATATTTGGATAAAATTTTGTAATTTTTATTAACCTTATTATTTTAAATCATAGAGATTTTTATTTTTGGGTATGCAAGAAATAAAAATGGACTTCATTATACAAAAGTAGTATAAATAAATGTTGAAGTGTCTTTCAAGAAAAGATTAAAATTCATTAAATACAAAAATCTTCAATTTATATTTTAATGAATGATTTTTTTCATAATTATTTTTGCATAAAGTCTTGTTTTAAACCAACGATTCATTAAATTAGGTTATTTAATAATTAGCATGACTAACAGGGTGATGTGATATTTATTTTTATTTATTACAATGAAAAACTTTTAAATAAATCTCAACACATAAATAATTATAATCCAACCTTAAAAATTATAAATGGAAATCAACCCAAACCTAAACCCAATTATGCCAATTAAAATTCCTCACCTTGTAGTCTGCCTGCCCCCCTATGAGATTTTCTATAATTTATTTAATCGTTAGTCGATCATTGTATATACTGTATTTATTTCATCAAATTTAAAAAAATTTAAACATTAATTTTTAAATATTTTAATTTAATTTCATAATTATTTTTAATGCATATATCTATATTTTTAAGACAGCCATCCCGCCTAATTGTTAGATTTATCATGACAAATCTCGGTCTCAAAACTTTTACTGTAAATATGAATAATAAATATTTTTAAATATATTTTTAAAAAGTTTTCAAAATTGTGTAAGTCTCATTGCAATAAATGGAAACAAATATTAAATCATCACATGATGAAACAAGGCCCCTCCATCAACAACACAATACTCGGAAAAAAAAATACACAAATAAGCATGGGTTCACAACATGGACCAACAAAAGAAATCAGGAAGAAATCCTTAGTTCAACAGCGATCGAATTCAAAAATCAAATCAACGCACATTACTGGAAAATCATTAACAACGAACTAGAAAATACGTATAAAGAGTTTTGCACCTCACAGACTTTTCAGTTTGCTTCGAGATAATGATTTTTAGTTGAGAAAAGAAGTTGGCATCATAGCCATCATTTTCACAATAGTTTATTAATAACTCAACTCAACTAAATTTATCTATAATAATTTTCAAAACATTTACTCATAAGTTATTATTAAATAAATACATGTATGTAAGTAGTTTAAATTAAAAATTAAATAAAAATGTTAACCTTCTTTGGAAGAACTTAAGAGTATGTACCGATGTTATATTTTTAGGTTATGTTCTCCAGAATTTATCTTCTCTTTGGTTCAATTCAATTTAACAGAATTTTTATTTGATAAAATTTAGGTTGATTTACTCATATTATTATTATTTCTCAATATTTATTTTTATTTCAGTTTAATTTAGTTTAGTTCAGTTCATTTCATTTCACATAAACATTGGAAAAAAGGTACTTACTCAAATTTATATTGGGACAAAATTTTGTAATTTTTAATAGCCTTATTATTTTAAATTGTATAGATTTTTATTTTTGGGTATGCAAGAAATAAAAATTGATGATAAATTGGTTAATTTGGAATTTTATTTTCTTCATTATACAAAAGTAGTATAAATAAATGTTGAAGTGTCTTTTAAGAAGAAAAGATTAAAATCCATTAAAATGCAAAAAATCTTCAATTTATATTTTAATGAATGAATTTTTTTAATAATTATTTTTGCATAAAGTTTTGTTTTAAACCAACGAATCGTTAAATGGGGTTATTTAATAACTGGCATGACTAATAGAGTAATTTAATATTTATTTTTATTTATTACAATGAAAACCTTTTAAATAAATCTCAACATATAAATAATTATAATCCGACCTTAAAAATTATAAATGGAAATCAACCCAAACCTAAACCCAATTATGCCAATTAAAATTCCATACCTTGTAGTCTGCCTGCCCCCCATGAGGTTTTCTATAATTTGTCTAATCGTTAGTCGGTCCTTGTATATACTGTATTTATTTCATCAAATTTCAAACAAATTTAAACATTTATTTTAAAATATTTTAATTTAATTTCATAAATATTTTTTAATGCATATATCTATATGTTTAAGACAACCATCCCGCCTAACTGTTAGATTTATCATGACAAATCTCGGTTTCAACACTTTTACTGTAAATATGAATAATAAATAGTTTTGAATATATTTATAAATAGTTTTCAAAATTATGTAAGTTTCGTTGCAATAAATGAAAACAAACATTAAATCATCACATGAAGAAATAGGGCCCCTCCCCTCCATCAACAACACAATACTCGGGAAAACAAATACACAAACAAGCATGGATTCACAACGGACCAACAAAAGAAACCAGGAGGAAATCCTTAGTTCAACAACCATAGAATGTGAAAATCGAACAACGCACATTAAACTGGAAAATTATTAACAACAGACTGAAAAATACCTATAAAAAATTTTGCACTTCACAAACTTTTCAGTTTGCTTCGAGATAATGATTTCTAGTTGAGAAGAGAAGCTAGCATCATAGCCATCATTTTCACAATCAGATTGGGAAGACGATATACGCAAAAATAAAAAATGAAGCAAATATAGGACAAAAATAAAGGGTAAGCAACAAAATCACAGCTAAACAACAAATTACTTACAACAGTTGTGAAATGAAGGAAAACGAAGGAGATTTTTTTTAATTTTTAAAAAAAGTAGATGCAAGCTTTGGAGAAGAAAATTTGACAATTTCTCTGCGGAAAGAAGCAAATTAGAAAAATCAGAAAAATATGGTTTTTCCAACAAACTTTCAGTTAATTTTAAGCTAGGTCCACCAAAATTTATTTACAATTTTATTGAAAACCTATTCTATTTTTTAAAAAAAATAAAACCACCTGTGATGGTGGGGGGTTAGGCAGACCCCTACCTGTTTATTAATAAAAAAGTGAAAAGGTACACTCAAAGAGGGGGGCATAAAACCGTACCTCGGAAGATATCTGATGATCTTTGAGATCTATACAAAACCTGTAGCTATCCTAAAAGATCAAATAGATACCAATAAGCAAAAGCGGCAAAAACCGCAATACATAGTTGACCAATTAACCTAGTCTAACATGGGGAATTCCTTCCGCGTCAAGCCTTACTTGTCCAGCTACCAAAGAGGGTAAACTTGCATGATCATAATTTATTTACCTGATTTCGAGCTGCCAGTTTAGCAAGTGAATCTGCTGGAGCATTTACCTCTCTGAAGATGTGGTTCAAAGAGTAGTTAACTCCAGCTAGGAGGTTGCATATCTCCCTGATTGTTGGCAGTAGTTTCCAAGGTATCTTTAGTTGTTGCTATAGCATCCCAATCAGATTACTTGAGTCTGATTCAATTTCCACCTTTGAGATGCGTTTGTCACGGACCAGAAGAACACTTTGAAGTAGAGCAATGGCTTCGGCCTGCAAAACTGAATCAGCCGAGATAGTTTTGGCAATAGCAGCTGTAACTTTGTCAGCATTATCTCGGATTATGCAACCGATGCCGGCAGTGCCGTTTTGAAAAAAAGAGCCATCAGTGTTGAGTTTAAAAGCTGAGGGAAAAGACCATTTGCAAATTCTGGGGGGGTCTCTGTGTAGAGGTTTTATGGCTGTACAGTGTAGGTGTTGGAGTGAGTGTCCATCTGATGTCCATTTTGTGGGCTAAAACTGTGTCGTTAATGTGGAGTAGGATTCGTTTAAAAATGCTCATGACATCAGGTTTGGAACCATCAAAAGTGTAGGCGCAACGGGCACACCACAGGTGCCAGTTAACCACACAAGGAATGATACAGATCAGTTTAGCAGGGAGGTCATTAAAGGCGGATGTATTCCAGTAGAAATAAAACCTGTCCCACAGGAGTTGGAAATTAGAGCAAGGCATGTTAAAAACTGAATTTACCAGATTCCAGATTTTGTTGACCTCTGGGCAAGAGTTAAAACAGTGGTGAAGAGTTTCTGAGTTATTGAAATGGAAACAGCATCGTGACGGTAGGTGAAAATGGAAGTCCTCTAGGACATCCGGTAGGGCAATTAGTCGATTTAGAAGTTTCCAGTTAAATAAACTGATTTTCTTGGGTAGAAGTGTTGACCAGAGATGGGTGAAGGAAGGAATCTTTGTTTTCTTCTCCTTGATCAGTTCGTAAGCTAATTTGATCGAGAAGGCACCAGATTGGGTAGGTGTCCATATAATGGTGTCCTCATAACTTGGGAATAGTTTATATTCCTGATCCAAGTTTTGACAGATGTGATCTGGGAGGAAGTTCCTGATTTGATCAGAAAAAGAGGCTTTGTGTTGTATATATTCTTCCACTGTCAAGTTGGGGCGTGGGTATTCTGAAGGATCAAGTAGATAATCAGTAAGGGGTCCCATGGAAGTCCAGTTCGAGTCCCAAAAAGAAATAGAACCGCAACCGATGATGACTTTTGTGTTACTGATGGTTGTAAGGTTTGAGTCTTTGATTCTCTTCCAAGTTCTGGAGGTTTTGTGGTTATCATTCATAGACCACATGGTTTTGGCCCATAGAGAGTTTCTTTCATGTAGTTTCCACCACAGTTTGAGTGAGAATGAATCAATTAAAGTGTTCAAATATATGAAATTTAGACCGTTTTCCTCTGTGGGAAAGCAAAGATTGATGTAAGATTTCCAGATTCTGTGGTTGTGTTTTTTGTCCGAGTTATTGTTCCAGAAAAACTTGGCCAGGGTTTTGTGTATTTGAGTGATAGTGTGTGTGGTTGGCTTCAGGACTGTTAATAGGTGGATTGACATTAAAGCCAAAACATGCCTGATTAGAGTGGCCCTTCCCGCAGGGGATAGAAGTTTATTTTGCCATGTGTTGATTTTGTTTTGGATTGTGAGGAACATAGGTTAGAAGTGGTTGTTTTTTACCCTTCCAGTGAAAATGGGGCAGCCCAAATATTTGAATGGGGTGCAACCTGCCATCATATTAGTCTCTCTTTGGATTAGGTTAATGATTCTGTTAGGTGTGGATTTAGATATGTGAAAAGTTGATTTTTCAAAATTAACTTTTTGTCCTGAAGCCAACTCGTATGATTTCAGGAAATTCTTTATTGTTAAAATTCCTTGTTTGGTGTATTTCAGAAAGATAATTGTGTCGTGAGCGTAGGAAAGGTGTGAGGATGGTCTCATCCCTCGGGGTAGATTATATGGTTGGATATTTCCATACTTGTATAGAAAATTGAGGTTTTGGGAGAAAGCTTCACCCATTAGTATGAAAAGTAGAGGGGAAAGGGGGTCCCCCTGTTTTAAACCTCTACTAGCCTGGAAGAAGCCACATGATTTGCCGTTTACCAGTATTGAAAAACGTGCAGATCTGATGTTACTCATAATTAGAGCCACTGGGGAGCTGGAGAAACCTTGTTTGAGAAGAGTACTGGCTAGGAATGTCCATGAAACTCAATCGAAATCTTTCATTATATCCAGTTTGATTATCATATTCTGGCCCTTTTTTTGTTTATGTAGATGGTTAGATAATTCTTGCATTAGGAGGACATTATCCGCAATCTCCCTTCCAGGTATAAATGCAGATTGTTCTGGGCTTATAATGGAGGCTAGGTAGGTTTTAAGTCTTGAAGAGATTAATTTTGAGAAGATTTTGTTGGAGAAGTTACATAGGCTTATAGGCCTGTAGTCTTTGAAAGAGGAGCAAACATCTTTTTTGGGGATAAGGACTATATTAGTTGCTGAAATGGCTCTGGGGATATCCTGGCCCGAGAAGAAATCATCCACTGCCAATAAAACATCGTCTTTTATAATGTCCCAGCAATGTTGATAGAAGAAGCCAGAAAAACCATCTGGTCCAGGGGCTGAGTGGCTATTCATATTTTTGACTACATTAGTTAGCTCCTCCATGTTGACTTTTTAAAGTAGATTACAGTTCATTTCATTTGTTACGATTTTTGGGACATTATCCAGTATCCAGGTGGCATTAGCTCCGGATGGATCTTGGGGTTCAGCAGTGAGGAGATTGGAGAAGAAGCAAGCAGTTTCTCCTTCAATGTCAGCTATGTTATTTAACCAGTTACCATCCTTATTTTTTATTAAGGAGATTGTTTGTCTTTTATGTTTGTTGGAGATTGATTGGTGAAAGAATTTAGAGTTCACATCTCCTTCTTTCATCCATTTCAATCGAGATTTTTGTTTGAGGAATGTTTCTTGGTTCTTAAGAGTTAGTCGTAGCTTGGCCTTAGCTAGATTTAGGGCTTGTATGGTAGTAGTAGGTTCAGACTGTTGTAAATCTTTTTCAGCATTTAGCACTAGTTCTTCACCTAGTTGAACTGCATCGAAGACATTGCCAAAAACAGTCTTGTTCCAAGATTTAAGAGTCTGTTTCAGGATTTTAAACTTAAATGTCAATCTTTTCATCCCTTTTAGTGTGGTGTGAGTGTTCCAAGAGTCCTCCACAAGCTTCATGAATGAAGGGTGCTTGGCAATCTAATAGTTTGGCAATCTAAAATAATAGTTTGTGCTTGTTTGTAAGATGATATATATCGATGTTATTTCTAATATAATGTAATAGTCTGTCATCCACGTATGCCACTTATAATCACACAAAGAATGGAGGTATCGTCAATAGAAAACACAACCGAAAATTTCATAAAACTCATTATTTGATGGTAATTTTATTGCCTTTTGTTTCGTTTTCTTCATGGAATGTTCAAGTATATCCTGAACCCAATGTTTGTTAACAAACTTTGCAACTCGATTCGCTAGCTTTTCCTAGATTTGGAGAGCCAAATATAATCCCCATTGTGATGGGCTTAAAATAAACCACATATAACCCAATTAAATAATAGTTTATTAATAACTCAACTCAACTAAATTTATCTATAATAATTTTCAAAAAATTTACTCATAAGTTATTATTAAAAAACTACAGGTATGTAAATAATTTAAATTAAAAATAAAATAAAAATTTTAAATTTTCTTTGGAAGACTTAAGAGTATGTACCGATGTTATATTCTTAGGTTATGTTCTCCAGAATTTATTTACTCTTCAGTTCAATTCAATGTAACAGAAATTTTATTTGATAAAATTAAGTTTGATTTAATTATATTCTTATTATTTCTCAATATTTATTTTTATTTCAGTTTAATTTATTTCAGTTCAATTCATTTCATTCTCATAAACATTGGAAAAAAGGTAATTACTCAAATTTATATATGGATAAAATTTTGTAATTTTTAATAGCCTTATTATTTTAAATTATAGAGATTTTTATTTTTGGGTATACAAAAAATATAAATGATGACAAATTGGTTTATTTGGATTCTTATTTTCTTTCATCATAAAAAAGTAGTAGAAAAAAATGTTGGAGTGTCTTTCAAGAAAAAAATTATTAAAATCCATTAACATGTAAAAATATTCAATTTATATTTTAATGAATGAATTTTTTTAATAATTATTTTTGCATAAAGTCTTGTTTTAAACCAACTTATCGTTAAATGAGGTTGTTTAATAATTAGTATGACTAATAGGGTGATTTGATATTTATTTTTATTTATTACAATGAAAACCTTTTAAATAAATCTCAACATATAAATAATTATAATCGAACCTTAAAAATTATAAATGGAAATCAACCCAACCCTAAACCCAATTACTCCAATTAAAATTCCTTACCTTGTAGTATGCCTACCCCCCATAAAGTTTTCTATAATTTGTCTAATCGTTAGTCGGTTCTTGTATATACTGTATTTATTTCATCAAATTTCAAACAAATTTAAACATTAATTTTTTAAATATTTTAATTAATTTCATAATTATTTTTCAATGCATATATCTATATTTTTAAGAGAGCCATTCCGCCTAACTATCGAGATTTATCATGACAAATCTCGATCTCAAAAATTTTACTGTAAGTATGAATAATAAATATTTTAAAATATACTTTTAAAAAGTTTTTAAAATTATGTAAGTCTCATTGGAATAAATGGTAACAAACATTAAATCATCACATCAGTTATAATAATTATAGAATGAATGCATATGTTGGTTAGATGATACAAAACAAGAATTTGTGTGTTTTTAATGTCGATTTCTATTCAATTTGTGTTCAAAATAATTTCGAAGGGGAAGTCCACGCCAGGTGGTGGTGGCGGAGTTAGGGATTGCCGCTGGTAGGAAGTAACCGTGGGGGAGCTAGGGTTTGCCACAGCTAAGAGGTAATCGCCTGAGAGTTGCCGCTGCTAAAAGGTAACCCAGACGGAGCTAGGGTTTGCCGTTGCTGGGAGGTTACCGCTAGAGAGTTGCCTGCTAGAAGGTAACCACAGCGGAGCTAGGGTTTGCCGCTGCTCAAGGTAACTGCCCGAGAGTTGCCGCTGCTTTATCTGGGGAGGATGATTGAGCGTGAGATCCACACGCGACAAATTGCTCAATTTTGGGATGACGCGTGGGCTCGTGCAGTTCACGTGCGGCGTGATTTTCTACGTTGTTCTGCACGTGAAACCACGCGCCTAGTTGTGTAAGGTTCTATATTATCGCTTTGTTTTAAATTGATGTTTAATTTGATGTTTTATGACTTTTTGTTAATGTTTTGTGATTTTTAGTGACATTTTGAAATAGCTATAAAATTTGACAATTTAATCTTTGTTGATATTTTATGATTTTCAATTGATGTTTTGTTAATTTTAGTTGATGTTCATGATTTCCAATTTGACATTCTGAAATTGATATTTAATTTGACATTTAAGATTTTGTTGATGTTTTATGATTTTCAGTTAATGTTTTCTATTCGTAGTTTTTTTTTGGAAATAGTATACTTTCATTTCTATCAAAACTTCATCATGTACATCAGCTCCACTCCTTACTACAATACCACCTTTCCAGCACCATAAATTAGCACAATACAATCTTAACTTAGGTTTTCACCATGATCTAGAAATAATGCACTCAATGATGTCTAACTATTATATCCTCATTTTCTAACCTTTCAAAACAGACATCGTTTCTCCATTTCTAGATCCTGTATAAACATTCAGCAGCTGCCATCTTCATCAATCCACTTCTCCACCCTATGCCTTTAGTTTTCTGATGTATCCAAACTGATTCAGATTCCCAATCACCTGATGTTCTTCTGATCTTCATCCATTCCAACAAAGCCTCCCATATTTTACCTGGTTTTTTACATTCAAAGAACAAGTGCTTCAAGGTGTCTTCTATGTCACAGAACACACATTTGGCCTTTACCTTGAAACCAAGCTAGATCAGCCTATCTTTAGTAGCTAATCTCCTGTGAAATGCCATCCATAAACTAAATACATCTTGAGGTCTAACCATATTTCCATACATAATACTCCTCTATTGTACCAGGTCAGAACCATCCTTGAGTGATTTGTACATCTTCTTCATACTAAATTTCTGCATTTCCAGCTGTCTCTCCTCTCTCATTCTGCATTACCATCCACCTTCCCTCTCACTTTTGCAATACTTTTTAGCAACCAGGAACAATCTGAAGGCATCCTAAAACTCATCACATCATCTCCTTGTATATAATACTCATGGATCTATCTAATCCAAAGCTTGTCCGCTTTCTTACACAGATTCCACAAGAGTTTTAACATGTTTACCTCACTCCACACTTTCAGAGAAATAACATTCATTCCCCCATATTTCTTTTCAGCACAAACATTCTCCCATGTCGCAGGAGATTTTCTTGTCAATTCTTCACCACCACTCCACAGAAAGAATCTACAGAGGGCATCAACATGCTCCAATACAGCTTCAGGTAGAGAGAAGCACTGCATCCAGAAATTAACAATTGCAAACAGTACACTGTTAATTAATTGCAATCTCTCTGCATAACTAAGGGTTTTAGCACTCCATTGCTTCAGTCTGCTTATCATTTTCTCCACAGGAGGCTGACAAGTTACTAAACTTGGCTTCCTGCTGGTTAGTGGGACCCCCAGATATTTGAATGGTAATTTGCCCTCTTCAAAACCAGTAAACTCCTTCACCTGTTATTTTATCTCATCATTTACAGGACCAAAATACACCTCACGTTTAGCCTCAATTCACTTTCAAACCTGTAGAATAAGCAAAAACCTATAAGGTCCCATGAAGGCTTGCACAGATTTGGAATCACCTTTTGAAAGTAACAAAACATCATCAGCAAAGCTCAGATTCACCAATCCCAACTTCTCACACTTTGCATGATATTTGTAATCACTCTTACATCTTAGAGTCTTCATACACCTGCTCATGTACTCCATAACTATAACAAAGAGTAAATGGGAGATGGGATCACCTTGTCTCAACCCTCTTTTTGCAGTGGTTAATTTAGTATAGCAACCATTAATCATATATTTGAAGGAAATTGTCTTAACATAAATTATTACCCACCATACAAATCTTCCAGGTATTCCTATCCCCTTCATTATAGTTTCCAATGCCTCCCAATCCATAGTACCATAAGCCTTCTGGATATCCATCTGGAATAAGCATCTAGAACCCCCACTCTTCCTGCTCTAGCCTCTAATCAATTCAAAAGCTATCAAAATACAGTCATGGATACTCCTGCCTAGGACAAAAGTAGCTTGATCTTCTCCTATCACTTCCTTTATCTCCCTACTCAGTCTTTCAGTCAAGACTTCAGAGATGATTTTATAAAGTGTTATACAACATGAGATTGGCCTTAGATCTTGAACAGCTTTAGCATTAGGGTGTTTAGGAATTAGAGTAATAGTAGTGCAATTAACTGCTCTATACAATTTACCATTTTCAAAGAAATCCTTGACAACATCCATAACATCAGTTTCAGTGTCTGCCAATTTTCTTTAAAAACAATTAGTAGGGAAACCATCCTCACATGGTGTTTTGAGATCTCCAATGCTTCTAAAGACCTTCAGAACTTCCTTCTCTGTAACAGCTGCAACCAGCCTCTTTTTTGCTTCATTACTCATAGCCTTTCATGCCCTCATAATTCTCAGATCAATCCCTTTAATGTTCCCCTCAGTTCTGCCAACAAGCTGCTCATAAAAAGATTCAACTTTCTTCACCATTTCATCCTGGCTGTAGATTTCACTTCCATCTGATTTCTCCATTTTCAGAATTCCCAGGGCATTGTTTTTGGCTTTAACTGATGCATGGAAATACCCATTGTTCCCATCACCCAGTCTCAGCCAATCAATTTTTGATTTCTGCATATCCCCTTGTTCATCTATCTCATTCCATTTCTTAACCTCTCCAATGCTATCAGTCACATTCTGAATCAACCCCTTATCCATTCTGTTCATTCCCAGTTCTTCTTGCGCTTTACTTAAATCACTTTTGGCTTGCACAAGCTTTTGTTTAACCCAATTCAGCTTCATCATATGCATTTCAGGTCTCCATGCATTCTGATTAGCTTTCTCCAGACTCTGAACATTGCCCCACCTCTCAACTCCCTGTTCCAGCTGTCCCTTATTGTCTCCTTTACCTCTGCATCCTCCAACAGACAGTTCCAGAATCTGAATTTCCTGCACCCTTTTCTCAGTTCAGTCTGCAAGCATATCTTTAGCATAGCATGATCAGATGTTCCTACTTCCATGTTTATCACTTGAGCTGAAGAGAATTTCTGGAACCATTCAACATTAGCAATAACTGTATCAATTCTCGAGTATATGACTCCATCAACATGTCAATTTAACCATGTATAATACTCCCAATGCCATCACATTCATGTAATCTTGTTCTTTCCATCATCTGTTCTAGGTCCCAAATTCATGCACCAGTATTTCAGTCCCTCCAATTCTATCTCTGGTTGTCAAAACATTGTTATAATCACCCATAAGTGCCCAAGGTCCCTTCACCTTATTCACCAGTTTTTCAATATCATTCCAAAGCTTTTTCCTCTGCTTTAGCTGATTGCAGGCATAAATAGCTCCAAAATAGGTCCACATCACTCCATTTTTATCCTTGATTTCATAACCAATCATCTGCTCAATTTTCTGTATAACTCTCGATTCCAGCCTCCGTTGGTCCCACATCACCCATATTCTTCCATTTGGGTGTTGTTCATAGTTATCAACATAACACCATTTAGCTCCAAATCTCTTCCTAACCTCTTCTTTTTTTAATCTTTCCTCACCCTTGTTTCAACTAGCACAACAAGCATCAAATTTGAATCACAGAGACGAGATGCAATCTCTTTGCATTTTGATGTATTATTCATCCATATCACGTTCCATGTAACTATCATGGCACATGCCCAAAAACATCTGCCAAGCCATTCCAAACCTTCAGATTTTCCACTTCACTCATACTATAGTTGGATTTCAGTTCACCTGATTGAGACCCCTTTAGCAGTTCCTGATTAGCAACTTCTTTCTCCTTCCTTTGCTTCTAGCTTTCACCATCTTCCACTCTTCTTGCTGTCTTAACTCATCGGCAATCTCCTCCCGAGTCTCATCTTTCTTATCCATCTGCTTCCTTGTCCCATCCTGCACAGTATATTTAGGTTTCCGTTGTTGCACTATTTTACTTTTTTTCAGCCTCTTTCCTGCACATATGCCCAAGCATCTGACACTTTACACAAAACTGAGGTTTCCATTCCAGCTCAACACTTTGTTGCAACTTATTTCCCACCACATCTTTAATTGTAACTGAATCTGAGATATTCTGGGTAATGTCAACTTCAACCAAAATTCTCGCATATGAGACCTTGAGCTTATTAGTAGTACACTCGTCAGTACACAGAGGATTCCCAATCACACTTCCAATTTTAGCCAAGCTCTTAATTCCCCATAAGTGCAGTGGAAATTTTAGTAATTTCACCCAGATTGGAAAAGGTCCCACCATATCATTTTTCATCGAAAAGTTCTTCCACTTGTGCAGGAACATAGTCATATTGAAGATGCTATATGGACCTTTTCTCATCACTTCATCCTTATCCTGAACTGATTTAAATCTTAGGAAAAAATACCCTTTATCGTTATAGAGCATTTCCGGTAAAGCCACAAATAACCACATTCTAATCATGTATCTCTTCAGTGCATTCATAGTTAGTTCACCCCCTATAACATACACAATCAAAGCAGCATCCCAGTATTTAATTTCATCTTCAATATCTTCCAATTCATTCTCAACTTATTTACTACCTTCCACGATTTTTGGAGCAATGTAATTAATTTGTAATACATTCCCCTGAACTCGATTCCTACTTATGATGTCTACCCATAGTTTATCCGACCTAATTTCAGTAGAATTAGGTTGGGTTACCTCGATATTGTTTTGCTCAATCTCCTTTAAACTTTGTTCCTCTTCCCCCTTTACTTCAACAGCAGTCTTCTCCTCCCCGTGCAACCCAATCTTGTACTCCGCCATTTCTCTGGTGACAGAACACCTTCGTCTTTGGTCGGCACTGTCCCTTCTCCATGATCCGATTTACACCTACAGTGTGTGATTTTCGCCCACGTAGAAGAGAGGGAAAAGTCAAACCGCAACGATCTTGGTAATATGATTTCCATTTTAAAATTGATAATTAATTTATCAATTTTAGGCTTAGTTGATGTTTTGTGATTTTCAATATTTTTTTTCTAGTCGTAGTTGATGCATTTGAATTTTAGTTGACGTTTTGAAATTGATATTTAATTTGACAATTTTATCTTTATTGATATATTTTTATTTTCAGCTGATATTTTTCTAGTCGTAGTTGATGTTTATGATTTTTATTTTGACGTTTTGAAATTGATATTTAACTTGACAATTTAATATTTATTGATGTTTTGTGATTTTTAGTTGATGTTTATCTAATCGTGGTTGATGTTTATGATTTTCCAATTTGACATTTTGAATTTGATATTTGATTTGAGAAATTAAGTTTTATTGATGTTTTATGATTTTCAGTTGGTTTTGTAAGTTGTAGTTGATGTTTATGATTTTCAATTAGGAGGTAATGTTGATATTTTTAAATTTTTAAACATACTTATTTGGTTTTTAAAAATATTTTTTTGTTACGATTGTAGTTGATGGTATATGATTTTCAACTGATGGTTTGTTAGTTGTAGTTGGTGTTTATGATTTTTATTTTGATGATTATGTTTATGTTTTTTAATTTTTTATCTTTTGTTCATATTTTATTTATTTTTTGCTGCAATTTTTAGTTAATCTTTTGCTAGTTGTAGCTGATGTATATGATTTTCACTTCGACGATAATATTCATTTTTTTGCAATTTTTAAAATATTTTTTGAGTTTTTTTTGCAGATAGCAGCTGGAGGGAAAATGATGGGAAAATTTTGGAGAATGGTCCTAGAAAAATATTAGAGATAGGTCCATGAAGTTATAATATAATTAAAATTGCATAACAGTTCCTATATAAAGTTTAGGCTACCTAACAGGATATCGTTTCTTTAACAAATACAGTGTATAAATGAAAATTTATAGTAAAATGTTTATAACTTAAAATATAGAGAAAAGTGCATATATAACCCTACCTAATTCACATAAGTGCAAATATAACCTTTTGATAACTGAAAGTGCAAATATAATCTTTTGATAACTGAAAGTGCAAATATAACCCTCAATAGTTAGTGTATGTGCAAATTTACTCTTTCCGGTAGATTTAGGTCGAAATTGGATGAAAAGTTAATTTTACCCCTCCGAATTCTTTTTTAAAAAAGAAGATAGTAAATTTACTATTATACCCCTAATATTTCTTCCTCTCCTAAATCCTAACCCTAACCTTCCTAAGACCCGCCGTTGTTTCCTCTTCCTCATTTGACACTCACCGCCGCACACGCAATCCGCTAGTGTATCTTCTTCTCTATTTTTCCGTTGGTTCTCCAGCGTCGACCGCTGCTCCGTTGGTTCTTCAGTGCGGTGTTTGCTTGAGCTCGAGATCTTCGACGTGTTAATTCTCTATTTGCTCACCTGTAGGCAACACTATGAAGATGGTTGGTGTTGGGGCTAAGTGGTGAAGGCTCTGAATTGCAAGGAAGATGGTAGGTGTTAGAGCCGAGTAGTGAAGGCTCTGTCCGGTAAGGCAAAGGGTAGTGGGTGGTGGATAGCGTGTTTTAAGGAGAGGTGGGAAGGTGGAGAATGGTGGGCGGGGTGTTAGGGCCGCGAAGGTGGTGGGTGGGGTGTTTTCCACTGGGGCGGGAAAATGGTAGGTGATGGGTGGGGTGTTAGGGCCAGAAAGATGCTGGCTATTTTGGAGGTCGTCGTCGTACCTCTCAAAGTTAATATTTATAAGCCTTTTATGCTTACTATCTATAACTAAGTAGATAGCGACAAGTCAAGTTCGTCCACGAAGAAGAGGGATTTTCTTAAGCATTTAAACACGAAAGGTTGCTACTATGCTAGAAGTAGATATATATATATATATACACATATAAAAGCATATAAAGGGGGGGTTGGTTGTCCTAAGTTATGAAAATAAAAAGACAAACTAACTAGTACAGTCAAGTAACTATGCCAATCATCAAACAAACTAAGAAAAAGGGTTTTAAAACTATGAAAACTGTTGTGCGGAATGGAGAAAGAACAGAAAATATGAACGAAAAATAACAAGACACAAGATTTACGTGGTTCACCAAATTGGCTACATCCACGGGAGACGGATTCCACTAAATCAGAATTAGAGTTGGTTTACAGAGAGAAGAGAGACACTTTATATGCTGTCTCCACTAAACCCTAACAAACTGGGCCAAAAACACAATTCGGCCCAAATCAACAGCAGTCCAATAAAGAGACAAGCTATACCGTCGGACCGGGGGCGACTCCGCCCCCCCCCCCCCCCCGGGACCCCCAGGCCAGGGTGCGCTCCGCCCCCCTGGACCCCCCGACTCGCTGACCGGGCAGCGAGACCCCCGTTTGTTTCTCGGGGGCGACTGCCGCCCCCCCGGACCCCCAGGCCAGGGTTGCAGAAGCGGCTATTACAGTATTCAAGGCATACCAACAAAAACAAAGCCTTCGGGGCAATTGATATCCACTTCCAAACCTAATGTAGATCATTGAACCATTCACTCATCCTATCACATTTGTTACCTATGGGGAATGCCAATGGAAGATCAACATTCATTCCTTCTTAAGAGTAATTTGCAAAGACAAAAAACAACCATTTGCAAACCTCATTGATGATCACCCTAGACAAACAAAGACCATAGGGGTATTTCATCAATGGCATTATACACAAAGGACCATAGATTTGACAACAAGTTTTCTACCAAAGACATAGCCATTTAACTAGACATAGCATTCATTAGGCTACACCGAGAACAAATCACATTCAAGGTTCAACCTTTCATTGCATCTATAGGATAAATATGAGAACCATCCACATTAACATACTTACCTAGCAAGAGTCACAGCACATTATGCACAAGAAGTTATAAGTTCATGTTCCTAGATTTTCACGCAAAGGAGCTAAGGAATTCGTCACTTTTCTAACACCATAACACTTCCATCATGCAAACACTTCCTATTATCAAACAACACATGGCATAAATGAAGTAAACCATAACATTAAGAAAACATGAATGCTAAATAATAAAGGCTTCAAGAATGAGTGAAACAATCTATTCACTACTTCCACTACTTGTTGTGAAGATAAATCTTCCATCCTTCTTAGATAGTAGTTTGCAAGAGTGAATTCAACATCTCTTGTCAAACCTCACCAATGACATCAATACCAGTAACAATTCACATTCGAAGCTCAATAAAGGCACAATAGCAAAAGCACTAAATAGATAGATATGGTTCTTACTGCATAGGTATGGAAGCTTCAATCCATTGCTCCCAAGATTAAACTAAGCTAGATAATTAAAAGACATGATTAACCTACAAAAACTAAGAAAAGAAATAAAGAAAAACTAGGGTTTAAACCCAGAAAAATCACAGGAAGAAGAGGTTGTCAAGAGGAGAGGATAAGGTGAGTATTTATATTACAAAAAAAGCAAGAAAGATTTCTAGCTGTACGTCCATCGCGAGTCGTGATGGCCCAGTTCCAGTATCTTGATTTCTTTCTTCTTTTTGTTTCATTTCCTCCTCTTCACTTCACTTTTCTTCAATTATTAAAATCTTCAAAAGCCCAAATACAAGTCTTCAAATCTTCAAATCTACAAAGGTATTCTTCAAAGTCTTCAAACAAATTACCCTGTCACACAAAATCCTCTAGAAAAGTAATAAAATAGTAAAAGTTGCTTTTAAATATCCTTAGAGAATTTCAAGGAAAAATGCCACATTTAGAGCACAAAAGTGTACAAAAGTGAATTCTAAAATTTCTAATATAACCGTATAAAATGGGCACATCAAACCTACTCGCACTTAAACCTTACTCGCCCTCGAGTAAAAAAATGATTTAAGCACATGAAGGAATTCATATGTCCACATCCTAACTAATATTCCCCCAATCAAAACCTCACAAAACTCTCAATATCGTAAATCCCAAAATTCAAGCACATACTTCACTTCATACCAATATATCACCCAAAATCCAATGACTCAAAATGAAGTCGAAACCATATAGGAGGTTCAAACACATACTTCAACACATGCCAATATATCAACCAAAACGAAGCATAAAAGAATCAAGAATTTCATAACCATACTTCATTTTTCAACCCACTAAGTTACCCAATCCCAAGAGGTCTCAAGATGTTGAGCTACCCAATTCATCCATATGACAACCGCAACCTTATGACTCCAACGCCGGCAAATGAGTGAAATCATATCATTTTTCCTTTTTTCTCTCTCTCTCATTTTGCCAAGGAGCCCTTTCGGGTTTTCATCCTAGCTACACATCATGTTTCTTTGGCTTAAATTTCACTTTTTTCCGCACATTTGGTCTCTCATTTTTGCCTAGGTCGCCCTTTCGGGTTTTCAACTTAGCGGGTTTTCTTTTCTTTCCTTTTTTTCATTTTCTATTTTTAAAAAAAATCAATTTTTCAATTTTTTTTCTTTCTTTTGCTCATGTTTTTCCAATCAAAAGTAGCAAAAAGCATTCCAAATGAAGCTAGCATGCATGTGAGTCCTCTAACCCCTCCCCGCACTTAAAACATTACATTGCCCTCAATGTAAACATGTAAGGCAAGAACAATAAAACTCAAGGTAAGAGGTAGAGTGACACCTGTTTCTCTGCATAGTCACCGGTGATATGGTGCAATCCAATGTAATTGTATAGAATCGGTCCCAAAATTAGTTTCAGAGCCGGAAGGGGGAGCAAAAGTATCGCAGAAGAACTCACCCCTCGAGCAAAATGTTGTCTCCTTGGCGCCGTTTAATCAAGACTAACACCACAGAGAACAACATCAAACTCACAAGTGCATAAGGATTTGTAATACTAGGTTTAGCATCAAGAGTTAATAACCATAATATTTTCAAAGAACAACCAATCCATCATGCAATCACCAATATAAGATTGTCCAATAAAAATATCAAACATATATTGACACATATCCAAGCATCGTTATAGAATATAGCAATTATAGTCACAATGATGTAGTCGGCATACTACAATCAACAAAGGTACTATAAAGATGCAAGAATCTTCATATGTCAATATATGTAAGATGGTGGAGAAATGAGTGGAGGTGTGGTGGTTCTTGGGAGTATTTGGTGGAGAAGAAGGAAGGATTATTCAGTGTTAAAGCACAGTTGAAAAGTTGGTTTTTCCATCGCGACTCACGACAGCACTAGTCGTAACTCACGATAGGTAAAGGGGGCTCGGGTCTAGTTGAGCTCGAGGATGAAAGATGACGTCTTGGGGGGCGTTGGTCTTGAGGAGCTTGAGAAGCAAGTGGTTCTCGAGGGCTTCTTCCTAGAGGACTCGAGGTCTTGAGAGGGTGACGTCTCAAGAGATGATGGACTTTTGGGTTCGGCTCGAGTCGAGGGCTTGCGGCCTCGAGGACCCAAGATCTCGAGGGGATGATGTCTCGAGGGCTTCAGCTCGAGTCGAGGGCTTGAGGCCTCGAGGACCCGAGGTCTCAAGGGGATGATGTCTCGAGGGCTTCAGCTTGAGTCGAGGGCTTACGGCCTCGAGGACCCGAGGTCTCGAGGGGATGATGTCTCAATGGTTTTAGCTCGAGTTGAGGGCTGGTCTCAAGGGGCTGATACCTTTTCGGGTTCGGCTCGAGTCAAAGTTTTGAGGGGATAATGTCTCGAATGGTTGGTCTCAAAGGACTGGTCTTGAGGGGCTGATATCGAAGGGCTGGTCTCGAGGGGCTGGTGTCGAGGTCTCGAGGAAATGATGTCTCGAGGACCCGTTGGTCGCGACTCGCGACGGCTTGTCGTAACTCACGAGAAGTGGAGGCCGGGAGCTGAATTTTAGCACAAATTTCTGATTACGTCGCGACTCGCGACCACTCCGTCGTGACTCGTGATGGTCCGTCGCAACTCGTAAGTCGTAATGGTCCATCACGACTCGCGATGATAGGATTTTCCATCACTTTGAAAGAATTCAATCTTTTCTTACCAACATTCCAAGCTTTCTTCCCTTTCTCATGGATATCATTCCTTTATCTCCTCCAATGCAATGCACTTCACTTTACTACAAAATCACAGAAAAACACACCGTAAAAAGAACAAGACAAAATAACAAAAACCAAACAACAAAAACAGTAATAAAGGCCAAATTTATTTACGTTGTCGGCACGACAAAGCTCCGTATATTTAAGGACGTCGGCATGACCCTAATGTTATCCATATGGTGAAGGCTTGAACCCATTCACCATGAGTATCCAAAAGTAGAGAGGTGGGGGTACAAAACTTTCAAGAGGAAAGTTTTGTTGAGGTGGAGATGGTTTACAGGGAGTTGGGTGGTTAGGAGGCTTGGGATTGTCTTTTGGCTCCTCTCTTATCTCCCTCAAATCTTCCGAAAAATGGTGGAGTTGGTTCAATAGGTAGGGGTAGGGGTGACGATGCTAATGAATGTAGCACAATCACCTCTTCCTCCTTTTTATCATCCTCAACAACCAACTCCTCATCCCCTTCAAACTTAAAATCATTTCCCATGGTGGCCTCACTCACTGAATCCTCGAGTTTGATTTGGGATTGTGTATTTTCGGAATCACGAGCTTCCATTCGGGCCAACACTTCTAACATACTCCTCACATGCCCCTTAATAGCCTCAACACTAAAGAAGAGTCGGGTGTCCGGTTCTTCACTAGTAAATTTGTTCAAGTTTGCTATTGTATTCATGACTTCCTCACGTGCAAACTTGAACTTCCTTGCTGGGCTTAGTTTTGAGGTATGGTATTAGGTGGTGATGGCCAACAATTTTGCTCGTATTGTTGGTTTTCCGGCTCATTCTCATACCACCAATCCGGATTACCACTCCATTCCCGATTGTAAGAATTGTGGTATGTATACCATTCTTGAGCTTTTTTCCCTTGAAACCCAACATCTCCTACCTCTTGGTAGCCCTCTTCATAATACCCTTGGTTTTGGAAACCAAGGGTTCTTTCCCCCTCATGGTGCTCTTATCACAACAAATAGCAAGACTCGGTAGGATGGTTGGAATGACACATCCTACAAAACCTTGCTTGTTGAGCCTCTCTTCTCATTATGAGTTCCCCAAAGGTGAGATGCTCCATTTTTATTTATTTTTTCAAAAGTCCAAAATCATATTGCAAGGATTCTCGATAAAAATTCACCGAGAACTCAAGCAACCTACTCTGAACAAAAACAACCACCAAGGAGTGGAAAATAAAAACAACTAGCTAATATGCAACCAAATACACCTAAACACTTAAAAATAAACGTATCTTCCCCGACAGCGGCGCCAAAATTTGGGATGTCGTCGTACCTCTCAAAGTTAATATTTATAAGCCCTTTTATGATTACTATCTACAACTAAGTAGATAGCGGTAAGTCGGGGTCGTCCACGAAGAAAAGGGATTTTCTTAAGCGTTTAAACATAAAAGGATGCTATTATGCTAGAATTAGATATATATATATATATATACACACATAAAAGCATATAAGGGGGGGGGAGTTTGGTTGGTTGGTTGTCCTAAGTTATGAAAATAAAAGACAAACTAACTAGCACAGTCAAGTAATTATGCTAATCATCAAACAAACTAAGAAAAAGGGTTTTATAACTACGAAAACAAAGCCTTGGGGGCAATTGATATCCACTTCCAAACCTAATGTAGATCATTGAACCATTCACTCATCCTATCACATTTGTTACCTATGGGGAATGCCAATGGAATATCAACATTCATTCCTTCTTAAGAGTAATTTGCAAAGACAAAAAATGACCATTTGCAAACCTCATTGATGATCACCCTAGACAAACAAAGACCATAGGGGTATTTCATCAATGGCATTATACAAGAAAGATTATAGATTTGACAACAACAAGTTTTCTACCAAAGACATAGCTATTTAACCAAACATAGCATTCATTAGGCTAGACCTAGAACAAATCACATTCAAGGTTCAACCTTTCATTGCATCTATAGGATAAATATGAGAACAATCCGCATTAACATACTTACCTAGAAAGAGTCACAACACATTATGCACAAGAAGTTCTAAGTTCATGTTCCTAGATTTTCACGCAAAGGAGCTAAGGAATTCATCACTTTCCTAACACCCTAACGCTTCCATCATACAAACACTTCCGATTCTCAAACAGCACATGGCATAAATGAAGTAAACCATAGCATTAAGAACACATGAATGCTAAATAACAAAGGCTTCAAGAACGAGTGAAACAATCTATTCACTACTTCCACTACTTGTTGTGAAGATAAATCTTCCATCCCTCTTAGATAGTAGTTTGCAAGAGTGAATTTGTCATCTCTTGTCAAACCTCACCAATGACTCCCTTAGTCGAAACACGATTAAGAGTATCCCATTGGTGGCATTGAGCACGAAGAATCAACAAGCTTGGTACCACTTATAAACACTACACTGTGTCTAAGCATTTAACCAATTCCTGCATTTATACAAGATTAGCCAAGAACGATCGACATTCATTGACTTCTCTCATTTGCTACCTAAAACAAACATGACAACAAATTCAACATCATCACATTCATCTAGCAATTATCAACACATCAACATCATTAAGAAACTCTAACTCATGCTCTTGGATTCCACATTAAAAGAGGGGAGAATTAGCTACTTTCTCCCAACCCTAACAAGTATTCATACAAGCATTTCATATACTCAAGCTTCCAACAACATCAATGCCATTAACAATTCACATTCGAAGCTCAATAAAGGCACAATAGCAAAAGCATTAAATAGATATATATATATATATATATATATATATATATATATATGGTTCTTACTACATATGAAAGCTTCAATCCATTGCTCCCAAGATTAAACTAAGCTAGATAATTAAAAGACATGATTAACCTACAAAAACTAAGAAAAGAAAGAAACAAAAACTAGGGTTTGAACCCAGAAAAATTGCAGGAAGAAGAGGTTGTCAAGAGGAGAGGATAAGGTGAGTATTTATATTACAAAAAATAAGAAAGAAAGATTTCTGGCCATATGTCCGTCGCGAGTCGCGATGGCCCAGTTCCAGCATCTTGATTTCTTTCTTGCTTTTGTTTCATGTCCTCCTCTTCACTTCACTTTTCTTCAATTTTTCAAATCTTCAAAAGCTCAAATACAAGTCTTCAAATCTTCAAATCTTCAAATCTTCAAAGGTATTCTTCAATGTCTTCAAACAAATTACCTTGTCACACAAAATCCTCTAGAAAATTAATAAAAGCGTAAAAGTCGCTTTTAACTCTCCTTAGAGAATTTTAAGGCAAAATGCCACATTTAGAGCACAAAAGTGTACAAAAGTGAATTCTAAAAGTCCTAATATAACCGTATAAAATGGGCACATCACTGGGTGGCAACTTTAGTTTGCTTTCTGGCACGACGACATTGGTGGTGGCGCAGTCGGAGTGGTAGTGCCGGAGCGGCGGCGACGCGACGAAGAAGGTGGTGGAGCAGTGGCGGTGCTGGCTGAACAGTAGCGGGGTAAATGGCATTTTTATCTTTCAAGTTTTTGTATTAGGCTGAAAGGGTATTTTGGTCTTTTTTAGTAGGTTATGACCGAAAATGGCCAGTCAATGCCGGAATGTAGTTTTTAGGGTTATATTTTCACTCATGTAAAGTAGTTAGGACTGTTTTTGTATTTCAAATTATCTCAGGATTATATGTGCATTTATTGAAGTATATAGAGTTATTTTTGTATATATCCCTAAAAGATAGAGATGGTCTCATGTGAGGCAGTCTAAACTTTAGGTAGGAGCCTCTATGCAATTCTAACAATATTCTAGCTCTAGAGACCTATCTCTAATGATTTTACAAGGACCTATCTCTAATTATTTTACAGGGACCTATGGTTAATATTTTTCCAAGAGTTTTTTTGTCCAATATTTTCTTATAATTTTTCTGCCATCTGCAAAATAAATTAAAAAAGAATATTAATTTTTTTAAATGCAAAAAATCAATAAGATCAACTAATTGAAAATTATAAACATCAGCAAAAAATAGCAGAAAATCAATGAACAATCATGAAATATCAACCAAAAAATTGCAGCAAAAAATATTAAAAAATTAAATAAAACAACAAAAATATAAAAAATCAAATAAATATCAATGAAAAATTGAAAAACAACCGTCAACCACAACTAACAAAATCAACTGAAAATCATAAAAACAACAACAAACCTAAATTATCAAAAAAATTTAAAAAACTACAAACACCAACCTATATCACCCAAAAGCTAAAAACATCAATTACTATCATCAAAATTTCACCCGAAAAAAGAAAAAAATGTCAGCATAAGAAAAACAACACTACAAAAAATTAACCTATATCATTCAAAAGCTAAAAACATCAATTATTATCATCTAAACTTCACCCTATAAATGAAAAACATCAACATAAGGAAAAAACACTACAAAAAATCAACCATATCACTAAAAAAGCTACAAACATCAACCCCAATCACCTAACACTCATTTAGAAAATGAAAAACATCAACATGAGAGGGAAAAAAACTAAAATCATCAACAAAAAAACTATGGTACCTCAAGAGTGTAAATTATTCACTCTAAAAATCATAAAACATCAACTTAAAAAAAACCTACAAATATCAACCTACATCACCCAAAAGCTACAAACATCAACTCCTAGGCAAAGTCTTGGGAAATACTGTCTTTCCACAGGCTTATGGAAAAATGAGGTTTAATTGAAAAAAAGGTAAAAGGTCTTAATTGCAATATTAAAAAATTATAATGCAACGTGTAGTAGTTATAAAGTTTATAACTCGATTCATGCAACCCAAAAATTTATCTTCATTTCTTTTAATTTGCACTTTAAATCTTAGTCTTTCCATGGCTTATGGAAAGACAATCTTTCAAGAGACAGCTCCAACTCCTAACACCTGAATCTCATCCAAAAAATGAAAAACATCAACGTAAGAAAAAAGACGGGGTTTAATTGAAAAAATAAAAGGTAAAATGTTTTAGTTGCAATATTAAAATGTTATTATGCAGCGTTTAGTAGTTATAAAGTTTATAACCTGATTCATGCAACCCAATTCATAAAGTTTATAACCCGATTATGGAAAGACGTGGTTTAATTGAAAAAGTAAAAGGTAAAAGGTCTTAGTTGCAATATTAAAAATTTATTATGCAACGTGTAGTAGTTATAAAGTTTATAACCCGATTCATGCAACCCAAAAATTTTATCTTCATTTCTTCTAATTTGCACTTTAAACCTGGGTCTTTCCATGGCTTATGGAAAAACCGTCTTTCAAGAGACAGACTCCAACTCCTAACACATAAACCTCATCCGGAAAAACATCAATGTAAGAAAAAAGACACTACAAACATCAGCTTCTATTACCAAACTTCAGTTGGAAAATGAAAAACACCAACATGAGAAAAAAAAAGTACAAATATCAATCCATATCACCCAAAAAACTACAAAAACTCAACTCATACCAATTAAATTTCACTCGAATAATGAAAAACATCAACATAAGAGGAAAAAAAGCTACAAACATCAACAAAAAACTATAGTACATCAAGAATAAACAGATCTTTAAAAAAAAGACCTAGGGGGATTTGAACCCAGGTCTCTAACCTGAAAGCTTATAGCAATGGCCACTGCATCAACGACTCTTATTTAACATATACTCAATCAATAGCCACCGTTGCGAACTAGAAGAAGAAGAAGAAGAAGAAGAAGCGCTACAACATCGTCGCATAGGGTTTTGCAGCGTTGAATTGCAGAGGATTCCGGCGGACAGAGATAATCGGCAGTGATCGGTGAGTTTCCGGTGAATTCTGGCGTAAATCCGGCTGAAAACTAGCGGATACCATCAGCCAACAGTGGTTTCCGATTGGAGAGAGGTTTCCGATCGGTGAGAGAAATAAAATGAAAAATGAAAATTCTGATTTTTTTTGTATGATATATATATAGTATTTTGACAATTGCATAATATGTCCCAAAAATTTCCATCTTATTTTTAAAAAAAACCATCCCAAATGAAACTTGTTATGATTGCATAATAAACCCTAGGCTTAAATTTAGGCCGCTGAATGTAAGAGTTTGTGTAAAAAGAATTTGAGTTAGTTATTACACACGTATTAACGTGGTAAGGTTAACATGATAAAATTACTGCGGCACCAAGTATATAACCCAAAAACGACGTAGTAAATTCCCAAAAGAAGTTTTATTTAGGAGCAGCTAAAACCTTAAACCCTAATCGTCTCCGTCATCTGTCCACCGAGTTTCGTTCAGAATCCTAAGGCTACGACCTATGGTACCGGTGTCGCGAAGTATGGACGGGGAGAACAAGAAAAAGAGGAACAAGAAGTCAAAGAGACCAAGGGAAGAAGACGAGCATGAGATTGAGCAGCAAAATGAACAGCAAGTTGAGCAGTCGGAGGAATTGGAACCCGCGGCGGAGGAGGTACAGAAAGTGGTGAAAAGAGGGTCCGGGATTATGAGCACGGAGTCCTTCGCCACGCTGCCTTTATCTGGGAAGACTATGCTTGCTATCAAAGATTTGAACTTTGAACACATGACTCAGGTAAACTAAGGGGTTAGCTAATCAGTATTTTTTTTTTTAGTTGTAAAGTTAGTTAAAGTAATCATTGTATTGGTTTGACCACTGTAGATTCAAGCGAGAGCAATTCCGCCTCTTCTAGAGGGTGAAGATGTACTTGGAGCTGCCAGAACCGGTTCTGGTAAAACTCTTGCCTTTTTAGTCCCAGCTGTAGAGTTGCTGCATCACAGTCAATTCAGCTCTCGCAATGGGACTGGCGTTGTCGTCATTTGTCCCACAAGGGAGCTGGCCATTCAGGTATGACATTATTTTGATTTCTGCTGTATGCTGTGAAATGAAATGAACTAGTTTGGATGGATTTTAATGATCCATGTGCACATAATGTAGACACATGCCGTGGCCAAAGACCTCCTCAAGCATCATTCTCAGACCCTTGGTATAGTCATTGGAGGTGCAAATCGACGAGGAGAGGCGGAGCGTCTTGTGAAAGGAGTGAATCTCTTAGTAGGTACACCTGGCCGTCTTCTTGACCATCTCCAGAACACCAAAGGCTTCATATTTAAAAACTTAAAGGTAGGTACATCCTACTGTGCTGTGCTGTGATTATTTTCGATTGTATTTCTGTTATTTCTATCTGAATCTTATACTAATGAGTAGCTTTAAAGGATTCCATCTATCGCAAATGCTAGCAAGCTAACAAGCTGATCTCCTTAGGTGAAATAAATTTTGAAACTTGTGAAACTAAGGTCTAAGCTCTTCGACGGTTATGCTCGAGAAGCGATTTCTGATCTACTGATTGCTGTACCACTTTATATGAATATTGTACCGCTTTAGCTGTCAAGCCTGCGATGGATTTGTTATACTAAGCACCGAGTTTTTTTAAAGCAGAATCTTTCAATGTGTTCGTGTTGTTCTGTCGAGGTCTGATAGCTATTATTTGCGAAGGAGATGAAGTTATCTCTTCTACCCAGCTGACTCCCAGTGCTAATTATTGAACTTGCAGTGTCTCATAGTTGATGAAGCAGATAGGATACTTGAAGCAAACTTTGAGGAAGAAATGAAGCAAATCATTAAGTATCTGCCCAAGGTTTGGCTTTTTGGGTTCTGCCAAACTTTTTGTTTCTGTATCCAAATTAAGGCTTTTCCCTGCAACCTTCTTGTTAAGTAACTTTCTCTGTAACATATGAGCAATGTAAATTGGTTTATATATCTGGAAGGTGTCAAGTTGCGTACTTTATGTGCTACTGTTTCTTCTTCTGTAATTTTATTTTTTTAACGTGTAATTTTGGTGTTAGTAGGCAGAAGTAAATTGAACTTTGTATTACTTCTCTTTGCTATCAGTCTCAATTCTACTATCTAAAGGGTACAAAGTTCAAGGTGTGTCCCGTAGTTTTATATTTACCTATTCATCATTTTTTTTGTGACTTAGGGCCTAAAGTGTGCTGCTTGCTTCCCACTCATTGATGCTTAAAGTCGAGCACAAAGTTTTTAGGATTGTAAGATATAAGTTCCATTGTTGGCATCTAATATTTAACTAGCTCTGAACTTTTTTGCTGTGCAGACGAGACAAACAGCACTGTTATCTGCCACACAAACTAAGAAGGTGATTCAGTTGTTTAACTGCTTTTCAAACTTTGATCTCCATTAACCATAATCAATGGATTGTCTGGCTTCTATTTAATTGTCACTTCAGCTTGACTGCTCTATTTATTAAATTCAGTTACTTCTTACTCCCAAAGAGCTTCATGATGTGCTCTTATGATCTCATCTATATATGTACTAAATCTTTTAAAAATTCATGCAAAAGTCTGGGGTATATCTTTTTCTCTCTGTTCCCCTCAAAATGGAACTAAAACAATCAGACTCCTCTAATCTTTACATTTAATATTTCTAATGATCTAATGCTTCTTTCAGGTTGAGGATCTTGCCCGTTTGTCATTTCAGAAAACTCCTGTGTTCATCGATGTCGACAATGGAAGAAAGAGGGTAAGTTTGGTTATTTGATTTTAGTTTCGGTTTTATACGGAGTTTAAATTTTGAGTCCTTTCTGAAAAAATGGTGGGTGTCTGCAGGTCACTAATGAAGGGCTGCAACAAGGCTACTGTGTTGTTGATAGTGCCAAACGATTTCTTCTTCTGTATTCCTTCTTGAAGAAGAATCTGACAAAGAAAGTGATGGTTTTCTTCTCCTCGTGTAACTCTGTTAAATTTCACTCAGAGCTTCTAAGATACATTAAGGTTGATTGTATGGATATACATGGAAAGCAAAAGCAGATGAAAAGGACATCTACCTTTTTTGAGTTTTGCAAAGCAGAAAAGGGCATCTTGTTGTGTACAGATGTAGCTGCACGTGGTCTCGATATTCCTTCTGTGGTATGTTGTGAAGTAGTTTCCATTTGTCCCTTGGAGAAAAATTATTGTAAGAACCAGGCCTCGTAATGTTTAATTTCTTCTCTAAATTCCCAGGATTGGATTGTGCAGTATGACCCCCCTGATGAACCTAAGGTGCGCTTGGCTTCTGTGAATAACATATTTTAACTTTCCAACTGTTAAACCTGTTTCTGATGAAATGACTAATAATGAGCTTCTCGATGTACCATTTTCAGGAATATATACACAGAGTTGGACGGACTGCACGTGGAGAAGGCGCAAAGGGGAATGCCCTGCTTTTCCTGATTCCTGAAGAACTACAATTTCTTGGTTACCTTAAGGTTTGTTTGAAGTAGAAATTAATGAATAGTATGAAAGAAACATCCCACTATAATGGTCATAATCAGGCAATCTTTAATGTGGCCTCTTAGTTTACACCTATTCTCCAGAGCCTAATTTATGGCAAGGTGATACATATACACTTTTGGTTACTTTATTTCTTTTATTTTGGCCACCTAGTTTTACACCTTTTCTCTAGAGCCTAATCTATGGCAAGGGGATACACATACACTTTTGGCAACTTCATTTCTTTTATTTGGGAGACGGCATGATGTTCCTGGGACTAATTGAGTTAAGTAAATATTCCCTCTTAATAAGATCCACCTCAAGGTGGAAACAGTGTTGTGCTGAGGTAGGACATGATGGTTAACCTTGATGAGTTGGTTGTCAGACTTGTTACCCTCTAAAGGACACTATATCTTGGAGCTATTAAAAACTAGTGAAGCGTGACACATTTTTATCATTGCTTGCCCGCCATAATTGGTTATGACCACATGTTAATGTCATATTCTTCTGGAATCGTTGGGGGTTTCACAGGGGGACAGACTTGTATGGCTAATAAGCCTATGTTATGCTGAGGTAGGACATGATGGTTAACCTTGATGAGTTGGTTGTCAGACTTGTTACCCTCTAAAGGACACTATATCTTGGAGCTATTAAAAACTAGTGAAGCGTGACACATTTTTATCATTGCTTGCCAGCCATAATTGGTTATGACCACATGTTAATGTTATATTCTTCTGGAATTGTTGGGGGTTTCACAGGGGGACAGACCTGTACGGCTAATAAGCCTATGTTATGCTGAGGTAGGACATGATGGTTAACCTTGATGAGTTGGTTGTCAGACTTGTTACCCTCTAAAGGACACTATATCTTGGAGCTATTAAAAACTAGTGAAGTGTGACACATTTTTATCATTGCTTGCCCACCATAATTGGTTATGACCACATGTTAATGTTATATTCTTCTGGAATTGTTGGGGATTTCACAGGGGGACAGACCTGTATGGCTAATAAGCCTATGTTATGATATATAATCTTTTAGGTCTTGTTGGCTCTGGGGTTTTAATCGCAAATTCTTGCGTAGTACAACTTTTTATTTATTTCCTGATATGGTTGATATGCCAATAAAAGTTATGATATAGAGTATGGTCTTTTTTGGTATTAGGCCTCTTGGCTCTTGGGTTTTAATTGCAAATTCTTGTGTAATACCACTTTTTCTATATTTCCTTGTGGAAAGACTCTCCTAGTTTGCTTTGGGAATCACGAGTTTTAGGTTTAGCCATATAAAGAAACTAAATTTGAATTACTTGAAATTTATTTTTAGCATTGAGTGTATGATTATACTTAGTTTTTATCTTTTGATTTTGTCAATTCAGGCTGCCAAGGTTCTAGTTAAGGAATATGAATTTGATAGCAAGAGTTTGAAAAACGTGCAATCTGCTTTGGTAAATTTACTCTCAGGGTTTGTTTGATTTCCTGCATTTGGGTTTTCTTTTATACTTCACCCATAGTGGGCTCAACCAATTGCAACTGGTTTAATGCAGGAAAAGCTTGTCTCTAATAACTACCATCTGAACCAGTCTGCTAAAGAAGCGTACAGAGCCTATTTACTTGCCTACAACTCTCATTCTATGAAAGATATCTTCAATGTCCATCGACTTGATCTGCAGGTAGTTAATTCTCAGAGGTGGACATACTTTCCCATTCTTCTGTGTGTGCATATTAGGGGGTGGTATATAATTAGTGCTTTTCTGCATCTAGATTGCAGGTCATTCATTTGAGTCAACTCAATATTATTTAAGGCATTACTCAGCTCCGTAAATCAGATGGATTAGTGATGCACTTATTAGGATAGTTGTGTATTCTTTTGACATATTGAGTAGCGGGCAACGCTGAATATCTTGTTCTGGTCTGGGTTCTAGGTAGTAGGTGAAAATAAACTTCTTGATACTTAAATTTTCTTTTGACTACTAGGGTATGATGGCTCAGGGATTGGGTAGATATGGGAATATTTGGGACACGAGAGAATGTTTAAAAGCTATGTGAATCAATTACATTCAGCTAGCCTGGCTATACTCATTGATCGTGTAGCTAAATTCTGCCAGTTACTTTGCAGGCTGTGGCTGCTTCATTTTGTTTCTCTTCACCTCCGAAAGTAAACATAAACATAGACAGCAATGCCTCCAAGTTCCGGAAAAAAATGTGGAAAACTGAAACAACTCGTAACGGATTCAGTGATAGCACCCCCTATGGGAGAAAAAATGAACGTGAGAATCACCAGTTTGTGAGATATTAGGGTGGTGATGGATCTGTATCATCGGTAGGCAGTTGAAAATGTCATTTTTGCCTTGCTTTGCATCAGCTCAACATTTTATTTTTAGAGTTATTTTTGGTTGATTTACCTAACTCTGGATTTAAAGGCATATTTATAGAGAGAAACTCAATTGATAAGTTGTTGGGCTGGTTATTACATTCTCCAGTCATCGCATCCTACCATTGACCATTTGTTTTTTTTTATTGGAACGGTATTAACTTTCACTAATAAGTAGGGATCATGTTACATGTTCTATTGGCGCGTACCAAGTTGTTCGAATCTAAAACAATGAGCATTTTTAACCTTGTGAGGACTGTGTGTGAGTTGATATTAGTACCCGAACTAATCACTGAACCAGATTTCATATGCGGCAGGGGTAAATCCACAAATGCTAGTTTTATTCTTAACTTACCAAATCAAATGCAGGTTCAGTTGATCGTTTGATAAACCCAGCATCATAATTGCCCCATCTAGGCCCTGTTGTCCCAGATGAGTATAATCGTGGTTTGCATTATATTATTAATTAAAATATTAAATTAAGTTTTATTTAAAATTTTAAAGTTGAGTCATTTAAGAAAAATTATACTTATATGAGTTGTGAAGTGAAATAATTAATTTAGTTGGAAAATCTTAAATATTGAATACAATAAAAATTGACTGATTTATAATATTTCATTCAAATTATTTAAAAAGTAATTATTTATATGTTGACATTCATTTTAAAAAGGTTATCATAGTTATATGTATATATCTCATTGCAATGAATAAAAATAATGCAAAATCTTGAGAAGGACCGTCTTTCCAAAAGCTTATGGAAAGACATGGTTTAATTAGAATAATAAAAGGTTAAAAGTCTTAATTGTAATATTAAAAATTTATTAAGCAACATGTAGTAGTTATAAAGTATAACTCGATTCATGTAACCCAAACTTTTTATCTTCTTTTCTTCTAATTTGTACTTTAAACCTTGGTCTTTCCATAACTTATGGAAAGACCGTCTTTCAAGAAACGAACTCTAAAAGTAAATATTAAATGGCTTTATTAGTATCACTAATTATAAAAGAGTCCGTCTCTTGAAAGATGGTCTTTCCATAAGTTATGGAAAGATCAAAATTTAAAGTGTAAATTAGAAGAAATTAAGATAAAATTTTTGGGTTGCATGAACCGGGTTATAAATTTTATAACTACATGTTTCATACTAAAACTTTAATATTGCAACTAAGACCTTTTACCTTTTATTATTCTAATCAAACCTCGTCTTTCCATAAGCATATGGGAAAGACCGTCTTTCCTAAGACTTTGCCATTATAAAATGTCCTCATTTAACAGTTAGTCAGTCTAAAATAAGACTTTGTCTATATAAATAAATAAATATGTATACATATTTCTAGCAAAAGTACTTTATCATTGTATAAAAAATCTAAACATTTTGTTATTTGGATTGATTGTGTTTCTTTGGATTTTCTTCAAAATAAATAAATAAATATGTATACATATATATATATATATATTATAATTAGATATTTATGTTTTTAAATATATCTTTAGAAGTTATATATTTTAACAAGTTATGATTGATTATATATAGTAAAAAATTAAAATCAGTAACATATTATAATATTTGCATGTTAAAATGTTATGATTGATTATACATAGTAGAGAATTAAAACCAGTAACATATTATAATATTGGTATATATGTTATTTTAAAGGCAATTATTTGGACTTAGGGTAGTCAAAATGACTCAAATACCCCCAATTGACAGACAGAATGCAAACAATATATATTATAGGGTGTTTGAGATTAGGGTAGTCAAAATGACTCAAATACCCCCGGTTGACAGACAGAAAGCAAACAATATCTATTATAGGGTGTTTGGGATAAGCAAAACACTTTTTAGTGTTTGGTAAAATGTTAAAAAATAACTCATTTTGAAATCAAAGCAAAAGCACAGCTCTGACAAACAGAGACATATCATAGTCAATTATTTATTGGAAGAGAAACATCAACTTTTTCGTACTTTCTAGAGTTAGGCCCTGTCCAGTTGAGCTTACTTGGTGTTGAATTTATTTTATTAGTGTTGAATTTAGTTTATTGGCACTGGATTTCATTTATTGGTACTGAATTGAGTTTATTTGTGTTGAATTTAATTTATTGGTAGCTTATTT
Source organism: Rubia yunnanensis (assembly GCA_037428765.1). Lineage (NCBI taxonomy): Eukaryota > Viridiplantae > Streptophyta > Magnoliopsida > Gentianales > Rubiaceae > Rubia > Rubia yunnanensis. The sequence goes on from CM075068.1 coordinate 59,247,779, forward strand.
TTTTTCAAAAAATGAAAAGAATGAGTCCCAAAATGATATTGCACTCGTAACATATATTACTTTTAGACTTATTATTCAACCGGTGACTACCGAGACCCAAATACATATAAGAAAGACTCATATGAGACCATCTCACCATAACTTATGGTGAAACAAAGTTCATAGTGTAGTTTTAAAAATTACGAAAAGTACCCTATATCATCTCTTATATTTAAACAATTGTATTTAAAACTTCCACCTCACCATTAAATTAGGTGAGACCGTCTCACCCAAGTCTTTGTAAATACATATTTATTTATTAATTTTTATTTCAGTGCTGAAATTATTTGGGCTGAATTTAATTTATTAGTGATGATTTTAATTCATTAATACTGAATTTAGTTTATTAGTACTGAAATTAAATTCAACTGGACAGGGCCCTAATAGTTTAGCGGTCATATTACAATTGTTTCGTCAAAAATTTGCAATATTTTTGTAGTAGGAAAATGTTCTTTGAATTTTGAAGTGAGTTACAAAATTTAGAGTTTGAACTCCTTGAAAAAAATTCGATGAACTAGTTTTAGGAAATTGTGCTAACTGATGGACAATCCTATTGTCCATTCTCCATGAAGAAAATCCAATGAACTAGTTCTAGGAAGTTGCGCTAATTGATGGGCGATCCTCTTATCCAGTCACAGAATTCATTTGGAATTCATTTGAACATGGATGATACATGGATATGTTTCTTGATAACATGGAACTTCCTATTCACATGCCACTTTCGCTTCCCTCTCTAAACGCTCTGCCTTCTCTCTTCCCCCACCCCAAAAACCAATACCCTAATTTCCTCAGGGGGGCCGCCACCGCACCAATTTCTCCGGTGACCCCCCACCACAATCCCACCCTTCCTAACCCCCTACACCTTTACCCTTACTCCCCCCGAGATCTGGACCATGGCCAAAAAAAGCTCGTTTCACTATTGTGAAGCTTATGCTTCAGGTAGCCATGGCGAGATCTTTTCTCCAGGCAGATACCGTTTATCGGTGCTTGTGGCAAAACTTGAGGAAAAGACTCCAGTTTCATCAGTGCTCCAGAACGCCGTGGATCAGGGTGACACCGTCTCGTGGCAGGTCTGGTCCATTTCAACGGTGGAGGTGGGCCTGCTCCATTTTGTGAGCAGGGTCTGCTCCAATAAAACTGAATCATTGAGTCGGTGCCACTCGATTTGAATCAGTGTGGAACTCAACTCAGCCTCAACTCGGTGGGCCGAACCAACTCGATCTCAACTCTGCCAGAGTTAGGAAATTTTGGTGGGCCAGAATATTCAGAAGACTCTTTTTTGGGGCGCAACATCATCGTGACGACGATAGGTATACTTGATTTTTAATGATGCGACGATGTCATTTTCATTGGTATATCTTTGATGGTTGCAACAAATATAGAGTGTGAAAATAATTTGGGGGCCAAAATTTTTTGGACTGTATAGAATTATGTAGATGATGTGCCCATTTTATATGGTTATATTAGGACTTTTAGGATTCACTTTTGTACACTTTTGTGCTCTAGATGTGGCATTTTGCCTTGAAATTCTCTAAGAAGAGTTAAAAATGACTTTTAAGCTTTTATTACTTTTCTAAGAGGATTTTGTGTGACAAGGCAATTTGTTAGACTTGGAAGACTTTAAAGAATACCTTTGAAGATTTAAAGACTTGAAGGCTTGTATTTGAGCTTTTGAAGACTTGAAAATTTGAAGATAAGTGAAGTGAAAAGGAGGACTTGAAACAAAAAGAAGAAAGAAATCAAGTTGCTGAAACTGGGCTCGGTCGCGACTCGCGACGAACGGGTGGCCAGAAATTTTCTTACTTTTTTGTACTATAAATACTGAATCCTACCCTCTTCTCTTCAGCTTCTTCTTCTTCTTGTGATTTTCTGGGTTCAAAAACCCTAGTTTTCCTTTATTTCTTTTCTTAGTTTTTGTAGGTTAATTATGTATTTTCATTAACTAGGTTAGTTTAATCTTAGGAGAAATTGATTGATACCTCCTTGCTAATGTCTTGAGAATCATATCTATCTATTTATTGTTTTTGTTATTGTGCATTTATTGAGCTTTGAATGTGAATTGTTAATGGCCTTAATGTTGTTGGAAGTTTGAGTATATGAATTGCTTGTATGGTTACTTGTTAGGGTTGGGAGAAAGTAGTTAATTCTCCCCTCTTTTAATATGGAATCCAAGAGCATGAGTTAGAGCTTCTTAATGATGTTGATGTGTTGATAATTGCTAAATGAATGTGATGATGTTGAACTCACTGTCATGTTTGTTTCTTGTAGCAAATGAGATACGCCTATGAATGTCGATCGTTCTTGACTAATCTTGTGTAAATGCATGAATTGGTTAAATGCTTAGACACAGTGTAGTGTTTATAAGTGTTGCCAAGCTTGTTGATTCTTCGTACTCAATGCCATCAATGAGATACTTTTAGCCGTGTTTCGACTAAAGGAGTCATTGGTAAGGTTTGACAAGAGATGTCGAATTCACTCTTACAAATTACTATCTAAGAAGGATGGAAGATTTATCTTCACGAGTAGTGAAAATAGTGAATAGATTGTTTTACTCGTTCTTGAAGCCTTTGTTATTTAGTATTCATGTGTTCTTAATGCTATGTTTTGCTTCATTTATGCCATGGGTTGTTTGAGAATATGAAGTGTTTGTATGATCGAAGTGTTAAGGTGTTAGGAAAGTGACGAATTCCTTAGCTCTTTGGCATGAAAATCCAAGAACATGAACTTAGAACTTCTTGTGCATGATGTCTTGTAATTCTTGCTAGATAAGTATGTTAATGTGGATTGTTGTCATATTTATCCTATAGTTGCAATGAAAGGTTGAATATTGAATGTAGTTTGTTCTAGGTTTAGCCTAATGAATGTTGGTTAAATGGCAATGTCTTTGGTAGAAGGTTGTTGTTATCAAATCTATGTTTTTCGTGTATAATGCCGTTGATGAAATACCTTATGGTGTGGTTTGCCTAAAGTGATTATCAACGAGGTTTGCAAATGGTCGTTGTTTGTCTTTTCAAATTACTATTAAGAAGGAATGAGTGTTAATCTTCGAATGAGAAGTTGTAGCATTCCCCATAGGTAATGAATGTGATAGAATGAGTGAATGGTTCAATGATCTACATGAGGTTCGGAAGTGGATATCAATTGCCCCCAATGCTTTATCATTTGTAGTTCTTACCCCTTTTTCTTAGTTTGTTTGATGATTAGCATAGTTACTTAACTTTGCTAGTTAGTTTGTCTTTTAATTTCATAACTTAGGAAACCAACCAACCAAAACCCCCATTTACTTGCTTATATATATATGTATATATATCTACTTCTAACCTAATATGAACCTTATATGTTTAAACACTTAAGAAAATTCCTCTTCTTCGTGGACGACCCCGATTTGCCACTATCTACTTAATTGTATTTAGTAAGCATAAAGGGCTTATAAATTATAACTTTGAGAGGTACGAAAGCGACCTTCCAGTAACTCTTCTCGGGAAGGACACGGGCATCGGGGTTCTGCTTCATTTTTTTAATTTGCTACTTTTCTCGGTGGGAGGCTTTTAATCCTGCACGTATTTTATTTTCATTTTTCCTCTTTCTTCTTTTCAGTTTACTTTTAAAAGGGTTTGGAATTAAAAGTGTTTTTTGATTTAAGTATCAGGTAAGAATTATATCTGTCAATATATATTTTTCGGACAGCATGAGTACGATAAATTTTGATTGACTTCAAATTTGATATCCAAAGAGATGGTTAGGAGAAATCCAAAACAAAGCCGATAAATCAATAGACTTCTGGCGATACCTTTCCTTCAAAGGATTTAAATCAAATTTGTAGACTTTGGTCCATTAGATAGATGTTTAGGCAAATTTTATTGTTCATTCGATTTAATTGGTCTTTCTAATCTTTTGGGGCCAGGTTATCGATAATTTCGCATTCTAAGTGATTTCTATACACCGATGAAAAAGATATTTTTGCAATTAAAATGACTGGTTTTAGTCTCCTAGTTTAAGGGGGAATTGTCTAAACGGGTTAAATAGAGGCAAACCAGACATTTAGTTGGGGAACTTCATTGATTTTGTTTTCATTGCCTTAAACGTTTGACCAGAAGTGTGGATGGAACATTTTATGTGCATCTATTTGATACTTCATTGTATTTGCTCCTGATGGTAGTCTCGAGTCGTACTTATATGACTACTCTAAGGCTTCGCAATGATAACCACTTATCCTTGATTTGCCCTTCTTTGTTGCAACATAGAAATTTGGTGAGTATTGTGTTATTCAGTAGTACCTTTCTGTATCTCTTTTGTAGTCATTTGAGACTTTAGACTAGAATTGATTTGACCTTCTTTGTTGCAACATAGACATTTGCTGAGTATTGTGTTACTCACTAGTGCCTTTCTGTATCTCTTTTGTAGCCATTTGAGACCTTAGACTAGTGTAGAAAATAAGGGTAATTATTGTGTGTCTATTCATGAACTCAGGATACATTATAGCAGTACATGATACCTATACAAGCTAGGAAAAGGTAATAGAATATAAATACAATTACAAGCAATATTCTAATTCCTTAACACCCTCCCCCAAGTTGGAGCATGGGGATCAGAAATGCCCAACTTGCCAAGTAATGAATGAAACTGGTTACGTCCGAGAGCTTTGGTAAATAAATCCGCAGGGTAGAGAACACCTGAGGAAAGTGATGAAGCATGAGGGAACGTAGTCGAATGAGGGGGTCTTCAATGGCAAGAGCACAAGCATAATCATCACAATCATAATCTGCCAAACACGATGGTGGACGACGAGATCGAACACTCTGTCTGGTAGAAGGTGGATCGACGACAACTGGCAGAGAAGTACCGGTGACGAACGGTGTAGGTAGAGCGACGGCGGCCGAAAAAGAGGAACCGGCATCGGGCGGCGGAGCACGGCCAATGGATGCCGGCATCGTGAAGTCAGAGATGACCACCGGGAGTTGGTCGGTGACTGTCGTCGGTGAATCGATGGCGTTGACCGGCATTGATCGGCTGACATTGACCGACGTTAACCCACCGGCATTGACCGGAGTTGACTGGCCGGCGTCGACCGGCGGTGAATGGCCGGTGGTGATCGATAAAATAACAGCCGACGTCGAAAAGCCGATGTTGACTGGCAGTGGTTGATCAGATGCAGAAGGCGGATCGAATCTGTGCGGCTCGGGTGAGAAGGAGGAGGAATCCGACGATGTTGTGGTGGCACTGCCAGGTTCATCGGATGAAGCAGAGTACGAGAACTGGTCTTCATAGAAATCAGCATCCCGGGTATTAAAGATCACTCGAGATTCCAATTCGAGAAGACGATAACCTTTCTTTCCGGCAGAATAACCAAGGAACAAAAACCGCTGACTTCTTGGTGCAAACTTGTCACGGTATCTGGGAACACGAGCAGCAAAACACAAGCAACCAAAAACCCGTAGAGAAGAGTAATTGGGCGCTTGGCCATAGAGTAACTCAAAGGGAGTACGACCGTTGAGAAGCTGAGTCGGGGTTCGGTTGATCAGGTAGGCAGCAGTAAGAACACATTCTCCCCAAAATGCAATAGGAAGATTGGCTTGAAACCGTAAAGCACGCGCCACATTGAGTAAATGACGATGCTTTCTTTCAACTCGACCATTCTGTTGCGGAGTATCAACCATAGATGTCTCAAAAATGATCCCAGGTGCAGTAAAGTAAGACCGGAGAGGCAAAAATTCAGTGCCGTTATCAGCCCAAACTCGTTGAATTTTTCTTCCCCACTGGTTCTTGACTAAGGCACTAAATTCTAAAAATCTAGAAGCTACTTCAGATTTAGCTACTAACAAATAAACCCAAACAGCTCGGGAATAATCATCTACGATTGTTAAAAAATAAAATGCACCACTAGAGGATGGAGTCCGATAAGGTCCCCAAACATCACAATGTACTAATTGAAATAATGCAGTAGCATTTGTAGAACTCAATGGAAAACTATGTCTAGTCTGTTTTGCTCTGTAACATACAGAGCAAGGTATAGTAGTATTATTAGTGCTAAAATCAAGAGTAGGAATAGAAGACAACGCAGTAGATGATGGATGACCAAAACACTGATGTCATAAATTAGATGAAGAAACTGAAGCAACTGTTGGAATAGATTGCAGGATATGAGGACGAAGGCGAGTATCCAACAGACGAAGGCGAGTATCCAACAGACGAAGCCAATAACCCCCCCCTTTCTGTTCACCCACGCCAATCACAATTCCCGTACTGATTTTCTGTAAAATGCAATAATTTTCAGTAAACAAAGCTAGACATTTTAAGGTAGATAACAATCTAGAACATGATAACAAATTGCATCACAAAGTAGGTATGTAGAGCACATGAGTAAGGGTGACATCATCAAAAACAAATAGACCCATATTGTGTAGCAGACGACACAGATCCATCAGGTAGTATAACATTCACAGTGTTGGTAGCAGTAGTAATATCAGTAAGAGAACCTTTGTCACCAGTCATGTGATATGAGGCTCCCGAATCAAGAAGCCAAGGTAAAGTAGACTTACCTGACCCATGGTCAGATAACAAATCAAACTGATTAAATAAATGTATGGTCGTACTCCATTGGTCGTCAGATAGAGCAGGACCAAAATCATATCGTGTAGGTAAGCTAGAGAGTCATAAAACAAATGGCAAGAACAATTAAATTAAGAGAAGGGAGAAAATTTGCTGAACCAAAGCCAAAAGAGGCAATTTGACGCGCGCGTACAGTGTGGCGCGTGCAGGTCATGCGCTGTGAAGGGTAACTGCGCGTCTGGTGCGCCCGCACGTGGACTCAAGCGCTTCTGGAAGGTCGAGCGCGTGAATCTCACGCGCGTCTCACATCTGCGTTGTCTGCGATGGCTGCGCGTCTCACGTCGCCAGAGTCGAGAGCGAGACCGGAGTCGAGAGCGAGACCGGAGTCGAGAGTCGAGACCGTTGTCAGGCCGATGGAACCTAGCCGGAGTTGAGAGCGGAGTAGAGCTATCCGGCCGGAGTGGTGAGTAGACCGGACGGATCGGAGCAAGAACTAGTCGGAGTGAGTAGGGAGCTCACCGGTCGGAGCAGAGCGGATGGGATTGGAAGCAGGTGCAGGCCGGTGGATGGAGTCGGGAGCGGAAGCAAGTGACGGCCGGCAGAGCGGGAGCAGAACCGGCGGCGGAAGAAGAACGGCGGCGTGGCAGGACCGGCGACAGGCTGAAGAAGAATTTTTTTTTTTGCAAAAGAAAGGTAGTCCGGATCGGCGGCGCGTGGAAGCCACGCACTGACGACGGCGGAAAATTTAGGACGGTATTTTAAGGTTTCAGGATTTTAGGCTCTGATACCATGTAGAAATAAGGGTAATTATTGTGTGTCTATTCATGAACCCAGGATACATTATATAGCAGTACATGATACCTATACAAGCTAGGAAAAAGTAATAGAATATAAATACAATTTGGTTATATCACCGAAGGTGAGAGGGAGATTTTATTAGGTTCTCTAGACAAACAAGAAAATAGTCAAAATGTAAATCTTTGGTTAGCACAGATAAAAATGAAAAGTATGAACCTTTGGCTAGGACGGAGGGAGTAATCGATATTACGATTATGGAAAGTTAGACTATGGCGAGTATCCACCCTAAAAATTTTATGGGATATATACCAATATAATGTTTGAGTAAGTGACACTCAGATAATGTTTAGTGAAAAAATAATCCTAACTAATTGATAAAAGTGCTAATGTAACCCTAACACATCATTTTCGGCGTTAATAGCACTTAAAAGACTAAAATGCCCTTTGACGTAAAACCTAAAAATGTGTGGACAAATTTACCCTCGGGCTACCACCACCACCAGGTTGCCGCCGCTCAGCCTCTACCCAATCACCACAGCCCAACTCCACCACCGCTTGACGCCACCACAACCCAGCACCACCGCCCAACTCACCCACCATCGCACAACCCAGCACCCCCGCTCAGTCACCCACCATTGCACAACCCATCACCACCGCCTAACTCACCCAACGAAACCCTAGTGTCGCGCTAAGGTTCACAAACCTGTTCACGCGGACCATATATATATATATATATATATATATATATATATATATATATATATATATATATAGGGAGGGGTTCTATGCACTCCCTTATATTAACTCAAATCTACACTAAAAAATCCTGACCGTAGGATCACATCAGATCAAACCTCTTTTATTTATTCCATTGGTTTGATCTGATGTGATCCTACGGTCAGGATTTTGAGTGTAGATTTGAGTTAATATAAGGGAGTGCATAGAACCCCTCCCATATATGGACAATTATTCAAATTATATATGGACAATTATTGATATCAACTAGATTGGAAATGTCACTGATGAGCAGACCAAATTCAGATAGGACATCTTTCCGATTCCTGATGGCATTGATGACAATTTGTGCACCTTCTCGAATATGCTGAGTTGATAATATTTTTCCATTAGTTTCTCTAAACCCTTCGCAAAGCTAGTGCTTCCGCAGTTTTAGCATTGTAGGAAATAGATAGTCTATGCGCTTCTCCATAAATTCTTGAGCCCCTCAAACTTGTGATGTACCATCCCAAGTAGGTACTGTCATTGGATGTGGCGGCATCAAAATATAATATGTTCCCAAATTGGATTTCCATAATATAGTCGGAATTTTCCTTAGATGATGGATTTTCTTTCTTCGTTACATTGTCCAATTGCTTATTAGCATTCAAGACACAATGTTGTGGTTCGAGAACATGTTATTCATCATGAAGGAGCTTGTTTCAATGGTGCCACAACTGGTATATCATCATTGCTGTAAGTGTCATATCTTGATTAGTCAGCTCTAATATAAGATCTTGTGCCCATAGTTCTGCATATGACTGCTGGAACATGTATGTTTTTTCATGCAGATCTGCTGCGAACCAGATGTGGTGCGCTGCAGGGCAGTGAAAGAAGACATGTGATAGAGTAGTATCCTCGCTTGAACATGTCAAACATGTTGTTTCATACTTGGAGCGCCTCCATTGTAGATTATCTGCTGATGGCAGTTAATTCTTGCAAAGTCTCCATAGCAAGTGCTTCATTTTTGGGGGTACTCGTACATTCCAAATCTGCTTCCAATGCTGGTAAGGGCCTGAGCTGCCGTTGGCCATATGTTCTGCAATGGGAAAAATTGGAGAATTAATTCCCAAGTTATATGCTGATTTGACCGTGTACTTACAATCTGTTGTTGCTTGCCAGATCCATTTATCTAGATAATGATTGCTATTACTACACGATATAGATAGTATGAGAGAGGCTTCCTCTGAACTAAAATTTTCTCGGATAAGACTTTCATTCCATTGATTAGTGTCCCCCGCTTTTAGATGGCTCACTGTCAGGTTATCAGGAAAAGATGCCGGAAGAGATTGCGATTTTGGATTACCGATCTGCGGCAACCAGGGATCAAGTTTAAGATTAGTAGTATTTTCGGATATGAATCGCTTCTGGACACCCAGCTTTAATAGTTTCCTTCCCTCTAGGATTGATCTCCAGGAAAATGATGGGTCATAACCCAGGCTGACATCTAGGAAAGATGCTGAAGGATAATATTTAGCTTTTATAAATTTCGCCACCATCGACTCTGGATTGCTTAGTATTCTCCAAACTTGTTTCCTTAACATGGAAGTATTAAAGATTTTAAGATCTTTAAAGCCCCAGTCCACCTAATCCTTTAGGTAAACATAACCGGTGCGACTCGGCCTAGTGTATCTTCCACTTTTGTGAATTGCTGTCCCACTAATATCTTGCATATGTTTGGTGGATTTTTTCTATCAGATTGTCTGGCAGCATGAAGCAATACATTGTGTACCTGGGGATAGACTGGAGGATCACTTTTTATGAGTACTTCCTTTCCTCCTTCAGATAACTTCTTATGATCCCAACTTTCAACTTTTTTCGTTATCCTGTCCTTGAGAATTTCCAGAGATATGGATTTATTTCTCCTAAAGATTATTGGAAGACCAAGGTATTTCTCATGGTTTACTGTTTATGACATCTATAATATGGATAGAACTTTGTTCTTTCTACTGTCAGAAGTATTGAGGCTGAACATAACAAAAGATTTATCAAAGTTTATCTTCTGTCCCGAAGAAAGGCCAAAGTCTTGGAGGATTCTTATTAGGTTAGTTTCCTCTTGTTCAGTAGCTTCTTCTAGTATCAGCGTGTCATCAGCAAAGAGGAGGTGAGATATGATTGGTGCCGATCGAGCTATTTTCAACCTATGCAGATCTTTTCTTCTCACAGCTTCCTATACCATTTGAGAGAATACCTCTCCATATATAATGAAGATGTATGGGGATAGGGGATCACTCTGTCTAAGTCCCCTGGATGGTATAACTCGGCCAAACTGTTTCCTATTTAGTATGAATGAGAATCTCACTGTTGAAATGCAGTTCTCAATTAGCTTGACAAAATTAGGATCAAAACCCATTTTCAACATAACCTTTAGGAGGAGTGGACATTCAATCCTGTCAAACGCCTTACTCATGTCCAATTTAATGGACATGGACCCCGTAAGTCCCACTCTTTTCCTGTTGATATAGTGGTGAACCTCATACGCAACAAGGACATTGTCCGTGATTAATTTGTTTTAACAAATGCACTTTGGTGACTTGAGATTACGGTGTCCAAAATATCTTTGAGTCTTTTAGAGATGCACTTCGAAACTATTCAATGGACCACATTGCATAGACTAATGGGTCTGAATTGTGTGATACATGTTGGTTTCTGTACCTTGGGAATGAGTACTACATTTGTATTATTTATAGATTGCATTGATTTTCCTCCATTTAGGTACTGTAGTGCCTCAATAGAAACCTTACCACCCACAGTATCCCAATACTTCTGAAAAAACAATGGTGGTATGCCATCAGGGCCAGATGATTTGTTCGGGGCCATATTCTTCAGAGCTAAGTAGACTTCTCCTTGGGCGTATGACCTCATTAATTTGATGTTCATTTCCCGTGTAATCCCTGGAGTCATATTTGTCATCAATTGGTCGATAACAGATGGAGGTGGATTCGTACTCTCAAACAGGTCACTGAAGTGGCTTGAGATAATATTTTCCATATCTTGTTCTTTTGTACACCATTGCCCTTGCTTGTCTTTTAAGCCATAAATGGTGTTCCTTTGTTTTTGCTTATTGGCAAAAGCATGGAAAAATCCCGTATTTCTATCCCCCTTTTCCAGCCAATGCTACTTAGCTATTTGTTTCCACTTCATCTCCTCCATGTCTAGTTGGTGCTCTAGTTGTTGTTTGAGTATCGCTATTTTTTGCTGAGTTTTCGACGTGATGATGCCCTGTTAGAGAGTCTGTGTCTTCTTTGACAAAATTTCCTTTTGTTTTTGCTGATTTTTGAATTCAAATTTTGCCCGAGACGATAAAATTTTTGAGCATTCCTTTATCGTAGTAGGGAGGTCTGTAGCTGCATTGTTCCAAGAATCCTCACCATATCTTGGCACTGGGGAGATTGAGTCTAAAAATTCTCAAATCGGAAATGACTATGTCGAGGAGTTGATAAGGTATCTCTTTGATGAGATCCTATACGTAACAAGATAGACACATGGTCAGATTGATAACTGAATAAATGCATTAGTGTTGAAGCTGGGAATGCATTTTGCCAGCTGGGAGTTGCTACTTGTCTATCTAACCTGGCTTTAACTGTGCGGGGGGTTTTGCCAGTTTCAAAACCATGTAAATTTGTACCCCTCATAGCCCAAGTCGGTTGGGTTGCACTGGCTCAAAGCCATTCTGAAGTAATCAATTTGGCTTGGTGGCCTTCTTCTCGAGCTTTGAAACTCACTCTGATGAAGGACTTCATTGAAGTCCCCAATGCACATCCAAGGAAGATTAGGGTTATGATTAAGCGCTGAGTTTTTCCAGAATAGATGGTTTTTGTGTGTTTCAGGTTCGCCGTCGACTCCTGTACAACGCCAAATCAAATAAGTTAATGGGTCCTTAACTGTAAAATCGATAAAATTAAAACAATAGCTCAAAACTGAAACTTCTATGTCTTTATTCCAAAAGAGAGCAAGACCTCCTGAATTTCCACTGGAGTCAACAACAACTCCATGTAAATCCATGGTGTCTGTAAGTTGCAACATTTTAACTGACAAACACTTAGTCTCTGAAAGAAATGAAATATTCGGGGAGAATTTGCTAAAGAGTTCTCGAAGATGTCTAATTGCGCAAGGGTACGACATCCCACGACAATTCCAGTTTAGTAGACTCTTGGACATCGGCGGCACTGAGTCGTCGCCGCCGCTGGTCCAATAGTGGATTTGCCCACTGAAAAAATAATCCTCGAGGGAAAGCAAAAGGAGCAACAAGATCAGTCTTCAGCGATTTTTCATCTCCCTGCACCATTTCTTCTTCTTGTTCTTCAATTTGAAGCTTTCTTTTCACACAAAGAGAGAGTTGGGCCTGAGTTGGCGAGTACTGTGGAATTGGCCCAGTTGTGTGAAGAGACCAAATTTGTTGGAGAAGGTCTGTAGAGACAGTGCCCGTAAATTTTACAAAGTTATCTGATCTTATTTTTCTCCTAAAAAAATCCAGCCCTTGACTTTTCCTTCTCTGGGTCAGGGATTTCCACCACCATCTCCTTTCCTGGCCGGTGAGTCACCGCCATATTCTCTATCACCTGGCCGAGTCTGTTCTTCTTCTCCAACACCATCTTTGCATCGTCTTTCTCCAATTGAATTTTTGCCGGACTCTGGACCAACTTCCCCATTTCTGGCTGGCTGGGTTTATCTCCAATTGTTTGAATATTTATGATTGCTTGCGGGAGTAGTGTTCTCCGTCACCGTCTCCGGTCTTCAGTGTCGCCCGGAAGTGATTGATAGGGTGGGCTGAGAGTTCTTTTATAGCGCTCGGGTTCATCGTCGCTGTCTTGGTCAGCCGTCAGTGAAGACGTGAAGCTTGTTGACCACGCAGCACCATCTTGTCACGCGCCACCGATCCACGCGCCACCACCTGGTCATGTGTCGCCACCTGAGCATCGCCGGTCTCCTGCGTATTCAGTGGTTCCTGCACAAAGTCAAGAGCCGTTGCCCATGCTTTAACAGCACTCTCTTCTGTCATGCACACATGTGAGTCCTGTACTGGCTGTACAATAATTTTTTTCCCACGACTATTAGACAGAGAGATTGAGGGAGGGGAAATCAACACTCGGCCATCCTTATTAATTGAAAAGGATCCTTCTTTATCCACTCCATTGATTGTGAGTGTGAAATATAGCCGGGATTGCGGGTGGAGTTATGCTCAGCTTCTGTGAATCCCTTTGATTGTGTCTGCAATCCCAGAATTTGAGGCACACTGTTAGCCATTAAATGATTTCCATTATTGTCTCCTTCTGCAGGCGTGATTGGCGGGTTGCCATTAATTACCAACAGTCTACTCGGTGTGGTGTCACTGTCCGCCGTTCTTGCTGCCTGGGCTTCAGGGGTGGTTTGATTCTTACTGCTACTTTGAGTTGATTGTGGCTGAAGCAGGGCCTGCTCCCTCCTTCGTTGTTGATGGAGAACTCCTGGTCCTGGCTGGGGAACCGGCTGTTGCCTATCGAAACTTAACCACGCGCCATATCCCATAGGCATCAGTTCATCCCTCTGGGGTGTGTTTTTGAGGGGGCATTCCAACTTTTGAGTGATCCAGGCATCCACAAAATGGCAGAAACACGGGAGACGCTCATATTGGAAGTAGAACTGGTAATCAATGTCCTCATGTTCCATTGTTATAACCCTGGGCAGTGGCTTGTAGATGTTTAGAAACACACTGATCTTCAGAGAGTCCCCTGCATGATCCAGACTTATTTTGGCAACCTTGACAAAAGTGCCTAGGTAGTCTCCAATAAGTCCGGCGTCATGAACATTGTTGGGACTTCATGTACATGAACCCAAAATGGATTTTCCGGAAAAGATAAACGGTGGAGAGGTGTATCCCCATTCGTTTCGACTAGGGCCACCAAACTATGCTCAAAGGACCACGGGAGTTTGCAACAACCCAGCTCCTGTCTGCCATCTGGTCAAATTCAAACAATGATATGTTCTCCCTCATCTTATCTCCATCAAAGTGTCCCTGGCACCTCCAAGCATTCTTCATCACCATGATCATCGAATCAACCCATTTTAGCCTAGGGCAAATGATTTTTGCATCCAGAAAGTGTGTCACCTTGGTTGCGAGGCTGCTTTTTCTGTTAGAGGTTGGGAGGATAACTCTGCTGTTCTTGATTTCGGAAAAGTTGAGTTTGTTGTACATAGAGATAATATCATCTTGATGTGCCAGTTTATACGGTTATATTAGGACTTTTAGGATTCACTTTTGTACACTTTTGTGCTCTAAATGTGATATTTTGCTTTGAAATTATCTAAGCAGGGTTAAAAGCGACTTTTACGCTTTTATTACTTTTCTAGATAATTTTGTGTGACAAGGTAATTTGTTTGAAGACTTTGAAGAATACCTTTGAAGATTTGAAGACTTATATTTGAGCTTTTGAATATTTGAAGAATTAAAGAAGTGAATATAAGAGGAGGACATGAAACAAAAAGAAGAAAGAAAAAATGGTGCTGGAACTGGAGTCCGTCGTGAGGCCATCACGAGCCCGTCGCAACTCGCGACGGATGAATGACCAGAAATTCTTTTTACTTTTTGTACTATAAATACTCACCTTATCCTCCCCTCTAAAAACATGAATCCAGCTTCTTCTTCTTGCATTTTTCTGGGTTCAAACCCTAGTTTTTCTTTTCTTTCTTTTCTTAGTTTTTGTAGGTTAATCATGTCTTTTAATAATCTAGCTTAGTTATATATTAGGAGTAATGGATTGAAACTTCCATATATATGTAGTAAGAACCATATCTATCTATTTAGTGCTTTTGCTATTGTGTATTTATTGAGCTTTGAATGTGAATTCTTAATGTCATTGATGTTGTTGGAAGCTTGGGTATATGAATTGCTTGTATGATTACTTGTTAGGGTTGTGAGAAAGTAGCTAATTCCCCCCTCTTGTAATGTGGCATCCAAGAGCATGGGTTAGAGCTTCTTAAATGATGTTGGCGTGTTGATAATTGCTAGATGAATGTGATGATGTTGAACTCGTTGTCATGTTTGTTTTAGGTAGCAAATGAGAGAAGTATGTGAATGTCGATCGTTCTTGACTAATCTTGTGTAAATGCATGAATTGGTTAAATGTTTAGACACGGTGTAGTGTTTGTAAGTGTTGCCAAGGTTGTTGGTTCTTCGTGCTCAATGCCATCAATGGGATACTTTTAGTTGTGTTTCGGCTAAGGGAGTCATTGGTGAGATTTGACAAGAGATGTCGAATTCACTCTTGCAAACTACTATCTAAGAAGGATGTAATATTTATTTTCACAACAAGTAGAAGTAGTGAATAGATTGTTTCACTCGTTCTTGAAAACCTTTGTTATTTAGCATTCATGTGTTCTTAATGCTATGTTTTACTTCATTTATGCTACGAGTTGTTTGAGAATAGGAAGTGTTTGTATTAATTAAGTGTTAGGGAGTTAGGAAAGTGACGAATTCCTTAGCTCATTTGCATGAAAATCTAAGAACATGAACTTAGAAATTCTTGTACATAATGTGTTGTGATTCTTGCTAGTTAAGTATGTTAATGTGGATTGTTCTCATATTTATCCTGTAGATGCAATGAAAGGTTGAACCTTGAATGTGGTTTGTTCTATGTTTTGCCTAATGAATGCTATGTTTGGTTAAATGGCTATGTCTTTGGTAGAAGACTTGTTGTTGTCTAATCTATGGTCCTTCGTCCATAGGTAACAATTGTGATAGGATTAGTGAATGGTTCAATGATCTACATTTGGTTTGGAAGTGGATATCAATAGCCCCCAAGATTTTGCTTTTGTAGTCTTAAAACCCCGTTTTCTTAGTTTGTTTGATGATTAGCATAGTTACTTGCCTTTGCTAGTTAATTTGTCTTTTATTTTCACAACTTAGGACAACCAACCAACCAACCCCCCCATTGACATGCTTATATATATATATGTATCTACTCCTACCCTAATAGCAACCTTTTGTGTCTAAGGGCTTAAGAAAATCCCCCTTCTCCATGGACGACCACGACTTGCCGCTATCTACTTAATTGTAGATAGTAAGCATTTAGGGATTATAAATATTAACTTTGAGAGGGACGACGACGACCTCCCACATCTCCCCTGGCCATTTCTGAGGTACAATCACTCTGCGCTATAAGGGCAATGTGGTAGGGCTGATTGTAGTGAAGAAAACTGGTGAGGGCTGGAGGATGAGATTGATAGTAATATATAGAGAAGGATTTCAATTTGGATGTTATTGTGATTTCTTCAAACATGGTATTGATTGTGATTTTTCCCAATCATGTTTCTGATTGCGAATCCCTTAATCATGAATGTTAATTGATATGGTATGAATGTTGTTCATAAACCATTTCATTTGAATTCAAAATTTAAAATTCAAATGAAGGATGAAACTTCAAGAGATTGAGGCTTGAAGATCTTCTGATCTTTAAGGGGTTAGGAATAATCTAGAGAGAGAAACCTAGAGAGAAGACTGAGAAAAAAATTTGGATGACTTAATACTGCACTTATTAAAGAACGTCAAATGCCATCATCCAAATACAGCCATTGAGAAGCTCAAAGAAATTAAACGTATAACAAAGCTCACTAATCTATGCTCTAAAGACCACTCAAATCAAACATAAAACTAGACTGAAACCGAGCCAAATAGTGAAAAGGTGATGAATATGATCATTGCAGCAGCAGAGGGTGTGATAGATGACGACTACGACAGTGTTGACGGCAGGGCCACGTGTCATTCGCGGATTGGGGAGGGTGGCTTGTGGGCTTCTCCAACACCTTCACTATCATCTTCAAGCCTCTCTCACAGTGCCCTGAAACCCCACTGATGAAGAATAAGAGACTCGATCGCCCCAAAGTGTAATTCGTGTTCCCATTGTTGGAGTGGACTCAGGGTGCAGTGATTGGCATTTATCGTAGTCCCTTTTGGTCACCTCCAAAACCAGTCTTTCTTGTATACAAAATCTACATTTTTTCATGCATCACAAAGACCATTAGTTTATATTTCTTGTGACATGTAAAACATTAGTGATGATCTATATTAAATAAAGAAATCAGGAGCGTAAGTGTTGCACTTACTTATGTATCGTTGACTCGGAACCTGTTATCGGAAGCCCAATCATCGAACTGGTTTTGGTTTTTAGAAGGAATGGCCCAGCTATCTTTGCCACCGACCTCAAAATCCTTAGAAAACACTGGGAAGAATTGGATGGAAAGCAAGAACATGAACACGAAAATTATGTATTTGAAGGAAACTTCCATTTTTAGAGTTGGAAGAAGAGGCAGCTATGTGGTTTCTATTTGAAGTGGGGAGAGAATGATTTGATTACGAGGATAAATAACGTTGAAGTTGGTTGCATTATATTAAGGGGATGTGGAGATATTTGGGGAGGTGGTGGGAGTGATATTGCCTATTGTTTAGGAACCAATATTTGACTTGGTTTATTTCTTCTTATTTTCTACCCATGTTTATGAATGTGCATGTATACATTCCAATGGCATTAAGCTGCATATTACCATTTTCTATTTCAAAATTAAACACCTTGGGTTTTTTTTGTGGGCTGAAAAATATGAATCACTATGAACAGTAGTTTCGTCGTAGGAAATTCTCTACTTGTTCTTAGATTTGCCTTTTTTTCTCCCACCTCCTCGACTATAAGCTCTGATTCCTTCTGGTTTCTTCTACTCGTGTTCAATGCAAAATTTCTATGTATCTTCATGTCTTCCAAACATCCTACACGCGGCAGCAAAAATTCAATCCTCTTTCTTCCCACTTTGAATCTCTTATTCCCATTTTTGTTTATGGCTTTGGTGCAGGTCTATGCTTATGGTACAAGGGAGCATCTTGACGAGGTATACTTCTGCTTCTTCTTCTGATGTATTCGACCCACACTATGTTAAATTTGTGTCAGATAAGGATTTGAAGACTTTAGTATTAATTAATTTTATGATTTTTGTAATTTTCCCTTTCTTCTCCTATCAAATTCGACTCCCTAGCGTATCGAATTCTGAATTCTATAGGTGTGTGTGGTTAATTCTTTTCGCAATCACTTTACAACTTTCATATGGGTAGCATTTAAGGCATTTGATGGTTTGTCCGACATAGCCGCTACACATTGATTCCAAATTCCTTCTCGATCCCCCTATTTGACGCCGTTCGATCCTATCCCAATTGCTCCCATGGGCGGTATGTACTGCCCTCTGATCCTGCAATTTATACAGCTTTTTATTATTTAATATGATTTACTTTTATTTCTATTGCTATTTAATTTTGATGTGGTTCTGAGTTTGGTATTGCTATTTAAAATATTTAAGGATTTCTTGAAATGGTTGTACATACAGGAGTGTCAGTTTTTTCTCCATGGCTTGCATTTTGGGATCATCAGAGGTTGATACTTAATATTAATAATAGTACACTTAAGCAAAAGATTGCTGCTTTAGCTCGAGAGAAGGCTCTTAAAGATGGTAAGATCTCAATTACTTTGACTAATTTTTGAATTGGATCCATCAGGCTGTTATGCTTAAGAGTTGGAAGTAAAAGTAGAAGAATTCAAAACATTTCTCGATTGGTTAATCTTTTCAAATTCAAATATCCTGAGAGGGAAATGATGCATGATTAGTTGATCAAAATGTTGTCAATTCATTAACTTTAAGGAGAGATGCAACAGTAACTCTAATATATTTCAATTCAAGAAAATTTACAACTACGTTGTCTGTCATTTGGCTAAAAAGATTTTTTTCTTCATTTGCGAAATTGAGCTGATCAAAGTTACCAAACATAAAAAATGGTCATCTAACGAAATCCAAGCATTATTTTTTCCTAATATTTACGTCATACATAGGACATATATTACACATACTGCTAAGTTTAGTGTGTTTTCACTATAATAGGTGTTGTTTTTCCTGCCACTGACGATCTCTAAAAGTAAAACACCATATCTATAAACATATGATTTTTCTAAAAAAGTGTCCCTGCATTGCGTATTCTAGAGACGTATTTTGTTTTCCCCTTCATAGTTTAATGCTGATTCCTAGGTGTGTCATGGACTTACTATGTTCCACTATACTGTTGAATGCGGTATAGTCAATTCTTCCGTACTATGAGTTGCCATTTCCAGACTTCAAATTGTTACAATGGTTCCATCTGGAGCTTGAACTCATTAACAATTTGCATTTTAGGCTTTTGAGTTTTTTGTCTGAAACAAATGTATCCATTTTATGTGCATAATTGTAGGCTATGTGGTTAATGATGGGATGATAAAATTGCTAATCCCAGTTACAAAAAGTGAAGCTTACTATGTGGCTACTAAATTTATATTATGCAGTGGGGTCTGGCATTTAAGGAGCAAACAACACATTGCGTATGCTTTGCAGATTGCGATGTTCTATGTTGTTCTTGCAGGTTGTCTTCATCAGTTCCCCATTAATTTTTTGCAGGTGCGACCCTCGGTTTCATGTTTCTACTTTTATGAAGTAGAGTATGTTCAAAGCTCCTGTTTTACTGAAGCCAGGAGTTAACCAATCCAGTTCATGTTCAAACTTCGAAGACAACTGCCGCTTCATACATTCTCCCGTCGACCAAGTTAAGCCCCCCAGTCCCATAATTCCAAAGAACCTTCAGCACAATTGACCTGTATCGTGAAACAAAAGTAGCCGTGTTGTTTCGTGCCAAAAGACCTCACCAACACCACTTGGCCTTTTACTGAGCTCTTCCTAAATATGTTGGGTATCTCTTTAGCACTTGGCACTTGGCCATCTTAATTTGATGAGAAAGTTAATTATTTAATGTGTGTCAGTGGTATATATGATGTACTGTAAGCAAACACAGCTGGAATCTGTGGTGAACACAGTGAGAAAGTTGCTGCGGAGTTTGAGTTGGAAAAGGAGTTTAAACGATTTCAGGATGCACAAGTTCATATTATATGGACAAGTTTTTTAATCAGAGTTCCAAATGAAATGAAAAAACCCAGCTCGGTCAAAATTTGACACAAAGTAGGCAAATGTTTTGAACCAAATCCAGCTACCTAGTTTGAAAATTAAAGAAGGCATAATTCATTGAGTAGATTAATTACGGTAGATGCGTTCTCTCTGCGAATGACTTGGGAAACCCTCAAACTTTTCTTATTTAATCCTTTTGGTCTCCCATTTGTTTTCCGATTACTTTCGTCCATAAACTAACAAAAGTATTGAATCGTAACCTTCCGTCCGATCAAAGTGTCAAGTAATAATCAAATGTCAACTTTAAGAGAAAATAGTAATTTTTCATTTCCTTTTTCATTATCCCTTTTCTTTCCTTTTTCTTTCTCCTTTTCTCCTTTTCTCCTTTCTCGAGCAACCTTTTATCCTCTGCATGTTTACCACACCATTCCAAGCAAATTAACCTTTTTCAGAATACTCACAAACCCTTGCAATCAACCGACGCCGCCACAATCAGCCTACAACTCTTCCTCGTTTTCTCTTCGTCTGAGAACCATTCTTTGTGGACCCGACCCGACTGACATTCCAGTCGTAATTTCACAGCAGAAGATGCACATCGTGTGGATGAACCGAAAGAAGGGTAGAAATCTCGGAGATATCTTCATCCACGCGGCTGCGAACATCTTTGCTGCTCAGAACGCTAGAATCGACAACATCTTGGGAACAGGAATCTTCATCAAATTATCGTCTTCCTCCTCGGAATCCTCGAAAGAAGAAGGATCCTGATATTCTTCCTCCTCAGACGGCATTTTCAACGACTTGTCCTAATCCTCCAATCAATCAAATCAAAGAAAATCGAAATCTTTAGGAATGGAATCGAGGGAACAGGGTTAGGATTTATAGCTAGAAAGGGGGACGGATTGGGTTTATGTAGGCGGTGAGAGTATATGTTCCTGAGTAGGTTCCCAAGGACAGTGCAGGCAAAGAAGAAGATGATGATGGAGGGGGTGGGCTGAATTACAAATAAAAGGGATAGGGCCATATTTTAAATAAGAATTATAGGGATTGTTTTGTGATAAAAATGGATGTTTTCAAAAAATATAGGGATTGGATTTGTAATAAAAAGGATGGAGGGGGCTGAATTTATAAATAAAAAGATGAAAAGCCCTTTTTACCCTCAATTTTATTAAAAAATTAGCAATTAGCAGTCAAAACTTCAAAGTTAACAGTTTGACCAAACGGAAGGGTCATGACTCAACAGTTTTGTCACTTGAGGGACTAAAAGTATTAAAAAAAAGAATAAGGGGCTAAAATGGTCAAATGGGAAGAGTTGAAGGGCTTCCCAAGTCGTTCGCCCTATCATTTATACACTACATTTGTAAAATAGTTTCATGTTAAATTGACTAACGTTAAGATCAATCATGAAAAACCTCGTTTCAATAACTTTTAATATCAACTTATAATTATTTATACATTGGGTTACATTTTAAAAGTTTTCAAAAGTTATGAGATTAATCTCATTGCATTAAATAAAAACAATCATTAAAATGTTTTAATTACATCAATTATAAAATAACTTCATCTAACGGTTAGTCGACCTAAAACAAAACTTTGTGCTGCACTAGTTAAATTTAAAATATATACTAGTTTTTAAGTTAAAAGATAAGAGTCCATCTCTTCTAATTTTATCTTCATTTCTTTTAATTTGCACTTTAAACTTGGTCTTTCCATGACTTATGGAAATACCGTCTTTCAAGAGACGGACTCTCTTTTGGCAAAATCTTGGAAAAAACTGTCTTTCTATTAGCTTATGGAAAGACGGTCTTTCCCAAAAATTTTGCCAAAAGATAAAGTGGTGCATGTGTCCATATAGCGGTGGGAAATTCAAATATCAATAATCGAATAAAAATTAAGAGTCAAGTGCTCATATGACCCTATGTTTTGAAGGTTTGTGCTAATAAGACCCTGTGAAGTTGGAAAGTGCTAATATAGCCCTGTGTTTTGCCGAAATGTGCTAATATAACCCTATCGACCTGATTCTGGCCGGAAATACATAAAAAGACTATTATACCCCTGTTTTATAAAAAATAAAATTTTAAAAAATATTAAAAGACAATTGTGCCCTCATTGTCTCTTTCTTCTTCCTCTTTTCTTCTTCTCTTTCTTCTGCTATTTTCTTCTTCTCTTTCTTCTTCCTCTTTTCTTCTGCTCTTTTCTTCTTCCTATTTTTTTCTCCTCTTTTCTTCTTCCTCTTTTCATCTTCTCTTTCTTCTTCCTCCACTAGCCTCCGACCCAAAATCCGCATCGTCGAGGCACCGCATCGAGACATCGCATTGGGCCCAAAATTGAGGCATCGCATCGGTGGCGTCTCATCGAGCCCAAAATTGAGGCGTCGCATCGAGCGGCGTCGCATCATCGAGGCACCGCATCGAGGCGTCGAGGCCTCGCATCGAGGCGTTGCATCGGCGGCGTCGCATCGGGCCCAAAATTTTTGTCAGGTTCAACTGCGGTGGTGGTGATGGGTCTTCGTTAGTCTTGGTTGGCTTCAATCGCGGCCTTCGTCAGATCTTCTCTGGGTCTTCGAATCGGACATCCTCCACCATGGATTTATCGTGGTTGCGATGCTCTGCCGCCGACGGATATTCATCGAGGTGGTGCTAGGGTTTAGAGATGGTGGCGATGGTGGTGCTGGGTGGCAGCGGTGGTGCTGGGCGGTAAGTGTACAGTGCAAATTCGGTTGAGATTCTCTGGCATTATTTGGTAAGTTTTCATATCATTTGAGATTGCTTGCTACTTGGTGGTGGTGTTGGGTGGTAAGTTCTTTAGCATTGTTTGGTGCTTCAGTTTAGATTCTCTATTTGTAAATATTACTGAACTAAGTCATTCTTTTTGGCATTCTGAAGTAGGAGGATTCAATGGAATTGTTGTTGATTTTAATCTGTCAGGGAAGCGGTGGAGGTGGTGGTGCGGCGGTGGAGGTGGAACATCCATGGTTTTGGTCATGGAGATGATGAAGAAGAAGAATGTAGGGGTATTTTAGTCATTATATTATTAGGTTTAAGACTAGGGATATTTTAGTCATTTTAGGTTTGGTCAATGCCGGAAATTATTAAGTCAATACCGGAATAGTGCCACAGGGTTATATCGGCACTTCTGATGCAAAACATAGGGCTACAATAGCACTTTTCAACTTCACAGGGTCATATTAGCACAAACCTCCAAAATATAGGGTCATATCAGTATTTTGCCCAAAAATTAATTATCTGAATATCGAATAAACGAATTAAATTAAATGCTTAAATATTCAAATATTTGAACCGATTAAATCGAATTGTGAATATGGTTTATAGTTTAGTTTTCGATTTTTGAAACACAAACTAAAAATTGACCCAAAAACTAAATTACAGATATATAAATATATTAAATATATGCCAACAAAATATAACACAATACTCACCTTAACATGGAAATTTTAACAAAGATGGAGAAAATAAAGGGCCCTTTTAAGAAAAATCAAACCAATTTACCTTATTTGTATATTTTATTTCCTAATAGTTCTATTTCGTTTTTCTTTCAAAACTACTTGACTGAATAATTTGAATTTTTACTATCCACATCCAACATGAACATAAGTTAGAAATTGAATGTGATTATGAACTTCCAGTGAAAATGGTGAGAAGGGAATTCAAAATTTTTCAAAGCTTTCCAAATATTTCTGATGTCATTGATTCAAAATTTCAAGGAAATGAAGACACAGAGCTTTTCAGATAGTGTCGGTGTCATTTATTCAAAATTTCTTAGAAATGATATACAACTTACTACTTAGATGCTTTCAGCAGTTATCCGCTCCGCGCTTGGCTACCCAGCGTTTATCGTGGGCACGATAACTGGTACACCAGAGGTGCGTCCTTCCCGGTCCTCTCGTACTAGGGAATTTCTATTTATTTGTTACGAAACTGACCATAGACCAATTGCCTAATGTTTTTTCACCTGGAGAACTTATTGGATTGTTGCAAGCCGAACGAATGGATCGAGCTTTCGAAGAAGTGATTTGTTACAGAGCTGTCTTAGTGGGAATAACAAGAGCATCTCTCAATACTCAAAGTGACTGAAATGCTCTGAACCAGATGGATTTCAGCATCAATCATACATATAGGGAGGACAACATTGCGAATGTCCTTGCAAAGCTAGCAAGCGTAAAAAAAAGGTGAATAACATCATTATTTTTGAAGGTTTACCGCGAGAAACAAGAGGGAAAGTTCAAACTTGACTTAGTCTCTTTCCCTTACGTTCAAAATGCACAATTTTTCATTCAATTTGGTCTTAATTGCTGTAATCAAACTCTGTTCTATTCTCTGCTTTTGTTTATGTTGATTATTGCTGAGTGTAAACATTCCACGTTGTTTGAATTAGTGAATCCTTAGGTCTAGATTAGATGGAAAATGTATATGTAGTGTTGAGGATTCACATATTCTTTTCACATAGGTTTTATTTCCCCTTTTTTTTTATACTTTATTTTTATTATTAATAAACGGTTAAAAGTATGTCAATCTCTCCATCATAATATGTGATTTTCTTTAAAAAAATATTTTAATTTATAATATGCACACATATTTATATGTTCATGTTTATTACGTAGGAATGTATCTTTGTGATTTTATTTTTCTTAAACTAAATAGAAGATAATACATCAATTATTTTTGCTCTGAGGCGATTTTGGAAAACCTAAACCACTGACCATTTGAAAACATTTCCTTCACTTGCCGGCAACGCCTTCATGGCGGGGCCACCGCGGAATCTCAACCGGCATTTTCATACAAACAAGCTTTAGGCATAGAATTGCTAAGAACACTATGATGTGTCCATTTTATGTGCATAATTTAGTACTTTTTGGGGTCACTTTTGTGCTCTTTTATTATCAAGAACTTGTGTTTTACCTTGAAATTCTCTTAGGAGAGGCAAGAGCAACTTTACGCTCTTTTACCTCTTCTAAGTGGATTTTGCATGACGAAGGAAGAACATGGAGACTTGAAGACCAGAGGTCGTCGAAGACCATATTTTTTAGGACTTTGAAGACTTTCTTCAAAGAGTTGAAGACTTGAAAAATGAGAGGAATCATTGTGAAGATGAGTGTTTACCACAAGGAGAAGAGAAGAAGACAAGGTTAAATTCTGGCACCCATAGCGAGTTGCGACCAACCCGTCTCGAGTCGCGACCAATGGGTGGCCAAAACCTAACATTATCCTTTTTGTACTATAAATAACACTCTCTTTCCTCTCATTCATATATTTGTCTTTTCTGCATTTGGTACTGTTTCTAACCCTAGTTTCTATCGTTTTTCATCTTTAAATTATCTTGTATTATGTGTGGTTTGTTAGCATTAATTAGCATGAACTCCTGTAGATAAATCTAGTTCTTGGGAGAAATTGACCAAGGCTTCGAAGCCCATGTCTTAAGAACAATCTGTAGCCTATTTGATACTCTTACTATTATGCATTTATGGAGCATTATATGTGCTTGTAAGTGTCATTAATGTTCTTGAAAGCTTGAGTATATGAAGTACTTGTATGATATGCTTGTTAGAGTTTGGGGAAATGAGTTGATTTCTCCTTTTCTTGATAGGAATCCAAGAGTATGATTTAGAGCTTTTGATTGTGTTGATGGGTTGATAATTGCTAGATGAATATAATAATGTTGAACTCTTTGTCATGTTTGTTGTTTGTAGCAAATGAGAGAAGTCTATGAATGTCGATCGTTCTTGACTAATCTTGTGTAAATGCATAAATTGGTTAAATGCTTAGACTCGGTGTAGTGTTTATAAGTGTTGCCAAGCTTGTTGATTCTCCGTGCTCAATGCCATCAATGAGGTACTTTTAGTCGTGTTTTGACTAAGGGAGTCATTGGTGAGGTTTGACAAGAGATGTCGAATTCACTCTTGCAAACTACTATCTAAGAAGGATAGAAGTTTAGTCTTCACAACGAGTAGTGAAAGTAGCAAATAGGTTGCATGATCAATGATGAATAAGAGGCTTGTTGTTTTAATCTTGTCTTTGGTTGTGTTGCATGATTAGCACAGTTCTCTTGCTTTGCTAATTGTTGTCTTAATCTTGTCTTTAGTTGTCTTACATGATTAGCATAGTTCTGGTACTTTGCTAGTTGTTGTCTTTCAATTTGATAACTTAGGATAAAAAACCAACCAAACTCCCCCTTTCTACATGCTTTTATATGTATCTATATATGTATATGCCTAGTATGTTTTCTCCTATATATTTTTAAAAACTTGAAAAGACCCCTCTTCTCGTGGATGATCCCAAACTTACCATTATCTACTTAATTGTAGATAGGAAGCATTAGGGCTTAAAATTATTAACTTTGAGAGGTATGCCAACGGCCTCCCAAATTTTGGCGCCGCTGCCGGGGGAGAGGCGTTTATTTTTAAGTGTTTGGGCATATTATATGTGATTATATGCTAATTGTAAATATTTGTTAATTTGCTTTTATTTTGATTTCTTAGTTGATTTGCCATTTTCACTTGGCTTGAAGACGTATTGTTCGAGTTCTTGGTGTATGGTTCGTACGTGATCCTCTTCACAAGAACCCCTACACTACGAGCCCGAAATAGAGTTGAATATGAGACGGGCTAGGAGGTTTTCTTTGGAAAGTGTGAATAACACCTCTCCTAGTGACCTTTTGTGGATACCTCTTCCTCTATGGAGCATCATTAAGAGCATGAAGATGAGCATCCAAGAGGAGGACCTTGATGTGCCCATTTTATATGGCTACATTAGGACTTTTAGGATTCACTTTTGTATACTTTTGTGCTCTAAATGGGACATTTTGCCTTGAAGTTCTCTAAGGAGGATTAAAAGCGACTTTTACGCTTTTATTACTTTTCTAGAGGATTTTGTGTGACAAGGCAATTTGTTTCGAGACTTTGAAGAATACTTTTGAAGATTTGAAGACTTGTAATTGAGCTTTTGAAGATTTGAAGAAGTGAAGAGAAGAGGAGGATATGAAACAAAAAGGAGAAAGAAAAAATGGTGCTGGACTTGGAGTCCGTCACAAGGTTGTCGCGAGCACGTCGCGACTCACGACAGACAAGGGGTCAGAAATCTTTCTTTCTTTTTGCACTATAAATACTCACCTTATCCTCTCCTCTTTAAGAAGCTTTTGACACCTTCTTCTTCCTGCATTTTTCTGGGTTCAAACCCTGGTTTTTCTTTCTTTCTTTTCTTAGTTTTTATAGGTTAATCATGTCTTTTAATTGTCTAGCTTAGTTTTATCTTGGGAGCAATGGATTGAAGCTTCCATTTCTATGTAGTAAGAAGCACACACACACACACACACACATATATATGTATATATATATATATATATATATCCATTTGGTGCTTTTTCTATTGTGCATTTATTGAGCTTTGAATGTGAATTTTTAATGGCATTGATGTTGTTGGAAGCTTGAGTATATGAAATGCTTGTATGATTACTTGTTAGGGTTGGGAGAAAGTAGCTAATTCTCCCCTCTTTTGATGTGGAATCCAAGAGCATGAGTTAGAACTCCTTAATGATGTTGATGTGTTGATTATTGCTAGATGAATGTGATGATGTTGAATTCGTTGTCATGTTTGTTGTAGGTAGCAAATGAGAGAAGTCAATGAATGTCGATTGTTCTTGACTAATCTTGTGTAAATGCATGAGTAGTGGAAGTAGTGAATAGATTTTGTCATTCGTTCTTGAAGCCTTTGTTATTTAGCATTCATGTGTTCTTAATGCTAGGTATCACTTCATTTATGCCATGTGTTGTTTGAGAATAGGAAGTGTTTGTATAATTGAAGCATTAGGGTGTTAGGAAAGTGACGAATTCCTTAGCTCATTTGAATGAAAATCTAGGAACATGAACTTAGAACTTCTTGTGCATAATGTGTTGTGATTCTTGCTAGATAAGTATGTTAATGTGGATTGTTCTCATATTTATCTTATAGATGCAATGAAAGGTTGAACCTTGAATGTGGTTTTTTTCTAGGTTTAGCCTAATGAATGCTATGTTTGGTTAAACGGCTATGTCCTTGGTAGAAGGCTTGTCGTTGTCAAATCTATGGTCCTTCATGTATAATAACATTGATGAAATACCCCTATGGTCGTTGTTTTTCTAGGGTGATCATCAATGAGGTTTGCAAATGGTCTTTGTTTGTCTTTGCAAACTACTCTTAAGAAGGAATGAATGTTGATCTTCCATTGGCATTCCTGTAGGTAACAATTGTGATAGAATGAGTGAATGGTTCAATGATTTACATTAGGTTTGGAAGTGGATATCGCTTGCCCCCAAGGCTTTATCTTTTGTAGTTTTAAAACCCTTTTTCTTAGGTTTGTTTGATGATTTAGCATAGTCGCTTGACTTTTCTAGTTGTCTTGTCTTTTAACTTTCATAACTTAAGACCACCAAACAACCAACCCCCCCAATTTACTTGCTTTTATATGTGTGTATATATATATATATCTACTCCTAGCTTAATAGCAACCTTTTGTGCTTAAACACTTGAGAAAATCCCTCTTCTTCGTGGACGACCCCGACTTGCCGCTATCTACTTAGTTGTAGATAGTAAGCAAAAAGATTTTATAAATATTAACTTTGATAGGTATGGCGACAACCTCCTAAATTTTGGCACCGCTGCAGGGGAAGAGGCATTTATTTTTAAGTGTTTAGGTGTATTCAGTTTCATATTAGCTAGTTGTTTTTATTTTCCACTCCTTGGTGGTGGTGGTTTTTGTTCGGAGTAGGTATTGCTTGAGTTCTTGGTAATTTTTTATCGAGAATCCTTGCAATATGATTTTGGACTTTTGAAAATTTTAAAAATAAAAAAATAAAATAAATGGAGCATCTCACCTTGAGAGAACTCATGATGAGAAGAGAGGCTCAACAAGCAAGGTTTTGTAGGATGTGTCCTTCCGACCATCCTACTGAGTCTTGCTATTTGTTGTGGGAGGAGCACTATGAGGGGGAAATAACCATTGGTTTCCAAAACCAAGGGTATTATGAAGAGTGCTACCAAGCAGTAGGAGATGTTAGTTTTCAAGGGCAAGAAGCCCAAGAATAGTATCCATGCCACAATCCTTACAATCCAGAATGGAGTGGTAATTTGGATTGGTGGTATGAGAATGAGCCAGAAAACCAACAGTACGAGCAAAATAGTTGGCCATCACCACCTTATACCATACCCCAAAACCAAGCCCAACATGGAAGTTCAAGTTTGACACGTGAGGAAGTCATGAATACAATAGGAAACTTGAACAACTTTACTAGTGAAGAACCGGACACCCGACTCTCCTCTAGTGTTGAGGCTATTGAGAGGTATGCGAGGAGTATATTAGAAGCGTTGGCCCGAATGGAAGCTCATGATTCCGAAAATACACCATCCCAAATCGAACTCGAGGATTCGGTGAGTGAGGTCACCATGGGAAATGATCTTGAGTTCGAAGGGGATGAGGAGTTGGTTGTTGAGGATGATAAAAAGGAGGAAGAGGTGATTGTGCTACATTATTAGCATCGTCACCCCTACCTATTGAACTAAATCCACCATTTTCAGAAGTTTTGAGGGGGATAAGAGAGGAGCCAAAAGACTACCCCAAGCCTCCTAACCATCCAACTCCCTTTAAACCATCTCCACCTCAACAAGACTTTCCCCTTGAAAGTTTTGTACCCCCACCTCTCTACTTTTGGACACTCATGGTGAAGGGGTTCAAGCCTTCACCATATGGATAATATTAGGGGCGTGCCGATGACCTTAAATATATGGAGCTTTGTCGTGCCGACAGCGTAAATAAACTCGGCCTTTTATTTTGGTTTTTGTTGTTTAGTTTTTGTTATTTTGTCTTGTTCTTTTTATGGTGTGTTTTCCTGTTATTTTGTAGCAAAGTGAAGTGCATTGCATTGGAGGAGATGAAATCCATGAGAATGGGAAGAAATCTTGGAATGTTGGTGAGAAAAGATTGAATTCTTTCTAAGTGTTGGGAGGGCTTGTGATCGCGAGTCGCGACTACCTCGCAAGGGACCATCGCGAGTCGCGATGTGATCAGAAGTATCGTGCTAAAAATCAGCCCCCAGCCACCACTTTCCGCGAGTTACAACGAGGCGTCACGAGTCGCGACCAACAGGTCCTTAGGACATCATCCACTCGAGACCTCGAGTCGAGCCGAACCTAAACAACCGTCAGTCCTCGAGGCCGCAGGCCCTCAAATCGAGCAAAAACCCTTGAGGCCAGTGAAGCCCTCGAAGACCTCGGGTCCTCGAGGCCAAAAGCCTTCGACTCGAGTAGAAGCCCTCGAGGACAATAAAGCCCTCAAAACCTCGAGTGCTCGAGGCTGCAAGCCCTTGAGTAAAGTTAAAGTCCTCGAGACCTCGGGTCCTCGAGACCACAAGCCCTCGATTCGATCTGAGGCCCTCGGGACCTTGGGTCCTCGAAGCCGCAAGCCTCAACTAAAACTGAAGTTCTCGAGACCTCATCCCCTCGAGATGTCAGATCCTTGATGCTGAGGCCCTCGAGACCTAGAGTCCTCGAGGCCATAATCCCTCTAAATCCCTCGAGATAGAAGCTCTCGACTCGAGTAGAACTTAAAAGTCCATCAGCCCTTGAGACCTCATTCCAGCTCTCGAGACATCATCCCCTTGAGACCTCGAGGCTGCAAGCCCTCGACTCGAGTAGAACTTAAAAGTCCATCAGCCCTCGAGACCTCAGGTCCTCAAGACTAGCCCTCGAGACATCATCCCCTCGAGACCTCGAGGTAGCAAGCCTCGACTCGAGCTGAAATTGAATGTCCATCACACTCTCGAGGCCAGTCCTTGAGACCAGCCCTCGAGACATCATCCCCTCGAGACCTCGAGGCCACAAAGTCCTTGGCTCGAGCCGAACCTGAAAGACCATCATTTCTCCAGTTGAGCCAAAGCCTTCAATGCATTAGCCCCTCGAGACATCAGGTCCTCGAGGCCACAAGCACTCGATTCGAGCAGAAGTCCTTGAGACCTCGGGTCCTCGAGGCTGCAATCCAACTCGTACTGAAGCCCTCGAAACCTCGGGCCTTCGAGGCTGCATTCCCTCGACTCGAGCTGAAGCACTTGAGACCTCGGGTCCTCGAGGCCACAAGCACTCGATTCGAGAAAAAACCAAAAGTGCATCATACTCGCAAATCCTTGGGTCCTTAAGGCAAAAAAAACTCGACTCGAGACGATGCATCGTGAGTCGCGACCAGTGCTGTCGCTAGTCGCGATAAAAAATCCAAATTTTCAGCTGAGCTTAAACATTGCATAATCCTTACTTCTTCTCTACCAAATACTCCCAAGAACCCCCACACATCCACTTTCCTCCACCATCTCACATATATTGACATAAGAAAATTCTTGCATCTTTATAGTATCTTTGTTGATTGTAGTATACCGACTATATCATTGAGTCTTTAATTGCTATGTTCTATAATGATGCTTGGATATGTGTCGATATATGTAGGATATTTTTATTGGACAATCTTATAGTGGTGATTACATGATGGATTGGTTGTTCTTTGATAATACTATGGTTATTAACTCTTGATGCTGAACCTAGTATTACAAATCTTTATGTACTTGTGAGTTTGATGTTGTTTTTTGTGGTGTTAGTCATGATCAAATGGCTCCAAGGAGACAACGTTTTGCTCGAGGGGTGTCTATGCAGAGAAACGGGTGTCACTCTACCTCTTACCTTGAGTTTTATTATTCTTGCCTTACATGTTTACATTGAGGGCAATGTAATGTTTTAAGTATGGGGAGGAGTTAGAGGACATGCATGCTAGCTTCATTTGGAATGCTTTTTGCTACTTTTGATTGGAAAAATATGAGAAAAAGAAAGAAAAAAATTGAAAATTTTGAAAAAAAAAGAAAATGAAAAAAATAGTAAGAAAAGAAAGCCCGCTAAGTTGAAAATCCGAGAGGGCAACTTAGGCAACATTAGGGGCTCGGATATGTCAAAAACCCAAGAGGGCGACCTAGGAAAAAAATGAGAGGCCAAAATGTGCGGAAAAAGGTGAGATGTGGCCAAATAAATATGATGTGTGGCTAGGATAAAAACCCGAAAGGGCTCCTAGGCAAAATGAGAGAAAAAGAGAAAAGAAAATGCTATGATTTCACTCATTTGCTGGCGTTGGAGTCATAAGGTTGCGGTTGTCATATGTATGGATCGGGTAGCTCAACATCTTTAGACCTCTTGGGATTGAGTAACTTAGTGGGTTGAAAAACAAAGTATGGGTATGAAATTCTTGATTCTTTTATACTTCGTTTTGGTTGATATATCTCTATGGTTTTGACTTCATTTTATGTCATTGTATTTTGGTTGATATATTGGTATGGAGTGAAGTATGTGTTTGAACCTCCTAATGATTTTAACTTCATTTTGTGTCATTGGACTTTGGGATTATCAATTCGGGACTTTGAAACATTTTTATGGGCAGTGAATTGATAAGTGGTAGGTTTGGTTAGATTTAGGAATTGGGGTTGTGTGTGTGAAAAGTTCTCATTTGAGCTTTGATTTTGGGATTCATGATGTTGAGAGTTTTTGTGAGGTGTTGATTGGGGGAATATTAGTTAGGATGTGGACATCTGAATCCCTCAGTGTGCTTAAATCTTTTCTTACTCGAGGGCGAGTAAGGTTTAAGTGCGGGGAGGTTTGATGTGCCCATTTTTTACGGTTACATTAGGACATTTAGGATTCACTTTTGTATAATTTTGTGCTCTAAATGAGACATTTTCCCTTGAAGTTCTCTAAGGAGGATTAAAAGCGAATTTTATGCTTTTATTACTTTTCTAGAGGATTTTGTGTGACAAGGCAATTTGTTTGAAGACTTTGAAGACTTTAAAGAATACCTTTGAAGAATACCTTTGAAGATTTGAAGACTTGTAATTGAGCTTTTGAATATTTGTAGAATTGAAGAAGTGAAGAGAAGAGGAGGATATGAAACAAAAAGGAGAAAGAAGAAATGGTGCTAGACTTGGAGTTCGTCGCGAGGTCGTCGCGACTCTCGACGGACGAGGGGCCAGAAACCCTTCTTGCTTTTTGCACTATAAATACTCACCTTCTCCTCTCCTCTTTAAGAAGCTTTTGACACCTTCTTCTTCCTGCATTTTTCTGGGTTCAAACCCTGGTTTTTCTTTCTTTCTTTTCTTAGTTTTTGTAGGTTAATCATGTCTTTTAATTGTCTAGCTTAGTTTTATTTTGGGAGCAATGGATTGAAGCTTCCATTTCTATGTAGTAAGAACCACACACACACACACACACACACACACATATATATATATATATATATATATATATATATATATATATATATATATATATCTATTTGGTGCTTTTGCTATTGTGCATTTATTGAGCTTTAAATGTGAATTGTTAATGGCATTGATGTTGTTAGAAGCTTGAGTATATGAAATGCTTGTATTATTACTTGTTAGGGTTGGGAGAAAGTAGCATTCATGTGTTCTTAATGCTATGTTTCACTTCATTTATGCCATGTTTTGTTTGAGAATAGGAAGTGTTTGTATAATTGAAGTGTTAGGGTGTTAGGAAAGTGACGAATTCCTTAGCTCCTTTGCATGAAAATCTAGGAACATGAACTTAGAACTTCTTGTGCATAATGTGTTGTGATTCTTGCTAGATAAGTATGTTAATGTGGGTTGTTCTCATATTTATCTTATAGATACAATGAAAGGTCGAACCTTGAATGTTGTTTTTTCTAGGTTTAGCCTAATGAATGCTATGTTTGGTTAAAATGCTATGTCCTTGGTAGAAGGCTTGTCGTTGTCAAATCTATGGTCCTTCGTGTATAATGCCATTGATAAATACCCCTACGGTCGTTGTTTGTCTAGGGTGATCATCAATGGGGTTTGCAAATGGTCGTTGTTTGTCTTTGCAAACTACTCTTAAGAAGGAATGAATGTTGATCTTCCATTGGCATTCCCTATAGGTAACAATTGTGATTGGATGAGTGAATTGTTCAATGATTTACATTGGGTTTGGAAGTGGATATCGATTGCCCCCAAGACTTTATCTTTTGTTGCTTTAAAACCCTTTTTCTTAGTTTTATTTGATGATTTAGCATAGTCGCTTGACTTTCCTATTTGTCTTGTCTTTTAACTTTTATAACTTAGGACCACCAAACAACCAAACCTCCCCCATTTACTTGCTTTTATATGTGTGTGTATATATATATATATATATATATATATATATATATCTACTTCTAGCTTAATAGCAACCTTTTGTGCTTAAACGCTTGAGAAAATCTCTCTTCTTCGTGGATGGCCTTGACTTGCCGTTGTCTACTTAGTTGTAGATAATGAGCAAAAATGGCTTATAAATATTAACTTTGAGAGGTACAACAACGGCCTCCCAGACCTCAACACCCTCCTCTCCAAGGGCGAGCTCCTCCACTCCACTGAAGGCAGATTCTTTTGGGGCAAGTATTGTTAAGAGACATCATGGCCCCCAACCTCGATCAACAACCGATGTGCATTGAGTATTCCTTAGTTGGATTGAACGGGCACTTTGAGCTAAACACCGGGTTCATCAACATGCTACCCATCTTCCTTGGTAGGCAAGGGGAGAATGCCAACAAGTACCGAGTTTCACTTTTTATGTGGTGGTACAGTTCCTCATGGAGTAGATGAGCATTTTTATAAGTTGAAGGCATTCCCGTTTACACTAAGGGATGATGTAAGGGATTGGCTCCACTACCTACCACTTAAGAGCATCAAGAGTTGGCTTGACATGAAAACGAAGTTTCTAGCCAAATACTTCCCGGCCTCAAAATCCACCGCCTTGAAGAAGGACATAAGCAACATTCTCCAATGGCATGAAAAATCTCTCTTCGACTATTGGGAGAGGTTCAAGAAGCTTCTCGCAAGGGGGGTATGGTCTATTACTTCTACAATGGTCTTCTTCATGAGGATCAAAGGTTGGTGAGGAGTTCTTGTGGTGGCACTCTCGGGAACAAGAATTCATTTGAGGAAATGCAGTTATATGAGGAGCTAGAGGAAGAATCAAGAAACTTTAGCTCAAGGGCCGATTTGAGAAGGAGAAATCCAATACCCGCAAGTGACCCTTCCAATAGTGGAAATCTCAAGGATCAAGTCTCGGCCCTTGCATCCATGGTGAAATCGTTGATGACGAAGTCTAGAAATGCACCACATTTTAAATCATGTGAAATTTGTTACTTGGCGCATCCTGCAGACACTTACCCTACTTTCCAAGAGGACTATGTTGAGGAGGTGAGTGCCATATGGTATCAAAGAAATAAAGGCTACCAAGGAAACCAAGGAAACCAAGGATATCAAGGTGGGCAAGGCTACCAAGGTCATCAAGGCTACCAAGGTTATCAAGGGTACCAAAATCGACCGTACAATTTGGGAATTCGTGATAACCCGAACCTCTGGTATGGAAACCCTTAAGGAAGCCAAAACCCTCAACCGTATTGGCCCCCTCAACAACAATATAGGCCACCTCAACAAAAATTTCAAAGGCTCCAAGACAAACCCCGAGACCAAGGGGAGAGCTCGGGGCTAACAAAGGATGAGGTGATGCAAGCCATTCACAGGTTAGGCATGTGTGCAGAAAAAAGTGAAAAATTCCAAGATGAAGCCAAGGCGAGCATCAAGAACTTGGAAACTCAAGTGAGCCAAATAGCTCAAGTGGTGAATTGGATGGAGGCCCAGGAAAAAGGCAAACTTCCCTCCCAACCGGAGATCAATCCTCGATAAAATGTGAGTGCAATCTCATTGGAAAAGTGGAAGGGAAATGAAGGAGACCCAAGTAAGGGTTGTTGTTGAGCGGAACATTGAGAAACAACAAGATCATGAGAAGAAGGCCGAGGAGTTGGCCAAGGGGAGCAAAGAAGAAGAGATAGAGGTGGAAACATTTGTGCCAAGATCAGGATCAAATCCCAAAACCTCATCCCCACCTCACAAGAAATCAAGAGGGGCGGAGATCCCTATCTACGTTTTGGAA
The DNA here is from genome assembly GCA_037428765.1 of Rubia yunnanensis. Lineage (NCBI taxonomy): Eukaryota > Viridiplantae > Streptophyta > Magnoliopsida > Gentianales > Rubiaceae > Rubia > Rubia yunnanensis. The sequence continues at coordinate 59,283,880 of CM075068.1, forward strand.
CCCCCTTTTCCAGAGGTATTAAAGGATAGGAGGACCAAGGAGGGAAACAAGGACATCTACGAAGTCTTTCGTAGATGCTAGGTAAATATTCCACTCTTAACTGCTCTAAATCAAGTTCATGGGTATGCTAAATTCCTTAAAGAATTGTGTACAGTCAATAGGAAACAACAATTGAAAAGTAAGAAAAATAATGTGAATAGTGAATATGTTCCTGTTGTGTTCAATGATTAAATGCCCCCCAAATGTGATAATCACGGAATGTTTACAATCCCTCGTGAGATAGGAGGCAAATGTGTTAACAAGGCCATGTTAGACTTAGGTGCTTCAATCAATGTGATCCCATATTCTTTGTATAATAGTATAAATCTAGGCATTTTGCACAAAATCGGGATTGTTATCCAACTGGTCGATCACTTCAGCACATACCCGAAAGGTATTGTGAAAGATGTGTTGGTAAAAGTGGATTCTTTAACATTCCCCACAGACTTTTATGTTCTTGAAATGGGAAGTGACAATAGTGCTAAACCTATTCTTTTAGGAAGGCCATTTCTAAAGACTTCAAGAACCATAATTGACGTGCATAAATGAACATTAACCATGGAATTTAAGGTGTAGAAGGTAGAATTTGACACCAATAATTCTATTGATCATCCTAGTAGTTATCATTCTTTCCAAACTATTCATGTTATTGATGACGAAGAGCAAGATGTGATTGGGCCTAGAAATGGTAGTTCCTTAAATGTTTCCATAGATGATGTTTTGAGTGATTATTTGATTTCAAATGTTGCTAGTACTAACTTGAAGGAAAGCAACGATGAATGCACTCTTGGGAACGCAGCATCCAACCCTTTTCGTGTGTCCGTGGCTAAGCCAGTAAGGGTGTTTCCCTCTCCTTCTCTTGAGAAGACTTCGGTGGAAGAGTGCAAACCATCACCGAAAGCTCTTAAATGTTCATCTCTTGGAGAAGGAGAGAAACCCCCGAATGCTCACATGCTTGAGATCACCATAGAACAAAAAGGTGAGTTGATGGAGATATTAAGGGAACATGAAGACACCCTAAGCTACTTGAAGAAGGTTTTGTTGGGGGATGATGCAAATCCCGATAGTTTTAACCCGGATCAAGGAAAGGAAACCGATAATCTTGGATCATTTTGTGAGTATGCTCCCAAAATCGTGCTAGCGACGTTAAAAATACTTGGTTTTGCTCATCTGGATCGTCATTCCTAACTTTCCGTTGATGTTGCTTGGTTTTGGATTTTTTCATTAGTTTCATTGTTTTGCTTTGTGCTTTTCACAGGTTTTTTCCCATGATTTTGTAGCAACTTGAAACCAAGGCATTGGACTTTTTAAGGGAGAAATGCTCGGAGTCAAGAAGGGAAGACTTGGACAAGAGGTGAAATCAGAAAATTTTTCGAAGTAATAGGTGGGTAGCCGATCACGAGTCGCGATCACCTCAAAACGTTTTGTGATAATTTTGGGTTTCAGCCTCCATTTTTTGCGGTTGCGAGTCACGACCAGATCAAGAATTTTGGGTGAAAAAAAGCTCCCAACCTCCACTTTTTGTGAGTCGCGATGGCCTCGTTGCTAGTCGCAACAAACCATCGTGAGTCGTGACAAAGTGGTCGCCAGTCATGACGTAAACATTGACCTGAGGCACCCATTGCTCTGCCCATTGCGAGTCGCGATGAACACGTCACGAGTCACGACGGACGTGCATACCTATTTTAAAAAATGGGCAAAACCAGAATCTCCCCCATTTATTCTCCACCATTTTCCCTTCACCTTCTCCGGCCACCACCTCACTGCCACTCAACCTCACCGCCACTCACCACCACCACTCAATACCCCCATTCCATCATCCCAAACTCTACCCACAAATTAACCCAATTTGTCGAAGAACACAAAACCCTAGAATTTGGGGGTTTTGTGATTTTTGGAAATTCAACTTAAAATTTCTTGTGGGCTTAGTTTCTTTCTCATCCTAGACATCTAAGTGGTACAATTATTTACTCTCTTAAGCTTCACTTGTAATTATGATTGAATCAATTATTTTGTGGGATATTGTGTGAATTTTGTGTAATGCCTTCAGAATTTTGATTGATTGGAACATTGTAGATTCTTTTGGATATATTGTGCTTGAAATTTGATTTGATGGGGATTATGTGAATATATTGTGTTTACAGCTTGGTTGGATGTAGGATAACATCATAATCACTTTGAGTGTGTTGATTTGCTCGTATTGGTCTTGTGTGTGCATTGCGCTATTAGTGTTGCTTTGGTTGAGAATGGAGTGTGGCTTATACTAGATACGAGACATGTTGACCCTTGATTAAACATAGTTGTTATTTAGATAAAATGTTATTGTGCTTTGCAATGTTATTTTTCTTAGGGTAGTTTAGCCATGGGGCTTGAATGTTGACATTATGAATGCACTAATGGTGGCTAAACTAGTTAGGCATGACTGTGATTTTGAGATATAGCCTATTAAATTTCAACTATGTGAGAACTTTATGGACTTGAGAATATGGGCATGTTGGACATAATATGAACTGTATGTACAATTGTGATTAGGACTTGAACTAGTTGGCTTGGACTTGATTTGGATTGTGATGATTGACAAAAACTAGTTTAAGGTTGAGTATGCATTTGCAATATTGCTTATATACATATTCCTATGCGTTTGGCTTGTTTGCTGTGGTTGTTAGATATGGCCACTACCAAGAGACCGAGGGCTCCTCCACGAGGTGGGCGCACCGCCGCTCCACCTTCACTTCCACCACCGCTTCCAGAGTCGAGCCTTGTACCTCCTCCTCCTGATAGTTACATGGGTTTGACCCGGATCACTGGGTCATATGTGGAGAGATGGGATGCATTAGCCAACCTTTAGCTCAAGGAGACAAGTTTCGTGGACCTGCCCACATTGGACACTCTAGGAATCACCCAGCCAGTCCAATGTCTTCTTGCCAAAGGGGGGATGGAGGGTTTCATGAGCAAGAGTGCCCCAGAGGAGTTTCTAACCACGGTCAGGGTATGCAGCATGAGGAATGACTTACCGTGCAGGAGGTATATCACATTTCACCTAGATGATATATCTTGGGAGATGACCGTCTCGCAGGTTGAGGAAGCTTTCAGATGGGACACTGCGGAGATACGGGCGAGGTTAGACCCATAGGCCCAGGAATGATCGATTGAGAAGGACATGCAATTCTGAAGTGTCATCAACATCAGGCCAAAGAAATCCTACGATAAGAACAGTATCATCATCCACCCCGCACTCCGTTATGTGCATCGACTGTTGGCTGGCATAGTACTTTGCACGACGGAGCCGACAAATGTGCCAGACAACGACATTCACTTTTTATAGCACTTAACGAGTGAGGGACTGGGATACAGGTTATGGGCTGAGCTATGGATGAAGAGGATTGTAGAGGTGGCGGGAAAGCCGAAGGGGAAGATTATGGTTAGAGGTATGATAGGCCTCTTGGTTGAGTACATAGGATTGGTTCCATCGGCTGATTTTCCACGCTTAGGGAGACGCACTTCCTACCTCATCACTGTAGAGAGGTTGGTCAGATTTGAGATGCTCAGTACCACACGGGCCACGGGGGTATTCCATTGGTTATACAGGAAGGTCATATTCATGGCACTTCTTCAGCCCAGCAAGACGAAGTTGAAGTTTGATACACCTCTAGAAGATTTGGCGATTTCACCCAACTCCTCGTGCAGAGAGGACTTATAGCGTGAGCTCCACGACGTTGGTCCAGCCCCTGTCTAGCGCGATGATAGCAGCCTAGCCTTCTCCAAGCGACAGCAGTAACAGTTCCCGCAGCCTCCATCAGAGACCGAGCCAATGCAGAAGGATGATATGCCACCTCACTACTTCCCGCAACCTCCACCGGATTTCTATGAGCGGATGATGTAGACCATGCATGATGGATTCCGCCACCAGGACATCATGATACTGGAGCACAACGTGTTTGTCACCCAAAGCTTGATCGACATGGATGAGAAGATTGATCACCTATCAGTTCGCATCCATGAGATGCAGTCCCTGGCTGGCGGTCCGGGAGCAGAGAGGCGGAGAGCGAGGAGGCAGAGGAGCATGGATTGGCTAGCTTATTATCAGCAACGCTACTTTGACGGTGGCCCTTCTTCCTCACATCAGTGATTTGTGAGCATCATATCCTTACCCTTTTGATACTTTGCTTTGTACGCTTTGGCCATATTGTGTACATTGAGGGCAATGTAGTATTCTAAGTGTGGGGAGGGGTATCTACTAATTGTACGTTTGGGGTTGGAGATACTTTGAGGACTTGCTACTTTTGGATAACTCTTTTGTTTTGTTTTGGATATTTTTTCCTTTTGTTTTGGGATGCTTTTCTTTTGATGTACTTAGATAATGTTGGCTTTGATATTTTTCTTAGCCTTAACATTTGGAAAGCACTTTGCTACTTTTTTTTATTGGAGAAACATGAAAAAATTGAAATAAATAAAAATAAATTCTAAATAAAAAGAATCCCGCTAAATTGAAAACCCAAGAGGGCATATTAGGCAGCATTGGGGCCCAGATAGGTGGCGACCTAGGCAAAAATGAGAGGCTAAATGTGTGAAAAAATGTGAGTTGTAAGCTAAAGAAACATGACGCGTGGCTAGGATAAAAACCCAAAAGGGCTCCTAGTCAAAATGAGAGAAATTGAAAAATGATAGGTGTTCACTCTTTTGCCGGCGTCGGAGTCATATGGTTGCGGTGGCCATACGGATGGATTGGGTAGCTTGACATTTTGAGGACCTCTTGGGAGGGAAATTTAGCGGGGGAAGACAAATTAAGTTATAAAACTCTTAATCGTTAATATACTTCATTTTTTGTTGATATATTGGTATAGAGTGGAGCATGTGTTTTGAACTTTATACATGTTTTTAACTTCACCTTGTACCATCGGATTTGGAATTGTCAATTCGAGATTTGGAAATGATTTAGAAGATAGCAATGAATTGATGGGTTGATATAGTTTGGGTAGATTTAGGAATGGGGGTTGCGGGAAACTTCTCACTTGACCTTAACATTGGGATGTGTGATATTGAGAGTTTTGTGAGGTATTGACTTAGGGGAATAGTAGTTAGGATGTGGATATGTCATTTCCTTTGCATGCTTGGATCTTTTCTTACTCGAGGGCGAGTAAAGTTTAAGTGTGGGGAAGTTTGATGTGTCCATCTTATGCGCATAATTTAGTACTTTTTGGGGCCACTTTTGTGCTCTTTTACTATCAAGAACTTGTGTTTTACATTGAAATTCTCTTAGGAGGGGTAAGAGCAACTTTACACTCTTTTACCTCTTCTAAGTGGATTTTGCGTGACGAAGGAAGAACATGGAGACTTGAAGACCGGAGGCAGTCAAAGACCATATTTTTTATGACTTTGAAGACTTTCTTCAAGGAGTTGAAGACTTGAAAAATGAGAGAAATCATTGTGAAGATGAGTGTTTACCACAAGGAGAAGAAAAGAAGACAAGGTTAAGTTCTGGCACCCATCGTGAGTCGCGACAAACCCATCGTGAGTCGCGACAAACCCATCGCGAGTCGCGACAAACCCATCGCGAGTCGCGACAAACCCATCGCGAGTCGCGACAAACCTGACGCGTACTATAAATTGCACTCTCTTTCCTTCCATTCATATCTTCTTCTTTTCTGCATTTGGTACTGTTTCTAACCCTAGTTTCTACCATTTTTCATCGTTGAATTCTCTTGTATTATGTTTGGTTTGTTATCATGAATTAGCATGAACTCTTGTAGATAAATCTAGTTCTTGGGAGTGATTGACCAAGGCTTCGAAGCCCATGTCCTAAGAACAATTTGTAGCCTATTTGATACTCTTACTATTATGCATTTATGGAGTATTGAATGTGTTTGTTTATGTCATTAATGTTCTTGAAAGCTTGAGTATATGAAGTACTTGTATGATATACTTGTTAGGGTTTGGGAAAATGGGTTGATTTCCCCTTTTCTTGATAGAAATCCAAGAGTATGATTTAGAGCTTTTGATTGTGTTGATGGATTGATAATTGCTAGATGAATATGATAATGTTTAATTCTTTGTCATGTTTGTTGTTTGTAGCAAATGAGAGAAGTCTATGAATGTCGATCATTCTTGACTAATCTTGTATAAATGCATGAATTGGTTAAATGCTTAGACACGGTGTAATGTTTATAAGTGTTGCCAAGCTTGCTAATTATTCGTGCTCAATGCCATCAATGAGATACTTTTAGTCGTGTTTCGACTAAGGGAGTCATTGGTGAGGTTTGACAAGAGATGTCAAATTCACTCTTGCAAACTACTATCTAAGAAGGATAGAAGTTTAGTCTTCACACCAAGTGTGAAAGTAGCAAATAGGTTGCATGTTCAATGATGGATAAGAGGTTTGGAAGTGAAAGTCAATTGTGCCCAAGGTTTCGTTAATTGTTGTTTTAATCTTATCTTTAGTTGTCTTTCATGATTAGCATAGTTCTCTTGCTTTGCTAATTGTTGTCTTTCAATTTGATAACTTAGGATCAAAAACCAACCAAACCCCTCTTTTTCTACATGCTTTTATATTTATGTATATATATATATGCCTAGTATGTTTTCTCCTATATATGTTTAAACACTTGAAAAGATTCCTCTTCTCTTGGACGACCCTGACTTGCCATTATCTACTCAATTGTAGATAGGAATCATTGTGGCTTAACATTATTGACTTTGAAAGGTACGACAATGACTTCCCACACTACGCCTGAATACTGATTTGATACCATCACAAAATAGAGCTCCATTCAATCCATACAGAAGATTGACCATTTCGGAGAGCCAGGTATTAACTTCACAATTGAAAAATGCAAGAGGCTAGAAGCACCACTTCATTTGACGTTGATCGGCAAGTTCGCTCGCAGCAGGTCCCAACTGGATCGACTTTGAAAAGATTTCAAGACGACGAATTTTAAAGGTCATACTGACATCTCCCTTTCATACTGACATCTCCTTTCTTGACAACCGCCAGGTATTAATTTGATTCACCTTGCAGGAAGATTATTACTGATGTTGGCTCCATAAGGTTTGGAACTTTGGTCGTTACTCTCTTAGAATTACTAAATGGGAACCAAATTTTAACCCTAATGCAGACTCTCCTATAGTTCCAGTTTGGATTGCCATATGTGGACTTCCAAAACAATTTTTTGATGAATGGGTAATGCTATCATTAGGAAATATAATTGGGAAAGCAATTAAGGTAGATAAGGCTACACTAAGTAGGTCTAGACCTCATGTAGCTAAGGTATGTGTGGAGATAGATATTACAAAGCCTCAGTTGGAAATGATATGGATAGATTAAAGAGGATGTGGTTTCTGGCAATACCTAGAATACAAATGTATGCCAGATTATTGTGCTAACTGCCTCAAATTAGGGCACTTGAACTCTTCTTGTAAGAATGACCAAAACCCAACCACCCTTAATGCATGGAGACCATCTGGTTCAAAGATCTCTAACACAGGTAAGGTGGCTCATACCAAAGAAGAACATAGAAGGACTTCAGGTAATGGTATGGAGCCATCTTCTTCTTACTTAACCTTACAAGACAAAATATTCATTCCTGTTAATAGGAATAAAACTAACCAGCCAATGCAGGCTAGGAATTTATGAACGGATAAGGTACAAAACTAGAGTAATAGAATTACTGCTCCTTAGAATGATCAGGTAATATCGAAGGATAAAGACAAGGTTACTGATTCAAGTTCTAAAGAATTGACCGTTGGTCAAGGATCCCAAGTTCCATTCTATAACACTAAATCTAATGGCTATATGAACCCTAGGAAAGCTTCTATTTTGAGTAATACACTTGTGGATACTGAACCTCAGATGGCTTTAGTGAAAAAGAATGTAGACATGGACTCTGATTCTAATGATAATGCTAGCTATGTAGAATTATCAAACCAAGGTGTTTTAGAATCTGTAGTGAATTCTATTCCTGATAATGATGTGTACATAGACGCTATGCCTGAGCATCTAACAACGGATTCAGTGTTGCCAATGAAACCAGTAGTGCATATGCCTGCTAATGATCATATGGTTCCTAAATCTAATGTTTTGTTGCCTACAAAACCAGCAGATGATGTACCTGCTAATGATCATATGACCCCTAAAGAACCTGCAAATGAAAGCTTAATAACAAATTCTCCTAAATCAATCAATCATACTCTCACTCAGGGAAATGAAGCCAACCTTTATAAGACTCAAAATGACCTAATTGACAGGAATTCAAAGATTAACCCAAATAAAGTTCTTATAACTCAAGAATCAAATGGTACTGATCCTATCATGGCAGGAACTGAATCCACAACAGAAGAGTTTATAGAAATAAATGGAGGAGACTTCCCCCTTATATCCTCCAATTCAAAACTTAACAAAAAAACCATTCCTAATGTTGTAAACTTAGATACTGAATCCATGTCTGTGGAAAATCTTGAACACACTAAGTCCAAATTGATAGAATCACATAATCGTTTCAATCAATTACTGGACTCAGAAAACATTCTGGAGAACTTGGAAATAACTGATCAAATTAATAAAACTAGGAAATACAATAAAAAGTCCTACACTCAAACCCCTAAAACGGTCCTAACCCGTTCAACATCGCCACATACTAAATCTTCCCAGTGATAGGTCTGAGAACATGTGTATGGAATGCAAGGGGTGTGGGTAACTCTGCCACACTAACTAGGATAAAAGATATTAAAAAAGGACATAAAATTACATCTTCTCCATAATTGAGCCAATGTAGAAGCTAACTCAATCCAAAAATTAGCCTTTCAAACAAATTTTGAACATTTCTTCTCATATCCAAAATGCAAAATTTGGATTTGTGGGATGATTCAATTCAAATGATGATTATCTCTGTGGATGAACAAATGATCTTAACCAGGTTTAAAAACCAATTCTTAATGCATAATTGTTTCACAGGTTTTATATATGCAAAGCATACAATTACAGAAAGGAATAAGCTGTGGAAACAAATCCTAAACCATAATGATTCATCATTGTGCTTAATAGGGGATGTTAATGTTATCAGTTCTATGGATGAATACATAGGACAATCCATACCTGATTCAAAAAGCATGGATAACATCAATCAATTTCAGATCAAAGAAAACATGTCTACCATCCCAACATTAGGTTCCTTATTCACCTGGACAGGAATGAGAATCAAGGGCAGAGTCTGGAAATATTGGATAGGAGCCTATCTAATAATCTATGGTGGGGTATATTTAGATCATCTAGAATCCAAACACTTGCAAGGGAGCAATCTGACCATGCACCCCTACTCTTCACAATTGCTAAAACTCAAAATCTCTCTAAGCCAATCCCCTTCAGATTTCAAGAATGTTGGACTAATCACCCAACTTTCATGAAACTTGTTGAAGACACCTAGAACATCCAAACCAATAAAAGTGGAATGGATAGATTAACTTTTAAGCAAAAAAATAAAATAAAATATGCTCTAGATTTTGGAGCAAACATACCTTTGGAAATATTTTTGATGCAGTTAAAACTCGCGAGGAAGACTTTCTCCAAGCAAAAACTGATCTTCAAAATGATGAATCCCTGAAAAACTTGAAAAAGCTAAATCTGGCAAAAGCAAAGCTAACTAAGGCCCTAAAAAATCAAGAAATCTACTGGAGATAGAAATCCGGGATTAAGTGATTAAAAAAAAGGTGATTTAAACACCAAATTTTACCACCAGACAGTTAAATCAAAACATAAAAGACAAGCAATTTTTTCAATCAAAACTGACTCAGGTTCAGTTCTGCACAACCAGGAAGAAATTGCACAAGAGGGTGTCAATTTCTTTTCTAACCCGTTAAAGGAAGAAAATAAAGATCCCTCAGGTATCAATACTACTTGGATATTAGAAAATATTCCAAGACTAATTATAGAAGAAATGAACTATGAGTTAACAAAAGCTGTAACTATGGAAGAATTAACAAAAATAATTAAAGGAATGGATGGACACTCTGCTTCAGGGCCTGGTGGCTTCTTTGGTTTCTTCTTTCAGAAATGCTGGCACATCATAAGCAGTGATGTACTACATGCAGTGCATGATTTCTTCCAATCAGCCCATATTCCAAAAGCAATATCTTCCACATTAATAATCCTAATCCCAAAAAAAGAATTTTTTTCATCCTCTATGGACTATAGACCAATTAGTCTCTGTAACTTCATTAATAAGGTCTTCACTAAAATCCTCTCTGAAAGGCTAAAACCCCTAATGACTTGCCTAATAAGTCTAAATAAACAACTTTTGTCTCAGGCAGGGAAATCTTAGAAAACATTCTATTAATGCAAGAGTTAACTTCTTTCCTTAATTAAAAAACAAAATAACTTAACATGATAATTAAGCTAGACATGATGAAGGGTTTCGATAGAGTTTCTTGGACCTTTCTCTCTAAGTTGCTAAGTCAATTTGGATTTTCAAACCAAATAATTGCCTTAATAATGAGAAACCTGAAGTCTGCATTCTTCTCCATTCTATTAAATGGATCAGCTTATGGCTTCTTTAAAGCACCCAGAGGTTTAAAGTAGGGGGATCCACTCTATCCCCTACTTTTCATTTTAATGGCAGAAGCATTCTCAAGGAATTTAAATTTCCTATTTCAGTATTCTAACCTTCAATACTACTAATCGAGTCAAGAAGGTTTCCCATTTATCTTTTGCAGATGACACAGTCATTCTGTTGAAGTACACAAAATGAGGACTCAAAACAGTAACTTGTTTCCTGGAATCCTATGAAATGACCACAGGGAAAAAAGTGAATTTTGAAAAATCTTCATTTTGCATTTCAAAACACTGCTCACAAAGCATTATTGCAGATATAAAAAATGACACATGGATGTTACAAGGCAGCCTCCCATTCAATTACCTAGGCTGCCCTGTATACATAGGAAGGACAAAAATTGCATACTTCTTAAGTATGATATCATCCTTACATGCCAAAATCAATAACTGGCATAACAAGTTGTTGTCTCAAGCAAGAAAAATGATTATGATAAAGCATGTTTTGACATCTATCCCCATCCATCAGTTAACAATTTTGAAACCAACAAACCATACAATTGATGTAGATCACAAACTTCTTGGAAAATTCGTCTGGAACTCTAAGATAAATTCTACACAAAAAAAAGAGTTTGGCAAAAATGTGTTATCCAAATGATGAAAATGGTTTAAGTTTTAAATATCTTAACTCATTAGTCCAAAGCTTCTCCATTAACTTGTGGTGGAAGCTTTAACAAGGTAATTCTCTATGGTCTCAATTTATGTGGACTATTCCAGACAAACATAAAACTTTCAAAACTTGGTTCAGAATTAAAGAAATCCAGGATACAACAATAATTAACTCACAAATACAAATAGGGAAAGGAAATGTATATTTTTGGAATTCCACCTGGACATCTTATGGTCCACTATCTAGTTATTGGGACAACAACCTAGAAACTCCTTTCTCAGATCTGACAGTGGCTGCATTCTTAGCCAACATACAGTTACTCCTAAATCATCTAAGAATTCACTTAATTGAACCAATTATTACTGAACTTGAAAAGGACCATACAACATTTCCTGATTATGATGACATAATAATTTGGAAACCAACTGAAAATGGAAAATTCTCACTGAAAAGTGCCTATGAGCTTATCAAAAGTAAAAGATCAGTGGTTCTATCTTTCAATTATGTATGGTCTTCTCTGATGCCTAGGAGTAAGTTTTATGAACTGGAAAATGCTCAATAGACTCTTACCCCTACTTGATGTGTTAGAAGATTTTTCTTTTAATCCACTCTTAATTTGGTGTTTCTGTTTGGAGGATGGAGAAAACATTCATCACAGTTTCAATTCTTGCAAAGAAATAAAGAAACTCTGGTCCTGGATTGATATAGTCTTCAATATTCAGAAAAGACATACTCCATACCTATGTGATAGATATTTATACTACTGGAACTTGAAATCTAAGTTTACAGAACACAAGAAGCTTATTAGGATCATCCTTTTCTTAGTAGTATGGTCCATTTGGTGCTTTAGAAACAAGTACTATCATGAAAATGTACAGCCAGACATTATCATTATGTTCAGGAAAACTTTGCATCTCTTCAATGATATTATGTTGGCTTTTCATCTTAGATTCAAATGGGATATATCCAATGCTATACCCAGGTTACTAATAGGCATTCCTCAAAAGGTAATAAGATTTAAACTAGTAACTTGGAAAGCATCATTATCAGCATTTTACAAGTTGAATGCCAATGGTTCTTGGCTGGACTATGGTAATGTAGGCACTGGGGCAATCATCAGAGACTATAAAGGGAACTTGATAGCTGCAGAAGCTCAACCAATACATAGCCCCTCACCTTTTCATGCTGAAGCAAGTGAATCAGAAAAGGTTTATAAATGCCAGTCAATCTGGGAATTGGTTCTTTGCAGATTCAAAGTGACAATAAAATACTGATCTAAGTTTTGAAGAAACAACAGAAGCCTCCATGGAGAACCATTCAAGAAGTTAGGAAAATCTAGGAGCTTCAGAATAACATAGAATTCACATTTCAACACATATACAGGGAAGCTAATGGAGCAGCATATCTGCTAGCAAAAGTGGGAAACACAAATCAGGTACACATTTTTACCCATTTGATAGACTTACCAAAGGATTTGAAAGCTATGATTAGAGCTGATCAACAAGCTTTACCATCCTTCAGAAGACTCTAATCACTTGGGCAGATATCTTAAGAAAACTATGATTTTTCTATTTAGAATTTGTAATGCTCTTTCCTATGGTTTTGTGACAGGTACAGAAGACAAAGGTCAACACAACAAATACTCAAGCAGGGAAGGAACAATTGATAATATACCGAGGACCTTAAAACTGATCGCTAAAACCAGCTTGGACCAGAGTGAAGCACATCAGGGGAAGTGTTTTGCAAGGAGACACTATGGAAGACCATCACTTTATGTCAACACAGGGTGTGGAGGCATCAAAATGGTAGGCCATAGTGAACTTCGCAACAGGTTTTATAGGTTGGATCTATGTTTACATGGGGGATGTGAACATAGGATTCGGAAAAGTTTCGTGTAAATAGCTTTCCACGAGTTTTCTGCTATATAACTCTTTGAGCTCATGAAATTTTTTTATCAAATTTTGGGGAGCCTAATATATTCCCTCTCATTACAGTGAGTTAAAAAGTAAAAAAAAAAAGTATCTTTGTGATTTTTAATCATTTTTAATGCACATATTATGATTGTGCGTAATTTTTAAGTAATCAGTAGTTCACTTTATTTATTTCCTTTTTTAAAAAGTTTTGTTTATTCAATTATACTTGAATTTAAATCGAAAACCAAAAAATTGAATTTGAATAAATCAATTTTGATTTTTTAAAATATTTCGATTTTTGGTTTTGGATTTGTAGATGATCAACCCCATTAAACCAAATCAAATAAACCAAAAAAATTTGAAAATCTATCCAATGCCCACCTCTATGTCCTTAAAAAAAATTTTATCGGAAATAATTTCTTTTAAAACCATCAACTTTAAAAATTTACGAACCAGCTACAAAAATTTCACCAACTATTACATAGTTCACCAAAATCAAATTAAGCTTCCAAGCAAACTTCACCATCTCTCGCCTGCAACAGTCAAGAATCTAGCCAACAATTATTTTTAATCAGTTGTGCCAATTGCTTTGCTTGCAATCTCTTCCCTTGAAATATTCTCCTATTACGTTCCAGCCATAAATTGTACCAAGCAACAAAATAAACAATCGACTTCCTCCTGATTTTCCTCCACCTAAAGTGCCACATAAATCTCCTTAAGCCTATCACATTAGCAATGGATTTCAGGCTTAGTTCAGAACACAGATCCAAACTAAACTTGAATTCAAAGAATAAATCAACGGATTGAACTTGAATAGCTAAAGCACCAAGTCTCTCAGTAGTTGCTCCTGCCAGCAACATCCACATGAAGAAGGAAACCTTTGGCTGCACTGATCTGTTTCATAACAACCCTCTAAATTTGAACTCATTTCTACTGTCTTTCAGTATATCATAAGCCTTGGAGCAACTGAAGCCTCCCTTTGAGTCCACAAACTTATCCAAGATTTTGGAAATGTGCAAACAACTTGACAAGATTCATCCAAATCCAACTAGATCTCACAGGTGCCTTATGAAGCTGTAGTTCTGAGCCTTTCAAATAGTAACTGCTGATCCATTTAACCCATAAAGAGTCTTTCTTACAATAAATATCCCAAAAATTCTTGCATAAACTAGCTGCATTCCATAGCTGTGTATCTCTGATTCCTAGACCACCATACTTTTTAGAGAAACAAAGATTATCTCAGGCCACATGAATAAACTTTCTGGTACTTTGCATTTGTCCCCAAAGAAAGCTTCTATAGATTTTAGATATCTCTTAATGCACGCTTTCAGGGAGTTGGAAAGAATCAGACGAATAGCCACTTATAAAAAACAAAGTACCATTAATCAGTTGTATCTTGTCTGCATGAGAAATATTCCTTGTATTCCAAGTCTTTATCCTACTAGCAATTTTATCAATTAACAATTGACAAGTTCCATCTTTCCATCTAGTAGGATTCAAAGGGATTCCTAAATACTTCACAGGAAATTCACCCAAAGGGATTTTAAGCTGCTCAAGTAACATTTACTGCTCCACAAAATTCATTCTACTAAAAAAATACTTGCTTTTGCCGCGTCACCTTTGGAATCCACCGCCACCACCATCGTTTGTATTGTTTTTTGTTAGCGTTTCATGTATTGCTGGTTTTAGGATTGTATTGATATTCTGTGCTTCGTTGCTGTTCTGAAATTTTTTCTGAAATGGATCTGGCTGTTAGAAACCGATTGGTTTCTGGCAGCTATATTTTTGGAAGGTCAGAATGAGTTTCTGAACTCGGAAACTAATTAAAGGCGGTTATCTTGTCTTTTTAAAGGTTGGTTTTAACCGCCTTTGTTTGCATTTTTTAAAGGCGGTTCTTGGAAGTCTTCTATTGATAGGCATTAGAAGGCAGGGCTAGAGAAGGAACATCGAAAGTGCCTTCTCTAGTCCGATATAACCGCCTTTATTGATTGTAGTGAGTTTGGTGCAAAACTATAAATTTTATCTTTGACCTTCCTTGGGATATATTTGATCTCAGCCTTCACTTGAGTTAATTAGCTACAATTAACGACCCCAAGTGGAGACGAGTCAATTGAGCAATAGCAACCCTCCCCTTTATATTGGTAAATTCTCCTCTGTTAATTTTCTTCGGTGGACCCTTCAACTTATGAAAATTCTGGTACAACCTTTTCATATTTAGTTCAGTACACTTTCCTCAAATCTTCTTCACAGTTGTACTAAACTCTTCAGAACTTGACCATATATTTAAGAATTTGAAATTTCTTCTGGTAGTACATTGCTCTGAAACTGTATGTGCATTAGAAAATGATAAGAAATTCCAGACAACTGAATAACACAATTAGCTTCTGAATATTTGTCTACCCAACTTTGATTAATCAAAGTTCTATAAAGTTTAATACTGATTCGCCAACACAACATTTCCTCCTTTTTTGTTAAGCTCTAACAAGTGCGTGCGAATTTAGTGCGATTTCACACACTAACACTGTTCTTCTCCTTCGCCCCAATTTCTAACTACCAACGGCTACTTCTCAGTTCCCTGTTCTCTGGTCTGAAAGCTCCATCCGTCACTAACTGGTGGCCGACCATGGCGTCACCTCCGCCACCTCCGCCACCTGATCCTACGCCCCCTATTCTCCCAATCCACAAAAGTTTCATCCAAGCGCTCAACACAAAACAATCCCCGCTTCTCACATCACTTCTCGATACCCCAAATCTGCATCCCATCACGGAATTCAAGGGCAAAATAGCTTACATCCTTCCCCCTGAAGAAGGCGAACTACTTGCCTCGCATTACCAGAATGCCCTAGTTGGAAAATTCATCCGAGGGAAACCCCCGATGGATACCCTGCAACAGGCCTTCAAATCCATAGGTTTTAAATCTAAATTTCAGCTAGGTTCAATTGATTACCGACACGTTCTTATTCGGTTCAGGAGAGCGAGGACTATCAAAGATGCTGGATGAAGGGTCAATGGACTATTCAAGGATTCACGATGAAAGTTCAGAATTGGTCTCCGGACTTCTCACCAACGGAGGAATCCTCCATAGTACCAGTTTGGGTAACATTTCATAAACTGCCTCTACATTTTTACAACAATTCTGCAATAATGGGCATTAGCAGTCAGATAGGTAGATTCCTTAAAATGGACGCTGCCACCAAAGCTCTAACTAGACCCTCTGCTATAAAAGTCTGTGTAGAGATTGATTTGTTATCACAGCTCCCTAATACTATAGTGGTCGGAATAGGAAACAAGGTGGCTGAATATCCTATTGAATATGAAGATTTGCCATTATACTGCTCACATTGTAAAATACTGGGTCATAATAAAACAAATTGCAACCAGTTGCATCCTGAGCTGAGGAAAAAAGCTTTGAAAAAAACTGAGGGAACTGAAGGATACGTACACAAGGAGAAAAAAGGTTTAGAACACCCCCCAAAAGAAACAATTAATATCGAGGGTTCATCTACTTTTACTGTTTCACAAAAGGAGAAGGAGGTTCAATCTCAAAAATCACTTTCAGGAACTCAACATGAAAGTAACATTAATTTTTTTAAGGTCAGCCACAAGAAAAGAAATGCCCCTTTTTACTCTCTTGATGATATATCTAAGCCAATAACTACATCTTTCTGGAGAAAAAAGAATCAGTCATCAGAACTCCCTCTAATCCAGGAAAATGATACAAATGGTAACATTGTAACAATTTCTAATGCCTTTCAAACATTAGATGATCTACAGGAAGATCTGGATGGAGAGGTAGTGGAGATATTTCACGAAACTGTGGAATCACAGGAAGTTACACCAATACTCAACTCTGATAAAAATGTTACCCCTATATCTAATCCCCCTGTTCTTGAGAAACCTCTTACAGGTGTCACAGAGCAAAACACCATCTCTGATGTCAATACAGTGGAATTTTTGCAACCTGATCAGCTAGCAGAGAAAGAGGAGAACATGCAGAATAAGGTTAGCATTCCTAATCAGATGTCTACCTTGGTTAATACTGAAAACAGTAATGGCAAATCAGGAGACAAAGGTAAGACTTCAGCCAAGACAGGTAGAAACCTAAGATCTTCACAGAAAGCCACCCCCAAAGTTTTTAAATGATAAAGCACACCATAATAGGAAATATTCTAGTCTGGAATGTGAGGGGTATTGGAACATCTCTTGAAAGATTAAAGGTTTTAAAACTTAATCATAAGATTGATATTCTGTGTTTAATAGAACCTTGGCAGGACAAACAAATGTTAACAGTATTAAAGCATGAACTTGGATACCATAATGTTTTCTCTGCTCAAAGTGCAAAAATTTGGATCTTATGGGAACAAGCTTTCAACATTACAACTTTAAGTGAGACAGATCAATTTGTTCATGTCAATATATCTGATTCTGCTTCCTCTTTTAACTGGCATTGTTTCTTCATATATGCAAGTGTTCATAGACTAATGAAGGAGACTTCATGGAAAGATTTAAAGGTTACAATGCATACCCCCTCCATATATATAGGTGACTTTAACACTGTTTTGTCTGTGTCTGAATATAAGGGCCGAAAGTCTACACCCAAAAAGAGTATGAAACAGTTTAAAGAATTTATAAACATAATGGACTTGCATGATATTCCTACTGTGGGGAACTCTTTTACTTGGAGCAATAATAGATACAGGGATAAGACTTAATGTTTCAGAGGTTAGACAGGGGTATAGCTTCCTTAGATTGGTTGGAGCTATTTCCTAATAGTTCCATTCAGGTTTTAAATAGGATGACCTCGGACCATTCCCCATTATTCCTATCCGTTCAATCATCTGAAGAACAAGCCCCTAGACCATTTAGATACCAAGATATGTGGTCAAATAGACAGGAATTTCAGGACCTAGTAGTTAAAAACTGGAAACTAGCATCTCCTTTCAATGGGATGTATAGGTTAGTCTTTAAACTTAAGAGGCTAAAGATGGAAATCAAACAGTGGAATAAACTACATTTTGGTAATGTTTCCCATAGTTTGACACACTATGAAAATGTGGTTAATGACCTGGAAATCTCCTTCCAGCAAACACATGATGATCTAATCCTAGTTGAGCTAAATAAATCAAAACATTTGCTGATGAGGGCTCAAAAAGAAAAAATAATCTACCTTAAGCAAAAAGCTAGGATTAATTGGCTTAAGTATGGAGATGCTAACACGAGCTACTTCCATCACTCAATTAGGGAAAGGAGAACCAAAAAAAGAATCAGTAAAATTAAGGATGGAAAAGGTAACTGGATCTCTGAACCATTATTGATCAAAGAGGAAGCAGTAAGATTTTACAAAGAACTTTTCAATGAGGAAGCATCACAAAAAATGGGAACATATCTAAAACACTTCCTCTCAGAAATCCCTAAAGTAATTACTGACCAGCATAATAACCATCTTCTGTCCCCCTTTCAACTTCAGGAGCTTAAATTAGCAGTTTTTGATCTAAATAGATCTAGCTCCCCTGGACCTGATGGATATTCTGGAGCTTTCTATACCACTTTCTGGGAAATTATTAAAGAAGATCTTCTTGATGCTGCTAATGATTTCCTAAAAAGTGGTAATATTCCTAAGGCCATCTCCAGCACTTGGCTGACATTGATCCCCAAAAGGACTATCCCTAGTACCTTCTCTGATTTTAGGCTCATAAGCTTATCAAACTTTGTGAATAAAGTTTTTTCTAAGATGGTAATGGAAAGGATTAAACCCCTAATGACTTTACTCATATCCCCTGAACAGAGTGCATTTATAAAAGGGAGGGATATATCTGATAACATAATTTTGATGCAGGAAATGACTAGATGTTTAACTAGGAAATCAAAAGCTCCAAATCTCATAGTTAAATTAGACATGCAGAAGGCCTTTGATAGGGTCTCATGGTCTTTCCTTAACTCAATTCTCCTTCAATTCGGATTTCATGGTATATTTGTGCATCGCATAATGCAGAACATAGCCTCAGCTCATTTCTCAGTTTTAATAAATGGTGTTACTTCAGGTTTCTTTGCATCTAATAGAGGCATTAAACAGGGGGATCCACTGTCACCTTTTCTGTATAACATTTTATCTGAGGCGTTTTCTAGAGGGTTAAAAAAATTGTTTAACTCAGGTTATTTGCAGAACTCCAGTTTGCCTAGAAACTGCCCACAGATAACTCATCTTATGTATGCGGATGATACCGCAGTCTTTCTGAATGGTAATCTCAAAAACCTGAAAAGACTTAAAAAATTTCTGATAGCTTATGAGCAGACTTCGGGTCAGAAAGTTAACTTCTCTAAATCTAATTTTTTTTGTTGATCCTAAAACATCTGTGGTTAGATTGCAAACAGTTTCTAGGAATTTAGGTATGGCTAGAGGTACCTTTCCTTTTCAGTATCTAGGGGTTCCAATTTTTGCTGGAAGGAATAAACAAATACATTATCTCCCTGTTTTGGAGAGAATGGAAAATACCATTAACAACTGGAAGAACAGGTGGTTAAGCACATCAGGTAAAATCATTCTTATTAATCACTGTTTTCTCTCCATTCCAACACATCTTTTTGCTGTACTCAGTCCTCCCAAACTAGTCTTAAGGAAAATGGAGAAGATGGCTTCAGGACTTTTTTGGGGTAATAATGTGACCCCTGGAAATAGGAAAAAATGGCGTTCCTGGAAAAGAATGAGTCTCCCGGTTCAAGAGAATGGTATAGGATTTAGAGACCTCCAGACAATAGTAGATGCTTTCTCATGCAAACTTTGGTGGAAATTGCAAACCAACAACTCCCAGTGGTTTCAACATTTGTGGTCTCTCCCTGAATCATATAAAAAATCTCACACATGGCATAGAATATGTAAGGTTACTGAAACTGCAAACAGTCTAAGTAGAGTTCTTCATGGAACTGGTACATGTTCTTTCTGGAGTGCTAACTGGACTGGAGATGGTGCTCTTTTCTATGAATGGCCTGATGGGATGGATATCCCATTTCCTGAGTTATCTCTTAGCTCTTTCATTGCTAACAAAAACTCCTACCTTCCAATCTTGGAGCCTCATTTGGCTACCACTACTAACTTTCTTTTGCAGGAGGTGGAAATCACACTCACATGCAGATAGGCTGGTTTGGACTCCTTCACTGGATGGGAATTTCTCTACCAGCTCAGCCTACAAGATTCTCAAACAAAAAGGTACAAACATTAGACATCTACACAAGGTATGATCTCCTTTCATTCACCCCAAAATGTCAGTTCTTCTATGGAGAGCTCTTAATGGAATATTGCCTTTTGATAACATATTGCGAAAATTTGGTTTCTCTTTAGCCTCTCAGTGTCCTTTGTGTAGGAATCACTCAGACACCCTAGACCATTTTTTTAACTCATGCCCTTCTGCACTTGAAATCTGGAACAGAATTAACACTCTCATAAATTTACACCATCCAGTCTTAGGGAGTTTCAAAAACAGGGTAGATTACTATCTCTCGATAAGGGCAGAGTCCAAGATATTCTCCAACTTGATTATAGCAGCCCTTTTAGTCACAACATGGTCCCTCTGGATTCACAGGAATAAGATCCTATTTAACAATCAATCCTTTTCTGTTGATTCATGCTTTTATAATGTCAAAGATCTGATAAATTTAATTTTTACTGCTAATCCACTGAGAGGTAATAAAGAAAAACACAAGGACTTAATTCAAGCAGGAATTATGCCTAACATACTCCAAAAACAGAAAAGAGTTTTATCAGCTGTTTGCTAGGAAAAACCAGCTTCTGGTTTCAAACTAAATACTGATGCCACATGGATAACTGGAGGTGAGTCTTCATGTGCAGTGATAGTGAGGGACTGGAATGGGGAGATGATTAAACTGAGAGTAGATGTTTTCCATTCTGATTCCCCTCTACATGCTGAATTGGTAGGTATTCAGAGTGCATATCAGTTATGCTCTGAACTTGATCTTCATGGTTGTGTGATTGAATCAGATTGCTTATCAGCAGTTAAAGGTATACAGACTCCAATGGTCAGTCCATGGAGAGTTTTCTCTATCTGTAGCACCTTGAATGAAGGACATAAAGTTAATCCAATAAAATTCATTCCAAGGGAATCTAATACAGCTGCTGATTTTCTGGCAAAATATGCAAATGAAAAGAACCTGACTGGAGATTTAAACATTGATCATGTTCCTTCTTTTCTTAAAGGTCTCTTACTGTTGGATAAAATTGGAGTACAAGGAGTGAGAATTGTTTCTTGATTTCACTTAGACCTATTTCACCTGCTAAGATTAGAATTACTATTTATCTCTACTTTTAGAATGGATACTGCTGGTGTTTCTCTTCTATGCAGGAGAGGTTTTTCTTCACCGACAATTTGATGCTGAAGCAAAGAAACATGTTGAGGCATCTCTTCAGGCCTGATCTCAGAGATTGCAAACATTACATAGAGAGAGAGATCACGGGGATGGAGCTGAGGTCTGAGCAAAATAACACAATGGCCACACAAGGATTCACAGCAATTTTCTTCTGATTCTTCACCTGTTTGAAACTGATACCGGGGATTTATACCCCACATAGGACATAATTAATCATCTTGGCGGGCACATCGTTGACAAATAGGAGTCTCGTATATACGTTTCCTCGACCTGTTCGCGATGTTGCTCGCTGGATGATTGGTTTAGCTAGATCTTAGCTTTAATTTTTTTTTCCTCGACCATCTGGGTGGAAACACCGATTTTGGAAGCAATTTGTTTTGCTTTAGGAGCTTTACTTAGCTCTGGGTTCATCTACAGGATAACCTTTGTAAACTGTGATGCCTTGACACATTTAGCGCCTATTTTGGCTGAATATATTGGTTTGGGGAGCCAAAAATACACACCCCATCCTAGGATGGTTTAAAATAAAAAATAATAATAATACTGATTCTCTCCTCTCCATTTCTTCGGTTGGACTAGGTGAAGTGTGGACCATAAGTTCTTATCTGAACATGGTCTAAATTTTCTACTGAATCCTATATCCTCCAGATCTAGTACAGTAATATCACCACCCCCCAAATTTGTCATTGAAATCCAAAATAGCATTGAAATCACCTGCTATTAGCCAGCGTAAATTTTGACAGTTAATCTCCTTTAACTCTTTCCACATTGCTTCTGTATCCTTCTTCAAATTCCAGCCATAGACAATAGTAATATAGCTATGAAATTCCTTCCCAATAGCGTTGATCTCCAAGTGTAATCCTGCATTTTCAGCAATTACACCTCATAACTTCTTTCATCCCAACAACACCATATTCTACTATTGCCAGTGAGTAAATCATTATTAATTACTCTTATTCCCATTTTCAGATTCTCCATAATCTTAGTTTCCAACACATATCTTGTTTTTGCGTCCAAAAAACCTACCAGCCCCACATTATTTCTCCTACAAAACTCCCCGGTTCTCCTTTTTTTAGTTCACCATTTAAGCCCCTCACATTCCAAAAGTTCATTGTTATGTTTCAGCATGTGTCAATTTAGTCAACAATATGCAACTTTTATCACCTATAACACATTGGGCACAAGCTGTTCTTCTCCATATATTCATTTATCAGGTTTTAACAAACTTTGAACTTATCCCAACTTTCACATTACTTCCATCTTAAGAATCTAAAACATCAACATATTGTCCCTTCTTAACAGTTTTAGAGTTCATTGAGCTACTTGCAATATCCTTCCTTACATTCTCCTCAGTTTTCTCCTTTTTAAACCCCACAGATTTTACTACAACAAACTTCTCTAAATTCACAGGAAACACCTCATTATGTTTTTAGGGACATAAATCTGTTTAACAACTTTTCAAGAAATCTTCTTACAGTCAGACTTAACAGGACAATACATATCACAATTTCTACAAAAATCTGGCTTCCATTCAAATTCAATCAACTGTTGACATATAACCTTCTTTTCATTTAAATAAGGTATTTTATCTAGAACTGCGTCTTTAATATCCATTTCGATTTGTATTCTAGCAAACCCCAACATGTCCACTTCACTAGTAACTCTATCTATTTTCAGTGGTTTACCAAGATGACTAACCAACCTACTTAGCAATTCAGGACACCAGTATTTAACAGGGAACTGCACCCAAACTGGCACTTAAAAATTTTCAAGAAAATCAATATCAAATTCCCATTTCTTGATTACAACCAGTTTATTATCCATTATGACAAATCCCTTTTTAATGATCCTCTCCACAGTTTCACTAGATTCCAGTTTAACCATGAAAATACCCGGTTCCACATACCAAACTTTCTTAATCCCAAATGATCTCCAAATTCTCCTTATAAACTCATCAATCACAGTAAATGAAGGTTTACTGCCCAAAATTTTACAGATTAAAACATCATCCCATTTTTTTCAGATTTTCATTGACCAGTTCTTCATCCATAACACCCATTTCTATACCATCAATAATCAAGGGGGAATAATGCTTCAATTTGTCTAAATTAAAAAAGTTTGTTCCAAGGCTTACTTGATTTAGAAGCTTTGTGTTCCACCTGCAAACTCCATGTCAATTTTTTGTGGACTTTCGAGACCTCCTCCATCTTTTGAGATTCAATTTCAGCAACCTCTGGTGTGAAGATTTGTTAACCCTTGTCCACAACTTCAACTTGATTTTCTACAACTGTCAACACTCATCTGCTCGATTTCAATCTCCTCTTAACCAACCACAATTTCCTCCACCGGATCCAATTTTAGTGACTTTTTGACACTCTCATCCCAATTTTAGTGACTTTTTGACACTCTCATCCCAACCACAATTTCCTCCACCGGATCCAATTTTAGCTGCGTGGGGAGTAGCTAAACCCTTTTTCCGAGTTGATCTTCTTTTCCCACCTGATCATCCCATGGATAATCTTTGCACCAGATCAGATTGAAGAAAAGATGAAACCTAGAAAAACATATAGTAAAAGTGTAGCAGACGTATGAACATGCCACCTTTCTTAAACCATTAGTGTAAATGTCACAATATATAAATATATGATATAAAAAAATATTTTTAAAAATTTTAAATTTTGTATGTAATTTAAGAAATGCAATGTATAGGGTAAGAAATAAGTGGCATGTCCATAACCTTATGGACAGGCCGCCTGTCAGGAGACCCACTCATGTCACATTATTGAGAAGGGTGAGAATTCCGTCAAAGCAAAAAAAAGATAAATTTTATTATATGATAAAAAAATTTACCGCTAGCGATTAAACTAATTATTTTTTAAATTTCAATTTGATAACTTTTAGGGTTAGATTATAATTTTTTTTTAAAGAAAATTATAAAGATTATAGATGTTTTTTTCAATAAATGGAACAAAAATCAAGCACCCCTTTAATTATATTAATTATAAAATAATTTTGTCAAACGATTGAACAATCTAAAACAAGACGTAATGAAAATAAGTAAAATTGAAAAACATGTAGACCGGAGTGGGAATTAACAAAATTGACAAATCCCTCCCCATTTCACTTTTATTTAATATTTAAAATAATCTTATTCTCAGTACCCGCATAGTTACAGAAATAGAAATTGATATGAATCTCCTTACGAATATCCTGTTTGCATAATGATTAGAAGTACTTGTCAACAGCTGGATTGAAGCACCTTCTTTTTGGAAAGAAGACACTCTCGAATTTCGATGATGAACACAACTGGAACTTTAGTGACACAAGGCCAAGCCACAGTCTAAGCACCACTTGCACGTTTAACACAGAGAACACATGTTTTAAGCACCTAATCAAAAAACAAAATCTAACGGTATGAAACCTTGAACAAGCAATGGGTTAACTCTGAAATTTGATTATATTTTATTGATAAAAAGTGTAGAATAAATGAAGACCAACACTCTATTTATAGAGGATAAATGGGCGGTCACGAAGGAGTTAGAATCCAACATGGAGTGTTTCTTATCCTAGTTGTATTTTATCATGGAAGTTTAAGAAGTTAAAACTATATCAATATAGAAGTCTAAATTCGCCAAAGATAAGTTAGAACAAATGTTATATGATCTAATCTAATCAAAACTAGGTGATATTATCTTATCTAATTAGAGCTAGATTATCTTATTTAATCTAATCATAATAGAATCAATATTCTAGAACTTATTGAAAGTCATGAATTCATCACCAAATGAGCCAACATGGTCGTGATTATCATGACCCAAAATGGAAGAAAAACTAAGTTAAAAAAGAGGTAAACTATTGTTGAACTAGCCCACTAAATGAAGGTCCAACCAGTCCTTTTAAGACACTCCATTTCTGTTGATCTTCATGACTTAAATCCTTAGAAATAAGAGTGATATTAATACAACACACTCCTTGTGATATTTGAATCTTCATTATGAATTTGCTTCACAAATGCATTCAAAGCAGTATCTCTAAATTTCTTGAACTAGTCATAGGACCTGCCAAATCACTTAGAGGATCTCGAACATGACATTTGAATGTTTGATCAAGGCGTGACATAATTTCATCCTTGGATTTATCTTCATTTTGAACATCTGAGGTTCCAATACTCGTATCTGATATATTTAGCAAATGGTAGATTTAAGCTACAAATTATCTTAAGCACGCATAGCTACAATACAAGGCATATACATATAGGATGGATAAGAATATAGCTAATATCAGTAATTATCTTAAGCACGCATAGCTACAATACAAGGCATATGCATAAAGGATGGATAAGAATATAGCTCCTATCAGGCTTATCAGCTCAAATATGCTGGATTAATCTTTAGGGCCTTTTACTTTGATTTTGTGTTTTTATCTTTTAATTCTTAGATTCCAAAAAGTATTAAAATGCTTTAAAGGGATGATGTACGGGAAAATATAAATCTGCTCAACTTTTTCTCCTTACCTTTGAACTCCAATTTTAACTTGGTGAAAGGATTTTATTTATAATGAAATACATTTTTATTGAGAGCGTCGAATGTTATGTTTTTACTGAGTCCAAATTGTTGTGATATTTACTCAATCGATGTTGTTGGCAATATTTACTCAATCGATGCTGTTGGCAATATTTACTCAATCGATGTTGTTGGCAATATTTACTCAGTCCAAGTGGAGCTACTTCCACGTTCTAGATTTTGTGGACTGGTTGTTGTGTTAAGTGCCTATAAACACTAGTAGAGAAAGCCCTATTAAAGACACCGTTAAATGGAAGTTCCATTAGAACCTCCTTTAATTGAGGCCAGAAATGATTTCCGAGTTTGAAAATGGCTTTTAGGTCTCTTTTTTATTTTAAAGCCAGTTCAAAATTAATTAAAGGCGATTCTGCCTTTAATTGTGATCAATTAAAGGCAGTATCGTCTTTAGAACCGCCTTTAATTTTGGTCCGGAAGTATTTATGAGTTCGATACTGGCTTTCCCATGTCAGCTATTAAATTTATAGGCGGTTCAAATTGTAGAACCGGCTTCAATGGGATGCTTTTGGCCCACTAGAAGAAAAAACACTTAGAAAATTTTGAAGCCCAAATCCCTCTTTCTCCCTAGAAACCCTAAGTCACCCCCTCTCCCTCCACCAGCCTCTCACTCTGCCACCCCTCACTCCGGCTGCACCCTCCACCAGCCCCTCACAATGCCACCCTAACTCCACCGTCGCCATTCCCACCAGCAAACCCTCACCCCTCACATCGACACCCCCACTCCGTCGCCGCCACCACCATCTCCTACCTCCATCGCCGCCAGCATCTCCTTTGTCCAATCTCACACCTCTACCGCACCGGGAAGCTCCACCGTGGAAAGATTGATCGACACCATCGTTGAAAAGATAGATCGACACCGGTGGGAAGAGATTGATTGATACCTAGATCAACACTTCCGTGATGAAATCAATCGATTCTTCTGTGAAGAGATCCATCGACACTGCCAAAAGCTCGTTGGAGATTGATCGACACTGCTATTTGCTTCCATCATTCACCGTGAAGGCTCATTGGAGACTGCTTCCATTGCATCACAGTCTAAGGCCTTTGCCAAAGATGGAACGATAGCCACACCAACGCCGAAGGAAGCCGCATGTCATTGTTGTTCTTTTTGCTTTGTATTGGGGTAGGAACTGAATTCTGTTATGGGTTTGTATTGCTATTCTTGTTCTTTTTGTTGTTCTTGTTCTTGTTTCTGTACATGATTCATATCGATTTGCGTTTTGCTTCCGGAAATCGATTGGTTTCTAGCAGCTATTTTTTGGGAGGTCAGAATTGGTTTTTGAGTTGGGAAACTGTTTCTGACCCTATTAAAGGCGGTTCCTTAAACCGCCTTATTTTCTTATTGATTAAAGGCAAAACCATTAAAGGCACTTAGAAAGTGCCTTTAATTTTCCAATATAACTGCCTTTAATAGGCACCTCCTACACTAGTGAAAAGGCCAATTGGGAAGCAGTTCGAAATACACAGCTGCAGAGCTTCTACTACTCATCTCTACTGCTTTCAAAACTTTCTACTTCTGAGCATTATATTATCAAGTTCCTACTCTGCTGCTTGATTGCATGAGTAAATGGAGATCTTGTGGTACCTTGGGGGAATGAACAACTCTGTTGAACCTTGCACTACGGGTTTGGAGAATTTTGTTTCAAAGGAAGTGAATTATCACGACCACAACTCTGATATCAAACAAAATATCATTCTTTCTAAATTCCATTTTAAAACTATTTTTTGTATTGTCTATTTTGAAAAAAAAAAAATTTCCCTAAGAACAGTGACCATACATTCTTTTCGTTAATTGCTACTAAATGTTTGCCAAAAATTCTGAAACAAATTCTTTCTAGTCCGAAAAAAATGTCAAAAAATATTTCTGAGTGAGCTTTCGAAACTATCACCTTTAGATGGTGTTAACTATAAATGCTTGTCTCGAAGGGCTATTATTTTTCTTGAACAACTGAAAGTGGATTATGTTTTATTTACTGATCCTTCTAAAGTTACTACCACTCCATCCACCTATGAAACTCCAGAAACACCCTCTCCAATTCCTCTAAAGGAATAACTGGAGCTGAATCTCAAGTATGAGAAAGACAACAAAAGCATCTTCTTAACAATGCGACGAATCTCATTTTTGACTTGGTTATCACCAACAAATCTGCTAAGTCAATAAGGGAGATGTTGGAGAAGAAATATAGTGTTGATGATACAGGGAGGAGAAAAGTATGATGTTGGGATATGGATCACGTTCCAAGTGGTGGACAACAAGCCCACTATGGACAAGGTAGATGAGTACAAGAATTTGATAGCTGGAGTACTCGCAGAAGGCATGGATATGAGCAACATATTTCAGGCCAAGTACTCACTGAGATGCTTCCAGATTCTTGTTTTGATTATTGCAACCATCTCAAGCACAAAAAAAGGGATATGAATCTGACGGAGATAGTTAGCCACATGAAGATTTAGGAAGCCAATCGTCTGAAAGATAAGGGAATCTCTTCTTTTTTTATTTGGTTAAAGCTAATCTTGTATAATCTGAGAACACTAATAGTTCTTAGTCCACTGCTACCTTTAAGAAGGGAACCAACCAAATCAAAAAAGACTACAATAGCAATGGTCTCTAATGTGGTCTCTACCATTGCTACTGTGATCTTCGAACTCAACTTGGTTGAACAAGACAGATTGGATCGTTGACATTGGTGGTTCTAAACACTTTTGCATTAACAAAAATATGTTTGCAACTTTTGAGGAAGTCGTTGATGGTGAACAAGTCTATATGGGAAATTAAAGTTGTGCCTTAGTTATTGGAAAAGGGAAAGTTTTTCTCAAACTAACTATGGGAAAGAATTTATCCCTTTCAAATGTTCTCTATGTTCCTTCTTAGTGTAGAAACTTAATATTTTCTAGTGTGCTCAACAAGGTTGGTCTCAAATTGGTATATGAAGATGGCAAACTAGTTGTCACTCAAAATGGCCAATTTTTGGGAAAGGAATACATGTCTAGAAGGCTATTTGTTGTGAAAACCACTGCTATGAATGAAGTATCTACTTTCGCTTATGTTGTTGGATATTTTTATATTTGGCATGCACGTTTAGGATATGTTAGTACAAATTCACTTAAAGGAATGCAACAAATGAACTTGCTACTTAGCTTGCTGAAAATCAAATGGAAAAATGCCAAACTTGTGTAGAAGCTAAAATTGCTAAAAAAAACCATCTAAACAAGTAACTCACCGAGTAGCTGAAATTTGGAGCTAGTTCATACAGACTCAACAGATTTTAGAATATTTGAAAGGAAAGGTGGAAAGCGGTACCACATAACTCTTGTAGGTGATTTTTTTAAGGTATACTAAAATTTACCTTTCAAGAACTAAAGATGAAGCAGGAAAAAAGTTCCTAATCTACAAAGCTGAGGTAGAAAACCAACTAGGTCGCAAAACAAAATGACTCGGGTCGGATAGAGAAGGAGAATATAGTACAAACTTTAGAAAAGAATTTTGTAGAATAATGGTATAATTCATGAATTTATGACACCTTACACTCTCCAACAAAAGGGAAAGCGAAAGGAAAAATAGAACTTTAAAAGATATGACGATGCAAAGTTTTTAAGTTCTAGACTACCTAATGAAATGTGGGGGGAAGCTTTCCCATTATCTAATAAAATTCTAAATAAAGTGCCTCATAAAAAAAGAGAGAAAACACCCTATAAACTACGAAAAATGTATACCCCTAATCTAAAATACTTAAAAGTGTAGGGGTATCTGGCAAAAGTAGTTTTACCTACTTTCAAACGTGATACAATTGGTCCTAAAACCGTGGATGCCATATTCGTGAGATATGATCACAACTCGATTTTGCATCATTCTCTGTTCTCTCCCCTTCCCCAAGATTTCTATCATCGATAATTGTAACTTTCAACTGGAACCCCCACCGATTACTCCACCAGAACCCACACCGATTACTCCACCGAACCACGCACCAGTTGGCTCACCCCTTCTATCACCTCAATGGCTGATCCGCCCCCTATAGGTGGAACAAAAAGCTTTGTAGCTGCCCTAAACACTGAATTACCCCCTCTGTCTGCAACTTTACCCAACAATCCTAACCTAATCCCCAAAAAAAATTCAAGGGAGATATAGTCTACCTGTATTTAGATGAAGATATCCAAACCCTAGCCTCGAACTACACAAATGCCTTAGTCAGAAAATTCATCAAAGTCCATCCCACAATGGATCAACTCGACCAATATTTCAAGACAACTGGCTTCGTCGGAAAACACCAAATGGGCTCCATAGATTTCAAACATGTTTTGATCAGATTTGAAGATGTTCAGGATTTCCAGAGATGTTAGATTAAAGGCCTATGTACCTTCCAAGGTTCGTTGATGAAGGTCTTACGATAGAAGCTAGATTTCTCCCCAAACTCAGAAACATCAATAATGCTAATCTGGGTAACAATTTGAAACGCTCCGCTATATTATTATAACCTCTCTTTGATTCAGGCTATTAGGAATGCTCTAGGAGTCTTTATTAAAATGGATGCAGCTACCCTAGCTTTAACTAGACCATCTGCCATCAAAATTTGTGTGGAGATTGATCTACTGAAACCTCTAAAGCATCCATTAGGCTAGGTTCTTTAGGAAATAACAAGAGATATGATGTTGATTAGAAAGATCTCCCTGCTTATTGTACAGCCTACTCCAAAATAGAACATTCCCCTAGCCAATGCATAACTTTTAACTCCCCAAAATGGAATCCTACGGGAAACAAATTCACAGAACCTCCAACTAGGATCACTGGAACAAGTCCTGAAAGAAATGCACAAAAACCATCTCAGGCTAACACTATGCTTCTCCATCAAGTTGCTATCACCAACCCCTACACCAACCCCAGTAACTATAAGCTCATAGAGGACAACCTTAACACTGATCCCATTATTTCTTCCACTGAAAAATTGGCCATGTTCTCTAAGGATCATTCAGTACCTATGGAGAAGGATTCCACCCCAAGCTCTAAACAATATGCAAAAGATGACTTGCATATCATAGTAGGTAAAAATGATCAGGATGATTACTGTCATGTTAATGCTAATGCCCCTACTTCCACTGTTAGATAGGTAAACAATAGATTCAGTGTGCTTGTCAATTTAGATGAAGATACTCAAAATATGGATAAGGAGGACATACAAGGAGACTAATTTTCAGTAACTGATCAGGAGAACAGTCCAGAACATCAACAATCCCTTTCTCCTTTCAATCTGCAGGTAAGTGCATCACATGTTCTAAGTGACACTCTCACACCAGATCTCACTCTTAAGGCTAGAACTGAAAAATTGAAAAGCAAAAATGGGTTATCTTTCACAAATAAATATGATGGTGTTAAGATCATCTTTAAAAAGCTCTAAAACTTATTTAGATGTATAATACACCCAATGGACTTAGATATCTTGTTTGGAAACTTAGAGGATTGGGCACATCTATGATAAGATTGGAACATTTGATTAAAAGATACCATTTCAGTCTGATATGCCCGATTGAACCATTGCATAGTAATCTGCAATGTGTTGCTTACATGAAGGAACTGAGATTTACAAATTATATGCACTCTGATAATGCAAAAATCTTGATTATGTGGCATGACTGTGTGCAGGTTGCTTTAAAAGTAAATCATGAACAATTCATGTATATTAGCATAGCTAATATCCGTGGAAGCTATTTTCATATATGGTCTTACTAATAAGATAGGAATGAGAGATATGTGGAGTAACATTCAAAACCTCAATACTGATGATGTCATGTTGATAGGTGATTTCAACACTATTGCCTCAGTTAATGAGTATAAGGGACCAACTACCCCAAACTTTGAAAGCATAAGAAACTTAAATAATTTCATTCACTCTAACATGCTTCAGGAAATTAACATTGTGGGTAATTTATTTACATGGTCTAATTTAAGACTTAGAAAACCTACTGTATAGAGACTGGATAGAGGCTTAGCTTCTTTAACTTGGCACCAAAATTTCCCGGCTCATCATTCCAGGTCCTAAACAAACAGTCCTCTGACCATAGCCCTCTCTACCTGCAACTAGGATTACCAGTTCAACTAGGTCCTAGCTATTTTAGATTCATTAATGCTCGGTTCACTAGGATAGATTTCATAGACATTATCAAGAATGATTGGATCGTACCCATTGAACAACTAGGGATGCTTGGTTTTTTCTTAAAGCTTAATAGGCTAACGAAAAAAACTGAAACAATGGAATAAGGATATCTTTTGCAATGTTGATAACAATGTTGAAAAAGATGAGGAATATTTGAGGTTAGCTGAACTAATTATTATCAGAACCTGTCAGAACCTAACCTGATTATCATGAATAAGGCAAGGGCGAATCTAATTAGGTCATTAAAGAGCAGAAAAGATTCTGGAAACAAAAGGCAAAGATTACTTGGTTAAGAGAGGGTGATGATAACACATCCTATTTTCATAACACTGCTAGAGAAAAAAGGGAAAGGATTCAAATCTGTAAAATAAAATATTCACAGGATACATGGCTTACATATCCTAAAAAGATAGATGAAGAAGCTATCTCATTTTATAAAGATTTGCTTACTGAGCCATATAACCCCACTGCTGGTCACTATTACTCAGATTCCTTGAAGCACATCCCTAATCTAATCACAGAAGAGGATAATCAAATGCTAACAAGGGAAATCACTATGACTGAACTTAAAGAGGTGGTTTTTAGCCTTAATAAGAACAGCAGTCCTGGCACTGATGGCTTTACTGCAAAGTTCTTTATTAAGGCATGGGATATAATCTCATGGGATCTTTTGCAGCAAAAGATTTCATGTCTGATTCTACTATCCCAAAAGGTATTGCTAGCTCTTGGATAGAAATAATAACTAAAAAACCCACTTCATCAACTTTTAATGATTTCAGGCCAATAAGCTTATCTAATGTTACAAATAAGATTTTTTCAAAAATCTTAGTCAACGGGATAAAGCCTCTAATGGAAAAATGCATCTCTCCTAACCAAACTGCTTTCATGAAGGGAAGAGACATCTCTGACAATGTCATATGCCTTCAAGAAATGATTAGATTCCTAGATAGAAAGAAGAGAACTCCTAACTGTATACTGAAACTTGACTTCAGGAAAGCATTTGATAGAATTAATTGGTCCTTAATGAATTATGTTTTGTTACAATTTGGTTTTCATGGAAAGATAGTTTTCACCATTATGAAGAACATATCACAAGCTTTCTTGTCTATTCTAATCAATGGAAAACCTACTAGTTTTTTCAAGGCTTCAAGGGGCATAAAAAAAGGTGACCCTCTATCCCCTTTCCTCTTTCATTTTTTCTCTAAAGTTTTCACAAGATTCCTATCTTTTGTTTTTCAAACAAATAAACTGCAGTATTACCAATTGCCACCTCATGCTATCCCAATCTCTCATCTTTCTTATGTTGATGATACTGTGATTTTCATCTAAGCTTCAAAGTTTAATATAACTAGAATTAAGGCCTTTCTTGAAGTTTTTGAAGCCACAACTGGACAAAAGATTAACTATGACAAAGCAGATTTCTTTTTAAGAAAGCATGCAAATGACCAGAAATTTAGACAGGTTAAAGCCATCCTGATAATGAAAGTTGGATCCTTTCCTTTTACATACTTAGGTTGTCCAATATATAAAGGCAGGGTAAAAACATCTACTTTCAGCCTATACTTGAAAAAATGGAAAATAATCTTCTGAATTGGAAGAACAAGATGCTATCAGTAAGTGGAAAAATTCTACTGATTAAAGCTTGTCTATATGCCATACCTAATCATATTTGGACAATTTCAAAAACTACTAAGCAGATAATAAAAAAATAGAAAATAAAATGGCTAACTTCTCCTGGGGAGAGCATGATGATAAACAGTAGAAAATATGAAAAAATGGTCTAACCTTTGCACTGATACTTCACAAAATGGTTTAGGTTGTAGATCTATACAATTCATTGTAGATGCATGCTCCTTAAAAATCTCATGGAAATTTTGGATAGGTTTGGCACCATGGTCAAAATTTATTCGGTCTTCAAAGGACTCTCGTAGGACATCATAGAACTGGAAGAGAATTTGCTCAGTCAATCTTTTGGCTGAACAAAATACAAGAGTTATACAGGGAAAGGGGAGTGTCTTTTCTGGTATTCTAAATGGACAGACATAGGTCCATTAATTGACCAAATGGATCCTAATCTAGTACCTATACCCCTAAACTCCTCAGGGGCAATGTTCATACAGGAAAAAAATAATTTTTATGCCACTGATTAGTAATTTCTTAGATGCTAATACTGAACATTTTTTATAGGATAGTGCAATCACAGAGAACAGATTAGATATACTAAAATTGAAGCCAGATGCAAAGGGCAATTTCACCTTCAAACTGCATATAAGCTTCAAATATCACAATCAGGTATCTCTACTCGAAATATTCTCCCCCCTAAAAATCATCTGGGGAAGGAGAATTCCTCTGAAAGTTTCAGTGTTCATGTGGAAAATGTTGAATAATTTTTTACCTTTTCATGACACACTGCAACATATAAGTATTAACCTGGCTTCAAAATTCCCCCTTGTGTCAACATGCTGACTCAGCTGATCATTTCTTTAACTCATGCCATCTTTCAAAAATAATTTAGGATTCAATGCACATAGCTCTTGGATTTAGGGTCATTATTTTTTACTTTTTTTTCAGAGATTGGTTTTCTATTGGTCTTTCCAAGGATTTTCTAAAGTTCAAAGAATCACAACTATTCTGCTGCCAATTTTTGCCTGTTGGTTTCTTTGGAGAGCCAGGAATAGGGTACTATATGATGAAAGTGTTTTTAATGCTGAACATATAGCTAAGGAAATTAAAAAGGAATTCCATGAATCTTTCATAGCAAAGCCAAATATTCACATCTAGCCGTACAGATAAACACCTTACACACTCAGGTATCCTACATGTACTGTGAAATCCACCTAAACCTATCATAACTAAAGTGATGTGGATGAAACCCATTGCTGGATACAAAAAAATTAATGTGGATGCATCTTGGAATAAGATCAACAAACAAGCTGGTATAGGTTTAATTACCAGGGATACAAGTGGAACTATGATCATAGCTGAAACTCATTTTTTACTGAACATCATTTCACCCTCTACATGCTGAGATATATGCTATAATAAAGGGGTTGGAGTTGTGTGTTCAATTTCAGAATGTTGTTATTGTTGAATCTGATTGCTCTTTAGTTGTCCAAATGATAAATGATCCATATACTGATACTTGGCATTTATTTGAGCTAGCTTTCTAAGCAATCAACCTAAAAGGCCCTGCCTTGCTCATTCATTATGTAAGAGAAACTAATAGGGTAGCTGATAGCTTAGCAAAATTGGCTACATGGGATATCTCTATGACCAACTGGAATTTCAATGATCTGCCACAAAAAAATAAGAGGAATGATCAACCTGGATAAAAAAACAAGTGGCTGATTTTAGATATAATGATAGGCTTAAAAGAATTTGATACTGCTGGATGTTGTGATTTGCTCTTTGCAGGTGCTGAAGATGCTCTCCCTGGACAAAACCAAAACAAAGCAGATGAGATGATGGATGTTTTATCCTCGAACAAGTCAACGAGGAAGGTGTTAAGAGGCAAGAAAGAGATTAGATCAACTTTGCATGGAGGCCCTTAAGCATCGGGCACCACAGTTCTAATTCATAGCAGACATGTTTCATTTTGCTCAATGATGAGCACATAGCAGCACAAGATGGAGCAGAGTCCTTATGCACGTCTATTTTTTGGGCTGACAAATGCAGAGATTGCCCCCATTAAACAATCTGTTTATAGGGGTAATCTATATTTTACTATCTTTTATTTTGCTCTATTACCATCGAATGAAAAACGGCCAGCAGGAAGTTAACACGGGGGTGGGATCTTTCTTGACTGGAATTTTTCATTCACATGGTATAGAAGGCTTTACTCTAACTACAACTCTATTAGGGATCTTGTATATTACTCTGGATATTTTTCTACTTAGGATTTGGAGTGCCCATTAATCTCCCCCATCTCCTATGGAGATGTGTTTCCATTTTAAAAAATTTTATTCGTGAGATACCTGCTTATAGATCTATACAATTACATGATAAATCAACGTGTGAATATAGAGATGATTAATTTTTTGAAAGCATATTTTCTTTAAAGAATATGAATGATATCTCTCCCAAAAGTGCTACCTGGTTCTATTAGTTCTTCTTCTATGCATAATACGGAGATGGTAGTAATGAAAAAGTAAGAGACAGAGAAAATTAATCAACTTTGGACCTAGTTTTGTTACTGAACTCAAAAATGTAGATGAATTTAATGAGTCAGTAAGTTTTCTTCACCTACTTAAGAAGATTATAACACTTATGAAGAGGCTATGAAATCTACAGATGCTATCTTTTGGAAAGGAGTAATTAGCAGCAAACATGAGTCCATAACAAGTAATCATACACGAGACTTGGTAGATTTTCCTAAAGGATCCAAAGCTATAGGTTGTAAATGGATATTTAAAAGAAAACTAAGAATTAATGGTTTGGTGGAACGATTTAAGGCAAGACTTGTAATCAAAGATTTTACCCAAAAATTTGATGTAGACTTCTTTTATACTTACTCACCTATAACAATTATAGCCACAATTCGCGCACTTTTTGCTCTAGCCTCTATTTATAAAGAAAACTAGTACATTAAATGGATATTAAGATTTCTTTCTTAAATGGTGATCTAGAAGAAGAAATATATATATTACAACCCCCTGGGTACACCATAGCAGACTAAGAGCATAAGGGTGGAAGCCATTATATGGTTTAAAACAAGCACAAAAACAATAGTATGATAAGTTTCATAAAACAATTCTTAGTTTTGGTTTTATTGTGAATGGATCTAATGCATGTGTATATTCAAAATTATTAGATTCTAAATGTGTGATTATTTGTCTCTTTGTATATGACATGCTATTATTTGGAACACACATCAATGCCATTATTGAAAGTAAAAGATTCTTGTCCTCTAAATTTGAAATGAAGGATTTAGAGGAGGTTGATGTAATTTTAGGGGTAAAAGTTAATAAGAAAGATAATGGTTTCATTCTATCCCCATCTTACTATGTTGAAGAGGTGCTAAGAAAATTTAATAATTTTGATGTAGTGCTAGTTAGAAATCCTTATGACTCTACTATTCACTTAAAGAAAAAATAAAGGAAGAAGTGTGTCTCAAGGGAAGCATGCTAAAATTATTGGTAGTTTAAAGTTTCCAATGAGCTAAAATCAACATGATAGCCTATTAGTAAGTAAACTTAGTAGGCACACTCACAATCCTAGTGAAGAACATGGCATTGCCCTTAAACGCTTACTAAAATACCTAAAAGGAACAATGGACTTATGACTACATCTTGTAGGATATTCAGCTGTTTTAGAAGGGTATTGTGATGCGAACTGGGTAACTGACAATGAAGTAAGCTCCACTAGCGGTTATGTTTTTAACTTAGGAGGAGTTGCTTTCTCGTGGAAGTCTTGTACATAGAATTTTATAGCTTGGGCTACTATGAAGTCTGAGTTATATTTCTAGACTTGGCCAGGCAATAAGTTAAGTGACTTAGGTCATTACTGGTTGATGTCTCACTGTGGGGAAAACCCACCCCACCTGTTTCACTTTTATGTGATTCTCAAGCAGCCTTAAGTGTTGTCCAAAATGAAGCTTACAATGGTAAGAAAAGGCATATACATATTAGGCATGAATACGTGAGAAATATGATCGAGACTTGAGTATTGGCTTTACAACTCGTAAGATCAGAAAGAAACTTAACCGATCCATTTACTAAGGGACTAAGTAGAAAGATAATCCTAAACTCGTCGAGGGGAATGAGGTTAAAACCCTGCTAGTTGAGGAATCCATGGTGGATATTCTCGTTGTTTTTCACAAACGCCTCAAAGTCAAATGAAACTATGAAAAGACTCACGAATGCACAGACCTACCATTCCTATGACATGTGAGAATCCAAAGTAGGCTTGTTTTGAGACGAATATGCGGGATTCACTAAAAAATTGTGTGCGAATGAACGATGAGTCGTTTTAAATCTTTTCATAGCTCTGATTGGGTGGTCTGATGAGACTTGATGAAAAGACCTACTCGAGTGTAAACATTTGGCTTCTTTCATGAAAGACTCTTAAGGGTCGTCTTCCTACAACACTCATGAGTTTTTCCAAGGAAACTATGGGCATTGTAAGTTGTTGATTTTCGCAGAACTCGTTTCATTTAAGTGAGACACGTATTTTTAGAATGATATACCAATTTAGGAGTTTCAGACATGTTCACTCAGAAAATATATTCACTACACACTAGTTCAATCACAAGATATTGATGTTTAAGTGTCGAGATTTCACATGCTCTGAAAGTTACCTTTTTGCCCTTTTGCATTAGTGGGGGATTGTGTTTTTCCTTTAAAAAAACATTACTGGGGGATTGTTCTCAGTGAAAATGGCCTTTTCAACCCAAAAGTAATTTTAAAGAATAAAACTTGCCTTTCATTTTACTCTTTGTCCCACATAGGAAGTTTAGAATGAGGGATTCTAATTTATATAAGTAAATGTTTCACTATTTTGAGTGAGCAAGAAGCAGTAGACCTCTCACCCAAACCACTACCGTCGCTGACCGCATCGCCTGTCTAGACACTAGACGTGGCAAGGCAAGCACGAGCTCGAGATGGGCCTTACGACTATATTAATCTTTGGGATATATAAAATTATAATCATATATACTTGAATAAGTGAAAATATAACCCTGCGATAATTTAAACTACAAATTAACCCTAACTAATTAATGAATGTACAAATACAACTCTAAGACACCATTTATGGCGTTGACTGCATATAAAATGACCAAAATACCCACTGACCTAAAACCTAAAAGTATTAGGACAATTTTACACTCCACCACCCCACACCCATTCCCGGCCACAACCACCACCACCACCCCTCGTCCCGCTCACTGCCATCTCACCCCACCAGTCACCTCATCCTACACAGGGCCGTCTAATAGCACGTGCAAGGTGAGCAACCGAATATGGCCTCCAAAGAATTGAGGGCCCAATTTTTAAAGCCTTTTAATAGAGTTGCATTTAATAAATAAAATTTTAATTTAAATTATAAATATATAATGCCTCTTTTCTTTCCTTTCCCAAACCGATTGATATTACCCAACACATTTATACAATTTTTGCAAACTCTACTAAAAGATGGTACATTTTGAAAGAAAACTTTAAAAACTTCACATTTAAATTATTATCATCCACACGTTTTGGGAGATTCATTTTGATAGTGTTACGATTTCAAATTGTTGAAGTTCAATTTTTTTTTACTAAAAGTAAGTGATGATGATAATGATTCTAAAATAAGAAGTGAAGCTAAATCCTTGGCGTTTAATGAGCTTGGTGATTTTGAGTTTCTTATGGGAATAATTATTTGGTATTGATATATTGTATTTAGTTAATGTGGTTAGTAAACATTTGCAATCAAAAAATATGGTTATCGATGATGCTACTATTAAAATTAAGGGATTGATTTCATGTTTTCAGACACATAGAGAAAATTGTAATTTATTTCGATATTGTTTCTTATTTTGAGAAATATTGATTTCTTATGCTGATGCTAATGAATACAACTAAAAAAATTGCAATTAGTTTAGATGTTGCTCCCATATTTTCTAAGAGACATGAAATTAGAAGAAAAAGACATTTGGATGAGAATCTGGTTGATGCATCCCTTTTTGTTTCACAAACTTCGAAAGAATAATTCAGAATGAATTATTTCTTATATATTATTGATCAAGCAATAGCTTCACTTACTTCTAGATTTGAGAAATATCAACAATATGATAATGTGTTTGGTTTCTTATTTACTTATGATAAGTTACACTCTATAGATGATGTTCAGATAGAGTCTTGTTGTAATAATATTGAAATATCTTTAAAAAATGGAACAATATGATATTCATGGTAATTGATTGTTTATGGAGCTTAAACTATTCAGAGAATTATTGCCCAATGAAAAAATGGGAACTGTTGTTTAAAACGTATGGAATAATTTCCTAATTCTCTAATTACATACTCCCCCTGTCCCACTAATAACCTCCTACTTTCCTTTTTGGTCCGTCTCACTAACAACTTCCTATTTCTAAAATTTCTACAGTTAGCCATGTGGTCATAACTCTTCCTTTCATTTGATCTATGTGGGCCCATTGTCATCACCCACTAAAAATATGCCATATAGACCTGTCTTAAAATTTGTGCAAAAAATAATTCAGAACTTATTAGTGGGACGGATGGAATATAGAATTTTGTTAACTATTCCTGTGATTGTTACTTTTGTAGAGAATAGTTTTTCAAAATTGAAATTCTAAAGTCTTATTTGTGCTCGACTATGTTACAAGAAAGACTAAATGAACTAGCATTTATAGCAATCAAGAATGATTTGAGGAGAAAATAAATTATGAATAATTAATCGATGATTTTGCTTCGAGAAAAGCTACTCCATCCGTCCCATCATATTCTATACAGAATATTTTCATGGTCTCCAATAAACATGTTTAACTGTAAATATGTGCAGCTTCGAACAATAATAGCACACAAAAAAATGATATTTAGAAACTACGTGTTACAACGAATTTAACCATATCTCATACGATAAAATTATTGTTCATATACCTATTCAAATATTGTCAAAGTTTGACATCTTTGACCAAAAAAATATTCTGTGCAGAATAGTTGGAAAGAGGGAGTTGGAAGATAGCACTTTTCAAATAAATTTTCACTAGTATATTTAAAACTACATTGTACTTGAATAAATGTTTGATATTTAATGAATAATATATATATATATATATATGTTATGACGAATTTAACCATATCTCATACAATACAATTATTGTTTATATATATATTTAAGTATGTGGTCAAAGTTTAACATTTTTGACTAAAAAAAGATTCTGTGCATGATGGACTAGGACGAAGAGAGTGTGTATATATATATATATATAATTGCTAAGTTGGAACAATGCGTCTTTCTAGTTGTTCGGGTATGTAAATAAATCGTGAATACGGTCCAAGTAATAAATGCCCAAGTTTCTTTTGGGTCCCAATTCCAATATGATCCCCACGCTTCGTTAGCCCACAATGCTCCCGAAAGAATACCTACGGTTAAAAGCAGAAACCCTAGACTAATAACCCGATAACTCCAACAATCTAATTGTTGAAGCAACTGATACCTGTAATAATTCTTAGTAGAAAAAAAGAATTATTTGACAAAAAATTAGCTCTTTCATTCATGTATTTGATTTCACCAATGAAAAAATATTCAGTTACTAATAACAAAGGATTACTTTGACAAAATATTATTCTGTTTTTTCTCAATGTAATAACTAGGAGTGCTATTGAAAATAAAGATCCGCATAAAAGAGACGCATAACCCACTATCATCATAGTTACGTGTATTATTAACCATTCAGATTGAAGAGCTGGTACTAACATTGAAGATTGTTCTATTTTAGTTAAAAGACCTGAAGTAACAAAGCCTTGGGTCAACAGAACACTTGAACCGGTTATTGTGCTTAAATAAAAAATTTTAAAAAATGGAACTATATGAATGAGGGAGAAACTCCACGAAAGAAAGATTAATGATTTTGATAAATCGCTTAGTGGAAAATGTCCCGAATATATCCAACGCGTAACTAATAATCTTGTTAGACAAAAAAAAATATA
This sequence comes from Rubia yunnanensis, assembly GCA_037428765.1. Classification (NCBI taxonomy): domain Eukaryota; kingdom Viridiplantae; phylum Streptophyta; class Magnoliopsida; order Gentianales; family Rubiaceae; genus Rubia; species Rubia yunnanensis. The sequence continues at coordinate 59,325,794 of CM075068.1, forward strand.
ACTATCATCCCCTTTTCGGATTAATCATATAATTGTTTGATATCATCTTCTTAAAAAAAAAACTTATTAGCCAAATTGTAATTCTGATTGAAACGATTGATAAGCATATATGAGTTAATATATGTTTTAAGGTTGCAAATATCATAAAAAATCTTAAATTAAAAAAAGAAAAGAAGAGTCTCTTAAATTGAAATTGGGAGTTGAATTTATTATACGATCTTTTTCTCCTTTTCAAAAGATGGCATGCCGCCACTCGGACTCGAACCGAGATACTCTAGCACTGCTTCCTAAGAGCAGCGTGTCTACCAATTTCACCATAGAGGCTTGTCCTGAACTTATAATAATCTATCATAAAAAAATCGTCGAGATTGAATAACTAAATGCAGCATACTATATATTGTTTCAGAAAAAATTTACATTACTGAATAAAAATCCATTCAAAGAATGAGTTGAGGGTTCGTTATTTTCATTTAGGGTTTTGTGGTTTTCGTGGATTTGATATTTTTATGCTTGAGCTCTTGGAACTAGAAAGGTCTACCTCCATCAAGAGATAGAATTCAAAAAATCTATTTTATTAAATTAATGATTTAATTAACGAACATAACTAAACTAGAAAATAGATAGAAAAAATAGACCCAAATTTTTATTGTTCTTTATAATAACTGTGTTAAATATGTCGATGGGGAAAAAGCCTCCCCGTCTTCAAACTGAGACAAAGAAAGGTAAATATTTTATCTTGTATTTATAAGTTTTTTACAAAAATAAGTATTCCTATTTTTTTTATTGAATAATCAAAAAAATTTATTTTTTTAAATAGAAAGAATGAGTTGAGTTACATTTGAGATTGATTAGCCCAATTAACTAGATAATGCATAATGAATTCTTATAAGTTTGTATAATTTTATAATATATATATATATATATATATATATATATATATATATAAGGTTGGAGGTTCATTTTTTGAATGGATTCTTTTTTTTCAACCTTATATTACTTAGTTGTTTGCTGTACAAAAAAAATTTAGAATTCCCGGTAAAAAGGGATTTACCTAACGAAAAAGCTTTTAACGCTTTCCAATATCCCCCATTTTTCCAAGTATTTTTACGAATTCTCTTTTTTGATGTTGAAGTATTTTTTTTGGAACTGCCATTTAATATTTAAAAAGGGGATTCCTTATTGTTATAGATGGATGTGAAAGACATTTATTGCTCAAAAAATATATGCTAAGTCTAGTTAGGAGAGATATGTGAAAATTGAATCAATAAAATATTTTAAAAAATTACTATTAGTAAATAGTAAAAAAAAAGAATATAGAGATGTTATTTTTTTCAGACTTTTTATTCCATCAAATAATTTTTTAAATATCTGCAAAATAGTTTGTTTTAATTGGTACCTTTAACTTGGATTATTTATTATTCAAATTCAAGTCCATATTTATCTATATCTATAGAATCTACTGTGTTATTGTTATAAAAATGAAGTTTAACCTCTCTAAAAATCTCTAAAAAATAATCCAAAACCGTTCGTTTGGATTTTCATCATTTTCTATTTTAGATAGGTGCAAAATAAATATCCTACAACAAGGTTTAAGATAAGATCCCTACTTTTGCTATTAAGCGGTCAAAGTTGTAGAAAGAGGATTTTTAGGTTTTTCAAGATTAGGAATTTCTAGCTTTCGTATCGTTTGACCAAATGTAACTCCGTGGTTTGAATATTTGAAGGATTTAGCAAAACCTTCGGGCATATAAAATTAATTATATTAAAATTACAATTAATTTAGTCTTAACTTGTAACTTAGTCCATACCTTGACTTTTATTAATTTCTTTGAAAGAGGCAAGATCTAGTGAATCGCAAACTATTAATTTAAAAAATTTAAAAAAATTTTATACAACATATATATCAATATGGGTGGATCATACCTTTGATTCCACTTTCCATTCCTCTATTAATAGGGATATGACTTCTTTTTCCAACGACAAGAAAAAAACCTTCGTCGTATGTGGTCCTTTCAGAGTGTTTTATTGTTAAGTATAGTCATGTTTTTTGCAATCAATCTATCTATTCAAGAAATAAATAGAAATTCTATCTATCAATATGTCTGAACTTGGGTTTATTAATAATTTTTCTTTAGAATTTGACTATTTGATTGACCCACTTACTTCAATTATGTCAATATTAATTACCACTGTTGGAATTATGGTTCTTATTTATAGTGATAATTATATGGCTCGTGATCAAGGGTATATGAGATTTTTGCTTATATGAGTTACTACTTCCATGTTGGGATTAGTTACTAGTTCTAATTTGATACAAATTTATATTTTTTGGGAATTGGTTGGAGTATGTTCCTATCTATTAATAGGATTTTGGTTTACACGACCTCTTCCAGCAAATGCTTGCCAAAAATCTTTTGTAACTAATCGTATAGGGGATTGTGGTTTATTATTAGGAATTTTGGGTTTTTTTTGGATAACGGGTAGTTTCGAATTTCGGGATTTATTCGAAATGTGCAATAACTTGATTATGGATAATGAAGTCGATTTTTTATTTGTTACTTTGTGTTCTGGTCTATTATTTGCCGGTGTTGTTGCTAAATCGGCACAATTTCCCATTCATGTATGGTTACCTAATGCTATGGAGGGACCCACTCCTATTTCCGCTCTTATACATGCCGCTATGGTAGCAACAGGAATTTTTCTTGTAGCCCGTCTTCTTCCTCTTTTTATAGTTATACCTTACATAATGAATTTTATCTCGTTAGTAGGAATAATAACTGTATTATTAGGAGCTACTTTAGCTCTTGCTCAAAAAGACATTAGGAGAGGTTTAGCTTATTCCACAATGTCTCAATTGGGTTATATGATGCTAGCTCTAGGTATGGGGTCTTATCGAAGTGCTTTATTTCATTTGATTACTTATGCCTATTCCAAAGCCTTATTATTTTTAGGATCGGGATCCATTATTCACTCAATGGAAACGGTTGCTGGGTATTCTCCCCTGAAAAGTCAAAATATGGCCCTTATGGGAGGTTTAACAAAACATGTACCAATTACTAAAAGCATTTTTTTATAGGTACTCTTTCTATTTGTGGTATTCCACCATTAGCTTATTTTTTGTCCAAAGATGAAATTCTTACTCATAGTTGGTTATATTCAACTAGTTTCATAATAATAGCTTGGCTTACCGGGGGATTAACCGCATTTTATATGTTTCGTATCTATTTACTTACTTTTGAAGGGCATTTAGGTGTTCAGATTCAAAATTACATTGGTAAACAACGAATCCCCTTCTATTCAATATCTCTATGGCGTAAGGAAGTTTCTAAAAGAATTAACAAAAAAAGGTGTAAGTTTGTTCATAATAACTAATAAGCAACGTTCCTTTTTTTTTTGGAAGAACCTCTGTAATGTTTGAGACGGCCCTAACACCAGCCCACCACCACGACGACACCATTATGCCACCACCCGACAACCACCTCCCATTTTTTTCCTCTGACTGCGTCTGCTGCTCTCTGCAGTAGCTTTGACTTCTCTCCCATGTAGCCTCCTCCCAGGTTGTCCCTTCAATTTCCCCGTCTCAGGGCTGCAGTAGTTCGTCGCCGGTGCTCGTCGACTCCCTTCATTCCCCGACGACTTCTTCATCTATTTTGTCAACAATCTCTTTCAGATTTGGGCCTCTTCTTTTTATCAGTTGTTCTGCGGCCCATACCACTGTTCCACGGCGCCACAGACCGTCAAACCTCTATGTTTCATGACACGACATAGAGATGACTATTGCTATTACTAGTACGTTTCACGACAACACAGACACTCTACTCTATACACTCTGGAGTAATTGGCATTCGATGGTGATTTTGGAAGAAAATTCAGGCTTTGCCCAGAAGAGGAAATTTTGGGGATGAAATGCAGATTGGGTGGCGGGTATAAAATCAAGAATGGGAGAGAGAAGAAGAAAGAAGAAGAAGCATTCGTCAGGGTTAAGATTTAGAGGTGTGATAGTAAATTAATTTTATTTTGTTTTATTTATTTATTTGACGGGATAAAAATGATATTTCATTTAATTCTGGCTTAAATTTGTCAGAGTGGATATCTTTACACGTTCCCTTATTATTTAGGGTTATATTTGCACTTTCAATTATTAGAAGGTTATTTTGTACTTGTGTGAATTATATAGAATTGTATATACATTTTTCTCGATCATGGTAGTTTGAGAGTCCATCATTAGACTTCTCAGAGCATCTCCAATGCATAGAGTCTTCCCTATATATCAAGAACACATGGCAAATTTTTATTGGAACTTGCACACACCTTCGGTATGATGTAATATTTAAACTTTTGACTACAGGATTCTTTTAGAACTCTTCTCCAATCCAAACATCAAATGAATAAATTTTTTCCGACGTGTACACACACAAAGAGCAAAATTTGAGTCACCCGCCCAATTTTTGTGGTTGATTTGGCAAAGAGCGAGCGTCAATTTCACCTTCAGAGAAGAGAAGGTCACTTTGACAGGGTCGACGTAAATTTTATCCACGTAATACTGACTCTAGTATTTAACCCTTGGGTTGGAGAACAAATTTAGAGCTGTGGTCATTAAATCTTATGTGGCAATAGAAGTTTAAAAGAAAGAAGGTTACATTGGAGATGCTCTCAAATGATCAAACGTCGACTTGGTCTTATAATTAAACTATATCCCTACTTTTTCTCCTTACCTCTGGAACTCCAGTAATACTTGGTGAAGCGAGTTTAACTCTAATGATTTATTGAGTCCAAATTGTTGCAATATTTATTCAGTCCATGTTGTTACCATATTTACTTCTCTACTGCCTTCAAAACTTCTTACTTTTGAGTATTATATTATCAAGTTCCTCCTCCACTATTTGAGTGCACGAGCAAACAAAGATATTATTGTAAATTGGGGAACAAACGCCTCTGCTGAACCTTGCACTATGGGTTGAGCGAATTTCATTCCAAAACCAGTGATTATCATGCCCACATTTCCTGTTTCAAAAACAAAATCCTTTCTAAATGCCAATTTTGAAACTAAAAACTTATCTACATTGCCTATTTCGAAAACAAAAAAATTCACTAAGACTAGTCCCATACATTCTTTTCATTCATAGCTACTAAATTTTTACCTTACCTCCAGCATTCTATTTATGTCCTCCTTTGACCAATCATTTTTTCATAGCACAGTTGACTATCGATAACTTTTGTTGTATACAACAAAGGACATTATGTAAAATGTCTTTCGATTCTCCGTAACATGTAGTTTTTGAAAAATAAAAAATTTATAATCTATTATCGTGTGTAACAAAAGTTATCGATGGTCAAACATGCCTTGAAAAAATGTCAAAATAATGGGGGACATAAATAGAGGATTAGGGGAGTAAAAAAGTTTCAATAAGAAGTCAAAGAAGGCTTCCCTGAAATGGAGTCTCCGAGGTTGCACAATAGTAAGCAAATCATCATCCAAGGTCAATGAAAATATCAGTTTCGTAATGGCTGGATATGGCTCACATCAAGAGTTCATAAAGCAATCCAATAGCATCCTCTTCATTATGTTGATCCCTGAACTATGCACAATGCTACATATAACTCAAATAGCAGCAGCAGCAAGTTGATATTATAGATTCACAGACAACTTTAAAGTGCTCGATAAGAAATGATGAAAAACTATAATGATGATTTGTGTCCGAGGAATGTAATTGGGACTTGGGTAGTGAGATAAGCGGAAGGAGGACCATTCACCTTCTCCACCAAGGAGTAATGTTTTCTGAAGGTGGAGGGGTGAGAACCTCGAGCATAGTTTCTTTCTCCCTTGGAGTCAAGGAAACTCCTCTAACAAGGTTCAGAGCCATGATATGCACGTTTGTCCTATGTCTATGCTTCTGGTATGCCCAAATTGCTCCTGCGCCCGTGGCGATCAAAACCTGCACAGATACAGTAAAGTTCCTGAAATCAGCAACCATTATTAACCACAAGGCAAGATAGAGACCGAATCTGATTGGAATTGTATTGGACATACAGGGGACAACCACAGGCCAGCAGTCTGCAGATCAAACTTCGGTGCATAAAGCACAGTTTCACCAAAATCATCCTCAAGCTTTCTGTAAATTTCCTTGTCTGATTTTCCTTGCCGAATTTCTTCCCGAATTAACTACACAGATGGCATGAAACAACACACTTCGTAGTTAGATCATGAGAACGGCAGATAAAACATTCAGCAAATGCAACAGTTTGTCAAAAGAGATTTCCCAATGGAAAGAAAGAAAATGAAGATAGCACACCATTATTAGTCTAGAAATCCACAAAGATTCCTACACTCCAAGATAGAAAAACTGTCGTAGAGACGTAGACTATGCAAAATTCATGAGATTTTCCAGTAAGGCCCTTGCCACACCATTTCAATCTATACAAAGACACCAGTTAAAGCAAAAAAATCCTTTCCCGAATGCCCCAACAGAAAAAAAGGAAAGCAACATTTAATACCAAACAAGAAATGCCTGTAATTGATTTACTTACTCTCTCTGTCCCCATAATTGTCTTACTTCCTCTTTTTTCACTATTCAATGACGATTATATGAATTTTATATCTTAAATTATGTATAAACAATAACTTATAAAAAATATATATACTAAAAATATATGTTACGATGAATGTAGCAATATCTCATATGATAATTTTCACATTTATATTTATGTAAATTTTTACAATCCAAACAACATCAACTTTATTGATGAATAGTTAAGTAAGACATATATAGAGGGACAGAGGGAGTAGAAGAATCAGAAAAAGGGTCTTGACATGAAAATGAAAGAAAAGCGAAACACATAGTACCTTTCTCAGCAAAATGGCGACGTCAGCTTGGGAGTCTTCAATGGACTGACTTCCACATTCAGTGCAGCGAACATTGTGACTGATATTTCTAGCTCGAGCTTCTACTGTACGCTCCTGTTTCACTACATCCTCCTCCTTCTGCATTGCGTATCACCTGTTCGATTATATTCCCCAATCAATACAAACCGAAAAAACACTTAAATCATATTCTTATCTGTAGCCAAGCAAAAGCTTCCCATATACATAGCATTTTAAAGGAAGGAAACAGAATCACCGGAGATGCCCAAGGTTCCCTGTGAGATCGATATTTTTAAAATGGGCTTGGGATTTTAATTTCTTAGGTAACTGGGTTACTATTTCAGGCTACAAGAGGCAATCAATCAAAAAGAAAGAGTTGAATTTGGGTTAATAAGAGTTATCTCTTTCAGCAAAATTACAATTCACTTCCTCATTTCTTAAGAATCGTCCCACCTTTTAGTTTAGTTTGTATTCTTTCTTAATAATTTAAGGGTGTCACACATTTTTTTAATGGTGAGAAATAACTTTTTTAAACTCTATTTACTTAATTTTTATAGCACACCTTTTACTTGCATCCATTGACAGTAATCATTATATATTGGAGAATAAAACTCCAAATAGAGAATCAAATGCTTACCTCGTATCCACAGTATAGAACCACAAAATTGTTTCTTTCTTCCGCATCCACAGTATTGAACGACTTTGACTTGCCTCCAAGAATTCCGATATCTGAAAACCAGATCCAATGAGACGCAATATTAAGCATTAAAATTCTTGATTTGTTACTGTAAAGAGCCTAAAAAAATTATTAAACCATGTTGGGTTCTCTCTCCAGAAAAACAAAACCGATTGGATCTGGATGGATAACAGCTCTAAGCTTTTATCCAAATATGTGAGGACGCCTGGAAAAAGAACAAACCACACAGTCTCGTAATTCATTGATCCAATAAGGATAAGTCCAAACTAAAAAAACATCTAACAGTATTCTAAATAGCACGAAAGGATCGCAACTAGCCACCTCGCAATTAAATTCTATTGCAAACTCTTTATGAATCTGCAGACACGGTAACACAAAAGAATGATGGAGGTCTTTAAATAACCGGAGGGAGGGAGGATAAAAGAATTGATACCATCATTAAATATTTATACACTCTCGTATGAAAGTTAAACAACCCACGTAAGCAACAGACTACATCATCCTCTGGAGAATGAGGATGGAAATGAAAGAGCACAACCAGACATCCACCACAAGGATAGAGACTCTTTACAAAATAAACTAATTAGAACTCGATATTTTGTATTCTCATATGAGCAAAACATGAATGCGAAGCCTCAGAGCCACAAAACAAAGTCCGTGTAGCTGAAACTCTCTTACACAATTGCAATACTAATTTAAAATTGAGCAGAAGGAGCTCACAAGATGAGCATTCTTCACAGTAATATAGTAGAAAAACATATATACACTGTAGTTTTGTACAATTGTGCCCAAACAAAAGAATATACAATTGACGCGATTTAATGCCATCAGAAATGACCATCCAGAATTTTGGTTATATGTACACACACACACACATATACCCACGCGATGTCTTTTAAAAATGTAGTATCAGAAGGACCGCTATATTTGCAATAAGTTACTAACTACATTGAGAATTGAGCAGTAGGAGGAACAGGATGAATCTTCTTCAAAGGGAAAAGTAAGAGGAAAGAATATTATTGTAGGGAATCAAGGGATGTATAATTATGCACACCTACACAGGAAGATCCAACTAAAACGCATGTCAACTGGAAATGACCTAACTGATGTTTAACAATACATATGCAGACACACTTATATCCAATCACAGCATTTATCAAATATAAGCGACATCATAGTAAGTTTAAGCATTTTTAACTAAAACCGATTCTAAAGGAACATAGAAATAATTCTCAAGCAGCTAGAGATAGGGACCTTGGAGTTCTGAATGGAAGCTCCAAGAAAACCTTGAAATTTGATTGTGTTTACACTCCGAAAGATGATCAAGCTGATGTCTTCGCCGATGCTTCACCAATGGTCACTTCAGTTTTAGATGGTTACAATGGTTGCATATTTGCTTATGGGCAAACTGGAACCAGCAAAACTTTTACTATGGAGGGCGCTGCTGAGAAAAGGGGAGTCAACTATAGGGCACCGGAGGAACTGTTTAAAATTGCCAAGGAGAGGAACGAGACTATTAAGTACAACATATCAGTTAGTGTGCTTGAAGTCTACTATGAGCAGATCGGAGACCTTCTGGATACATCATCAACCTGAAAGAAGTTGGAGATAAAACAAGCATCTGAGGGTTTCCATCATATACCCGGGCTAGTGGAATCTGAAGTGGAGAATATAAATCAAGTGTGGAATGTACTGCAGGTTGGAAGTAGTGCAAGGTCTGTTGGTTCTAACAACATCAATGAGCACAGCAGTAGGTCGCACTGCATGCTTTGTGTGACCGTGAAAGCTAAGAACTTGATCGATGGTGAGACTACCAAGAGCAAGCTCTGGCTTGTGGATTTAGCTGGCAGTGAGAGGTTGGCAAAGACTGATGTGCAAGGGGATAGGCTAAAGGAAGCTCAAAATATAAATAGATCTCTTTCGGCTCTTGGAGATGTTATATCTGCTTTGGCAAACAAAAGCAGTCATATTCCTTACAGGAACTCTAAGTTGACTCATTTGCTCCAAGATTTTCATTAGGTGGTGATTCAAAGGCTTTAATGTTTGTGCAAAGAAGTCCCTCAGAGAAAGACTTGAGTGAAACTATAAGTGGACTGAACTTTGCGAAGCGTGTCAAAGGAGTTGAGTTGGGTCCGCTAAGAAAGCAAATTGATACCAGTGAGGTCCAGAGATTGAAATCACTGAATGATAAAGCTAAACAAGAATCCAAAGCTAAAGATGAATCAATCAGAAAGCTGGATGAGAGCTTACAAAACTTAGATGGTAAGGCCAGAGGCAAGGATGCTACTTTGAAAAACCAGCAAGACAAGATTAGAGAACTGGAAAGTCAACTTGAGTCAAAGTCCTTATCACACCTGCAGTCAGAGAAGCAAGTATCACAACTTTCTGAGAAACTGAAGGGATGAGAAGAAACATGTGCTAATCTTCAGGAAAAGGTCGTAGAACTAGAGAAAAAGCTGAAAGATCAGGCTCAGTTTCAGTCAACATCATATGAGAGAAAGGTAATTGATCTTGAAATGAAGATGAAGGAGCAACTAGAGGAGTTTGCATCACATTCTTCCATCCTCCAACAAAAGGCAGAAGATCTCGAGATCAAACTACTGAAGCAGCAGCAAGAGAATCCTGAGCTTCCTTTACTTCGTCAAAAGGTTAAGGAGCTCGAAGAAAAGATCAGGGAGTAAGAACAACAGCTCACGTGCATCACCGTTGCTGAGTCAGCTGTTAATTCAGTAAAACCCACCCCTCCTGACGAGCTCGAGAGCAGACTAATGAAAGAGCAGCAGCAGAATGCCGAGGTTGCTTTACTTCATCAAAAGATTAGAGAACTTGAAGAAAAAATCAAAGAGCAAGAAAAACAGCCTGCATGCAGCGCTGTTGCAGACTCAGCTGTTAAATCAACAAAATCCATCCCTCTCAAAGGAAAGAATCCTGTCCGAGATGAGCCAGTGATCGAGTCAGAGCACCGCGTTCTTAGAAGTTCAAGTATATTTAACTGCCAGTTGATTCAAGGCTCTACTTCAGCAAAGGAGGAATCACATCAGAATGTCAGAAGGAAAAGATTATCACGAAATGGGGAAGATGGAGAACGATGCTGTTTCTGCTGCTGCCATTACAAGTGATAAGAGAAGCTGGAAATCTGACCTGCATAGACCGCCTTCATGGACTACAAGAGCTACAACCAAGCCAGTGATCACTGATCAAAGGCCAGCTTTCCATGGCAAAACTAGCAGAGACATGGTGCATGAAGAGAAAGAAAACTAGAAGAGGATCTGGTCATGAGGCTCATGACCAGATTTATGGTTTAATGCAGTACAGACACTAGAGCAAATGCCCAATTTGTATGCTAAATGCAGTACCAATTTCAGGTGGCATTCGAAGTTTAAGTTAGTACATTCATGTTATGTGTGAAGGATGTTTATTCAAACATTATTCATATCTGTATGCTAATGCTTGGAAATTCTCAAAAAAAAAAAAATTCTCAAGCAAAAAAGAGAGATAATCTTAAAGGGTAAGTCTGCCAAGAAGCCCCTCCAGCCAATTTCTGCTAATAAATGGTCTCTCCAGCAGCCAGTTCTATTGTCTACGACATAATCAAGCTTTGAACACCTAAGCTTCAACAATCAATATAACAGAGGACATAAAACTCAATAACTTCTAACGAAAGTCAAAATGATTTGATGGAAATTAATAGTACCTGCTTCCCCGGTGGAAGTTGGTGGTCGTCAGAGGCTACGGTGGAGGATCAATCGGAGCAGGGACGGAACTAAGGGCCAAGAATTTTCAGATCCCGGAAATCCACCACCCCTAAATCTTGAAGGCTTGGTGAAGCTCGTAGATTTGATAAGGATGGGTGGTCGTACTCCCAATTTCCGTAAAAAAAAAGACAAAGCCCGTACTTACGAATGATCCAATGTCTTTTTCAATACTCTACTTAAAAAAAAAAAATTTCCGGTTTTGCCTTTTTTTTTAATCTCAAAGTTTAAGATAATCTAAACAACCAACAATCTCAAAGTTTGTTATGGTTTTGTCACTTTTGTTTTGGTTTGTTGGTTATTTAGATTATCTTAAACTTTGAAACATGAGAGTGTGAAAGATTCTTATATCTTGGGGGTTAGGGTAATCTAGGAATATGATTTTGGATGTTTTGGGAAAATTTTTGCATGCTAGTTCACGCTTTGATCTTTGCTTGTTCTTCTTTACTCGAGAACGAGTAATGGTATAAGTGTGGGGAGATTTGATGAGACGTCAAATGCATGTATTTTCTGAAGCATTTAAAATCTCTTTTGTCATCTTTTGGTTGTAAGATTGCTAGATTTAGCTAGGTTTACATCATAAGGGGTTTAGATGACCATTTTTCGATTTTCATATTTAAATCCTTCATTTTGTAACTTATGTTTAGTCTAAGGGATTTTTGGTCCTTACGAGCATCTAGATTCCTTTTTTGTAAGATTAATATATAGATTGCTTGTGAACACTTAGGAGTGGTTTAGTGAAGATCATTCAAAAGGATGGAAGAAGATGGAATGCCACTCACAAAGTGGTAGACGATAAAGTGAAGAAAATAGAGCAAAGGAAAGGGTAAAGAATGATCTATATTTTGAAGCAGAGCTATGAGAATTATCCGAAGAATCAGCCTCCAAGGGTGGTACCATTGGATTCCTCTTCTCGAGTACTATAAAAATGACTACAAGAACTCCCAAAACGAATCAACGGTTCACCCGGAGGAAGCAAAACAAAACTAGACTTTTGTGTCGCAACTCGCGACAAATGGACCTGAGAGCTCACAATTGTCACAAAAAAATCCGGATTTGGCCGCGACTCGCGACGGAGGCGTCATGACTCATGAAAATTGCCCTGGAACTTTCTTTTTTACTTCCCTTTTTCTTGTACTATAAATAACACTTCATCCACTCATTCCCTATCCCTCTTGGCCCGACTTGGGGGCTCCAAAACCCAAGTTTTTCACCATTTTCTTCCATTTATTCTTCTTTTTTTGTAGATCTTTGTTCTATGTTATGGGTTTTGATTATCTAGCTTAGTTTTGTACTTGGGAGCAATTGATTGAAGCTTCCACACCTATGTGATAAGAACCTCTATTTCACAATTTCTTTAAGCTTTTGTTATTTAGCATTCATGTGTTCTTAATACTATGTTTTACTTCATTTATGTTATGGGTTGTTTGAGAATATGAAGTGTTTGTATGATTGAAGTGCTAGTGTGTTAGGAAAGTGGCCAATTTCTTAGCTCATATGACATGAAAATCCAAGAACATGGCGTTAGAATTTCTTGTGTATAATGTGTTGTGATTCGTGTTAAATAAGTATGTTAATATGGATTTTTCTCATATTTATCCTATAGATGCAATGAAAGGTTGAATCTTGAATGTGGTTTGTTCTAGGTTTAGCCTAATGAATGCTATGTTTGGTTAAATGGCTATGTCTTTGGTAGAAGGTTTGTTGTTATCAAATCTATGGTTCTTCGTGTATAATGCCATTGATAAAATACCTTTATGGTGTGGTTTGCCTAAAGTGATTATCAATGAGATTTGCAAATGATCGTTGTTTGTCTTTGCGAATTACTATTAAGAAGAAACTAGTGCAGTCCTACCACGCGTTGTGCGGTGTTGATGATTAAAAGTTTTTGATTAATTTTAAGGAATTTTTTACACTTCTAACCCTTAACTTTAGGTTGAAAGTGTCAATATAACCCTATAAAATGCAGAAGTGCCAAAATAACCCTAACTTTATGACAAAATGTGCAGTTATAAACTTTTGTCACTATTCAGGCGTTGACTCATCAATTTGGGTGTTGACTGGACCTGAAATGACAAAAATACCCTTGCACGCATCTCTCACATAAATTTGCACAAAAAGATATACAATATCAACTATTTCTTCATTCTCATTTAAGACGTAAGCTTTATGGGTTTGATCTACAAAATGCCACTAATTAAACAAAAATAGTTAGCAAAATTGTTGTCCTCAAAACTCAGTGTGACCTAATCTTTTTATGCCTCTGCCTGCAAAAGAACAGTTTCATCAGCAAAACTAATGCAGGAAATAAACAATGGCGGAATTATAAGAGCAAAAACCAACCCAAAAAACATCTTTTTTTTTGTGTGCTAACAGCTCTTCAAACAAAATATCAGCAAAATCATCACCATCGTCGCCATCTTCTTCCCTACCGCCAAGTTTGTCTGTCATTTTAATGGCTGCGTGGATTTCTAGAATCTTCAACAAAATTAGGGCAGCTTGCGAGTTAGATCGAGATTAAGCTATTGCAGTTTCGTTTACAGAGCTATTAAATGGAGTACATACCTTCTTGTAAGCTGGAGATATTTTTAGCAGTCATTGGAGCCAATAGTATACAAAACATAATCTTCTAATCGTATTTCTTCTAGTTCAAACTTATAAATATGCATATATGCCGAGAAGCATTTTCTCGTAAACTGAATCAAAAACATCAGTTAATTAAGCGAATTTGATATCAAACAGTTCACCTCGTGTTGCATGTTTGCATAAGTGATCAAATGATGACCTGGATGCCTTTTGCAATAAAGCCTTTGTAATGGTAAACTTCATTAGAAGAACCTCTGTTTTGTTCAAAACATACAGACAATACCGTACGAGGATAAGCACAGGTAAACACAGTATAATTGTTTAAAACTTTTTTTAACACATGGGAGATATCGAATTGTAACAAATGAAAGGAAGACTATGATCAAAAGTGAAAGTGGAGTTATATGTTGTACGAAAATTTTAAAAACAAACAAAGACTCATATTCCACTAAAGAAGTGTGTAAACAAATTACAAGTCATAAACCACACCCGTGTTGTTCTTTTTAGGCATCTACCGTGCAATTAACAAACTCGTCAACCTGTATCATAATCATGATGAACACTTACATAAGATGCTCATTTTAAAAAGAATACTACTTCACTACAAATTTCGTACCGAATAGCATGATCTTTGCCACAACATACAATATTTTATGCAAACAATTGTCATCTATTTGAAGAAAAATCACATCCCTTAGCCTTTCTCTCAAGCAAAAATGCGATGTTTGGCAGTCATACATGCATTGTGCACATTCAATTATGAAAGATTGTAAACTTAGAAATATCCAGCCCTAATTTCAACTTTAAAAGCTGCATTATATGCCCCTATGAACTCAAAACAATCTGCAACCAGAGCTCATAAAGTGTAGCATCCCTGAATCTAACTGGGGTTCGCGGTGGTGGAGAACTGGATCAGAAAAAGGAGGGATTCTAGTTGTAAGATATCTAATGAAACTGCTGCTGGAATTGAGATCTTATTCAAAGAGAAAGAGCTCAAATATCCGGAGTTTCTTTTTGTATATTATATGGATGATCCGACCCGCACGGACCGTGATTGGGAATTGTTTGATCTTCTTTCTCTGAGGAAGAGGCGATGATGCAATCCAAGGTCGCATACCCAAACGGAAACTAAGTTCCCACTCACGACCCATGTAACAAGCTACACCAAGTAAGAAGTATAAAACAATTAGTTCATAAGGACCGTCATTGTATAACCATTCATCAACAGATGCCGCTTCCCATATTCGGTAAAAGTGCAAACCGATAGCTGCAGAAGTCGGAATAATGGCACCTGAAATAATATTGTTGAATTTTATTTTTCCATTATAGGGAGTTCATGTCCTATGATATCCCTGAATGTCCTTTTTGGTTCCATAACAGTACAAAAGAGCAGAATGATCAATAAACAGTCCAAAATCATGAACAATATCAGTTTCACTGAATAATCAATACAGAAAAGGATGAAATCTAGAGGAAAACATTTTCCTTATCAACACCGTGAGGCATAAAAAGCATAAGAAAAAAATAGCAGTAATCAAGGTTTAAGACTAAAACAGATTGGCAAAAACCCATGCATCGGCAACCTTCATGACAGAAACAATTCAAGCTATCCCCAGGATTGATTGGAAAACACTCATTTTCTTACTTATTTGATTGAATGAAAAAACCAAAAGCTATAATTGACAAAAACCTTTTCATCAAACAAAACCATAGCCTTTCTCCACTAATACTTGCACCAAAACAAGATGCTAAATAGATTCACCATTTATGGATCCGCAAATAGTTTTAGCTATTTTTTGTACTAACTGTTGCAGGATCAGGAACCTAGTTATAGTTTTGTAATGTAGTTTTAAATAAAGCTAATATCTTAGAAGCGACCAACTCAACCGTACAATCTTTGAGCTGCCTTCCCACTCCACAAAATGTGTAGCTACTAACATATCCTACATGTCTCAAAGGATAATCATCCAGCCTTCTGAATCTTGTTTTGCAGATCAGCTAAGATATTTTTGATATATCCAGCAGCCCCTTTCACTTTTCAATATCGCCGAATTGGGCTATTACTAACATTACCTACTTTAGGCATAATCTAATATGTAAGAAGAATGTTAGATTAAATTCATAAAATGACATCCATTGACACAAAATTATAAAACAATGGAGATTCTATACATGATTTCCACCATTAGAACTTTGGTGAGGAATTGAAACAAGCTCGGTGCAATAAAGAACATAGAGCCATCACCAAATTTCAAAGCAGCATAAAACCAAAGTTAGCATAAATTATACTAAGAACCATAGTGTCCTTGATAATAAGTTAGATGCAAATTGCTTTACAGTTAGCATTCATCTCATATTGTTGAATATGAAAGCCAGCAATTAATAAAAAACCTGATCTTCAGAAGACCTTCATCAGTTTGATTTCCCTGAGCGTTCTGCCAATCACAGCATTCCAACGCGCAACATCTCTCACGGTCATTTCATTAAGTAAAGCATACATGCCACTCAAATCACCACATTTCGCATAAGCATCTAGCAACGTCACCTGCTGTTATTGAAACGTTGTCATTGGGAGCTAAACCAATACTATTTTGTCTGACCGGGTCTCCTCCACCTTCATGGCCATTGATCAAATTGGGAAGAATTATGATTGCCCAATATTTTGCTAAAAATATGTGATTTACAGTCAGAGATCTACACCGCTCTTAGCGGAGCATGAATCTAAGAGACCAGCGGCGCTTGGCGGAGTAGCAGTCGAATAGAGCAACGAAAGGAAGTTAGATTAAAATGAAGAAGAATAGGAGGATTGAAAACAGAGGAAGTAAATTAGATTGAAAATGACAACGTTTTTGCAAAACCAAGGGTGTCATAACGACCTTCAATGTCCCCCGGTTGATAGCAGAATGCAAACAATCCTTATTATATGGTGCTTTGTGATGAAATTATCCAAGTTCAATGCTCCACTCGAGCTTTAAACAAAGTTTTCTATGTTAAGACTAAATCCCACCAAAACAAAGAAAGTAGCATGAAACAATCCTACAACCCATGAAGTCAGAAGCACTGCTTTTAAAACTACCACTCACCTGGTAGTTACGGAACCATATATGGTCAACAAGGATAGAGAAGGGGAAAAAATCATAGTATAGTTTGGATTTTTCTATGTTCCTTTAGGGTTGCAAATATATGTCAAAGCCCAAAAAGAGAAACATAGAGGTAATCAACAAAACAAGAAAGTACTTCAATGAACTAATGGAGTAAATATGATCCCAAACAAACCTGTGTAATTAACTCTTTTAAAAGTTTTTGATGTGGCATAGTATTGTACTTTGTATGCTCATTCTCTATAGCCTTTTAATTGTAATTCAATAATTGGTACAGTCATACAGTCTGCCCCTAAAACATTTTAAACTGTTTCTCTTTTTGCAACTTCAAAAAAACTTTAATTTTTTAGTCTGTCTCTAGCAAACAGGAAGAAACATCACAGGGTTTGTAAGAGTGTCGTGTCAAAATTATTAATTTTTAAATAGAATATTGCATCATTGCCTGCGGATGGCTTTGGACTTATTGAGGACTACCAAGAATAAAGGAAAAGAAAAATTAAGACAAAATTAGGACTTCTTATCTTGATTTTGCAGCTACTTGGTGCTCTAACTGGTAATGATTTTTTTTATGACGGTGCTGCAAATTCAGCCCAGACCACATACCCAGAGAAGTGTTTAGAGAAGTCGATCAGAAGCACGTACAGAGACTTGAAATTCTTCCACATATTTTTTTGGGAATTGGTCTAAGAACATGAACATTGTTGTGAGATGATTAACGTCTACGCAGTGTGTGGGGTAATATGATGCATAACTTTTCGGAAACAACGGAGGAGTTCAGATTGCACTTTGAGAAAAACATGTGGAACCCTTCATGTGATTCCCAATAATTTTCAATTCTTCCAATGTCTGCACTACTAATCAAAGAGGAAAAGAGTTCAAGATGAGTAGCAAGTTGAATAGCATCTGTATTCCAAGACCACTATCATATTCTCCATCTTAATCCCATTGCCAAAAAACAATACGAAATCAAAATTTGCATTTCTTAAATTATGGGTAGCACACTGAAGAAATTTAACATTCATAACACAAAATAAGACTTCAGAAAAAGTATAACTATGGCAGGTATGCATGCATGGATAAACATTTAGTCTGCTTATGATTTCTATCATACGATCCCTACAAAGTTACATCTAGCAATTAGAATTTTCCACTATTTCTACATATAGAGGGCATAATCTTTAGCGGAGAAAATATGAGCTTGCATGTATCTCATAGAAACAGTATCCACTCGGGAAGAATATGAGCTCAACAACTTACAACAAATTGAACTCAACAATAACAAGAAGATTGGGCCGATGGATAACCTATGTGAAACAACCTGCAAGATGAAACTCTACCAATAAACTCTAGTAATTTACCTTAGTCATTGAGAGGTTGCTGGTACAGAATCTGGACTTTCTCTTTCTACGCTGTTCTCTTCACCACGTTGGCATTTCTTCTTCTTCTACTTCACTACTCTCTACAATGATATTAATTCAGTGGCCTTTCTCTTAGCTAATTAATTCCCAAATGCGATAATAAGGCGCACTCCTCAGTGAAAGAGACCGTGCCCCCAAGAGCTGCCGGGGTTGGGAAGATTGAGGAGATTCCACTTGTAAAACATATGCATGTTGACGCTTGCGTCGGTAAAATTTCGAAAACATCTGCCAGAGCTGCCTTAGGTTTTCCCTGAATGTGGCGGCGAACGACGAGGGGTATGCAGTGATTTGGGAAGGAGTAAGGCGAGGGATGTGATATCATTTTTTAAGCTACATACTCTGTTTATTGGATAATGCAAGCACTGGGAGAGGAGGAAAATGCATGGAACGAAGGCCGGGAAAGAAGGCACAGGAGAAGAGACCAGGAACGAAGGTTAAAACGTTGTCGTTTCAGCATGATAAGGAAGTCAAAATAACAAAAGTACCCATAGTTGATAGATAGAAACCCAACAATATCTATTATAGAGTGCTTGGGATGAATGTTGATTTTCAATTGGGAAATTTTGGCATTTCCCATAAGTAACGAATGTAATAGAATGAGTGAATGGTTCAATGATCTAAATGAGGTTTGGAAGTGGATATCAATTGCCCTCAATGCTTTGTCTTTTGTAGTTTTTATCTCTTTTTATTAGTTTGTTGCATGATTAGCATAGTTACTTAACTTTGCTAGTTGTCTTGTCTTTAAATTCATAACTTATGACCCAAACCAACCCACCCCCTCCCCCTCATTTTTTACTTGCTTTTACATATCTATCTATATATATATATATATATATATATATATATATCTACTTCTAGCCTAATATCAACCTTATATGTTTAAACCCTTAGAAAGATCACTCTTTTTCGTAGACGACCCCGACTTGCTATTATCTACTTAATTGTAGATAGGAAACATTTACGGCTTATAAATTTAACTTTGAGAGGTACGGCGACAACCTCCCATATTTGCAAACGAGGACCAAAACATAGTATGTGATGCTATGTGGGGGACCAAAAAAATAATTTAGTATTTTTTATTTTCTTAACCCACTTAACGTTTTTATTGTCTGATCTGTTAACAAGAGGGGTAAAGTTGTAAAAACACAAATCAACAAAATCAATCATACTTTATTTCCTTGCCTAATATTAGTCTCAGTCGATCTTCTCCCAGATACAACAGAAGAAGTCTTTTAACTTTCCTCCATTGCGTATTGCGACAGAGCTTTCGATAACAAATCCCGGCATTAAGGTTGCAACACGACTGCGATCTCGTCGCCGCCTCTATCTACGACCCCGTCGATAAACACAAGGTTATGGCCGGAGATTCTCTTTTAACCGTCAGAGTTTTGAGAGCTGAGTTTTTTGCATACCATATTTCAAACGGGGACCAAAACATGCCCCAAAAAAATAATTTAGTCTTTTTAATTTTCTTAACCCACTTAACGTATATTATTGTCTGATCTGTTAATAAGAGGGGTAAAGTTGTAAAAACACAAATTAACAAAATCAATCATACTTTATTTCCTAGCCTAATATTAGTCTAAGTCGTATCTTCTCACAGATACAACAGAAGGAGTCTTTTAACTTTCCTCCATTGCGTATTGCGACAGAGCTCTCGATAACATATCCCAGCATGAAGGTTGCAACACGACTGCGATCTCGCCACCGCCTCTATCTACGACCCCGTTGATAAACACAAGGTTATGACCGGAGATTCTCCTTTAACCGTCAGAGTTTTGAGAGCTGAGTTTTTTGCATAGTTTTTGGTTTTTGAAAATGAGTTTTTTGAATAGTTAATGTTGTCTGCTAGAGAAACTATTCCAGACGAACGACCATATTTTTCAAGGTGTGGTTTGTCGTTTTTATTGAAGCTGATGTACAGTATGCTCAATGTACCGGAAATTTTTTTATGTTAGGGAATAGAGTATGTTAAGATGATGGACCAATGAAATTCAAACATATGGCAACCTTTACATACAAAATTTAAATTTCATTGATCTATCACCTTAACATACTCTATTCTCTAACATAAAAAAAAATTTCTGCTCAATGTACCAACGTGAGCTGCAATTTTTTTAACCATATAAGTCTATTTTTAGTAATGTATTTAGGATGCAATCAAATCATTTGGTATTTGATATATGATTAAGAATGGCACCTTTTGATTTTGTTTAGGGTTTTAATTTATTAATTTGTGATTTTACAGATTTGCCCCTCTTCTTAACGGATCTCACAATAGAATATATTAAATGGGCTTCAAAAATTTTTAAAAAGTGTAAGGTACTAAAATAAGCAATTTTTTTTAAAAGCTAAAATAAGCATTTTTAAAAGTAGAGGATTGAAAAAGCATTTGATCATTCGTAAGGTGCTAAAATTGGGGTTTTGTCGTAAAAAAATCACACTTGTATATGGGTTTGCTAACAGGTTTTCTTCGACATGGCTGCACTCTCAAGTTCTATGGAGTTGTTTGGTATGCAGTAAGAGATGCAGTAATTACAAATTCCTAAGATTTTAGGATGGTAGGATTGTTTGGTTGACGGAAAATAGTAAAAATGTGGGAATTTGGATTGCAAAGTAAATTAAACTTCCTATACAACATGAGAAGTATCTTATCGAGGACCCCTCGGTCGATTACAAGTCCTCAATTTTTTTAATATACATTTACATCTTTATCCCACGAATGACATGTAATTTTTTTTATTTCCCTACATAATGCACATAGTTTTTTCATTTCCCTCTAACTCCGTCAACCAAATAATATCTCGAAAAATAAATTCTAGAAAATACAAATTCCTACATGTGTAACCAAACACGTTTTGTATATATCTTGAGATTTTAATCATAAAAATAACTTTCCATAAAATAAAAATTAGTGCAGGAATTTAATGTCCACATGAACCAAACGACTCCGAAAAAAAAGAGGGACGATGGAAAATGTTCCAAGAATATTTTCCCATATAAAGTTTTTTTTTAAAGTAGAACGACAGGGTTTTCCTCCTTCCTTAACAAGATTGATTCTCTCTACTGTCTTTAATGCCTTTACGCGGATGGGGAGTGCAAGTGTGAGTAAATTCATTTTCCTTTCTTTGGGTTTATTTATTATTATTATTTTTTAAAATAAGGTGCATTCATGCTCTTGATTGTTTTTTTTAAAAAAATTGTGCACATATATCACCAAGTTTTTAAAAGTGCAAATCATTCATTTAACATAATCTCACTCATTCATTAAATGTATGTTTAGTAAAATAATCTCAACCATGAGATTATGTTAGATGGATGGTTGAGATTTGGTGTTAAAATAGGTGAACAAATAAGGGTGTTAA
The DNA here is from genome assembly GCA_037428765.1 of Rubia yunnanensis. Classification (NCBI taxonomy): domain Eukaryota; kingdom Viridiplantae; phylum Streptophyta; class Magnoliopsida; order Gentianales; family Rubiaceae; genus Rubia; species Rubia yunnanensis. The sequence goes on from CM075068.1 coordinate 59,347,575, forward strand.
TAGAACCCTTTCCTGTAAATATATATATATATATATATATATATATATATATGAGAGAGAGAGACAAATAGAGGGGAGGGTATATATATATATGAGAGAGAGAGACAAATAGAGGGGATGGGAGGGTTCAAGTGACACAGCCTATTTATGTGAGACAATAGGATCTGGATTGGCTCGAGCCTGGAAGCGATTCCATCAAACACTAAAACCATCAAGTTATATCTTCAGAACCAAATTTATGCGTCTCGTGACCGTCGGTCCAAACCCAACCTTGATCTGGTCTAGCGAAGCCTGTGATCTACAAAATGAAAACAGACCCTGGGGAATTCGGGGGGAGATTCTCCGATGATCTAGTCAACAATTTTTAGAGAGTAAAAGCAGGCAATAGAGTGTTTCCAAAAATGGAAGAAATACCTCCATATTTATGCTATTCTAAAACCCTAATATCCCTGCTCTATAACCTAACTTCTTTTGTCCTCTAGTGAATGGCTCAATAACAAGTCCACTTAGTTATGTTTTTAGTCTTGGGCCTTTCTCTAGGTGGTGAGAGTATTAGCCCAAATAGGTCTTACTTCTACCATGTCATCAAAACACCCAGAAAAACTAAGTGATCATTTAGTTTTCGAAGGTATGCTTCATCGAAGGTTAACCATATTCATCGACGGTTCGAAGCCTATATCTACTATTCGGCCTTGGATGTGGTTCAATGCGATATGAATTGCCTTCAAGGGTTCTTCACTTCTTGGGTTATAGGGGAGCACTTAGATCTTTCTCAAATACTTTGACCATTAGAATTCCAAAAAAATGGCACATGAGTGTGCTTAAAGCGGGAAAATAGGGCACGTGGAACAACTTTTAATAGGCTTTTTAGCTTTTTGCGCCTTTTCATACTTCCCACCATTTTAGGTAATGTTTGCCCTCATGTTTCTCTCTCTCCCCTGCCTTTATATACTCCCACAAAATGCCTCTCGCTCTTTTCATTTCCACTATTCTCTTTGTAGGTTTTCTTCAAGAATCTTTGCTCCGTATTCTTCTTCAGTCCCTAAGTCCTAGCTTTTCTCCATCTTTATTTCTGCAAGTAAGTTTTCATGGATCCTAGTGTTATCCCTGATTTTTCTTCATCTTCTTCCCCTGTAGATCTTGAGAGAAATAGTGAGAGGGTGAACTCATCGCAGAATAGGTCTTCGGGTAGTGTTAATTCCTTTTTTTGGGCAAAATCTCTCTTGGAACGGATGATATATTGATCAATTCATAAAATATGGAGTCGGTAAACCCCATTCGCATTCCTAGTGAAGTTCCCAGTCTTGATGAGGGGGTTGATTCCACTAGGGTTAGGTCCCATAAGTCTGGTGAGCTTTCTGGTGATAGTTTAGCTAGGCCTTCGAAGGGTAGTTCCGAATACCCTGGTGGTTCGGAACGCGAATGAAATTCTGTACGAATCTTCGAAGAGGAAGTTCATAGTTGAGAGACATTCAGGTGCTAAACCTTCATCGAAGGGAGATAATTTGGCAAAATATGCTTTTCCCGAAGAGGTGAAAAAACTTATCAAGAAGATCCCCCTGTATCAACGCATTCCCCTTAATGGTCAGCTGGAAGCTCTTGAAGAAGATGAGCATGCTTCCTTACCCATAGGGAGGGCAGTGACCTATAGTAGACATATTAGTTCAGGCCTTTGTTTTCCCTTTCCCTCATTATTATTGAGCCAAATGGAGTAATTAGATGTCAGTTTCTCCCAACATCACCCTAACATGATAGTAACCATGATGGATTTCCTGGTTCGGCGTAGGGAAGTGAATGTAGACCCTCGTTATGAGATATTTCGAGCTATATATCTTTTAATTAATAATCTAGACGTGAATGACACCTTCACCTTAAGTAATAGGCTTTCTGGTAGAAGGTTTATCATTCCCCCTTCTTATAACTCGGGGTGGTAGAATAAAACCTTGTCTTTTGATTACACGGGAGCCTATCAAACCTCTCGATGGAATCCCAATGTTCTTGCTGAGACACAAAAAGGAAAGCATGTGGTTATTAGGGGACTTTGTGAGGATGTAGAGCGTCTTCGAGGACCTAAAAATTTAGATACTAACACCTATCGCTCTGCGACCACGAAGGGCTCAAAACCTTTTGTTTGACTGGAATGGGTTTATGAGAATATCTATGCCTTACTGTTTGTGGAGAATTTGAGGAGATTGTTTCAGAGGGTCCTGTCAGTGCAAATAAAAGAAAGAGAGGGGATGATAGACTGCCATGTCCAAGGCCTTTTCGATTTATGGATCCCTCGCGAGGGGTAATTGTTGAAGAGATAACTTCTTCGAACACCTTCGAAGGTCTATGGGATACTATTTTTAGAAGTTTGTTTCTCTTCCTTGCTATAGTTTGTAACATATCTTATCTTTGTGTAGTGAGTAGCGCACAAGACTTCATTGATGCGCTTGAGCAGGAGGGGAAATTCCAATCAAGGGTGCCAGTTAGGCAGCCCATCCCAGTTCATGTTCAGACGGGGTTCCGAGAGAAGCCTTGCGTGCAGGAGAAACATCAGAAGAAGGCAACAGTTAAAGATGTCGGACCCTCCCACGAAGCTGACACTGACAATATCTATTATGAGGTTGATAATGATGATTTGTCCTTGGAGTACCTCGGGGGTTAGGCAGCGAACGTTTGGTATGTTTGAATTTCTTCTCTATTTATGCCCTTCCTCTTTGCGTATATATTAATACTGTGTTTGTTTTTTAGGTAGTGGCGGCTGTTTGATCAGCCTTGCAATCGTCTGGTGTTTTCTCTAGCCAGGTCATTTCCCTCCTACAAGAACCTATCGAAGCGGCCGTTGAAGCTGCTCGACAAGATAAACACGCCAAGATAAAGAAGGAGGTGGATGATTTGCAAGAAAATTTGAGGAAGTCAAAGGATAAAGAGAAGCGTTTCTCAAGGAAGTGTTTGTCTGAGTCCCAACATGCCTTGCTGTCAACCTTCATTAACAAGCTAATAGGGTCTCAAGATTTGAGCAATGCCTTTTGCCACCTTCTTGGGCTTGGAAAAACATGAGGTCAAACCAAAGTCTACAACTGGGTGGCCAATCACCTTACCTCTGAGTAGGCTAAATCCCTTGAAGCACGCACTAACTAGATGCCAAGGAAAAGTTGAAAGATGGGTGGGGTCAACTTTCCAGCCCAAGCAGATTCAAGCTTCAGCTTCTTGATAACATTAAGAAAGGGAAGAGGTTTTACTCAGCTGCGGAGCTTTGAGACCTTGCTATTCCTAATCCTGCCTCGAACAGTAGTGATCGATCATCCAAAGGCAAGAAAGAGAGTGTTGGGGATGGTCAGGGCAAAGCTGCAAATGAAGAGACTAACCCTAACATAGGTCATGAGGGACGAAATGTATGAGCTCTGATCCTTTTTAAATTTGGGTTGTACTTTGATAAACATTATCGGATGTTATTTTGTGGAATGTTTTGGAATGATTTATCATTTTAATCGGATGTGTTCGAATATTTGACTCTTATTCCTTATTTTTCTAGATTACGCTTTTTAGAGATGAGCTGGAAAAGTTCACTCGAGGACTTGCTACAGTTAAAGTAGAGTTCTCGAGGGCTCTTACTAAGATGGCCCGATTGAGCGAGGATTTATCCAAAACTACTAAGGAGCTATCATCGTGGCACGATCGTGGCCACCCTTCGATTGTGGCACTTCTCAGCAAAGCGCAGAAAGATTTGCCATCCGGTTGAACAGATGTTGCCCTTGCCATAGTAGATGATGCATATAGTGCTACCAAACTTAACCATCAGGATGTTTTGGGGGAAATGATGAATGAATATCCTTGTTTGCAAAAGTGCCTTACCAATTCTAGGTTATATTGCACTTTGAGTCAGTGGGGGGATGCCTGGCGTTACAAGATGAGGTTAGGAAACTCGAGTCCCAACTTGGCGAGATGGTCAAATGAGAAAATGCTGTTACCGAAGAAGTTTCTAGGCTGCAAGGGGTTATCAGTGATAATCAATGGTTCTGCAGTGAGATTGTAAGTCAGAATTCCAAGCTTTCGAGCCAGGTATCGGCCCATGCTGCTACAATTTAGCTCTACTCTGATAGCCTTCGAGCACATGGATTATCTTACGGAGTCCTTGATATGGGCCCTATTAGTGATATTTTAAAGCTCTTATATGATACCGAGATAGCCATGCTACGAAAGGGTTTGGATAGGGATCTAGATTAATACGCAGCCTTCAATACCATTTGCAAATGGAAAGAGCGTCTTCGATCAAAAAACTATGCCAACTCTTAAAAAGAAGGTCTTTCGAATGGGGGTTCTTCACTTGGAAATCTTCCGAAGGGTAAATGTTCTAAAAGGGGTTCCAAAAAAGAAGTCCTAAACAAAGAATAATACTCAGGCTAAATAGAAGACTCAGCCTCGGAGTAGCTCTCAACCTCAAACTAAGACTCCGCATGTTGGCTTTTCTAATCGAGTTCTCTCGGTCGAGCCTGTGGAAGAAAATCCTACAAGGGTTTCCTACATTGACAGACAAGTGTTGTCAATCCCCGAGGGTGATGCGAAAAAAGAATCATCGCCCTCCAAAAGTTTGATACCTCGTTGAAGTCAAGATGTTAACCATATCCCCGAAGCTTTAGAGAGCGAAGTTGATCACTTATTTACAATTGCCACTGGGGTAAAGCCAGAGAACATTCGATGGTCCGATTGATCGTAAGCGTCTAATATTCAGTAATAAAAAGTTGTTTGTAAAAAATTGAGGTGGCCATTAACCTGGTGAATGAGTCCTACTAAGTAGTGACTGTGTAATAGATGAATAAGGTGTTTGTTCGTGAAGGCGTATGTATCTTTAAGTGGAGTTATTCAATTGTCTATGATATACTTACCGTTTTAATATCTAACTGCTTCGACCTTTGATACTTTGGAACTAGCTTGGTGAAAAGCAAACTACTCAAAATCGTTTCTTATCACTTATACGTTATCTCTCGATCACTTGATGGCAAAATTATTTTCTTACACGTAAAAGAGAGTCTTTGATCGCTTAAGAGAGAGAGCATTTTTTATTGCTTAAAAGAAAATTTTCATCGCTTGAAAGCGGGAATACTTCTTAATACTTAAAAGCAAACTTTCGATCGCCTAAAAGCGAGAATACTTCTTAATTCTTAAAAGTGGGCTTTCAATCGCTTTTCAGCGAGATAATTTTTTAACACTTAAAAGCAAACTTTCGATCACTTAAAAGCAATATTATCATTTTTTAATGCTTAAAAGTGAGCTTTTGATCGTTTAAAAGTGAGAATATATTTTATCGCTTAAAAGCGAGCTTCAATTGCTTAAAATTGAGAATACTCCTTGATGCTTAAAAGTGAACTTTCGATCGCTTAGAAGTGAGATTATTTTTTAACGCTTAAAAGCGAACTTTCAATCACTTAAAAGCCAGAATATCTTTTATCGCTTAAAAGCAAGCTTCGATTGCTTAAAATCGAGAATGCTTCTTAACAATTAAAAGCAAACTTTCGCTCTTTTAAAAGCAAGAATATCTTTTACCACTTAAAAGCGAGCTTCGATCACTTAAAAGAAAGATTATTCCTTAACGCTTAAAAGAGGTATTTCGATCGCTTAAAAGCGAGTAGGTTGCATTGTCATTTAGAGAAGTGTCAAAAATTTCATTGAATCAACTAGTTGTTGCATGGAGCATACAAATCTGGGAATAATTACATGGTGAAGTCTACTAATCCTTAGCCTCATGAAACTTAGGGTTACCCCTTCTTAAAGCTGATGATACTGTCGAAGATTAGCTTTGTTCCATCTTTTCAGAATGTGGTCCCTGTTCATCAAACCCAAGGTGTAACTCCCTCCTGGGTGAGCTTTGAGCACTCGATATAGTCATTCCCAGTTGGGGGCAAGCTTCCCATCTGGCTCCTGCCGGCTCTTCTCATTTTTCCTTATGATTAGGTCTCCCATGATGAATTGTGCTCCTTTTACCCTTTGATCATGGTATCATTTCACATTCTCCTTAACTTTGGCTTCTCTGATGGATGCTGAGGCTCATCTTTCTTCTAACAGATCCAAGTCTAGGCAATGGTTATCTTCATTGCTAGCATCCCTGACTATCATCACTCTCGGACTGGGCATGCCAATATCTGCAGGTATCACAGCCTCCGAACCATACACTAGCCCATAGGGCGTATCTCCCGTGGTAGAAGACTCTACTATTCGATAAGACCATAACACACTGGGTAGTTCATTGACCCAGTTTCCCTTTGTTTCTTCTAGTCTCTTTCGAATTCCATTGACAAGGGTTCGGTTGGTGACTTCGACATGCCCGTTTGCTTAGGGGTGATATACCGATGTGACTTTTAGCTAGTGAGCTTCTCACTCCAGCTCTTGAAGGGATCATTAGCGAACTGGGTTCCATTGTCTGTAATGAACGCCTTTGGCATACCAAAATGACAGACAATGTTCTTCCAACAAAATGAAATGAAGGATTTTCCCTTGATTTTTGCCAATGGCTCTGCTTCAACCCATTTAGTAAAGTGATCGACTGCCGCTATTAGATACTTGAGCCTCCTGAGGGCTTCTAGGAAAGGTCCCACCAAGTCTATTCCCTATTTATCAAATGACCAAGAACTGTATATGTTGATCATTTATGCCTGAGGGGCGTGGGTTGTAGGCGTATAATTTTGGCATTGGTTGCAAGCCTGAATATACCGGTTGGAATACTTGAACATGGTTGGCCAATAGTACCCAGTGCAAATCATTCTTCTTGCTACCAAGCGGGCTCCCTGGTGACTGCCACAGATTCCCTTGTGGACTTCTAGCATTAAGTAATGTTCATCAGTAGGGGTAACACATTGAAGCAAGGGTTGCAAGTACCCCATTCGATACAAGGTCCAATCCTGTATCACATACTGGGGGGCCTTGAGTCGAATCTTTTGGGGTTTTTATATGATTCTCCGTAAGCAATCCATCCTGAAGGTATCAAACAATCAGGGTCATCCATGCCTCTCCTTAAAAAACTGCCATCACAATGAGCTCTTCGAAACTTTGTTTATACAAAGTCTTAAACATCACTTACTTTTGCGCCAATCCTCCCAAATATGAGGAAGCCAATTCGCTCAAGGCATCCACCTTGTGATTTTTCTCCCTTAGTACATGAGAAAGAGTGTATGATCAAAGGCACTCCAATAAAGGTTTCACCACCTCCAAGTAGCGCTACAGACTAACGTCTCAAGCCTCGTATTTCCCACTAACTTGATTGACCACGATATGTGAGTCACTGAATATTTCCACACCCTCTAGTTTCATCTCCTTAGCCAATCAAAGACCATTGATCAAAGCCTCGTACTCTGCTTCATTGTTTGTGGATCTGAATTTGAAATGTAGGGCGTAGGAGTAGTCAGTACCATCGGGGCTAGTAAGTAGTGCTCCTTCCCCACTTCCCCCAGAATGAGATGATCTATCCACGAATAACTTCCATACCCCTTTCTGCTCGGTCTTACAGACGTCTTTGATGGAATCTGTAGTTTCTACAATGAAATCTACTAAGGCCTGCCCTTTGATCATAACCCTAGGGTGGTAGTGTATATCATGTTCTCCAAGTTCTATGGCCCATTCCATCATTTTCCTCAAAGACTCGGGCTTTAGGAGTATCTACCTGATTGGATAATTGGTGATCACAGCTATGGTATGACCCTGGAAATAGGGTCTCAACCTTTGAGTTGCATGAACCAACATTAAGATTAACCGTTCAATGGTTGAATACCTTATTTTTGGGCCGTGCAAGGCTCTACTAACGAAGTGTGTAGGGCGTTGCTATCTGTCTTTCTCCTTTACCAACATAATAGTTATAGCCAGGGCAGATGCCGAGATATAAAGGTATAAGACTTCCCTCCTCTCCAGCTTCATCAACGTAGGCAGGGTTTTGAGGTGTTCTTTCAAAGCTGTGAAGGCCTTCTCACAATTCTCCATCCATTCAAACCTTTTGGCTTTACTAAGTACATAAAAAAAGGGTGAGATGCTTCTCAGCACCCTCCGATACTGCTGCCAAGCTACTTGTGAGTCTTTGGAAAACTTTCACGTTTCATGGGCTTTTCATATTAATCAAGGCTTCCACTTTTTTTGGGTTGACATTAATGCCCCTCTCCGAGACCATGAAGCCCATAAATTTTCCAGCACCAATCCCAATCACACACTTCAAAGGATTTAGCTTTAAGTTTTCTCCTTATAACCCTTCAAATAGTTCTCCAAGTCTTGCAAAAACTAATTGTAGGTTATTCTCTTTACCACCATATCATCAACATAGATATCCAGACTCTTCCCGATCTTCTTTTTAAAGAGTTTATCCACTAACCGTTTGTAAGTGGCCCCTGCATTTTAAACTTACACGGCATTTTCATATAACAGAAGGTGCTCACATTCGTGATGAACGAAGTCTTCTCCTTGTCTGCTCCTGCCATTAATATCCGGTGATAACCCTTATACACATAAAAAGGCTAGGATTTGATAAATTGTTATCGTCTCCACTATCTGATCCATCGAAGGCAATGGATAGCTATTCTTTGTGAAACATTTGCTCAGATTCGTGAAATCAATACACATGCGCCACGTCACATCTGGTTTTGGGACCAGGACTGGGTTGGCTAACCATTGAGGGTATAATACCTCTTTGATAACCCCTTCTGTAAGAAGTTTATCCACCTCCAACTTTATCGCCTCAGCCCTCTCAAGGGAAAACATTCTTCATTTATGTTTATCAGGTTTTATCGAAGGGTCAATGTTCAATTTGTGGACAGCCAATTTTGCAGGCACCCCCATCAAATCTGAATTATCCCAGGAAAATGCGTTGTAGTAATGATCCAATAGGGCCTTCAATTCTTTTTTCACCATTTTTGGCATCATACTTTCTTTTGCTATTGTTCCCATGCCTCGAACAGAGAGTGATTGGCTATCAGCTAGTTCAACCTTCCCCTGTACTGAAGATACGCTTCTTGCTTTCCCCCACACCTTTAACTGCTTTGTAGTTACAGCTTAGAGCTAATGCCTGATCTTTGTGGATAGATACCACTCCATTGTCCATTGGGAACTTCACCATTAAATGGTATGTCGACCATTCTTTTTTAGCCTAACATATCTATGGCCTCCCCAAAATCACATTGTAAGGAGAAAAAACATTGATGACTGCAAAACTGACCGTGACCCCCTTGTTTCCATCGGCTACCCTCAGATGCAGGGTTATTTCCCCTAATGGGTAAATTATTTTTCCGATGAAACCTGACAAATGAGAGGTTGACTTTTTCATGTATGCGCACCCAATCCCCAGATGATAGAAGCAACTCACATATATGATCTCAACTCCACTTCCATTGTCAACAAACACCCTTTTCACTAGTGCGATCCCAATTACCGCCGCAATAACCACATGGCCAGCGTGTAGGGTTCGGTTTGGAACTATGTCCACTTTAGAGAACGTGATTATTTCATCTGGTCGAAGCCTCTTCCCCACTGGTTCTTCATCCGGGACACGCCGCAACTATGCTTTCATAACTACGTTTGAAGATCTTTCAGAACTGCGTTCCCCCCTGCTTCCATCACCAAAGCTCTTTTTAGGGGGGCCATCTATTTCCTTGGTAATTTATGTGCTTTGAGTTGTCATCTCAAAATGGATGGCAAAAAGATTCTTTTAAGAGGCATTCTCTTTCACACCGATCAATTTCCATGCGAAGGTGGGTGCACTCATTTGTTCAATGTCCATAATCTTTGTGGTGGTCGCAGAACTTGTTGGTGGCTCTCCTAGCCACAAAGAATCGATTGGTATCATTCATGGGGGTGGTGGCTTGAAAACTCCTCCGTGGACTCCATATATCCGATGGGGAATGACACATGGGTGTGTACTTTTTGAATGTTGGTCTCTCCATTCGCCTCTTGCCCCGAGCATCACTAGGCTTAGAGTCCTTGGCCATTAATCCTTCTTTCTTCTTTCGAATGGCTTCCTCAACCTTCGAATGCTGTTTTACAACTTCATAGAGCTGTTAAAGTGTCTTTGGGGTATTTGCTATTAGTTTTCTATACAATTCCATGTCCTTCATCCCCAACAGATACCTCTAGATGATCTCATTTTGCATGCCTTCGACCACCCCCAACCTGTCATCAACATACGTATGATAGAAAGTGGTGGGGAATTCCCCCTGCTCCTACTTCGTCTGGTACAGTTTCATCAATATTTTGGTGAATTTCTTTTTCTATCAATACTGACTCAGTAGAACCCCACTGAAATCTGGATATGATTACAATGAACCCCTTAGTAACTTATTGAACCACTCCTGGGCTTTCCCCCGAAGGTAGTTACCCACTAACTTGCACGTCAACCTTTGATCTAAGTTTCAAGAATTCATCAATTCAAGAAAAACTTGAATAAACTCTCGTGGATCTGAGTCCTCTGAGTAAGTGGGAAGTCCTTCTGGTGGCTTCATGCCCCAGGGCCAACGAGTTGTTATTACAACTGAACCAAATGGAGAAACTGTAGTCTGTCATATTGGTCCTATCAACCTGTCAAATTCCCTACCTAGGGCTGTCTCAGCTCCATCGTACTGGTGTCCCCTTATTCTGTTTGGGTCCTTGAAGAGCCCCTGGGTGTACGAAGGGTAAGCTCCCCTGACCACAATAATCTATAATTTCAGCCTGGCTCTACTGCATGGTTTAGGGATCCTACCCACGATATGACTCCTCGATTCCGCTCGATGCCTTGGGAAGGGTATATTAGCGTGGAAACAGACACAAGGTAACTCATATGCATATGATCGGGGAAGGAGGGTTGGGGCCTTGGTTGTGCAGCTTCCCTCGCAGATCCCATAGATGAGACCCCCAACATTTGGCTTGCTAGGGGTAGTGTCCTAATCTGTGCTTCCAGGGCCAATGACGAAGTATGAATGATCAAAGGTATCGTGGTCGATGAAGGATGTGGAATCATCAGAGGAGAGACAACTTGATAACCTGTCACTACCAATATCTGTGTGATCTGATCAAAACTATGATTCGTCATTGGATTATCCTGGATCTTTCATCCATAAGCCTCTACATTCAAATCACTAGAACACTCTGTGACATGGCCATCTACACCTCGTAACCCAAACAATGGCATCGCAGTACCAATTCCCATAATTTGTTCGATGGTAATTCCTGCTTCTCCTTGAACCCCGGGTAGGGCACCGGCCTTTGTCCCTTTGATCACAAGGGTAGGCAGGCCAGGACAACCTGAAGCCTCAACTGGTGCCATTCTCGCATCAAGTACTATAGTAGGAAGGGTAATCTTCTCCCATTCTCTCGATCTGTACAAAGATCCAACCTCAACACTTGCACCAGTCCCCTTTCTCTTTAACCTTTCATTTTGCCAAGTTGAAGTTGTTAACACAGACATACACTGTGAGATATAGATCTGGCCGAACCTAGGTCCCATAGGGCGTGCCACTTGATACATCTTGTGACCATCGATCCAAGCCCAACTGATGTGCTTCATTTTACATGCATTAACCATTGTATTTGTCATAGTTTTTAGCTTGTTTTATTTGGTGGATTGATAATATTAGTTAAGTTTACGTGACAAGGGGTTTAGACGGCCATGTTTGGTTTTCTTATCTAAATCCCACATTTTGTAGACTTAATTAGTAATAATGGACATCTTGTATCCATGGGCTCCTAGATCTTCCTTGTGATATAGTTGCTTCCTTGTGAGATTTACTAGTTCATCCTAATTTTGTGTTTATGATAATATTGTGGCTTGTTCTTGAATGTTTGAATTGCATGAATAGTACACTCCATATAAGCACACACGTTAGTCTATATTCATGTTGGTGCAAATATTGATGCCCCATTGGGAAGATAAACCTTAATGTTTGGATGGGTAAAGAAGTATGGATTTGCGTGGGTATGTGCACGGGAGACCTAGGTATTACTCTGACTTATTTGCCATTGCATCAGTCTTAGCTGATCACATAAAGTAGTCTAAGAGGTTTCAGGTAGAGATAGTGAAAAGTAGCAAGCTAAGGTTGTAAGAGACCCTAGTGTCATAGATAAGGTGCCTACGACCCTTGGCCTAATTGATAGAACTATTTGAGAAGTAGCGCATTTGTGGTGGAAGCCCATGGAATAATCGCACGGGAGAGAAATAGATCTACAACAATGGCTAGACCTCGTTGTACTTCCTTAATTACAATGGCGGTGTCAATAGAGGGTTGTGAGCGCACCCGATATGACAGGTATGGGGAAGTGTATGCCATCGGCCACACCACGTGTTATGAACACCCTACTAGGTTTTTCTAAATCCTATGTGAATGAATTGGGGATCAAAACATTAAATTAACCATGTTGCGCAATGACTCCCCAAGTGCTTAGCTAATTAGAATATTTACTTTTTTACTTTCATGTATTGTAGTTGTTAGTTGAAAAACCAAACCCCACCCCCCTTTTGTTTGCTTTACTAGCTATTCCTTTCACTTGTATGGATTGATGACCTGTACTAGGTTGTGTTTTCATTGACTCTTAGGCCTTATCATCTCTGTGGACATACCCAGGGCTTACCACTAACTACCTTATTGGTAGTGTAGTAGTGAGAATGGGTGAAGAATATAAATTTTATTTTTGACCTCTCAAAACCTCTCGAGTTAATTAGCTAGTAGAGTAGTTAATAATTTCTTTTATTTTTGTTTTGTTTTGATAATTTGGTTGTTGAGCTGCTATGATAGTTGTTTTGTTACCTTTTGAATCGGGCTAGCGTTGTATTCGAAAGGGTATTGTTAGCCCGAGTTTATGGTACACAACGATACCACTAATCTAGGCATCTTACACTACCCAACTGAGAGCACAGGTGTTTGGAGGAGAAGGAAATGAAGAACTAGGGCAGAAGTTCAACCGAGGCTGGTTGTGTTGGTAGAAAGACCGCTAGCAATGACGGAAGACAATTGTACCTTACGGGAGCTCATGACACCCAACCTGTAGAATCAGCCACTATGCTTTACCTTCCAACAATTACCCGCCAATGTAATTTGTGAGCTAAAAAGTGGCATGATCCATTGCCTACCGATATTCCACAGATTGGCGGGGAAAGATCTGACCAAGCATTTATCTGAGTTCCATTTGGTGTGCACGAAATGAAGACCCCTGGGAGTATCCGAAGATGACAACAATCTGGGAGACTTCTCATTTTCTCTTCAAGATGGAGCTAAAGACTGACTCTACTACTTGCCACCGGGATGCATTGGTTCTTGGATGGACATGAAGTGAAGGTTCTTAGAGAAGTATTTTCTGACATCTAAATCCACTGGGCTAAAGTAACAGCTGTCAAATATCACCCAAGGGGCCACCGAGAGCTTGTATGATTATCGGGAGCGCTTCAAGTGATTGTTAGTGAGTTGCCCTTACCATCCCTTCAAGGAGAGCGATCTATTGTATTATTTCTTTGAGGGGTTATGCGATGAAGATATGTGAATGGTGAACACCGCTTGCAATGGTTTGATAGCGAACAAGAGCCTTAAGGATACAATGGTCCCCTTTGAAGAAATGACCAATGGTATGCAATAGTTTAACACAAGATCAAGGGTTAAGGTTTTGAATGAACCTGCACAATCACCTAAGTTGGAGGAGCAAGTCCAAGCTCTTGCAAGGGAAAGTGCATCAAGTCAAAGTGTTTGGAGTCAGCAACCTTAACCAAAACTCCGAGGAGTGTCCCGAGGTCGTAGATAATTTACAAGAAGTGAAGGCCATTAAGTACAACAATCGGGAGAGACCACAATTTGCTAGGAGTCAACCACAAGGGTTCTGGGAAATCAAGGCGATGTAAGGCAGAATCCATATACTAACTTGTTCAACCCAAGGTATCAATATCATCCAAATTTCTGAAGGAGGGAGGATAACCAACCTTAAGGATACTGGGGTGGACAAGTTCCACCTTCACCATACCCTAAAGGGGAAGGCCCTTCCAACAACCGCACTTCAATTTACAAGTCAGATCGAGAGAAGATCTTGGAAGCCATTGGTCAATTGGGCAAGAAACATGAAGTTTTTGCGGAGAGGACAAGGCGTGAGATTGAAGACCTTGGTAATAGAGCATTTTCAAGTATAAAAAATCTTGAAGTTCAAGTTGGGAAACTTACCACCTTGATGAGCCGACTTGAAGCCAAGGAGTCTGGCAAACTCCCTTCCCAATCGGAGATAAATCCAAGGAATACGAGTGCTCTCAAGTTGAGAAGTGGGAAGGAAGTTTGTGAGTTTGAGAAGAAGGTGATGCTAGAGGATTATAGGTTGTTGGAGGCTACTAAGGCACACTTTGAAGAGGGAGAGGTTGTGGTCAAAGAAGCACGTTCCAAGGAACTTCCACCACCCGAGGTACAAGTTACTATTCCACTTCCATTCCCAAATGCTTTGAGGGGAAAGCAAAAGGTGGTGACCAATGATGCGAACATTCAAAAAGTCTTCAAAAAGGTCAAGGTAACAATCTCTATCTTGGAATTGATTGAAAATGTGCCATCATAAGCTAAATTTCTTAAAGTTGCATGCACAAAGAAGAGAAGTAGGCCAACTAAGAGGTTAGGACATTTAAAAATGGGGGGAGTCACCGTTTTGAACCATAAAAATTTTCTAAGAAATGCGACGACCCCAGAATATTTTCTATCCCTATCTCCTTAGGTGGTAAACTTGTTGAAAATTCCATGATAGATTTAGGTGCATCCATCAATGTGATCCTATTTAGACTATATGAACGCTTAGAAATGGGTGAGCTTAGGGATACTAGAGTGATTGTCCAACTCGCCGATCACTCCCAAGCTAGCCCACATGGGTTAGTAAAGGACGTGATGGTGCGAGTTGGTAAGTTGGTTTTTCCGGCAGACTTTTATGTCCTAGACGTGGCGCATGACGGAAGTGCACCCCCAATACTTTTGGGAAGACCTTTTCTTAAAATGTCCAGGACTAAAATTGATGTCCACTTGGGAACCTTGACTCTAGAAGATGACATAGATAAAGTGGTGTTTGATATTTATAAATCCAGGCATGATTAGACAAATTATTCTTTTTATGTGCAAAGGTGTAACCTTATGTGATGAGCATGATGAATCTTCTTATGTTACAAATGAGCAGGAATACTTGGATGAGTCCCATGTTGATGATATTGATGATGAGTCCGATGAATTGCATGATGCGATTGATAGTATGTCTGTGTTGGACTATTTTTCCATGCTAACCAACTTGCTGCGGGAAAGAGAGAGTGTTGAGAGTTTAAAACCTCCTCAATCTCCTCTTAACCCCAAAGTGACATTCTCAGACTCAATGCTAGCGAGACACAGAGATTCATTTCCCATGGCGGACAAGAGATCCGAAGCTAAGGATGACTCATTGTGAGGCCTTTCCACAATGATGTCATCGTTGGTGGAGTCGCCGATGTCGATTCCAGAGACCCACAGGTAGGTGTTCCTTACTAGATTGCATGAAAAGAAAATAATTCGTGAGGACGAAAATAAATATACGGTGTTTCCCTTTATTTTCGTGTTTTGAGTAGTGATTAGATATATTTTGCATGTTCTTGTTTGCGATGAGGATTTTTGAGATGAAACTTTTGTTTTATTTGAAAATTTGAGTTTGAGACTCATGATTGTGCTTGGTGGAATTCGATTTGATAGGTGACATAGTTTTTTTTTCAAATAGGGAAAAAACTAAGGAATCAGTCAAAATTTGTGGATGCCTCATGCCGAAAAGTTTGGCACGGGGGGATGCTTAGTGCCAAGAATTTTGGCACGAGGGGAAGGTCTGTGCCAAAACATTTGGCATGAGGCTTTGGTCCGTGCCAAACGACTTTTGAATCAATTTTCGATTTTCCACTCTTAAATTGTTCCAAAAATGCAAAATTTTGAAAATTCTGAATTTCAAACTCAAAAATTCATCTTTGGTTCAAGAATTTTGAAATTCCCTAATTCCTTAGGATTTTTGATGAAAATAGTACTTCCAACATCCCTTGCAATTAATTGATTGATTCTATTGTCCCTTAATTTGAGATTTTTAAAATTCCATCCTTATCCTAATTGTTCCTCCATCCCTATTCACCTGTGCTGAAATTCTAATCCCATAGTAGATTTCTCCACCTAATTTCATCATTTAACACATTCTTCCTTCTAAAGAAACACTCACTCACACACACTCTTGGTGAAACTCAAAAAATTGAAGCGTTTCTTCCCAAAATTAGCAATTCTTGTTTCTTCTTGTGTGGATTTTGCAACTCTTAGCTTCAAATTCTGGGTAGTCCATTGAGCTCTTTGTTTATATGCTTTATTGACATTGTGGTGGTGTTATGAAAAGCATGATTCTTGAATGAATGTGTGTTGTTGACATAAGTGTTTGGGTTTGTATGCATGATCTTGTGTTGAAGAAAGTTTGGGTGGTTTGATGTGCTATTATGCTTGAATGATGTGATCTTCATGTGTTGGGTGATTTAGGAGAGGATGGATATTGATTGCATAAACTTATTGATGGGTTGGTAAGAAATTACATGGGTTTGTTGTTTGATGAGGAATGTTCTTGTTTAAATATCCTACATGCTTAGATTATCATATTTTGAATGGTTGGGTTATTTGGAAGAATGTTGTCTTATTGAATAACATTGTAGGCCATGCCTTGTTTATGATCATATAACCACTCTTACCTTCATTTTGATAGGATTCCTCCCAAGAAGAATGTTTCAAACAAAGGAAAGTCCTCACGGGGTGAGAAGAGGAAGAAATTGGCAAAGGGTGCAAACCCCGAGCCAGTGACTCACATTCTTCGCAACCCCAAGTTTGTGAGAGAAGAGTTTATAGGGTTATCCAACATCTCCGAAACTGTAGTCCGGAGGTGGAGGAACTTGAGAGAGCCTAAGAGGAGTATTTTGGAGATTGGATTTGCATGGAAGGACACCTTGGCAGCTCTAGGCTTACTCGAGCCCATCACTTACCTATTGGTATGGTTTCTCAAGAGACAATAGAAGACGTACGTCAGGTGGACCCTAGAGTTCCTAGCTACTCTATTGCCAGTCGTGGATGATGATGGACACAAGGTGACCGAATTCAACCTGGATGATAAGGAATACAAGATTACCCACCGAGAGGTAGCACACGCCTTTGGATGGAGGTATGGGAAGGAGACCATGAAAACACACCGGCAAGGGATGCCTTTTTCTCTCGGATGCTTTTGGGTGCAGCTTACAGGTACTGATCGGAAAAACCTGTATAAGAGTACTTCCCCGATTCACCTAACATTCCGTTATGTTCACCGACTGTTGGCTATGGGGGTCTTCTGTCAAAGTGAGCTAGCAATGCCCAGGTTCAGATGTTTATTGCCTTTGGGCAATGACACCCGAGGGTAATTTTTTCCCAAACCTAATAGGGTTTTTTGTGCAGGAATGTTTAGCGATGGAGGATAGAAAGAGTGGCAAGATATTTATGGGTAGCATGGTAGGTCTACTGGCACAATACTTAGAGCATCCGATCATACAGAGAGTGTTGGCTAACTTGGGACGATTGGGTACAAAGTATAACATCGAGAAGTTAGCAAAAGCATCTATGGCAGTACCTACAACATCAGAGGGCCGGTCTGTATGGATTTATGGCGGAGCAGTCACATGTAGCTTCGTGGTACTTCCTCAGCCGGAGCGCAGTGCCATCAACCATGACATATGATTGGATGACCTATTTATTGATCCCAACCCACAATTTGAGAGAGATTTCTATAGAGTTGTAGCCACCTTGGAGATAGATGTTGAGAAGGCCGAGGGTGAGAGCTCTTGAAGAGCACATCCTAGTCGTTCTCGCGTATCCATAGACATTATGGACCAATTGTAATCTCTTTGGGAAAAGTTTTTGAGCTCTAACCAAGTTTTGCAAGAGGTCTTCCAAGCAATGGGAGGAATACAATTACAATTGGAGGAGATGAGTGCAAGAACAAACTCCACGGAGGCAACACTTCAATCAACGGGATACATTGAGTGAAGCTTCACAAGTCACGAGGATGAAGGCCCTTCGGGGCCACGAGAGTGAGTATCACTATTTCTCCCTACCTCACTTATATTTTTACATGATGTTTTGTTGCATTGGAGACTACGCATTGGTTAAGTGTGGGGAAAAGAGTAGTGAGCACTTAGGGAGTCTTCATTCTTGGAATTCCTCGGTGCATTTTTTTTGTTCATTGGTAGTGTATTTGGTGGTATGACATGCTATGCTAGGGTTCCTAGTTTGCATGTGGTAGGTTATTTTAGGATATTGGTGGTGTATTTATTTTGCTTTGAGCTTATCTTTTGTAGTATGAAGCCCACTTTCGGGGCAATTTTGTGCTACACCAAAAAAATGAAATATTTGGAAAAATAAAAAAATATAAAAACTCGGACAAGTTGAAAACCCAAAAGGGAAACTTGGGTAACATTGGGAAAAACCCGGATAGGTCGAAAGACCTAGATAAAAGTGAGAGGCTAGGTCCGTCCAGGCTTACGAGCCTAGGAAGTAATGAGAGGCCATGTGAAAAAAAGTTAGAAGTGAGTACCCTTTGTGTGATAAAGCTAGGATGAAAACCCGAAAGGGCTCCTAGGCAAAATGAGAGAAGTTGAGAGGAAAAAAAACTAGGTTGACGATAAATTTGACTCCTTGGTTGTAACTAGGTTGAGAATAACAAATTATCCCTATGTTACAACCAAGTCGACAACTCTTGGATTTCCGTGGTGGATTATTTTTGGGAGAAGACTCTTTGATTGCTTTGGGGATCGTTTTGGAAAAAAGTAAGCTATCTTTACACTTATCATCTTCGCTTGCCTTTTTCCACATTTTACTTTTGGGTGGTTAGATTGCTTATGTTCTTTGGGGAGTGTAAAAGTTGTGATATTCTTACTCTTTTTGGGGGAAACAAGGTAATCTAGGAATAAGTTGGATGTCTCGGTTAACTTATGCTTGCATGCTACATTTTGCTTAATTATTTTTCTTGTCTTTATTTACTCGAGGATGAGTAAAGGGTTAAGTGTGGGGAGTCTGATATTTTTCATTTTGCGTGCATTAACCGTTGCATTGGCATAGTTTTTAGCTTGTTTTATTTGGTGGATTGCTAGTATTAGTTGATTTTACTTAACAAGGGGTTTAGACGACCATGTTTGGTTTTCTTGTCTAAATCCCACATTTTGTAGACTTAATTAGTACTAATGGACATCTTGTATCCATGGGCTCTTAGATCTTGTGATCATCTTTAGTAGGTTTCCCGTGGGTACTTTTTGGTATGTGAAGGACATTCATAAAGGTGGTAGAAGATATTGAAGGCCGTTCGCAGGGACAGTAGAAGAGATCAAAGGCCATGCACCTCTATAATGGCAGTAGACAAAGGCTATGAACATCAAAGCATGGTAGAAGGATATTGGAGCCAAAGATAGGTGGCATTGGAGTTCAAGACGGGCAACGAAGAAACGCTGAATCGTGGTTCGATGAGTTACACCAAAGTCTGAGAACGATCCAAGAAAAATTAGCCTTCAAGGTTGGTTCCAATTGGATTCTTCTTCTTGAGCACTACAAAATTGACTACTAGAACTCTCAAATTGGACTAACGGTTCATCCATAACAAAGGAAAGAAGTTCAGCCGGCCAAGGCACAAACGGGTCAGCGCAGGACACTTATGCATAGCACCAATGATCCGCACCAAATGAGTCATCCTGTGCCAAAGGGATCAGCACAAAGGCACGGTGTGGCCTGTGCCAAATGCCACGGGGGGCAGGCACAAGTCTCTAACTCCACTCAAAATCGGCTAACTATTGGCGCAGACTGTCCCATTTTCGATGGCACATGCCATTCTAAGTCTAAGATACCAAGACCAACTGGCGGGGTGTGGAAAATCATACATCCCGTGCTAAGTTTCTGAGCAGAACGACCCTTCTGAAGACAGCCATCAAAAGACGCGCCCGTAAATCAGAAGTTTCAAATCAAGCACGCTGACCTTGTTGTACTCCCCTAAAACCACGTGTTATGAACACCCTATTAGGTTTATCTAAATCTCTATGTGAATGAATCGGGGATCAAAACATTAAATTAACCATGTTGCGCAGTGACACCCTAAGTGCGTAGCTAATTAGAATACTTTTTTTTTACTTTCATGTATTGTAGTTGTTAGTTGAAAAACCAAACCCCACCCCCCTTTTGTTTGCTTTACTAGCTATTCCTTTCACTCGTATGGATTGAAGACCTGCACGAGGTTGTGTTTTCATTGACTTTTAGGCCCTAGCATCTCTGTGAACATACCCAGGGCTTATCGCTAACTACCCTATTGGTAGCGTAATAGTGAGAATGTGTGCAGAATATAAATTTTATTTTTCACCTCTCAAAGCCTTTGCCCTGGTTAATTAGCTACAATTAATGACCCCGGGTGGAGGTGGGTCACCAATCTTGATGTGGTCTAGCAAAGTCTGTGATCTACAAAAGGAAAACAGACCCTGGGGAATCCGGGGGGGGGGGGGGGGGGGGGTTCTCCAACGATCTAGTCGGTAATTTGTAGAGAGTAAAAACAGGCAATAGAGTGTTTCCATAAATAGAATACATACCTCCCTATTTATACTATTCTAAAATCCTAATATCCTTGGTCTATAACCTAGCTTCCTTTTGTCCTCTAGTGAATGGTCCAATAACAAGCTCACTTAGTTATGTCTAGAGTCTTGTGCCTTTCTCCAGGTGGTGAGAGTATTAGCCCAAATAGGTCTTACTTTTACCATGTCATCAAAAATTAAGTTCCAACTGTAGAATTTAGTAGAATTATAGCAGAAACATATAATGTTATATGACTCATAACATGACTAGTAAACGTAACTAATAATGTTGGTATTTTTTTTATAACTTGTGCGTGCAAAATAATAGTAATGTGGTGCTCAGTGCACAACTTGTAGGTGCTTCAACCATTACTTGTAAGTAATTCAAATGTAATTTATAGATGTTTTATTTCAACTTGTGTATGCTATGAAAATAACTTGGTGCTTATAGTACAATTTGTAAGTGCTTTAACAAATATTTGTAAGTGCTTTAATAGTAACATGTAGGGTCTTGTTTTATAACTTGTGTGTGCCCAGGAATTTTAAATGTAACATGTAGTTGAGTGCTCTACATAAACAATTTGGTGCTTAGAGTACAATTCGTAGGTGCTTCGAATATAACTTGTGAGTGTTTCTTTTATAACTTGTATGCACTACTAAAACAACTTAGTTCTTAGAATACAATTTGCGAGTGTTTCAAAGATAACTTGTAGGTGCTTCTTTTAACTAGTGTGTTCTACAAAAACAACTTGATTTTTAGAGTGAAACTCCTAGGTACTTCAACAAGTGCTTGTAAGTGTTTCAAATGTAATATGTAGGTGCTTCTTTAATAAATTGTGTGCTAAGAAAATAATTTGATTCTTAAAGTATAACTCACAAGTGCTCAAAGTATAATTTGTAAGTGCTTCTCCCTGAGCCCATTACAACTTCAAGTTTCGGTCCATTTTCTACCTCTACAATTTTCCTATTTGTTCCTCTAGCAAAACTATATTCAGACTCCTATTTAAACTCTTCTTCCAGTTCTTCTGATCCATTCATTCATATTTTGGTTTTTGTTTGAAAAGTCAATGTTTTCGCCTTCAGATTTTGTTTGCTGAAAATTCTCCTGTTGCGCTCCATCCATGCATTATAAAGACCTGTATATTCCAGCACCAGCTTCTTCGATTTCCTTCTTTGCTCGATTTGAAACATTCTTCTCTTCATCTGTTTGAGACTTGTAAAGTCAAGGATTTGTAATTAATTATTTTATTGGCAATTTTGTGTGAATTGTTTTTGAACTGATCTACAGACCATGTTGGAACATGGTGCTGCTGCAGAATTCACGCCAAAGATTTCGATGGAATTCAAGCCGAAATATTGAAGTGTTTTAGAATTTATGGTAACTGTATATTTGGCTATATATTGCGTAAGAAGCATATTTGATTTATGGAAAAATCCCTACTTATAAGGAGGAGATTCATTCGAATATATGGGAGAGTTTGAGATAAGGAAAATCCCTTGATTAATGGGATTTGGATATGCTTCTATAATCAGATTTGGAATAGGAATATTGTGGAGATAATCATGGATATTCAGATCTGATTCGTGGATATAAATATGGGACAAACACGGCTGCAAAACTAACGATCTTATTGAGCAAAGTCTGCATCCAGATTTGCGATCTTACGAAATTGCAAGAGCCTATACACTGTGTTCCAACACTGTCCTGTTGCACTAAGTTCAGAATCAAATACCTTAATTCCTCGGGAGGAGGAGATCCAGCGTCGACGGAGTTCGAGGTCAGAGGGAGTCTGATCAAGGCGGATCGGTAGCTAGGGGAGCTAGCAGAGTCCACACGTCATAGTTAGTTAAAGATAAGTATTTTGTATGCTGTACTCTGTACTATCTTTCTAATTAGTGGATTCATTCTGAACTGGGCCAGGCCCCGCAGATGTAGGTGATTTACACCGAACTGCGTAACCAAGTTGTGTGTCTTTTACGTTTTACGTTATTTTTACACTTGGTTAAACTAGGTATGTTGGAACACACTAGTAAGAACTAGGAAAATTGGTAAAACTAAATTTCAAGACTGATGCTTCCTGTGATCTGCAAATTTATGAACAACTCCCTCGTGTAACTGCATCTTACAAATAAGTGTTGTGCTGTTTCTTGCTTCTTTCCACAAAGGAAACAATCAAGTTGATAATCTAGAATGCCAAAATCCTGCAATCTGTCCACTGTAGCCAATTTTCCGTTGATAAACAGCCATAAGGAGCATCGATGTTTCAGATGAATTTTCTTGTGCCATAGCAGTTTTGATTTTGTCTTTGTATCCTCCCCTCCTTTCAGCTTCTTGTAGATTTCCATAGTCTCTAGTTTTCCTTTCCTATTCACACAACTGTTCAGCTCAACATATATGGTATCCCTCAGCTTCGGTAATACTTTCCAGGTCTAGATATCAGCTGCTCCATGTAATCATGTCTTATCTAATCACAATAAATATTTCATTAGTAAATAAAAATACATTTATTTTCATTCTACTTCTAACTAAATTCTTTTTTACTAATTCCTTCTAAAAATTATCTTTACTGAATATTTTATACCTTTAGAACATATTATTTATAATTAAAATTGTACATTGTACATTATACGGGTATTTAAAGAGAATAATTTGACTAAAATTTATTATATAGTTATTGATTAAGTATAATTATATATTTCATATTTGTATCAATATATTGTTTATAATTGATAATATATTTATACAATATATTTTTTATATTTACAAAAACCATACATATTATTTATTGATAAATAACCAAATATATTACATTTTATTTATTTTTTGTTTTAGAAGACCTTTCATAAGTATTAGGAATTCATGGATAAGTAGTTTAAATTGTTTTAATTAATTACCTCTTGACTATTTTTAATTTGCATGAGTCTAAATTTGAATTGTATTTTATGGAATGACTTTGCTGCTCAAGTTTTTGAGTATTTGGGTAGAGGACACTTGGATCTATCATTTTTATTACTCAATTTGAAAAGATTAAGGAGTAGAGAAATATGTTTGTAATTCTGTATTTTCTTTTATGAAAAACCACATGTGATAGTGGGGGTTTGTTAGATCCCTAACCGTTTTTTAAATAAAAATCAAAGATACATAAAAGAGGGAGACTTAATACCTTACCTCTGAGAAAATGTTATGATAGTCTTAAATCTACACATAGCCTATTTTCTAACTTGGAGACCATAAAAACCTTAAAATGTGGAAAAGATAAAAGTACTACTGTTATAAAAAGATAAAAACTCCTAAAGAGCTATCATACTCTGTATTATCTCATATTGAATACTCCCTCCGTTTTTTTTCATTGGCACCTCTCTTTTGGTGTTAGAATTGAGGAGATGCTAAATGAGTAGATGAAATTGAATTAAAAGAAGAGAAAGTAAAATGAGTGGATGTAAAAACCTTAAACTTGCCCAAAATAGCAAGTGCCAATTAAAAAAAATACCACTTTTAATAAGTGTGCCAATGAAAAAAAAAACGGAGGGAGTACTAAATTAGTTAAAACAAAGTTTATTGTATTTGGAACACGACTCTTTCCAACCTTACATTGAGCAAGTCTTTGAGTCAATAACATGTTTTTCCTTTTAATATAATCTATTTTTTTACCTTAATATATTATATAGTATATACAAGTATTTGGTTATAAA
This sequence comes from Rubia yunnanensis, assembly GCA_037428765.1. Taxonomy (NCBI): domain Eukaryota; kingdom Viridiplantae; phylum Streptophyta; class Magnoliopsida; order Gentianales; family Rubiaceae; genus Rubia; species Rubia yunnanensis. Next base: position 59,371,813 of record CM075068.1, read on the forward strand.
AACTGTGGGCTTGATATTATTGTGTATGTTTATACCCAACTCCCAAGTCAGATTTCCACGCAGTCTTCCAATTCAATTTCAGAAGATTTTCTAAATTTGATTGAAAGAAAAACTCTGATTAGATACATAAAGTGTTGAGAAAAGTGCTTTTATAACCCTATCTAGTTGATATAAGTGTCAATATTACCCTATCTAGTCAGTGAAAGTGACAATATAACCCTCTCCGGCAACTTTTAGGCAGAATTTTATAAAATTACATGTTTACCCTTCTAAAAAATTTAAAATACTAAAAAAAAGGAAAATGAGGTTATTACCCTTAGACTCATCAATACTCCAATATCACTGGACCGTCGCCGGAGGTAGGGTTATATCAGCATATTATGAAAACTGGAACGGTTAAATCAGCATATTTCTAAAATTTATAGGGTTAGATCGGCACATTAGTAAAAAATGCAGGGTCATATCAGCACATACTATAGAATATAGGTTTTAATGACATTTTATTTATTTTGTTGTGTTATATCCAGATTGATGATTGGATGACCTTTGGTGTTGTGTGTGATTATTATTTTGCTGTGTTCTTCGACCTAGGGTTTTTATTGTTGATAAGTTTGAAATAAGGCTATGATATGTGATAATGGTGTTTAATATTAATCAATGTGTCATTATATTTTATGTTGTATAAGATATTGTTATGATATTATAATGGTGTATATGATGATGTGGTCGCTCATTACGGCCAGCCGACTACCACACACTTAATATTTATAATATGTGCTGATATAACCCTATAAGTTTTAAGAATGTGAGGATATAACCCTACAAATATTAGAATTGTACTGATATAACCCAATAAGATTTCATAATGTGCTGATATAACCCTACCTATTACGACAATGGTCCGACCTAATTTCAGAGTTAGCCCAAAGGGTATTTTGGTTAATTTACATAGAGTCAACGCCGGAAATGGTGTCTGAAGGTTATATTGGCATTTTCATTAACTAGTTAGGGTTATTTTTGCACTAAAAATTATCATAGGGTTATATTGACACTTACTCAAGTAGGTAGGGTTATATTGACACTTATCCCTAAAGTGTTTCCACATTTTTATCACCATATTTTTCTTCTTCTGAATTTCATATTTTTATCACTATATTTTTTATAACGTAAAGTATTTTCATACAAAAATTAATATAAATATACAGAATAATATTAAAATTATAAATTATATTATATTTTAAATATTCATTCATAATCTGTGCATGGACACAGCCACACAGGTAGTACAATAATAAAGTAGATAGATACTAGCAGGGGTACTTAAGTGGGGTACTTAATTGGGGCTCGTACATACGTGTATGATAGTACGTAAGCTTAGTGAGATTTCATTTTAACATAAGTTGATATTAGGTGAAGTGAGTTAAAACCTTACATACTTATCATTTAATTTTTAAGAAATTGTTGTGGGAATTTCAACACAGCTTAAGCACTTGGAAGCTCATGGTCAATCCCTTCAATGGAAAATAGGAAAGACAACTACCCGTGAACAACGTGAAAATATGTATGCTTGTAAATAGTAACGGAACCACATGGGGGTTTTGGGGGACTCCAGCCCCAGCAGAAAAATAATATGGGAAAATTAATAAGGGTAATTTTGAAAATTTTTCATTTCATCCCCCTCTAATATAGAATATTTCTTTAAAAAAAATAAAAAATACTTCCTACCTCCACCCCAAATAATCGGGTGCAGGATCTCTTCACAGTTCAATGTATTCATTTGGATGATTCTAGTAGTGTCTTCTTTCAAGTAAGAAAAAGCAACTAGCAATGAACCACAATCGCACTGGTAATAGTTTACGCTCTACGGGGGAGAAGTGCTGCACTTACATGAACACGCCATGTAAAATGGAATTTGCAAAAAATGTTTCTAATCATATGTCCTCTCCATGTCAAGTCCAATTAAAACAAGATCTAATGGTTGTAATTACATTCAGCTACTGTTTGCTCAAAGATGGTTGTAACCTTATCCAGGGGCGGAACCAGAAAAATTTTTCAGGGGAGGCTGAAAAATTTTCGCCCCTGGAAAATTTTTTCTGGTTTCGCCCTTGTGAAACAATAACAATAACAAAAAAAATTGAGATAACAATAACAAATTGATTTATTTTTAAAAAATCTAAAAGAGTTACGAAACAATAACAAATTGAGATAACAAAAAATTTATAAAATCATATTCATCTAAATTCAATTTAACAAATATCCCTAATTGATAATTCCATAAACCGATTATGACAAATTGACAATTTCATTGTCACATACAATTATACAAAATAAATCAAACAATTATAATTTCAACTAAATTCCAACTAAATATGCAATTCAACTAAATCAATTTATGCAATTGAACTAAACTTCAACAATCATATATAATACAACCATATAAATTCAATTCAACATCCAATCTAAAACTCATGTTCACATTATACATATATTTATTTAAGTTTTGAAGAAATAAATTAAAAAGACAATAAATTATAGACCCTAAAATTAATAAATATTAATTAGCATAAAGAGAAGAGAAGACTTACCGTGGTTTGGAGAGGCGGCGGGACGAGGCAGGCAAGCAGCAGCCGGTGGCGGACGGCGGCGGCGACGGGCCGACTGGCTGAGAGGCGAGAGCGAGTGTCGAGGGAGGCAGAGGAAGGAGGAGAGCTTGCTCTTGCTGCCTTGCTGTCCTTCTCGCCTCCAGCTTTTATATAATGGATTAATGTTGGCTATTGGATTGGGCTCAGTTTTTGGCCCAATCCATTTCTGATTTCAATTTTTTTTTCATATTACTTAGTAAAACGACGTCGTTTTACTACTTTGGTATTAAAAAAAATAAAGTCAAATGAAACGACGTCGTTTCACTAACGTGAAACGACGTCGTTTTAGTACGTATGAATTAAAAAAAAAGAAGGCCGCAGCGCGGCCTTCTTCTCCGGCGAGCAGTCACGCTCAGGCGGCTCAACTCGGCCTTCTTCTCCGGAGACGCGCTCAGCCGCGCCGGAGACGCGCTCCCGCCTCCTCCTAGCTCCGGCCGGCGACCGAGGTAGGGCTGGAGCCCTACCTCGCGTATCAATAGATCCGCCACTGACCTTATCTGTAGACAACTTTATAACCAGACTTAAGAGCCACTTTGCAGTAAAATATACAACAGAAAATGTAGGGCAGAAGTAAGCAACAAATTTGTACTGTAACTTCTTTACTGCATGATCATGAAGAAGTAAGCTGGTAGAAAACAGGTGCAGAGGATTATGGTCCTAAAGTCAGGATGGTCCCCTTGTTAGAGCTCTGCAACCTCAATGCAATAAAAGACCTTGAAAGCTAGAGCCCCTATGATCACAATGTTACCTTGTAGTTCGTATATCTATATAATCTCCGTGACATGGTTGAAAGCAAAAAAAAAGAAGCTCAAAAATAGAGAGAACATGGTGCCTTTCTGATATTGTTCTTACCATTTTGGATAAAGATTATCACATGGAGGAGAAAAAGATAACCAGTCTCTTTGCTTTCTTTGTATTACTACTCCATATCTTGTGCACAGGTGGAAGGGATGACATACCGATACCAGCACCAATGGAAATGAAGGAGCAAGAGGCACTTTACCTGGCCATCCAAGGCTTTGTGAGAAAGTGGTGGAATGGCTCAGACCTCTATCCTGATCCTTGTGGATGGACTCCAATCCAGGTAAAATATGTATATAGTCCGTATAAATGGCGAAATTCATGGCTTTTGTGGAAAACAAGTTTCTTGAACTATACCCCTTGTTTGCAGGGTGTTAAATTTCCGTCTTCCATCTTAAAATCAATTGACACTAGGTGAAGGTAACCCAATAACTTATACTCCCTCTGGTCCACTTATATTGGCCCCCTTTTTTCTTACATTTTTTCAAGGCATGTTTGACTATCGATAACTTTTGTTACGTACGATAATAGTTTATAAAATTTTACTTTTCAAAAACTATACGTTACGGAGAATCCAAAGACATCTCATATAAGGTCCATTACTATATACAACAAAAGTTATCAATGGTCAAACATGCCATAAAAAATTGGCTGGTCAAAGGGGGCCAATATTAGTGGACCAGACCAAGTATATAAGTTATTTAGTCTTTAAGAAACCACCGATGTGTGATATATCTTTCGACATGCCCCCTCAAGTTCCAACGTGAAAACACGGACCAATAATCCAATCTGGACTCTGAAACCATGTTAAATTTTAAGGTATCTTGAGATTCCATCTTAAAATCAATTGACACTAAGTGGAGGAAGTGACCCAAGACCTTACATATAAGTCATTTAGTTTTTAAGAAAACAATGTGAGATATATCTTTTCTAACACAGGGAGTGTCATGTGATTTCTTAGTTGGCTTTTGGCATGTCTCAGTTTTGAGCATTGGACAAGTCTACGACAACTCACTCAACTGTTCTCCGAATGCGCAGTTCGGGCATCATCTGTTCCGGCTTAAACATTTAAGGAGACTCTCCTCCTCCAATTGCTTTGTCTCATCCCAGGGAGCAGAAGAACCTGTAAGAATACCACTATCACAACACTGGAGCAGACTTGCCAACGACCTGGAGTATTTAGAATTTCGTTCCAATCCAAGATTTACAGGAACAATTCACAACGCATTCGGTTTCAATCCCTTGTGCTCATTGAGAATGGTTTCAATGGAAACGGGAGAGATATACCATCTGAGCTTGGCAATCTAGTGAAATTAAAGTGCCTAGTTCTCGCCGGCAATCACTTTTCTGGTCAAATTCCAGCTAGTTTGGGAAGACTAACAGAGCTCCTCATCTTTGATGCAAACAAGAGTTCTCTAACAGGGGTGACAAAATGTATTTTCGTAAGGAAATAATGTATTGCTGAAATGATTAAATAGAGTAAAATAAGGAAAGAGAGTACTACTAGGACTCTGGCTTAGTCAACAAGACTTATCCATAATCAATCAAATCAATCAATCAAATTAGAAACCTGATTTACTCTAACACTACTCCCCCAAGCGAAACGTTGGATGTTCAACGATGCAAAATTTGGACCTGAAGAATTCGAACAGAGGACAGGAAAGTCCCTTGGTGAAGATGTCAGCAATTTGAAGACTGGTGGAAACATATGCAACTCGGAGCTTACCAGAGGAGACCAACTCACGAACGAAATAATAATCGATGTCGATGTGCTTTGCCCGCTTATGAGCAATCAGATTCTGAGCTAGGAAAATGGCACTGTTGCTATCACATAACAACAGTGGAGAACTCGAAAGCGGAACACGAAGACCGCGAAGCAAATGAGACAGCCAAACTACCTCCGAAGCAGTGTTGGCAAGAACCCGATGCTTTGACTCAGTACTAGAGCGAGAGACAGTGGGTTGCTTTTTTGCATTCTAGGAGACCAGATTACCACCGAGGAAGACTGTACAAGTATGCGGTTTAGGTAATAAAGAGGAAACAGAAAGTAAACCAGACTTCTGCAAATCGAAAATAACTGCAGTTGGCAAATGTCCTAGGCGAGCATGCCAAAGCTCGAAGGATGCCTGCCCGGTATTATGGTGCAAAAATGAAACCAGTGTTGCGTAGCCTTTGTCTAACACGTACAAGCCTCTATCAATGTGGCTCCTGCCCACGACTGTCCTGGATACTTTGTTCTAAATAACAATGTTCCGATCATCAAAGGTAACAGACACATTCAAATCTCTGGTCAGTTTACTAATAGATAGTAAATTCTTAGTAATCTCAAGAATAACTAGAATATCATGTAGTTTCAAATGATCATAAATATGAGAATCATCAATATGCAAAATCTGAATAGAAGCACCATTACCAAAAGAAACCTGAGAATTACCAGAATATGGAGAAACACTGTCCAGGCCAAAGGCTGAATACGCCATGTGATTGGTTGCGCTAGAATCAAGATACCAGTATGATGTGCTCGCAGATGGGTTCAACTGCATGGATGCCTGGAAGCTTTCAGCCAAATGGGTCGAGTCTGTACGACAAGTCTGAGCCAACATCTTATAACAAGTAGCAGCAAAATAACCGAGCCGACCACACCAGGTGCAGTGCGGCCGACCATGACCAGAACCTGAGCCCGAGGTGGCCGGCTGAGCGTAACAAGAAGACCGACCACCAGGGCATCCACCAAAATGACCGCTTCTAGCGGCGCGTGGTCCAAACGTGCCGCTGCCCCTCACCGGCGCGTGATCCCATGCACGGCCGACTGAGGGTTTTCTCCCACGAATGCAACCGGCTCGGACGTCGGTGCTGAATTCCCCTGTAAATTTTTGTAAAATGCCTCATGGTTCTTGGCACGAGATAATACATCGTCATATAAGGGTGTAGGGGAATAGTTAATCAACGGGGAAATCTTTGAACTCAGACCCAAGAGCAGTTAAAAACCAAATTATCTGATCATCATTAGAAACAGGAGAGCCCATAAGGGATAACTGCTCAAAAATATCTTTAAATTGTTAATGGAGTTCATGAACGGTACCACTCTTACGTATATCGTGGGCATCTGCACGAAGGCGCATGATGGTTGACGTGCTACTGTTCGAAAAAGTGGCGCGAAAGCTGTCCCAGATGTCCTTGGCAGTCACACACGAGGCCTGGAGTTCGGAAAGGGCCTCAGGAGAGAGAGAGAGAGAGAGAGAGAGAGGAGAACAATAGACTGCAAACCCTCTGGTCTTCATCAATCTAGAGGTCATAGACTTCCTTTGCAAATTTGTAAGCCGCCTGAGCCGCCACACGGTCAGTCTTGGAGCCGATGGGAGGAGAGCTGAGGGCGGCAGAAAAAGATGGAGACGAGGAGCCACCACCGACGGAGTAGGGAGATGTGGGCATGGAGTCAACCAATCAAGATAACCAAAAAGCTTCTAAGGTCTGGGGACGTATTCAATATGATGTTTCCAGAAAAGAAAGTTGGACTTATTGAGCTTGATTTGCATCATTTGGAGGAGGGTATTAAACGATAATTTTTCACTGGCCATAATGAGAATGACGTCGGAAAAATAATTTGTCGAAGGGAAGAGGGGGAGGAGATGGTCGGCCGCTGAAAGGAGAAGAGGGAGGGTGGCCAAAAAATATATTTAGGTTTTAGAAGGTGAATCAGAACACTGCTATGATACCATGACAGGATGTATTTTCCGTAAGGAAATAATGTATTTCTGACATGATTAAATAGAGCCCAATAAGGAAAGAGAGTACTACTAGGACTCTGGCTTAGTCAACAAGACTTATCCAGAATCAATCAAATCAATCAATCTAATTAGAAACTTGATTTACTCTAACAAGGGGCTATTCCTCGGACACTTGGGTGTGCTTTCTTTAATGGGGGTCGATTATTTTTACCCGAATGCAAATATGCCAATTTTAAAACCCGGAAGTTTTTAGGGAATGCGTCATCTATTTTATTTTTCTTTTTTTTATTTAGCTGATGAAGATGACGCATTTAGAGAAGGCAAAGTCTTGGGAAAGATTTTCTTTCCATAAACTTATGGAAAGACGAGGTTTAATTAGAATAATAAAAGGTCAAAGGTGTTAGTTGCAATATTAAAAATTTACCATATAACATGTAGTAGTTATAAGTTTTATAACCCGATTCATGCAACCCGCAAATTTTATCTTCATTTCTCTAATTTGCACTTCAAACCTTGGTTTTTCCATAGCTTATGGAAAGACCGTCTTTCAAGAGACGAACTCTTTAGAGAATGTATTCTCTACATTACCTTTGATTTTCAATATTCAACATAATTTTCAGAATTGGTTTAACGATACATAATTTTTCAGAATTGGTTTGACGATGACATTTGGTAGAATTTTGGTCACTAATGTTAATTAATTAAATCAAACTGGTACAAGACGCACAATTGTTAGTTCTACAATATTGGACTGTATATATTATTAAAATAATATTTAACTATTTTATTACCTAAAATATATTAGGTAGAATTTGAGTTATTAAGAGATCGAATCCATTTTTGCTAGGCAAAGTCTTGGGAAAGACCATTTTTCCACAAGCCTATGGAAATACGGGGTTTAATAAGAAAAATAAAAGGTAAAAGGTCTTAGTTGCAATATTAATAATTTATTATGCAACATGTAATAGTTATAAAGTTTGTAACCCGATTTATGCAACCCAAAAATTTTAACTTAATTTCTCCTAAATTGCAATTTAAACCTCGGTCTTTCCATGGCTTATAGAAAGACTGTCTTTCAAGAGACAGATTCTTTTACTATATATATTAAGTTTATAATCATATAATATTTTTTATAAATAATACCAAGTCTTTCTATGGCTTATGGAAAGACCATCTTTCAAGAGACGGACTCTTTTACATATAATCATATAATATTTTTTTTATAAAAAATACCTCGAATAATGTATTATTAAGTAATTCGAGTTTGTGTTTAAAATTATAATTTACTTTATTTAACTCCATCTTCAATATTTCTATTTAAACAGAATTTAAGTATCTATTTTTTTTTACTAACACACAATACAATATATTTATTTTACCTGGCATCCATCAAGCTATCAATTTTTTCAGCTAAATTATATATTTAGGCTAAAACTGTCTCGATGCCTTTAGTTCTGTTAATTTATGGAATTCTAGGTGTTTTTACTGTTTTTCAGATGAAAAAGGTTATACGTAACATGTTTCTTTTATTGAAATTGATTTGTATGTAGAGAAGAAAAATGACTAGTTTATTATTGGTGTATACATATACAATATTAGAATTTTATTTTAATATTTTATTTGATCTCAACATATAGTATATTCATATAGTATATTCATGCAATTAGTTATATTTTAAATGCATCTAATTATTTGACAAGAGTAATGAGTATGGATAAAAAAATTAAATTGGTTCAATAAAATAGTTTTCATGAACTCGAGTATAACACTAATCGACATTAACTTATTTTGAATTCATGTTTAAAATAAATTTGACTCTATTTTAAAAATTATTTTTTTATATTAATTATTAGGCAAAGTCTTGGGAAAGACGGTCTTTCCATAGGCTTATGGAAAGACGGGGTTTGATTAGAATAATAAAAGGTAAAAGGTCTTAGTTGCAATATTAAACTTTTAGTATGCAACATGTAGTAGTTATAAAATTTATAACCCGGTTCATGCAACCCGAAAATTTTATCTTCATTTCTTCTAATTTACACTTTAAACCTTGGTCTTTCCATAACTTATGGAAAGACCGTCTTTCAGGAGACGGACTCTAATTATTAAATAATTATTAAACAGATAATGATTTAAGAAACTTTCTAATTTATGTCTTAATTTTATTTTTTTTAAGATGAGTTCATTTAAATTGATATTAATTTTTACCAATTATAATAGATAACTAAAATTATTTTAGAATATTGTATTTTATAATCTATAATATATGCAATACTATTATTTATATATTATTAAATATAAATGAGTATATTTAGTATTTAACCTATTGCTTAGCCATTATTATTAATTTTATTATTAAACAGTAAATGACACAATTCCTTTTTAGTTTTATTTAATTCATTTATCATTTACTGAGAACGTACTCTCTCCGCTACTTTTTTTTTGTTTTTTTGCCCAATCACAATATAATACAACTGCATGAATTGGATAAAAAATAACTGCAGGAATTTGACACTTGGAGGATTAGGGCATGGGCAATGGTGGTCTCTTAAAATTAAAAGACCGCTCAAGAGATCGAAAACCACCACAGTGGTGGTCTCTTGAGTGGTCTCTTGTTAAGAGACCACTCACCAGGCTCTTGGTAAGAGCCCGGTCAAGAGGCCGCTCATAGGCCATCTCACTGACGCCGCACATGGGTGCTTTGCGCGTTCATTTTTTTTCCACAAGTGGGACACGTGTCGCCCCCTGAGTGGGCCACGTGTCCCACTCAGCCGCAATTTTTTTTTTGAATTTTTGTTGCGGACACGTGTCACCCATGGATTGGGCCACGTGTCCGCAATGGTAATGTTTTGGGAGAAATCAGAATTTGAAATCTGGGGGACACGTGGTCCAATAAGGAGGCGACACGTGTCCCCCCAACGGCTGGATAACGGCCATTTTTTTGAATGGGACACGTGTCCCATTCTGGTGGCGACACGTGTCCCAGACGAAATTTTTCAAACTTTTTTTTTTATTTTCTTAAATTTCTATTTTAATTTTTATATTCCATTCTCCCACTTTTTTTGCCTATAAATATGGACCATTTCAACTCATTTCACCACACCACTTCCAATTCAAATTCTCTTACCTCACAAATTCATCTTCTATATTGTTATTCATTTTTTGTGATGGATCCACGAAGAACGTCGAAAGGCAAAGATCGGGTAATTCCAAATTCTTTCAATATGGAGAATTTTTCGCAAAATCCGAATTATTTCAATTCTCCGAACATCCCTCCCACTTTTATTTCAATTCTCAACATTCATACATGAATTTTCAAAATCAATGCCACTCTTCCCGAAACGCATACATGAACCCTCCTTATCTAAACCACTCCCAAAATGCGAACACCCAATCGCAAAGTTCGTACCATAATTTATATGGTCAAAGCTTCCATGCTCCACATCTTGATGCTATAAACGAATCGGGAGCATTTTCACCCCGAGGAGGTCGCGGTTCACCGGGTCAAAATTTTGGTGGTGAAGATGGGCGACAATATGGAAGTCACGATGTTACGGACGGTAAGCCATATTTTAATGTGTTTTATTTCAATTATGAAGATTGTAATTTATAAATCATTTATATTGCCTTCATTTCCCTTTGGTATATTTTAAAATAAGTATACTTGAACATGCAAAATATATGTAGCTAGTATATGTATTTAGTATATGCATTTAGTATATGCATTTAGTATATGCATTTTAATATGCAATCTAGTATATCATTTGAACAATCAAGTACATCATCTAATATGTTCGTGTATTTTAAAATGTCATAAACATAATTTGAAAGTTAGTATATGTTTGAGATTTGTTTTGCTTTGAAAAAATGATTTATTCTTTTAGGAAATGATGTAGGTGAAGAAAATGATGAAGTTGCAATAGTGTCTGGGAGTAAGGTTACGAAGAAGAAAAGTAGCTGGGACAAATGGAGTGTAGAGGATGATAAAATCCTATGTGGCGCATGGTTCGAGCGTTCCACCGACTGTGTGGTGGGTACGGGTCAAAATGCTGGTGTGTTTTGGTCTAAAATTATGCGCGATGTGAACCAGTATGCAAATTCCAACCGGTCAATGAAGTCGTGCAAGTGTCGGTGGTAAAAAATGGCTCACGATATTGGCAAATACGTGGGGTGTGAAAGCAAAGCCGCGCGTCACTTCAGTCGGGGCGGGAGTGGCTCTAGCCAAGGAGATATAAAGTCATGGACGCTGAACTTGTTTGCAGATGAAAATGATGGGCAGCAATTTTTATTCTTCCATTGTTATGACGATTGCAGGAGGAACCCTAAATTCATAGCACAATATGGCCCAAAGGATACTGATGGAGAAGAATATTCACCACGGGTGCCATCAACACCCCGTAGTGGCGACGATCCTCAAGCTATGCAATATCCATCCCGGCCCATTGGTGTTAAAGCCGCTAAATGCAAGGCAAGGGGGAAAGGAAAGGCCAGGGCAAGAGCAACAAATGATGAACAATCAAAAGAATCCGCTAGAATGCAGTGTGCGGCCGCAATTGAAGCAGCTACAAAAAAGGTTGAAATACTTGCGGAGAGTGAAAGAGCTAAAATGGAGTACAACATATCACAGCGGGAGTTCGTTGAAAAACAATCAGAGCGGGATAAACTGATAGCTAACACTAAACTCCTTGATAGTTTGATTCAAAAGGGAGAGTTGTCCGCAGCAGAGGAAGCACTGCGAGATAAATTAATTGGGGTAGTCTACGGTGGAAATTAATTGTAATAGGTTGTTGGTAATAATTGGTCAGACTAGACCATACATTTTTCATTGGTTTTTCATTGTAATTGGTTTTCATCATTTCATTTTAATCGGTTCAATTCCCGAGTGCAATTCATCATTTCAAAGCCACAAGACCAAAATAGTGGAGTTGTCATGGACACATCCCATCCATAGTGGTGGGTTCAATTCATCCATTCAAAGCCACAAGACCAAAATAGTGGAGTTGTCATGGACACATCCCATCCATAGTGGTGGGTTCAATTCATGCATTCAAAGCCACAAGACCAAAATAGTGGAGTTGTCATGGACACATCCCATCCATTCACATGGGTTCAATTCATCCATTCAAAGTCACAAGACCAAAATAGTGGAGTTGTCATCTATATAAATGGGTCATTTGTTTACCTTTCATTCCAACCCCTAATTTCAATTCTTCTACCAATTCCCTTCTTCATCACAACCATGACCTCTTCTAATTCCCCTAACAACGATGATGAGCTTCACTTTGGAGAATCATCAAACCCATCAACCTATGATATTCCCGGTTTCCTACATGATACCGATCCTGAGACAATGAACTTGTTCTTAAATTTGCCAGAAATGGCTAAATAATGGTACGCAGCCATTGAGGACGAGAGTGCTCAAACTTCTCCAACCTTACCAAAGAAAACCAGAAATCATATCAGAAGATATCGTGTTCGAGCACAGGAATTGCTCCAGAGGCAATATTTTGCTCAACCTCCTGAAAGAATGTACGACGACCAACACTTTCGTCAAAGGTTTCGCATGCGGCGACCTGTATTCGAACGTATATTGGAAGATGTCACCAACCACGATCCTTATTTCAGACAAAGGCCTGATGCAACTGGTAATCAAGGATTTTCGCCACTTCACAAGGGTACGGTGGCAATGCGTCATTTGGCATATGGTTGTGGATATGACCAACTGGATGAATGCTTACAGATGGGCAAAATGACGGTTAGAGAAACGGTGTCTCATTTTGTGAATGCTATTATTGCCGTATACCGTCCAACATACCTCAGACCAACAAATCAGGAGGATATTGCTCGCCTGATGCACGTAGCTCGTGGACATGGATTTCCAGGTATGCTTGGTAGTATTGACTGTATGCACTGGGAATGGAAAAATTGTCCTGTGGGTTGGAAGGGGCAATTTCAGGGTAGGAGTGGACGTGCCTCAATTATTTGGAAGCAGTCGCCTCCTACGATACATGGATATGGCATGCATTTTTTGGTATGGCAGGGTCAAATAATGATATCAACGTCCTAGACAAGTCACCATTGTTTGATGACGTATGTGAGGGGAGAGCTCCACGTTTTCCTTACGAAGTCAATGGTCGCAGCTACGATCAAGGATTCTATCTTACAGATGGAATCTAACCTAAGTGGGCGACCTTCATACCAGCATATACGGCTCCAAATGACCCCAAGAAACAACTCTTCACAAAGTGTCAAGAAAGTTACCGAAAAGACGTCGAACGTGCTTTCGGTATTTTACAAGCTAGGTTTTTCGTGATTCGCAACCCAGCCCGATACTGGAATGTCGAAACGTTGGGCAATATTATGATAGCTTGTATCATACTGCACAACATGAGAGTCAAAGATGAAAGAGATACATATGGGTTGCAAGTTCAACCAAGTGATTATGACCAAATCGACGACTCTCCTTGGCATTATAACGCCGAGCGGCATGCTAATTTTCCGACTTTCAGGCAAAATTGGAGGGATGTGCGCAATAGAGCTAAACATGACCAGTTGAAAAACGACCTTACGGAACATCTTTACTAGCATTTGGGTGGTCAAGATTAAGATGACGATAGAGTTTCGTCATCGATGTTTTTTTGGCCAGACTAGATCAATATTTATTTTTTACCTATTTTTAATAATTGGTCGGATTAGACCAATATTTTGATTTTCAAATTGTAATATTGGGTTGGAGTAGATCAATATTTTATTAAGTATTTAAAGTTATTTTTATAGTTGTTATAATTAGTTTCGCGCACTTTTTATGTTTTCCATTTTATTTTATAGAAAAGATGAATTCTCATAATATTTATTTATTTAATCTCGTTTTAATAGTTTCTTCAAAAAAATGGAAATTCATTTTATTTTTTACACTGAAGCATCGTATTGACAAGAACGAGAAGAACAAATTATTTAACATATTTTTAAAAAATGAATTTAAATTTAAATATTTAAACATTATATTAAAATAATATGGAAACGAATTTAAATTTAAAAATGAATTTAAATTTAAATTTAAAAACGAATTTAAATTTTAAAATGAATTTAAATTTAAATTTAAAAACGAATTTAAATTTAAATTTAAAAACAAATTTGAATTTAAATTTAAAAACGAATTTAAATTTAAAAACGAATTTAAATTTAAAAACGAATTTAAATTTAAAAACGAATTTAAATTTAAAAACGAATTTAAATTATAAAACGAATTTAAATTTAAAAATGAATTTAAATTTAAATATTTAAACTTATTTTTGGTGGGCAAATTTATTTAAAATAATATGTAATGGTCAAATTAATGAGTAGGATAGAGAAAATCAAGTGGGTTCCATGAATAGTGTACAAGTCTCTTAACCATTGTGAAGAAAAAAAAGAGCCTGTCTCTTAAGTGGTCTCTTAAGCTGGGGTGGAAGAGAGAGGGAGAAAAATAATATATTTAATTGGTAAGAGATCGGTAGTGATCTCTACCACTGCCCATGACCTTAATCTCACTCATAAAGCTTGATTTGAGCCACAACCAATTGGATGTGAAGTTACGAACAGAAATGGGACAGCTCAAGAAAGTTACACCAGTTGATCTCAGCTCCAATAACTTCTCATATGGGCTACTTGATACAATTCAAGAAATGTCTTCTTTGCAAGAGCTAATCCTGTCTAAAAATCCAAGTCTTGGGGGAGATGTAGTGATGATTCAATGGAAAAATCTTCAAAATTTGAAAGTTTTGGACCTTTCCTGAACTGGGGTGACAGGACATGTGTCACTGTCTGTCAGAACTGAAAGAGCTCAGGTTTCTTGCACTGAGCTGTAACAGACTCTCAGGAACTATACCTCAAAGTTTCCAAAGTCTGCCTGGTATCAGTTCCCTTTACCTTGTTGGCAACAACTTTTCAGGGAATTGAATTCTCAGAATGATTTTATGACAAAATGGGGAGCCGTTTTTGAGTACCTGATAATCCAAATCTTTGTTTCCCTGTTCAGCTAATGTCATTTAGGAATGTCCTAGTTGGTGTACGTATTTAGAGCATATGCAATGGTAGAAATCACTATCGGTTTTTTATCAATTAAATATATTATTTTTCTCATTCTCTCTCTTCCACCTCACTTTAAGAAACCACTTAAGGAACCACACATTTTCTTCTCCACAATGGTAAGAAACTACTTTTACTATTCATGTACTCTACTTGATTTTATCTATCCTACTCATTAATTTTATTATTAACATTTAATTTAAATAAATTTGTCTACCCAAAATAAGTTGAACGTGAAATTTAATGATACATTATAAATGTAAAATTGAATTTCATTTTTTTCAATAATTATTCCAGATTTTTTCAATAATTTTCTCAAAAATTATTCCAAATCATTCCAAATTTTAATCAAAAATCATTCAATATTTTTAATTTAAAAACGTTTTAAAATTTAATTTTACAAATAAAAAAATTCAGCATTTTTTAAAATTTTTTAAAGTTTTTTTTTAATAAAAAATTTAAAAAACAAAGATAGGGACACGTGGCCCAACCAGAGGGTACCACGTGTCCCTCTATTTACAAAAAAAATATATGCATCATTTGAGTTGGACACGTGGCCCAATGTATGGGTGACACGTGTCCCACTCAGCCAAAAAAATTTGGGCTGCATCAAGCGGCCCTGTGCACATGCACTGACATGCGCTGACAGAACCGATTTTTTAACCGGTCCCTAGTTGGCAACTATGGGCCGGTTTCTTAATAGGAAACCGGCATAGAAATCATCATTATGGGTGTTTTCAATTTTTAGAGCGATTTTTTAAATTTAAGAAACCCCCACTGCACTTGCCCTTATAAGCAATAAAATGCGCTGCCTTAGTTTAGTTTTATGCAGCGAAATACATCTTTTTTCCCCTCCCATTGGTTTAAAGAGAAAAGTGCTTTTATAACGCTGCCTAGTTGACATAACTGTCAATATAACTTTCAGTGTTCGAACGTGCCAATATAACCCTAGATAGTTAGTGAAAGAACCAATATAACTTTCTCCGATAACACTTAGCCTGAATTTTATAAAAAATACATTTTTGCCCTTCTGAAAAAATTAAAATACTAAAAAAATGGCGATATTACTCTTAGAGTCATTAATACTCCAATATTACCGGACCACAGCTAGACCACCGCTAGATTGCTGTCGGACCACCACCGTAATAAGTAGGGTTATATCAGTACAGTATGAGAACTGGTAGGGTTAAATCAGCACATTCCTAAAATTGATTGTGTTATATCAGCACATTTGATGTGCCCATTTTATACGGTTATATTAGGACTTTTAGAATTTACTTTTGTACATTTTTTGTGCTCTAAATGTGGCATTTTGCCTTCAAATTCTCTAAGGAGAGTTAAAAGCTACTTTTACACTTTTATTACTTTTCTAGAGGATTTTGTGTGACAAGGTAATTTGTTTGAAGACTTTGAAGAATACCTTTGAAGATTTGAAGACTTGTATCTGAGCTTTTGAAGATTTGAAGAATTGAAGAAAAGTGAAGTGAAGAGGAGGACATGAAACAAAAAGAAGAAAGAAATCAAGATGCCGGACTTGGGTTCGCGATTAGCGTTGCGCGCGTCGCGACTCACCAGTCGCGATCCCATCGCGACCCCATCGTTATCCCCTCGCGATGAACGCATCAGGACGAACCCGTCGCAAGCCCATCGCGACTCGCGACGAACCCGCCGTCATGGCAATAATTCTTTCTTGCTTTTTTTTGTACATAAATACTCACCTTATCATCTCCTCTTGACAAACTCTTCTTCCTGTAATTTTTCTGGGTTCAAACCCTAGTTTTTCTTTCTTTCTTTTCTTAGTTTTTGTAGGTTAATCATGTCTTTTTATTATCTAGCTTAGTTTAATCTTGGGAGCAATGGATTGAAGCTTCCATATCTATATAGTAAGAACCATATCTATCTATTTAGTGCTTTTGCTATTGTGCCTTTATTGAGCTTTGAATGTGAATTGTTAATGGCATTGATGTTGTTGGAAGCTTGAGTATATGAATTGCTTGTATGATTACTTGTTAGGTTTTGGGAGAAAGTAGCTAATTCTCCCCTCTTTTAATGTGGAATCCAAGAGCATGAGTTAGAGCTTCTGAATGATGTTGATGTGTTGATAATTGCTAGATGAATGTGATGATGTTGAATTCGTTGTCATGTTTGTTTTAGGTAGCAAATGAGAGAAGTCAATGAATGTCGATTGTTCTTGGCTAATCTTGTGTAAATGCATGAATTGGTTAAATGCTTAGACACGGTGTAGTGTTTATAAGTGTTGCCAAGCTTGTTGATTCTCCGTGCTCAATGCCACCAATGGGATACTCTTAGTCGTGTTTTGACTATGGGAGTCATTGGTTAGGTTTGACAAGAGATGCCGAATTCACTCTTGCAGACTACTAAGAAGGATGGAAGATTTATCTTCACAACAAGTAGTGGAAGTAGTAAATAGATTGTTTCACTCGTTCTTGAAGCCTTTGTTATCTAGCATTCATGTGTTCTTAATGCTATGTTTTACTTCATTTATGCCATGTGTTGTTTGAGAATATGAAGTGTTTGTATGATTTAAGTGTTAGGAATTTAGGAAAGTGACGAATTCCTTAACTCATTTGCATGGAAATCTAAGAACATGAACTTAGAACTTCTTGTGCATAATGCGTTGTGACTCTTGCTAGATGAGTATGTTAATGTGGATTGTTCTCATATTTATCCTATAGATGCAATGAAAGGTTGAACCTTGAATGTGGTTTGTTCTAGGTTTAGCCTAATGAATGCTATGTTTGGTTAAATGGCTATGTCTTTTGTAGAAGGCTTGTTGTTATCAAATCTATGGTCCTTCGTGTATAAGGCCGTTGATGAAATACCTCTATGGTGTTGTTTGCCTAGAGTGATTGTGAACGAGGTTTGCAAATGGTCGTTGTTTGTCTTTGCAAATTACTATTAAGAAGGAATGAATGTTGATCTTTCATTGGCATTCCCCATAGGTAACAATTGTGATAGAATGAGTGAATGGTTCAATGATCTACATTTGGTTTGGAAGTGGATGTCGATTGCCCCCAAGGCTTTTCTTTTGTAGTTTTAAAACCCTTTTTTCGTAGTTTGTTTGATGATTAGTATAGTTACTTGACTTTGCCAGTTAGTTTGTCTTTTATTTTCTTAACTTAGAACAACCAACCAACCAAACCCCCTTTTTTACTCACTTTTATATGCATATATATATATATATATATATATATCTACTTCTAGCATAATAGCAACCTTTTGTGTTTAAACGCTTAAGAAAATCCCTCTTCTTTGTGGACGACCCCAACTTGCCGCTATCTACTTAGTTGTAAATAGTAAGCATAAAGGGCTTATAAATTATAACTTTAAGAGGTATGGCGACGACCTCCCAAATTTTGGTGCCGCTGCCGGGGAAGAGGCGTTTATTTTTAAGTGTTTAGGTGTATTTGGTTGCATATTAACTAGTTTTTATTTTCCACTCCCACGTGGTTGTTTTTTTTCGGAGTAGGTATTGCTTGAGTTCTTGGTAAATTTTTATCGAAAATCCTTGCAATATGATTTCAGACTTTTGAAAACTTTTAAAAAATAAAATAAAAATAATGGAGCGTCTCACCTTGAGGGAACTCATAATGAGAAGAGAGGCTCAACAAGCAAGGTTTTGTAGGATGTGTCATTCCGACCATCCTACCGAGTCTTGCTATTTGTTATGGGAAGATCACTATGAAGGGGAAAGAACCCTTGGTTTCGAAAACCAATGGTATTATGAAGAGTGCTATTAAGAGGTAGGAGATGTTGGTTTTCAAGGGCAAGAAGCTCAAGAATGGTACCCATACCACAATCCTTACAATCCGGAATAAAGTGGTAATCCAGATTGGTGGTATGAGAATGAGCCAGAAAACCACCAATACGAGCAAAATAGTTGGCCATCACCATCTTATACCATACCCCAAAACCAAGCCAAACAAAGAAGTTCAAGTTTGACACGTGAGGAAGTAATTAATACAATAGCAAACTTGAACAACTTTACTAGTGAAGAACTGGACACCCGACTCTCCTCTAGTGTTGAGGCTATTGATGGGCATGCAAGGAGTATATTAGAAGCGTTGGCCGGAATGGAAGCTCGTGATTCCAAAAATACACCATCCCAAATAAAACTTGGGGATTCGATGAGTGAGGTCACCATGGGAAATAATCTTATGTTTGAAGGGGATGAGGAGTTGGTTATTGAGGATGATAAAAAGGAGGAAGAGGTGATTGTGCTACATTCATTAGCATCGTAACCCTTACCCCTACCTATTGAACCAACTCCACCATTTTTGGAAGTTTTGAGGGAGATAAGAGAGGAGCCAAAAGACAATCCCAAGCCTCCTAACCACCCAACTCCCTTTAAACCATCTCCACCTCAACAAAACTTTCTTCTTGAAAGTTTTGTACCCCCACCTCTCTACTTTTGGATACTCATGGTGAAAGGGTTCAAGCCTTCACCATATGGATAACATTAGGGTCGTTCCGACGACCTTAAATATATGGAGCTTTGTCGTGCCGACGACGTAAATAAATTTGGCCTTTATTTTAGTTTTTTGTTGTTTAGTTTTTATAATTTTGTCTTGTTCTTTTTACGGTGTGTTTTTCTGTGATTTTGTAGCAAAGTGAAGTGCATAGCATTGGAGGAGATGAAGGAATGAGATCAATGAGAAAAGGTAAGAAAGCTTGGAATGTTGGTAAGAAAAGATTGAATTCTTTCTAAGTGCTGGGAAATCCTGTCATCACGAGTCACGACGGAGTCAAAAATTTTGTGCTAAAATTTAGATCCCGACTTCCCCTTTTCACGAGTTGCAACGAGCCATCGCGAGTCGCGACCAAAAGGTCCTCGAGACATCATCCCTTCGAGACCTCAACTTGAGCCGAACCTGAAAAGCCATTAGCCCCTCGAGACCAGCCCTTAGACATCAGCCCCTCGAGACATCGGGTCCTTGAGGCCGCAAGCCCTCAAATCGAGCTGAAGCCATCGAGACATCATCCCCTTGAGACCTCGGGTCCTCGAGGCCGCAAGCCCTTGACTCGAGCTCAAGCCCTTAACTCGAGCTGAAGCCCTCGAGACATCATCCCCTCGATACCCTGGGTCCTCGAGGTCGCAAGCCCTTGACTCAAGCCGAACCCAAAAGTCTATCATCTCTTGAGACCTCGAGTCCTTTAGGCCAGAAGCCCTCGAGAACCACTTGCCTCTCGAGCCCCTCAAGACCAGCCTCTTGAGACCAACGCCCCTTCGAGACTTCATCTTTCATCCTCGAGCCCAGCCAGACTCGAGCCCTCCCTACTTGTCGTGAGTCATGACCAATGCTGTCGCGATGGAAAAACCAACTTTTCAACTGTGCTTAAACACTGCATAATCCAACCTTCTTCTCCACCAAATACTCTCAAGAACCACCACACCGCCACTCATTTCTCCACCATCTTACATATATTGACATATGAAGATTCTTGCATCTTTATAGTATCTTTGTTGATTGTAGTATGCCGACTACATCATTGGGACTATAATTGCTATATTCTATAATGATGCTTGGATTTGTGTCGATATATGTTGGATATTTTTATTGGACAATCTTATATTGGTGATTGCATGATGGATTGGTTGTTCTTTGAGAATACTATTAACTCTTAATGCTAAACCTAGCATTGCAAATCCTTATGTACTTGTGAGTTTAATGCTATTCTCTGTGGTGTTAGTCTTGATCAAACAGCGCCAAGGAGACAACTTTTTGCTCAAGGGGTGAGTTCTTCTACAATACTTTTGCTCCCCCTTCCGGCTCCAAAACTAGTTTTGGGACTGATTCTATACAATTACATGAGATTGCGCCATATCACCGGTGACTATGCAGAGAAAAGAGTATCACTCTACCTCTTACCTTGAGTTTTATTATTCTTTCCTTACATGTTTACATTGAGGGCAACGTAATTTTTTAAGTGTGGGGAGGGGTTAGAGGACTCACATGCATTCTAGCTTCATTTGGAATGCTTTTTGCTACTTTGATTGGAAAAACATGAGAAAAAGAAAGAAAAAATTGAAAAATTGAATTTTTTAAGAAAAAATAGAAAATGAAAAAAAGGGAAAGAAAAGAAAACCCACTAAGTCGAAAACCCGAGAGGGCAACTTAGGAAACATTGGGGGCCCAGATAGGTCTAAAACCCAAAAGGACGACCTAGGAAAAAATGAGAAGCCAAATGTGTGAAAAAGGGTGAGATGTGAGCCAAAGAAACATGATCTGTGGCTAGGATGAAAACCCGAAAGAGCTCCTAGGTAAAATGAGAGAAAGAGAGAGAAAAAAGGAAAAATGCTATGATTTCACTCATTTAGCGGCGTTGGAGTCATAAGGTTGCGGTTTTCATATGGATGGATTGGGTAGCTCAACATCTTGAGACCTCTTGAGATTGGGTAACTTAGTGGGTTGAAAAATGAAGTATGGTTATAAATTCTTAATTCTTTTATAGTTCGTTTTGGTTGATATATTGGCATGGGGTGAAGTATGTGTTTGAACCTCCTATATGGTTTTGACTTCATTTTGTGTCATTGGATTTTGGTTGATATATTGGTATGAAGTGAAGTATATGCTTGAACCTTTCTTATGGTTTTAGCTTCATTTTGTGTCATTGGACTTTGGGATTATCAATTCGGGACTTTGAAACATTTTTATGGGTAGTGAATTGATAAGTGGTAGGTTTGGTTAGATTTAGGAATTGGGGTTGAGTGTGTGAAAAATTCTCATTTGAGCTTTGATTTTGGGATTTATAATATTGAGTGTTTTTGCCAAAATTCTCATCTAGAGGACTCACATGCATGCTAGCTTCACTTGGAATGCTTTTTGCTACTTTTGATTGGAAAAACATGAGAAAAAGAAAGAAAAAATTGATTTTTTTTAAAAAAATAGAAAATAAAAAAAGGGAAAGAAAAGAAAACCTCTAAGTTGAAAACCCGAAAGGGCAGCTTAGGCAACATTGGGGGCCCAGATAGGTCTAAAACCCGAAAGGGCCACCTAGGAAAATATGAGAGGCTAAATGTGCGGAAAAAGGTGAGATGTGAGCCAAAGAAACATGATGTGTGGGCAGGAAGAAAACCCGAAAGGGCTCCTAGGCATAATGAGAGAAAGAGAGAAAAAAAGGAAAAATGCTATGGTTTCACTCATTTGCCAGCGTTAGAGTCATAAGGTTGCAATTGTCATATTGATGGATCAGGTAGCTCAACATCGTGAGACCTCTTGGGATTGGGTAACTTAGTGGGTTGAAAAATGAAGTATGATTATGAAATTCTTAATTCTTTTATAGTTCGTTTTGGTTGATATATTGGCATGGGGTGAAGTATGTGTTAAAACCTCCTATATGGTTTTGACTTCATTTTGTGTCATTGGATTTTGGTTGAAATATTGGTATGAAGTGAAGTATGTGCTTGGACCTTTCCTATGGTTTTAGCTTCATTTTGTGTCATTGGACTTTGGGATTATCAATTCGGGACTTTGTAACGTTTTTATGGGTAGTGAATTGATAAGTGGTAGGTTTGGTTAGATTTATGAATTGGGGTTGAGTGTGTGAAAAATTCTCATTTGAGCTTTGATTTTGGGATTTATGATATTGAGAGTTTTTGCCAAAATTCTCATCTAGAAGACTCACATGCATGGTAGCTTCATTTTGAATGCCTTTTGCTACTTTTGATTGGAAAAACATGAGAAAAAGAAAGAAAAAATTTAAAAATTGAAAGTTTAGGGTTATATCAGCACGTACTATAGAATATAAGGATTTTAATGATATTTTGTTTATTTTGTTGTGTTTAGTCCATATTGATGAGTGGATGACCATTGGTGTTGTGTGTGGTTGTAATTTTCCTATGTTCTTTGACCTAGGGTTTTTAATGTTAATAAGTTTTGAAATGAGGCTATAATATGATACGTGATAATGGTGTTTAATATGAATGATGGTGTCATGATGTTGAATTTTATGGTGTATAAGATATTGTTATGATGTGATAATGGTGTATATGATGATATGGTCGCCCGTTAAGGCCAGCTGAGTATCACACACTTTTATAATATGTGATGACATAATATGTGCTGATATAACCCTATCAATTTTCATAATGTGCTGATATAACCCTACCTGTTACGGCGGCAGTGCAACACTGGTCCAGCATCATTCTGCGGTGGTCCGGCGGCGGCGGCAATTTGGTGGTGGTTCGCAGTGGTCCGGTGGTGGTCCCGGCGGTGGTCCGGTGGTGGTCTAATGGCGGTCCGGTGGTGGTCTAATGGCGGTCCGGTGGTGGTCCAGTAGTGGTCTATTGGTGGTCCGGCGGTGTTGCAGTGGTTGTCCAGAGGTGGTCCAGTGGTGATCCGGTGAACTATGAGGGTAATACTGTCCACATAATTTTAAATTTTTCCCAAAGGATATTTTGGTCAATTTACATGCCGAAAATCAAAGTCAATGCCAAAAATGAGGTCTGAAGGTTATATTGACACTGCCATTACCTAGTTAGGGTTATTTTGACACTAAAAATTATCTTAGGGTTATATTGGCGCTTAAAGTAGGTAGGGTTATATTGGCACTTATCAAGGAGAAAAGTGTCTTTATTACCCTACATAATTGATATAAGTGTCAATATAACGTTCCAATTTTTGAAAGTGGCAATATAATCCTAGATAATCAGTCAAAGTGTAAAATTACCCATTTTGGAAAATTTTGGCAGGAATTATGTGAAATCACTATTTTACCCCTCTATAAAAAGATTTTTTATAAAAAAATATTGTGAATTGACTGTTGGGAGGTCATTGCCATACCCCTCAAATTTAATTTATAAGCCCTAAATGCTTACTAACTACAACTAAGTAGATAGTGGCAAATCAGGATCGTCCACGAAGAAGAGGGATGTTCTTAAGCATTTTAACATATAAGGTTGATATTATGCTAGAAGTAAATATATATATAAGATATATAAAAGCAAGTAAAAAGGCGGAGGGGGGGGGGGTTGGTTGGTTGGTTTTCCTAAGTTATAAAATTAAAACACAAGATAACTAGCAAAGTCAAGTAACTATGCTAATCATCAAACAAACTAAGAAAAGAGGTTTAAAACTACAAAAAGATAAAGCCTTGGAGGCAATTGATATCCACTTCCAAAGCTAATGTAGATCATTGAACCATTCACTCATTCTATGACATTCGTCACCTATGGGGAATGCTAAAACTTCGCATTCGAAGATCAACATTCATTCCTTCTTAATAGTAATTTGCAAAGACAAACAATGACCATTTGCAAACCTCGTTGATAATCACTTTAGGTAAACCATACCATAAAGATATTTCATCAACGACATTATACACGAAGGACCATTGATTTGATAACAACCAGTCTTCTACCAAAGACATAGCCATTTAACCAAACATAGCATTCATTAGGCTAAACATAGAACAAACAACATTCAAGATTCAACCTTTCATTGCATCTATAGGATAAATATGAGAATAACCCACATTAACATACTTATCCAGCAAGAATCACAACACATTATACACTATAAGTTCTAAGTCCATGTGATTGAATTTTCATGACAAATGAGTTAAGAAATTTGCAAATTTTCTAACACCCTAACAATTCAATCTTACAAACACTTCCTATTGTCAAACAACCCATGATATAAATGAAATAAAGCATCACATTAAAACACATGAATGCTAAATAACAAATGCTTCAAGATAGAGTGAAATAGAGGTTCTTAATGCAAGATATGGAAGCTTCAATCAATTGCTCCCAAGACTAAACTAACCTAGATAATGAAAAGACATGATTAATTTACAAAATTATGAAAAGAAAGAAAGGAAAGCTAGGGGTTTGAACCCAGAAAATCGCAGGAAGAAGGAGGGTCCGAAAAGAAGAGGATAGGATTCAGTATTTATAGTACAAAAAAGTAAGAAAGTTTCTGGCCACTAGTCGTCGCGACTCGTAACCAATCCATCGTGAGTCGCGACCGAGCCCAGTTTTAGCATCTTGATTTCTTTCTTCTTTTTGTTTCAAGTCATCCTTTTCACTTCACTTATCTTTAATTCTTCAAGTCTTCAAAAGCTCAAATACTCAAGTCTTTAAATCTTGAAAGGTATTCTTTAAGGTCTTCAAAGTCTTCAAACAAATTTCATTGTCACACAAAATCCTATAGAAAAGTAATAAAAGCGTAAAAATCATTTTAAACTCTTCTTGGAGAATTTCAAGGCAAAATGCCACATCTAGAGCACTTCAGTGTACAAAAGTGAATCCCAACAGTCCTAATATAACCATATAAAATGGACACATCAAACCTCCTAGCACTTAAACCTTACTCGCCCTCGAGTAAGAAAAGATTCAAGCACACAAAGGAATTCATATGTCCATATCCTAAACTAATATTCCCAATCAAAACCTCAAAAAAACTCTTAATATTGTAAATCCCAAAATCAAAGCTCAAATGAGAATTTTTTCACACAGCTCAAATGAGAATTTTTTCACACACACAACCCCAATTCCTAAATCTAACCAAACCTACCACTTATCAATTCACTACCCATATAACGTTTCAAAGTCCCGAATTGATAATCCCAAAGTCCAATGACACAAAATGAATTTAAAACCATATGAAAGGTTCAAGCACATACTTCACTTCATACCAATATATCAACCAAAATCCAATGACACAAAGTGAAGTCAAAACCATATAGGAGGTTCAAACACATACTTCACCCATTGCCAATATATCAACCAAAACAAAGTATAAAAGAATCAAGAATTTCATAACCATACTTCATTTTTTTCAACCTGCCAAGTTACCCAATCCCAAGAGGTCTCAAGATGTTAAGCTACTCGATCCATCCATATGACCACCGCAATCTTATGAATCCAACGCCGGCAAATGAGTGAAATTATAGCATTTTCCTTTTTTTCTCTCTTTTCTCTGATTTTGCCTAGGAGCCTTTTTGGGTTTTCATCCTAGCCACACATCATGTTTCTTTGGCTCACATCTCACCTTTCTCCGCACATTTAGCTATCATTTTTCCCTAGGTCCCCCTTTTGGGTTTTTGACCTATCTGGGCCTCCAATGTTGCATAAGTTGCCCTCTTCGGGTTTTCAACTTAGCGGGTTTTCTTTTTCATTTTCTATTTTTTTTCAAATTTCTAATTTTTTCTTCCTTTTTCTCATGTTTTTCCAATCAAAAGTAGAAAAAAGCATTCCAAATCAAGCTAGCATGCATGTGAGTCCTCTAACCCCTCCCCGCACTTAAAATATTACATTGCCCTCAATGTAAAAATGTAAGGCAAGAACAATAAAACTCAAGTTATGAGGTAGAGTGACACCTATTTTTACGTATAGTCACTGGTGATACGACACAATCTCATGTATTTGTATAGAATTAGTCCCAAAATTGGTTTCAGATCCGGAGGGGGGAGCGAAAGTGTCGTAGAAGAACTCACCCCTCGAGCAAAACATTGTCTCCTTGGCGCCGTTTGATCAAGACTAACACCACAGAGAACAATACAAGTACATAAGGATTTGTAATACTAGGCATAACATTAAAAGTTAAGAACCATAGTATTCTCATAGAACAACAAATCCATCATGCAATCATCACTACAATATTGTCCAATAAAAATATCCAACATATATCGACGCATATCCAAGCATCATTATAGAATATAGCAATTATAGTCACAATGATGTAGTCGGCATACTACAACCAACAAAGATACTATAAAGATGCAAGGATCTTCAAATGTCAATATATATATGACGGTGGAGGTATGAGTGGATGTGTGGTGGTTCTTGGGAGTATTTGGTGTAGAATAAGAAATGATTATGCAGTGTTTAAGCACAGTTGAAAAGTTGGTTTCTCCATCGTGACTCGCGATAGCTCTCATCGTGACTCGCGATAGCTCTGATCGCGACTCGCGATGCATTGTCGTGACTCATGACCAAGCCACCCGAATCGCGATATTTTGGGTCTGTGAGTTCAATTCTTTCAGAAATTTTCTGATTCGGTCGTGACTCGCAATGGCTATGTCATGACTCGCGATAGCCATGTCACGACTCACGATGTCCATGTTGCGACTCATGAAAAGCTGGTGCTAGGAGTTCATTTTTGTTTCCCTGTTCGTCGCGACTCGCGACGTATCCGCCGCGACTCACAGTGACAGGGTTTTCCAGCACTTAGAAATAATTTATTTTTTTCTTACCAACTTTCCAAGCTTTCTTCCCTTTCTCATTGATCTCATTCCTTCATCTTCTCCAATGCAATGCACTTCCCTTTGCTACAAAATCACAGAAAAACACACCATAAAAAGAACAAGTCAAAATAACAAAAACTAAACAACAAAAACCAAAATAAAGGCCAAATTTATTTACGTCGTCGGCACGAAAAAGATCTGTATATTTAAGGTTATCGGCATGACCCTAATGTTATTCATATGGTGAAGGATTGAACCCCTTCACCATGAACATCCAAAAGTAGAGAGGTGGGGGTACAAAACTTTCAAGAGGAAAGTCTTTTTGAGGTGGAGATGGTTTTAAGGGAGTTGGGTGGTTAGGAGGCTTGGGGTAGTCTTTTGGCTCCTCTCTTGTCTCCTTCAAAACTTCCAAAAATGGTGGAGTTTGTTAACCAGGTAGGGGTAGGGGTGACGATGCTAATGAATGTAGCACAATCACCACTTCCTTCTTATTTTTTCATCCTCAACAACCAACTCCTCATCCCCTTCGAACTCAAGCTCATTTCCCATGGTGACCTCACTCATTGAATCCTCGAGTTCAACTTGGGATGGTGTATTTTCGGAATCATGAGCTTCCATTCGGGCCAACGCTTCTAATATACTTCTCGCATGCCCCTCAATAGCCTCAACACTAGAGGAGAGCTGAGTGTCTAGTTCTTCACTAGTAAAGTGGTTGAAGTTTGCTATTGCATTCATGACTTCTTCACGTGTCAAACTTGAACTTCCTTGCTGGTTTTGGTTGTGGGGTATGGTATAAGGTGGTGATGGCCAACTATTTTGATCGTATTGTTGTTTTTCCGATTCATTCCCATACCACCAATTCGGATTACCACTCCACTCTGAATTGTAAGAATTGTGGCATGGATACCATTCTTGGGTTTGTTGCCCTTGAAAACCAACATCTCCTACCTCTTGGTAGCACTCTTCATAATACCCTTGGTTTCAAAACCAAGGGTTCTTTCCTCCTCATAGTGCTCCTTCCTCAACAAATAGAAAGACTTGGTAGGATGATCGGAATGACACATCCTACAAAACCTTGCTTGTTGAGCCTCTCTTCTCATCATCAGTTCCCTCAAGGTGAGATGCTTCATTTTTTAAATATTTTTTTTTCAAAAGCCCAGAATCATATTGCAAGGATTCTTATTAAAAATTCACCAAGAACTCAAGCAATACCTACTTCGAACAAAAATAACCACCAAGGAGTGGAAAATAAAAACAACTAGCTAATATGCAACCAAATATACCCATACACTTAAAAATAAATGCCTCTTCCCCGACACCGATGCCAAAATTTGGGAGGTCATCGCCATGCCTCTCAAAGTTAAATTTATAAGCCCTAAATGCTTACTAACTACAACTAAGTAGATAGGGGTAAATCGGAGTCGTCCACGAAGAAGAGGAATTTTCTTAAGTATTTAAACATATAAGTTGATATTATGTTAGAAGTAAATATATTCATATAGATATATAAAAGTAAGTAAAAGGGGGGGGGGTTGGTTGGTTGGTTTTCCTAAGTTATAAAATTAAAAGACAAGATAACTAGCAAAGTCAAGTAACTATGATAATCATGAAACAAACTAAGAAAAGATGTTTAAAAGTACAAAACGATAAAGCCTTGGAGGCAATTGATATCCACTTCCAAACCTAATGTAGATCATTGAACCATTCACTCATTCTATCACATTCGTTACCTATGAGGAATGCTAAAACTTCTCATTCGAAGATCAACATTCATTCCTTATTAATAGTAATTTGCAAAGACAAACAACGACCATTTGCAAACCTCGTTGATAATCACTTTAGGTAAACCATACCTTAAAGGTATTTCATCAACGACATTATACATGAAGGATCATTGATTTGATAACAACAAACCTTCTACCAAAGACATAGCCATTTTACCAAACATAGCATTCATTAGGCTAAACCTAGAACAAACCACATTCAAAATTCAACCTTTCATTGCATCTATAGGATAAATATGAGAATAATCCACATTAACATACTTATCTAGCAAGAATCACAACACATTATACACTAGAAGTTCTAAGTCCATGTTGTTGAATTTTCATGCCAAATAAGTTAAGAAATTTGCAACTTTCCTAACACCCTAACAATTCAATCATACAAACACTTCTTATTCTCAAACAACCCATGATATAAATGAAGTAAAACATCACATTAAAACACATGAATGCTAAATAGCAAATGCTTCAAGATAGAGTGAAATTGAGGTTCTTACTACATAGATATGGAAGCTTTAATTAATTGCTCCCAAGATTAAACTAACCTAGATAATGGAAAGATATGATTAACCTATAAAAACTAAGAAAATAAAGAAAGAAAAACTAGGGTTTTGAACCCAGAAAATTGCAGGAAGAAGAAGGGTCTGAAGAGAAGAGGATATGATTCAGTATTTATAGTACAAAAAAGTAAGAAAGTTTCTGGCCACCCGTCCGTCGCGATTCGCGATCAATCCATCGGAGTCACAACCGAGCCCAGTTTCAGCATCTTGATTTCTTTCTTCTTTTTGTTTCAAGTCCTCCTCTTCACTTCACTTATCTTCAATTATTCAAGTCTTCAAAAGCTCAAATACAAGTCTTCAAGTCTTTAAATCTTCAAAGGTATTCTTTAAAGTCTTCAAAAAAATTTTCCTTGTCACACAAAATCCTCTAGAAAAGTAATAAAAGTATAAAAGTCGCTTTTAACTCTTCTTAGAGAATTTCAAGGCAAAATGCCACATCTAGAGCACATAAGTGTACAAAAGTGAATCCTAAAAGTCCTAATATAACCATATAAAATGGACACATCAACTGTAATGCCCCTAAACACTAATTTGTTCCCCTCAACTAGATCTTCCATTTGATCATCCTTAGTGGGCAACCCGTGGGTACTTTTTTGTTACATTCTATGTGAAAGCTATTCATAAGGGCGGTAGAAGATATTGAAGACCATTTTCAAGGATGGTAGATGAGATTGAAGGCCATTCACCTCTAGAATAGTAGTAGACGAAGGCAACGAATGTCAATGCATGGTAGAAGGAGATTGGAGTCAAAGACATGCGGCAACGGAGATCAAAGCGCCCAATGAAGAAATAGGTAATCGTGGTCTGATGAGTTGTGCCAAAGTACAAGAATGATTCGAGAAGAATTAGCCTTCAATACAAGTTCCATTGGATTCATCTTCTCGAGCAATACAAACTTTACTACTAGAACTAAAAAATTGGACTAACGGTTCACCCGTAGCAAAGGAAACAAGTTCAGCCGGCCAAGGTACCACGAGTCAGCATAGACCATTTATGGAAAAGCACTAACGGTGTACGCCAGAGGAGACTCCCTACACAAACAGGTCTAGTACAAAGCCACGGCGTGACCCGCACCATATGCCACGGTCTGCATAGCTAAAGTTCAAGGGTTTATTAAGTAAGTCTAGGTATTGGTACAGATCATCCCATCTACGATGGCCCATGCCATTCCAAGATCAAGATTCCAAGAACTGCCATTAACCCACACCAAAGTCTGTGCCCCGCGCCAAACTTCTAAGCAAACCGTGCTTCATGACCACAGCCCATCCCACAACCCACGGCCCTACACCATAGCCTCAAGCTATGGTATCATGCCAGATTAAGTGCCCCGTTCCTATAAAGAACCACGAGAGTGCACGATGATGTATCCTGTGATAAAATACTTGCACGGACCGTGCTATCTCCGACGGTCTGCGCCAGACAGCGGCTGAACTAGGGTTTTAGCACTTTTGGCCTATTTTAGGCCCAATCCTCTTCTCCTATATGTATGACCTTAGTCTACTAGGTTAAATATGTAAAAGGTAGATTAGATCATTAGGAGAACACTTTAGAGAGATAAAAACATTCTCTCATTTTCCTTTCTTTTCTTTTCTTTTTCGTGTTCATCCTAGAAGTGGAATTCAAATATGTATTTGAATTCCATGTCTATGGAGTAGTTTCCATAGCTTGGGGATAATTGTAGCGCATGATTTAATCTTTATGTTTATGTGAGATTCATTAGATTCATCCTATTATATGTGTTCATGATATATTATGATTGTTCTTGAATTTATAAATGCATGAATATTACACCACATACCAGCACACACTTTGGACTGTATTCATGTATGGTGCATTTATTTATACCCCCTTGGGAAGAGAAACTTGGATGTCAAGATGGGTTAGGGAGTACGTTGTGCCTGCGTGAGTGTGTGCACGGGAGACCCAAGTCATACTCTAAATTATTTTCCATCGCACCAGTCTTAGCTGATAACGTAAAGGTTTTCGATAGGTTGCAGGTAAAGATAGTTGAAAAGTAGCAAACTGGGGTGTGAGAGACCCTAGATCATAGATAAGGTTCCAATGACCCTTGGGCCTAGCTGATAGGACTCGGGGAAAGTTGTGCATTCATGGTGGAAGCCCATGACGTAATCGCATGGGGGAGAAATAGACCTACAACAATGGTGGACCTTGTTGTATTCCCCTAATTACGATTACGATGGCGATGGCGATGTCGATGGAGGGTTGCAAGTGCACCCAACATGATAGGTACATGAAAGTGCATGCCATCGGCCACACAACATGTTGTGAACACAGTATTAGGTTGCTTAGTAAATCTTGCATGTGAATGAATCGAGGATCGAAACATTAGATTAGCCATGTTGCTCAATGACTCCCCAAATGCTTAGCTTAATTAGATTATTTGCTTTTTACTTTTATACATTATAGTTGTTAATATGAAAATCCAAAAAACCTCCCCCCTTTGTTTGAAATTACTAGCTATTCATTTTACTTCTACGGATTGACTACAAGGCTGTGTTTTTAGTTGATACATGAGCCCTAGCATCTCTGTGAACAAACCCAGGGCTTGCCGCTAACTACACTCTAGGTAGTTAACATGGTGCAGAATATAAATTATATCTTTAACCCCTTTGATCTTAGCCTCCGCTTACATTAAATTAGCTGCAATTAACGATCCTGGGTGGGGACAGGTCAATTGACGAGGAATTTTGTTAATTTTTGTTAGTAAAAAATTTAATAAGGTGCATTTTGTTTTTTTAATTAAAAACTCACCATTGTGAGGGGTTGTATATTAGGCTCCCCAAGCCTAAAATAAATGCAAAATAAGATAAGAGATTGTATATATGTCCATTTTATGTGCATAATTTAGTACTATTTTGGGTTACTTTTGTGCTCTTTTATTATCAAGAGCTTGTGTTTTACCTTGAAATTCTCTTAGGAGGGGTAAGAGCAACTTTATGCTCTTTTCCCTCTTCTAAGTCGATTTTGTGTGACAAGGGAAGAACATGGAGGCAATGAAGACCGGAGGCCATTGAAGATCACATTTTCGAAGACTTTTGAAGACTTGCTTCGAAGACACGAAGACCGAAGGCTATTGAAGACCATTTTTGGAGACATTGAAGACTTGAAAAATGAGAGGAATTGCTATGAACATGATTGAATACCACAAGAAGAAGAAAAGGAAACAAGGAAAAATTCTGGCACCCGTCGTGGGTCGCGATGACCGAGTTGCGAAACCACCGACGCAAGTCGCGATGAGACCGATGCGAGTCGCGACGAGACTGGCGCAAGTCGCAACAAGATCGACGCGACTCGCGACTGGACAGACAACGGGTGGCCATAATTTCATCTTATCCTTTTTGTACTATATATAGGACTCTCTTTAGGGAAATGGTTGATTTCCCCCTTTCTTGATAGGAATCCAAGAGTATGATTTAGTGCTTTTGATTGTGTTGATAGATTGATAATTGCTAGATGAATATGATAATGTTGATCTCTTTGTCATGTTTGTTGCTTGTAGCAAATGAGAGAAGTCTATGAATGTCGATCGTTCTTGACTAATCCCGTGTAAATGCATGAATCAGTTAAATGCTTAGACATGGTGTAGTGTTTATAAGTGTTGCTGAGATTGTTGATTCTTCGTGCTAAATGCCATCGATGAGATACCTTGAGTCGTGTTTCGACTACGGGAGTCATTGGTGAGGTTTGACAAGAGATGTCAAATTCATTCTTGCAAACTACTATCTAAGAAGGATAGAATTTTAGTCTTCACAACAAGTAGTGAACGTAGTAAATAGGTTGCATGTTCAATGATGGATAAGAGGTTTGGAAGTGGAAGTCAATTGCGCCCAAGGTTCCGTTAATTGTTGTTTTCATCGTATCTTTAGTTATATTGCATGATTAGCATAGTTCTCTTGCTTTTCTAGTTGTTGTTTTTCAATTTGATAACTTAGGATCAAACCAACCAAAAACCCCCCTTTTTTACATGCTTATATATATCTATATCTATATATGTACATGCCTATTATGTTTAAACACTTGAAAAGATTCCTCTTCTCGTGGACGACCCTGACTTGCCATTATCTACTTAATTGTAGATATGAAGCATTAGGGCTTAAAAGTATTAACTTTGAGAGGTATGTTGACGACCTCTCAAATTTTGGCGCCGCTGCCGGGGAAGAGGCATTTATTTTTAAGTGTTTGGGCATATTATGTGTGATTATATGCTATTTGAAAATATTTATTAGTTTCCTTTTACTTTGATTTATTAGTTGATTAGCCATTTTCACTTGGCTTGGAGACGTATTGTTCGAATTCTTGGTGTATGGTTCGTACGCGATCCTCTTCACAAGAACCCCTACACTACGACCCCGAGTTGGAGTTGAATTTGAGACGGGCTAGGAGGTTTTCTTTGGAAAGTATGAATAACACCCCTCCTAGTGACCATTTTGGGGATACATCTTCCTTAATAGAACATCGAATCGAGCACGAAGATGAGCATCCGAAAGGGGAACCTCACCATCCTCCTCTCTAAGGGCGAGCCCCTCCTCTCCACAAAAGAGAAATCCCTTTGGGGCAACCTTTGTTGAGAGACATCATGGCCTTCTACCTCGATCAACAACTGATGTGCATCAAGTATCCCATGGTTGGACCGAACAAGCACTTTGAGCTAAAGATCGGGTTCATCAACATGCTACTCGTCTTCCTTGGTAGGCAAGGGGAGAATGCAAACAAACACCTCACCGAGTTTCACTTCTTATGTGGTGGTACGGTCCCCCATGGAGTGGATGGAGATTTCTGTAAGTTGAAGGCATTCCCGTTCACACTGAGGGATAGTGCAAGAGATTGGCTCCACTACCTACCGCCCAAGAACATCAAGAGTTGGCTTGATATGAAAATGAATTTTCTAGCCAAATACTTCCCAGCCTTTAGATCCTCCACCTTGAATAAGGATATAAGAAACATCCTCCAATGGCATGAAGAATCCCTTTTCAACTATTGGGAAAGGTTCAAGAAGCTTCTTGAAAGTTTCCCTTATCACGGTTATTCGGAGGGGGATTTGGTTTATTACTTCTACAATGGCCTCCTTGATGAAGATCAAAGGTTGGTGAGAAGTTCTTGTGGTGGTACCCTTGGGAACAAAACATCCTCCGAGGCCATGCTATTATACAAAGAGCTAGCGGAAGAATCGAGAAACTTTAGCTCAAGAGCCGATTTGAGAAGGAGGAATCCAATACCCGCAAGTGACTCTTCAAATAGTGGAAATCTCAAGGATCAAGTCTTGGCCCTTGTATCCACGGTGAAATCTTTGATGACAAAGCCCGGAAATGTGCCACAGGTTAAATCATGTGAAATTTGTTACTTGGCGCATCCTACGGACACTTGCCTCACTTTACAAGAGGATTATATTGAAGTGGTAAGTGCCATGGGGTATCATGGGAATCAAGGCTACCAAGGCAACCAAGGATATCAAGGTGGGCAAGACTACCAAGGTAACCAAGGTAATCCAGGCTACCAAGGTTATCAAGGGTACCAAAATCGGCCATACAATTTGGGAAATCGTGATAACCAAAACCTCCGGTATGAAAATCCCCAAGGAAGCTAAAACCCTCAACCATATCGGTCTCCTCAACAATAATATAGGCCACCTCAACAACAATTCCAAAGGCTCTAAGATAAACCCCGAGATTAAGGGGAGAGCTCGGGGCTAACAAAGGATGAGGTGATGCAAGCCATTTACCGGTTGGGCATGTGCGTGGAAAAAAAGTGAGAAATTCCAAGATGAATCCATGGCAAGTATCAAGAACTTGGAAACCCAAGTGAGCCAGATAGCTCAAGTGGTGAGATGGAGTCCCGAGAAAAGGCAAGCTACCCTCCCAACCGGAGATCAACCCTCGACAAAATGCGAGTGCTATCACTTTGAGAAGTGGTAGAGAGGTTGGAACTTTTTTGGATAATGAAATTGTTGAAGAGGAGCCTGAGAGGATTGGGGTGTTTGAAAAAGGAGTTGAGAAGGAAGAAGCCCATGAGGGGAAGGCCGAAGAGTTAGCCAAAAAGAGCAAGGAAGAAGAAATTGAGGTGGACAAATTGGCGCCAAGGCCAAAGTCAACCTCCATCCCGGAACCTTCATCCCTCCCTCACAAAAGAGCAAAGATGGTGGAGATCCCTCCATACGTGTCACAACCTCCATTTCCGGAAGCCTTGAAAGACAAAAGGAGGAAGGAAGACAACAAGGACACCTACGAAGTCTTTCGTAGATGTGAGGTAAATATCCCACTTTTGAATGCCATTGAACAAATTCCTAGATGTGATAAATTTCTCAAGGAATTATGTGTTTTGAATAGGAAACAAAGGGCCAAAAATAAATTGAAAAATGGAAAATGTGAGCATGTTTCCGCTTTGTGTCAAAAAGAGCTAACCCCTAAATGTAGCGATCCCATCATGTTCACAATCCCTTGCATAATTGGAAATACACATTTTGAAAAAGTTATGCTTGATTTGGGTGCATCAATAAATGTGATTCCTTATTCTTTATATGAAAACCTCAACTTGGGAACATTGCACAAAACCGGGGTGGTAATCTAATTGGCCGATCGTTCTAGGGCATACCCTAAAGGTATTGTCGAGGACGTGTTAGTTAAGGTGGATTCCTTAGTTTTCCCCCACATATTTTTATGTCCTTGACATGGAGCATGCTAAACATACCGCCCCAATTTTGTTAGGGAGGCCATTTTTGAAAATCTCTAGGACAATGATTGATGTGCATGAAGGTACCCTCACTATGTAATTTGATGTAATCAAAGTAGAGTTTAACATAAATGACTCTATGAAGTATCCTAGTGAAGAACATGCTTGCCATGCCCTAGATGTTGTTGAAGAAGTTGTGCAACATGTTTTTGAACTAAGTGGTGATGATTCTTTGTTAGTTTCTTTGCAATGTGATAGTGATGATTCCCACAATGTATACTCTATGAGCACTAACTTGAAGGAAAGCTTTGAGGATTTCAACCTGCTTGAAGAAATGAAACCGAGTCTCTCAAAACCTCCCCTCTACTCTTAGAGGTGCCCAAGGAACCGAAATTCCTCCCGTCACCTGTGAGAGCACCGGTGATTGAACTTAAACCTTTTCCAAGTAACCTCAAGTATTCTTTTCTTGGGAAAGGGGAGCCGCTTCCGGTTATTATTTCCAGCAAGCTCACCAAAGGGCAAGAAGAAAAGTTGATAGTGGTGTTACAGGAAAACAAGGAAGCAATTGGATGGACTATTGATGATATCAAAGGCATAAGTCCATCCACTTGTATGCATAGAATCTTGTTGGAAGAAAATGTGAGACCCGTCCGGCAACCCCAATGCCGTTTAAACCCGCCTATGATAGATGTGGTGAAGGCTGAAATCCTCAAGTTACTCCAATCGGGCATGATCTATCCAATCTCGGATAGCAAGTGGGTAAGTCCAACTCAAGTGGTACCCAACAAGAGTGGGGTGACGGTAGTAAAAAATGAGAAGAGTGAAATTTTGCCCACCCGAGTTCAAAATGGGCGGCTCGTTTGCATTAACTATTGGAGGCTAAATGCAGAAACCCGGAAGGATCACTTCCGGTTGCCATTCATTGATCAAATTCTTGAGAGGTTAGCAAGCCACCCCTTCTATTGCTTTTTGGATGGGTACTCGGGGTACTTTCAAGTGGCTATCACCCCGGAAGACCAAGAAAAGACCACCTTCATGTGCCCCTTTGGTATGTTTGCTTATCGGCGTATGCCTTTTGGGTTATGTAATGCCCCCGTAACTTTCCAAAGGTGTATGGTAATCATTTTCTCAGAATTTTTTGAAATTTTTGTCGAGGTGTTCATATGTGATTTTACTATTCATGGTAATTCTTTTGACGACTGTTTAGCAAATTTGGCACAAGTTCTTAAACATTGCATTGTTACTAATCTTGTGTTAAATTTTGAGAATTGTCATTTTATGGTAGAGCAAGGCATTGTCTTAGGCCATGCTGTCTCCTCTAAGGGTATTGAGGTTGAAAAGGCAAAGATAGACACAATTCAAACTTTGCCTTATCCTACTAATGTGCACGAAGTGCGCTCTTTTCTTGGCCATGAATGATTCTATCGTCGGTTTATCAAGGGCTTCTCAAATATAGCATCTCCTTTATGCAAGTTGTTGCAAAAAGAGGTGTAA
This sequence comes from Rubia yunnanensis, assembly GCA_037428765.1. Taxonomy (NCBI): domain Eukaryota; kingdom Viridiplantae; phylum Streptophyta; class Magnoliopsida; order Gentianales; family Rubiaceae; genus Rubia; species Rubia yunnanensis. The sequence continues at coordinate 59,409,783 of CM075068.1, forward strand.
TTTGTGATAGAAGAGGGTTGTAAAGGGGATTTTGATACATTGAAAGAGAGGTTAGTTTCGACCCCTATTACACAACCCCCGGATTGGTCGTTGCCTTTTGAGATTATGTGCGATGCGAGTGATTATGCCATTGGAGCAGTGCTTGGTCAAAGGGTGGGGAGAGCACCTCACGCCATCTACTACGCATCCATGTCTCTAAATGAAGCCCAAAGAAACTATTCCACCACCGAAAAGGAGTTGCTAGCAGTGATATATTCTTTGGAAAAATTTTGATCTTACTTGCTTGTTACAAAAGTTATTGTGTACACTAACCATGCTGCACTTTGTCATTTAATTACGAAGAAAGAGGCCAAGCCAAGATTGATTAGGTGGATCCTGCTTTTGAGCGAATTTGAGTTGGAGGTGTGAGACAAGAAGGGCGCGGAAAACCTCATGGCCAATCATTTGAGCCAGTTGACTCCATGAGAATACATTGAGGTAAACCCCACAATGAAGGTGTGACTATGGGAGGAATTCCCTGATGAACAATTGTTCACCATTAGGGATCTCCAACCATGGTATGCCGACATTGTAAATTTTCTTCTCGCCGGTAACTTCCCTCATCATTTTTCTAAGGCCCAAAAGGATAAACTAAAGAGTGATGCTAAGTATTATTTGTGGGATGATCCCTTTTTGTGGAGACATTGTGCAGATCAAGTTGTTAGGAGATGTATCCTTGATAATGAAGTACACTCTGAATTTTGTCATTCTCATGCATGTGGCATTCATTTTGAAGCAAAGAGGACTGCTAGGATAGTTTTAGAAAGTGGGTTTTATTGGCCTACATTGAATAAGCATGCATACACCTTTTGCAAATCTTGTGATGAATGCCAGAGAGTAGGAAATATCTCCAATAGGAATGAAATGCCCCAAAGGCCTATTCTATATTGTGAAATCTTTGATGTTTGGGGTATTGGCTTTTTGGGACCTTTCCCTAGTTCTTATGGCTTTACATATATTCTTCTTGCCGTTGATTATGTGTCAAAGTGGGTTGAAGCAAAACCCATTAGGACTGGCGATTCTAAAGTGGTTGCAGAATTCGTGAAAGATAACATCTTTCTAGGTTTGGGGTACCCCGAGCCTTGATTAGTGACAGTGGCACCCATTTTTGCGATTGGACCATAGCGGCACTCTTGAAGAAGTATGGCATCACACACAAGACATCCACCGCCTATCACCCGTAAACCATTGGGTAAGCTGAAGTTTCCAATTGGGAAATCAAGTCCATCCTTCAAAAAATGGTTAACCCGAACCGGAAGGATTGGAGTTCTCGGTTGAATGATGCCTTGTGGGCTTATAGGATAGTTTACAAGGCACCAATCGGTATGTCACCATACCGGTTAGTGTCTGGTAAGCCCTGTCATCTACCGGTGGAAATTTAACATAAGGCTTACTGGGTGGTCAAAGAATTCAATCTTGATATAGATGAGGCTGGCTTGCATAGGAAGTTACAATTGGATGAACTGGATGAGATCCGAAGGGAGTTCTATGAGAACGCCAAAGTCTATAAAGAGAAGACAAAGGTGTGGCACGACAAGATAATCACCAGGAAGGACTTTGCCGTTGGTCAAAAGGTCCTCCTATTCCAATCCCGCCTTCGCCTATTTCTAGGTAAGTTGAGGTCCTGATTGATCGGTCCTTTTGAAGTGGTTAAGGTATTCCCGCATGGCACGGTGGAGATTCTAGATCGAGCTAAGTCCAATACTCTCAAGGTTAATGGACAATATTTGAAACCTTACCACGAGAATTTTGTGCCAGAAAAAGGAGAGGACGTCGATCTCCTCGATTTCCTGTATCATGATCGCGAGTTACGATGTGCTCAGAAATATTGTGTTGAAATAGAGGTCTCAGTCTCCACTTTTTGCGAGCCGCGATGGCCTCGCGAGGAGCTTGTCATGAGTCCTCGAGACATACCCCCTCGAGACCTCGAGATAGCAAGCCCTCGAGATAGCAAGCCCTCGACTCGAGCAAAACTTGAATGACTATCACACTCTCGAGGCCAGTCCTCGAGACCAGCCCTCGAGACATATCTCCTTGAGACCTCGAAACCCTAAACCCTTGACTCGAGCAAAACTTGAAAGTCCATCACCCTCTTGAGGCCACCCCTTCGAGACATCACCACCTTGAGACCTCGAAGCCCTGAACCCTCGACTCGAGCAGAACCATAAAGTCCATCATCTTCTCGAGACCACCCCTTTGAGACATCACCACCTCAAGACCTTGAGGTAGCAATCTCTCGACTCGAGCCGAACCATAAAGTCCATCACCCTCTCGAGGCTAGCCCTTCGAGACATCACCACCTCGAGACCTCGAGGCAGGAAGTCCTCGACTCGAGCCGAACCATAAAGTTCATCACCCAATCGATGCTAGTCCTTCGATATATCACCCCCTCGAGACCTCAAGGTAGCAAGGCCTCGACTCGAGCCAAACCTGAAGTCCATCATTCTCTCAAGGCCAGCTCTCGAGACTAGCCTCTTGAGACCTTGAAGCCGAGAGCCCTCGAGGTGTCATCTTTCATCCTCGAGCCTAGCTTCTCGAGACATCGAAGCTGCGAGCCCTTGAGGTGTCATCTTTCATCCTCAAGCCTAGCTACTCGAGACCTTGAAGCCTCGAGCTCTCGAAGTGTCATCTTTTATCCTCGAGCCTAGCTTCTCGAGACCTCGAAGCCCTGAGCCCTCAAAGTGTCATCTTTCATCCTCGAGCCTAGCTTCTCGAGACCTAGAACCCGCAAGCCCTCGAGGTGTCATCTTTCATCCTCGACCCTAGCTTCTTGAGACCTCAAAGCTGTGAGCCCTCGAAGTGTCACCTTTCATCCTCGAGCCCAGCCAGACCTAACGCCCCTTGAGACCACCCATTGCGAGTCGCGACAAACCTGTCGCGAGTTATGACGGTCGTACAAATTTGATTTAAATAACGAGCTAAACCCATTTTTCCACGAACATATCCATAGTCTGCCGCTACTCTTCATCTTCTCCCACTCCTCTTCACCATCCTCAACCTGTCCTCCACCAACCGCCACCGCTCGCTGCCGCTAACAGTCACCCTCCACCACTCACAACCACCACTCTATACCCCATCCTTTCTTCCCAACCTCCACCCACAAATCAAAAAAATTCTTTGAAGAACACAAACCCTAGAATTTGGGGTTTTTTTCACTTTGAACAATTCAATTTCGAATTGATTGTGGGCTTCCTCTTTTCTTCTTCCTAATCATCTTGGTGGTACATTTCTTCACTTTATTGAGCTTGAATTGGGATTATGAATGTCTAATTTTTTTTATAGATATTGTGTAGATTATGTGTGATACCTTAGGAAATTGAATTGTTGGATCTTGGTTGATTTTGGTGAATAAATTATGCCTGCAATTTAATTTGATGGGTATTGTGTGCATATTTTGTGGTTGCGGTTTGGATTGTATTGTGTTTGTTTGAGTTGGGATTGTGTGCATTTGTGTTGCTGTGGCTGAGAATAGATTGTGACTTATGCTGGATATGAGTCATGTTGGCCCTTGATTCAACATAGTTGTTATTTGGATAAAATGTTATTGTGTTTTGCAATGTTATTTTACTTCAGGTAATTTAGCCTTGGGACATGAATGTTGACATGGTGAATGTCCTAATGGTGGCTAAGCTAGTTGAGCACAACTGTTGGTTTGAGATATACCATATTGATTTCACCTATGTGAACTTCATGGATTTGAGAATATGGGCTAGTTGGACATAGTTTGGATTGTATATGCAATTGTGATTAGGACTTAAACTAGTTTACTTGATTTTGATCTGGCTTGTGATGATGAACTAGTTTAAGGTTGAGTATGAGTTTGCAATATTTCATATACACATATTCTTGTATGTTTGACTTGGTTGCTGTGATTGTTAGATATGGCCCCCACGAAGAGACCTAGGGCTCCCCCCAAGGTGGGTGCTCTGGCGCTCCACCTCCGCCTCCTCCACCGGCTCCAGAATCAAGCCCTATACCTCCCTCTCCGGATAGGTACATGGGTTTGACCCAGATCACTAGGTTCTATGCGGAAAGGTGGGAGGCCCTGGTGAAACGCCAACTCAATGAGACAAGCTTTGTCGATGTCCTCACTCAGCCTGTTAGATGTCTCATCGTAAAATGGGGAATGGAAGGGTTTATGAGTAGGAGCGCGCCCTCTTACAGGAGGTACACACTGGAATTCTTGTCCACGGTCCATATAAGCAGCATGAGAGGCGATCAACCCTGGGAGAGGTACATTACTTTTCACTTAGATGATATATCTAGGCAAATGACCGTCTCGCACATTGAAGAGGCCTTTGGATTTGACACCGCGGAGATACGAGCTAGGTTGGATCTACAGGCCCAGGAACGATCAATTTAGGATGACATGCACTTTTGGAATGTCATCAACATGAGGCCGAAGAATTCCCATGATAAGAGTAGTGCCATCATCCACCTTGCACTCCTTTATGTGCACCGGCTGTTGGCTGGCACAGTACTTTGCTCCACCGAGCCGACGAATGTGCCAGACAATGACATTCACTTTCTTTGGCACTTTGATGTGTCCATTTTATATGCATAATTTAGTACTATTTAGGGTCACTTTAGTGCTCTTTTATTATCAAGAGCTTGTGTTTTACCTTGAAATTATCTTAGGAGGGGTAAGAGCAACTTTACGCTCTTTTACCTCTTCTAAGTGGATTTTGTGTGACAAGGGAAGAACACAGAGGCAATGAAGACCGGAGGCCATTAAAGACTACACTCTCGAAGACTTTCTTCGAAGACATGAAGACCGGAGACCATTGAAAACCATTTTTGGAGCCTTTGAAGACTTGGAGATTGAGAGGAATAACTATGAAGATGACTGCATGCCACAAGAAGAAGAAGAAGCCACAATGCAAAATTCTGGCACCCGTTGCGAGTCGTGATGACCTCATCGCGAGTCGCGACAAGCCTTCGTGAGTCGCGACCAACAGGCGGTCAGAATTTCACCTTATATTCTTTGAACTATAAATACCACTCTCTTTCCTCTCATTCATCATCTTCTCCAGCTGCGATTTCTGTACTGTTTTGAAACCCTTTTTCTTCCATTTTTCATCCTTGAATTCTCTTGTTTTTAGGATTAGTTGTTTAGCATTGATTAGCATGAACTCTTGTAGCTAATCTATCTCTTGGGAGCAATTGACTAAGGCTTCCAAACCCTTGTCTTAAGAACAATTTGTAGCTTATTTATTGCTCTTACTATTATGAATTTATGGAGCATTGAATGTGTTTGTTGATATCATTAATGTTGTTGAAAGCTTGAGTATATGAAATACTTGTATGAATTGCTTGCTAGGGTTTGGGGGAAGTGGGTTGATTTCCCCCTTTTCTTGTTAGGAATATATGAGTATAATTTAGAGCTTTTGAATATGTTGATGGATTGATGATTGCAAGGTGGATATGATAATGTTGAACTCTTTATCATGTTTGTCGTTTGTAGCAAACGAGAGAAGTCTATGAATGTCGATCGTTCTTGACCAATCTTGTGTAAATGCATAAATCGGTTAAATGCTTAGACGCAGTGTAGTGTTTATAAGTGTTGTCGAGCACGAAGATGAGCATCCGAGAGGGGAACCTCGCCATCCTCCTTTCCCCCAAAGAGAGATCCCCTTGGGGCAACCCTTGTTGAGAGATGTCATGGCTCCCAACCTCGATCAACAACCGATGTGTATCGAGTACCCCGTGGTTGGACCAAATGGGCATTTTGAGCTAAAGACCGGGTTTATCAACATGCTACCCGCCTTCCTTGGTAGGCAAGAGGAGAATGCTAACAAGCACCTCACCGAGTTTCACTTCTTATGTGGTGGTACGGTCCCCCATGGAGTGGATGATGATTTTTATAAATTAAAGGCATTCCCTTTCACATTGAGGGATGGTGCAAGAGATTGGCTCCACTACCTACCGCCCAAGAGTATCAAGAGTTGGCTTGATATGAAAACAAAGTTTCTAGCCAAGTACTTCCCGGCCTCGAGGTCCGTCGCCTTGAAGAAGAACATAAGCAACATCCTTCAGTGGCATAAAGAGTCTCTTTTCGACTATTGGGAGAGGTTCAAGAAGCTTCTTGCAAGTTTCCCCTACCATGGTTATTCAGAGGGAGATTTGGTGTATTACTTCTATAATGGCCTTCTTGATGAGGACCAAAGGTTGGTTAGAAGTTCTTGTGGTGGCACCCTCTGCAACAAAACTTCCTCTGAGGCTATGTAATTGTATGAAGAGCTAGCGAAAGAGTCGAGAAACTTTAGCTCAAGGGCCAATTTGAGAAGGAGAAACCCAATGCTCGTGAGTGACTTTTCCAATAGTGGGAAGCTAGAGGATCAAGTTTTGGCCCTCACATCCATGGTGAAAACTTTGATGACAAAGCTCGGAGGAAATGCGCCACATGTTAAATCATGTGAAATTTGCTACTTGGCGCATCCTGCGGACACTTGCCCCACATTGCAAGAGGACTACGTTGAAGAGGTGAGTGCCATGGGGTATCACGGGAATCAAGGATACCAAGGAAACCAAGGGTATCAAGGTGGGGAAGGCTACCAAGGTCACCAAGGCTACCAAGGGTACCAAAATCAGCCATACAAATTGGGGAATCGTGATAACCCGAACCTCCGGTATGGAAACCCTCAAGGAAGCCAAAACTCTCAACCATACCGGCCTCCTCAACAACAATATAGGCCACCTCAACAACAATTCCAAAGGCTCCAAGACAAACCTCGAGACCAAGGGGAGGGCTCGGGGCTATCCAAGGATGAGGTGTTGCAAGCCATTCACCGGTTGGGCATGAGCACGGAAAAGAGCAAGAAATTCCAAGATGAGGCCAAGGCAAGCATCAAGAACTTGGAAACCCAAGTGAGCTAAATAGCCCAAGTGGTGAGCCGGATGGAAGCCCGGGAAAAGGGTAAACTACCCTCCTAACCGAAAATCAATCCTAGGTAAAATGCAATTGCTATCGCTTTGAGAAATAGTAGAGAGGTCGGGGCTTCATCGGATAATGAAATTGTTGAAGAGGAGCCCAAGAGAATTGAGGTGTTTGAAAAATGAGTTGGGAAGGAGGAAGTCCATGAGAAGAAGACCAGAGAGTTAGCCAACAAGGGCAAGGAAGAAGAAATTGAGTTGGAGACATTGCCACCAAGACCAAAGTCAACCTCCATCCCGGAACCCTCATCTCCTCCACACAAAAGAGCAAAGATGGTGGAGATCCCTCCATATGTGCCGGAACCCCCGTTTCTGGAAGCCTTGAAAGACCAAAGGAGGAAAGAGGAAAACAAGGACATCTACGAAGTCTTTCGTAGATATAAGGTAAACATTCCACTCTTGAATGCCATTGAACAAATTCCTAGATATGCTAAATTTCTTAAGGAATTGTGTGTTGTGAATAGAAAACAAAGGGCCAAGAATAAGTTGAGAAATGGAAAAAGTGAGCATGTTTCCGCCTTGTGTCAAAAAGAGTTACCTCCTAAATGTAGTGATCTCGGCATGTTCACGATCCCATGTATAATAGGAAATACGCATTTTGAAAAAGCTATGCTTGATTTAGGTGCATCAATAAATGTGATTCCTTACTCTCTGTATGAAAATCTCAACTTGGGTACATTGGACAAAACCGGGGTGGTAATCCAATTGGCCGATCGTTCTAGTGCATACCCTAAGGGTATTGTCGAGGATGTGTTGGTTAAGGTGGATTCCTTAATTTTCCCCGTGGATTTTTATGTCCTTGACATGGAACATGATAAACATGCCACCCCGATTTTGTTGGGGAGGCCATTTTTGAAAACATCTAGGACAATGATTGATGTGCATAAAGGTACCCTCACCATGGAGTTTGATGGAATAAAAGTAGAGTTTAACATAAATGACTCTATGAAGTATTCTAGTGAAGAACATGCTTGCCATGCCCTAGATGTTGTTGAAGAAGTTGTGCAAGATGTTTTTGAACTAAGTGGTGAAGATTCTTTGTTAGTTGCTTTGCAATGTGATATTAATGATGCCCACAATGTATACTCTGTGAGCACTAACTGGAAGGAAAGCTTTGAGGATTTGAACCTGCTTGAAGAAATGAGACCGAGTGTCTCAAAACCTCCTCCTCTACTCTTAGAGGAACCTGAGGAACCGGAATTCCTCCTATCACTTGTGAAAGCCCCGGTGCTTGACCTTAAACCTTTTCCAAATGACCTCAAGTATGCATTTCTTAGGGAAGGGGAGACGCTTCCGGTTATCATTTCGAACAAGCTCACCAAGGAGCATGAAGAAAAGTTGATGGTGGTGTTGCGGGAGAACAAGGAGGCAATTGGATGGACTATTGCCGACATCAAAGGCATAAGCCCATCCACTTGTATGCACAAAAACTTGTTGGAAGAAGATGCAAGACCTGTCCGACAACCCCAACGCTATTTGAACCCACCTATGATGGATGTGGTGAAGGCGGAAATCCTCAAGTTGCTTTAAACGGGCATAATCTATCCAATCTCAGATAGCAAGTGGGTGACCCCAACTCAGGTGGTAGGCAAGAAGAGTGGGATGACGGTAGTCGAAAATGATAAGGGTGAAATGGTGCCCACCCGAATTCAAAATGGGTGGCGCATTTGCATTGACTACCGGAGATTGAAAGCAGAAACCCAGAAGGATCACTTCCCATTGCCATTCATTGATTAAATGCTTGAGAGGTTAGCGAGCCACCCCTTTTATTGCTTCTTGGATGGATACTCGAGGTATTTTCAAGTGGCTATCACCCCGGAAGACCAAGAAAAGGCCACCTTCACGTGCCCCTTTGGTACGTTTGCTTACCAACGCATGCCTTTCAGGTTATGTAATGCCCCTACAACTTTCCAAAGGTGTATGGTAAGCATTTTCTCAGAATTTGTTGAAAATTTTGTCGAGGGGTTTATGGATGATTTCACCATTCATGGTAATTCCTTTGACAATTGTTTAGCAAATTTAGCGCAAGTTCTTAAACATTGCATTGATACTAATCTTGTGCTAAATTCTGAGAAATGTCATTTTATGGTAGAAAGAGGCATTGTCTTAGGCTATGTTGTCTCCTCTAAGGGTATTGAGTTTGACAAGGCAAAGATAGACACAATTCAAACTTTGCCTTATCCTACTAATGTGCACGAAGTGCACTCTTTTCTTGGCCATGCAGGATTCTATCGCCGGTTCATCAAGGACTTCTCGAAGATAGCATCTCCTCTATGCAAATTGTTGCAAAAGGAAGTGGAATTTGTGATGGATGAGGGGTGTAAAGGGGCCTTCGATACATTGAAGGGAAGGTTAGTCTTGGCCCCTATTATACAACCCCCGGATTGGTCGTTGCCCTTTGAGATTATGTGTGATGCTAGTGATTACGCCGTTGGAGTGGTTCTTGGTCAAAGGGTGGGGAGAGCGCCTCACACCATCTACTATGTATCAATGTCTCATGAGGCCTAGAGAAACTATTCCACCACCGAGAAGGAGTTGCTCGCTGTGGTATTTTCTTTAGAAAAATTTCGATCTTACTTGCTTGGTACAAAAGTTATTGTATACACTGACCATGCAGCGCTTCATCATCTGATGACGAAGAAAGATGCCAAGCTGAGATTGATTAGGTGGATCCTACTTTTGAGCGAATTTGAGTTGGAGGTGCGAGACAAGAATGGTGACGAAAACCTTGTGGCCGATCATTTGAGCCGGTTGACCCCGGGCGAAGACATTGAGGTAAACCCTGCAATGAAGGAGCAACTGTGGGAGGAATTCCCTGATGAACAATTGTTCACCATTAGGGATCTCCAACCATGGTATGCCGACATTGTAAATTTTCTTGTTGCCGGTACATTCCCTCCTCATTTTTCTATGGCCCAAAAGGATAAATTAAAGAGTGATGCTAAGTATTATGTGTGGGATGATCCCTTTTTGTGGAGACATTGTGCGGATCAAGTTGTTAGGAGATGTATCCCTGATAGTGAAGTACACTCAATTCTTGAATTTTGTCATTCTCATGCATGTGGCGGTCATTTTGGAGCAAAGAGAACCTCTAGGAAAGTTTTAGAGAGTGGGTTTTATTGGCCTATGTTGAATAAGCATGCATACACCTTTTGCAAATCTTGTGATGAATGCCAGAGAGTAGGAAATATCTGCACTAGGAATGAAATGCCCCAAAGACCTATTTTGTATTGTGAAATCTTTGATGTTTGGGGTATTGACTTTATGGAACCTTTCCCTAGTGCTTATGGATTTACGTACATTCTTCTTGCTTTTGATTATGTGTCGAAGTGGGTTGAAGCAAAACCCACTAGGACTGACGATTCTAAAGTGGTTGCAGAATTCTTGAAAGATAACATCTTTTCTAGGTTTAGGGTACCCCGAGCCTTGATTAGTGACCGTGGCACAATCGGACCTTAGTGGCACTCTTGAAGAAGTATGGCGTCACTCACAAGACATCCACCGCCTATCACCCATAAACCAACGGGCAAGCTGAAGTTTCCAATCGGGAAATCAAGTCCATCCTTCAAAAAATGGTTAACCCTAGCTGGAAGGATTGGAGTTCTCAGTTGAATGATGCCTTGTGGGCGTATAGGATGGCTTACAAGACACTAATCAGTATGTCTCCATACCGGTTAGTGTTTGGTAAGCCCTGTCATCTACCAGTGGAAATTCAGCACAAGGCTTACTGGGCGGTCAAAGAGTTTAATCTTGATGTAGATGAAGCCGGCTTGCATAGGAAGTTACAATTGGATGAAATGGATGAGATCCGGAGGGAGTCTTATGCGAATGCTGAAATCTATAAAGAAAAGACAAAGGCGTGGCATGAAAAGATGATCATCAGGAAGGACTTTGACGTTGGTCAAAAGGTCCTCCTATTTCAATCCCGCCTTCGCCTATTCCTGGGTAAGTTAAGGTCCCAATGGATCGGTCCTTTTGAGGTGGTTAAGGTATTCCCGCATGGTGAGGTGGAGATTCTAGATCGAGCTAAGTCCAATACCTTCAAGGTTAATGGACAACGTTTGAAACCTTATCACGAGACTTTTGTACCGAAAAAAGGAGAGGACGTTGATCTCCTCGATCCGATTTGTGAGTAAGCTCCAAGGAGGGAAGTGAGTCGTGCTGAAAATGTTAAATAAACTTGGTTTTGATCATCCGGATTGTTATTCGTGACTTTCTGTTGATGTTGTTTAGTTTTGAGCTTTTATCCTTAAGCTTCATTGTTTTGCTTTATGCTTTTCACGGGTTGTTTTCTTCATGATTTTGTAGCAATTTTGAAGCCAATGAATTGGATTTTGGATGGTGGAAATACTTGGATTCGAGAAGGAAGGACTTGGACAAGAGAAGGAAGCAGAAAATTTTCTAAGTACCAGGAAAGTGGACCGTCGCGAGTCGCGACAGGCTCAGAAATTGTTGGGAAAAAATTGGACCCACAGATCCAACTTTCCACGAGTCGCGATGACATCGCGAGGCCTCGTCGCGAGTCGCAACTAACACGTCGCGAGTCACGACGGGCTTAGAAAATGTTGGGATAATCAGCCCTCGGATCCAACTTTCCGTGAGTTGCGATGACATCGCGAGGCCTCGTCGTGAGTCATGATGAACACGTCGTGAGTAATGATGAACACTTCACGAGTCATGACGGGCTCAGAAGTTTTGAACAAAAAATCAGCCTCGGATCCCACTTTCCGCGAGTCTCGCGACTAGCACGTCTCGCGAGTCGCGCGACCTGCACGTCTCGCGAGTCGCGCGACCTGCACATCTCGCGAGTCGCGCGACCTGCACGTCTCGCGAGTCGCGATGGTCGTGCAGATCAGATTTAAAAAACCGGCTGAACAGTTTTTTTTCCTTTCTCTCCCCAATTCTGGCCCTTTGTTTTTTTTCTTTTATTCCTTCCCATCCACTCTTCCATATTCCCTCTACCCCTGCCGCCGCCGCCAATACCCATCATTCCTTCCCATCTCTCCACCCACCAAATTGCCATCACCATTGTGAAGAACCGAAACCCTAGAATTTGGGGGGTTTTTGTAGGTTTGGGCAATTCGAATCCGAATTGATAGTGGGCTTCCATTTTTCTTCGTCCTAAGCATCTTAGTGGTACACTGCTTCACTCTATTGAGTCTTAATCATGATTATGAACATATATTCTACTTATTGGATATTGTGTAGATTGTGTGTTATTTTGTTTGAATGGGAATCATTGAATCTTGGTTGATTGCGGTGAATATGTTATGCTTGCAAATTTTTTTTATGGGTACTGTGTGCATATTTTGCAATTGCGATGTGTACTGTATATTTTCTAGTGCGGTTTTGACTGTAGTATGCCTGCTTGGTTTTGGAATGTGTACATTCGTGTTACTTTAGCTGATAGTAGATGGTGACTTATGCTGAAGTTGAGGCATGTTAGCCCTTGATTAAATATAGTTGTTATTGGGATAAAGTGTTATTGTACATTGCAATGTTATATTCTTTAGGGTAGTTTGGCCATGGACGTAGATGTTGACATTGTGAATGTACTAATGATGGCTAAACTAGTTGAGCATAACTATGATTTTGAAATATAGCATATTCATTTCAACTATGTGAGAACTTCATGGATTTTATGATATGGGCTTGTTGGACATAATAAAGATTGTATATGCAATTGAGAGTAAGACTTGAACTAGTTGAGTTGATTTTGATTTGGCCTGTGATGATGAACTAGTTTAAGATTGGTTATAGATTTTCCACATTGCATATACATATATTCCTTTGCGTTTGACTTGTTTGCTGTGATTGATAGATATGGACCCCAAGAAGAGATCTAGGGCTCCCCCACGAGACGAGCGCACAGCCGCTCCACCTCCTTCACCGGCTCCGGTCCTATGTGGAGAGATGAGAGGCCCTAGAGAAGCGCCTACTTAAAGGGACCAGCTTTGTTGATGTGCCTACATTGGATGTCCTCGGCCTCACGCAGCCTGTGAGGTGCCTCCTCGCCAAAGGGGGTATGGAGAGATTTATGAGCAAGAGCGCGCCCTCCTACCGGAGGTACACGTTGGAGTTCTTTTCCACAGTCCGTATGAGCAGCATGAGGGGTGATCAACCCTGTGAGAGGTATGTTGCCTTTCACCTAGATGACCTATCTTGGCAACTGACCATCTCACAGATTGAGGAGGCCTTTGGTTTTGACACCGTCGAGATACGAAACTGACTGGACCCACAGACCCAAGAGCGGTCAATTGAGGATGACATGCAGTTTTGGAATGTCATCAATATGAGGCCGAAGAACTCCCACGACAAGAGTAGCGCCATCATTCACCCTGTACTCCACTATGTGCACAGACTCTTGGCTGGCACAGTCTTTTGCTCCACGAAGGCAATGAAAGTGCCAGACAACGACATTCACTTCCTATGGCACTTGACGAGTGAGGGGCCAGGGTATGGGCTGTAGGCAGAGCTGTGGATGAAGAGGATTATGGAAGTGGCAGGAAAGGCCAAGCGGAAGATCATGGTCGGAGGGATGATATGCCTTCTAGCAGAGTACTTGGGATTAGTCCCTCCGGCTAACTTTCCACGGTTAGGGAGGCAGACGTCTTATCTGATCACCGTTGAATGGCTAGTTTGATTTGAGATGCTCGGTGTCACACAGACCGCTGGGCTATTTCGTTGGTTATACGGTGCAAGAAAGGTCACATTCATGGCACTTCCTCAGCAGAGCAAGACGAAGCTGGAGTTCGACACACCTCTGGGAGATTTGGCGATCTCCCCGGACTCCTCATGTACAACTGGGTTCTAGTGCGAGCTCCACGACCCCGGGCTTGCCCCTGTCCAGCGTGATGATAGCACCCTACCTTCCTCGGAGCAGCAGTAGCAGCACTACTCTACACAGCCTCCACCACCAGAAGAGGAACCCATGCAGGAGGATGACGCTCCACCTCATTATTCCCAGCCTCCGCCAGATTTCTATAAGCGGATGATGCAGACCATGCATGATGGTTTCTACCGACAGGAAAACATGATTTTGGAGCACAACGTGTTTGTCTCCCAGGCTTTGATCGATATGGATGAGGAGATTGACCACCTGTCAGCTCGCATCCATGAGTTGCAGTCCCATTCGGGTGGTGCATCAGGCCCCGATCCGAGACAGAGAGGTGGAGAGTAAGGAGGCAGAGGAGCACAGAGTGGCTAGCATAGTACCAGCAGCGCTACTTCGGCGGTGGCCCGTCCTCATAACAACATGGATTGTGTGAGCATCACAGCAAAGTATCTCCTCATACTTCACTTTGTACAGTTTTGCCCTAGTCTACATTGAGGGCAATGTAGTGTTCTAAGTATGGGGAGGGGTATCTACTATTGTGAGGAGATTAGGGTTGGAGATACTTTTGTACAAACTCGGTTGTTTTGTTTTGGATAATGTTTTTCTTTTGATGTACTTGGATAATGTTGGTTTTGATACTTTTCTTAAACTTCACATTTGGAAAGCAATTTTCTACTTTTTGGATTGGAGACACGTGAAAAATAATTGAAAAAAAGAAAAAATAAAGAAAAGAAAAAGAAGAGAATCTCGCTAAGTTGAAAACCCGAGAGGGCAACTTAGGCAAGATTAGGGGCCCGGATAGGTCGAAAACCCAAAAGGGAGGCCTAGGAAAAAATGAGAGGCTAAATGTGTGGAAAAAGGTGAGATGTGAGCCAAAGAAACATGATGTGTGGCTAGGATGAAAACCTGAAGGGCTCCTTGGCAAAATGAGAAAAAGCGAGAGAAATTGAAAAAAAACATTAAGTGTTTACTCATTTGCCGACGATGGAGTCATAAGGTTGCGATGACCACATGGATGGATCGGGTAGCTTCACATCCTGAGGACCTTTTGGGAATGGAAAATTTAGCGGGAAAAGACGGAGTAAGTTATGAAATTCTTGATCATTAAGATACTTCGCTTTTAGGTTGATATATTGATGTAAAGTGGAGTATGTGTTTTGAACCTTATATACACTTTTGGCTTCATCTTTTATCATTGGATTTGGGATTATCAATTCGGGATTTGGAGATGTCTTAGGGAAATCGATGAATTGATGGGATGATATGGTTTGGGTAGATTTAGGAATAGGGGTTGTGGGAAACTTCTCATTTGACTTTAACATTGGGATGTGTGATATTGAGAGTTTTGTGAGGTATTGATTTGGGGGATTAGTAGTTAGGATGTGGATATATCATTTCCTTCGTATGCTTGGATCTTTTCTTACTCGAGGGCGAGTAAGGTTCAAGTGTGGGGAGGCTTGATGTGTCCATTTTATATGCATAATTTAGTACTATTTAGGTCACTTTTGTGCTCTTTTATAATCAAGAGCTTGTGTTTTACCTTGAAATTCTCTTAGGAGGGGTAAGAGTAACTTTACTCTCTTTTACCTCTTATAAGTGGATTTTGTGTGACAAGGGAAGAATACAGAGGCAATGAAGACCGGAGGCCATTGAAGACTACACTCTCGAAGACTTTTGAAGACTTGCTTCAAAGACATAAAGACCGGAGGCCATTGAAGACCATTTTTGGAGCCATTGAAGACTTGGAGATTGAGAGGAATGACTATGAAGATGACTGCATGCCACAAGAAGAAGAAGAAGACACAATGCAAAATTCTGGCACCCATTGCGAGTCACGATGACCTTGTCGCGAGCCATCGCGAGTCACGACCAACGGGCGGCCAAAATTTCACCTTATCTTCTTTGTACTATAAATACCACTCTCTTTCCTCTCATTCATCATCTTCTCCAGCTGCAATTTCTGTACTATTTTGAAACCCTTTTTCTTCCATTTTTCATCCTTGAATTCTCTTGTTTTTATGATTAGTTGTTTAGCATTGATTAGCATGAACTCTTGTAGCTAATCTATCTCTTGAGAGCAATTGACCAAGGCTTCCAAACCCATGTCTTAAGAACAATTTGTAGCTTATTTATTGCTCTTACTATTATGCATTTATGGAGCATTGAATGTGTTTGTTGTTATCATTAATGTTGTTGAAAGCTTGAGTATATGAAATACTTGTATGAATTACTTGCTAGGGTTTGGGGGAAGTGGGTTGATTTTCTCCCTTTTCTTGTTAGGAATATATGAGTATGATTTAGAGCTTTTGATTGTGTTGATGGATTGATGATTGCAAGGTGGATATGATAATGTTGAACTCTTTGTCATGTTTGTCATTTGTAGCAAACGAGAGAAGTCTATGAATGTCGATCGTTCTTGACCAATCTTGTGTAAATGCATAAATCGGTTAAATGCTTAGACACAGTGTAGTGTTTATAAGTGTTGCTGAGCTTGTTGATTCTTCGTGCTAAATGCCATCAATGGGATACCTTGAGTCATGTTTCGACTACGGGAGTCATTGGTGAGGTTTGACAAGAGATGTCAAATTCACTCTTGCAAACTACTATCTAAGAAGGATAGAAGTTTAGCCTTCACAACAAGTAGTGAAAGTAGTAAATAAGTTGCATGTTCAATGATGGATAAGAGGTTTGGAAGTGGAAGTCAATTGCACCCAAGGTTCCATAAATTGTTATTTTCATCTTACCTTTATTTGTATTGCATGATTAGCATTTTTCTATTGCTTTTCTAGTTGTTGTACTT
Source organism: Rubia yunnanensis (assembly GCA_037428765.1). Taxonomy (NCBI): domain Eukaryota; kingdom Viridiplantae; phylum Streptophyta; class Magnoliopsida; order Gentianales; family Rubiaceae; genus Rubia; species Rubia yunnanensis. The sequence continues at coordinate 59,426,390 of CM075068.1, forward strand.
TAATTTGTTAACTTAGGATCAAACCAACCAACCCCCCCTGTTTACATGCTTTTATATGTATCTATGTATGTATGTGTTTAGTATGTTTTCTCCTATATCTGTTTAAAACACTTAAAAAGATCCCTCTTCTCGTGGACGATCACGACTTCTCATTTTCTACTTAATTGTAGATAGGAAGTATTTAGGGCTTAAAAGTATTAACTTTGAGAGGTACGGCGATGACCTCCCACACTTAACAAGTGAGGGGCCAGTATACAGGCTGTGGGCAAAATTGTGGATGAAGAGAATCGTGGAGGTGGCAGGAAAACCCAAGGGGAAGATCATGGTCAGAGGAATAATAGGCCTTTTAGCAGAGTACTTAGGATTGGTTCCTCCAGCTGACTTTCCATGCTTAGGGAGGAGCACGTCCTATCTTATCGTCGTTGAGAGGCTAGTTAGATTTGAGATGCTCAGTGCCACGTGAACCATGGGGCACTTCCATTGGTTGTATGGTGCGAGGAAGGTCACATTCATGGAACTCTCTCAGCCCAACAAGATAAAGCTGGAATTCGACACACCTCTAGGAGACTTGGCAATTTCACCGGACTCCTCATGTAGAGATGATTTCCTATGCGAGCTCCACAACCTTGGCCCAGCTCCTATCCAACGTGATGATAGCACTCTACCTCCCTCTGAGCAACAACATCAGCAGGACTCCCAGCAGCAGTAGCACTCCCAGCAGCACTCCATGTAGCCTTCACCAGAGACAGAGCCCATGCGGGAGGACTATGTGCCACCTCACTATTCCTAGCCTTAACCGGACTTCTACAAGCAGATGATGCAGACTATGCAGGATGGATTTTGCCAATAGGACAACATGATATTGGAGCACAATGTATTTGTCTCCCAGACCTTGATTGACATGGACGAGGACATTGACCATTTGCCAGCTCACATCTATGAGATGCAGTCCCAGGAAGGCAGTATCTCAGGCCCCGATCCAGGAGCGGAGAGGCGGAGAGCGAGGAGGCAGAGGAGCACAGAATGGCTGGCACAGTATCAGCAGCGCTACTTTGGCGGTGGCCCTTCTTCATCACATCATTGATTTTGTAAGCACCATATCTTTACCCTTTTCATACTTTGCTTTGTACGTTTTTTCCTATTGTCTACATTGAGGGCAATGTAGTGTTCTAAGTATGGGGATGGGTATCTACTACTTTGAGGCGATTGGGATTGGAGACACTTTTGCATAACTCTTTTGTTTTGTTTTGGATATTTTCTCCCTTTTGTTTTGGGATCTTTTTCTTTTAATGTACTTGGAAATCACCTTGCTACTTTTTGGATTGGAGACACGTGAAAAATGCTGAAAAACTTTTTAAAAAATAAAATAAAAAGAATCCCGCTAAGTTGAAAACCTGAGAGGGCAACTTAGGCAACATTGGGGGCCTGGATAGGTCGAAAACCCGAAAGGGAGACCTAGGCAAAAATGAGAGGCTAAATGTACGAAAAAAGGTGATATGTGAGCCAAAGAAACATGATGTGTGGCTAGGATGAAAACCCGAAAGGGCTCCTAGGCAAAATGAGAGAAAACGAGAGAAATTGAAAAATGTTAAGTGTTCACTCATTTTCTAGCATTGGAGTCATAAGGGTGCAGTGACCATACAGATGGATCGGGTAGCTTGACATCTTGAGGACCTTTTGGGAGTGAAAAATTTAGCGGGAGAAAATGAAGTAAGTTATGAAATTCTTGTTCGTTAATATGCTTCGTTTTTAGGTTGATATATTCATATAAAGTGGAACATGTGTTTTGAACCTTATACATGTCTTTAGCTTCACCTTGTATCATTGGATTTGGGATTATCAATTCGGCATTTGGAGATGTTTTAGGGATATCAATGAATTGAGGGGTTGATATGGTTTGGGTAGATTTAGGAATAGGGGTTGTGGGAAACTTCTCATTTGACCTTAACATTAGGATATGTGATATTGAAAGTTTTGTGAGGTATTGATTTGGGGGAATAGTGGTTAGGATGTGGATACGACATTTCCTTCGTATGCTTGGATCTTTTATTACTCTAGGGAGAGTAAGGTTTAAGTGTGGGGAGGTTTTATGTGTCCATTTTATGTGCATAATTTAGTACTATTTTGGGTCACTTTTGTGCTCTTTTATTATCAAGAGCTTGTGTTTTACCTTGAAATTCTCTTAGGAGGGGTAAGAGAAAATTTACGCTCTTTTACCTCTTCTAAGTGGATTTTGTGTGACAAGGGAAGAACACGGAGGTAATGAAGACGGGAGGCTATTGAAGATCACATTTTCGAAGACTTTTAAAGATTTGCTTCGAAGACATGAAGACCGGAGGCCATTGAAGCCCATTTTTGGAGACATTGAAGACTTGAAAAATGGGAGGAATTACTATGAAGATGATTGTATACCACAAGAAGAAGAAAAGGAAACAAGGCAAAATTCTGGCACCCATCACGAGTCGCGATGGCCTCGTCGAGAGACTGTCGCGAGTCATGACGAGCCCGTCGCAAGTCGCGACCAACGGGTGGCCAGAATTTCACCTTATCCTTTTTGTACTATAAATAACAATCTCTTTCCTCTCATTCACAATCTTCTTTATCTGCATTTTTGGTACTATTTAGAACCCTATTTTCTTCCATTTTCATCTTTGAATTTTCTTGTTTTATGTTTGGTTGTTTATCATTAATTAGTATGAACTCTTGTAGCTAAACCTAGTTCTTGGGAGCAATTGACTAAGGCTCCCAAGCCCATGTCTTGAGAACAATTTGTAGCCTATTTAATACTCTTACTATTATGCATTTATGGAGCATTGAATGTGTTTGTTAATGTCATTAATGTTATTGAAAGCTTGAGTATATAATGTACTTGTATGATATGCTTGTTAGGGTTTTGGGGGAAATGGGTTGATTTCCCCCCTTTCTTGATAAGAATCCAAGAGTATGATTTAGAGCTTTTGATTGTGTTGATGGATTGATAATTGCTAGATGAATATGATAATGTGGAACTCTTTGTCATGTTTGTTGCTTGTAGCAAGTGAGAGAAGTCTATGAATGTCGATCGTTTATTGACTAATCTTGTGTAATTGCATGAATCAGTTAAATGTTTAGACACGGTGTAGTGTTTATAAGTGTTGCCGAGCTTGTTGATTCTTCGTGCTAAATGCCATCAATGGGATACCTTGAGTCGTGTTTCGACTATGGGAGTCATTGGTGAGGTTTGACAAGAGATGTCGAATTCACTCTTGCAAACTACTATCTAAGAAGGATAGAAGTTTAGTCCTTACAACAAGTAGTGAAAGTAGTAAATATGTTGCATGTTCAATGATGGATACGAGGTTTGGAAGTGGAAGTCAATTGCACCCAAGGTTCCGTTAATTGTTGTTTTCATCGTATCTTTGGTTATATTGCATGATTAGCATAGTTCTCGAGCTTTGCTAGTTTTTTTTAAATTTGATAAGTTAGGATCAAACCAACCAAAAACCCCCCTTGTTTACATGCTTATATATATATCTATCTATATATATATATATATATATATCTATATATGTACATGCCTAGTATGTTTTCTCCTATATATGTTTAAACATTTGAAAAGATCCCTCTTCTCGTGGACGACCCTGACTTTCCATTATCTACTTAATTGTAGATAGGAAGCATTAGGGCTTAAAAGTATTAACTTTGAGAGGTACGATGATGACCTCCCAATTGTACATCAAGCAAGAGTTCATGGAAAAATATGTACATCTTGAATTGATCTGATCTCTTTGTTTACACCCCCGTGTAAACAAAAGTCTAGCCATAAACCCATGTCAGAGTGTATTATGGCCTATCATTTTTATACCTCCACACCTAGTGTTGACATAAAGGGATGGCCTCCCATAATAGCCCCTAGTATGTCACTTCCCCAGAAGTGACCCACTGTATAACAACAGCAAGCTAGAGCCTTGCTCATCGCTCAGAATTGGCTCCGTAGAACTGGTCAGGTTTTGAGTTTGAAGCTCAGGTTATAGATGGTAACTTTGAAGAGCAACACATATTGCAGATTTTTTGAACCTTGCGCTAAGTACAATAAGCAGCAGAATAGCCAGCAACATAGGCATCAACAACATCTTCGTCCTCTTTGATCTCAGTGAGCACACCTTCAACTTCTTCCGCTTTGATCTCAGCTTAACATCAGCAGTCCTCAGTCTTTGTGTACCTGTCATGAACAGAGGGAAAATAATAGTATTTTGTCCAACTAAGCATTTATAATGTAAGACATTAGAGTTGCATCTAATCTAATCAGGCCCTTGATGTTTCTTGGTAAAATATTATAATCAAAAATAGAATTTACCTGATCAGAACTAGCAGTTTTTGCTAAGGCATCGACAACACTATTAGCTTCTCTGAACACATGGGAGATTGTTCCTTGCACTAAGATCATTAGTTTCCAAATGTCTCTGATTTCATGTCCATACTTCCGTGGAATTCTATAATCCCTTACAAAGGTCCGTTTTGTTATGTTGCAATTTGAAAATGTTGTTTAATTAATGGAAAAAACCACAACATTGGTTTCATTTTGAATGTTTGGAATTTACAAAATGGTTGGAATTTACAAAATCACGCACATATAGACAATTACATATTGTTCAAAAAAGATAGTAAAATTATTAGAAAAACCTTATTCACGAAAATCTCCTTACAAATTAATTAGTACAAAATAATTCAAATATTAATAATATATGTCCAAGTACTGTTATAAGAGTAGAGATTAAAAGAAAATCAAGCATCTCAAATTATGATAACCTTGAAGACAATCGCCCCCCCCCCCTCCCCCAAATTCTTTGATCTTGAAGAACAAGGTGTCCCCAATGCTCATGTTGTTGCTGGAAAGAAACTGGGAAAAACTCGTTGGGGACAGGGTCTTGATCTTCCCTTGACTCGAGTAGGTCATGCAGTACTCTTTCCCGTAGCACATTATCACAACGAGGGACTTTGCCTTTGGGAGAAGTGGTTCGGGATGTAATAATCAAAAAAATTTTTTAGTATGAACAAATATATGCAATTATAACAAATAGTATTAACTGAAAATCAAATAATTTTATGATTTTAATTATTTGCAAGTTTTAGTCCTTACCAAAGTTAGGTTTTTTCCCAAAGTTTTGCTGCTTTAAGGTGAAGTGGAAACGAGGGTTTTTCGGAGCCGTTGTATGGTTTTCAATGTTTAACACAACCAATTCAGGGTTTCTCCTTTTTATGGAGAACTGTATAATTAATACAAATAGAAATTAACTTATATACCATGCATACGGTGCACATGTATAATACCTCAAAAAATGGGCACCTAGAGGATCCTTCACAAGCCATTAGTCCTGTATATGAAGTGAACAATATCTTTAAGTTAAAGTATTCTTACAAGAAAAAGTTGCGAAGTCGGTACTGTGTTGTGGGAACACATCGGTTTAAACTAGTGGTACAGTCGACATGTGCGACCGAGGTTGCCGGTTAATGCCTGACCAATTTCATGACCAATGATAAAATGAGCTCGCAAAAATAAATATTTAGTTAAGAAGAATGCCTACATGCAAAGTTTCTAGGACATCGGTAATATCAATGTATAAATTGGTACAACTGCGACAACTTATTCAACTTGAAATAATAATGTGCAATGTCACATTCATAAATCAAATGACGTGCGATTGGACACCAAGTTCGCATGCGTCAAAGACAACAATGGGAAAAAACATAAACCCAACAACAAAACATGTATCTAGGAGACAAAATTGCACAAAAACGTCCTAACACAAAGAAGAACATATTACCTAGGTTCACATTTACAAAAACTTCTCACTCTTACAAATCTGAGTAAGAACTAGATAACCAAAAATACAGCTCATACAAAAAGCATAGACTTATCCAAGGTGAGGTAACAATTACAAAAACATAGACACTATATGAGTAGAATTTCTTACCTTTTTCAAAGGAGAAGAGGAAAAGGGTGGAGAGACTCTTGGTATTTGCGGGAAACTTGGAAATGAGAAGATTGAACTTATTTTGGGGGGGGGGGGGGGACCATTCATTTATATCCATTTTGAAATGACGTCATTTTGGGACCTTGTGTTGTCTGCCTCGTTAAGTGCAAATTCGTACCATTATTGCTGAATTTGATAGCCAACCAATATCAACCCAACATCACATTATTATAGATGGGCTTCAGACATAATGTATAATATATGGACTCCATAGATAGGGTGTATATATTGTAGATTGGCTGCATACATAAGGTATAACTCGGCCAATGTGATGTCGCAGTTCAGTCGCCCTATCCGACATTGTCTCCAGCTTATGACCAACATCTGCAAGTGCGACTACGACCCTCACCATTTCAGCCCATTAGCATTTCAGATGTGCCCGCATTTGACAAAACGATTTTACCCTAACTTTGATTAATGTCCTTAACAAACGATCTATAGTATATTATAAATAATTATTGAATTTAATAATTTCCCCTAACTTTGATTAATGTCCTTTTCGATTATAAATGATTTTACCTCCACGTACAAGTTAAGTTTTTGATATTTGAACTTAGGTCTATCTGCAAATGTGGGAGACGTGGAAATGTAAATTTTGAGATACCCTAATCTAATTCACAATGTCATGACCAAGATCTTCCGATTTAGGCATGACCAGATGAATGGAACGGGGTATTCATCCGTTATTTGTATTAGTATTTCCATTTATGCCCTTAGGGTAAGTGTTATGGGAACGATGATTTCCACCACATGAATCAAATGAATTTCCTTATTCTATGGTTTTTATGAAAATAAATATAATAAAATTGCATCCTTCAAATTTCAAAAAGTGCTAGTACATGGTTTAGAGTAAATTATAGATGGTTACTTATAAGCAGACAAAGGTTATTTGGTAGATGTTGACCGGGAGAAGTCTCCATGGGATCATGCCTGTTATATAATCATTTTTGAGGATTAGAAGTTTCACTGAGGATGGAAAATAGGTTCCTTTCAGGATGTTTCAAATGGATTTTACCTCCCTGGTTCACAATTTTACCTCTACGGATCAAGTTTTTAATTTTTGAACTTATGTCCCTCCGCGAATGTGGGAGATATTGAAATGGAATTACCCTAATATAATTCACAATGTCATGATCATGATGTTCCGATTTAGGCATGACTGGATGAATGGAATGGGGTATTTGTTCGTCATTTGTAGTAGTAGTTCCGTTTATGCCCTTAGGGTAAGCGTTATCGGAACAATAATTTCCACCACATAGAATCAAATGAAATTCCTTATTCTAGAGTTTTTATGAAAATAAATATAATAAAATCACATCATTTAAATTTCAGAAACCGCCAATACGTGGTCTAGAGTAAATTATAGATGGTTAATTATAAGCAGGCAATGTTTATTTGGTAGATGTTGACCAGGAGAAGTCTCCATGGGATCATGCCTGTTATATAATCATTTTTAAGGATTATAAGTTTCAATGAGGATGGCTAATAGGTCCCTTTCGGGACGTTTTGAATGGATTTTACCTCACCGGTTCACGATTTTAACTCCATGGATCAAGTTTTAAAATTTTGAACTTAGGTTCCTCCGCGAATGTGGGAGAAGTGGAAATGGAGATACCCTAATCTAATTCACAATGTCATGACCAAGATGTTCCAATTTAGGCATTACCGGATGAATGGAACGGGGTATTCGTCCGTCATTTGTATTAATATCTATGTTTATGCCTTTAGGGTAAGCGTTCTCAGAACGATGATTTCCACCACATTGAATCAAATGAAATTCCTGATTCTAGGTATGAAAACAAAATATAATAAAATCACATCCTTCAAAATTCAGAAAGCGCTAATACGTGGTGTAGAGTAAATTATAGATGGTTAATTATATTTACACCTGTGAATTACATTTTTTATTCATATTTTCACAGAAGGAGCCCTTTTCTTAACACAGAGTATTTTACGACACTTTCAAAAAAAAATACCAATTTGCCCCCGTGTGTGAAGTTGCGGGTATGTCACCAAATACGAATCCACGACTGAATAGCTACCGACGTTGGTCACAATGAAATTTCCAGTGGGAGATGAAATTTTCAAGCAAAAATTTGAAGCAAAGTTTCCCCCCCTCCCCTCACAACCAATATTTCAAGCCATTAAAATCAACATCATTTCCCATTTTTCATCTATAACATACTTTCTGCAATCCCTAGCTACAACACACCATCTTCTGCATCCACTCCTTTAATACAACAACTAAAGAGCTCAATCAATTTTTTCCCACACATAAACAAATGCCCGATGATGGAGCACCCCCGGGTACAAAATAGTTGAGGTAGTTTTCTATACGTTGAATGTTAGTTTAGCAATATAATTACATTCTACATGTTATTTTTCTCATAGATCAAAGCTTTTACATTTTCATAATGTATGATGATTGTGTGACATGTTATGTAGTGTATATTATTTTGGTTTCCACAGATGATGCCATGTTTGTAGGGAATAACAAAAAAATGCTTAGGTTAGGGCTCTTTGTATATAATAATTACTTATTTGTATGAACACAATATGAGTGTGCGACGTCGGTATCTATCTATCGGCCCACTCGACGTAAATCCAAATTCAGATCGATGATGCACATGTCAATGAAAAGCATGAAATTAATTGAATGTGCAACATCACACTTAGGTCCGCCTTAACTTAAATGTGCGCCGTCGCACTTAGGTTGGACATAATTGAATATGACAATTCTTATGTAAATTTTGTTTGTTGTGTATTCGTTGTAACAGGACAACGAAAGTTATGGATGGACCGCAGATGGATAACTTGCCACTTCACTAGTTGCCCTGATGGTCTTAATGTTTTACAACGTAGTTAGTTTGGAGGTTCAATACATTTAATGTTTGACCAACCTTATGTATCATTATATATCATAACATGTAACTGTAATACATGTTATAACTAAGGTTTAGGGTATTTAACATGTCATTGTTAATTTTCCATATATTTTTAAGGACATTTGATTGTTATATGATGTTTAACCATTACTAGAGTAATCCAATACTAAATAAATTGCAATGGATCGACAAACACCATTTTTTCATCAAATATTAGATATTATATTATTTTACTGAAATGTCCTCTTCATAACTGATCCACGACATCGCACTTACCGGCACAACTGCAACACAATTGCGATGTCACATATAGAAACATTGCGTAATTTATTTGCGACATCACCGATGCAAAATAACATCGTAATGTTCACCGTTCCATGACAGCATGGCCACGTCAATGTTGCCTCCCATTCCGCGATATCACAGATATTTAGTTGCGATGTCTTTGGAAAGATGTTTTTAGACATTCCTCTTTGATCGTGTGTCTTGATGGTATTGCTGACATCATTTATCTCACATCGCAACTTTGATTTAAACGATGTCGCAAATATCGTATCGTGTTCTCAATCTTAGTACTAAAACTGATGTCGCACATACAATCTGCCGATGTTGGTCCAAAACCGAAGTAAAAGGTAACCTTTTTACTTCACCCATACTACTTCGTGTTTTTATGGGAAAAAACTGAGGTAAAAAGGCCTTAAAAACCAAGGTAATAGGTGCTATTTGTTGTAGTGTTAGGAACTATTGTAGAAAATCAAGAAATTCCCATTTATATTATTTGAGGACATACTAATTAGCTTACTAGATTACACCCGTGCGATGAAAAGGTTAGTGTCAATCCTTTTAACTAAATCATTCTTCAAATCAAAGCTCTCGCTTGTTGTATATATGTGTATTGTATTGGGGTTTAGGGTTATTATTTTTATTCTTTATTTGATGTTACATTTTAATGAAAACCTAGCATTAAATGTGTGAAAACCAAGTATTTGAATTAGTTTTAATAGTATTTCACAAAATGTGTGAATGTAGGATAAAAGATGTCAAAGAAAATGAGTCGTGATGATTCTTTACGTTCACGCAATGCCAATCCCGCTACATCGGAATATGACTGCAATGATGAGTACAAATATGATAAGGTTGGAATCGCAAAGACTCATTAGAACATTATAACATTGAATGGCTAGAAAAGAGTTAAATTTGTTGGTGTTCAATAAGTTGGGCAGGTGTTTGTCGGAAGAACATGCTAAATAGTCTAGTTAGGTAGGGAGGGTTGGTAGAACTAGGATTGACGTAAAGTACGATAGTTGGCATGACATCATGAAAGAGTACTAAGACACCCTATAGACGGAGTGCAAGGTACCTTTATATTTTGAAGTCATACTCTCTCCTAATTCACAACGGTGTTATCGTACAAATTAACTATGTTTCACATGACTGTGGTGAAATTCATTATAGAGGCCATTTGAGATCGATGCTTGATCTGCACCTAAAAGCATGCATTAACTGATGCATTCAACACATTTGTTATTATGTTTTGGTTGGGATTGCTAGTTTTAGTTACGTTAATATTACAAAGGGTTTAGATAACCGTTGTTGGTTTTCTTATCTAAATCTTGAGTTTTGTAAACTTAATTGGATCTAATGGACACTATGCCCTTGACTTGCCCTTGACCCGGTCGTTGCTAAAACACGAGCTGAGGGGCTTATGGGTCAAAGATAGATATTTATAGTTCTGCACCCGTTCTCACTGCTAAGCTACCAAGGGGTAGTAAGCAGCAAGCCCTGTGTTTGTCCACAAGGATACTAGGGCTCAAGTACTAGTTAGAAAGACAACCTCGTGCGAGTCGTCAATCCGCACGAGTGAAAGGAACAACTAGTAGTGTAGACAGGCAATTAGCGGGGGGTATTTTCATCTAACAACTACAAAGCATGAAATTAACAAACAAGTAAACTATTTATACTAGGAACTTGGGAATCACTTAGAAACATGGTAGTTCTAATGCCTCAATCCTTAATCATTCACATATAGACATACAAAAGACCTATCAGTGTGTTCACAACATGTGGTGTGGCCGATGGCATACACTTCTCCAACCCTATCACGGTGAGTACACTCGCAATCCTCCATTGGCACCGCCATCATAATTAGGGGAGTACAACAAGGTCCGACCATCATTGTAGGTCTATTTATCCCCCGTGCTATTACGTCATGGGATTCCACCATGAATGTAACTACTTCCCCCGGTACCTATATACGCTAGGCCTAAGGTCCGTAGGCACCTTATCTCTGATACTAGGGTTTCAACACAACACCTAACTTGCTACTATTAGCTATCTCTACCCGCAACCTCTCGAACAACAGTTATGAAGTTAGCTAAGAATGGTGCAACTACAAATAGGTCAGATCATTCTCAAATGCCCCGTGCACTGAGAGGTCGTCGCCGTACCTCTCAAAGTTATAATTTATAAGCCCTTTATGCTTACCAAATACAATTAAGTAGATAGTGGCAAATCGGGGTCATCCACAAAAAAGAGGGATTTTCTTAAATGTTTAAACATATAAGTTTATATTAGGCTAGAAGTATATATATATATATATAGATATAAAATAAAGTAAAAGGGGGGGGGGTTTGGTTGGTTGGTTTTCCTAAGTTATGAAATTAAAAGACAAGATAACAAGCAAAGTCAAGTAACTATGCTAATCATCAAACAAACTTAGAAAAATGGGTAAAAACTACAAAAGATAAAGCCTTGGGGGCAATTGATATCCACTTCTAAACCTCATGTAGATCATTGAACCATTCACTCATTCTATCACATTGGTTACCTATGGGGAATGTTACCACTTCCTATTCAAAGATCAACATTCATTCCTTCTTAATAGTAATTTGCAATGACAAACAATGACTATTTGCAAACCTCGTTGACAATCACTCTAGGAAAACCACACCATAGGGGTATTTCATCAACAACATTTCACACGAATGACCATAGATTTGATAACAACTAGCCTTCTACCAAAGACATAGCCATTTAACCAAACATAGCATTCATTAGGCCAAACCTAGAACAAACCACATTCAAGGTTCAACCTTTCATTGCATCTATAAGATAAATATGAGAACAATCCACATTAACATACTTATCTAGCAAGAATCACAACACATTATGCATGAGAAATTCAAAGTTCATGTTCTTGGATTTTCATGCCAAAGCGCTAAGGAATTTGTCACTTTCCTAACACCCTAAGACTTTAATCATACAAAAACTTCCTATTCTTAAACACCCCATGGCATAAATGAAGTAAAACATAGAATTAAGAACACATGAATTCTAAATAACAAAAGCTTCAAGAATGAGTGAACCAATATGTTCATTGCTTTAACTACTTCTTGTGATGATAAATCTTCTATCCTCCTTAGATAGTAGTTTGCAAGAGTGAATTTGACATCTGTTGTCAAACCTCACCAATGACCCCCGTAGTCAAAACACGACTAAACGTATCCCATTGATGGCATTGAGCACGAATAATCAACAAGCTTGGCAACAATTATAAACACTACACCATGTCTAAGCATTTAACCAATGCATGCATTTACACAAGATTAGTCAAGAACGATCGACATTCATAGACTTATCTCATTTTCTACCAAAAACAAACATGACAATGAGTTCAACATCATCACATTCATCTAGCAATTATCAACACATCAACATCATTTAGAAGCTCTAACTTATGGTCTTGGATTCCACATTAAAAGAGGTGAAAATTAGCTACTCTCTCCCAACCCTAACAAGCAATCATACACGCAATCATATACTCAAACTTCCAGCAACATTAATGCCATTAACAATCCATATTCCAAGCTCAATAAATGCACAATAGAGAAAGCAATAGATCGATCGAAATGATTCTCATGACATTAGCAAGGAAGTCTCAATCAATTGCTCCCAAGTACAAAACTAAGCTAGATAATCAAAACTCATAACATAGAAAATAAATCTACAAAGAAAGAAGAAAAAATGCTGAAGAACTAGGGTTTTGGAGCCCCTAAGTCGGGCTTGGAAAAATGGGGAAAAAAGGGCTATTTATAGCCCAAGTTGGTAAAAAATAAGGTAAAAAAACAACAGGCGTAGCTCGGGAGGAAATGGCCTCTCCCAAGTGGTGGAGGTCTCAGCCCAAAATTCAGATCCATCCGCTCGGGCAATGCCATTTCCACCTGGGTGAGCTACACTTCGCGGCTTCTTGTTTTGCTTCCCACGGGTGAACCATTGATCCATTTTTGGAGTTCTTCTAGTCGATTTTGTAGTGCCCATGAAGACAAATCCAATGAAGCCACCATTGTAGGCTGATTATTCTCGGATAATTTTAAGAACTTTGTCTAAACTTCCGGGTGACAATTCATCCGCTTCTTTGCCTTCTTTCTTTGACCCTTCTATCTTCTACCACTTTTTGGCACATGGCCTTCAATAAACCACTCCAAAGAGCTCACGAGACATCTACAAATGAAGCTCACAAAATAGAATCTAGATGCTCGTAAGGACCAAAATTCCATTAGACTAAACATAGGTTACAAAATGAAGGATTTAAATATAAAAACCGAAAATAGTCATCTAAACCCCTTATGATGTAAACCTACCTAAATATAGAAATCTTGTAACAAAAAAATGACAAAAGAGATGTTAAATGCTTTGGAAAATACATGGATTTGACGTCTCATCATGCACACACCCACACAGACTCGTTCTCCCTTACCCATTCTAACATCTAGGTTTCTCTTCCCAATGGAGCATCAATAATCATACCATACATCCATATTGTCCAAAGTGTGTGCTTATATGTGGTGTAGTATTCATGTATTTATAACATTCAAGAATAAGCAAAATAATATCATAAACACAAGGATATGGTGAATCTAATGAATCTCATAAAGAAAATATAACATACCAAGGGCCAAGATGAATCCCAAGCAAAAAATATACTCTACAAAGGTTAGATCCTTTCAAAAAATTAGGTTAGATGCCATGGATATAGAAAATAAGATGAAAAGAAAACAAAAGATAAGTAAAAGAAGAAGGAAGGAGAAGAAGAACTCTTCTCTTCCTTCTCCCTAAACTAGAGAGAGAATCTACTCTATATTATGCCTAAGTTATTTTCTACTTAGGGTTTACAAGAAGACCATGGCTCCTATATATAATAGTAGGAGATTAGGCCTAAAAACAGGCCCAAAATAGGCCAAAGGTAGCAAAACCCTAGGTCAGCCACCAAGGCTTCACGGACCGGCACAGATGTTACGGTTCGTGAAGCATTCAAGCACATGGCATGGGATCTGGCGAGGTCTGTGAACATTCTGAGCTGTGGGCCATGGGATCTGGCACGGTCCGTGAAGTAGATCTCATGCCATGGTCCGTGAAGATTGTCACGGACCACGAACAATTCACGATTTTTGCTCAGAAGTTCTCACAGGCCGTGAAGGTTTTCACGAACCGAGAACGGTACATAGAATCACTCAGGAATTTCTTCATGGTCTGTGAAGGTTTTCACGGGTATACTTATCCAAATATTTAATTCTTCATCTCTAAGCTCCACGGTCTGGGGTCTTTGTCACGGCCCAGCTCTTTACTTCTTGAAGGTCTCATGCATGTCTTCATGGAACCCTTGGAACTCATATGTAGTGCGACCCATGTGCTTTGTCATAGACCTCTGGTGCTTCACTATGTGCGGTCCGTGAAGTGCCACCGGTACTTCATCAGCTGAACTTCATTTGCTTGCTACAGGTGAACCGTTAGTCAGAATATGGAGGTCTAGTAGTTGATTTTATAGTACTCAAGAAGAAAAATCCAGTGGAACCAGCCTTAAAGGACAATTCTTCCTGGATTATTTTTGGACTAAGGAAACACTCCTCGGACCACGATTCACCATTTATTTCCTTTGGCCGCCTTGAACTCCGAAGCCACCTTTCTTTGGATTCAATATCCTTCTACCATGCATTGATATTCGTGGCCTTCATCTTCCACTATTCTAATGTGAATGGTCTTCACCTTTTCTACCGTCATTGCGAATGGCCTTCAATATTCTATCGCCCTTGTGAATGGCCATCACATAGAATGTAACCAAAAAGTACCCACAAGTGACCTACTTAAGATGATAAAAATGAAGACCAAGGAGCCCATAGATACAAGATGTCCATTAATACCAATTAAGTCTACAAAATGCAGGATTTAGACAAGAAAACCAAACATGGCCGTCTAAACTCCTTGTCACAAAAACTCAACTGATACTAGAAATCTACCAACCAAAACCAATTAAAAACTATGTAAAATGCATTGGTTAAAGCATGCGTGATGGTGCAGATCAGTCTTCACGTGCACCTAGATATTCTTTTATGAGCTTACTATTAGGTTTCTCATGAGAACTTCGACGTAAAATTGTAGTAGGCCATTCACAAGGGTTGCAGTATATAGTAGAAGGCCACATTCACAAGGATGGTAATAGACAGAAGGCCACGAGTCAAAATGTGGTAGTACAAGGAATCAAGCCAGAAAAGAAGGGAGTCAAAGTCCAACTCTTGAAGACCTGGCACAGCCATGCCAAATAGCACGAGCCGTGCCAGCCAACATAGCCATGCTAGAGACCCTCAGTATGGACCACTCAGTTCAAAATGGCCTGTGCTAACTTGATGCTCTGTGCAGCTAAGTATAGACATGGGCCATGCCTTTTTATATGTCCCGTTCCACTTCAATTCCAAAATATAAAGATCAGCTCACGGGGTGTGACAAACATGGCCGCACCATCATTTTTCTCAAAAATCGAGTCCCAGAAAACTCTACCCAAGGATTCACATGACCCACATCATCCAGAAGGAAAAATCATGTACCCGGCCAGTGATCCATTAAAATTCACATGGACCGCGCCGTTCAACTGATCAAGTAAGAGGTCCCTGCCAGCTGCTCATGCCGAACAACGAGGCCGCACACATAAGAACGATCGAGGCAAAGCCCCAGCTGGCAACCCATGCCAAGCTAAGCTAGCACGGGCCATGCCAGACCTAGCCAACACAGGCCATGTGCTATGGCATGGTCCGTGCCAATTTCGGCTGCAAGGTTTTTTGGCCTCATGGGCCTTTTTCAAGTCCCAATTCCCTACTATATATAAAAGCCTATGTTTACTAGGGTTTAAGTTTTGTTCATTTTTATTTTCATTCTCCTAAGAGTAGGTAGAGAGAGAAAAAGACTAACCATTTTCTTTAATTTATTTCTCCTTGTTTTTTCCCAAGGGTATTTAATCCAATGAAATATTTGGATTAAATTCTTAGGGAGTAATGGTTTAGCTTGGGGATTTATATTTGTATTCATCACTTGGTAGCTTAGTCTACTTCTATGTTAGCACATTATTGATATCCCCTGTGGAGTGAAACCTAGATGTAATAGGGATAGCGAGGTCCCAGACCGAATGGGTGTAATGTGAGTCGTTGAGTTACCGTTATGATGACCGTACACTAGTTTTAACTAGAAAATTCGCCTAAAGGGTTACAGTTAGAGATAGCTTTAGTAGAAAACTAGGTTTAGCATAATTTGCAACCTTAGAGTCAATGATAAGGTGCCTATTCATTTGCCTCTGTAGGCCTAGGGAAAAGCATTCGTAGTGGAGTGCCCCAAACATAATTGCATGGGGAAGAATCACACCTGCACAATGGCAAGGGTGTTTTTGTACTTCCCTAATTACGGAGGCGGTGCCGATGAAGGATTACGTGTGCACCCTTATGTGATAGACATGGGGTAGTGTTGACCATCAACCACCCTATGTGGTATAAGCATTAGGATAGGTTAGCGTGTCTTAAATGTGATTGAATCTTGGATGAAAATATATTACCGATCATTTTTCACAAATATTCCCCATGTGCTAGCGATATATATTTTTTCTCTCTTGTATGATTGCATGCTCGTAGATTTTAGAGACCCCCTCCAAAAAAACTGTTTTGCGACATTAGCCATTCGTAACACATGATTGGATTGATGACCCAGTTGCAGTGGTTAACTTTTAGATTCCTAGAATCTCTGTGGATGACCCCTTTCTTACCACTACCTACCCTCTAGGTAGCTTAGTAGTAGGAATGGGAGCAACAATACAAATCTCTTTATCTTTGTGAAGCCACTTAGGAGGTTGTCGCCATACCTCTCAAAGTTACTATTTTTAAGCCCAAAGTTCTTCCTAAAAATGACTAAGTAGATAGTGGCAAATTGGTCATCCACGAAGAAGAGGGATTTTCCTAAGGGTTCATGAATATAGGGGTGAATATAAGCCTAGATAAAGATACACATACATATAAAAAAGCAAGTAAGGGAGGGAGGGGGAGGGGGGTTGCTTGGTTTTTCTTAGTTACGAATTAAAAGACAAGACAACTAGAAAGTAATGTAAATCTACTGAATATGCAGCAAGATACTAGAATGAGAATAAAACACAAATAACGGGACCTTGGGTGACACTGATTTCCACTTCCAAGCCTCTTATCTATCCTTGAATCCACAACCTATTCACTACTTTCACTACTTGTTGTGAAGATAAATCTTTAATGGTTCTTTGATAGTAGTTTACAAGAGTGAATTTGACATCTCTTAGTAAACCTCACTAATGACCCCTTTAGTTAAAAAATGACTAAAGAAATCCCATAAATGACATGGAGTACGAAGAATCACCAAGCCTGGTAACACTTATAAACACTAAACCAAGTCTAAGCATTGAACCAGTTTATGTATTTACTAATATTAGTCAAGAATGATCAACGTTCATAGGCCTATCCTATATGCTACCTTAAACAAATATGACAAAGAGTTCAACATCATCACATTCATATAGCAATTATCAAATTATTAACTCAATTAGAAGCTCTAACTCATGCTCTTAGATTCCATATCAAAAGAGGGGAAACTTAGCTACCTTTTCCCAACCCTAAAAAGTAATCATATAAGCATTTCATATACTCAAACTTCCAACAACATTAATGATATCAACAACCCAATTTAAAACCACATAAATGCACAATAGCAATAGCATTAAATATGTAGAAAGAGTTCCCAAGACATATGTTTGGAAGCCTTAATCAATTTCTCCCAAGACTAAGTTTAGCTACTAGAATTCATACTAACAATGAACAATAATTCAAATATAATCTAAGATGAAAATAAGATAAAAAATGAGAGAAACTAGGGTTTTGAAAGTGCATAAATAGGGCAAGAGAAATTGTGCAAAGGATAGAGGATAAGATGCTATTTATAGTACAAAATGTCAAAAAGCTAAATCTAGACAGCAGGCTGTCGCGACTCGTAACACATGCGTTCACGACAGACAAGGGTGGTTGCTCTTGTATGCCTTCTTCTTCTTGTTTAAGTTTTCACCATCTCTTCTTCACGTCTTCAAGTCTTTGTGGTATTCAAAAGAAGTCTTCATGGTCTTCAAATCTTCAATTTATTGCCTTGTCAAAAAAGATTCCCTACAAAAGTGATAAGAGCACAAAAGTCACTCCTAAATCTCCTAAGAGAAATCCAAGGCAAAATAGGGGATCTAGAGCACAAAAACATACCAAAATGAGTCCAAAAGGTCTAAGCATATAAAATGGGTAAATCAAACCTCCCCACACTTGAACGTTACTCATCCTTAAGTAAGAAAAGATTCAAGCATACAAAGGAATTCACATATCCACATCCTAAACTAAGATTCCCCCAATCAAAAACCTCACAAAACTCTCAATATCATAAATCCAAAAATTCAAGATCAAATGAGAATTGTTTCACACACAACCCCAATTCCTAAATCTACCTAAACCGACAACTTATCAATTCACTATTACCCACTAAAACATATACAAATACTGAATTGATAATTGCAAAGTCCAATGGCACAAAATGAAGTCAAAATCATATAAGAGGTTTAAGAATATACTCCACTTCATACCAATATATCAACCCAAAAACGAACAAAGAATCAAGATTTTACAACCATGCTTCATTTTACCGCTAAATTACCCAATCCCAGGAAGTCCTATGGTGTAAGGCTACCCAATTCATCCAAATGTCTACTGCAACCTAATGACTCCAACACTGGCAAAATGAGTAGAAATGTAAAAAAAAAAATTTCTATTGATTTTCTCTCTTTCTCTCATTCTTCCTAAGAGCCCTTTCGGGTTTTCATCCTAGCCACACATCATGTTTCTTTGGCTCACATCTCACCCATATTTAGCCTCTCATTTTTTCCTAGGTTGCCCTTTTGGATTTTTGGCCTATCCGGACCCAATGTTGCCTAAATTGCCTTCTCGGGTTTTCAACTTACACTACAACAAACAACACCTATTACCTCTGTTTTTCAAGGTTTTTTACCTCAGTTTTTTGCCCCTAGAAAACCAAAGTAAATGTGGGCGTAATAAAAATATACCTTTTACTTTGGTTTTGGATCGATGTAGGTATCTTCTGAGACCGACCTCACACCGAGGAGGAAGGCTGACTATAGTGCAACGTAGTTGTAGCATCGTTCATATCGATGTCGGCGTCATGAAATAGCAAAGTTGATAATGAATGAAAGCATGCAATGCGACTGGAACAACTATGACATCAATTAGATTGATGATGCTGATAGTTAAAGTGACATCGCGTATGATTGTATGCAAGATCACATGATCAATTGCACCCTCATTGTCGGCATACTGGCGTGGGTGGCTAACCAATACGACGTCAATTTGAATATGCGACCTCACAAAAAAAATTCAGGCGTCACCAACGACGTCGGTTTGATATCGTTACTGGTTTGTGCGATGTCGCGGTATGAATCATGGAGAATCGTACAATAATACTGTATTTACTTTCTGATGAAACAAAAAAACCATTGAACATAAATTACCAATAAATGTCATAATATATTCAAATAAACATGGTTGATGTGAAAATGAATGATTAGTTGTATTAAACATCCACTGCCTACATGGTATGCCACCCAAGCTAAGAGTCCATTGTAACTCTGTCTGTCCTATTAAAACAAATAGAAAGGAGAAAAAATTAATGTCAGAATTTGGTAGTCCAACAATGATGTACACATAATATTTTCAAGTGCATGTAACAATAATCTAAACATGGGAAAACTACCTTCAATGCGATGTCACTTGGTTGATAATGAAATGCCGATTAAACTGATGAAAGTGCAAAGTCAGATATTCAAGATGAGGCAGTCATTTTTGGACAATGCGATGTCGCAGAACATTCGACTCTATATCGTGTAGGGCGCTGAACATAGTGCCACGTTGCACATATAACTGTGTTCATGCAAAAATTTGATATTTTCCATAATCAGCAATAATCTATGTTTTTTTTCACAATCCTTACAATCAAGACATTATTTTGGAAGGACATACTTTTTTACTTATATAACATGTAATAAAATCATCCTTCTCAATAATTATATTCAATGTTTTGTCAAAGTGGAAAAACACATTTACAATTTAGGAGATGCCAAAATGAACTACCTCAATTAATTCGAACCCGAAGATTCTCCCTTCTAGAATAATTGTTGATATTCTATAGAAGAAATTAGATTGGACTCTTTAGTGTTTGTATGGGGTGGAGTTCAAAGAATGGGGTGGAGTTGTGTTGAGAGAAAATGTGTTGGAAATGAGAAATGATTGTGTTTGTGTTGGATGTTATTGTAATGAGATGGGTTTGGGGGGAAATTTTTGTTCAGAATTTCACTCAAAATTTCAATTCCCGCTGGAAATTTTCAATGGTAGCGACATCGCATGGAGGTCGGTTCTAGATTCGTGTCATGCGAATAAAATTTGCAAAATCGAACGGTGGCATCAAAGTATAATTTTTGGTAATTGTCATCGAAGTAATCTTCTACAATATATCTTCTACATGATTTACTACTGCTTTTAAAACATTGAAGGGCGCAATTGTGTTATGTTTTTATTTCATACAAAACCTTGAATATTAAATTTGATGTGAATCTATGTGGTGGAAGTGATCTTTCTCCAAAGTGATGGACGATTACCCCGGTTCGGGGACATGACCATTGCCATCCCCCAGTAAAACTCATTAGAACCATTATTGATGAGAAAGAAACTATCATGATCCCACAAAAAATTCTACAGGTTCATCCTGAATGAACCCCTGGATACTTATATGTAACCATATACAATTTACTGTGTACGATGTACTAACGCTTTTCAAAATTTTACGGGCGCAATTATTTTAGATTTTCATTTCATACAAAACCTAGAATATTAATTTTTTTTAATTCTATGTGGTGGAAATGATCTTTCTCATACCGCTTATAGTAAGGGTATTAATGGAATACTCCAAAGTGACAGACGATTAGCCCGATTCGGGGATAGGACCATTGCCACCCCCAGTAAAACTCATGAGAACCGTTATTGATAACAAAGAAACTAGCATGATCCCATAAAGAATTCCACAGGTTCATCCTGAATGAACCCCTGGATAATTACAAGCGACCATATACAATTTACTCTATACAATGTACTAGCGTTATTCAAAATTTGATGGGTACAATTTCATTGGCTTTTGATTTCATGAAAAACCTAGAGTATTTAATTTGATATGGTGGACTTGACCGCTCAAATACTGTAAAGTGATAGACAATTACCCCAGTTCAGGGATGGGACCATTGCCACCCCCCAGTAAAACTCATGAGAATGTGATTTCATCCGTCCCCACCATCTTGGAGTGAACTAAGTGTAAAAGTAAAAAGTTCACCGGTAATTAGAAAATTGATTCCGGTCGAACCTGACCTTATTATAGGTCATGAATAATTATAAATATAAATATAAATTATCCAATGTACAAATACCCGATTTGAAGGTCATTTACATTTGTCTAGGTCAAACGGGGGTCCCGTTGCTATTTTAGTGGGCTGAAATGGTGAGGCCCAATTTAATAGGAGCCGACATCGGTACAAATGTCAGACTTATATCGCTAAAGCAAAATATAGGTGCGACCTCGCACAGACATTGGTAAAAAACATGCCAATTTCTATGCTAGTTGGTTGCAATTGTTAGGCCCACATTTGGAATAGCCGATATTGCACTAAAGTCGGTATGAGTTCATTCCGTGCGACAGACATGTGATCGACTTGCCCTAGGCGGAAGTCACAACGCTTCTACATTCTCTTGAATTTCAACACACTTCACTGGCCAATCTTCTAAAAGGTATGGGTTCCACATGTGTTTACAGTGCTTTTGTTTTGGTTTTTATCCTTGAAAATTTTGTTTGTATTAGGGCATCGATGAGTTAAATATTTTTATTTTTGAGGTTTCTATGGTTTGGTGTGCTAGAATAGGGTTTTAGAGTGTCAGAATATGGCTTTAGGGTGTTGGAATATGAATTGGGGTGGTACAATACGCTGTAAGGGTGCCGTCATTATCTGTTGTTGTCGTTATATGCTATAATGCGACGTCGCTAACAAGTCGTTTTGGCTTGTGTTGTATCAATCTGTATGTGGCATCATATTCATGCTTTCTATAGATAGTCAGATCTATGCAGACTTGCACATACATCGTTTGACCAATCGGTTACACCGATGCTTTTGCGACTGATGTGTCCATTTTATATGCATAATTTAGTACTATTTTGGGTCACTTTTGTGCTCTTTTATTATCCAGAGCTTGTGTTTTACCTTGAAATTATCTTAGGAGGGGTAAGAGTAACTTTACGCTCTTTTACCTCTTCTAAGTGGATTTTGCGTGACAAGGGAAGAACACGGAGGCAATAAAGACCAGAGGCCATTGAAGATCACATTTTCAAAGACTTTTGAAGACCTGCTTTGAAGACATGAAGACCGGAGGCCATTGAAGACCATTTTTTGGAGAAATTGAAGACTTGAAAAATGAGAGGACTTGCTATGAAAATGATTGTATACCACAAGAAGAAGAAAAGGAAGCAAAGCAAAATTCTGGCACCCGTTGTGAGTCGCGACCAATGGGTGGCCAGAATTTAAACTTATCCTCTTTGTACTATAAATAGCACTCTCTTTCCTCTCATTCTAATTCTTCAGCTTCTGCAGTTTATTCCATTTTCATCTGTGAATTCTCTTGTATTATGTTTGGTTGTTTAGCATTGATTAGTATGAACTCTTGTAGCTAATCTAATTCTTGGGAGCAATTGATTGAAGCTTCTAAGCTTATGTAGGAAGATTCTATGTTTGCTCATTTTTGAACATTTATTGGAGAGCATTTATTATGCCATTAATGTCGTGTTTGATCTCATTTATACCATGGGTTGTTTGAGTATATGAAATGTTTGTAAGATTGAAATGTTAGGGTGTTAGGAAAGTTGCAAATTTCTTAAATCATTTGATATGGAAATCCAAGAGCATGGATTTAGAACTTCTTGTGTATAATGTGTGGTAATCCTTGCTAGATGAGTATGTCAATGTGGTTTGTTCTCATATTTGTCATATAGATGCAAAGAAAGGTTGAACCTTGAATGTTGTTTGTTCTTAGTTTAATCTAATGAATGCTTTGTTTGGTTCAATTACTATGGCTTTGGTAGAAGGCTTGTTATTATCAAACCTATGGTCCTTTGGGTGAAATGCCATTGATGAAATACCCCTATGGTCGTTGTTTGTCTAGGGTGATCATCAATAAGGTTTGCAAATGATCGTTGTTTGTCTTTGTAAACTACTCTTAAGGAGGAGTGAATGTTGATCTTTGAATGAGAAATGATACATTCCCCATAGACAATAAATATAATTGAATGAGCGAATGAATCAATGAGCTATATGAAGTTTGGAAGTGGAAATCGATTGCCCCCAAGGCTCCGTTAATTATCATTTACAT
Source organism: Rubia yunnanensis (assembly GCA_037428765.1). Classification (NCBI taxonomy): domain Eukaryota; kingdom Viridiplantae; phylum Streptophyta; class Magnoliopsida; order Gentianales; family Rubiaceae; genus Rubia; species Rubia yunnanensis. Next base: position 59,450,129 of record CM075068.1, read on the forward strand.
TGTATCTTTAGTTGTATTGCATGATTAATATAGTTATCTTGCTTTGCTAGTTGTTTTATTTCAATTTCATAATTTAGGATAAAACCAACCAAAACCCCCCCTTGTTTACATGCTTTTATATATCTATATATATATATATATATCTATGTATGTACATGTTTAGTATGTCTTCTCCTATATGTGTTTTAAACACTTGAAAAGATCCCTCTTGTCATGGACAACCCCGACTTGCCATTATCTACTTTATTGTAGATAGGAAGCATTTAGGGCTTAAAAGTATTAAGTTTGAGAGGTAAATCGATGATCTCTCAAATTTTGGCGCCACTGCCGGGGAAGAGGCATTTATTTTTAAGTGTTTGGTCATATTATGTGTGATTTTATGCTATTTGTAAATATTTGTTAGTTTGGTTTTTATTTTGATTTCTTAGTTGATTTGCTATTTTCAATTGGCTTGGAGTCGTATTGTTTGAGTTCTTGGTGTATGGTACGCACGCTATCCTCTTCACAAGAACCCCTACACTATGACCCCGAGTTGCAGTTGAATTTGAGACGGGCTAGGAGGCTTTCTTTGGAAAGTTTGAATAACACCCCTCCTAGTGACCATTTTGTGGATACATTTTCATCAATGGAACATTAAATCGAGCACGAAGATGAGCATCCGAGAGGGGAACCTCACCATCCTCCTCTCCACCAAAGAGAGATCCCTTTCGGGCAACCCTTGTTGAGAGACATCATGGCTCCCAACCTCGATCAACAACCAATGTGTATCGAGTATCCCGTGGTTGGACCGAACGGGCATTTTGAGCTAAAGACCGGGTTCATAAACATGCTACCCATTTTCCTTGGTAGGCAAGGGGATAATGCCAACAAACACCTCACCGAGTTTCACTTCTTGTGTGGTGGTACAGTCCCCCATGGAATGGATGTAGAGTTCTATAAGTTGAAGGCATTCGCGTTCACACTAAGGGATGGCGCAAGGGATTGGCTCCACTACCTACTGCCCAAGAGCATTAAGAGTTGGCTTGATATGAAAATGAAGTTTCTAGCCAAGTACTTCCCGGCCTCTAGATCTGCCACCTTGAAGAAGTATATAAGCAACATCCTCCAATGGCATGAAGAATCCCTCTTCAACTATTGGGAGGGGTTCAAGAAATTTCTTGCCAGTTGCCCTTATAACGATTATTCGGTGGGGGATTTGGTTTATTACTTTTACAATGGCCTCCTTGACGAAGATCAAAGGTTGGTGAGAAGTTCTTGTGGTGGCACCCTTGGGAACAAAAAATCCTTCAAGGCTATGCAATTGTATGAAGAGCTAGCGGAAGAGTCGAGAAACTTTAGCTCAAGGGCCAATTTGAGAATGAGGAATCTAATCCCCGCAAGTGACTCTTCAAATGGTGGAAAGCTCGAGGATTAAGTCTCAGCCCTTACATCCATGGTGATATCTTTAATGACAAAGCCCGGAGGAAATGCGCCACATGTTAAATCAAGTGAAATTTGTTACTTAGCGCATCCTACGGACACTTGCCCCACTTTGCAAGAGGATTATATTGAAGAGGTAAGTGCCATGAGCTATCAAGGCTACCAAGGCAACCAAGGATATCAAGGTGGGCAGGGCTACGAAGGTAACCAAGGATACCAAGGTTATCAAGGGTACCAAAACTGGGCATATAATTCAGGAAAACGTGATAACCCAAACCTCTGGTATGGAAACCCTCAAGAAATCCAAAATCCTCAACAACAATATAGGCCACCTCAATAACAATTCCAAAGGCTCCAAGACAAACCCCGAGACCAAGGGGAGAGCTCGGGGCTAATAAAGGATGAGGTGATGCAAGCCATTCACCGGTTAGGCATGTGTGCGGAAAAAAGTGAGAAATTCCAAGATGAAGCCAAAGAAAGCATCAAGAACTTGGAAACCCAAGTGAATCAGATAGCTCAAGTGGTGAATCGGATGGAGGCTCGAGAAAAAGGAAAAATTTCCTCCCAACCGGAAATTAATCCTCGACAAAATGTGAGTGAAATCTCATTGAGAAGTGGAAGGGAAGTGAAGGAACCCCAAGTAAGGTTTTTTGTTGAGCAGAAGGTTGAGAACGAAGAAGATCATGAGAAGAAGGCAGAGGAGTTGGCCAGGGAGAGCCAATGAGAAAAATATCGGTGGAGATATTTGTGCCAAGACCGGGATCAAACCCCGAAACCTGATCCCCACCTCACAAGAAATCAAGAGGGACGGAGATCCCTATCTATGTACCAGAACCACCATTTCCGTAGGAACTAAAGGATAAGAGGACCAAAAAGGACACCAAGGACATCTACAAAGTCTTTCGTAAATGCGAGGTAAATATCCCACTCTTAACTTCTCTAAATCAAGTTCCTAGGTATGCTAAATTTCTTAAAGAATTGTGTACCATAAATAGGAAACAACAATTGAAGAGTAAGAAAAAGAGTGTCCAGAGTGAATATGTCTTCGCCGTGTTTGATAATGAGATACCCCCTAAATGTGATGATCCGGGAATGTTTGCAATCCCTTGTGAGATAGGAGGCATATGTGTTAACAAGGCCATGTTAGACTTAGGTGCTTCAATAAATGTGATCCCATATTCCTTGTATGAAAGTCTAAATCCAGGCACTTTGCACAAAACATGGGTTGTTATCCAACTAGCCGATCACTCTAGCATAGGTATTGTGAAGGATGTGTTGGTGAAAAAGGATTCTTTAACATTCCCAGCTGACTTTTATGTTCTTGAGATGGGAGGTGACAGTAGCTCTAAACCTATCCTTTTGGGAAGGCCATTTCTAAAGACTTTAAGAACCATAATTGATGTGCATATAGGAACATTGACCATGGAATTTAAGGGGCGGAGGGTAGAATTTGACACTAATAATTCTATTGATCACCCTAGTAGATATCATTCTTGCCAAACTGTTCATGTTATTGATGATGAAGGGCAAGATGAAATTGAGCCGAGAAATGGTAGTTCCTTAAATGTTTCCATAGATGATGTTATGAGTGATAATTTGATTTCAAATGTTGTTAGTACTAACTTGAAGGAAAGCAACAACGAATGCACCCGTGGGGACACAGCATCCGACCCTTTTCGTGTATCCGCAGGTAAGCTAGTAAGGGTGTTTTTCCCTTATTCTCTTGAGAAGACTTCGGTGGAAAAGTGCAAACCACCACCGAGAGCTCTCAAATGTTCATCCCTTGGAGAAGGAGAGCTACCCTCGAATTCTTATGTGGTTGAGATCACCATGGAACAAAAAGGTAAGTTGTTGGAGATGTTAAGGGAACATGAAGAAACCCTAAGCTACTTGAAGGAGGTTTTGTTGGGGGACAATGCGAATCCCGATTGTTTTGACCCTAACCGAGGAAAATGGACCAATCATCTCGATTTATTTTGTGAGTAAGCTCCAAGGAGGGGAGTAAGTCATGCCGACGATGTTATATAAACTTTCTATTGATCATCCGGATCGTCATTCGTGACTTTCTGTTGATGTTGTTTGGTTTTGAAGTTTTATCATTAAGCTTCATTGTTTTGCTTTATACTTTTGACGGGTTGCTTTCTCCATGATTTTGTAGCAATTTTGAAGCCAATGCACTGGACGTTTGAAGGGGGAAATGCTTGGAGTCAAGAAGGAAAAACATGGACAAAAGAAGGAATCAGAAAATTTTTTCTAAGTACCAGGTTAGTGCCCGTCGCAAGTCGCGACCACATTGTCACGAGTCGCGATGGGCTCAGTAATTTTGGGTAAAATTTCAGCCTTTGGATGCCACTTTCCGTGAGTTGGGATGACCTCGCGAGACATTTTCGCGAGTCGCGATGGGCTTAGTAAATTTGGGTGAAATTTCAGCCCTCGGATGCCACTTTCCGCGAGTCGCGTTGACCACGCGGGGCCTCTTCGCGTGTTGCGACCACATCGTCGAGAGTTGTGATGGGCTTAGTAAGTTTGGGTGAAATTTCAGCCCTCGGATGCCACTTTCCATGAGTCGTGATGACCTTGCGAGGCCTCGTTGCGAGTTGCGACCACATCGTCGCGAGTCGCGACGGGCTCAGAAATCTTATGTTGAAATGGAAGTCTCGGACTCCACTTTTCGTGAGCCATGATGGCCTTATAAGGGCCTCGTCACGAGCCCTCGAAGTGTACCCCCTCGAGCCCTCGAAGTGTACCCCCTCGAGCCCTCGAAGTGTACCCCCTCGAGCCCTCGAGGAAGCAATACCTCAACTGGAGCTAACCCCTTCGAGATATCACAACCCCTTCGAGACATCACCACCCCTTAGAGACATCACCACCCCTTCGAGACCTTGAAAACTTGAACCCTCGAGCCAAACCTTAATTCCATCAATCCCTCGAGACCTAGAGGCCACTAGTCCTCGAATCTAGTCCCTCGAGGCCACAAGCCCTCAAGACCCCAAAGGCCACTAGCCCTCGAATCCAGTCCCTCGAGACCATAATACCTCGAGACCTCGAGGTCACTAGCCCTCGAATCCATTCCCTCGAAACCATAAGCCCTCGAGACCTCGAGGCCACAAGCCCTCGAATCCATTCCCTAATCATTCTTCCCTCAAGGCACCACCTCGAGGCACCAAACCATTCGAGACCTCGAAGCCACCCCTTGAGACCATTCCTCCACTAGCCCCTCAAGACCTCAAGGCCACTAGCCTATCGAGACCACCATCTCGAGACCACTTCTTCGAGACATACCCCCCCCCCCCCCCCCGAGACCTCGAGGTAGCAAGGCCTCGACTCAAATCGAACCTGAAGTCAATCATTCTCTCGAGGCCTGCTCTCGAGACTAGCCTCTTGAGACCTCGAAGCCTCGAGCTCTTGAGGTATGATCATTCATCCTCGAGCCTTGCCAAACCTGATACCCCTCGAGACCACCCATCGCGAGTCACGACGAACACATCGTGAGTCACGACAGTCGAAGGAATCTGCATTAAAAAGATGGGCTAAACCTATTTTCCACTAACACATCCACAATCTTTCATCTTCTCTACAAGCGCCGCCGCTCGCCACCACCCCTCGCCGCTCGCTACCACCCCTCTCCGCTCGCTACCACCCCTCGCCGCTCGCTACCACCCCTCGCCGCTCGCTACCACCCCTCACCGCTGCTGCTCGCCACCACTGCCACTCGCTGCCGCCGCTCCACCACTCATAACCACCACTCCATATCCCATCTTTTCTACCCAACCTCCACCCACAAATGAAAAACAAAAAAATTCATTGAAGAACACAAACCCTAGAATTTGGGGGTTTCGTCACTTTGAGCAATTCAATTCCAAATTAATTTTGGGCTTCCTCTTTTTTTTCTCCCTACGCATCTTGGTGGTACATTTCTTCACTTTATTAAGCTTGAATTGTGATGAAAAATGTCTACTCTATTTGTTTTATGGATATTGTGTAGATTATGTGTGATGCCTTAGGAAATTGAATTTTTGGATAGTGGTTGATTTTGGTGAATAAATTGTACCTGTAATTCAATTTGTTGGGTATTGTATACATATTTTGTGGTTGTAGTTTGGATTGTTTTGTGCTTGTTTGAGTTGGGATTGTATGCATTTGTGCTGCTGTGACTGAGAACAAATTCTGACTTATGCTAGATAGGAGGCATGTTGGCCCTTGATTAAACATGGTTGTTGTTTGGATAAAATGTTGTTGTGCTTTGCGATGTTATTTTCCTTAGGGTAGTTTAGCCTTGGGACGTGAATGTTGACATTGCGAATATACTATTGGTGGCTAAGCTAGTTGTGTACTACTGTGGTTTTGAGATATAGCATATTGATTTCAACTATGTGAGAACTTCATACACTTGAGAATATGGGCTTGTTGGACATAGTATTGATTGTATATGCAATTGTGTTTAGAACTTGAACTAGTTGACTTGATTTTGGTTCGGCGTGTGATGATGAACTAGTTTAAAATTGAGTATGAATTTTCAATATTGCATATACATATATTCCTGTGCGTTTGACTTGTTTGCTGTGATTGTTAGATATGGCCCCCACGAAGAGGCCTAGGGCTCCCCCACGAGGTGGATGCACTACCGCTCCATCTCCACCTCCTCCACCGGCTCTAGAATTGAGCCATGTACCTCCCCCTACGGATAGGTACATGGGTTTGACCTGGATCACCGGGTCCTATGCGGAGAGGTGGGAGGCCCTGGAGAAGTGCCAACTCAAGGAGACTAGCTTTGTCGATGTACTCACATTAGATGCCCTCGACCTCACCCAGCTTGTGAGATGCCTCCTTGCAAAAGGGGGAATGGAAGGGTTTATGAGTAGGAGTGCGCCCTCTTATCGGAGGTACGTTCTTATCCACGATTCGTATGAGCAGTATGAGTGGTGATCAACCCTGCGAGAGGTACACTGCTTTTCACTTAGATGATATATCTAGGCAATTGACTATCTTGCAGATTCAGGGTGCCTTTGAATTTGACACCGCCGAGATACGGACCAGGCTGGACCCACAGGCATAGGAGCGATCAATAGAGGATGACATGCATTTTTGGAATGTCATCAATATGAGGCCAAAGAACTCCCATGATAAGAGCAGCGCCATTATCTACCCTGCACTCCGTTATGTGCACCGACTCTTGGCTGGCACAGTACTTTGCTCTGCGTAGCCGACGAATATGCCAGACAATGACATTCACTTTCTATGGCACTTAACGAGTGAGGGGCCAGGATATGGGCTGTGGGAAGAATTGTGGATGAAGAGAATCATGGAGGTGGAAGGAAAACCCAAGGGGAAAATCATGGTTGGAGGCATGATAGGCCCTTTAGCAGAGTACTTGGGATTGGTTCTGCAGCTGACTTTCAACGCTTAGGGAGGCAGACGTCCTATATTATCACCATTGAGAGGCTAGTTAGATTTTAGATGCTCAGTGTCACATGGACCACGACGCTTTTCCATTGGTTGTATGGTGCGAGGAAGGTCACACTCATGGCACTTCCTCAGCAGAGCAAGACGAAGCTAGAATTTGACACACCTCTGGGAGATTTGGCGATTTCACCAGAATTCTCATGTAGAGATGGTTTCCAGTGCGAGCTTCATGACCTTGGCCCTACTCCTATCCAGCGTGATGATAGCACTCTACCTCCCTCTGAGCGACAGCAGCAGTAACAATCCACGCAGCCTCCACCAGAGATAGAGCTCATACAGGAGGATGATGCTCCACCTCACTATTCCTAGCCTCCACCAGATCTTTACGAGCGGATGATGTAGACTATGCATGATGGATTCCACCGACAGGACAATATGATATTGGAGCACAATGTATTTATCTCCCAAGCTTTGATTGATATGGACGAGGAGATTGACCACTTGTCAGCTCGCATCCATAAGTTGCAGTCCAAGTCAGGCAGTGTTTCAGGCCCTGATCCGGGAGCGGAGAGGCGGAGAGCGAGAAGGCAGAGGAGCACAGCGTGGCTGGCACAGTATCAACAACACTACTTTGGCAGTGGCTCTTCTTCATCACAACATTGATTTTGTGAGCACCACATCTTTACCCTTTCCATACTTCACTTTGTACGTTTTTGCCCTATTGTCTACATTGAGGGAAATGTAGTGTTCTAAGTATGGGGAGGGGTATCTACTATTTTGAGGTGATTAGGGTTGGAGACACTTTTGCATAACTCTTGTGTTTTGTTTTGGATATTTTCTCCCTTTTTTTGGGATGTTTTTCTTTTGATGTACTTGGATAATGCTGGTTTTGATACTTTTATTACCCTTAACATTTGGAAAGAAATTTGCTGCTTTTTGGATTGGAGACACGTGAAAAAAAAGAAGAATCCCGCTAAGTTGAAAACCCGAGAGGGCAACTTAGGCAACATAGGGGGTCCGGATAGGTCGAAAACCCAAAAGGGCGACCTAGGCAAAAATGAGAGGCTAAATGTGCAGAAAAAGGTGAGATGTGAGCCAAAGAAACATGATGTGTGGCTAGGATGAAAACCCAAAAGGGCTCCTAGGCAAAATGAGAGAAAATGAGAGAAATTGAAAAAACGTTAAGTGTCTACTCATTTGCTGGCATTGGAGTCATAAGGTTACGGTGACCACACGGATGGATCAGGTTGCTTGACATTTTGAGGACCTTTAGGGAGTGGAAAATTTAGCGGGAGAAGACGGAGTAAGTTATGAAATTTTTGATCATTAATATGCTTCGTTTTTAGGTTGATGTATTGATATAAAGTGGATCATGTGTTTTGAAACTTATACATACCTTTAGCTTCACCTTTTATCATTGGATTTGGGATTATCAATTCGGGATTTGGAGATGTTTTAGGGATATCAATGAATTAATGGGTTGATATGGTTTGGGTAGATTTGGGAATAGGGGTTGTCGGTAACTTCTCATTTGGCTTTAACATTGGGATATGTGATATTGAGAGTTTTGTGAGATATTGACTTGGGGGATTAGTCGTTAGGATGAGGATATGTCATTTCCTTCGTATGCTTGGATCTTTTCTTACTTGAGGGCGAGTAAGATTTAAGTGTGGGGAGGCCTGATGTGTCCATTTTAAATGCATAATTGAGTACTATTTTGGGTCACTTTTGTGCTCTTTTATTATCGAGAACTTGTGTTTTACCTCGAAATTCTCTTAGGAGGGGTAAGAGCAACTTCACGCTCTTTTACCTCTTCTAAGTGGATTTTACGTGAAAAGGGAAGAACACAGAGGCAATGATGACCGGAGGCTATTGAAGATCACATTTTCGAAGACTTTTGAAGACTTTCTTCGAAGACATGAAGACCGGAGGCCATTGAAGACCATTTTTGGAGACATGGAAAACCTGAAAAATGAGAGTACTTGCTATGAAAGTGATTGTATACCACAAGAAGAAGAAAAGGAAGCAAAGCGAAATTCTGGCACCTGTCACGAGTCGCGATGGCCTCGTCGCGAGCCCGTCATGAGTCGCGACCACTGGGTGGCCAGAATTTTACCTTATCCTCTTTGAACTATAAATAGCACTCTCTTTCCTCTCATTCTAATCCTTCAGCTTCTGCATTTTTGGTACTATTTTTAACCCTAGTTTATTCCATTTTCATCTTTGAATTATCTTGTATTATGCTTGGTTGTTTAGCAGTATGAACTCTTGTAGATAATCTAATTCTTGGGAGCAATTGATTGAAGCTTCCAAGCTTATGTAGCAAGATTCTATGTTTGCTCATTTATGAACATTTATTGGAGAGCATTTATTATGCCATTAAAGTTGTGTTTTATCTCATTTATACCATGGGTTGTTTGAGTATGTGAAATGTTTGTAAGATTGAAATGTTAGGGTGTTAGGAAATTTGAAAATTTCTTAACTCATTTGATATGGAAATCCAAGAGCATGGATTTAGAACTTCTTGTGTATAATGTGTGGTAATCCTTGCTAGATGAGTATGTTAATGTGGTTTGTTCTCATATTTGTTATATAGATGCAAAGAAAGGTTGAACCTTGAATGTTGTTTGTTCTTAGTTTAATCTAATGAATGCTTTGTTTGGTTCAATGACTATATCTTTGGTAGAAGGCTTGTTATTATCAAACCTATGGTCCTTTGGGTGAAATGCCATTGATGAAATACCCCTATGGTCGTTGTTTATCTAGGGTGATCATCAATGAGGTTTGCAAATGGTCGTTATTTGTCTTTGTAAACTACTCTTAAGGAGGAACGAATGTTGATCTTAGAATGAGAAATGAAACATTCCCCATAGACAATAAATATAATTGAATGAGCGAATGAATCAATGAGCTATATGAAGTTTGGAAGTGGAAATCGATTTCCCCCAAGGCTCCATTAATTATCATTTACATCGTATCTTTTGTTGTATTGCATGATTAACATAGTTCTCTTGCTTTTCTAGTTGTTGTATTTCAATTTCATAATTTATGATCAAACCAACCAACCCCCCCCATGTTTACATGCTTTTATGTATATATCTATGTATGTCCATATTTAGTGTGTCTTCTCCTATATATGTTTAAACACTTGAAAAGATCCCTCTTCTCGTGGACGACCCCGACTTGCCATTATCTACTTGCCATTATCCACCCTACTATTTTGTATTGGAAAAAAAGGTATGGTGTTTTTAATATCCTAACACGTAAGTTTTGTACTTTTAACTTCATAATGTCAGTCCCGTGGTCTGTGAAATTGTTTTGTGTACCCTACTTTCTAGCATTTTTTTTAAAATTATGAGTGTAAACTTTCCTTGACTTTAAGCATTGGGACTATGTTCTGGTATATCTCCCAAGGGCTATTTGTTCTATTTCATGTTGATGAAGCTTCATTTTTTCCAGTTAGATGTGTTTCTTCCAGTAGCAACCTGTTATAACTGCAATGTTGGTAGTATATCTGACATAGTTCGGTTCATCCAATAAATGTTTGGCCATGCCGAGTTTTTTTTCAAGTTGATAATTCTTCATTTCATAACATCGGATGTATATCGATATGACATTCTGTTTGGCCAAAATGTTACCGACTAAGCATTATGGCCTCTAAGTTTACTTTGAATTTCCCCACAAGACATCGGTAATATGTTATTTTTCTATTTGTTTAAACCGATAGATAACCGATATTGCATTGTAAGACCAAATCACTGTGTCATACCGACAAGCACCTGCGACGCTTGTTGCGATGTCACAAATGTCATTCCATTGTGTGGTTCATCACTCCATGCTTTCACTTATGATGCAGGACTAATGGCTAGCAAATGATCATCTAATCCGCCCTTTTATTTCCAGATATTTCACCTATTTACACACACACAAATATACATATATATATATATATATTTCCAAACACCACCCTTTAATTTGTAACAACTAATACATTCTAGTTTTCGTACAGTTCACCGCACAACGGAGGCGCCCAGAGCCATTTTTCTTCGACATTGAACATCATTCGATGGCTATTAATAGCTCACGTTTTGACTGCACATTGAAGCAACAGAACTTTGGGAAAATTCCAACTTTGGTAAAGCTTTTTGAAATAAAGTTTGTTTTTTGACAATTGCATATGTATATACTTATATGTCTACTTAAATATATAAATATTTCTAATCAATATTTGTTGAAGTGACTTAGTATATCCCATGGGAGATTTTTCTTGTCCTACCAATTGAGAAGACCCCTGTAGTGCTGAGGTGATACGGGACAGAGTGACATATGAACCACTCGGGTGGTGGGAGGGTCAAGGCCCTATCCCCAAAGGGTTTTGGCGAGTTCCTTAGGGGTAACAACCTACGCATCGTAGACACTTTGTTCTTCGAGGTGATACAAGCTAGGTTACCAATCATCTTCAAGGTCATCATTGTCCGAGCTGATTGAGTGTATGGTAATTTCTATTATGTTGGAACTAAGACAGTTCTTATTCGAATTAAATTATGTACTATATAATTGTAAGTATATTTTAATGATTACTGTTTTTCTAATCATTTGTCTATCTTATTTGAACATTGAACAAATGGGGTACTGATTGTGTTTAAATTAGGGCAGTATTTGTTGGGTGTATTGTAGCACAATGTTGTGCCTAACTTATAACCTTAATTTTACATTCCATCAAACAAGGCGACTTTGCTAATAGTTCGAAATACCTCCCAGCATCAACGATGTATCTAGCGAAGTCGGGCAACCTTTTTGAAGAATACATGTGACGTCACACTTTAATCAGCAAGATAATTTATTTGTTTCTAAACCTTTTACTTCGGTTAAAAAATAACTGAGGTAAAAAACCAATTACTTAGGTTTATTTATAACCAAGGTAAATAATATCTTTTACTTTGGAAAAAATAATTGAGGTAAAAAAACTTTTTACCTCGGTTATTTGGTGTTAGCAAAAAAATTGAGGTAAAATGGGCAAAGTAATATGTCTTGTTTCTTATAGTGTTAGCAGGTTTTCCTTTTAATTTTGTTTCTTTTTCATTTTTTTTTCAATTTTTCAATATAAATTTTCAGTTAGTTTTTTATTTTTCAGTGTTATTCCAATCCAAAGTAGCAAAAACAATTCCGCATGTCAAGGTAACTAAAAGCATCCAAAACATCAAAACCAAAAGCATCCAAAACATCAAAACCAAAAACATCCAAAACCAAAACATCCAAGTCTAGAAGTATCCAAAAGCAAAGAAAGTATAATGCTAAATTCCCCCTACACTTAAAATGCTACATTGCCCTCAATGTAGAAACAAATGGGCAAAATAATACAAATCACGATGGAGAAGTGGAAATAGCTCACAATCAGAAATGGGATGGATCGACACCATCGTTGGAGTCTTTGTTATAATACTGCTAATAATGAGCTACCCAGTCCGCGTTCCTCTTGTGCCGCTCACTCCACCTCCCTGCCCAGGATCAGGGCCTGGGGTACCACCAAAGTACGAATGTACCTCATTTACCTTGGACGAGAGGTGATCAATCTCCTCGTCCTTATTCATTAAGCTCTGCTAGACAAATAAGTTGTGGTCTAGTATCATGCTCTACAGTCGGTAGGAGAAGCCTGAAGGAGGCTAGGTGAACTGGCTTTGCATGTGCTCATTCTCCATTGGCTCAGCCTATTACTGCGGTGGCTAGTATGGTCCATCCTATGCCTAAGAGAATGGAAGGACACCCTCCTCGGTCTGGACTGGTAGGTTCTGATGCTCCCGCTTGAAACCCTCTCTGCATGATGCATCCAGCTCTATTGCCAAGTCAGCAATTAGTGTGTCTATCTAAAGTTTAGTTCACTGGGTTTGGAGGAGCTTCATGAATGTGACATGGCCCGCCCCATACAACCAGTTGAATACAGCTTGGTGGGAGGTCATCGCCGTATCTCTCAAAGTTATAATTTATAAGCCCTTTATGCTTACTAAATACAATAAAGTAGATAGTGGAAAATCAAGGTTGTCTATGAAGAAGGGGGATTTTCTTAAGCGTTTAAACATATAAGGTTTATATTAGGCTAGAAGTAGATATATATATACATAGATATATAAGCAAGTAAATAGGGGGTTTTGGTTGGTTTTGGTCCTAAGTTATGAAATTAAAAGACAAGATAACTAGCAAAGTAAAGTAACTATGCTAATCATGCAACAAACTAATAAAAGGGGTAAAAACTACAAAAGATACAGCCTTGGAGGCAATTGATATCCACTTCCAAACCTCATGTAGATCATTGAACCATTCACTCATTTAATCACATTTGTTACCCATGGGGGAATGCTATCACTTTCCATTCGAAGATCAACATTAATTCCTTCTTAATAGTAATTTTCAAAGACAAACAACGATCATTTGCAAACATCATTGACAATCACTCTTAAGCAAACCACACCATATAGGTGTTTCATCAAAGGTATTTCACACGAAGGACCATAGATTTGATAACAACAAGCCTTCTACTAAAGACATAGCCATTTAACAATACATAACATTCATTAGGCTAAACCTAGAACAAACCACATTCAATATTCAACCTTTCATTGCATCTATAGGATAAATATGAGAACAATCCACATTAACATACTTATATAGCAAGAATCACAACACATTATGCACGAGAAATTCAAAGTTCATGTTCTTGGATTTTCATGCCAAAGAGCTAAGGAATTTGTCACTTTCCTAACACCCTAGGACATTAATCATACAAACACTTCCTATTGTCAAACACCCTATGACATAAATGAAGTAAAACATAAAATTAAGAACACATGAATGCTAAATAACAAAAGCTTCAAGAACGAGTGAACCAATCTATTCATCGTTTTAACTACTTGTTGTGAAGATAAATCTTCTATCCTCCTTAGATAGTAGTTTGCAAGAGTGAATTCGACATCTCTTGTCAAACGTCACCAATGACTCCCTTAGTCGAAACACGATTAAACGTATCCCATTGATGGCATTGAGCACGAAGAATCAACAAGTTTGGCAACACTTATAAACACTACACCGTGTCTAAGCATTTAACCAATTCATGCATTTACACAAGATTTGTCAAGAACGATGGACATTCATAGACTTATCTCATTTTCTACCTAAAACAAACATGACAATGATTTCAATATCATCACATTCATCTAGAAATTATCAACACATCAACATCATTTAGAAGCTCTAACTCATGCTTTTGGATTCCACATGAAAAGAGGGGAAAATTAGCTACTTTCTCCCAACCCTGACAAGAAATCATACAAGCAATTCATATGCTCAAACTTGCAACAACATTAAAGCCATTAACAATCCCCATTCAAAGCTCAATAAATGCACAATAGAGAAAACAATAGATAGATAGAAATGATTCTTAAGACATTAGCAAGGAAGTCTTAGTCAATTTCTCCCAAGTACAAAACTAAGCTAGACAATCAAAACCCATAACATAGAACAAAGATCTACAAAGAAAGAAGAAGAAATGGAAAAAATGGTGAAAAACTAGGGTTTTGCAGCCCCCAAGTCGGGCTTGGGAAAATGGGGAAGAAAAGGGGCTATTTATAGCCCAAGTTGGTAAAAAAGAAGGTCAAAACATAGCAAGCATCACCCGGGCGGAAATGGCATCGCCCGGACGGCGGAGGTCTCAGCCCAAAAATTCAGAAATGGCCTCGCTTCAGGTTTTGCTTCCCACGGGTGAACCGTTGATCCATTTTGGGAGTTCTTGTAGTCGATTTTATAGTGCTCAAGAAGGCAAATCCAATGAAGCCACCATTGTAGGCTGATTATTCTCGGATAATTTTAAGAACTTTGTCCAAACTTCCGGGTGATAATTCATCCGCTTCTTTGCCTTCCTTCTTTGATCCTTCTACTTTCTATCACATTTTGGCACGTGGCCTTCACTAAACCACTCCGACGAGCTCACGAGACAAATAAAAATAAAGCTCACAAATGGAATCTAGATGCTCGTAAGGACGAAAAATCCATTAGACTAAACTTAGGTTACAAAATGAAGGATTTAGATATAAAAACTGAAAATGGTCATCTAAATCCCTTATCATGTAAGCCTACCTAAATCTAGAAATATTATAACAAAAATATGACAAAAGAGTTGTTAAATTCTTTGGAAAATACATGCATTTGACGTCTCATCACTGGGTCATCCATGATATTGATGAGAAAGAAAGTGGCCATCCGGACCTGGTGTATTCCTAGCCCATAACTAGAATTGTTGGAATGTAAGCCCAAGCCAAACAACAAACATTAGTTAGGCTAACGAACCCATAAATTTGGAGCCCGGTTGGAAGTAGGTGATCACGAACTAATAAAGACAAGAACATGAACAAGATATGATGGGGAAGTTTAGCCAGTGACCGGAGGTAATGGGATCGTGATATAGCCCCCGATCAAAGAAGAGAGAAATGCGGAGCCACAATAGTGTATTACTAAAAATATAGCAAGAGCAGCGCTTATAAAGGTAAGTTTCACTAAACTGAGGAATTCCAATTCTCTAGAGAGAAGGCTGACTTGTTCATTAGAGTCTTTTCCCCAGAATCACTTATGGGATCTATTTTGCAGGAAGAAGAGTTTACAAGGTAAACAAAGCTATTTCTACTTAACAAAGCAACAACATAGGGCCAATGTGATGCAGTATGATTCACCCTACCCAGACGCTGAAGGCCTGGAAGAGGGGTGATGTGCAATAGCTCGACGAGGTGGGTGATCATGCCCCCCCATCGATATCTCACCCTTTTCATTCCCCACTGCGTCAATAGCCTTTGTAACCCACAAGTATGGCCATCTCCCAAAGCCTTTGGCCTCGCTAGTCAACTCCTACAAGTAGTGGATTTCATCATTCGGTACATTCATTGCCTTGACCCGACAGAACAATGAATTTGAAAAAAAGCAATGTAAATAGCGAAGGGTAGGGTGAATGAGGACATTTTTCTTATCTCACACATTCTGCACCTTCTTTGTGATAGCATGGCGGAATAGAAAGTACTCCTCCTTGGTGGGGGTCCTTGCCTCTAGATCAAACCGTTCTCGAATCTCCACTGCATTCCAACCAAATGCCTTCTCAATATGTGTGAGGCTCATCTCATAGGAACACTCATTGAGATGGAACCGAATGAACCTCTCGCAGGGCACCCCTTACCTCGAAGTGTACACCTAAATTGTGGAAAGAAACTCTAAGGTGTATCTCTGGTAAGTTGGTGCGTACGTATCAAGAAACCACCCACAACCCCTTTATTGAGGAGGTATAGAACTGGCTCTTTCAATCCAAGAGCTTCCAATGCACTCTCATCCTCATAATCATCGAGTGATCTGACACAGGCCCATGAATCCATATGGAGGGGGTACTGGTGTTAGCTCGAGAGCCAGTGGAGAAGGTGGAGGTGGAGCAGATCAGCCCGCACCTTGAGTAACTTTAGGTCTCTTTGGAGGCATAGCTATCAACATAGCAAACAATTTCAAATGCATAAGGAAATAAGAGAGAGGATAATGCAATCATCACTAAGAAATTATCTAACGAAAATATGCAACACATAGTGATAAACATCCAAGCATCATAATAGAAATTAGTAATTATATTCTAAATGATGTAGTCAACTCAATACAATCAACAAAAAGCCACTATAAGGATGCAAGAATGCGTCTAAGTCTATCCACGTAAAATCCGGCCCTACTCCATTCCTAAATAAATCATACCACACTTATGTCTCATTTCACCAAGCTATGTCATGCATTTTAATTCTTCAACCCATCGAGATCATAATATAGCCCAAAATTTACTTATGCAATTCTATAAAAGTACAACCATGTCTACTATCACCATGTTTATCAACAAGTCCAAAATTCTAAAATTCATGGCAAAAGATAAACAAGGATAAGTATCATATATCAATTGCATACCAATATCAACCTACAATCACCATGTCAACAATCACAATCCATACAATGAATACAACACATCACAAAATATTCCCAAAATCCCACAAATTCACAAAAATCACCATATGCATAACTATCACGATTCAAGAACATAAAGGTGAGGAAATATACCAAATAGATGTGTAGGATGATGATAAGATTGAGCCCACAAATAATTCTAACCTTAATCACTTGAATTTACAAAGCCCCCAAAAACCTAGGGTTTTGGGTTTTTGTCAATGTTTGGCCGAATTTGGAGTGTTTGTGGGGTGAAGAAGGATTTGGGAATGTAGGGAGAATGGTTTTGGTGTTATTGGTAGTTGATTTTGGGTGGATTGGTTGATATTTGGTGGAGGAATGGTGGTTTGGAGCTGAGACCGACAAAGAGGGGAAAGGTGTTTGGGAGAAAATGAAGCTGTTGGCCGTTATTTTTTTCATATAGGCATAATGTCACGACATGTGAAGGCATTGTTGCGAGTTACGATGGTTACCCAGAATTCAAACCACTATCGTGACCATGACAGGCTTGTCGAGACTCGTAAAAATTTGGACATGGGACTTGCAATTTTAACATAAACTTCTGAATTTGATCGTGCTCGTGATGGGTTCATTGCAACTCGCTAAGACCCGTCGTGGCTAACGACAGGCTTGTCGCACCTCGCGACCAAATGGACCTAGAAGTTAGCATTTTCACCAGAAATTTTTAATTTTGGTCACGCTTGAAACAGGCTTGCTATGACTCACGACCAAAAAGACCTAGGAGTTAATATTTTCACAAAAAAAATCTGATTCTGGTCCCAATTACGATAGAGAATTCACATTTTTAGAGAGTTAATATCGTGACTCACGAAGGTATTTGCGATTGACGAAAAAATTGGAACAAAGAGTTCACATTTTCATAAAAAATTTCTGATTTTGGTCGCAAGCGGGATAGAATCATCGCGGATCTTAAAGCATCATTGCGACTCGTGAAGAATGCATCATAACTCACAAAAATAATGGAACTGGGAGTTCACATTTAGTCTAAAACTTTCTTATTTTGTTCGCGATCGTGATGGTAGGATCATGACTCGAAAAAACATTTAGTTGGAGTTGAAAAATTCCATTGTTTGTTGCGACTTGCGACAGATAGAGTTTCCCAATACTTAGTGAAAATTTCCAAGTTACCAACTCTCTAAGCTTTTCTTTCTTTCTTCAATCCTTCCTCCCTTCATCAATCCAATGCAATGCACTTCAAATTGCTACAAACTCATGGAAAAACACAACCATGAAAAAAACAAGATAAAATAACAAAAATCAACGATAAAAACTCAAATTGAAACAACATTGACGGAAAGTCAGGAATGATGATCCGGATGATTAAAGCCCAGTTTTTTTAACGTCGTCGACATGGCTTACTCCCCTACTTGGAGTTATTCAAAAAATGAACCGAGGTGATCAGTCTCATTTTCTCGATCCAGGATAAAACATTTAGGGTCCACATGATCCCCCAACAAGACTTGGCACACAATAACTAAGGTTTCCTCATGTTCTTCCGACATGCTCAACTACTCCCCTCTTTTTTCCATGGTAATCTCAATTGAATGAGAATTGGGGGTTTCTCTCATTCTCCAAGAGAAGAACATATAAGAACTTTTGGTGGTGGTTTGCGCTCTACCACCTAAGTCTTCACATGAGAAGGAGGGAATACTCACTTTTGTCAGCTTTCTCGTGGATGCATGATGGTTGTTGGAGGTTTCCTCCCCAAGAGATTCTTCATCATCATTTCTTTCCTGCATGTTAGTACTAGCAACATTTGCAATTGAAGCACAATTCACATTATCATCTAAGGAAACATTCAAGGAACTACCATCTTTGTGCTCAAACACCTCTTGCTCTAAAATAAATTGATAATCCCAAAGTACAGTGGCACAAAATAAAGTCAAAACCATATAAGAGGTTTAAGAATATGCTCCACTTTATACCAATATATCAACCCAAAAACGAAGCACAAAAAGAATCAAGAATTTTACAACCATGCTTCATTTTACCGCTAAATTACCAAATCCCAGGAAGTTCTATGATATTAGGCTACACAATTCATCCAAATGTCCACTGCAACCTCATGACTCCAACACCGGCAAATTAGTAGAAATGTAACAAATTTGTTTCTTTTATTTTCTCTCTTTCTCTCATTTTGCCTTTAAGCCCTTTCAGGTTTTCATCCTAGCCACACATCATGTTTCTTTGGCTCACATCTCAACCACATTTAGCCTCTTATTTTTGTCTAGGCCACCCTTTTAGGTTTTTTGGCCTATTCGAGCCCTAATGTTGCCTAAATTGTCCTCTCGAGGTTTTCAAATTACACTACAATAAACAACACCTATTACCTCTATTTTTAGGCCTTTTTACCTCAATTTCCCCCTAAAAATCTAAAGTAAATGTGGAAGTAGTGAAAAATATACCTTTTACCTCGGTTTACTCTTTTACCTCGGTGTTGGACCGACGTTGGTATCTTCTGAGACCGACCTCTCACCGAGGAAAAAGGTTGACTATAGTACCATATAGCTGTGACATCGTTCATATCAATGTCGGTGTCATTAAATAGCAAAGTCAATAATGAATGGAAGCATGTGATGCGACTTGAACAACTGCGATATTGATTAGATCAACGAAGCTGATAGTTAAAGCGATGTCACATATAATTGTATGCGAGATCGCATGATCATGATCCATTACACCCTCATCGTCGGCATCCTGACGTAAGTGGCTAACTAATATGATGTTTTTTGAATATATTACCTCAAAAAAATTCATGCATCACCAGCTTTGTCGGTTTGATAAAGGTATGTTTTTGTTCATGTTGGGCGACGTCATATTGGTGTTGTATCGTTACTGGTTTGTGTAATGCCATGGTATGAATCAGGGAGAATCGTACAATAATACAGTATTTACTTCCAGATAAACAAAAAAAACCATTGAACATAAGTTACCAATAAATGTCATAATATATTCAAATACACATGGTTGATGTGAAAATGAATGATAATTGTATTTAACATCCACTACCTACATGATACGCCTCCCAAACTAAGAGTCCATTGTAACTCTGTTTGTCCTATTAAAATAAATAGAAAGGAGGAAAAATTTATGTCAGAATTCGATAGTCCCAGAATGATGTACAAATAATATTATCAAGTGCAGGTGACGATAATCTAAACATGGGAAAAGTACCTTCATTGCAATGTCACTTGGTTGATAATGAAATGTTGATTAAACCGATGAACGTGCAAAGTCAGATGTTCAAGATGAGGTTGTCATTTTTGGACAATGCGACGTTGCACAACATTCATCTCTATATCATGTAGGGTGGTGAACATAGAGTGCAACGTCGCACATTCAAACAGTGTTCATGGAAACATTTGATTGATTTCCACAATCATCAATAATCTATGTTTTTTTATCACAATCCGTACTAACAAGATATTATTTTGGAAGGACATACGTTGTAACTTATATAACATGTAACAAAATCATCATACTCAATGAATATATTCAATGTTTTGTCAATGTGGAAAAACACATATACAATTTAGGAGATATCAAAATGAACTACCTCAATTAATTTGAACCCGGAGATGCTCCCTCCTAGAATAATTGTTGATATTCAATGAAAGAAATTAGATTGGACTCTTTAGTGTTTGTAATGGGGTGGAGGTGAAAGAATGGGGTGGAGTTGTGTTGAGAGAAAATGTGTTGGAAATGATAAATGATTGTGTTTGTGCTGGATGTATTGTAATGAGATGGTTTGGGGGGAACTTTTGGTTCAGAATTTCACTTAAAATTTCAATTCCCATTGGAAATTTTCATTGGTAGCAACATCACATGTAGGTTGGTCCCATATTTGTGTCATGCGAACAGAATTTGCAAAATCGAACAGGTGGGGTCAAAGTAACTTTTGGTAATTGTCATCAAAATAATCATCTACAATATACCTTCTACATGATGTACTACCAATTTTTAAAATTTGATGGGAGAATCTTAAATTTTATGTGAATCTATATGGTGGAAATGATCTTTATCATACCACTTATAGTAAGGGTATTAATGGAATACTCCAAAGTGAGGGACGATTACCCCCGTTCGGGGACAGAACCATTGCCATCCCCCCAGTAAAACTCATGAGAACCGTTATTGATTCGAAAGAAACTAGTATGATCCCACAAATAATTCCACAGGTTCATCCTGAATGAACCCCTGGATACTTATAAGTAACCATATACAATTTACTCTATATGATGTACAACGCTTTTCAAAATTTGATGGGCGCAATTTTTTTAACTTTTCATTTCATGTAAAACCTATAATTTTAAATTTGATGTGATTCTATGTGGTGGAAATGATATTTCTCATCCTGCTTATAGTAAGGGTATTAATGGAATTCTCCAAAGTGACGAACGATTAGCCCGGTTCGGGGACGAGACCATTGCCATCCCCCAGTAAAACTCATGGGAACCATTATTGATGACAAAGAAACTAGTATGATCCCACAAAGAATTCCACAGGTTCATCCTGAATGAACCCCTGGATACTTACAAGTAACCATATACAATTTACTCTATACAATGTACTAGCGGTTTCCAAAATTTGACGGGAGCAATTTCATTAGCTTTTGATTTCATGAAAAACCTAGAGTATTAAATTTGATGTGATTCTATGTGGTGGAAATGATCTTTCTCATACTGCTTAAATACTGCAAAGTGACAGACAGTTACCCTAGTTCAGGGAGGAGACCATTGCCATTCCCCCAGTAAAACTCATGAGAATGCAATTTCATCCTTCCTGACCATCTTGGAGGGAACTAAGTGTAAAAATTAAAAAGTTCACCGGCAATGAGAAAATTGATTTCGATTGAACCTGACCTTCTTATAGGTCATGAAAAATTATAAATATAACTTTAAATTATCCAATGTACAAATACTCAATTTGAAGGTTAATTACGTTTGTCTAAGTTAAATGGGGGCCCAATTGCCATTTTTGTGGGCTAAATAGGAGCCGATATTTGTACAATGTCTGACTTATATCGCTAAAGCAAAATAGAGGTGCGACCTCACACAGAGATCGCTCAAACACATGCCCATTTCTATTCTAGTGGGCTGTGATTGTTAGGCCCACATTTGAAATAGCCAATATCGAACTAGAGTCGGTATGAGTTCATTCTGTGCGACAAAAATGTGATCGGCTTGCCCTCGGTGGAAGTCATACGCTTCATAATGAGTGTATAAATGGAGGCCACATTTCATACCACATTTCAAACTTTCTGCATTCTCTTGAATTTCAACACTCTTCACTGGCCAATCTTCTAAAAGGTATGGTTTCCACATGTGTTTACATTGCTTTTGTTTCTGTTTTTATCCTTGAAATATTTGTTTGTATCAGGGTGTGAATGTGTTAATTGTTTTCAGTTTTTAGGTTTCTATGGTTTGATGTGCTAGAATATGGTTTTAAAGTGTTAGAATATGGTTTTAGGGTGTTGGAATATGAATTGGGGTGGTGCAATAGGTTGTAAGGGTGCCATCATTATCTGTTGTTGTCATTATATGTTGTAATGCGAAGTCACTAACAAGTCGGTCAGGATTCTGTTGTACCAATCAGCATGCGGCATCACATTCATGCTTTCTATAGATGGTGAGATCAATGCAAACTTGCACATACATCGGTTGACCAATCGGTTACACCGATGCTTTTGCGACGTTGTTTTGATTGGGTTAGAAAAATTGATTTCATGTCTTTATTTCCCATTCTCTGCCTATCGTAACATTTTGTTTTCATGACAATATGAATTACAACAATCATGGCTAACAATGTTGGTTTCATCCATCAACCAATTGATGTGAGTGATTCGGATGATGATAGTCCATGTCGCACATTCTCATGCAGATATCCCCATTTTATACATACTCAGACCCAGAAAAACTTCGGGTCAATTCCAATTGTGGTAATTCCTCCCCTTTTCAAACAAAATGATTTTTCAATTAACTTTTTCTATAGATTACTTTCATAATAAGTACTAACAAATGTTTTTTGTATATATAATTATGTACACCCCAGACAAAATTGCTGAGTACCTCCCGCCATACAAATTGGATGATGTGATTAGGTACAAAGGAAGGGAGTACAAAATGCACTACTTGGGGAATATGATGGGCTAGTTTCTTGACGAAGAGGAACTTGAGATTGGGGATACACTATACTTTGAGCTCATAAATGGTGTTGGGCCTGTAGTTTTCCGTGTAGTTATTCTTCTCCGCAAAAATTAGAGGGTTGTTTAAGACTTCATATGACTATGTATCCAGAACTTATTTTCTCGAATTGTGTTGAATTTGAATTGGGGCGTATTTTGTATCAAATATCTAAAAATTTCAATTTTTTAATGTTATTTTAGTGTTATTTAATGTTTGATATTTAACATAACATGTTAATCAATGTTATTTATAATTTTATTTATAAATTTGAATTGTTGACCGGTTGGGTGTTAGGCCCATATTGATGAGATGTCGTTCTAAGGTCTGTATGTGTTCACATGAACCGGCATACCTGTGACATCGTACTTAACAAGTGGACTTCAGAACATGGTTAAAATGATGTTATTCCTAAATAGGTTATAAATATGGTAACCCTAACAGACAGTACAAGCTTTTCATCACAAATTTCACACAAATTTCAAAGGACTCCACCTTCCACCTCACTCTTGTGTATTGGAAAAAAGGTATGGTGTTTCTAATCACCTAACACATAAGTTTTGTACTTCTTACTTCACAACGACAGATCTGTGGTGTGTGAATTTGTTTTGTGTACCATGCATTCTAGCATTTGTTTCAAAATTATGAGACTGTAAAATTTCCTTGAGTTTAAGCATTGGTACTATGTTTGGGTATGTCTCCCAATGGTTATTTTTTCTATTTCAAATTGATGAAGCTTCATTTTTTTCGGTTTGATGTGTTTCCCGTAGCAACCTGTGATATCTGCAATGTCGGTAGTATATCTGACATAGTTCGGTTCATCGGAGCAATTTGCGACCTATCTGAGTTTTTTTTCAAGTTGATAATTCTTCATTTTATGACATTGGATGTATCTCGATATGAAATTATTTTTGTCCGAAATATAACCGACTTTGCATTATGGCCTCTAAGTTTACTTTGAATTCCCCATTGAGACATAGGTAATATGTCGGTTTTCTATTCGTTTAAACTGGCACATAACCAAGATCACATTGTAAGGTCAACCAAGTCCCTGCGTCATAAAGACAAGCAACCTGCAACACTTGTTGCAACGTCGCACATGGCATTCCATTGTGTGGTTCATCACTTCACGTTTTCACTTATGATGCAGGACTAATGGCTGGAGAAGGATCATCTAAGCCGTCTTTCTTTTCAGGTATTTAACCTATTTACACACACACACACACACACATATATATATATTTCCAAACACCACCCTTTGATTTGTAACAACTAATACATTCTGGTTTTCGTATAGTTAACTGCACAACGGAGGCACCCAGAGCCTTTTTTCTTCGACATTGAACATCATCCAATGACTATTGATGGCCCATGTTTCGACTGCCCTTTGAAGTAGCTGAACTTTGGTTAAATACCAACTTTGCTAAAAATTTTGAAGTTAAGTTTGTTTGTTGAAAATTGCATATGTATATACATATATATATATACTTAAATATATAAATATTTCTAATCAATATTTGTTACAGTGACTTTGTACATCCCATGGGAGATTGTACCAGTCCTACTGACTAAGAAGACTCCCGTAGTGTTGAGGTGCTACGGGACAGAGTGGCATATGAACTATTCGGGTTGTGGTAGGGTCAACTAATAGATTCGGATTTTCGTACAGTTTACCGCACAACGGAGGAACCCTGAGCCTTTTTTTATCGACATTAAACATCATTCGATGGCTTTTGATAGCCCATGTTTCGACTGCACTTTGAAGAAGCTGAACTTTGGGAAAATACCAACTTTGGTAAATCTTTTTGAAATAAAGTTTGAGGCGATACAACCTAGGGAGTCAATCATCTTCAAGGTCATCATTGTCCGAGCTGATTGAGTGTATGGTAATTTGTATTATGTTGGAACTAAGACAGTTCTTATTCGAATTAAATTATGTACTATATAATTGTAAGTATATTCTAATGACTACTATTGTTCTAATTATTTTTCTATCTTATTTGAACATTAAGCAAATGGGGTACTGATTGTGTTTAAATTAGGGAAGTATTTGTAGGTATTTTGTAGCACAATTTTGTGCCTAACTTATAACCTTAATTTTACATTCCACCAAATAATGCGACTTCGCCAATAGTTTGAAATACCTCCCAGCATCAACGACGTATCTAGCAAAGTTGGGAAACCTTTTTAAAGAACACATGCGGCGTCACACTTTAATCGGTAAGATCATTTACTTCATTTTTAAACCTTTTACTTCGGTTAAAAAAATAATCGAGGTAAAAAACCAATTATTTACTTCGTCTTTTTTATAATCGAGGTAAATAATATCTTTTACTTCGGAAAAAAACTGCGGTAAAAGAACTTTTTACCTCAGTTATTTGGTGTTAACAAAAAAATGAGGTAAAAAGGGCAAAGTAATAAGTCTTGTTTCGTGTAGTGTAAGCGGGTTTGGTTTCTATTTTTGTTTCTTTTTCATTTTCAATTTTCTTTCAATTTTTTTCTTCAATTTTTCAAATATGTTTTTTTCTTTTTTCAGTGTTTTTCCAATCTAAAGTAGCAAAAAGCATTCCGCATGTCAAGGTTACTAAAAGCATCATAAATATCATAACCAAAAAATTCCAACACCAAAACATCCAAGTCTAGAAGCATCCAAATGCAAAGAAAATCTAATGATAAATCCCCTCCCCACAATTAAAATGCCACATAGCCCTCCATGTAGAAACAAAAGGGCAAAACAATACAAATCATAATGGAGGAGTAGAAAGAGCTCACAATCAGGAATGGGATGGACCGGCACCATCATCGGAGTGTCTGCTGTAGTGTTGCTGATATTTAGCTACCCAATCTGCATTTCTTTGGTGCCGCTCACTCTGCCTCGCTGCCCAGGATAAGGGCCCGGGGTACCACCAAAGTGTGACTGTACATCATATATCCTGAACGAGAGGTGATCAATCTCCTCTTTCTTATTCATCATGCTCCATGAGACGAATACTTTATGGTCTTGTATCATGATCTACAATCAGTAGTTGAAGTTTAGAGAAGGCTAGGTGAACTAGCTTTTCATGTGTTCTTCTCCATCGACTTAGCCTACTGCTGCAGTGATGAGTATGGTCCATCCCGTGCCTGAGAGAATGGAAGGACACCCTCATCGGTCTGGAATAGTAGGTTCTGAAGCTCCTGCTATAAACCCTCTTTGCACGATGCATCCGGATCTATCACCAAGTCAGCAACAAGTGTGTCCATCTTCTGCTTGGTTCGCTGGGTTTGGGGGAGCTTCATAAATGTGAAATGCCTCGCCCTATACAACCAGTTAAATGCGGATGGGTCATTCGTGATCTTGGTGAGAAAGAAAGTGGAAATCCATGCTTGGTGTATACTTAGCCCATAACTTGCATCATTGGGTTGTAAGCCCAACATAAACAACAAACATTAGTTAGGCTGACAAACCAGTAATTGGAGCCTGGTCAGAAGCAGGCAATCAAGAACTGATAAAGGTGGGAACATGAACAAAACACGATGAGGATGTTTAGCCACAAACTGGAGGTATATGGGTCGTTGTACAAACCACGACCAAAGAAGAGAGAAATGCAGAGCCACGATTGTGGATTCCTATAAATATAACAAGAGCATCGTGAGAAAGGTAAGTTCAACTAAACTGTAGAAAACCAATTCTCTAAAGAGAAGACTGACTTGATCGTCAGAGTCTTTCCTCAGAATCTCTTCCGGGATCTATTTTGCAGATGTGATGTGGTATGATTCACCCCTGTGATGCGGTCGTCACACCCCTATGCAAAGGATAATTTGTAAGCCCTTTTTGCTTACTTTCTACAACTAGGTAGATAGCGGCAAATCGGGGTCGTCCAAGGAGAAGAGGGATCTTCCTAAGCGCTTAAGCACAAATGGTTAATATTATGCTAGGATAAAATATATACACACACATAAAAGCAAGTAAAATGGGGGGGGGTTGGTTGGTTGGTTTTCCTAAGTTACGAAAGTAAAAAGACAAGATAACTAGCAAGGTCAAGTGACTATGCTAATTATCAAACAAAACTAAGAAAAGGGGTTTTAAAACTACAAAGATAAAAAGCCTTGGGGGCAAGGGATATCCACTTCCAAATCTAATGTAGGTCATTGAATCATTCACTCATTCTATCATATAGCATTACATGACTCAACATCAACATACCCATCTAGCAAGAATCACAACACGTTATGCACAAGAAGTTCTAAGTTCACGCTCATAGATTTTCATGCAAAGGAGCTACGGAATTCGTCACGTTCCTAACACCTAACCAATTCAATCATACAAGCACTCCCTATGCTCAAGCAACTCATGGCACAAATGAAGTGAAACACACCATCAAGAATACACAAATGCTAAATAACAAATGCTTCAAGGATGAATTAAAATCATCTATTCAATACTTCAACTACTTGTTGTGGAGACTAAACTCCTATCCTTCTTAGTTTGTAGTTTGCAAGAGTGAGTTTGACATCTCTCATCAAACCTCACCAATGACTCCCGTTGTCGCGACCACGACTCAAGGTATCCCATTGGTGGCATTTAATCACGAAGAACCAACAAGCTTGGCAATGCTTATGACCACTACACCGTGATTAAGCATTTAACCAATTCATGCAATTACACGAGATTGGATGAACGTGCAACGCACATTCATCCAAGAGCATATAACTCTCTCGTTTGCTACACAAACGAACATGACGAAGAGTTCAACATCAATCACATTCATCTAGCACATTATCAATCCATCAACACAATCAAAAGCTCTAAATCATACTCATACATTCCTAACAAGAAAAGGGGGGAAATCAACCCAAATCCCCCAAACCCTAGCTAGCAATTCATACAAGTATTTCATATCCTCAAGCTTCCAACAACATCAATGAAATCAACAATTAACATTCAAAGCACAATAAATGCACAATAGCAAAAATACCAAATAGATAGATAAAATGAGTTCTTACTACATAGAGATATGGAAGCTTCAATCCTTTGCTCCCAAGTACAAAAACTACTCTAGAACAACAAAAGGCATAAAAACTAAGAAAACAAGAAGATAAAACCTAGGGTTTTGGCCCAAAACAGGGGCCAAAAGCTGTGGAGAAGAAGGGGTGAAGAGGTATTTATAGTGGAAGAAAAAAGGGGAGAAAAATGCTGCTGCAGAGCTGGATTCGCGCTGTCGTCGCGACTCGCGACCAGTTCCATCGCGAGTCGCGACCAGCAGTGAAATCCAGCCCTGTTTTGTTTTGCTTCCTCCGGGTGAACCATTGATCCGTTTCGGGAGTTCTTGTAGTCGATTTTATAGTGCTCGAGAAGAGGAATCCAATGGTGCGACTCTTGAGGGCTGATTCTTCTCGGAAAATTCTGAGAACCCTGGATCATCATTCATCCGTTGCTTTGCTCTCCTTTCTTCATCTCTTCACTTCTTCAAATCTTCACAAAGCTCAAATGTAAAGGTCTTCAAATCTTCAAATATTCAAAGATAAATCTTCAAAGTCTTCAAATCTTCAAAGTCTTCAAACAAATCACCTTGTCACACAAAATCATCTAAAAAGTGATAAAAACGTCAAAGCCACCTTTATCCCTCCTTAGATGATTTCAAGGCAAAATGCCACATGTAGAGCACAAAATTGCACAAAACCTAATCCTAAAAAGCCTAAAATAACCATCTAAAATGGACACATCACCAACACCCAGAAGTAGCCGATTTTATCATTCAGTACATTCATCTACTCAGTCTGACAAAACAATGT
The DNA here is from genome assembly GCA_037428765.1 of Rubia yunnanensis. Classification (NCBI taxonomy): domain Eukaryota; kingdom Viridiplantae; phylum Streptophyta; class Magnoliopsida; order Gentianales; family Rubiaceae; genus Rubia; species Rubia yunnanensis. Next base: position 59,478,934 of record CM075068.1, read on the forward strand.
AGTAAAAACATGCGATGTATGTAGCGAAGGGCAGGGTGGATGAGGACATTGTTTTTATCTCTCACATTCCGCACCTTCTTTGTGATGGTATGGCAGAATATAAATTTCTCCTCCTTGGTGGGGGTCCTTGCCTCTAGATCAAAACATTCTTGAATCTTCGCTGCATTCAAACCAAATACCTCCTCAATCTGTGCGAGGCTCATCTCATAGGAATGATCATTGAGATGGAACCGAATAAACCTCTCGTACGGCACCCCTTGCCTCCAAGTGTATGCCCTCACTGGGGAAAAAATCCAAGGTGTATCTCTGGAAAGTTTGTGCTACACATGTCAAGAAACCACCCACACCTCCTTTATTGAGGAGGCATAGAACTGGCTATTTCTGTCCAAGAGCTTCCAATGCACTCTCCTTCACAAAATATATCTCTTCTCCCTTCTGTCAGATCAACCGATCCCATCTTTACCCATAGTCGTCGGTGATTCAGCACAAGCCTATGAATCAATCTGGAGGGGGTATTGGTGTTAGCTTGAGAGCCAGTGGAGGAGGTGTTGATGGGGCAGATCAGCCCGCACCTCGAGTAACTCTAGATCTCTTTGGAGGCATAACTATTAACACATCAAAAAATTTCAAATGCACAAGAAAATAAGAGAAAGTATCATGAAATCATCACTAAGAAAATATCTCACAAAAGTATGCAACACATAGTGATAAACATCCAAGCATCATTATAGAAATTAGCAATCATATTCAAAATGATGTAGTCAACACACTACAATCATCAAAAAGCCACTATAAAGATGCAAGAATGCGTCTATGTCCATACATGTAAAATTCAATCCTATTGCATTCCTAGATAAATCATACCACACTTATGTCTAATTTCACCAAGCTAGGTTATGCATTGTAATTCTTCAACCCATCATGATCATAATATAAAACAAAACTTACTTATGCAATTCTATAAAAGTACAACCATGTCTACTTATCACCATGTTTAGCCAATGTCAACAAGTCAAAATTTCCAACATTTATTGCAAAATATAAACATGGATAAGTATCATATATCAATTGCATACCAATATCAAGCTACAATCACCATGTCAACAATCCTAACCCATACAATGAATACAACACATCACAAAATATTCCAAAAATCCCACAAATTCACAAAAATCACCATATGCATAACTATCACAGTTCAAGAACCAAAAGGTGAGGAAATATACCAAATAGATGTGTATGATGATGGAAATATTGAGGCCATAAATAATTCTAGCCTTAATCACTTGAATTTTCTAAACCCCCAAAACCTAGGGTTTTTGGTTTTTGTCAATGTTTGGTCGGATTTGGAGTGTTTGTGGGGTGAAAAAGGATTTGGGAATAGAGGGAGACTGATTTTGGTGTTATGGGTGGTTGATTTCAAGTGGATTGATGGTTATTTGGTGTAGGAATGGTGGTTTGGGGCTGAGAATGACAAAGAGAAGAAAGGAGTTTGGGAAAAAATGAAGCTGTTGGCCGTTATTTTTTTTATATAGGCACAGTGTCGTGACATGCGATGGCATTGTCGTATGTTGTGATGGGGGAGTCAAACGGTTACCCAAAATTCAAACCACTGTCGCGATCATGAATGGATTGTCACGACTCGCAAAAATTTGAACATGGAACTTGCATATTTTCAGAAAATTCTGAATTTGATCATGCTCCCATTGGGTTCATCGCGATTCGCAAAGATCCTTCGTAGCTTGCGACAAGCTTGTCACAACTCGTGACCAAATGGACCTGGAAGTTAGTATTTTCACCAAAACCTTCTAACTTTTGTCATGCTTGCGACAAGCTTACTGCGACTCGCGACCAAATGGACCTGGGAGTTAGTATTTGCACAAAAGTATTCTAAATCTGGTCCCGATCGCAACAGAGATATCGTGACTCGCGAGGATATTTCTGACTCACAAAAAATTGGAACTGAGAGTTCACATTTTAATTTTTTTTTCTGATTCTAGTCATGAGTACGATGGAATCATCGTGGCTCTCTAAGCATCATTGTGACTCGCGAAGAATGCATCGCGACTCGTAAATTTAATGGAATTGGGAGTTCAATTTTACGCTAAAACTTTTTGATTTTGTTCGTAATCATGATGGTAGGATCAAGAATTGCAAAAAACATTTGGTGGGAGTTGGAAAATTCCCTTGTTTGTCGCAACTCGCGACAGACAGAGTCTTTTAATACTTAGTAAAAATTTCCAGGTAACCAACTCTCCAAGGTTTTCTTCCTTTCTTCAAGAATTTCCCCCTTCATCAATCCAATGCACTGCACTTCAAATTGCTACAAACTCATGGACAAATAAAACCATGAAAAGAACAAGATAAAATAACAAAAATCAACGACAAAAACTCAAATTGAAACAACATCGATGGAATGTCACGAATGACGAGCCGGATGATTAAAACCCAGTTTGTTTAAAGTTGTTGGCATGACTTACTCCTCTACTTGGATTTATTAAAAAACTGAACCAATGTGATCTCCAACAAGACTTGGTACACAATAGCTAGGGTTTCCTTATGTGCTTCCAACATGCTCAACTTCTCCCCTCTTTGTTCCATGGTAATCTCAATTGAATGTTCACTCGAGGGTTTCCCTCATTCTCTAAGAGATAAGCATTTAAGAACTTTTGGTGGTGGTTTGCACTCTACCACCAAAGTCTTCACATGAGAAGTTAGGATACCCACTGTTGTTAGCTTTCCCATGGATGCATGAGAGTTGTTGGAGTTTGCCTCCCCAAGAGAGTCTTCATTATCGTTGCTTTCCTTCATGTTTGTACTAGCAACATTTGCAATTGAAGCACAATTCATATCATTGTCTAAGCAAAAATTCTAGGAACAACCATCATTGGGCTCAAACACTTCTTGCTCTACATCATTTACAACATTAATAGCTTGGCAAGAGTTGTATTTCCTAAGGTGATCAATAGAATTGTTAGTGTCAAATTCTAACTTTTGCTCATTAAACTACATGGTTAAGGTTCCTTTATATACATCGAGTGTTGTCCTTGAAATTTAAAAAATGGCCTACCTAAGAGAATAGGTTTAGCATGATTACCACCCTCTATTTCAAAAACATATAAATTGGCAGGGAATGTCAAAAATCCCACCTTCACCAAAACATCCTTCACAATACCTTTTGGGTATGTGCTAAAGTGATGGGCTAGTAGGATAACAACCCCAATTTTGTGAAGTTTATAGATTTAAACTCTCATATAAAGAATATAGGATCACATTAATGGAAGCACCTAAATATAGCATGGCCTTCCTAACACATTTTCCTCTTATCACACATGCGATTGTAAACATTCACGGATCATCACATTTAGGAGGAAATTCATCATTAAACATGGTGGAGACATATTTACTCTTTCCACTCTTTTTCTTATTCTTGAATTTTTGGTTCGTATTTGCGGTATACAATTCCTTAAGATATTTAGCATTTGGGAATTTTATTTATAGCATTCAAGAGTGGAATGTTTACCTCGCATCTACGAAGACTTTGTAAATGTCCTTGTTGTCCTCCTTTGTTCTCTTATCCTTCAATGCCCCCAAAAATGGTGGTTCCAGCACATATATAGGGATCCCTGCCACTTTGTCTCTTTTGTGAGAAGGGGACGAGGTCTCGGGATTTGATCCCAACCTTGGCACAATGGTCTCCTTCTCAATTTCCTTTCCCTTCTTCACCTTCTCTTCTCTTTGGCCAACTCCTTGGCCTCCTTCTCAAGATCTTCCTTTTTTTTTTCAATCGCCCGCTCAATAACAATCTTGCCATGGGCTCCTTCACCTCTTTTCCACTCCTCAATGAGATTGCACTCACATTTTGTCGAGGGTTAAGCTCCGGTTGGGAAGAAAGTTTTCCCTTTTCTCGTGTCTCTTCCCTAACCAAGGCTTGAGCTCTTTGGTTCACTTGAGTCTTTAAGTTCTCTATGCTTGATTGAGCCTTCTCTTGAAATTTATTGGCCTTCAATGCACATATACTCAATCACACAATGTCTTTCATCACTTCATCTTTTGATAAGCCCAAACTCTCGCCTTGATCATATGGCTTATATTGGAGCCTTGGGAAATTGTTTTGTGAAGGCCATTATTGTTGTTGAGAAGGTCAATAAGGTTGAGCATTTTCACCTCCTTGAGCATTTCCATACCGGATTTTTCGGGTGATCTCGATTACCCGCATTGTAAGGCCAGTTTTTGGTACCCTTGATTCCCTTGATGGCCTTTCCGGCCTTGATATCCTTGTCCTTCTTGAAAATCCATGACATTCTCCTCCACCACATGATCATCTTGCAAAATCGGGCATGCATCCGTAGGATGTGATGAAGAACAAATCTAGCAAGATTACATAAGTGGTTGGTTGTCGGATTGTGTCATCAAAGCCTTGAACATGGAATTGAGGGCCAACATTTGATCTTCAAGCTTTCCATTGTTAGAGGAAACACTTGTGTTGTTGGGATTTTGTGTCCTCAAATCAAATCTTGCACTAAAATTCCTTGACTTCTCGGCTAACTCTTCGTAAAGCTCCGTAGCCTCCCTCAGAGTTTTGTTCCCAATAAAACCACAACAAGATCCCCTCACTAGCCTTTGATCTTCATCAAGAAGACCATTGTAGAAGTATTATACCAAATCTCCCTCCAAATAACCATGATAAGGAAAACTTGAGAGAAGCTTATTGAACCTCTCCCAATAGTCGTAGAATGACTCTTCGTGCTATTAGAGGATATTTCTTATGTCCTTTTTCAAGGTGGATGACTTTGAGGCTGGGAAGTACTTGGCGAGAAACTTGTTCTTCATCTCAAGCCAAGTGGTGATGCTCCAAAATAGTAGGTAGTGGAGCCAATCCCTTGTGGCTTTCAATGAAAATGGGAAAGCCTTTAACTTGTAGAGGTTTTCATCAACTCCTCTGGGAATCATACCACAACAAAACATGTGAAAGTCGGAGAGATGTTTGTTGGGGTTCTCCCCGTGCCTACCAAGAAATGAGGGTAGCAAGTGTATGAATCTGGATTTTAGCTCAAAATGCCATTAGGCCCAACCACCTGATAAGTGATACACATTGGTTATTGCTCAAGGTTGGGAGCCATAGTCCGTTTCAATGGAATTTGCCTCAACGGGACATTCCCTCCTTGAAGGTGAGGGTGGTGAGGTTCTTATTGTGGATGCTCATCCCGGTGCTCCATGGAAGTAGAAGGTTCCGTAAAATGGTCACTAGGAGGGGTGTTATTCACACTTTCCAAAGAAATCCTCCTAGCCCTTTTCAAGTTCAACTCTAACTCGGGGTCGTAGTGTAGGGGTTCTTGCGAAGAGGATCGCGTAAGAACCATACACAAAGAACTCAAACAATACGTCTCCAAGCCAACCAAAGATCAAAATAAAAATCAAATAAAAGCAAACTAACACATATTCACACATAATATACCTAACACTTAAAAATAAGCGCCTCTTCCTCGGCAGCCACGCTAAAATTTGGGAGGTGGTGTCGTACCTCTCAAAGTTACTATTTTTAAGCCCTAAAGGGCTTCCTAACTACAACTAAGTAGAAAGTGGAAAAATGGGGTTGTCCACGAAGAAGAAAGATTTTCCTAAGTTCATTCATATAAGGGTGAATATAATCCTAGATATAGATACACATACATATATAAAATCAAGTAGGGGGGGGGGGTTGTTGGTTTTTCTAAGTTACAAAGTAAAAGACAATACAACTAGCAATTAATGTAAATCTACTAAACATGCAACAAGCTACTAGAATGAGAATAAAACACAAGTTAAGGGATCTTGGGCGTAATTGATTTCCACTTCCAAGCCTCTTATCTATCCTTGAACCCACAATGTATTCACTACTTTCACTACTTATTGTGAAGATAAATCTTTTATCCTTCTTTGATAGTAGTTTACAATAGGGAATTCAAAATCTCTTAGTAAACCTCACTAATGACTCCTTTAGTCGAAAAATGACTAAAGATATCCCATTAATGTCATTGAGTAGGAAGAATCAACAAGCTTGGTGACACTTATAAACACTAAACCCTCTCTAAGAATTAAACCAATTTATGAATTTACTAAGATTAGTCAAGAACGTTCAAAGTTCATAGAACTCTCCTATTTGCTACCTTAAATAAATATGAAAAAGAGGTTAATGTCATCACATTAATCTATAAATTATCAAATAATTAACCCAATTAGAAGCTCTAACTCATGCTCTTTGATTATATATCAAAAGAGGGGAAACTTAGCTACTTTTTCCCAAACCTAACAAGTAATCATACAAGCATTTCATATACTCAAACTTCCAAAAACATTAATGATATCAACAACCCACATTAAAACCATATAAATGCACGATATAAATAGAAATAGATAGGTATAAAGAGTTCTAAAGACATGGGATTGATAGCCTTAATCAATTGCTCCCAAGGTTTAGCTACTAGAATTCATACTATCAATCAACAACAATTTGAACATAATCTAAGAAGAAAATAAGATGAAAAATGAGATAAAATAAGGGTATTTAAAGTGAAGAAATTGGGAAAGAGAAAGTGTGTGAAGAAGAGAGGATAAGATGCTATTTATTGTACGAAAAGTCAAAAAGGTAAATCTAGACAGCTGCCTGTCGCGACTAGCGGCAGAAAGGGGTGGCTACTCTTAAATGCCTTCTTCTTCTTGTCTAAGTTGTCACCATCTCTTATTCAAGCCTTCAAGTATTCATGGCCTTCAAAAGAAGTCTTCATGGTCTTCAAATCTTCAATTGATTGCCTTGTCACATAATATTTCCTACAAAAGTGATAAGAGCACAAAAGTGGCTCCTAACTATCCTAAGAATTCCAAGGAAAAATAGAGGATCTAGAGCACAAAAGCATACCAAAAAGAGTCCATAAGGTCCCAAAATAAGAATATAAAATGGACACATCACCACTCTACGGGTTAACTGATTGCCTAGATTAACGACCCCACAGGGAGGTAGATCAAATTTTGGCATTATTGCCCTGGATTCTAGACTAAAGGTTAAATTGTTAACTAGCATAGCTTGTTAGTTGGGTAGTTAGTGTTGTTTTTGTTTTTTTGTTTTCTTGAGTTGGTTTTTTCTGTTGATCCTGTGTGATCGTTATTCCAGTAATTTCTAACCATTTGCTAGTGATGTGCTTCGTTATGCATGCATTAACCATTGCATTCCGTGAATAATTAGCTTGTTTTAGATGTTGGATTGCTAATATCAGTTGAGTTTACGTGACAAAGGTCATGTTTTATTTTCTTATCTAAATCCTGCGTTTTGTAGACTTAATTGGTACTAATGGACATCTTGTATCCACGTGCACTGAGATCTTCCTTGTGGTCATCCTTAGTAGGTCGCCCGTGGGTACTTTTTGCCACATTCTATTTGAAACCTATTTGCAGGGGACGGTAGAAGAGATTGGAGGCCATTAACAATAGAATGGTAGTAGATAAAGGCTGCATACATCAAATCATGGTAGAAGGAGATTGGATCCAAAGATAGGCGGCACTAGAGTTCAAAGCGGTCAATAAAGAAACAATGAATCGTGGTCTGATGAGTTGTGCCAAAGTTTGAAAACAATTCCAGAAGAATTATCCTTAAATATTTATTTCATTGGATTTGTCTTCTCGAGCACTATAAAATTGACTACTAGAACTCAAGAATCAAAGTAATGGTTCATCTGTAGAGAAGGAAAGATGTTTAGCCGGCCAAGGTACAAATGGGTCGGTACAGACCACTCATGGATGGCACTAATGGCCCGCACCTGATGGGGTGGTCTGTGCCAAATAACTTGGAACAAATCATGCTAAGGCCCAACATAGAATGTGCCAAATGCCATGGGCCGCACACACAAGTTTCAACTTTCACTCAAAAATGGCTAAGTATGAGCGCAGACCGTCCCATTTTTTACGGCTAGCACCATTCCAAGTGACAAATATTCAGACTATCTGGAAGGGTCTAAACAATTGAGCGGCCAGTGCCAAGTTACTGAGCAAAACTTGGTTGATGACGATGATCAATGCCAAAGGCCTGGTCCTGCGGATCAAGAGTTCAAAATTGGCATACTGTTGGCAGCCCGCGCCGAAGGAGTTAACATGGATTGTGCCAGACGCTGCGACCCATGCCAGTACGGACCAAGTGAACTGTGTCAGATGCTATGGCCTGCAGCATCACGAACCAAGTACATGACACGGATCGCGCCATCCACGGCAGTTCGAGCCAGGTGGCGGCTGAACTAGGGTTTCTCACTTTTTGGACTGTTTTGGGCCTATTTTTGGCCCAATCCCCTACTACTATGAATATATCCTTAGTCTACTAGGGTTAAAGAGTTTAGATAATATTTTCACTTCCCACTCTTGTATTTGGAGAGCATCTTAGAGAGAGAAACATTCACTCTTCTTTCTTTCATTCCTTTTTATTTTACTTTCATCCTAGAATGTGGAATTCAAATATTTATTTAAATTCCATGTCTAGGGATTATTTTCCATAGTTTGGGGATAATTTTATTTATGCGTTGATTTATGCTTTTGTGAGCTTCTTAGTTTATCCTAATTATTGTGCTTGTGATATTATTGTGACATGTTCTTGAATGTTAGAATTGCATGAATAGTACATTCCATATAAGCACACACTCTAGTCTATGTTCATGTTGGTGTAAATATTGATCCCCCACGGGAAGAGAAATCTTGGATGTGTTAATGGGTAGTAGGCTATAGGTCCGCGTGATTTGTGCACGGGGGATGCCAAGTATTACTCTGTTATGTGCCATCACACTAGTCTTAGCTGATTACGTATAGTAATCCGATGGGTTGCGAGTATAGATAGTGAAAAGTAGTAACCTAGGGTTGTAAGAGGCCCTAGTGTCATAGATAAGGTGCCTACGACCCTTTGCCTTATTCATAAGCCTAGGGAGTAGAGCATCTGTGGTGGAATTCCCGAGACGCAATCGCACGAGGGAGAAATAGTACAACAATGGTCAGAGCTTGTTGTACTCCTCTAATTATGAAGGTTGTGTTGATGGAGAATTGCGAGTGTACCCGACTTGACAGGTATGGAAAAGTATATGCCATCAACCACACCATGTGTTATTAGCACTATATTAGGTTTGTCTAAATCTCACATGTGAATGAATCGAGGATTGAAGCATTGAATCAACCATGTTACGTAATCATTCCTAAGTGTTTAGCTATATGGATTACTTTCTTTTTTACTTTCATATTTTGTAGTTGTTAATCGAAAAAACAAACCCCCCCATTTACTGTACTATCTATATCTAGCAACTTGTGTGGATTGACAGGAGGTTGTGTTTAATTGATTTTTAGGCCCTAGCATTTTTGTAGACATACCCAGGGCTTGCCGCTAACTACCCTATCGGTAGCATAGTAGTGAGTTGGTGTAGAATATAAATTTTATCTTTGACCCCCTTTTCATTAAGGTACTCAGTCTTCACTTGGGTTAATTAGCTACAATTAATGACCCCGAGTAGAGGCTGGTAAAATTTTGGTGCCGCTCTCGAGGATGCTATTCAGTCTAATTTTCAATTAGTATAACATGTTAGTTGAGTAGTTAGTATTGTTTTTATCTTGTTATTTTGTTTGCATGATGCATGGAAAAGAAATGGAAAAAGAAAATTCCCAAAATGAAATATTTCCCGATATTTAAAGTCTACATGCCTTATCTTGTTGGAATGATCGATCTTGAGATACTATTATTATAGAGCTTGTTTCTTCTAATGTGAATAGGATATTTCATCTCGGAATCTTATGACTAACATGCAGCGGGGAAAGAAGAAGGCTAAGGAATTAAAAACTCCTAAGTCCCTTCCGATCCCCAAACTGAACAAGAATGTATCCTATCTTGAGAAAGATGGTTTTGTTTGGTTCATCAATCCAAAAGTGAAAGGTAAACCTAGAATGATGTGGTGACCCATCCATCATGATGTGGTCACTAGTGGTGTCAAGGATGGTGGTTCCGGTGGCCCACCGAGCCACTCTTTCTAGTTTCAAAGATTGAGAGAAAATTCAATCGTGAGGAGGACGATAAAAAAACATTGTTTTAATTTTCAATTAAGAGATTTTTCAAAGTTTTTAAAATTTTAGGGGTGAGTTTGATTTTTGGTGGAAATTTTAAAGAAAATTTTAGTCATCTATTTTTTTGTGGAACAGTCCTACTTCGATTTTTAAGGTTTTTGGATGCATGTACGAGAGAAAGTTCATCTGCAAAAGAATGACCGAAAGGTCCGTGCGCAGAGATTTGGCACAGATTGATGGTCCATGCCCAAAGATTTGGCACAGAAATATGGTCCGCGCCAAAGCTAGTCAACATGGAGTTGACTTGGCTGCCCCGTGTTGATGGACCATGGACAATGGACCTAGCATAGACTGCAGTAGCTTTGGCACAAGCCTGGCATGTGGATGGCATGGATGAAAACAAGCTTGACACAAAGCCACGTGTAGGCACGAATCTTACTTATGGATCAGTGCTGCCTACCCACCTAAGCCAATCCAAGCCTAGCCTAACTCTTATTTATATCCCTTGGTCCATACTCCTTTCCCACACAGCCTTCACCTTTTTTCTCTCCCTCACAAACTCATCTCCTCCCTATCTCGTATAAAACTTTTAGCCATTCCCTCTCTCACTATTTTGGCCATAACTCTCTCGTTTTTCATCTGATTTTCCTCTGCCATATATCAAATTTTCATTTTTCTGAGTTCTATCCAATTTAATAAACCTAGGCCCCAGAAAATCTGTGAATTTGAGCAGTTTATTAGAAGAAATTTCGCCCATAGGTTTGGTATTTTCTCCAGGGAGCTGAACTTTTTATTCTTTTCGAATGTTTGAGTTGCTTTGACCCATCCTAGGAAAGGTGCTACATATTCCTCGAGCATAGATTCCATCACACTCTCCATTTGAGGTATTTTAAGTCGAACTTACTCTTATTTGGAGGAATTAGATTAGAGTATTTACTGTGGGATTGTGCTTCTATGCTTGTGAATTTTTTGGTGATTAGTGTGGTTGGTAGATTTATTTGGAGGATATTATTCTGTGTTGGGGGTAGTTGGAGGAAATATTTTTCCATACTCTATCTGTGTTAGTTGCTATATTGTTTGGGTATCATGCCTCGTGTACAAAGAGAGAGGGGAGAGTCTAGTGTGCCATCCTATATAGGCTTGACTACTCTTACTGGGGCCCATAAGGAAAGGTGGGAGTGGCTCATAGAGCGCCCCATTTGAGAGACAAGGTTTGTAGATGAAGAGGCCCTCAAGGACCTCAAACTTTACTAACCTGTCCGGATTCTACTAGTGATCAGCACAATTTTGCATGCTTTAACCAATGCATTTGACATATTTTTTAGTTTCTTTTGGTTGGTAGTTTGGAGACATTAGTTGAGTTCACATGACAAGGGGTTTAGATAACCGTGTTTGGTTTTCCATTCTAAGTCCCGTGTTTTGTATACTTAATTAGTGATTCTTGACGTCTCACGTTCACGGGCTCCTTGGTCTTCATTATGAGTACCTTTAGTAGGTCGCACCATGAATGCTATTTGTTACATTACATTCTTGCGAAGGCCGTTTGCTTTTAACGGTAGAATGTTTGAAGGCCATTTGCATTTGAATGGTACTAGACAAAGGCCATGAATATCAATGCATGGTAGAAGGAGATTGAAGCCAAAGATAGCCAGCTTCAGAGTTCAAGATGGTCAAAGGAGAAAACTGTGAATTGTGGTATGAGAAGTGTTGCCTTAGTTCGAGAGATATCCAGGAAGAATTATCCTTCAAGGTTGGTTCTATTGGATTTGTCTTCTTGAGTACTATGAAATTGACCGCTAGAACTCCCGATTCAGACTAACGGTTCACCCATGACAAGCAATGAAGCACAAGCAGCTGGTCACGGACCGCACATGGTGAAGAACTAGCAGGCCGCGACAATCTTCACGGCCCACAATACATAATAATTTAGAGGTTCCATAAAGACCTGCATGAGACATTGATGAGGCAAGGCGTCGGGGCATGACAAAAGCATCGGGCCGTGAAGCAAGGGGATGGAGAGTTGAAGAATTTTGCTAATTAAGGAGCCGGTCCGTGAAAACCTTCACGGATCGTGAGAAGACTTCTAAGAAAAACCAAAAACTGTTCCCGGTCCGTGAAAACCTTCAGGGTCGTGACAATATCTCTGAGCAAAAGCCACAAGCTGTTCTTCACGGACCATGGGAAAACTTTGAGCAAAAACCATATTCTTCTTGCGGTCCGTGAAAACGTTCATGGACCATGGCACGATCCCAGCTTCATGGACTGCGCAAGATCCCATGGGCTGCAGCTATGAACATTCACAGACTGTGGCAGATCGGGAATCCATGGCTATACATGCTTCACGGACTGTGGCATACGTGCCGTCTTGTGAAACCTTGGCCGTTGACCTAGGGTTTTGATACATTTGGCCTCTTTTTAGGTCCAATCTCCTACTACTATATATAGGATCCTAGTCTGCTCATTTGAGGAGGTTGGAACATATTTGGAAACACATTTTGGAGAGGAGAGATCTTAGAGAGAAGGAAGGAGTTCCTTTTGTAGGTTTTGTAATCTTTTCTTTTATTTTCTTCTTGATTTGTCCAAAAGATGTGGAATTCAAATCTATATGTGAATTCCATGCCTAGGGAGTAGTTAGATTAGCTTGGGATTTATTTTAGCACTTGGTGTGTTCTAAATGCTTTATTTTTTTTAATTTAAAACCATCCTTAGATGGGGGGTATATATTGGCTCCCCAGACCAATAAATCAGACCAATAAATCAGCCTGTAATTCGTAAAGTGCAACAATTTACAAAAGGTCATCCTGTAAGATGAATCCGGAGCTAAGTATAGCCCCCGAAGCAAGACAGATTGCTTCTAAAAGCAAGTGATCAACCAGCCAGAGTTTCTAATCTATCTTAACCAAGAGCATCTAACCGAACGCATCGCGAACAGGGCGAAGAAACGTAAATACGAGACTCCTATTTGTCAACGATGTGTCCGTTGAGATGTTAGTTATCTCCCAAATGTGGAATATCTACCAAGTGTTAGCTTCGAACCAAAGAGACCGTGTGTAGCCGTAGTATTCTGCAATTCCCACAGATCCCAGAAAGCAAGCCTGAAGGGATTCCTCAGTCTGATCTGGAATCAGTTATCCTATGTTGGTGAGATGCACCTTACCTGCATGAAATATAAAGAAAACCAGCAGTATCCATAGCAAATGAGTAGCAGCAGATGGTAGCATCTATAAGAGATCAGGAAACTACACGAATTCCTTGCATTCCAATTTTATCCAACACAATGAGGCCTTTGAAAAATGGTGGAGCCATTTCCATGTTTATATCGCCATTCAAATTATTTTCATTAGCATATTTTGCCAAAAAGTCGGCTGCTGTATTAGTCTCCCTTGGGATAAATGTGATTGGATTAACTTTATGCAACTCATGCAAGGAACTACAGATTGAAAAAAATGTCCAAGGACTAACCATAGGTGCCTTGATTCCTTTCACAGCTGAAAGGCAATCAGATTCAATCACAGAGCCTTGTAAATTAAGTTCAGTACATAACTGATATGCTTTTTGAATACCTACCAGTTCTGCATGTAGTGGGGATTCTGAGTGAAAAACATGAACTCTTAGTTTAATCACCTCACCATTCCTATCCCTCACTATCACTGCAGAGGAAGACAAACCTCCAGGTTTCCATGTGGCATCAGTGTTAAGTTTAGCACCAGAAACCGGCTTTTCCCATCCAACAGCTAGAATTACTCTTTTCTGTTTTTGTAGTATATCAGACAAAAGGCCTGCTTGGATTAAGTCTTTGTGTTTTTCTTTATTTCCTCTCAATGGGTTTGCAGTAAAGATTAGCTTGATCAGGTCCTTAGTATTATGGAAGCATGAATCAACAGAAAAGGCCTGATTCTCAAATATACTCTTATTCCTATGGGTCCAGAGGGACCATGATGTGACTAAGAGGACTGCAGTAATCATAATAGAGGATATCTTGGATTCTGCTCTTATGGATAAATAAAATTCTACCCTGTTTCTAAAGCTTCCTAAGGCTGGATGGTGAAGATGAATGAGTGTGTTAATTCTGTTCCAGATTTCAAGTGAAGAGGGGCATGAGTTAAAAAAGTGATCTAAAGTATCCGAATGATTCCTACACAAAAGACATTTAGATGCTAAGGAATAACCATATTTGCATAATATGTTATCAAATGGTAGGATTCCATTAAGCGCTCTCCAAAGAAGAACTGACATTTTGAAAGGAATAAAAGGGGACCAGATTTTATGAAGATGTCTGATTTGTGTACCTTTTTGTCTGAGATTCTTGTAAGCTGAGCTAGTGGAGAAATTGCCATCCAGTGTAGGAGTCCAGATCAGTCTATCAGCATGTGTGTTTGTGATTACCACCTCCTGCAAAATTAGGTTAGTAGTGGTAGCCAATTGAGGCTTCAATATTGGAAGATAATGATTTTTGTTAGCAACAAAGGAGCTCAAAGTTATATCAGGAAATGGAATTTCCATCCCTTCAGGCCATTCATAAAACAGAGCTCCACTACCTTTCCAGTTGGCATTCCAAAAGGAACAAGAACCAATTCCATAAAGAACTCTTGTTAAACTATTTGCAAATTCTGTTACCTTACAAATTCTTTGCCATGTGTGAGAATTCTTGTAGGATTCTGGGAGAGACCACAAATGTTGAGTCCATTGAGACTTATTGAGTTGCAGTTTCCACCAGAGTTTGCAAGAGAAGGCATCCACTGTTGCCTGAATATCTCTAAATCCTATACCATTCTCTTGAACGGGGAAGCTCATTTTTTTCCATGAGCGCCATTTTTTTTATTTCCTGTGATCTCATTATGCCCCCAAAAAAGTCCTGAAGCTAGCTTTTCCATTTTTCTTAAGACTATTTTAGGTGGTCTAAGTACTGCAAACAGATGTATTGGAATGGAGAGGAAACAATGATTAATGAGAATGATTTTTCCTGCTGAGCTTAACCACTTGTTTTTCCAGTTTTTTAAAGTATTTTCCATTCTGTCAAGCACAGGGAAATAGTGTACTTGTTTATTCCTTCCAGCAAAAATAGGAGTCCCTAGATATTTGAAAGGAAAGGTGCCTCTTGTCATACCTAAGGTCCTAGAAACTGATTGCAATCTATCCACAGATGTTTTAGGATCAGCAAAAAAAATTAGATTTAGCAAAGTTTACTTTCTAACCCGAGGTATGCTCATATGCCTGCAGGATTTTTTTTAAATCTTTTCAGATTTTTGTGATTACCATTCAGAAAAACAGCAGTATCATCCGCATACATAAGATGGGTTATTAGTGGGCAATTCCTGGGCAAACTAAAATTCTATAAATAGCCTATCTGAAACAGTTTTTTTAACCCTCTTGAAAAGGCCTCAGACAAAATGTTGTAAAGAAAAGGAGACAATGGATCCCCTTGTTTAATTCCTCTGCTTGATGCGAAGAATCCTGAAGTTACACCATTTATTAAGACTGAGAAATGAGCTGAAGCTATGTTCTGCATTATTCTGTGCACAAATACACCATGGAATCCGAATTGCAATAGGATTGAGTTAAGAAAAGACCATGATACTCTATCAAACGCCTTCTGCATGTCTAGTTTAACTATGAGGTTTGGGGCTTTTGATTTCCTAACTAATCTTCTAGTCATTTCCTGCATCATAATTATGTTATCTGATATATCCCTCCCTTTTATGAATGCACTTTGTTCAGGGGATATGAGAGAAGCCATTAGTGGTTTGATCCTTTCCATGACCATCTTAGAAAATACCTTGTTCACAAAGTTAGATAAACTTATGGGCCTGAAATCAGAGAAGGTTACAGGGATAGGCTTTTTGGGTATTAATGTTAACCAAGTACTAGAGATAGCCTTAGGAATATTTCCACTTTTAAGGAAGTCATTAGCAGCATCAAAAAGATCTTCATTAATGACTTCACAAAAAGTGGTGTAAAATGCTCCTGAATATCCATCAGGACCAGGTGAGCTGAATCTATTTAGGTCAAAAACTGCATCCTTAAGTTCTTGAAGTTGGAAAGGGGATAGAAGATGATCATTTTGCTGATTAGAAATTACACTAGGTATTTCTGAAAGGAAATGATTAAGAAAAGTCCCCTTTTTTGTGAAACTTCCTCGTGAAAAAGTTCTTTGTAAAATCTTACTGCTTCCTCTTTGATTAGAGCTGGATCAGAGATCCAATTTCCTTTTCCATCCTTAATCTTACTGATTCTTGTCTTGGATCTCCTTTCTCTAACTGAGTGGTGGAAGTAGCTTGTGTTAGCATCTCCAAACTTAAACCAGTTAATCCTAGCTTTTTGCTTAAGGAAAATGAACTTTTCTTTTTGAGCCCTCATAAGCAACTGTTTTGATTTATTTAACTCACTAAGGATTAGATCATCATTTGTTTGCTGAAAGGTGATTTCCAGTTCTTTAACCACATTATCATAGTATGCCAAATTCTGTGAAACATTACCAAAATGTTTTTTATTCCATTGTTTAATTTCCATCTTTAGCCTCTTCAATTTAAAAACCAGCCTATACATTCCTAGAAAAGGGGAATCTAGTTTCCAGTTTGTAGCTACCAGATCCTGAAATTCCTGTCTGTTTGACCACATGTCTTGGTATCTAAATGGTCTAGGGGCTTGTTCTTCGGATGATTGAACAGATAGGAATAAAGGGGCGTGGTCCGAAGTCAGCCTATTTAAAACTTGAATGGAGCTATTAGGGAAAAGCTCCAACCAATCTAGGGAGGCTAAACCCCTGTCCAACCTTTGAAACATTAAATCTTTGCATTTTTCATTAAATCTATTGTTACTCCAGGTGTAGGAGTTCCCCACAGTAGGAATATCATGCAAGTCATTTGAGTTAATGAATTCTTTAAACTGTTTCATACTCTTTTTAGGTGTGGACTTTCTGCCCTTGTATTCAGAAACAGATAGCACAGTGTTAAAATCACCTATATATATGGAGGGGGTATTTCTTGTCACTTTTAGATCATTCCATAAGTCCTCCCTCAATTGTCTATGCACACTTGCATATATAAAGAAGCAGTGCCAGTTAAAAGAGGAACCTGAATCAGTTATGTTAACCTGAACAAATTGATCTGTCTCACTTAGATTTGTAATGTTAAAAGTTGGTTCCCATAAAATCCAAATTTTGGCCGTTTGTGCAGCTAAAACATTATAATATCCAAGTTCATGCTTTAATACTGTTAGCATTTGTTTATCCTGCCATGGTTCTATCAAACACAGAATATCAATCTTATGATTAAGCTTAAGAATCTTTAATCTTTCAACAGATGTTCCAATACCCCTAACATTCCAAACCAAAATATTTCCTATTATGGTGTGTTTTATCATTTAAAAACTTTAGGGTTGGCTTTCTGTGAGGATCTTAGATTTCTCCCTGACTTTGCTGAAGTCTTACCTTTGTCACCTGACTTACCATTACTTTTTTCTATATTAACAAGGGTGGACATCTGTTTAGGAATGCTAACCTTAATTTGCATGGTATCCTCTTTCTCTGATCCAGGTTGTTTAAGATCCCCTATGTTAACATCTGTGTTGGCATCTGTGATGATTTGCTCTGTGTCTCCTGTTGGGAGTATCTCAAAGACAGGAGAGTTAGGTGCAGGGGTTACATTTTTATCAGGAATGATTGTTGGAATTACATCCTGTGATTCCACAGTTTCATGAAATATCTCTACTGCATCTTCTTCCAAATCTTCCTGTAAGTCATCTAATGATTTAAAAGCATTTGAGATAGTTACCACATTTTCATTTAAAACATTTCCTTGGGATTGAGGAATATCAGGTAACTGACTATTTTTTCTCCAGAATGAAGTGGTTATTGGCTTGGATATGTCATCAAGTGAGTAAAAGGAAGCATTTATCTTTTTATGACTAACCTTAAAGAAATTGTTGGTATTTTCATGCTGCACTAAGAGAGATTTTTTATTTTGAAAATCCTTCTCCTTTTGTGAAACAGTTAGTGCAGAGGAACCTTCCTTATTAGTTACTTCTCTTGGCAGAGGTTCTAAACTTTTGTTCTCCTTATGTACATATACCTCAGGTACTTCTGGTTTTTTCAGAGATGTTTTCCTCAACTCAGGGTGCAAATGATTACATTTTATGTTATTATGGCCCAAAATTTTACAGTGAGAGCAGTAGAGTGGCAGGTCTTCATATTCAATAGGGTATTCAGCCACCTTGTTACCTATTCCTACCACAATTGTGTTAGGAAGCTGTGTTAACAAATCAATCTCCACACAGACTTTTATAGCTGATGGTCTGGTAAGAGATTTGGTGGCAGCATCCATCTTAAGGAATCTACCTATCTGTGAGCTAATACCTATTATTGCAGAATTGTTATAAAAATGTAGAGGCAGGTTATGCAATGTTACCCAAATCGGCACAATGGAGGATTCCACCGATAGTGAGATTCCGGCGACCACTTCTGAACTTTCATCGTGTATCCTTGGATTGTCCATTGCCCTTTCATCCAACATCTTTGATAGTCCTCGCTTTCCTGAAATCGGATAAGAACATGTCGGTAATCTATTGAGCCAAGCTGAAATTTGGATTTAAAACCTATGGATTTGAAGGCTTGTAGCAAGGTATCCATTGGGGGTTTCCCACAAATAAATTTCCCAACAAGGGCATTTTGGTAATGCGAGGCTAGTAATTCTCCTTCTTCAGGTGGGAGAATGTAGGCGATTTTGCCTTTGAATTCCGTGATAGGATGTAAGTTTGGGGTGTCAGGGAGTGACGAGAGGAGTGGCAATTGTTTGGTGTTAAGCGCTTGAAGGAAGCTTTTGTGGGTTGGGGGAATAGGGTGGGTAGGATCCAGTGGCGGAGGAGGCGCCGGTGACGCCATGGTCTGCCCCCTGGTAACAACTGATGATTCAGACCAGAGGAGGGATATAGCCGTTGGTGGTAAAGAATTGAGGTGAAGAAGAGGAAGCACAGTATTAGTGTGTGTTTCGCACACAGATTCGCCCACATGTACAGTAAAATAAGAGAGAAACTTCGCGATAGGAATTACCCGTTCTAAATGCTTTATGAGATTCATTAGGTTCATCCTATCTTTGTGTTCATGATATTATTGTGATTTTTCTTGAATGTTATAAATGCATGAGCAATACACCACATATAAGCACACAATTTGGGATATACTCATGTATGGGGTAATTATTGATACCCCCTTGGGAAGAGAAACCTAGATGTTAGAATGGGTAGGGGAGAACGAGTCTGCGTTGGTGTGTGCACGAGGGATTTGAGAATGCTCTAAACTATTTCTTTCCGCACCAGGCTTAGCTGACTTCGTAACTGTTGTCTGAGAGGTTGCAGGTAGAGATAGTGAATATTAGCAAGCTAGGTGTTTTGTTGAAACCCCGGTATCACAGATAAGATGCCAATGAAACTTGGACCAACATATATAGGACCCGGGGGGAGTAGTTACATTTATGGTGGAAGCCTAAAACGTAATAGCACAGGGTAGAAATAGACCCGCAATGATGATAGGACCTCATTGTACTTCCCTAATTACAATGGCGGTGCCGAAGGAGGGGTGCGAGCGCACCCACCATGACAGGGTTAGGGAAGTGTATGGCATCGGCCACACCACGTATTGTGAACACACAGATAGGTCTTTTGTATGTCTATATGTGAATGAATCAAGGATTGAAGCATTAAAACTACCATGTTGCTAAATGATTCCCAAGTGCCTAGTATAAATAGTTTACTTGTTTGTTAATTGCATGCTTGTAGTTAGTTGAAAATATAACCCCCCACCCCCCCAATTGCATGTCTACACTACTAGTTGTTCCTTTCACTTGTGCGGATTGACGACCCGCACGAGGTTGTGTTTTAACTAGTACGGCCCTAGCATCCTTGTGGACAAACCCAGGGCTTGCCCCTTACTACCCCTTGGTAGCTTAGAATTAAGAATGTGCGTAGAATAAAAATTATCTATATTTGACCACTAAGCCCCTCAACTCTTTTTTTAACGATAACCGGGTCAGGGGCAAGTTAAATTTTTGCGCCGCTGCTGGGGATGCTTTTCAAATCAAGTATTAGTTGAGCATGACATGTTAGTAGAGTACTTAGTAGTGTTTTTATCTTTTCTCTATTTTGTTTTGTTTACATGATGCATGAAGAATAAATTGAAAAATATTTGTTTGAAAATTCCCAATAAGATATTTTTCCCGATATTGAAACTCTATATTCCTTGTCTTGTTTGATTGACCAAGCTTGTGATAATATTCTTGTTGAACAATTTCCTAGAATTTTGGTGACTATAATACAGCAGGAAAGGAAGCAGACCAAGGAATCAAAATCTCCCTAATCATTTCCAACTCCTAAACTCAACAAGAATATATCCATTCTCAAAAGAGATGGATTCGTTTGGCTCATTGCCCCAAATTCTAAAGGTAAACCTAGAATGATGTGGTGACACATCCATCGTGATTTGGTCTTAGCGGTGTCAAGGATGGTGATTCCGGTGACCCACCAATCCACTCTTTTTAGTTGAGACAATTGTGGGAAGAATAAGTCGTGAAGACGACAAGACTGAAAATTTTCTTTTAATTTCTAAGCTAGTATGTTTTTAGAAGACTATGGTTATCAAATTTTGTTCTTGGAGCAGTGCTACTTAAGGTTTTGAATGTCTTTAGATGTGGGTGTGAGGAAAATTGTTTGATACATTAAGGAAAGCTTGGAGGATTGTCACGAAGCAAAGGCTTCGTGAGGCGATATTTTCACAAAGGAACTTTGTTTCACGAAGGACTCAGCACGAGGCCAGCTTCATGACATGAAACTAGGGCTTTGTGAAGATGGGTATGGTGCAGTTAGCTCCTTCATACCAGCTAGAGATGATGTGGCTGAGCCACATAGATGCTAGCACGGTTTTGGCACGCGCTTACACCAGCCTTCACGTGACCCAGTTGTCTTCACGAGATTGGCTGAGGGATCCGTACATCCACCCAAACCCTCCAATCCTAGCCTACCCTAGAACCTATATATATCCCCGTGACCAGCTCTTCTTCCCATCAGCTTCCTCATTCCCCTTCTTCCTCACATGCTTTTCCTCACGAAAACCACCATATCTCTCCTAATTTTAACCCAAATTTCTCCCACTATATATCAATTTCATCTTCTCTAAAATCTCTACACAACCCACTACCCGTCAGTTCTAGAAAAGCTGCAACATTGAGCAGAATGTCCCAGTTTGGTTCCGGGTCATGATAGGTTTCTTCAAGGAGGCTGGATTTTTTTCTTGCCCATTGTACCGTGGAAGTGCTCTTGTTCACCAAAGGAGAGGCAAACCACCACCCTCAATCGGAGCTGACATAAACTCACTCTATAGTGAGAAAGAAGATCCAACACCTATTGGGGCAAAGGAAACGACGGTCCCAACATAAGATAATCCAAAAAATAGGAAAATTAACCACACAGAGGTGTACAAACACTCTCAGAGTATCCAGGTGCCTTAAGCTCGTACGGACATAAAAAAGGGAATTTATTTTTCAAGTCCTCAACATAGGAATCTTTGAGAAGACTACTAATAATTCAAGAACCGGTATGGTGGTCAGAATCCTCCTCAGAATCAATATCAATTTTACAGCCATTTGGAGCAGACACTCTAAGATTGTTTGAAGCGGACATTGACGAATTCAAGTTTCCTAGAATCACGATGAATGGTGGTATCAATTAAATGAAAAATGCCAGAAAATACTATTCCAGCCATAATCTATATCAAAGGCAAAATGATGAGGAAGACAATGTAAAAGTTTACCTCAATTAAAATGGAAACAAGTCACAATACAAGAAATACATATCCACAGATTGAAACCTATAAGAGGAAAGAAAGAAAGACACAGAAGAACTTACTATTTTAAGCACGGGATACGATTGAAGCAATTTAGAAGATGGAAGATGATAATTAGTCTGTGTCTAAGAGATGTTTTAACTAAAGAAAGAGGAGAGTTAAGAAACAAATTCGGGGAATAATACGCAATCATGACAATCTTACATAAAGTAAATTACATTTTTGGATTCTCGAGAAGCCGACGGCAGGAATACACTGAATAGGGCCACTTTTTGAAGTACAAAATTTAACGTAATTATAGGAGAGAGTAACTAAAACAAAAGTGGAGTAAATCAAGGAATGAATAGAGAATGTGAAGGAGTGAATCTCGGTGGCCAAATCATAATAGCTAAGTGTCATAAGGATAAGAAAGACTTTGAAAATATTAAATTCAAATGAATGCGTGATTTAAGGAAGAAACACTATAAAACCAAGAAGCATGCACCACTCTGCAAAAGATGTTCACATCGTAGCCCCAACGAACATATTACAATGCTTTCACATAAAGTGAGATAATAAGTTTTCTTTGCAGTTTATGAACCCATTTATAGCTTCGCGTAGCATTTTCTTTGTGGCTGGGGAGCTTATGTTGTATATGTTGTCTAGCGAGCAAAAGATTGAAGGCCGCTAGGCCCAACCCAATGGCCACGAAGACAAAGTTAAGCTTTTTCAGCCTAAAACATTGATTAGATATGTAGACACCACGAGTAACATGAGCCGAGAAACATAGAACGAACAGCATTCATGAAGGCCACAAACTCAGCTGGTGGTGATCGTAGGATGACTCACGATCTTCGTCCCTGAAAACATGGAATCACAATCATGTCGGTCTATAAATAGAACAAGCTCTGAAGGAGCTATGGTAAGCGCTACTATCTCCAGAAATTCCAGTTCTGGAAAGAGGAAACTTACTTGTTCGTAAGAGTTTTTCTCCCGGAATCACTTCCGGGATAAGCATTACCGGCAGAGAAATTCTTGGAGAGGACAACCAACTTTACTGAGCGGTCTACCACATCAGTTTCCATGGGGAGACCACTACCTCCACTGATGAGGACTGCAGGATTCTCCTATAGTCTATTTTCATGGGGAGAGTTTTCCCTAATTTAGTAGATAAGTTTATCTCCGGGATTATAGATCTCACTTTCTCAGCAGCCCGCGCATGAAAGATATCAATGAGAGGAATGGTTACACTTCTGGCACGGTTTTCCATCTTTTAGAGAGTGAATATATGAGGGCGAACCCAAGTGCAATCTTTACACTCACTCTTCCGGTCATGGTGGGGGCAAAGCTCATAAAGAAAGAGCGTGGTTCCATCTTATAGATGTACAAGCGGTAGATATTCATGAGGCTTCCTTAGAGTGAGAGAACCAAGTTGAGCATGTTCTTTGGGTTGTTAGATCTTATCATTGAGCCTAATTCAGGTTTGGAGAAATGTTAAGGGGAGTACATCCCGGGAGATGAGGATAATGAGAAGGAGTATGAGAAGAAGATGCAACCTCCACCTCATGCTATTCCACCACTTATGGAGTACCTCCTAGTGCAACGACCACCTTTCCAGCAGGTATTAGGAGAACCACCCTTTTTCAAGGGCTGATCAGCATGCACATGGAGTATTACCATTCCACAAGGCATGGCATTGGTGGTTCACATAGGCATATCATCTAATCTCACCATCGAGACTTTTCAGTGTCTAGTAGTCAGGGTAGCTATAGGTTCCCTCCAACCTCTGAGCCTCACAGAAATAGTGTTTCCAGCTACTCTCATCATGGAGCTCAGTCATGGCAGTATCCACTCTACAACCCTTTCTGAGAGCACGGGTCACCGGGTTTTTAGTCTACTTCTTCTTATCCCATATGGACTGAACCACCACAGCAGCACTAGCCATATTTGGCACGGGTCTTAGAGCATTCCATCTTTGGGGTTAGGTAGCACTTGGCCATTTCTAGAGCTCAACTAGTCGACCATCACTAGGATATAGTTGTAAGATTTGACAGAGTTAATAGTAAGCTGCAGTATCTATTGGGAGGTATGAGAGCACTTCACGAGAGGCTTATGGATATTAATGGCAGGTTGAGGAGTCCAGGCATCAAGGAACGCTATCAGGATTCTCCGCACGAGCAGGGGCCAAACATCGCCGAAGGGAGTGATTTTTCCTATGATTTTGACCTTTCCTTCAACTTAGTTACATGCATTAGAGACACGCATTAGAGACACACATGAACTAATTATGGGGGAGAGGTTGGAACATCTTTTATGATGGTATTCCCTTTGCTAGTATTTCCTTAAGGTTGTGTTCTACTGTTTTGGTATTCCGTGTTTTTGTTTCTTTCCCTCATTGAACTTTTAGGTTGTTTTAGGTGTGATGGTACCTTTTTATGTTGGTTTTGGGATATTTTTGGGGAATCATTGGTCGTGTATATTTTCTTTTGATCTTATCTTTTCTAGTATGAAGCCCACTTTTGGGGAAATTTTGTGCTACACCAAAAAAATTGAAAAATGAAAACAAAACCTGGACAAGTTGGAAATCCAAAAGGGCAACTTGGGTAACATTGGGAAAAGCCCGGATAGGTCGATGACCTAGGTAAAAGTTAGAGGTTAGAACCAGCTAGGCTTACTAGCCTAGGTAAAAATGAGAGGCCGTGTGGAAAAAAGTGAGAAGTGAGTACCCTTTGTGTGTTAAAGCTAGTTAGAAAACCCAAAAGGGCTCCTAGGAAAAATGAGAGAAAACAAAAAGGTTGAAGATATATTTTCTTCCTTGGTTGTAACTAGGTTGAGAATCACGAGTTATCCCTATGTTACAACCAAGTCAACGACTCTTGGATTTCCTTGGTGGATTATTTTTGGGAGACGACTCATTGTTTGCTTTTTGGGATGATTTTGGGAAAAATAAGATCGTTTGACACTTATCTTCTTTACTTACCTTTTTTCCACATTTTACATTGGGTGGTCAGATTTCTTAAGTTCTTTGCAGAGTGTTAGAGTTGTGAGATTCTTACTCTTTTGGGAAAAACAGGGTAATCTAGGAATAAATTTAATTCCTTTGTTAACTTATACTTGCACACTACATTTCGCTTAATTCTTTTCTTGTCTTTATTTACTAGAGGATGAGTAAAGGGTTAAGTGTGGGGGTCTGATATTCTTCGTTATGCATACATTAACCATTGCATTCGGCGTAATACTTAGCTTGTTTTATATGTTGGATTGCTAGTATTAGTTGAGTTTACACGACAAGGGGTTTAGACGGCCATGTTTGGTTTTCTTGTCTAAATCCCACGTTTTGTAGAATTAATTGGTACTAATGGACATCTTGTATCCACGAGCACTTAGATCTTCATTGCGATCAACCTTAGTAGGTCGCTTGTGGGTACTTTTCTTCACATTCTATGTGATGGCAGTTCGCAAGGGCGGTAGAAGATATTGAAGGCCGTTTGCAAGTATGGTAGAAGAGATCGAAGGCTATTCACACTAGAATGGTGGTAGATGAGGGCCGAAGACATCAATTTGTGGTAGAAAGAGATTGGATCCAAAGAAAGGCAACAATGAAGTTCAAAGCGATCAATGAAGAAACTATGAATCGTGGTCCGATGAGTTGTGCAAAATTTTGAGAACAATTAGAGAAAAATTAGCTTTCAAGGTTGATTCCATTGGATTTTTGTTTTTGAGCGCTATAAAATCGACTACAAAAACTCTCATATCGGACTAATTGTTCATTCGTAGCAAAGGAAAGAAGTTCAACCGGCCAAGGTACAAACAGGTCAGCACGAACTGCTCATGGATGACACCAACGACCCACACTAGACGAGGTTGTCCAAGGCAAATGACTTGGCATAGATCATGCCAAGGTCCGCCGTGAACCGTGCTAAACGCCAAGGACCACACACAAGTTTCAACCTTCACTAAAAAACAGCTAAGTATTGGTGCAGACCATCCTATTTTTTACGGCCCGTGCCATTCCAAGTGCAAAATAATGAGACCAACCAGTGGGGTGTGAAGAATCAAGTGGTCTATACCAAGTTACTGAGCAATACAAGGTTACCGACGATGGTCCGCACCAAAGGCCGTGTCCCACATATCAGGAGTTCAAAACTAGCAAGCTATTGGCATCCTGCGCCAAAGGAATTAATGTGGACCATGCTAGACACTTCAACCTGCACTAGCATAGACCAAGGAAACCGTGCTAGATGCTACGGCCCGTGCTAGATACTACTCGATGGGAGAAGGGTATTCTAATAATAAGGCTGCCTTATACAAGTCGGACTGAGAGGAGATCCTAGATGTGATTGGACAATTGGCAAAGAAACATAATGTGTTCACGGGTAAACAAGGAGAGAAATTGAGGCGCTAGGAACTAGAGCATTTTTGAGCTTCTAGAATCTAGAAGTCCAAGTCGGACAACTTTCCATCTCGGTGAGCTAACTTGAGGCTAGGGAATCTGGCAAGCTACCTTCCAACCCAAAGTTAACCCAAGAAATGTGAGTTAATTGAAGATAAGGAGTGGGAAGGAGGTTCATGAGGCTGAGAAAGAAATTGTACAAGGAAATGATTTGGTTGTGAAAGGCGACAAGACAAAATTTGAAGAATGGGAGATAATTGTTAAAGAGTAGCCCACCAAAGAGCTCCCCACCACCGAGGCCCACCTTTTCCTAATGCACTTAGGGGAAGCCCAAAGGTGGCAACCAAGGAGGCCCAAATTCACAAAAACTTTGAGAAGGTTGAAGTTAGCATTCCTATTTTGGATGTGATTGAGAAAGTTCCCTCTTATGCTAAGTTTTTGAAAAATTCATGCACTAAAAAGAGGAATAAACCAACTAGAATGGTAGGACACTTGAAGATAGAGGGAGTGGCAATTCTACATCATAGAAATTTACCTAAGAAATGCGATGACCCCGTGATGTTTTCAATTCATATTTCCTTAGGTGGAAAGTCAGTAAAGAATGCTATGATAGACTTAGGTGCATCTATTAATGTGATCCCTTCTAAACTTTATGAAAACCTAGACATAGGTGAGCTTAAGGAAACTAGGGTAAGTGTTCAACTAGCCGATCATTCTCAAGCTAGCCCTGGAGGTTTAGTTAAGGACGTAATGGTTAGAATAGGAAATTTAGTGTTTTTGACGGACTCGTACATTTCATTACGTAGTGCACGATGATGGTGCACCCCTGATTTTATTGCGAATACCTTTTCTAAAAACGTCAAGGACCAAGACAGATGTTTATTTGGGGACACTAACCCTAGAGGATGACATTGATAGGGGAGATTCAAGATTTACAAGTCTAAGCAGGATTCACCCATTTCATCTCTTGTGTGCAATGATATATCTTTGTGTGATGAATTTGTTAAATGTGATAACCCTTGCATGATTAATGAGAATGAATGCCTAGATGAGTTCCTTGATAATGATGATATTAGTGAGCAAAATCATACTTTGAGCTTCAATTGTGATGATCATGTTGATGATACCTGTGCTATGCATGACTTTAGTGATGATATGTCCATCATGGAATTTGTTTTCTATGCTTAATAACTTGCACCGGTTAGTGGAGAGTGGCGAGGATGTAAAACCTCCTCGAACACCTCTTAAACATGAAGAAATAGCTAGGGGTTCAACATTAGCAAATGATGGACATACATTCTCTATGGCGAGTGATGTGGTAGTCCGGTGGACATACATTCTCCCTTGCGAGTGATGCAAGTGACATACATTCCCTTGTAAAACTTATCTCAGAAGTGATTCCGGGAGGAAAGGTCCAGCGATCAAGTCAGTTTTCTCTCCTAAGAATTATAATTTCCCCAGATAGCCACACTTACATCATCTCCTCTTGATCTTTCTGTATTCATAGACTAACAAAGTTATGGTTCCTTATTTTTAGTAACATATATCATAGGTGGCACCATGATTGCCACATTCCATGTTCTTGGCTTTCGTGTTCGTCATTCATTCCACATCTTATATCCCATGTTTTCTGTAGTGAGTGGAAGTTTCCTACGTAAGTAATTAACGCCTTGGGCTGAAAGGGCATCGCTTTGTCACTGGATTCAAATGGGATGGGCCTAGCGAGCTGATCTACCCTCGACTAGTTGTTATTAGAACACGAGTAGAGGGGATTAATGGTCAAAAGATAAGAGATTCATATTCTGCACCCGTTCTTACTTCTAAGCTACTAAGGGGTAGTAAGTGGCAAGCCCTGGGTTTGTCCACAAGGATGCTAGGGCTCAAGTATCATTTAAACCATAACCTTATATGGGTCATTAATCCGCACGAGTGAAAGGAACAACTGATAGTGTAGACATGCAACTTGGGGGGGTGGCGTTTGGTATTTTGAACTAACAACTATAAAGCATGTAATTAACAAATGAGTAAACTATTTATATTAGGCATTTGGGAATCATTTAGCAGCATGGTATTTCTAATGCTTCAATCTTTGATTCATTCACATATAGACATACAAAAGACCTATCAATGTGTTTACAACACGTGGTGTGGGTGATGGCATACACTTCCCTAACCCTGTCAGGGTGGGTGTGCTTGCAACCCTCCATCGACACCACCATCATAATTTGGGGAGTACAATGAGTTCCGACCATTGTTTCAGGTCTGTTTGTATGTCCCGAGCATCAACCAAGAATGAAACTACTCCCCCGGGTCCTATATACGCTAGGCCCAAGGTTCGTAGGCACCTTATTTGTGATACTAGGGTTTCAACACAACACCTAGCTTGATACTATTTACAATCTCTACATGTAACCTCTTAGATAACAGTTAAAAAGTTAGCTAAGACTGGTGTGACAGAAAATAGGTCAAAGCATTCTTAAATCCCCTGTGCACACACCCATGTAGACGCATTCTCCCCGATCCATTTTAACATCCATGTTTCTCTTCCTAATGGGGCATCAATAATTTCACCATACATGAATACAACCCAATGTGTGTGCTTATATGTTGTGTAATATTCATGCATTTATAACATCAAGAACAATCACAATAATATCATAAACACAACGATAGGATGAATCTAATGAATCTCATAAAACATTTAAACTATACCAAGTTCCAAAATGAATCCCAAGGAAATCTAACTACTCCCTAGACATGGAAATCAAATATAGATTTGAATTCCACATCACTGGGAAAAAGCAGGAAGAAAAGAAAAGAAGAGATTACAAAACCTACAAAAGGAACTCCTTCCTTCTCTCCAAGATCTCTCCTCTTCAAACGTGTTTCCAAATATGTTCCAACCTTTTTAAATGAGTTGAATAGGGTCCTATATATAGTAGTAGGAGATTGGGCTTAAAAATAGGCCCAAAATAGACCAAAAGTAGAAAACCCTAGGTTAGCCGCCAAGGTTTCACGGATCGGCACAGATGCTATGGTTTGTGAAGCATGCATAGCCAAAGGATGATAGATCAGCCACAGTCTGTGAATGTTTATAGCCATGGTTCATACGAACTGGCACGGTCTATGAAGCAGGGATTGTGCCACGGTCCGTGAAGGTTTTTGCAAACCGCAAGCAGCATGAGGTTTTTGCTCACCCGCAAACAACTTGTGGCTTCTGGTCGTAAATTTTTCACGGACCTATAGCAGCTTGTGGTCTTTCTCAGAAGTCTTCTCAAGGTCTATGAAGGTTTACCTAGACCAGCTCCATACTTAGCAAAATTCTTCAACTCTTCATCCCCTTGCTTCACGGCCCAGTGCTTTTGTCACGGCCCGATGCCTTTCCTCGTGAAGGTCTCGTGCTGGTCTCATGCATGTCTTCACGGAACCTATAGATTCTTATATAGTGCAGGCCGTGAAGATTGTCACGGGCTACTGGTGCTTGATCATGCACGGTCTGTGACTGGCTGCTGGTGCTTCGTTGGGTGAACTTTGCTTGCTTGTCACAAGTGAAATGTTAGTCCTAATCGGGAGTTTTAGTAGTCAATTTTGTAGTACTCGAGAAGAAAAATCCAATGGAACTATCTTTGAAGGCTAATTCTTCCTGGATTGTTATCGGACTAAGGCAACACTCCTTGGACCACGATTCATCGTTTTCTCCTTTAACCATCTTGAACTCTGAAGCCCCCTATATTTGACTTTAATCTCTTTATACCATGAATTAATGTTCATGGCCTTTGTCTAATACCATTCGAATGTGAATGGAATTCAAATCTTATACCATTAAAAGAAAATGGCCTTTGCAAGAATGTAATGTGACAAATAGCAAACACGGGCGACCTAGTAAAGGTACTTATAATTAGAACCAAGGAGGCCGTGAACAAAATTTGTCAATATTACTAATTAAGTGTACAAAATGTGGGATTTAAATTAGAAAACCAAACATGGTTGTCTAAACCCCATTCATGTAAACTCAACTAATATTGCCAAACCGCGAACCAAAAGTAACTAAGAGCTATGTTAAATGCATTAGTTAAAGCATGCTAAATGGTGTAGATGGAAAGCATCATCTTCTTGATCGCTGGGCCATATATACACCATAAGCCCCCCAACCATGAAGTTTATACTGCACGAAGCTATAGCCGTGTTCATGAGCTTCTTGTTCGAACCTATTCTTTCGCCTCGAAGCAATGCGTATTAGTGTGTTTGTTGTCACTATGATGTGAACTGCTCTTGCGAAGTGTTGTATGCTTCTCGGCTATGTATTCCAGTTTGATTAAAACACACATTCATTTGAATTTCAAACTTTTGAAGGATTTCATAGTTGTTACAATTTTGAGGCCAAGATTCACACCTTTGTATTCGCTGTTCACTCCTAATTTTGCTCCTTTGTATTTGCTGTCCACTCTGCTATTATCTCCTCAGATGTTTTTGTTTCTTTTCTTATAATTACCTTGAATCCTGTACTTTGAAAGCTGTCACAATTTAGTGTATTACTGTCGCCACCTTCTCGAATTCCCAAAAAGGTAGCTTACTTTTTGTCAGGTCATCATCATTACGGATTATTCCCCTTTTGTCATTTATCTCTTCATCTTCTATAACTAACTCCTTATATACATTTATAGTCTTTCATCTTCTTCCATCTTTTTTATTCCTATAAAATTTGCCTTGTCTTCCATGCTAAACTAGTAAGTCTTCCTCTGTCTTTCTTTGTATACCTTAATTCATTCTGTCTGGGTCTTAACCTTATAGTGTTTTATTTATGTAGTGTAACTTGTTTTCCTTGTAATTAAGGTGGTCTGTTGTTTTTCTTCTTCGACGTTGTATTTATGCCATGAATCTTTTCCAGAATCATCCCTCATCACTGTTTTAGTTTTAGTTGACACCATCTTCATCTAGATTTTAGGGATTTTGAACTCTACAATGTCTGCCTCTAACGATGTTTGAGTCTCTACACCAAATGTCTGTGAGATCAGTGTTGACTCCAGAGAGGATTTCGCCCACCTTACCGGCTCTTCAATCACCAGTAGCCTCCTCACCGACTCTTATGTTGAAGACTTAAAATACAGCTTCCCCTTTTTACAGTCGTGTGACCTTAAGGCCTATACAACTTCTAAGAGTGTTCGCACTCCACCGTTTGGTTATATTTCCTGTTATCTAGACTACCTTAAGTTTTAGCTTTCATTTACTTTTCCCCAACATGTGTTGCATCTACTTTCCTACTACAAATATTTTTTATGTCAACTTCACCCTAAAGTTCAATTTTTGTTTTCTTCTACCAAGTGTGCAAAGCTGCTGGTATTCCTTTTTCAATTGATTTATTCTGCAACCTTTACCCACTTTAAAAAATAAAAAAATTACTCTGATGAGTTCACTCACTATCCTGTGATCCCAATCATTGAGTTCGTTAGTGGATTCTCAAATAATTGTGAGGCATGGCATGAAAAAATTTTCTATATAAAACTTGGTATTGATACTGTTCCAGCTTTCTCAATTTGGAATAATGGCATCCCTAAATTTAAACTTCCTTAGGCTATGGTTCACCTTAATCTCGAGTCTGAGTTTGTAACATTGCTTAGCCAGCATTCCATCTCACTTCACCGTGATAGTTTTTTAATCAAAGGTGTCTAGCTTGTTGTTTATTTGGTTATTTCTACCATGTTGAGCTTAATTATATTTTTTTTGCCTCTATTTTATATGTGTGTTTGCATGTTCACCTAATTTTTTTAATGTGTTGATTTGAAGATATGGATCTGACTCGATGCTCTGCTGAGAGAAACTTCATATCTGAAGATTGGAACGACGAGATGGAGAACTTGGGTAATGAAGTCCATGAAAATGTTGAGGTTTTTATTCCTCAAGAGGTGGCTGCTGAAACTATTACTCAGGCTCATGCATCTGGCTCACTTACCTTAGAAACCAAGAAAGGTGGTCACCGAATCCCCAAAGAAATAAGTCAACAGAGGAGGCGTAAGGAATGAATCGGTAATACTTCTACCAACTTGGAGCTTGTGAAGAAGAAGGTGTGTGTTAGCCAGCCTCATCCGCACTCTACATAGTAAACCGTGATTTATTTGTGGAGGGGACCGTTCCAGATATGCTTACTAAACTATAAATTTTGAAAATGATGGTTGTGGCATGTTCTTGTTAAGTCGAAGTATTATCATGGCTTAAATGTTTTACCTTATTGTATAACCACTCCCCTTTTTGGTGTTCTTTGAAACCAAGGTTGGTGAAAGTCTGCAACTTGTCAGCGAAGGGGTTGCTATCTTCGTTAAGGGGGATGGTGCAGTACTGGAAGAGTTACAGGCAAGCCAGGCAAAGTGTACTGCTCTGAGCACCATTGCTAAGGAGGCTGAGAAGCGAGCATGTCTTGCGGAGAAGCGCACTATGGTGGCTGAAAAGGAGATGGAGAAAATGTATTTCCAGTTGGTAGAGATATGTAAAAATGACCCTGCTTCGCCCGGATACCCTTAACTTCTAGTTGACCGACTATTCAAGACTAAATCTTTTTATGCTTTGATCGAGTAGGTTTCAACTAATTCTTGCAATATTGGTTGCAAGGCCTTGGTTCACTTGTGGAAGCTGAATCTGACTGCGAAGGTTGACAACCTACCGCCTAGGTTGGCTAAGTCTAAAAATATTTTTGTGAAGCGAACAAAGATTCTTAATGATGGTTTTGTTAAGAATTTCTCTGACGGTGGTCATTTGTTTGAGCTGCTATCATATCTCATCGGTCTTCCAACTCTTCCTTCTACAACTGAACTGAAGAAGTGTGCAATTGACTACTCTGAGGAGCTTCCTTTCAGTTCCTCCAATTCTAAGGATCGCCATCCTGAGCACAATTCTAATGTTAATGATGATGTGAACCTTGGGGGTGAATTGAACGGTGAAGCTCCCATTCATCTTGTAAGCAAGAAGACTGCTGCTCTTATCGTCCGCACTTCACCCTCATGTCTTGCTAAAGTTAGTGAATCTTAGCGCTATAGAACTTAGGAATTTTATGTTTTTTTGTGTAATTTGTGACAATGCTCCCAAGTATGTTTTTACGATTTTGTATTATTGGCAACGAATGAGACCTCTATGTTCCCTTATTATAATTCACCAATCGTTTTACATTTATTTGCTTGCAGGGCTTTGATAGTATGGTTGATCCAAAAATTTTGAAAAATGTTGAATATATGGGGTATTATGTTCGTTTTCCTTGTCACCGTAGGTTTTCTTCATTTTTTAATATTTCCCTATTAACCTGATTGAAGGGACTAAGCGTATATCAAAAGAATATTCCCCACTTTTTTCTCCCAATCGCTTATCTCGTGTGGAGTCCATTTCATTGCATATAGGGAAAAAAGTCTCTACGTCTTTGTCGATCCCATCTTCTTCCCTATCCTATCCTTGCAGTAAGCTTATACCTGATGGCTATAATGCTGAGTCGCTTGGTAAAGAGATCATTCATGGTTTGGTTGACCTTAAATCTCCAGATGTGTACTTTTGTTCGCTTAACCTTCCTATTCGTGTTCAAGAATGGGCAATTTCCTTAGGTATTCGTCTAAAGTACATATTGTTGGGTGTTAACGACCTCGACATGATGTGGGACAAGCCTGTGAAGGAGACCAATGATGCTTTTCGTGATCTGCTAAGAATTTGTAATGAGCTGAATGATGCTATTTATTGGCAACAGTCAAATGTGGTTAAAATGCTTCTCCAATAGGAAAAGACGAGGAACTATGCCATAGAAAATACGAGCAAAGTCCACCAGAAAGTAGCAACCATTGACAAGCAGTGTACCCATATTGACGATTTGTATGCTCGCTTGAAGAAAAAGATGGAGGAATGTGACCACCTTTAAACCTCTGCTATTGGTTGGGAGACAAAGTTTGACAAACAGGTTACTATCAACACACAACTACGAAGTGACAATGAGAAGCTCGCACTGAGTGCAACCACCTTGATTGGTATCTGCACCAACTCGAGCAAGATTGTGTTGAATATACAGACAAAATCCAGGCTCTCTCCTCGTCATCTCGAAGGGATGATGGTCATGGAGATGTTATAATAGATCTTGGAGATCATATGATCAACTTGTTTGAGGCCGTTTGATTGCATATTCAGAGCCTAAAAGATGAGGCACTTAATTTGAAAGCTGATATAAGGAGGTATGAAGAAACCGTCAATGCTTAGAGCAAGAAGTTGGACCGCAAGGAGTTTTGTCCCATTACTGACTTCTAGGTGTACTATGGTAGATATCTTAAGCATATGGAGCGGAGAGGTTTCATACACCATCCTACCTATTTATATATGAAGTGGAGATACGAGCATTTGGTTAGTGAAGAGCAGGCAGCCGAAGAGAATCTACGCAGGGATGAGCATTCTCATTGCGAAGCTGAGCGTGGTCGCCATTATGGTGGATCATCATCTTCTGGATCCTTGCAAGCTTCGAGGCATAGGTAGATCTATTATTTTGAGTGACTTATCTTTTCTTGTAATTTTTAATAAATATTCTTATGGCTTTGCGAACCTTGCATCTTCATTATTTCTTAACGAACTATCTTCTGTTTAGTTTATATATATCCCCTTGCTGAGTAAGTGGGAAATTATTAGCCATAATTTGCAAAGTTACGAGATCTATGGCTCGCTTCTATCGCATTATTCTGGTTAGTTAAGATTTCAAGCTGTTAGCAGGATCTATAGGTTGCATAGCTATTATAGCAAAACCTTAGGCTTTGTGCCATGCAATATCCATTATTCTTGACACTATTATAAGAAAATATTATCTTGAGGAAGATATATTGCTTGCGATCATGTGAATGTCAAAGTTGCAAGATCTAAATCTTGCACAGATTGATAGTTACGCAAGATCTATAGCTTGCGGGTGTTTGATTTGGGAAGTTGTAAGATCTAAAGCTTGCAAGAATTGATAATTGTGCAATATTTGTAGCTTGTTGTTTTCTAGATTATGTATGACTTTAAAAGTCTAAGTGTTTTGATCTTAATATGTTACAAATAAACTATCTTCGAACAATTGCAAAAAAAGATTGAGAAACGTAATCGTGGTCCAGCAAGGTGGTTTTTTATATTAATAATGTACTCCTGTGATAATGTCACATTGAGAAAAATTAATCGCAACAAACCAATGACGATCCTATGGTTTCTGTAAAAATAGATGATCATTATTCTTCACCGTAAATCTGGACAGAAAACATTCTCATATTAACCACATGCTAGGTGTTGGGAATTCTTATGCCATCTAACCTTTCTAGTTTGTAACTGTTTCATTTGTGGGCCTTTGTTACCCTGTAAGGTCCTTCCCACTTCAATATTTTTCCTCATTCTTCTACCAATCTAGCCTCTTTCTTCCTCCATACTAGATCACCAATCTGAAACTGCGTTTCTTTCATCTTCTGATTGAAAACTCTGGCCATTCTCTCCTTATACTTAGCTTCTGTGATCATTGCCAAATCTATTTTCTCTTCCAGTTCATCCAATTTGAACCTCCTCATATTTGGGTTGTCTTTCCCCTTGTAATCACATACTCAAAGGCTTGAATTACCAATTTCCAATGGTATAACTGCTTCATGGTCATAAACTTGACTATATGGTGTCTTCCTCGTTGGTTCACGAACAGTCGTTCTATGTAACCATAGGGTATTTGGTAATTCATTTATCCACCCAGTTTTCTTTCTTTCCAATTGCTTTTGGATTCCTTGGATAATAGTGATGTTCGTTACCTCCACTTGGCTGTTGGCTTGAGAGTGTGTTACAAAGGTAAATTTCTGGAGAATCGCATGCTTCGAACAACAATCCGTGAATGAACCACTCTTGAACAACGTACCATTGTTTGTGACAATGGTATATGGCACCCAGAAGTGATATACTGTGTTCTTCCACACAAATTTCACAACGACTTCAGCTGTGACTTGTCCTAATGGCTTTGCCTGTACCCACTTTGTAAAGTTGTCGATTGCTACCACTAGGAATTTAGGGTTTCTTCCACCCTTTGGGAATGTTCCAACTAAGTCAATCTCTTACTTATTCAGTGGCCAGGGTCCATATACTCTTCTCAAAGTTGTTTGTGACTTATACATCAGCGAAGCGTTGATTTAGAAACTCCTACATTTAAGCACAAAGTTGTGGGCATCGTTGAACATGGCCGGCTTGTAGAATCCAGCTCAGATGATCTTCTTTGCTATCATTCTAGGTCCCTGTTGTGTTCCACACAACCCTTCATGAACTTTTTTTTAAGTTTCTGCTGCCAGTGCTGGTCCTACGCACTTTATCCATGGAGATAGAAAACCCTTTTTGTACAATGTTCTGTCCTCGTAGGTGTAATTACAAGAACATAACTCCAACTTCCTAGCATGTACCTTATCTTCCGGCAATGAACCCTTCATGAAGAAATCTATTAGTGGTGTTATCTAGTTTACTTTATATTTTTGAATTGCCAACACAATAGTTGACACTATGGTTCTGACTGGAATGACTTCAACCACCTTATCATCATGTTCGCTAGGAGAATGAAATCTTGTTTTTGCTAGCTTTCTTTGTGCATCCGCCATTGTATTTCAGCTTCTAGGTACATGATGCATGTCAAAGTATTCGAGTTGGGCTATGAGTTGTTGAACTTTCTTTAAATACTTCACCAACTGTTCTTCTCACACTTCATAGTCTTCTCAAACTTGTTGGATAACAATTAGCGAATCCCTGGACACTCGATTGCTTCTAACCTTGATTCTAATGGTAAGATCCAATAAAAAAATCAAGGCTTCATATTTTTCTTCGTTGATGGTGAGAGGGAAATTGAAACATAGTGAGTATCTGTGTTCACCCCCGTCTGGGTTTACGAATAGAAATCCTGCCTTGCAACCCTCTCTACTGGATGTGCCATCAACAAACAATGTCTATGCCACTTCTCCCCATTTTGATTTACCTTTTTCGATTCTCAAGATTTGATACATGCTCTCTTTCTGTGCTTCTACTGGTCATTACTGCAATGAAGTCTGCTAACACTTGGCCTTTGATCCCTGTTCTCAATTGGAATTGGATATCAAATTGGCCTAATTCTAGGGCCCACTTCATTAGTCTGCCTGATGATTCAGGCTTGATAAGGATGTTATTAATGGGAAAAATAGTGTAGACCACGATACGGTGGCGGTGGAAATGCATTCGCAGTCTTCGTGCTGAGTATACCTGGCCAGTTGAGAAATGCATTTGCGGTCTTCATGCTGAGTATACCAGGGCCAGGGTTAATTTCTCAACTGGCATATATGTTTTTTCTAAACTCTACAATATCCTTCTAGTATAATAAACTGGTAATTGTTTCTGGTGTTCAAGGCGAACTAAAACAGAGCTGGCCACGTTCAGCGAGATCACCAAATACAAGTATAACATTTCTCCATGGGTAGGAGATTTCAGCATTGGCAGTTCTAGGAGCCGGTGCTTTAAACTATCATATGTTTTTTTACATTCTTCATTCCAACTAAAATTCATGGCCTTTCTTAGAACTTCAAATAATGGGAAGTACTTCTCCGCCACTTTTGAGATGAACCTGCTAAGCCCTGCCTGCGACCCCATTAGGATTTGTACTTGTTTGACGGTTCACGACTGGGGAAGATTGACTATGGCTTGGACGTTCTTTGGGTTTACCTTGATACCCTTCGAGGATACCGTGTATCCTAAAAACTTTCTTACGCCTACTCCAAAAACATATTTCTTGGGGTTGAGTTTCATACTTATGACATGTTGATCTTTACCATTATGCATTCTTTAACCAATGTATTTAACGTAGATTTTGTTTACTTTTGGTTGCCAGTTTGGTAACATTAGATTATTTTACATGACAAGGGGTCTAGATAACTATGTTTGGTTTTTTATTATGAATCCCACGTTTTGTACACTTAATTAGTGATAATTGACATATCGTGATCACGGGCTCCTTGATCTTTATTGTAAGTACCTTTAGTAGGTCACCATTGAATGCTATTTGTTACATTACATTCTTGCAAAGGCTATTTGCTTTTAACGGTAGAATATTTGAAGTCCATACGCATTGAACGGTAGTATATGAAGGCCACGAGCATCAATACGTGGTAGAAGGAGTTTGAAGCCAAGGATAGGCGGCTTCAAAGTTTAAGACGGCTAAAGTTAGAAACGGTAAATCGTGGTCCAAGGAATGTTGCCTTAGTCTGAGAACAATTCAGGAAGAACTAACCTTCAACGCTAGTTTCATTTGATTTTACTTCTCGAGTACTACAAAATTGACTACCAGAACTCTAATTTGGACTAACGGTTCACCCGTGGAAAGAAAATGAAGTTCTGCCAATGAAGAGCCAGCGACCTATAATAGCCTGTGCTACACAAAGCATCAGCGGCCCTTGAAGACACCCACAGTCTTTCCTAAATGAAGCAATAGCAGCAGTCCGTGACATTGAAGTCGGGTCATGAAGAATGGATGAGAAATTTGACTAAGTATGGAAGCCGGTCCGTGAAATCCTTCATGAACCATGACGAGAGTTCTGAGCAAGCACCCATGCTACGCGTGGTCAATAAAAAGGAGGCTGGGCCATGAAAACTACTGAGTAGAAACCATGGTGATGCTGGTGGTCCTTGAAAACTTTCATGGACTGTGGCACGAACCCAGTTTCATGGGCCATGACTTTCCACGGCTATAAATGTTCACAGAGCATGCCAGATCTTGTGGTCCACGCTTGAAGGCTTCACAGACCGTGGCATCTAAGCTGGTCCGTTAAAACTAGGCGAGTGACCTAGGGTTTTGGCACTTTTGTCCTATTTTGGCCTATTTTTAGGCCCAATACCCTAGTACTTTATATAGGACCCTAGTCTACTCATTTTCATAGAAATTAGGGGAGATAATTCATATCTTGTAACTTAGAGAGCATTTTGGGAGCAGGAAGGAGTTCCTTAGTAGGTTTTGTACTTTTTTCTTTTATATTCTTCTTGTTTCATCCCAAAGATGTGGAATTCAAATCCATATTTGAATTCCATGTCTAGGGAATAGTTAGATTAAGCTTGGACATATTTGGAACATGCATAGCTTTTGATGCTTTATGAGATTCCTTAAATTCCATCTATCTTTGTGTTTATGATATTATTGTGATAGTTCTTGAATGTGACAAATGCATGAACACTACAACGCATATGAGCACACATTTTGGGCTATGTTTATGTATGGTGTACTTATTGATGCCCCCTTGGGAATTGAATCCTGGATGTTTGAATGGGTGGAGGGGAATGATTCTGCGTAAGTGTGTGCACTAGACATTCGAGGTAACTCTAATCTGCATACCATCACACCAGTCTTAACTAATTAGTTAACTATTTTCCAATAGGTTACGGGTAGAGATAATTGATACTAGCAAGCTAGGTGCTGTGTTGAAACCCCTAGTATCACAGATAAGGTGCCTATGAACCTATGTTCTCGCGTATAGGGGACCACTGGGAATTAGTGCATTCATGGTGGAAGCCCGGGACATAATAGGATGGGGGAGAAATAGAACCATAACAATAGTCGAACCTTGTTGTGCTCCCCTAATTATGATGGCAGAGTCAATGGAGGGTTCCGAGCAAACCCACCGTGACAGGGATGGGGAAGTGTATCCCATAGGCCACACCACGTGTTGTGAACACACTGATAAGTCTTTTGTATGTCTTTTTGTGAATGATTCAAGAATTGATGCATTATAACTACCATGTTGCTAAATTAAACCCAAATGCCTAGCATAAATAGTTTACTTGTGTGTTTATTTCATGCTTGTAGTTGTTAGTTGAAAATACCAAACCCTAGTTTGCATGTTTACATTAGTAGCTATTCCTTTCACTCGTTCGGATTAACGACCCACACAAAGTTGTGTTTTGACTTTTACTTGAACCCTAGCATCTCTGTAGACAAACCCAGGGCTTACCGCTTACTACTCTTAGTTAGCATTAGTAGTGAGAATGGGTGCAGAATATAAATCTTATCTTTGACCATCCCACAGGATTAGTGCCTTGGCTCGGGTTAATTTATTGCACTACTGCGATTGTGGTAATGACCCCGGGTCGAGATGGGTCAAATATTTTGGCGCTGCTGTTGAGAATGCTTTTCAGTTCAAGTATTAGTTGAGCATAGCATGTTAGTAGAGTAGTTAGTAGTGTCTTTTATTGTTTGTCTTCTTTTTTGTTTTTTGCTTTTCGTGAGTTGAGTTTTGGTTATAGTTTTCTTGTTACTTTGATCCAGTTTGCTATTGTATTTTCTTGTTATAGTTTTCTAGTGCGGCCCTAGTTTAAGGTACATAAATGTACCACAAATCTAGGTGTTTTGCATTCTCTAACTAATTCCACAGGTAAGCGGAGGAAAAGGAGGAAGAGAGTTAGATTATATGTTTAATTTCGAGGTTTAATTTTTGATGAATTTCCACACGAAATGGCATTTGGGTTTTTCTGATCAATCTTGTGATAATGAAATTAGGGAAGTCTTGAATGTGCCATTATTATTGAGTGATGTGTTCTTCATGTATTGGGTGAATTTTATTTGCGTGAATCTATTGGTGGGTTGGTGAAAGGCATGCATGATGTTGCTGATTGATGAAGAATATTCTTGTTTTAAATGACCTTTATGTTTATACCATCATGCTTTGAATGTGAGGTCATTTTGGGAGATGTTCATTGTTGAATGATATCATGGGCCATGCATTGTTTATTGTGACATTACAATTCTTCTCTCCCTCAATTTTTTAGGATGGCTTCAAAGAAAGGTACTTCGGAGAAAGAGAAGTTGTCAATGGGTGAGAAACGGAAAAAACCAATTAAGAGTGCAAACCCTAAACCAGAAACTCTCATTCCTCGCAACCTTAAGCCCGTGGTGGATAAGTTTTTAAGATTAACAAACATCACTGGGACTGCAGATCCGGGATGGAGGAATTTTAGGGAACCAAAGAGGAGCATTTTTGGAGACTAGTTTTTTTAAAGAGTACCTTGATGGCTCTAGGTTAACTTGAACCCGTGACCTTTCTTTTGGGTCAGGTAGGCCTAGAAGGTTTTCTCGATGTGCACTTAAAAAAACTACATAAGGTGAACCTTCAAGTTTCTAGCTACCATTTGGAAGGTCACAGACGAGAAGGGTCGCAAGGCGATTAAGTTCAACTTGGATGACAAGGAGTACAAAATGACCTATAGATAGATGGCACTAGCTTTTTGGTGGAAGCCTGGCCAGGACATTCTACAGACTTATCGCCAAGGAATGCCATTCTCTCTTTGATGCTTTTGGGTGCAACTAACCGGGGCTGATAGGAAGAATCTGAACAAGAGCATGGTTATAGTCAACCCGATGATATGTTATGTTCATCGACTCCTTTCTATGGGTGTTCTATGCCATGGTAAATTGACGCATTATCCTGGCTCCGATGCACATCTTCTTTGGGAGATGACACCGGAGGGGAACATCTACCCAGACTTGGTTAGTGTTTTTTTTCAAGAATGCATAGCGATGGGAGAGCAAAAGAGTGGAAAAATCTCCATGGAAGGCATGGTTGGTCTTTTGGCAGATTATCTAGGTTACCCGATCACACAAATGGCTCTATCTAACTTAGGAAGATCAGGCACATGGTACAATATTGAGAAGTTAGCTAAGGCATCTATGGTGAGACCAACAAAATCAGAGGGTAGATATGTATAACTCTATGGTGGGGTGATCACGTGTAGCTTAATGGTTCTTCCAGAACCAGAGTACACTGCCATTAACCATAACACATATTTGGATGACCTACTTATTTCGTGTGACTGAAAGTTTGAGAGAGAAGCCTACAACTTAATGGCCAACCAAGAGTTAGACCTAGAAGAGGCTGAAGGGAAAACATCTTCGCGAGCACTAGTGAGTCGATCTCATCTTTTCACGGCCATTATGGGTCAACTACACCTCCTTGGGAAGAAACACTTGTGTTCTTCCCAAGTTCCTGAAGGGATAGTTCAAGCTATTGTAGGAGTGAAGGCACAAGTGGAGGAGCTCAACACGATGATGGATTTCCTTGAAGACACAATCCAAGCAACAGGGTTCATAGAGAGGTGTTTCACTAGCCACGAAGAGGCCGGCCCTTGGGGGCCAGAAGCGTAGGTATCATTAATATCTCTTCCTCAATTATGTTTTGACATTCATTTTTGTGCATTGGAGACTTTTCCGTGCATGCATGTTTTTTTTTGTTTTTTCTTGATTGTTGGTAGTTTTAGTTCTTGTTTGTTGGGGATGATTTTTTATGAACATTTGGCGAAATGACATGCTATGCTAGGTTTCCTTGTTTGCATGGGGTCAGATGTTTTAGCTATTGGTGGAGTATTTTTATGTGTTTGACTATCTTTGTAGTGTTTAGCCCACTTTTGGGGCACTT
Organism: Rubia yunnanensis; assembly: GCA_037428765.1. Lineage (NCBI taxonomy): Eukaryota > Viridiplantae > Streptophyta > Magnoliopsida > Gentianales > Rubiaceae > Rubia > Rubia yunnanensis. The sequence goes on from CM075068.1 coordinate 59,521,610, forward strand.
TTAGAAAATTTGAAAAAAATGAAAAAATATCAAAACCTGGACAAGTCAAAACCCGAAAGGGCGACTTGGGTAACATTAGGAAAAGCATGGATATGTCGAAAGGCCTAGGTAAAAGTGAGAGGCTTGGCCCAGCTAGACTTACGAGTTTAGGCAAAAATGAGAGACCGTGTGGAAAAAGGTGAGAGGTGAGAACATTTTGTGGGATAATGCTAGGTGAAAACCCAAAAGAGCGCCTAGGCAAAATGAGAGAAATTGAGAGAAAAAAATAGAAAAAAGAAACAAGAAACAAGGTTGATGATAAATTGGACTACTTGTTTGCAACTAGGTCGAGAATCTAGATTTATCCCTATGTTGCAACCAAGTCAACGGCTTTTGGATTTCCTCAGTGGATTGTTCTTACTTGAGGATTGCTCTTTGATTGCTTTTGGGACTTTTTTGGGGAAAGTAAGCTTGGCTTTATTCCAATTGTTTGTAAGTTATCTTTTTCCATACACATTTACTTGCTTTGGGTAGTTTGGTTGCTTTAGGAACTTTGGGGAGTGTGAGAGTTGTGAGATTTTCATCTTTTTAGGGGAACTAGGGTAGCTTGGGAATAAGTTGGAGGCTGACTATTTCTGTATGCTTCATGTCATTTTCACCTTTTTCTTTGATTTTATTTACTCGAGGATGAGTAAAGGTTTAAGTGTAGGGAGTCTGATCTGCACCCTTATGCATGCTTTAACCAATACGTTTGATGTAGTTTTTATTTAGTTTTGGTTGGCGGTTTGGCAACATTAGTTGAGTTTACGTGACAAGGGGTTTAGACAACCATGTTTGGTTTTTCTATTCTAAATCCCACGTTTCGTACACTTAATTAGTGATTATTGACATATCATGTTCATGGGCTCCTTGGTCTTCATCATTAGTACCTTTAGTAGGTTGCCCGTGAATGCTATTTATTACATTACATTCTTGTGAAAGCCATTTTCTTTTAACGGTAGAAGATTTGAAGAATATTTCCATTGAATGATAGTAGATGAAGGCCACGAGCATCAATGTGTGGTAGAAGGAGCTGAAGCCAAGGATAGGCAACTTCGATGTTTAAGATGGAAAAAGGTGGAAACGGTGAATCGTGGTTGGTGGAGTGTTGCCTTAGTCCGAGAACGGTCCAGGAAGAATTAGCTATCGAGGCTTGTTTAATTGGATTTGTCTTCTCGAGTACTACAAAATTGACTACTAGAATGTGACAAATTCAGGAACACTACACCACATATGAGCAAACACTTTGGGTTATGTTCATGTATGGTGCACTTATTGATGCCCCCTTGGGAATATAAACTTGGATGTTTGAATGGGTAGAGGGGAACGATTTTGTGTGAGTGTGTGTACTGGAGATTCGAGGTAACCCTAATCTGCATACCATTGCACCAGTCTTAGGTGATTATTTAACCATTTTCCAATCGGTTACGGGTAGAGATAGTTGATAGTAGCAAGCTAGGTGTTATGTTGAAACCTTAGTATCACAGATAAGGTGCCTATGAACATAAGGCCTCGCGTATAGAGGACCACTGGGAATAGTGCATTCATGGTGGAAGCTCGAGACGTAATATCATATGGGAGAAATAGAAGTACAATAATGGTCGGTCCTTGTTGTTGTCCCCAAATTATGATGATGGGGTAGATCGAGGGTTGCGAGCGCACCAACGTGACATGGATGGGGAATTGTATGCAATTGGCCACACCACATGTTGTAAACACACTGATAGGTCTTTTGTATGTTTGTATGTGGATGAATCAAGGATTGAAGCATTAGAACTACCATGTTGCTAAATTAGTCCCAAGTGCCTAGTATAAATAGTTTACTTGTTTGTTTATTTCATGCTTTTAGTTGTTAGTTGAAAATACCAAACCCACCCACCCTTCCTCCCCCAGTTTTCCTGTTTACATTAGTAGTTATTCCTTTCACTCGTACGGATTAATGACCCACAAAAGCTATGTTTTGTCTTTTTCTTGAACCCTAGCATCTCTGAGAAGAAACCCAAGGCTTGCCCTTACTACCCTTTGGTAGCATTATCAGTGAGAACGGGTGCATAATATAAATCTTATGTTTAACCATCCCACAGGACCAGTGCCTCAGCTTGGGTTAATTGATTGCACTGCTGCGATTGTGTTGAAATGCATTGTAAACTACTCTTTGATATGTTGCTCCAGCATTTTCATCCTGAACGACATTTTTACTTAACAAAATGTCCCAAAGATTGTTATAAAAGTTGTTATCTCTGCGTCTTCAAATTCATCAGTACTTTATGGTACCTATTGTATGCGTCTAATAATGCTAGGATATCATATCCTAAAATTGCTTCAACTAACTGGTCAATTTTTGGTAACGGATAACAATCCTTTGGGCAGGATTTATTTAGATATTTAAAATCAATGCACATCCTCCATCCCAAGGATGACTTCCTTACCATGAATGGGTTCGCTAGCCACTTTAGGTATATGACTTCCTTTAATGCTAGCTTGAAGCAGTGAAGTAACTTCTTCTTCAATTGCTTTCTGCTTATCGCTAGCATAGCAATGCTACTATTGTTTAACCGGTTTGACTGCATCACTGATAGTCAAGGAGTGGGTAGTGATGCTTGGGTCTACTCCTCCTATGTTCTGAATTTTCCTTGCAAAAGTTTCTTCGTGGCTTCACAGGATTTCTATGACTCTCGTCTTGTCCACATTTGGAAGGTGTTTTCCTACCCTTACATACTTTGAGCTATCTTTGTCATCCAAGATAATAAGATTGTTTATTCTCCTTGGTTAGCTGCTGATTCTGGTTGATCCAATGATTCACCATTTGAGATTGTATTAACCATCTTTGCCTTCTCTCCCACTCTTCCTTCCTTTATTGCGATAACCATGCATTGTCTCGCCGTTTGATGGTTTCCTCTTATAATTGTAGTTCTGCACGGATTTTGGAATTTCATAACTAGGTGGTAAGGAGACCGTACTTATTTTGCTCTGTTCATTCATGGTCTTCCAATGATAGCATTAAATGCACTTGGAGTGTCCATGACTACAAAGTCGTACATAATGGTGCAATTTTTTCTGCTTTCCCCAATAGTGATAGGTAGCTGTATATTTCCTAGAGGTGTTTCTACTTGCCCTGTGAATCCAACTAGCGAGGATGTGGATTCTTTTTGGTCAGTTTGATAAAAATCCATTTTACCGAAGCAGTCCACAAATAGTATTTAGAATGCACTTCCATCATCCATGAACACTATATGCACAGTAGCATTTCCAATTTTTGGAATAATAACCATCGGGTCATTATGAGGCAAAGTGTTAGGCACTGCATCCTCCTTGCTGAAGATGATCGCTTCATCTAAGCAAAGTATTTTGTGAATCGGTTCTTGCAGGGGAGAGTATCTTGCCTTAGTCTTCCAAGCATTGTTGAACATTACTCCGTAGATCCATGTATAGACAAGATGACTGTTTCCGGTACTTCTTCATTCACATCATCCTTGCAATCAACTGCCCAGGTCATTCTTTATTTTTTTGGCAATGTGGATGCTGTCCCTTGATTCCTTGCTAATGGGTTCACTATTTTTTAACGTCGCCATATTGGCTTCCCCCTTCCTTTCTATCTTGGCTTAAGAAGACATTCCTTACATTTTTAAAAATTGTTCTTCTTAGGTCTCTGCAATACTCAATATCATAACCATGGTCATTATGGAAAGAGAAATAATACTCTTTGGATCTCTTTCCGGATGGTGCAAGCATATGTGCTGGTTCCCGAAATAGCTCCCTGTTTGCTTGCCATATATCTTTCCTTAGCCTTGTCAGAGGCGTATCCAGGAATGGTGCAGCCTGCAAACCTGGTTCTCTTCCTTTGAAAGGGATGTTTTCCTTTCCCTCTTTTTTGAATCCTTTTTGTGAATCCTCCATCATTTTCTTTTTGCCTCATTCCCACTCTATCTTGCGGTTGTTTGCTTCTTCTGTTCGCACATTTTGTTCAATCATCTTTTGTAGTTCCCTTGGATTTCCAGGCATATTCTTCATCAGTTTTTTTGTAGAACTCTCCTGATCACATGCAATCTATAAATGGTCCTAATGAAGATTGGAATGGCAAGTTATGAACCTGTAAAAGTTCCGTAACAAATCGATTATTATACTCTTCCATGCTTTCTTCACTTTGCTAGTCTATGTATTGTGATCTACGATCATTTATGTGAGCTTTTACTTCTCATAGAAGCGACCCAAGAATAGGTCTAAAAACTATGCCCAAGATTTGATACTTCCATTTGGAAACTCTTCGTACCAAGTGATCGTCGTTCCTTACAAACACATGAGAAACTGATGTGTCCATTTTATATGCATAATTTAGTACTATTTAGGGTCACTTTGTGTTCATTTATTATCGAGAGCTTGTGTTTTACCTTGAAATTCTCTTAGGAGGGGTAAGAACAACTTTACGCTGTTTTACCTCTTCTAAGTGGATTTTGTGTGATAAGGGAAGAACACAGAGGCAATGAAGACCGGAGGCCATTGAAGACTACACTTTCGAAGACTTGCTTCGAAGACATGAAGACCGGAGGCCATTGAAGACCATTTTGGAGCCATTGAAGACTTGGAGATTGGGAGGAATGACTATGAAGATGACTGCATGCCACAAGAAGAAGAAAAAGACACAATGCAAAATTCTGGCACCCATCACGAGTCGCGATGGCCTCATCGCGAGACTGTCGCAAGTCACAACGAGCCATCGCAAGTCGCAACCAACGGGTGGCCAGAATTTCACCTTATCTTCTTTGTACTATAAATACCACTCTCTTTCCTCTCATTCATACCTTTCTTCTGCTGCGATTTTAGTACTATTTCAAACCCTTTTTCTTCTATTTTTCATCCTTGAATTCTCTTGTTTTTATGATTAGTTGTTTAGCATTGATTAGCATGAACTCTTGTAGCAAATCTATCTCTTGTGAGCAATTGACTAAGGCTTCCAAGCCCATGTCTTAAGAACAATTTGTAGCTTATTTATTGCTCTTACTATTGTGCATTTATGGAGCATTGAATGTGTTTGTTGATATCATTAATGTTGTTGAAAGTTTGAGTATATGAAATACTTGTATGAATTACTTGCTAGGGTTTGGGGGAAGTGGGTTGATTTCCCCCCTTTTCTTGTTAGGAATCTATGAGTATGATTTAGAGATTTTGATTTTGTTGATGGATTGATGATTGCTAGGTGAATATGATAATGTTGAACTCTTTGTCATGTTTGTTGCTTGTAGCAAATGAGAGAAGTCTATGAATGTTGATCGTTCTTGACCAATCTTGTGTAAATGTGTAAATCGGTTGAATGCTTAGACACGGTGTAGTGTTTATAAGTGTTACCGAGCTTGTTGATTCTTCGTGCTAAATGCCATCGATGGGATACCTTGAGTCGTGTTTCGACTACGGGAGTTATTGGTGAGGTTTGACAAGAGATGTCGAATTCACTCTTGCAAACTACTATCTAATAAGGATAGAAGTTTAGCCTTCACAACAAGTAGTGAAAGTAGTAAGTAAGTTGCATGTTCAATGATGGATAAGAGGTTTGGAAGTGGAAGTAAATTGCGCCCAAGGTTCCGTAAATTGTTATTTTTATCCTATCTTTAGTTGTATTGCATGATTAGCATCGTTCTCTTGCTTTGCTAGTTGTTGTACTTTAATTTGTTAACTTGGGATCAAACCAACCAAAACCCCCCTTGTTTACATGTTTTTACATGTATCTAGTATGTATGTGCTTAGTATGTTTTCTCCTATATATGTTTAAAACACTTAAAAAGATCCCTCTTCTCGTGGACGACCCCAACTTGCCATTATCTACTTAATTGTAGATAGGAAGCATTTAGGGCTTAAAAGTATTAACTTTGAGAGGTACGGCGACGACCTCCCAGAAACACCTTGGAAACTAATTCGATGTTCACATCGTAAAATCTCATGCTATTTCTGTTTGAATGTAGAAACTATTTCTGTATGAATGTGGAAACACATGAGAAACACCTTGCAAACTAATTCGATGTTCAAGTCGCAAAATCTCATGCTATTTTCGTATGAATGTAGAAACTCTTTTTGATCTGTGGTCCCATCGTAGATTTTAATGTGCAAAGGAAGTTTGAAGTTCTTCGGCATCATAAAATCTCGCAGATGAGGTGCTAGGGGTGATTTGTCCGCGTCATCTTCTGCAACGATGTCACATAACTCTTCTTCATAGTTGACATTCTCATACTCTTATCTTACCCTTTTTTTATGTTTTGAGGGTTTTTTCTTGAGCATCTTAAAAATTAATCATAAAGGCCTTCTCCGTTCGCTTCTAGGAATGTTGCGAATGCCCTACTTTCTTTGTCAGGGTTATTATTCGAGGATTCTGCTTCCTTTGTTCCCTCTTCTATTTTATCTTTACTATGTTCTTTTTCCCTATTTGGGGTGTGATCCTGATGATGATGCAATCCTCTATCACATCCAAGTGTTTGATCTTAGGACTGATGATTATGGCTCTTCTCACTCTAGGTGAATACCATTATTTACCTGAATGACCTTCAAACGAAAAGAAAATTTTCAATCCCCACAGAAGGCGCAAAATGATGTGGTAGTGCATTAAGGCAAACTGCTTGCTCACTGCTTGAATCTTCTTCACCTGTAAAACTTATCCTGGAAGGGATTCCAGGAGGAAGGCTCCAATGATCAAGGCAGTTTTCTCTCCTAAGAATTGGAATTTCTCTAGATAGTCATGCTTACCCCAGCTTCTCTTGAACTTGTTGTATTTATAAACTAACATAGTTATGGTTCCTTATTTTTAGGAACAGAGATCATGGGTGGCACCATGATCGCCACGTTCCGTGTTCGTGGCTTTCGTGTTCATCGTTTGTTCCACATCTTCCAGACCAAGTTCTATATAGTGAGTGGAAGTTTCCTACATAATTAATTGATGCCTTGGGCTGAAAAGGGCATCACTTTGTTATTGGATGCAAATGGGTTGGGCCTAGCGGCCTCTTGATCGCTGGGCTATATACACACCATCGAGAAGAGGGCATAAAGGTAAGGATGGCACGTTGTGGAGACCTCTCCACAAGAATGTCATCATGGGTAGAGTCACCGATGGTGAATCTGGAGACCCAAGGGTAGGTTTGTTTTAAATGAAATGCATGAAAAAATAAGTCGTGAGGATGACAATAAAAATGTAGTGTTTTTCTTGCTTTGCTTTGATAGTTGTCGTAGTTAGATTTTGCTTATTTTTGTGTAACAAAGGATCTTGGTGTAAGAGTCTTTCTGAGTTTTTAAATCTAAGATCGAGTCTCTTGTTTTGTGGTTGGTGAAAATAGGATTTGTTTGGTGAAAAAGTGTTTAAAAAGAAGAGAGGCACCAGGGGAGCACGACCGTGTATCTACACGACTTGTGTAAAATTAAGTCAGCACAAGGCTGCCTCGTGTTAGATCGAGGATATTGTGTGGCACAGTCATACCAATGCCTCGTGCAATGCTGTCGATGGGGCAAAAATGCAGATTTTTTAAAATTTTAATTGTTAGCCAAAACATGAATTTTTGGCCCACTAATTCAGCAGATCTTTTATTCCCTAGGATTTGTATGGAAAGAGTACAATACTAAACATTACCACCTCCCTTGAGAAATAATTAAGTGATACTTTTGTTCCCCAAATTTCTGTTTTTACCTAAATCATCACTATCTCCTTTGAGCCTCCCTCCTAAATAACCCACTCTTAGATAAGCATGAATTTTCTTAAATTAAAATTCACAATACATTCCCTTATACATAAGAGTCCTTTAACACATTGAAAGTGATTTAAAAACACTCACTCTCACTTCCCATTTGAGTAGCTCAAAAATTGAAGTTTTTTCTCTCAATCAATTCTTTAACTTTTAGCTTCGAATTCTGGGTAACTCTTTGAACTTTATGTTTACTTTCTCTGTTTAGCATGAATGTGTTGTATGGAAGTTTTTATTTTGAAATCCTGAAGTGTTTTAGGAAGTATGTGGCTTATATGAATGATTTTGTATTGATTCATGTGTAGGGGAGGTGTATAATTTTTATGTTGAGATAATATGATTTTCTATGTTGTGGTTGTTCAAGAGGAATGATTCTTTATTGTAAGTTCTTTTGGAGGAGGTGATATGATTTATCAGGTGTGCTTTTTAGGGAGAATGATTCTTGATTGAATAACCTTTGTGTTGAAATGGCTTGATTTGCAATGTGTTGGCTATTTAGAAAGAATGTTCTTGTTGAATGAAACTTGATGCATATAGTCTTATATTCTTTCCATTACCATTTTCTTGTTGGTGTGATAGAATGATCCCAAAATTAAGTAAGGCAAAAAAGGAAACAACCTCCCGGGGTGAGAAAAGGAAGAAGTTGGCTAAAGATGGGAGATAAGAGCCGATAACTTCCCTTCCTCCCAACCCCACCTTTGTGTTTGATAAGTTCATGGGGTTGAACACCATTTCTAGGAGTGCGGCCCAAAGATAGAAGTACCTAAATGGCCCAAAGAGGATCATCTTGGAGACAAATTTTGCAAGCAAGGAGACGCTCAGAGCTCTAGGCCTACTTGAATCTGTTACCTACTTTCTAGGTCGGATAGGCCTAGAGGGCTTCCCAGAGAAGCACTCTAAAACATATATAAGATGGACCTTGGAGTTTTTGGCTACCTTGGAGCAATAAATGGACAATGATGGTAGGAGAATCATCAATTTCCACATGGATGACAAGGAGTACACCATGACACATAGGGAGATCGCTCCAGTGTTTGGGTGGAAACACGGCACGGATTTTCCAAGGACACACCAGGAAAGAATTCCATTCTCATTGAGAAAATGTTGGAGGATTGTCACAGGCATGGAGAGAAAACACTTGTCAATGAGTATTACAATAGTCCAACCGGCTTTGCGATACGTTCAACGGCTCTTATCCATAGAAGTGGTTTTGCTACGGAGAGATCTCACAATGCCCCAGCCATGACATCGAAATTCTTTCGGCGATGACCCCAGAAGGGAATTTCCAACCCAATTTGGTGGGGGCCTTCATGGATGAATTATGAGCCACGAGAAAGAAGAAGAGTGGCAAGATACCTATAGGAGGCATGGTCAATGTTTTTTGCCCAACACTTAGGACATTCGGTTCCTTCTCCATTCGTCATGGAAAACTTAGATGCTGTGGAAAAAAGATACAGAATGGATAAGCTAGTGAGGATGTCAATGGTTGCCCACTACATCTGAAGACCATTTCATTTGTTGTAAAATGGTGCTACGGTGTCCAATTTTATGGTATTACCACAACCCGAACGCACAACTATTAACCAAGATACCGCATTGGAAGATATTTTTATAGCCCATGATTCAAGATTCGAGAAGGTATTCTACAAAACCCTCCCGGCTTTGGACATAGATATAAAGGAGGATGGCAAGATTCCACTTAGAGCACCGCCCACTCGAGGTGTCCTACCCGTGGAGCTACTTAACCAATTCTGAACATTTGGGGAAGAACTTATGTTGTCAACCCAAATAGTGCAAGAAGTTGGTCAGGCGGTAGGGGGAATGAACTTACTAATAGAATAATTTTGGGGTATGATGGATGCTATGGATGCCACCATGAGATCTTGGGGGTTAGATTTGAGTTCACTGTGTAGAAGGTGGAGGAAGAGTTTTCTATCATGGATGACAGAGCCAATGTTCAAGAGGAGGCTATTGAGCATTTGATCGAGAGGTTTTATATTTCAAGACTTAATGGTTTCCTAGACCTAGTCCAAATTTAGAGACAAGATATTAAGCAATAATAAATTAGAAGAAGACAGGAGAAGAGACATTTCGGGAGGGCCCTTCAGGGCTGCAAGAGTAAGTGCCACTATTTTTCCATACTCCACTTATTATTTCTACTTTTCATTCATTGGGGACAATGCAAGGTTTAAGTGTGGGGGAGGGAGTATTTAGGCACTAAGGAATTTCAACAAAATTCCTTTTGTGTTTTGTTGGTAGTTTTTTCATGGTGTTTGGGGATGTTTTGGAACACTTTTGGAGTTGTCATTTTTTTTGTTTTGATTATCTTCATAGTATGAAGCCTTTTTTTGGGGAATTTTGTACTACACAAAAAAATTGGAAAGGTTTGAAGAAATGAAAATAATATAGACCCGGCTAGGTCAAAAACTCGTAAAGGCGAATTAGGCAACAATGGGAAAGGCCTGAATAGGTTCAAAACCCTAGGAAAAAATGAGAGGCCATGGCGTGGAAAAACGTGAGAAGCGAGTTCAATATGTGTGTTAAGCTAGGATGAAAACTTGAAAGGGTTCCTTGGCAAAATGAGAGAAATTGATAGAAATTGGAAACTATTTTAAACCTCTCTTAGATTTTCTTTGGCGGCTTCTTCATCGAAGTAAGTTAGCTTGACACTTATCATGCATACCTTGATTTTTCTTGGTATGATTAGTTGAATCAATTAATTTAGCTTCTTTGGGGAGAGTGATAGTTGTGAGATTCTTACATCTTTGGGGGAACTAGGGTAGTCTAGGATTAAGGTTGAATATATTGGTTAACTTATCCTTGCATGCTACTTTCCTCTTAGATCTTTTCTCATTTTTGTTCACTCAAGGGCGAGTAAAGGTTTAAGTTTGGGGGAATTGATCTACACTTAAAAGCATGCATTAATTAATGCATTTGACACATTTAGAATAATATTTTGGTTGGCTGATTGCTAGTTTTAGTTAGGTTTACATTACAAAAGGTTTAGATGACCGTAGTTGGTTTTCTTATCTAAATCCCGAGTTTTACAGACTTAATTTGATCTAATGGACACTTTGTCCTCACGAGCACCTAGATCTTCTTTTGTGAGCTTACTAGTTGGATTGTCATGAAAACTTTGGTGTAATCTTGTAGAAGGCCATCCGCAAGGGTGGTCGTATATAGTAGAAGGTCATTCACAAGAATGGTAGTAGACAAAAATCCACGAGTCAAAATGTGGTAGTAGATGGAATCAAGATGGAAAATGAAAGGAGTTGAAGTCACACTCTGGAATCACTACACGTGTCTCTTCAATTCCAACATTCGAAGACCATCCCATGGGGTGTGACAACTTACACGGCCACGCAATTCCAAGCCGGTGGCCCTTCTGAACGACGTGACCGGTAGTCTGCGCTAGACAACACGACCTGTGCCAAGCCAAGTCAGCATGGTCGTGCCAGATAGCACAAGCAGTGCCTGACCCAGCCAACATGGGCTGTGTGCTATAGAACGGCCTTTGCCAATTTCTACTGCTAGGGTTTTTGCCTCATTTTGGGAATTTTAAAGGCCTAATTTCCTACTACTATGTATAGGATCCTTTGTATACTAGGGTTTTATTTTAGTTCATTTTCATTTTAATTTTAATTCTCCTAAGCGTAGGTAGATAGAGAAAGGGACTAACCATTCTCTCTAATTTATTTCTCCTTGTTTTTTCCCAAGGGTATTGAATACAATGAAATATATGGGTTCATTACTTAGGGAGTAGTGATTTAGCATGGGAATTTATATTTGTATTCATGACTTGGTAGTTATTTCAGGAGATTCTATAAATCTACCTATCTTTATATGCGTCTGAACATTATGTTGACTTGTGCCTTTAATTTTTGTTAATTGCATGATTATTACACCATGTTGGAAAACACCTTAATCTACTTTCATGTTGCCGCACTTATGGATATCCCTCGGGGAGTGAAACCTAGATGTAATAGGGTTCGTATAGGTGTATGTATGTAGGTCGCCGAGTTACCACTACCATGACCATGCACTAGTCTTAGTTGGGAAATTGGCCTGAAGGGTTACAGATAGAGATAGCTTTAGTAGAAAACTAGGGTTAGTGTAATTCGCAACCTTAAAGTCAATGATAAGGTGCCTATTCATTTTCCCCAAGTGCTAGCGAAATATAGTTATAATTTATTGTATTCATGCATGCTCGTAGTTGTTAGATAACCCCCCCCCCCCCCCCCGATAAAACCAATTTTGCGACATTAGTTATTCCTGATGCTGATTGGATTGGCGACCTAATTCCAGTTGTTTGTATTTAATTTTTAGATTTCTAGCACCTCTGTGGATGACCCCGGTCATGCCACTATCTACCCTCTAGGTTGCACAATAGTAGGAACGGGAGAAATAATACAAATCACTTTATCTTTGTGAAGCCACTCCACGGGTTAATTGATTGCCTAGATTGTAACACCCTAAACTCCGACCACCTTGATTTTTGTAAGTGCAAGGTCAGAATTGAGCATGTTACTAAGAATCCAACCGATCAAATTACTTACATATAGTAAGAAGCAATACAGTTTATGCTGAAACGACTTTAAAATTCAAAAATTAACTTACTATTACAATAAATGTCTTATATTAAGTATTTTAAATGGTTTAACAATAAAATTTCTAAATTAGTTTTTAGATTCAATAGCTCATCCAGGATCTTATCCCTAATGAAGTAAAGGCATCGCGTAGGAGCTCTCACTCTATCTGCTTAGCTACACCTACAAAGGTTGTTGAAACTAGTGTAAGCTCCTTGCTTAGTGAGGTTCCATTGCCAATATTTACCAAGTGTAGTTTTATTGATCACATAAAAACAAATATCCACACAAATCCTAACACCTAGTAAAAGGATACGGGTGGTTAATGCCAAGTTGTAGTCACGTGCCTGTATGGAAACTATGACTAGCATACAGGGCATAACCTTTTCAGTAGTGCCCGAAGGCTATTAGATCTAGGATTACATTCTCGTAAACCACATCCGAGATGTTCAGTTACAAGCTCATATCAGTAACCAAATGGTCATGCTAGCATACGAAAACTCCACGTGTAGTCGATCCATCGTACGGTCCGGTCTATACCGTTCCACTTTAATTTAGATCAAAATATAAGTGCATCAGGGACCCCAAAAATCACAAATAAGTAATCATGTAGCACGCAACCAAGGTTGACACAGAAAGATAAAGTACAAGCCGATCATCCACATAATATCACAATAATTAAGAACAGTGCGATAAAGTACACACTGTATTTAATTATTATAAAAGAAAAAAAATTAACAAGAATAATCACAATATTTACATAATATTTTATGAAAGATATAAAATTTTCTCAAAAACACTTTTCAATCAATAAGCAAATTATAACATGCAATAACCACTTTTTAGTCCAATTTGTGCTAGGGCGATGAAAACACTTACCTTAATGAAATGCAGGCTTGTTTATATTGTCGTAACTCCAACTGATCCGCACTCCGTAGGGTCGTACAAAACCTTGCGGGAGAGCTTAACCTGCAAAATGCTTCACAAAGATAATACTTGTGTGTTTCTCATGTTCTCACTTCAAACTACTAGAGAGTAGCTAGTGGCAAGTCCGGGGTTGTCCACAAAGATGCTTGAATTCAAAGTTAACTCTACACAACTCACAATTAAGCATCACTCCAATTGTTTGTCAGGATTAGCTAGTGCTACTAACATGGGTTTTTGGGGTTTTTGTGTACAAAATGCTAATCATGCAAAATAAGATAACAAACTATTTAAAGCTAGCCTTGGTGTCATTTGTGTAACATAACCAGTAAATGACATTGATTATAGATTCTATCGCATATACGACATATAAACCTATCTCATGTTTATATCACATAGTATTTTTGATAGTCATCACTTCCCAATATCTGTCACACAGAGGTACCTAAGCCCATTTTGATCCTATCAGCACCACCTCTACAATTTAGGGAAGGCAATTCGATCAGACCTTTTGATACCACATTTCCTTCCTGGTTAGGTATGAGAGTAAGGAAATACATCACAGACACTCTACTATGGACGTTTCTCCCTAGGCCTATAGAGGCAAATGATTTGGAATCTCATGATGACTCTAGGGTTGAAACGATGATGGTTGCTACACTACAACTCTAGTTACTACAAGTTATCACAATTTTTCCTATCGGGGTACAATCCAACCAAGCTAGGCCATAATGATTGTAACGATACTCACGATCATATATGCATGCACTTACAAAGTTGGTACCCACGAGCCTACAATACACCTAACCCAACACTGCTAAGGAGCAATCAAGACTAGCACGATAATATATAACATATGAACTAAGGGTGCATCATAGAATATACATAACATACATCATACAAGAATTTAAAGCCCAAATAAAACACAAATATTCATAGACATAAAGATATGAGGATCTAGAATCTCACAAAATCATTACCTGGTCACAAATACAAATAAAATCCCTATGTAATTACACTACTCAATGGACATTAAACTCAATTCAATCATTGGATCCAGTGCTTTAGGCATAAACTAGGAAATAGTAAATAAAGAGAGAAGAGTTATCCTCTTTTTCTCTCTACCTACTCTTAGAATTAGGAAATAGAAATTACAATTATGAAGATTCTCTAAACCCTAGTAGACTAGTGCTCCTTACATAGTAGGTGGAAATGGGCCTTGGAGAAGCCTAAAACAAAGGGAAACCCTACCTTCCTCGTTGGCATGGGTCGTGCAAAAGTACACGGCCCGTTCAAAAGTACACAGACCATGAACCAGGATAGTTCTCAGCCAAAGTGAGCATGAGGCCCGTGAAAAAGAGCATGGGCTACCGAATAGAGAACACATTGGATGTCTCTGCATAACGGCATGTGCAGACACACACGGGTCACTGACTAGAGCACAGTGCTTGGTTTTCGATAATGTGAACACTCATTTGGCTGCGGGCCATAGACTGGAGTCCTAGGTCTTGATCTTCAGGGTGCACGGGTAGTACAAAAGGACACGACCCACGCCAGGGATTAGGCGCAACTTGTTTGGAACAAGCCGTGTAAAAGAACACGAGCCATGCCGATCGTCACTACTTTCTGGATTTTAACTCTTTCTTCTTCAGAATAGCCCATCTATTACCATTATTAAGCATGTGATCTTTGGTCTACTACCATCCATGTGAATGGCCTTAAAATATCTTCTACAATTCTTGCGAATGCCCTTCATTAACTTACTCCGAAGTGCTTACGAGTTATCTATAATGAAGCTTACAAAATACTATCTAGATGCTTGTAAGGACATAGTATCCATTAGATCTACAAAACGAGGGATTTAGACTAGAAAGCCAACAAAGGCTGTCTAAACCCCTTGTTATGCAAACCCATTTAAACCTAGCAATCAACCCAATAAAAGCTACTAAAAGATGTGCTAAATGCATTAGGAAACGCATGCTTCTAGAGTCTCATTAAATCCCCCAAACTTAAACCTTCAATCTTCCTCGAGTAAACAAGAACGAGCAAAATCCAAGCAAAAACTAGCATGCAAAGAACTTCCCGAAACATCCAATATTTATTCCTAGATTACCTAGTTCCCACAAAAACATAAAAATCTCACAACTCTAACATCCCAAAGAAACTAAGATAATCTATCCAACCAACATACCAACTCCAAGGTGAAACTCAAAAAATATGATTGTGTGAAACTAAGTTACTGTATGAAAAGAATCTCCAAAAGACAATCAAAGAGAAGCATAGGATAATTTTTTGATTTCTCTTAATTTCTCTCATTTTTCCTAGGATCCCTTTCAACTTTCCATCATAGCATCCAACGATTTTATTTTCTTTGCAAAGCTCACTTCTCACCTTTTTCCACACCATTTGGCCTCATACTCTTGCATAGTTTTTTAAACCTATCCGGGCCTTTCCCATTGTTGCCTAAGTTTCCCATTTGTGTTTTTGACTTAGTTGAGTATGTTGTTTAAATATTTTTAATATAGAAAAATAAATGCCTCAAAGGTGGGTTTCATGCTACAATGAGAATAAAGAAAAAAAAAACAAACACCAAAAAGTGTTCCAGCATCCCAAACTACTACAAAAGGTGCCCTCACACCTATAAAACCAAGTTTTCAAGAAGAACCAAAACAAAAAATATTCAAAACAGTGATGGAAAGAAAATAGGGAAAAATAAACATCATTCAAATTAACACAAGGCAAAAAAAGATAGAATAAAATGAGATGGAACCCATAATGAAGGTGTTCCAACTTACCCCCCCCCCCAACACACACACACACACATAATTAGTTGATGCATTATCCCCAATGTATGTGACCAAGGTAGGAAAAAGGTTGGAAACACCCAAATTCCTCAATGTGGTCCGCCACGCCCCTGCTCATGTGGCTCCAGGTTAGTGCGATCATCTCCAATGCCAGTGGCTCTCATCTAGTCAATAATCTCTCACATGCCATGGTGCAGTAAACCCATGTCCATCCTCATATACTACAGCTGCTCATCCACCCTATCAAACCTATAAGCCATCTCATCCTTATGATAGTAAAACCCAGCACTGAGGTGGCTCACATCCTACTGAACCCCAAAAATGATATTCCCAATATTGCATCCACTCAGGCTCATGTCATAGTTGATGGCCCCACACGTCATATGATGACGTGAACTATCAGAGCCCTGATGAACCATGTTACCAAAAGGGGCTGCACTATGGATGCTGCCAAGAATGATACTCAAGCTGGGAGGGAATGAAGATGTCGTGTCTCGATGACTCAAACTCTGGTGTCCCACACTAGCTCTATCTACTCAGCTCCCTAAAAAAGTTTGTGTGGAAAGGGATGTTGTGCTTGTTGCAACCCCTTGAAATCTGTCTCACGGAATAGTAAGCTTGCTTCTCTATATCAACCGAGCCCAAGAAAAGTGGTGGTACAAACTGCTGCTCAACTGGAGGAGGTTGCATAAACTGATGACCCACCAAAGGTGGCTGTATGAGATGATGGTCTACGAGAGGTGGTTGTGCTGGCTGCGGGTGGACACGATCCTCATCCATAGGTACTTTCTCATGTTAGTCCTCCTTAACCCACTTAACATTGAGACCTTCCATGGCTACTTCCACACCCTGTTCTTGATCTATAAGGAGATCTTGAAGCATGAAAAATAATCTAAGGCTGGTCCTCGTAGGCTGGGGAAGTCTCATAACATTTATGCCTTTGTAGCGCCAGCAGATCATTCAATTTACCAACTAAATCATAGTCGCCTCTACTAAGGAACCGAAGATTAGTCCATTTGGTGTATTATGGTTTCCCCGCATAACTTCATCAATCATGAGGCTAAAATAAGTAGCCAAGAGTGATATCATGCCCACAAGTACTATTTTTCCTTCCTCCTCCATGGATATCTGGTAGCACTGGTAGACGAAGTACTCCACAAGATCAGAGTAGGCACGCCCCGTGCAGACCCACTACTAAATATTGCAGTCATCCTAGGTTGAAGTGGTAGCCTCTCCATGGTATAGCACCACTATAGTCAACAACCTCACCACATACCTCAGCATCGGATGCACTATATCGTTGTTCATGCTCATTTTCCCCCGTGGCCGTCGGGTGATTGCTTACCAGAACTATCATACATAGAATCATGAGCAATCCTAGTTATTGTGAGGCACCTAGCTCTAGTGCTTCAACCAAAAGCACGTGGAAATATCATGGTAGGTCATAGAATGGGCCACGTCTCCCAGGTTGAATCTTGCCTCCTTGTCACCCCGCTTATTGACTTCTTTCTTAAGAGTAGCAAGAAAATTCGGTGTATATCTTATGTACGTGGAGGCGGATGACCCGCCTCAACCCGACATCATTAAGATCAAGAAGAGGCTTTCCCTTAGTGAAAAAAGGTAAATATCAAAGATAAAATTTATAATCTGCACCAACTCCCTATTATGCAACCGATAGGGTAGTTAGCCGTAAGCCCTGGGTATGTCCACACAGATGCTAGGGCCAAAAAAAAAATTAAACACAACCACGTTTGGGTTGTCAATCCGTTTGCATTGCTAGAAAAAATATAGTATAGTAAATAGGGGGATGTTTGGTTTTCTCAGATAGCAACTACAATTATTAAAGTAAAAAGCAGGTAAACTATTTTAGCTAAACACTTAGGGAATGCTTGCATAACATTGTTAGATTAATTCTTCTGATGTGCCCATTTTATATGGTTATATTAGGAATTTTAGGACTCACTTTTGTAGACTTTTGTGCTCTAGATATAACATTTTGCCTTGAAATTCTCTAAGGAGATTTAAAAGCGACTTTTACGCTTTTATTACTTTTTCTAGAGGATTTTGTGTGGAAGGGCAATTCGCTTGAAGACTTTGAAGAATACTTTTAAAGATTGAAATACTTGAAGACTTGTATTTGAGCTTTTGAAGACTTGAAGAATTGAAGATAAGTGAAATGAGGAGGAGAATTTGAAACAAAAAGAAGAAAGAAATCAAGATGCTGAAACTGGGCTCAGTCGCGACTCGCAACAGACGTATGGCCAGAAAATTTCTTACTTTTTTGTACTATAAATACTCACCTTATCCCCTCATCTTCAAAAACCTTCTTCTTCCTGCGATCTTTCTGGGTTCAAACTCTAGTTCTTCCTTTCTTTCTTTTCTTAGTTTTTATAGGTTAATCATGTGCTTTCATTATCTAGGTTAGTTTAATCATGGGAGCAGTTGATTGACACCTCCTTGCTAATGTCTTGAGAATCACATCTATCTATTTATTGCTTTTTCTATTGTGCATTTATTGAGCATTGAATGTGAATTTTTTAATGGCATTAATGTTGTTGGAAGTTTGAGTATATGAATTGATTGTATGATTACTTGTAAGGGTTGGGAGAAAGTAGCTAATTTTCCCCTCTTTTAATATGGAATCCGAGAGCATGAGCAAGAGCTTCTTAATGATGTTGATGTGTTGATAATAGCAAAATGAATGTGATGATATTGAACTTTTTGTCATGTTTGTTGCTTGTAGCAAATAAGATAAGTCTATGAATGTCGATCGTTCTTGACAAATCTTGTTTAAATGCATGAATTGGTTAAATTCTTAGACATGGTGTAGTGTTTATAAGTGTTGCCAAGCTTGTTGATTCTTCGTGTTCAATGCCATCAATGGCATACATTTAATCATGTTTTGACTAAGGGAGTCATTGGTGAGGTTTGACAAGAGATGTCGAATTCACTCTTGCAAACTACTATCTAAGAAGGATGGAAGATTTATCTTCACAACAAGTAGTGAAAGTAGTGATTAGAAATTTTCACTTGTTCTTGAAGCCTTTTTTATTTATTATTCATGTGTTCTTATTGCTATGTTTTGCTTCATTTATGCCATGGGTTTTTTAAGAATAGGAATTGTTTACATGATTGAAGTGTTAGGGTGTTAGGAAAGTGACAAATTCCTTAGCTCCTTCGCATGAAAATCCTAGAACATGAACATAGAACCTCTTGTGCATAATGTGTTGTGATTCTTTCTAGATAAATATGTTAATGTGGATTGTTCTCATATTTATCCTATAGATGCAATGAAAGGTTGAATCTTGAATGTGGGTTGTTCTAGGTTTAGCCTAATGAATGCTATGTTTGGTTAAATGGCTATGTCTTTGGTAGAAGGATTGTTCTTATTAAATCTATGGTCCTTCATGTGAAATGCCATTGATGAAATACCTTTATGCCGTTGAAAAAGGTAAGCAAAGAAGATAAGTTTCAAACTAGCTTACGTTCCCCAAAATGATCCCCAAAACCAATCAAATAGTCATCTCCAAAAACAATCCACCAAGGAAATCCAAGAGTCGTTGAATTGGTTGTAACACAGGGATAACTCTAGATTCTCGACCTAGTTACAACCAAGGATGCAAATGTATCATCAACCTAGTTTTTGTTTTCTCTATATTTCTCTCATTTTACCTTGTAGACCTTTCAGGTTTTCATCCTAGCTTTAACACACAAAGGGTACTCACATTCTCACAATTTTCCACACGAAATCTCATTTTTCCTAGGCTCGTAAGCTTAGCCAGGCCTAGGTTCTCACTTTTACCTAGGTCTTTCAACCTATCTGAGCTTTTCCCAATGTTACCCAATTCACCCTTTTGGGTTTCCGACTTGTCGTGGTTTTTATATTTTTTCATTTTTAAAAAAATTTCAATTTTTTTTGATGTAGAGAAAAATTTCCCCAAAGTCGAACTTCATACTACAAAAGATAAGATCAACCAAAACATTACACCCCCAATGCAAACTAGGAACCCTAGCTAGCATGTCATACCACCATGTAGACATCCAAAATACCCCACAACAAACAAAAACAAACATCATCAAAGCAACGAGAAAAACTACCATGGAAAATACCAAAAAGCACCGAGGAACCTCAAGAATGAAAACTCCCTAAGTGCTTACTACTCCTTCCCCCACACTTAACCTATGCATTGTCCCTAATGCACCAAAACCATGCAAACACATAAGTGAGGTTGGGATAAATAGTGACACTTACTCTCACAGCCCCAAAGGGCCTTCCTCCTCGTGCCTCGTGTTCTCCCTCTCAATATACCTAGAAGCTTGAATTGCAGCCTCTCAATGTACCTAAAACTGCCTTTAATTTTAATTTTCAAGTTTGAAAATCGATGATCGTGTTCTGTATAATTATTTGAAGTTAGTTTTTTGGATGACTAAAGGCGATTTTTCATGAACTACCTTTAATTAAAGGCATTTATGTCTAACCACCTTTAAATTTGGTAGTTTACGAACTCAGAAATGGGGATTGATAGGATTTCCAAAGTTGGAAACCCCTTGTATGGGGATTTCTGGGAAAAGAAACTTTTTCGAACTCAAAAATGTGTTGTGTCCATTTTCAGAGTTCAGAATGGTACCAATCTTGTCTTTAGAAATTTGGGGACAAGGTTTCCAATTTTGGAAACGACCTTGTATAAAAAATTCTGGCCATTCCCATTAAATGCCACAAAACTATAAAACTGTGAAGAAGAAGCTCATTCATTAATTACCCATTATTTATTGCCCATCGTGGTGCTTAAGAATTCATCAATTTGGATTGGAGAAGGTTTGTTTAATCCAAATTATCTTGTTTTCCTGTTTCTTGAAAAAAATGAATGTGTATTCAATGCTTCCTATATAACAATATTTACACATATGTTTTGAGATGAACTAGGTTTATGATTATTGTTGAATGGATCCTCATGTGTTGCAAATAAATTTACTTTTAGGAGAATGGATCATGATGAACTAATTGGTAATGATCTTAGGAAATCACGCGAGTACATGCCATTGGTTGAATCTTTTTTTTTGTTTGCGTTTGAACAAGCTTCTAAAAATGCTTCTTCATGGGTAAGATGACCTTGTAAGTATTGTAAAAATGATGCATATTGAGGGAGGAAAAGGTTGTGGGAACACCTCATAAAGAGAGGGTTCCAAACTAGCTACACTCGTTGGGTATGGCATGGGGAAGTTGTGAAAGCCTCTACTTCCAATGAATTGGAGGACACAATGGTGGTTAATGAATTAGATGATAACACTGAGTTTGATGAGATGGTGGAAGATATTGCAAGGGAATTCAAAGGTAAAACGGAATCGTTACAAGCTTTGATTGGCGACAAAGGGATGCCTTTGTACAATGGTTCAAAAAAATCGGTTCTGAATGCAACCCTGTGGATAATGTACTTGAAGGAAAAGTTTGAATGGATAGACAAGTCGATGACCAAGGCTCTGCAGTTTTTTAGAGATTTTCTTCCCGAGGGTAATTTAATGCCCGATAGGTTATATCCTGCAAAATAACCATATCCCGGTAGGATTGGAATTGTAAAAAATGCATGCATTCCTGAACGATTGTATATTGTATAGAGGGAAAGTATATAAATATCGAGACACTTGTCGAGTATGTAATGAGTCTTCGTACAAGTTGAAGAGAGGTGTGATTGCGGTGGGTGCGGAAGTTCCATTGAAAACAAAGAAAAGGATACCAACAAAAGTTTTATTGTACCTCCTGATCATTCTGTGTTTGAAGAAGTTGTATATTTGTAGGAAAGATGCCAAGTTGTTGTGTTGGCACACAGATAGAGACTAGCTGTTGGATGATGTCATAAGACATACTTCGGATGCTATGTACCCTGAGTTTGGCAAAGATTCTAGGCATTTGAGGTTAGAGTTGTGTACAGATGGTATGAATTCTTTTGGTAACATGAGTAGCACACATAGCTCTTGGCCTGTTATGTTGGTCATATACAACCTCCCGTCTTGGTTGACCTTGAAACGTAAGTGTGTGTTGCTATCTTTGATGATATCAGGTCCGAAGCAACCTAGAAATGATATTGATGTATATCTTGCTCCTCCAGTTGATCATTTTTTGACTTTTTTTAATGATGGTGTTAGAGTGTTTGATAGGTCGGTTGATGAATTCTTCTCTTAAAGCGCTGTTATTATTTCACAATTAATGATTTTCCTGCATATGAGAATTTGTCTAGGTATTTTGTGAAAGGACACTTTTCTTGTCAAGTGTGTGAGGAGGATACTAATTTTTGTCAATTAAAACACGGTTGTAAGACAGTTTACCAGGGGCATAGATGGTTTCTTCCGGAGGGGCACCCATGTCGATTGGCCCAAAAATGGTTCAATGTGAAAATAGATGCACGAATTGCACCGATGCCACGTTCAGGTACATAGATTTATGAGAGTGTTAAGAATTTTCCCAATGATTTTGGGAAGAAGAAAATAAAAGCTACCGTTGAAGGAAGTTGGAAAATATTCTCAATCTTCTTCAAGCTACCATATTGCTAGCATTTCGAAGTTAGACATTGTCTTGACGTCATGCACATTGACAAGAATTTTTTTCATTCTCTATTAGGGACGTTGTTTAATACCTCTGGGAAAACAAAGGATAGATTGAAGCCCAAACTAGTTTTGGTTGAGTTGGGTATTCGGGAAAAGCTTGCACCAGTGACTACAAGTGATGATTGTTATTTTACCCCTACTTGCTATTCGATGTCGCAATCAGAGAAGAAATATTTTTGTGAGACTTTTAGTAGTGTGAAAGTGCCCAGTGCCTACTCATCCAACATCAGCAGTTGTGCGTCTTTTGAGGAGTTGAGGTTGGGTGGGTTTAAATCACACGATTGTCACAACCTAATGCAGAAATAAAATGCCATTGCTATTCGTTCTTCATTTCCTTCTCACATTAGATTGTACATTACAAAGCTCTATTTTTTTTCAAATCTATTTGTTGCAAAAGTATAAGTGTTTCGAAGTTGGATCGATTGCAAGTTATAAGTGTTGAAGTAATGTGCCATATGGTAATGCATTTCCCTCCCTCTTTTTTGACATTATGGTCCACGTGATCGTCCACTTGGTGCGTGAGATAAACCAATACTGTCCAGTATTTGTAAGATGGATGTACCCATTTGAGAGGTATATGAAAATCTTCAAGCACTTTGTGAAAAATTGGTACACACCAGATGCTGGTATTGTGCTATGATACGTTGCAGAAGAGGAATTAAGTTTTGCAGTAACTATATGAAGCAAGTTGACTCTGTTGGGGTTTCAATTGGTAGACATAATGGGAGGTTGGAAGGTTTTAGGGTTCGAGAGGAAAAATTATTTAGCCCAAGTGCGGAAAATTTATGTGCTACCCATCTTTATGTTCTTCGCAACCACCAGGATGTAGTTCCGTACATTGAGATTCATATGGATGCCATAAGAGTGAGGAACCCAAATATCAATGAGGCTCAGTTACATCAATTCCACACTTATGGGAACACGTACGTGTCTGCGAACATCCAGCGACAGTAAAATGGTTGGCTCACAGACCATTTGGGGACCGTTCTTTCCTGTGGAGGCTATGACATCAATGGTTTTACTTTTGCGATAAAATCTATGGATGATAAGAGTTTCACTAAAAAAATGGAGTGTCTCTTGTCTCTGAAGCATTGCATGTTGGTAGTTTGGTGATGAAAATCCTATGTATGCTTTAAAGCTCTGAAATTTGTGGACATTACTATGTCAGTATACGTGTCCCAATTTTTAAATGTCAGTGGGTCGATAGTAACAACGGACATCACATTGAGGATTTGGGCTTCACCCTTGTCGATAGAAGTCATATTGGATGGAAGAACGAATCTTTCATATTAGCATCTTAAGCACCTGGTTTTCTATGTGAGGGATATCATTGATCCTAGGTGGGAGATTGTTGTTGAAGGGAAACATGATATTTTTGAAGAAAATGAGTTAGAGGAAGTATTTGGATTTGGATTTCATACCACGAGTTTTGGGTCTGAAGAAGTCATGTTTCTTCAGGAGAATGATCACAGTCTTCATGGTTTCCTAGGGTGTAGTGACCATGATGAAGGGATGTGGATCGATAATAAGGGGGAAGATCGCACGTAGGAAACGTAAGTCAAAGAAGGTGGTGATCAAGAAAAGGAGGCATAAGTAGTAAGTTATTGAATAACAAGTCCGTTTAAATTTGCTGAATCATAGATAAAGTCATGAGTTGAAGTAACATGAACAAAAACTTGAGCTTCCAAAATTTAGAAATCATAATAATTTAGTAATTGGAAGTAGAAATCATTCAAAAAATTCAAATACTAGAATCATCAAAATGCCGCAATAAAGTCAAATCACATCAACCTAATCAAGTATGTAAAACTTATTCTTCAACATCTTCAATGTCGACAGTTGAAGTCGATTGGTTGGTTCCTTGTCGAGAGCTTGAAGCGAGATGTCGCTCATAAGCTCGCTGAGACTTTTCCATGAACCAAATTTTTGCCTTCATAGTACAAAATTCCTTGCATATCCATTTGTAGCAGTCCTTGAAGCCTTGTAAGTAATACTTTTTGGCACCTAAAATTTATATATAACGACCACAAGATTAATTATGCAAACAGTGAATTAAAAATATGCAGCATATGAAACAAATGGTTCTAAATAGAATTGCTGGCTAACTTTCCTCAATACGTGGCCTCTTGCTCGGCTCTGCTCCTTCCTCGAGCTTATGATACCACTTCCCATCAATCAACATCCAACCCTGGTTATCAAACTAATTCTTGTTATAGTACTTCAGGAATTTTTCCTCACCTTCTAAAGTAAACCCCTCAATGCTTCTCAAAATGAGAGTAATTAAACTCTCATAAGGCAACCGAGTCAAGACCTTATTCAACGTTGTGAAATGCAAAATATTACTAAAAATGAATGCCCCGGGTTTATTTTCCTACCCTCTTTTATTAAATAGAATAGCATAAGGGTTTTATAATTAGGCTCGGTATTGTGTGTGCCCGAGGGGACCAAACTCCTATGAATGATCTCATATGTAATACGTTGGTCCATGGGCAAACATTTTAGATCAAAGGTCTTAGGTTTTCCTAAGTTCAACCTCTTGCACCAAAAGTAGCTCACACTACACTAAACCGGGTCAATGTATAGAGGGTCAACTTCTAAAGGTCATTTCTCTCAATGGTAGCAATCATCCAACGGATCATCGGCATTCTCCGGATAAATATTTTCCGGGTGTAAGTATGGGAAATCTACTATCTTATTTACAATCCATTTGCTAAGTGGGATTTGAATACCCCCAACCCTAGTAGCACAATCCCAATTCTCAATTTCTCATAAATTAGCATAAAATTTGCAAAGTAAATCGAAATATGCATTTTCATTAACGATAGTACATTTTCTACATATTGATCACTAAATGTTTTAAGGGGAGCATCCAACCCTAACACTAATTACGTATTAAAGTCCACAACATATGTATCCAATATCTTCCCCTTATCACAAAAAAACATAATACCAAATTTGAGAAAATTGGGAAACAAACCTTGTAGCATCGTATCCTTGATTGTTCCCGGTTGAATGAGACCTAGAACTACCACATTTGGAACCTCTTTTAGCCATGGAACAATATTTTGGTGGGATTTGTGGTGGGATTTACTAGAATAGGAAAAGGTTGGGCGAATACGAGATCGAAAATGGAGTAGGGTTTGTGGATTTGGGGATTTTGTTTCAATTGTGAGCGATGCTCTGTTGTTTTTAAAATAGGATATACCTTCCGATATCTAAAATTTTATATCATCTCTATAATGTTTGTGATAAGAAAAGTTTCCGAGCTCAGAAACATTTTATGCAACTTTAAATAAAACCAACACGTTAACTAGTTGAGGCCCAGAAATGGGACACGAGCTGGAAAGTCTTCCGTCAATTTAAAAAATTTAAGACCTTCATATTTCCCAAACTCGAAAAGTATAATTACTCACTCAGAAATTGATTAGTGTGTATTGGACTTCAAACGATACACTTTTTCTGAGCTCGGAAACTCTTATAGTCTTAAAATGCAAAGAAGAGACCCATTTCCGAACTTGGAAATACGCCGTTCCTTTTGATCAATTTCAAAATTGAGAACATTATAATTACTACAACTCAAGCTTCCACGGGCTATATAATCCTACAAATAAATCAATAACATGTAATTAAAACTTTGGAGCACAAAACAATAAGATTAAAATAGATAATCTCTACCATTACATAAATGTAACTACCAAAGTTGAAGTTCTAATTCCAGAATCCATATGGATAACTCCCTAAAAACCATCTCTACCTCAACAAAAATTTCCTCTTGAAATTTTTGTACCCCCACCTCTCTACTTTTGGATACTCATGGTGAAGGGGTTCAAGCCTTCACCATATGGATAACATTAGGGTCATACCTATGACCTTAAATATACGGAGCTTTGTCGTGTCGTCGACGTAAATAAGCTCGGCATTTATTTTGGTTTTTATTGTTTAGTTTTTGTTATTTTGTCTTATTCTTTTTACGGTGTGTTTTTCTGTGATTTTGTAGCAAAGTGAAGTGCATTGCATTGGAGGAGATGAAGGAATGAGATCCATGAGAAAGGGAAGAAAGCTTGAAATGTTGGTAAGAAAAGATTGAATTCTTTCTAAGTGCTGGGAAATCCTGTCATCGCTACTCACGACGACCTCACGATGGAGTGGTTACAAGTTGCAACGCAATCATAAGTTTTGTGCTAAAATTCAGCTCCCAGCCTCCACTTTCCACGAGTCGCGATTAGCCATCATGAGTCATGACCAATGGGTCCTCGAGATAGCATCCCCTCGAGACCTTGAGTCGAGCCGAACCCAAAAAGCCATCAGTCCTCAAGACCGCACTCCCTCGAATCAAGATGAAACCAACAAGACAGCATCCCCTCGAGACCTTGAGTCAAGCCAAACCTGGAAGTCCATCACCCCCTCAAGACCTTGGGTCCTCGAAGCCAAAATCCCTCGACTCAAGATAAGGAACTCAAGGCCTCAGGTCTTCGAGGCTGCAATCCCTCGACTTGAGTTGAGGCCCTCGAAACCTCAGGTCCTCAAGGCTGCAATCCCTTGACTCGTCCTGAAGCCCTCGAGACCTCGGGTCCTTGAGGCTGCAAGCCCTCGACTCGACATGAAGCACTCAAGACCTTGGGTCCTCGAGGCCGCAAGACCAGCCATTCGAAAAGCCATGAGTCCTCGAGATCATCATCACTCGAGATCTTGACTCGAGCCAAACTCAAAAACCCATGAGTCCTTGAGACCATAATCTCTCAAGATCTCGACTCAAGCCAAACCTGATAACCCATGAGTCCTTGAGACCATTATCCCTTGAGACCATTCCCTCGAGACCTTAAGTCCTAGAGGCCGCAAGCCCTTAGCTCGAGACGAACCTGAAAGACCATCATCCTTCGATACCATCATTCCTCGAGTGGAGCCGAAAACATCAGCCCCTTAAGACCTTAGGTCCTCGAGGCCACATGCCCTCGATCCTAGCTGAACCTAAAAGTGCATCATACCCTCAAGACCTTGGGTCCTCGAGGCCACAAGCCCTCGATTCGAGCTGAACCCAAAAGTGGATCTTACCCTCGAGACCTCAGGTCCTCGATGCTGCAAACCCTCGACTTGAGCTGAAGCCCTCGAGACCTCAGGTCCTTTGAGATCTCGAGTGCTAGAGACCAGAAGCCCTCGAGACCAGTGAAGCCTTTTTATCCCCTCAAGACCAATGCCCCTCGAGACGTCATCTTTCATCCTCGAGCCCAACCAGACCCTAGCCCCTCGAGGCCAAATCTTTCATCCTCGAGACTAGCCAGACCCGAGCCTTCCCTACCTATCTCAAGTAACAACGATGCATCGTGAGTCACGACAAGTGCTGTCGCGAGTCGCGATGAAAAATACAACTTTTCAGCTGACCTTAAACACTGCATAATCCTTCTTTCTTCTCCATCAAATACTCCCAAGAACCACCACACATCCCCTCATTCGTCCACCATCTCACATATATTGACATATGAAAATTCTTACATCTTTATAGTATCTTGGGTTATTGTAGTATGCCGACTACATCATTGAGTCTTTAATTGCTATATTCTATAATGATGCTTGGATATGTGTCGATATATTTTGGATAATTGAATTGGACAATCTTGTAGTGGTGAGTGCATGATGGATTGGTTGTTCTTTGATAATACTATGGTTATTAACTCTTGATGCTAAACCTAGTATTACAAATCCCTATGTACTTGTGAGTTTGATGTTTTTCTTTGTGGTGTTATTGGGAGGTCATCGCCGTACCTCTCAAAGTTAATATTTATAAGCCCTAAATGCTTACTATCTACAACTAAGTAGATAGCAGCAAGTCGGGGTCGTCCACGAAGAAGAGGGATCTTCCTAAGCATTTAGGCATAAAAGGTTGATATTAGGCTAGGAGTAGACATATATACATACATATAAAAGCATGTAAATGGGAAGGGGGGTGGGGTTTGGTTGTTTGGTAGTCCTAAGTTATGAAATTAAAAAGACAAGATAACTAGCAAAGCCAAGTAACTAGGCTAATCATCAAACAAAACTAAGAAAAAGGGGTTTAAAACTACAAAGATAAAGCCTTGGGGGCAATTGATATCCACTTCCAAACCTAATGTAGATCATTGAACCATTCACTCATTATATCACATTCATTACTTGGCTTAACATTAACATACTTATCTAGCAAGAATCACAACACATTATGCACAAGAAGTTCTAAGTTCATGTTCATAGATTTTCATGCAAAGGAGCTAAGGAATTCGTCACTTTCCTAACACCCGAACACTGCAATCATAAAAAAACTTCCTATTCTCAAACAACCCGTGACATAAATGAAGTGAAACATAGCATCAAGAATACATAAATGCTAAACAATAAAGGCTTCAAGAATGAGTGAAACAATCTATTCACTACTTCAACTACTTGTTGTGAAGATAAATCATCTATCCTTCTTAGATAGTAGTTTGCAAGAGTGAATTCGACATCTCTTGTCAAACCTCACCAATGAATCCCTTAGGACTAAGAGTATCCCATTGATGGCATTTAGCACGATGAATCAACAAGCTTGGTTACACTTATAAATACTACACTGTATCTAAGCATTTAACCAATTCATGCATTTACACAAGATTAGTCAAGAATGATCGACATTCATAGACTTCTCTCATTTGCTACCTAAAACAAACATGACAACGAGTTCGACGTCATCACAATCATCTTGCAATTATCAACACACCAACATCATTTAAGAAGCTCTAACTCATGCTCTTGGATTCCACATTAAAAGAGGGGAGAACTAGCTACTTTCTCCTAACCCGAACAAGGAATCATACAAGCAATTCATATACTCAAGCTTCCAACAACATCAATGCAATTAACAATTCACATTCAAAGCTCAATAAATACACAATAGCAAAAATACTAAATAGATAGATATGGTTCTTACTACATAGATATGGAAGCTTCAATCCATTGCTCCCAAGATAAAACTAAGCTAGATAATCAAAACCCATAACATAGAACAAAGATCTACAAAGAAAGAAGAAAAAATGGAAGAAAATGGTGAAAAACTAGGGTTTTGGAGCCCCCAAGTCGGGCTTAGAGAGTTGGGGAAGAAGGGGGTTAAAAGCTATTTATAGTACAAGAAAAAAGGGAGTAAAACGCAAGTTGCAGGGCAGTTATCGCGAGTCGTGACACCTCCATCACGAGTTGCGACCAGATCAGTAAAATTTTGAGCTCTCGGGTCAACATTTCGCGAGTTGCAACACACTCGTCGCGAGTCACGATGGAAAAAAGTCCCATTTTGTTTTGCTTCCTCCGGAACCGTTGATCCATTTTGGGAGTTCTTGTAGTCTATTTTATAGTACTCGAGAAGAGAAATCCAATGGTACCACTCTTGGAGGCTGATTCTACTCGGAAAATTCTCAAAAATCTGCTTCAAAACATAGATCATTCTTCACCCTTTGGTTTCCTCTCCTTTCTTCACTTTATCTTCTACCACTTTGTGAGTGGCCTTCCATCTTCTACCATCCTTTCGAATGGCCTTCACTAAACCACTCCTAAGTGCTAATGAGCAATCTACAAAGTAATCTTACAAAAAGGAATCTTGATGCTCATAAGGACCAAAAGTCCATTAGACTAAACATAGGTTACAAAATGAAGGATTTAGATAAAAAAAACTGAAAATGACTATCTAAACCCCTTATCATGTAAACCTACCTAAATATAACAATCATAAAACAAAAATATGACAAAAGATGTATTAAATTCTTTGGAAAATACATGCATTTGAAGCCTCATCAAATCTCCCCACACTTAAACCTTACTCGTCCTCGAGTAAACAAGAACAAGCAAAGATCAAAGCATAAACTTGCATGTAAAAGTTTTCCCAATACATCCAACATCATATTCCTAGACTACCCTAACCCCCAAGTCATAAAATCTCTCACACTCTCACATCCCAAAGCCTAAGATAATCTAAAAATCCAACAAACCATAACAAAAGTGAGGTATATATATAATGCCAAGCTAACTTACTCCACCAAAAAAGCCACTCAATAGACAAATCAAGAGAAGCTTTTTGTTTTTCAATTTCTCTCATTTTCTCTCATTTTGCCTAGGAGCCCTCTCAGGTTTTCATCCTAGCTTCACACAATTTTCTTTTTCAATGCTTACCCTCACCTTTTTCCTCACCATTTGGCCTCTCATTTTTACATAGGTCACCCTCTCGGGTTTTCAACCTATCCGAGCCTCCCACTTTTGCCGGTTGCCCTCTCGAGTTTTCAACTTAGCGGGAAATTTTTTTTCTTTTTTTTTCAAACAATACAAATCAAAGAGGAGCATATGCACACTACAATACAATACAATGAGATATATTTATCTTTACCTCCTAACACTTGATAAGGGAGAAAGAAAAAAAACTCACAACTTGGATTTTGAAGGTCCTTCCCGGTGATGGCAATGCTCACTTCTCAATGAATGTTCTCTCCTCCATGTTCTCCAACTCCGCCCGATATGAAACTTTGATCCATCAACTACAAAGCCACAACTATGCAAATCCCGATCAACACTCACAAAAGACAACAACTAGTAGTACTCCTAGATGGTGGTTTTGGTAGTGGTTTATTTTTGGTGGTGGATTGTGGTGGTATTCTTGTGGTTTTGGGAAAGGGTTTGAGGAAATGGTTGAGGAATGTTTTTTTTTCAAGAAAAGAAAAATATTAATCTAACTTAGAAGCTCGGGTTGCCTCCCGAGAAGCTCCATATTTTTAAAGTCGTCGGCACGACCCTAATGTTATCCATATGGTGAAGGTTTGAACCCCTTCACCATGAGTATCCAAAAATAGAGAGGCGGGGGTACAAAAATTTCAAGAGGAAAGTTTTGTTTAGGTGGAGATGGTTTAAAGGGAGTTGGGTGGTTAGGAGGCTTGGGGGTAGTCTTTTAGCTCCTCTCTTGTCTCCCTCAAAACATTCGAAAATGGTAGAGTTGGTTCACTAGGTGGGGGAAGGGGTGAGGATGCTAATGAATGTAGCACAATCACCTCTTCCTCCATTTTTGTATCCTCGACAACAAACTGCTCATCCCCTTCAAACTCAAAGTCATTTCCCATGGTGACCTCACTCACCGAATCCTCGAGTTCGCTTTGGGATGGTGCATTTTTGGAATCACGAGCTTCCATTCGGGCCAACGCTTATATCATACTCCTCACGTGCCTCTCAATAGCCTCAACACTAGAGAAGAGCGGAGTGTCCGGCTCCTCACTAGTAAAGTAGCTCAAGTTTGCTATAGTATTCATGACTTCCTCACGTGTCAAACTTGAACTTCCTTGTTGGGCTTGATTTTGGGGTATGGTATAAGGTGGTGATGGCCAACTATTTTGCTCGTATTGTAGGTTTTCCGGCTCATTCTCATACCACCGATCCGGACTACCACTCCATTCCGGATTGTAAGGATTGTGGTACGGATACCATTCTTGAGCTTCTTGCCCTTGAAAACCAACATCTCCTACCTCTTGGTAGCACTCTTCATAATATCCTTGTTTTTGGAAACCAAGGGTTCTTTCTCCCTTATAGTGCTCTTCCCACAACAAATAGCAAGACTTGGTAGGATGGTCGGAATGACGCATCCTACAAAATCTTGCTTGTTGAGCCTCTCTTCTCTTCATGAGTTCCCTCAAGGTGAGATGCTCAATTTTTAGTATAATTTTTTTTCTTTTCAAAAGTCCAAAATCATATTGCAAATTTTCTCGATAAAAACTCACCAAGAACTCAAGCAATACCTACTCCGAACAAAAACAACCAACAAGAAGTGGAAAATAAAAACAACTAGCTAATATTCAACCAAAAATGCCCAAACATTTAAAAATAAGCGCCTCTTCCCCAGCAGTGGCGCCAAAATTTGGGGGGTCATTGCCGTACCTCTCAAAGCTAATATTTAAAAGCCCTAAATGCTTACTATCCACAACTAAGTAGATAGCGGCAAGTCGGGGTCGTCCACGAAGAAGAGGGATCTTTCTAAGCGTTTAGGCAAAAAAGGTTGATATTAGGCTAGGAGTAGACATATATACATATATATAAAAGCATGTATATTGGGGAGAGGGGTGGGGTTTGGTTTTTTTGTGGTCCTAAGTTATGAAATTAAAAAGACAAGATAACTAGCAAAGCCAAGTAACTAGGCTAATCATTAAACAAAACTAAGAAAAAGGGATTTAAAACTACAAAGACAAAGCCTTAGGGGGCAATTGATATCCACTTCCAAACCTAATGTAGATCATTGAACCATTCACTCATTCTATCACATTCATTACTTGTCTTAACATTAACATACTTATCTAGCAAGAATCACAACACATTATGCACAAGAAGTTCTACGTTCAAGTTCATAGATTTTCATGTAAAGGGGCTAAGGGATTCGTCACTTTCCTAACACCAGAACACTGCAATCATAAAATCACTTGCTATTCTCAAACAACCCATGACATAAATGAAGTGAAACATAGCATCAAGAATACATAAATGCTAAATAATAAAGGCTTCAAGAATGAGTGAAACAATCTATTCACTACTTCAACTACTTGTTGTGAAGATAAATCTTCTATCCTTCTTAGATAGTAGTTTGCAAGAGTGAATTCGACATCTCTTGTCAAACCTCACCAATGACTCCCTTAGGACTAAGAGTATCCCATTGATGGCATTTAGCATGAAGAATCAACAAGCTTGGCAACACTTATAAATACTACACCGTATCTAAGCATTTAACCAATTCATGCATTTGCACAAGATTAGTCAAGAATGATCGACATTCATAGACTTCTCTCATTTGCTACCTAAAACAAACATGACAATGAGTTCGACGTCATCACAATCATCTAGCAATTACCAACACACCAACATCATTTAAGAAGCTCTAACTCATGCTCTTGGATTCCACATTAAAAGAGGGGAGAATTAGCTCCTTTCTCCCAACCCTAACAAGTAATCATGCAAGAAATTCATATACTCAAGCTTCCAACAACATCAATGCAATTAACAATTCACATTCAAAGCTCAATAAATGCACGATAGCAAAAACACTAAATAGATAGATATGGTTCTTACTACATAGATATGGAAGCTTCAATCCATTGCTCCCAAGATAAAACTAAGCTACATAATCAAAACCCATAATATAGAACAAAGATCTACAAAGAAAGAAGAAAAAATGGAAGAAAATGGTGAAAAACTAGGGTTTTAGAGCCCCCAAGTCGGGCTTAGAGAGTTGGGGAAGAAGGGGGTTAAAAGCTATTTATAGTACAAGAAAAAAGGGAGTAAAATGCAAGTTGCAGAGCAGTTATCGCGAGTCGCGATGCCTCCATCACGAGTTGCGACCAGATCAGTAAAATTTTGAGCTCTCGGGTTAACATTTCGCGAGTCGCGACGGAAAAAAGTCCCGTTTTGTTTTGCTTCCTCTGGGTGAACCGTTGATCCGTTTTGGGAGTTCTTGTAGTCGATTTTATAGTACTCGAGAAGAGAAATCCAATGGTACCACTCTTGGAGGCTGATTCTACTCGGAAACTTCTCAAACCTCTGCTTCAAAACATAGATCATTCTTCACCCTTTGGTTTGATCTCCTTTCTTCACTTTATCTTCTACCACTTTGTGAGTGCCCTATCATCTTCTACCATTCTTTCGAATGGCCTTCACTAAACCACTCCTAAGTGCTAATGAGCAATCTACAAATTAATCTTACAAAAAGGAATCTAGATGCTCATAAGGACCAAAAGTCCATTAGACTAAACATAGGTTACAAAATGAAGGATTTAGATTAAAAAAACCCAAAAATGGCTATCTAAACCCCTTATCATGTAAACCTACCTAAATCTAACAATCATAAAACAAAAATATGACAAAATATTTGTTAAATGCTTTGGAAAATACTTGCATTTGACGTCTCATTAGTTATTCTTGATTAAACGGAGCCAAGAAGAGAACGTTTTTCTTAAGGGGTGAGTTCTTCTACGATACTTTTGTTCCCACTTCCGGCTCCGAACCAATTTAGGGACCGATTCTATACAATTACATTGGATTACGGCGACTATGCAAAGAAACGGTGGTCACTCTACCTCTTACCTTGAGTTTTATTATTCTTGCCTTACATGTTTACATTGAGGGCAATGTAATGTTTTAAGTGCGGGGAGGGGTTAGAGGACTCAAATGCATGCTAGCTTCATTTGGAATGCATGTTGCTACTTTTGATTGAAAAAACATAAGAAAAAGAAAGAAAAAATTGAATAAAATAGAAATAAAAGAAAACCTGCTAAGTTGAAAACCCGAGAGGGCCACTTAGGCAACACTGGGGGCCCGGATATATTGAAAACCCGAGAGAGCAACCTAGGAAAAAAATGAGATGCCAAAATGTGCGGAAAAAGGTGAGATGTGAGGCAAAGAAACATGATGTGTGGCTAGGATGAAAACCTGAAAGGGCTCCTAGGAAAAATGAGAGAAAGAGAAAAAAAGAAAAAAAAATGCTATGATTTCACTCATTTGCCGGCGTTGGAGTCATAAGGTTGCGGTTGTCATATGGATGGATTGGGTAGCTCAACATCTTTAGACCTCTTGGGATTGAGTAATTTTGTGGGTTGAAAAATGATGTATTGAATGAAATTCTTGATTATATTATACTTCATTTTGGTTGATATATTGACATGGGGTGAAGTATGTGTTTAAACCTCCTAAATGGTTTTTACTTCATTTTGTGTCATTGGATTTTGGTTGATATATTGGTATGAAGTGAAGTATGTGCTTGGACCTTTCCTATGGTTTTAACGTCATTTCGTGTCATTGGACTTTGGGATTATCAATTCGTGACTTTGAAACATTTTTATGTGTAGTGAATTGATAAATGGTAGGTTTGGTTAGATTTAGGAATTGGGGTTGTGTGTGTGAAAAATTCTCATTTGAGCTTTGATTTTGGGATTTATGATATTGAGAGTTTTGTTAAGGTGTTGATTGGGGGAATATTTGTTAGGATGTGGACATATGAATTCCATCATGTTCTTAAAACTTTTCTTACTCGAGGGCAAGTAAGGTTTAAGTACGGGGAGGTTTAATGTGCCCATTTTATATGGTTATATTAGGACTTGTAGAATTTACTTTTGTACACTTTTGTGCTCTAAATGTGGAATTTTGCCTTGAAATTCTCTAAGGAGATTTAACAGTGACTTTTACCCTTTTATTACTTTTCTTGAGGATTTTGTGTGACAAGGCAATTTGTAGGAAGACTTTGAAGGCTTTGAAGAATACCTTTGAAGGCTTTGAAGAATACCTTTGAAGATTTTAAGAATTGAATAAGTGAAGAGAAGAGGAGGATATGAAACAAAAAGAGGAAAGAAATCAAGATGCTGGAAATGACCGCGACTCGCGATGAACCCGCCGACGTGGCTCGCGATGCACCTGCTGACGTGGCTTGCGACGCACCCACCGACATGGATCGCGATGCATCCACCAACGCAGCTCACGATGCACCCGCCAACGTGGCTCGCAAAGCACCCGCCGATGCGGTTCGTCGCGAAGTATGGCCGGAAATTCTTCTTGCATTTTGTACTATAAATACTCACCTTATCCTCTCCTCTTCAAAACACGAATCCATACTCTCCTTAGATTTTTTTTGGGTTCAAACCCTAGTTTTTCTTTCTTTCTTTTCTTAGTTTTTGTTGGTAAATCACGTCTTTTAATTATCTAGCTTAGTTTTATCTTTTGAGCAATGGATTAAAGCTTCCATATCTATGTAGTAAGAACCATACCTATCTATTTAGTGTTTTTTCTATTGTGCATTTATTGAACTTTGGATGTGAATTGTTAATTTCATTGATGTTGTTGGAAGCTTGAGTATACGAATTGCTTGTATGATTACTTGTTAGGGTTGGGAGAAAGTAGCTAATTCTCCCCTCTTTTAATGTGGAATCCAAGGGCATGAGTTAGAGCTTTTTAATGATGTTGATGTGTTGATAATTCCTAGATGAATGTGATGATGTTGAACCCGTTGTCATGTTTTTTAGGTAGAAAATGAAATAGGTCTATGAATGTCGATCGTTCTTGACTAATCTTGTGTAAATCCATGAATTGGTTCAATGCTTGGACACGGTGTAATGTTTATAAGTGTTGCCAAGCTTGTTGGTTCTTTGTGCTCAATGGCACCAATGGGATACTCTTAATCGTGTTTTGGCTAAGGGAGTCATTGGTGAGGTTTGGAAAGAGATGTCGAATTCACTCTTGCAAACTACTATCTAAGAAGGATGGAAGATTTATCTTCACAACATGTAGTAGAAGTAGTGAATAGATTGTTTCACTCATTCTTGAAGCCTTTGTTATTTAGCATTCATATGTTCTTAATGCTATTTTTTACTTCATTTATGCCATGGGTTGTTTGAGAATAGAATTTTTTGCATTTATTAAGTGTAAGGGAGTTAGGAAAGTGACGAATTCCTTAGCTCCTTTGCATGAAAATCTAAGATGAACTTAGAACTTCTTGTGCATAATGTGTTTTGATTCTTGCTACATAAGTATGTTAATGTGGATTATTCTCATATTTATCGTATAGATGAAATGAAAGGTTGAACCTTGAAGGTGGTTTGTTCTAGGTTTTGCCTAATGAATGCTATGTTTGGTTAAATGCTATGTCTTTGGTAGAAGGCTTGTTACTGTCAAATCTATGGTCCTTCGTCCATAGGTAACAATTGTGATAGGATGAGTGAATGGTTCAATGATCTATATTTGGTGTTGAAGTGTATGTCAATTGCCCCCTAGGCTTTATCTTTTGTAGTTTTTAAACCCTTTTTTTATTAGTTTGTTTGATGATTAGCATAGTTACTTGAGTTTGCTAGTTATCTTGTCTTTTAATTTGCATAGCTTAGGACAACCAAACAACAACCCCCCTTTTACATGCATTTATATGTGTATATATATCTACTCCTAGCATAATATCAACCTTTTGTGTCTAAACACTTAAGAAAATTCCCCTTCTTCGTGGACATCCCCGCCTTGCCGCTATCTACTTAGTTGTAGATAGTAAGCATTTGGAGCTCATAAATATTAACTTTGAGAGAAATTATTGAGTGAAGAAATTACCTTTGAGATAGTAAGCATTCAGCATGGTTTGCTATCTACGGACCGTGAAGAAATTATCGAGTGAGATCATGTACTATTCGCGGTCCATGAAAACCTTCACGGACCATGCAAACTTCTTAGTAAAAACCGTGAACTGTTCACAATCCATGACAATCTTCATGGACCGTGGCATGAGACCTGCTTCAAAGATCGTGCCAGATCTCACGTCTAAATGTTCATAGACCGCGCCAGATCCCACACCCCATGCTTGAATGCTTCACAGACTATGACATCTGTGCCAGTCCTTGAATCCTTGGCGAGTGACATAGGGTTTTGCTACTTTTAACTATTTGGGGCCCAATCTCCTACTACTATATATAGGAGACATAGTCTCCTTGTAAACCCTAAGTATAATAGAACCTAGGCATAATGTATATTAGTTTCTCTCTCTAGTTTAGAAAGAAGGAAGAGGAGAATACCTCTTCTCCTTCCTACTCTTTTTCTTTTGTCTTTTCTTTCATTTTCTCTTATTTTCTAGATCCATGGCATCTAATCTAATATTTACAATGGATCTAACGTTTGTAGAGTATAAATTTTGCTTGGAAATCATTTTAGCACTTGGTATGTTCTATTTGCTTTATGAGATTCATTAGATTTACCCTATCCTTGTGTTTATGATATTATTGTAATTTTTCTTGAATGTTATAAATTCATGAATAGTACAACACATATAAGCACACACTTTGGGCTATATTATTGTATGGTACAATTATTGATGCCCTTTGGGGACGAGAAACCTAGATGTTAGATTAGGTAGGGGAGAATGCGTCAGCGTGGGTGTGTGCACAAGGGATTCGAGAATGCTCAAACCTATTTTTCATCGCACTAGTCTTAGATGACTTCGTAACTGTTGTCTGAGAGTTTGCAGGCAGAGATAGCTAATTGTAGCAAGCTAGGTGTTATGTTTAAACCCTAGTATCACAGATAAGGTGCCTACGATCCTCAGACCTAGCGTACATAGTACCAAGGAGAAGTAGTTGCATTCATGGTGGAAGCCCAGAATGTAATAGCATGGGGAAAAGCCGACCTACAATGATGGTCAGACCTTGTTTTACTATCCTAATTAAGATGGCGGTGCCGATGAAGAGATCAAGCGCACCCAGCATGACAGATATGGGGAAGTGTATGCCATCGGCCATACCACGTGTTCTGAACATACTAATAGGTGTTTTGTAAGGCTTTATGTGAATGAATCAAGGGTTGAAGCATTAGAACTACCATATTTCTAAATGATTCCCAAGTGTGTAGATTTATTAGTTTCTTGCATATTTACTTTTTATGTGTGGTATTTGTTAATTGAAAATACCCCCCCTAATTGCATGTTTACATTACTAATTGTTCCTTTCACTCATACAGATTGATGACCCTCATGAGGTTGTATTTCTAACTTGTACTTAAGCCGTAGCATCCTTGTGGACAAACCTAGGGATTGCCGCTTACTACCCCTTGGTAGCTTAGTAGTGAGAATGGGTGCAGAATTATAAATATCTATCTTTGACACATAAGCTCTCCACCCGAGTTAACTAGCTACAATTAATGACCCCTGGGTGGATGCGGGTCACTATGAAACCAATTTGTGTGGAAGATATTAAAAGGTGCAATTCATTCCTCAAAGGATGACAAAACAAGAACGGTGAATATGTTGACCAGCCTAGGGTCTTTAAAACCATAGCTTAGAATTAACTCGGTTGGAGGTGGTGAGGTCAGAAGATAGAGATTTATAGATTTGCACCATGTTCCTAATGCTACGCTACCTATAGGGTAGCAATAAACCCTGGGTTTATCCACAGAGATGCTAGTTCTAATGTATCAACTCAAACGAAACCTCGCACGTGTCGTCAATCCATACGAGTGAAATAAATATCTAGTGGGAGGTCATGCCATACCTCTCAAAGTTAATATTTATAAGCCCTAAATGCTCACTATCTATAATTAAGTAGATAGCGGCAAGTCGGGGTCATCCACGAAGACGGGGGATTTTCTTAAGCGTTTAGACACAAAAGGTTGATATTATGCTAGCAGTAGATATATGTACACATATAAAAGCATGTAAAAAGGGGAGGGGGGGTTGGTTGGTTGGTTGTCCTAAGTTATGAAAATTAAAAGACAAGATAACTAGCAAAGTCAAGTAACTACACTAATCATCAAACAAACTAAGAAAAAGGGGGTTTTAAAACTACAAAAACAAAGCCTTGGGGGCAATTGATATCCACTTCTAAAACAAATATAGATCATTGAACCATTCACTTATCCTATCACAATTGTTACCTATGGACGAAGGACCATAGACTTGACAACAACAAGCCTTCTACCAAAGACATAGCCATTTAACCAAACATAACATTCATTAGGAAAAAGCTAGAACCACATTCAATGTTCAACCTTGCATTGCATCTATAGGATAAATATGAGAACAATCCATAATAACATACTTATCTAGCAAGAATCACAACACATTATGCACAAGAAGTTCTAAGTTCATGTTTTAGATGTTCATGCAAAGGAGCTAAGGAATTCTTCACTTTCTTAACACCCTAACTGTTCAATCATACAAACACTTCCTATTCTCAAACAACCCATGGCATAAATTAAGTAAAATATAGCATTAAGAACACATAAATGCTAAATAACAAAGGCTTCAAGAATGAGTGAAACAATCTATTCACTACTTCTACTACTTGTTGTGAAGATAAATCTTCTATCCTTCTTAGTTAGAAGTTTGCAAGAGTGAATTCGACATCTCTTGTCAAACCTCACCAATGAATCCCTTAGCAAAAACACGTCTTTCAAGTCTTCAAAAGCTCCAATACAAGTCTTTCAAATCTTCAAAGGTATTCTTCAAAGTCTTTACAGTCTTCAAAGTCTTCAAACAAATTGCCCTGTCACACAAAATCCTCTAGAAAAGTAATAAAAGCGTAAAAGTCGCTTTTAAATCTCCTTAGAGAATATCAAGGAAAAATGAAACATTTAGAGCACAAAAGTATACAAAAGTGAATCCTAAAAGTCCTAATATAACCGTATAAAATGGGCACATCAAACCTCCCCTCACTTAACCTTACTCGCCCTAGAGTACCAAAAAATTTAAGCACACAAAGGACTTCATATGTTCACATCCTAACTAATATTCCCCCAATCATATCCTCACAAAAACTCTCAATATCGTAAATCCCAAAATCAATGCTCAAATGAGAATTTTTCACACACACAACCCCAATTCCTAAATCTAACCGAACCTACCACTTATCAATTCACTACCCATAAAAACATTTCAAAGTCCCAAGTTAATATTCCCAAAGTCCAATAACACAAAATGAAGTTAAAACCATAGGAAAGGTTTGAGCACATACTTCATTTCATACCAATATATCAACCAAAATCCAAAGACACAAAATGAAGTAAAAACCATCTAGGAGGTTGAAACACATACTAAACCCCATGCCAATATTATCAGCCAAAATGAAGTATAAATGAATTAAAAATTTCATAACTATACTTCGTTTTTCAACCCACTAAGTTACACAATCCTAAGAGGTCTTAAGATATTGAGCTGCCCGATCCATCCATATGACAAATGCAACCTTATGATTCCAACACCGGCAAATGAGTGAAATCACAGCAGTCTTCCTTTTTTTCTCTCTTTCTCTCATTTTGCCTAGGAGCCCTTTCGGGTTTTCATCCTAGCCACACATCATGTTTCTTTGGCTCACATCTCACCCTTTTCAGCACATTTGGCCTCTAATTTTTTCCAAGGTCACCCTTTCAGGTTTTATCCAGGCCCACAATGTTGCCTAAGTTGCCCTCTCAGGTTTTAAACTTAGCAGGTTTTCCTTCTTTTTTCTTTTTTTCATTTTCTTTTTTTTTCAAAATTTTCAATTTTTTCTTTCTTTTTTCTCATTTTTTCCCAATCACAAGTACAAAAAGCATTCCAAATCAAGCTAGCATGCATGTGAGTCCTCTAACCCTCCTCGCACTTAAAAAATTACATTGCCCTCGATGTAAACATGTAAAGCAAGAACAATAAAACTCAAGG
The DNA here is from genome assembly GCA_037428765.1 of Rubia yunnanensis. Classification (NCBI taxonomy): domain Eukaryota; kingdom Viridiplantae; phylum Streptophyta; class Magnoliopsida; order Gentianales; family Rubiaceae; genus Rubia; species Rubia yunnanensis. The sequence goes on from CM075068.1 coordinate 59,563,422, forward strand.
TAAGAAGTAGAGTGACACCCGTTTCTCCGTATAGTAGCCGGTGATATGGCACAATACACTGTAATTGTATAGAATTGGTCCCGAAAATGGTTCTGGAGCCAGAAGGGGGAGCAAAAGTGCCGTTGAAGAACTCACCCCTCGAGCAAAATGTTGTCTACTTTGCACCGTTTGATCAAGACTAACACAATAGAAAACAACATGAAACCCACAAGTACATAAGGATTTGTAATACTAGGTTTAGCATCAAGAGTTAATAACCATAGTATTGTTAAAGAACAACCAATTCATCATGCCATCACCACTATAAGATTGTCCAATAAAAATATCCATCAAGTATCGACAAATATCCAAGCATCATTATAGAATATAGCAATTATAGTCACATTGATGTAGTCGGCATACTACAATCAACAAAGATACTATAAAGATGCAAGAATTTTCATATGTCAATATATGTAAGATGGTGGAGGAATGAGTGGAGGTGTTGTGGTTCTTGGGAGTATTTAGTGGAGAAGAAGGAAGGATTATGCAGTTTTTAAGCACTATTGAAAAGTTAGTTTTTCCATCGCGACTTGCAACAGCATTGGTCGCGACTTGCGATGCATCATCAAAACTCGCGACAGGTAGGGAGGGCTCGGGTCTGGCTAATCTCCATGATGAAAGATTTAGTCTTGAGGGGCTCGGGCCTAGCTGGGCTCGAGGATGAAAGATGAAGTCTCGAGAGGTGTTGGTATCGAGGGGCTAAAAGGCTTCACTGGTCTCGAGGGCTTCAGCTCAAGTTGAGGGATTGCTGCCTTGAGGACTCAAGGTCTCGAGGGCTTTAGCTCAATTTGAGGGATTGCAGCTTCGAGAACCCGAGGTCTCGAGAGGATGATGTCTCGAGGGCTTCTAGCCTCGAGGACCCGAGGTCTCGAGGGGGTGATGGACTTTCAGGTTCGGCACTAGTCGAGGGCCTGTGGCCTCGAGGACCCGAGTTCTCGAGGGGATGATTTATCGAGGACCCGTTAGTCGCGACTCGAGATGGCTCGTCACGACTGGCGGAGAGTGGAGGCTGGGAGCTGAATTCTAGCACAAAATGTTTTGATAACGTCGCGACTCGCGATTACTCTGCCGTGACTCGCGATGGTCCATTGCGACTTGCTATATCTTTGGTTTGTGAGCTCAATTCTTTCAGAAATTTTCTGATTCGGTCATGACTCGCGATGAGCACGTCGCGACTCGTGACGACAGGATTTCCCAGCACATTGAAATAATTCAATCTTTTCTTACCAACATTCCAAGCTTTCTTTCCTTTCTCATTGATCTGATTCCTTTATCTCCTCCAATGCAATGCACTTCACTTTGCTACAAAATCACAGAAAAACACACCGTAAAAAGAAAAAGACAAAATAATAAAAACTAAATATCAAAAACAAAAATAAAGGACGAGTTTATTTACGTCGTCGGCACGATAAAGCTCCGTAGATTTAAGGTTGTTGGTACGACCCTAATGTTATCCATATGGTGAAGGATTGAACACCTTCACCATGAGTATCCAAAAGTAGAGAGGTGGGGGTACAAAACTTTCAAGAGGAAATTTTTGTTGAGGTGGAGATGGTTTAAAGGGAGTTGGGTGGTTAGGAGGCTTGAGATTTTTTTTGGCTCCTCTCTTATCTCCCTCAAAACATACGAAAATGGTGGAATTGGTTTAATAGGTAGGGGTAGAGGTGACGATGCTAATGAATGTACCACAATCACCTCTTTCTCCTTTTTATCATCCTCAACAACCAACTCCTCATCCCCTTCGAACTTAAGATCATTTCCCATGTGACCTAACTCACCGAATCCTTGAGTTCGATTTGGGATGGTGTATTTTTGGAATCACGAGCTTCCATTCAGGCCAAAGCTTCTAATACACTCTTTGCATTCCCCTCAATAGCCTCAACACTAGAGGAGAGACGGGTGTCCGGTTCTTCACTAGTAAATTTGTTGAAGTTTGCTATTGTATCCATGACTACCTCACGTGTCAAACTTGAATTTCCTTGCTGGGCTTGGTTTTGGGGCATGGTATAAGGTGGTGATGGCTAACTATTTTGCTCGTATTGTTGGTTTTGCGGCTCATTCTCATACCACCAATCTTATTTACCACTCCATTCCGGATTGTAAGGATTATGGTATGGGTACCATTCTTTAGCTACTTGCCCTTGAAAACCAACATCTCCTACCTCTTGGTAGCACTCTTCATAATACCCTTGGTTTTGGAAACCAAGGACCCTCATAGTGCTCTTCCCAAAAATAATAGCAAAGCTCGGTAGGATGGTCGGAATGACACATACTACAAAACCTTGCTTGTTAAGCCTCTCTTCTCATTATGACTTCCCTCAAGGTGAGACACTCCATTTTTTTTAAAATTTTCAAAAGTCCAAAATCATATTGCAAGGATTCTCAATAAAACATTACCAAGAACATAAGCAATACCTACTCCTAACAAAAACAACCACCAAGGAGTGGGAAATAGAAACAACTAGCTAATATGCAACCAAATACACCTAAACACTTAAAAATAAATGCCTCTTCCCTGGCAGCGGCGCCAAAATTTGGGAGGTCATCGCCATACCTCTCAAAGTTAATATTTATAAGCCCTAAATGCTTACTATCTACAATAAGTAAATAGCAGGAAGTCGGGGTCGTCCACGAAGAAGGGGGATTTTCTTGAGCGTTTAGACACAACAGGTTGATATTATGCTAGAAGTGTATATATGTAAACATATAAAAGCATGTAAAAAGGGGGGGGGGGTTGGTTGGTTTGTTGTCCTATGTTATTAAAATTAAAAAAAAGATAACTAGAAAAGAAAAGTAACTATGCTAATCATTAAACAAACTAAAAAAAGGGTTTTAAAACTACAAAAACAAAGCCTTGGGGAAATTGATATCCACTTCCAAACCAAATATAGATCATTGAACCATTCACTCATCTTATCACAATTGTTACCTATGGACAAAGAACCATACATTTGACAACAACAATCCTTCTACCAAAGACATAGCCATTTAACCAAACATAATATTCATTCGGCAAAACCTAGAACTAACCACATTCAAGGTTCAACCTTTCATTTCATCTAAAGGATAAATATGAGAACAATCCACATTAACATACTAATCTGGCAAGAATCATAACACATTATGCACAAGAACTTCTAAGTTCATGTTTTTATATGTTCATGCAAAGGAGCTAAGGAATTTCACTTTCCTAACACCCTAACACTTCAATCATACAAACACTTCCTATTCTCTAACAACCCATGGCATAAATGAAGTAAAACATATCATATAGAACACATGAATTCTAATCTCATTGATGGCATGGAGCACTAAGAATCAATAAGCTTGGCAACACTTATAAATGCTACACTGTGTCTAAGCATTTAACCAATTCATGCATTTACACAAGATTAGCCAAGATCGATCGACATTCACTGACCTCTCTCATTTGCTACCTAAAATAAATATGACAACGGGTTCAACATCATCACATTCATCTAGCAATTATCAAGACATCAACATTATTATGAAGCTCAAACTCGTGCTCTTGGATTCCACATTAAAAGAGGGGATAATTAGCTACTTTCTCCCAACCCTAACAAGTAATCATAAAAGCAATTCATATACTCAATCTTCCAACAACATCAATGCCATTAACAATTTACATTCAAAGCTCAATAAATGCACAATAGCAAAAGCACTAAATATATAGATATGGTTCTTACTACATAGATATGGAAGCTTCAATCCATTGCGCCCAAGACAAAACTAAAGTAGATAATTAAAAGACATGATTAACATACAAAAACTAAGAAAAGAAAGAAGAGAAAATGTAGGGTTTGATCCCAGAAAAATTGCAGGAAGAAGAGGTTTTGAAGAGGAGAGGATAAGAAGAGTATTTATAGTACAAGAAAGCAAGAAAGATTTTTTTCCATACGTCCGTCGCGAATCGGGATGGAGCACTATTCCAGCATCTTGATTTCTTTCTTTTCTTTGTTTCATGTCCTCCTCTCCATTTCACTTTTCTTCTATTATTCATGTCATCAAATGTTCCAATACAAGTCTTTAAATCTTCAAATCTTCAAAGGTATCCTTCAAAGTCTTCAAACAAATTGCCTTGTCACAAAAAATCCTCTAGAAAAGTAATAAAAGCGTAAAAGTCACTTTTAACTCTCCTTAGAGAATTTCAAGGCAAAATGTAACATTTAGAGCACAAAAGTATACAAAAGTGAATCCTAAAATTCATAATATACCGTATAAAATAGGCACATCATCTAACAAAGAAAACATGGAAATTAGAGGGGGTTGGTTTTTTCAATCGAACAACTACAAAACATGAAAAGTAAAAACAGAAGTACAATGTAAAGCTAAGAACTTGGGGAAATCATTAAGCAACTTGGTCCATCTAATGCTTCTATCTTCGATTAATTCACAAAGAGATCTAGGCGAACCTAATAGATTGTCCATTATACGTGTTGTGGCCGGTGGCATACACTTCCCCGTCCCTATCATGGCAGGTGCTTTCGTAACTCTCCATCGATGCTGCTATTATAATTCATGGATTACAACAAGGTCTGAATGTTGTTGTAGGTCTATTTCTCCCCCGTGCGATTACGACCTAAGCTTCCACCACGAAAATGTAGTAGACAAAGGATCTATTTATAGTAACAGGATATTGGGCCTAAAAATAGTCCCAAAATAGGGTAAATCCTAGCTCTACTATTGCCTGGTGGGGGCCATCTCGGATGATAAGGCCCGTGGCGTGTCCTTGGTGCTGGGCGCGGGAACTGGCGTAGGCCGTGTCCCTTCATGTGCACCTGGCGCCGGATCTGGGGCGTTGCGCGGGTGTTTGATGTCGTGCAGAATGCGAGGCTTTGTGCGGGTCACATCTAAGCCCTGGCGTGGGCTACATTATCTCTTTTGGGGCACCGTCAAGGAGGTGAAAAATGAGACTCTGATCCACACCCGTGGTCCTTGGCGCGGGCTGTGGTCCGGAATGCAACTTTCTCCAGAAATTTGGCACAGGCCTTGTGATTTCTCACACCTCGCTAGCTAGTCTTGGCGTATTGTGGTTAGAACGGCCCGGGACACTGAAATGGGATGTCCCGTACCCATTCTTTGCTGCGTGAAGGGTTTCTTCACATGGTGCTGGTGATATGTGGCCTCTGGCATGGGTTGTATCATAGCCTCATGCTGGTCTTCTTGGCGTGGGAAAGCTTCTTTAGCATGGGCTGTTGGTGCCACACCATGCACGACCCATGCTGACCTGTTGGTGCCTTGGCTGGCTGAAGTGATTTCCTTCACTATGGGAGAACCTTTAGTCTGATTTGAGAGTTTTAGTAGTCAAGAAGAGGAATCCAATGAAACCAGCCTTGAGAAGGCCACTTTTTCTTTGACAGCTCTCGGAATTGATCACAACTCATTAGACCACAATTCCCCATTTCTTCGTTGGCAGCTTTGAACTCCGTTGGTGCCTATCTTTGGTTTCAATCTCCTTCTACAACACATTAATAATCGTGGCCTTTACCTACTACAATTATAATGTGAATAGAATTTTTCTCTACCACCATCCTTACAAATGGCCTTGATCGTCCTGGACCCGATCGTCGTTTAAAACATGAGCCAAGGGGCTTATTGGTGAAAGAAAGGATATTTATATTTTGCACTCGTTCTTGCTGCTAAGCTACCAAGGGGTAGTAAGAGGCAAGCTCTGGGTTTTCCACAAGGATGCTAGGGCTCAGGTATTAATTAAAACATAACCTCATGATGTTCGTCAATCAGTATGAGTGAAAGGAGCAACTAGTAGTGTAAACATGCAACTGCGAGGGTTTCAGTATTTTCAACGAACAACTACAAAACATGCAAAATTAACAAAAGAGTAAACTATTTTTACTAGGAACATGTGAATCATTTAGAAACATGGTAGTTCTAATGCTTCAATCTTTGATTCATTCACATATAGACATACAAAAGACCTATCAGTATGTTTACAACACGTGGTGTGGCTGATGGCATACACTTTCCTAACCCTATCACAGTGGGTGCGCTCGCAACCCTCCATCGGCACCGCTATCATAATTAGGGGAGTACAACAAGGTCTTACCATCATAGCAGGTCTATTTCTCCCTCATGTTATTACGTCCTGGGCTTTCACAGCAAATGCAACTACTCCCTCCAGGTCCTATATACACTAGGCCCAAGGCTGGTAGGTACCTTATCTGTGACACTAGGGTTTCAACAAAACACCTAGCTTGCTACTATTCACTAAATATACCTATAACCTATCAGACAATAGTTACGAAGTCAGCTAAGACTGGTGCGATGGGAATAGGTTAGAGCAATCTCGAATCCCACATGCACATACCCACACAGACACCTTCTTCCCTACTCATTCTAACATCTTGGTTTCTCATCCCAAAGGGACATCAATAATTTCACCATACATGATTATATCCCAAATTGTGTGCTTATATGTGGTGAACTACTCATGCATTTATAACATTCAAGAACAATCATAATAATTTTATAAACACAAAGATAGGATGAATCTAATGAATCTCACAAAGCATTTAGAAAATACCAAGTGCAGAAATGAATCCAAAGCTAATCTAACTAATCCCTAGAGATGGAATTAAAATAAATATTTGAATTCCACATCTTTGGGACAAAGAAGGAAGAAAAGAAAAGAAAAGATTACAAAACCTACAAAAGGAACTCCTTCCTTCTCTCCCAGATCTCTCCTCTCCAAATGTGTTTCTAAATATGTTCCAACCTTCCAAATGATTACACTAGGGTCCTACATATATTATTAGGAGATTGGGCCTAAAAATAGGTCATAAGTAGCAAAACCCCAGGTCAGCCACAAAGATTTCACAGATCGGCAAGGATGCTATGGTCCGTGAAGCATGCATATCCACGGGACCCCAGGTCGGGCACGGTCCATGAATGTTCATAGCAATAACCTTTGGAATCTGGTGTGGTCCTTGTAACTAGGATCATGCCACGGTCTGTGAAGGTTTTCATGGACTACAAACAGCATACGGTTTTTGCTCAGATTTTCCCTACAGTCCGTGAAGGTTTTAACACAGAACGAACTGCTTGTGGCTTCTGCTCAGAAATTTTGTCATGGCCCGTGAATGATTTCACGGACCACTAGCAGCTTGTGGTCTTTCTCAAAAGGCTTCTCAAAGTTCGTGAATTTTTTCAAGGACCGGCTCCATACTTAGCGAAATTGTTCAACTCTTCATCCCCCTGCTTCACGATTCGGTGTTTTTTTCAAGTGAAGGTCTTGTGCTATTCTCGTGCTAATCTTCATAGAACCTCTGCATTACTTTGTAGTGAAGGCCATGAAGATTGTCACAGGCCACTAGTACTTAACCATGCGTGGTCCGTGACTGGCAATTGGTGCTTCGTTGGCTGAACTTTGTTTGCTTGTTACGGGTGAACCGTTAGTCCGAATCGGGAGTTCTAGTAGTCAATTTTGTAGTACTCAAGAAGAAAATTCTAATGGAACCAGACTGGAAAGATAATTCTTCCAGGATTGTTCTAGAAGTAAGGCAATACTCCTCTGATCATGATTCAGCATTTTCTCCTTTGGCTGTCTTGAATTCCGAAGCCACTTATCTTTGGCTTCAATCTCTTTCTACCATGCATAGATGTTCGTGGCCTTCATCTACTACCGTTGAAATTTGAATGACCTTCAAATTTTCTAGTGTTAAAAGAAACAGCCTTTGCAAGAATGTAATGTAACAAATAGCATTCATGGGTGACCTACTAAAGGTACTAAAAATGAAAACCAAGGAGCCTATGAAGACAAGATCTCAAGAATCACTATTTAAGTATAGGAAGCGGGATTTAGAATAGAAAACCAAACATGGTTGTCTAAACCCCTTGTCATGTAAACTCAACTGATGTCGCCAAACCGCCAACCAAAAGTAACTAAAAACTATGTCAAATGCATTGGTTAAAGCATGAAAAATGGTGTAGATTAGACTCCCCACAGTTAAATCTTTACTCATCCTCGAGTAAATAAAAGCAAAGAAAAAAGGTTCAAGCGAAATGAATCATGCAAAAATATCCAATGCATTCAACTTATTCTCAAGCTACCCTAGTTCCCCAAAGAAGGTGAAAATCCCACAACTCTCACACTCCCCAAAGTTCCTAAAGAAACCAAACCACCCAAAGCAAGTAAATGTATATGGAAAAAATAAGTGATAAAAGATCGGAATAAAGCCAAGCTTACTTTTTCCAAAAGTAATCCCAAAAGAAATCAAAGAACAATCCTCAAGCAAAACAATCCACCAAGGAAATCCAAAAGTCGTTGACTTTGTTGCAACATAGGGATAACTCAAGATTCTCGACCAAGTTGTAACCAAGGAGTCTAATGTATCATCAACCTAGTTTCTTGTTTCTTTTTTTCATTTTTTCTCTCAATTTCTCTCATTTATCCTAGGAGCACTTTCTAGTTTTCATCCTAACTTTATCCCACAAAACGTGCTTACCTTTAACCTTTTTCCACACGGCCTCTCTCTTTTGCCTAGAATTGTAAGTCTAGCCGGGCCAATCCTCTCACTTTTACCTAGGCCTTTCGACCTATACGGGCTTTTCCTCATGTTACCCAAGTTGCCCTTTTAGGTTTTCAACTTGTCTAGGTTTTAACTTTTATAAGATTTTAAAATTTTCCAATTATTTTGGTGTAGTACAAAATTGGCCCAAAAGTGGTCTTCATAATACAAAAGATAAGCAACAAACTAATACACCACAAAATCTTAAAGCCACATTCCACATGCAAACTGGAATCCTAAAATCCTTGCATAACATGCAAACAACCAAAATTTTACAAATGCATCCCAATCACAAGAAACCACAAATCTACCATGAAAAACAAACAAATTATGCATGCTCGAAGAAATCCATAAATGAGAATCCTAAGTACTCACTAATCTCTTCCCCACACGTAAACACTGCATAGTCCCTTATGCATTATCATGTCAAATAAAAGGTGAAGTAGGGAAACTAGTGATAGTTACACTTCCGGCCTCGAAGGGCCGGCCTCCTTGTGGCCAGTGAAACATCTCTCAATGAATCCCGTTGCTTGGATTGGGGCCTCTAAGAAATCCACCCTCGTGTTTAGCTTCTTGACTTGTGCCTTCACTCCTCCAATAGATTGAACTATCTCCAGAAGCACTTGAGAAAAACTTGGGAGTTGCTCCCCAAATAGGGGTAGTTGATCCATAATGACCATGGGAAGGTGAGATCGGCTCGGAAGTGCTCTCGAAGATGTCTTCCCTTCGGTCTCATCTAGGTCAATCTCTGAGTTTCCCAATACTCCATGAAAGTCCTACTCGAATTGTGGATCAAGTTCAATGCACATGTAATCTAGGCTCGTATCAAGGTTGATAGAGGTGCGCTTTGGTTGCTGAACAACAATGAATTTGTGAGTAGGCGTTCCACCATAAAACCACACAAATATATCCTCAAAACTTTACTGAATGCCCTAGATAACTTTTCAATTGTGTAGGTCAATCCCAACCTACCCATATTGGCCAATGCCCCATGCGAGATAGGATGTCCTAAATCTTTGCCAAAAGGCCAACCATGCCTCCCATAGGAATTTTTCCACTCTTCTGTTCACCCATTTCTATGCATTTTTGAACAAAAACACTAACCAAGTCCTAGTAGTTGTTCCCATCTAGTGTCATCGCCCAATGAAGGTGTACATTGGAGCCCGAACAATGCTTCAATTCATCGTGGCATAGAACACTCATAGAAAGGAGTCGATGAACATAACATATTGCTAGGTGGACTATAGTCGTTCTCTTTCTCAGATTCTTCCTATCGGTCCCAGTTAGTTGTCTCCAAAATTTCCCAATGGAGAATGGCATTCCTTGGCGATGAGTCTGTGGAATGTCCCGGCTGGTCTTCCACCCAAAGGCTAATGCCACCTCTCTATAGGTCATTTGGTACTCCTTGCGACCCTCCTCGTCTGTGACCATCCAAATAGTAGCTAGGAACTCTAAAGTGCACCTTATGTAGGTTTTCGAGTTCACATCGAGAAAACCTTCCTTGCCCCAAAAGAAAGGTCATTGGTTCAAGTATACCTAGAGCCATCAAGGTGCTCTTTCAATCAAAAATAGTCTCCAAAATGCTCCTCTTTGGTTCCCTCAAATTCCTCCATATCCGGGCTGAAGTCCCGGTAATGTTGGTAAGACCCATAAACTCACCGGCCACAGACTTGGGGTTGCAAGGAATCGGAGTTGTCGGTTTAGGGTTTGCACCCTTTACCAGCTCCTTCCATTTCTCAACCTACGAAGACTTATATTTCTCTGAAGTACCTTTTTTCGGAGGCATCCTAACACAATGAAGGAGAAGAATGGTAATGTGATAGTAAACAATGCATGGCCCATGATATCATCCAATAAATAACATTCTCCCAAAAATACCAAACATTCAAAGCATGATGGTAAAAACATAAAGTCCATTTAAAACAAGAATATTCCTCATCAGCTAACAACATCATGTACGCCTGTCACCAACCCATCAATAGATCCATGCAAAAAAGATTCATGCTCTCTAATCACCCATAAGAACACATCATTAAAGATCAATAGCACATTCAAGACTCACATAAATTCATCATCACAATATTGGACACACAAGCTCAAACTACATCACATCAACACATGCTCATTCGAAAATCATGCTTTTCATAAAAACACCACAATGTTAATCAAGCATATATACAAAGAGATCAAAGGGTTACCCAAAATTTGAAGCCAAGAAGTGTAGGATCCATGCAAGAAGAAGCAAAATTTGCTAATTTTTGGGAGAAAAGCATCACTTTGTATGAGCTCACCAAAGAGTGTGTGTGATTGAGTGTTTCTTGAGAAGAAATAGTGTGTAGATGATGAAATTAGGTGGAGAATTGTACCATGAGAATGAAATTTCAGCATAGGTGAAAAAGAGAGAGAGAGAGAGAGGTACAATGTAGATAAAGATGGAATTTGAAATTAGGGGACAAGTAGTACAATCAATTAATGTTGGAAATACTAATTATATCAAAATCCTAAGGAAATAGGAAATCTCACATCTTGAATCAAAAATGCATTCTTAATTTTGAAATCCAAACTTCCTTTTTGAAAAGTTGCATTTTTTAGACAAGTTGGGGGTGGAAATTCAAAAATTGACAAAAGGAACTTTTTGCCAAGTTTTCCAACCTTCACGAGACAGAGTCTCTTGGCCATCATCATGGCATGAAACCTTCCATTTGTGACAAGCATTGTGACAAAGCAAACCCCAGATTTTTCAGTAGTCCTTAATTTTTCTCAATATTTGAAAGTAAAATGGGCCACCCATCAAAATCCATTCCATCTACACATAAGCACACATTTTCACATCTAGATCTCCAAATCAAGAAAAAATTTCATTCAAAAGATCCTTTATTCAAGAAACACATGCAAATTTTCCCAAGTCACTACTTCAAACAAGAAAAACAAAAGAACCACGTATATTTATTGTCATCATCACGACTTATTTCCTCTTCAAGCATTTTAATTTGAAGCACTTACTGGTGGGTCTCCAGAATCGCCATCGGTGATTCCGGCCATGATGGCATCGTTATAGAGAGATCTCCACAATGAGCCATCCTTACCTTTTTTAGCCCTTGTCGACACTTAGAAATGTCTCTCCTTGCTTTGCCAAACTGGACTCCTTGAATGTCACCTTGGAGTTAGGAGGAGGTCGAGGAGGTATCAAATCCTCGACGCTTCTCTTTTCCCACTGAAATTTTGTTAGCATAGAAAAACAATCTAGTACGGACATATCATTGACCAAATCATGAAATTCATCGGGGTCTTACACAAACTTATCAACTAGAGATTCATGCTCATTGGTAACACAAGAAGGTTCAAGAATATTATGCTCATCAAAAAGTGTCACACATTTGGATGTAAGAGAAGGTTTTGTTGAATCATGCCTAGATTAATAAATGTTAAATTCCACTTTGTCTATATCATCCTCTAGAGTCAAGATTCCAGATTTGACATCAATTCTAGTCCTAGAAATTTTTATAAAAGGTCTCCCCAAGAGGATTGGGGGTGCAGTTTCATTGTGTGCTACATCTAGGACATAAAAGTCCACCAGAAAAACCAACTTGCCTACCATCACATCCTTCACTAGCCCACGAGGGCTATCTTGGGAGTGATCGGCGAGTTGAACAATCACTCTAGTCTCTTTAAGTTCACCAATTTCAAGACATTAAAATAGAATAAATGGAATCACATTGATAGAAGCTCCTAAATTTATCATGGCATGTTCAAAAAGGGTTCCACCTAAAGAAATCATGATAGAAAACATTCTGGGGTTATCACATTTCCTAAGCAAATTCTTATGATTAAAAATGGCAACTTCCTCAATTTTGAGCTTCCCTAACTTATTAGGTGGTTTACACCCATTCATAGTACATGCAACCTTAGAAATTTAGCATATGAAGGCACATTGTCAATCAATTCAAAGATAGGGATAAATACCTCCACTTTTTCAAAGACCTTCCGAATGTTGGCCTCATTTATCTCCACCTTCAGCTTTCCCCTCAAAGTACTTGGAAATGGAGGTGGAATAGCAACTCATGCCTCGGATGGAGGGAGCTCCTTAGAGGGTGCTTCCTTAAAAACTATCTCTTCTTCTTCGAAATGTGCTTTGGTGGCATCCACTAACTTGTCATCCTCTTCTGTCACCTTCTTCTCAATTTTGTGAACTTCCTTACCACTCCTAAGCTTGAGTGCACTCACATTTCTTGTATTCACCTCCGGTTGGGATGATAGTTTGTCGGACTCTTTTCTTCAAGTCGGCTCACCAAGGTGACGAGTTGTTCAACTTGAATCTCAAGGTTCTTGATACTTGACAAGGATCTAGTACCAAGGTCTTCAAATTCCCTCCTAGTCCTTTTCGGAAAGATCTCATGTTTCTTTCCCAATTGACCAATGGCATCCAAAATCTCCTCCATATCCGACTTGTAAAGTGTGGTATGATTGTTGGATGGACCTTTACCCCTAGGATAATGTTGAGGTTGTGCTTGTCCACCCCTATATCCTTAAGGTTCATTATCATCCCTCCATCAGAAATTAGGGTGATCTCTATACCCTAATTGAATGTATTTGCATAGGGGTCTGTTCTTTCTTTGCCATGGTTCCCCTTGAACCCTTGTTGTTGACTACTAGAAAATAGAGGTCTCTCCCCATTTTTGTAGTCCACGATGTTCACTTATACACACCACCAACGACCTTAGGGAATGTTTCGGAGTGGCGGTCGAGGTTGCAAATCCCACACATCTTGAATTGGTGAATCTTTCCTTGCAAATGCTCTTTCATCATAGATTCAAGAGCTTGGACTTGCTCCTCCAAATTTTGTGTGTGTGCAGGTTCATCCAAGACCTTAACCCTAGAACTTGTGCTAAATGTCCTCATCCCATTGGATATCTCTTGAAAAAGTGCCATCGCATCCTTCTGGCTCTTGTTCACTATAGAACCGTTGCATGCGGCATTAACCATCCTTAAGTCTTCATCACAAAGGCCTTCAAAAAAGTAATAGACCAAATATCCTTCCTTGAATTTGTGGTAGGGGAAACTAGCTAAGAGTCTCTTAAACCTCTCCCAATAATCATATAGACTCTCGGTCGCTCCTTGAGTAATGTTGGACAATTACTTCTTCAACCCAGTCGACATAGTCGTGGACAAGTATTTTTCCAAGAATCGTCGTTTCATATCCATCCACGACCCAATGCAACCTGGTGGTAGATAATACAACCAATCTTTTGATCCATGATGCAATGAAAAGGGGAATGCTCTCAAGTTGTAATCATCTTTTGACACTCCCGACGGCTTCATATTTGTGCACATCAAATGGAATTCCGACAAATTTTTGTTCGGATCCTCGCTCGCCATACCTTTGAAAGTAGGAAGCCAATGTATCATCCCACTTTTCAGCTCACAAGTCACATTTGGAGGCAAGGGTGGGAATGTTATACATAAGGGTTGGTTCTCTATGTCCGGGGCTATAAGCTCTCTCAAAGTGCGGCTATCTTATGCCATCTTGTGCGATGCTTCCTCAAAAATCAAACCCCTAGGTTGAGCCTCCGATCTAGTTCCCTTTTTTCCTTCTCCTCCAATTTCCTGTGTAATTAGTTAGAGAATGCAAAAAACCTAGATTTTTTGTGCAGGTATCTACCATAAAATAGGGTCACACTATCCTTCCAACGTCACAATAACAAAAATAATCAAAGTAACAAGGAAACTATGACCAAAACTCCACTCTGAGCAAAAAAAAACAAACAAAGGAAAAAAAATAAAAGACACTACTAACTACTCTACTAACATGTCATGCTCAACTAATACTTGAACTGAAAAGCATCCCCGGTAGTGGTGCAAAAAAATTTACCCGCCCTCGACCCAGCGTCATTTAAAACATGAGCCGATGGGCTTAGTGGTCAAAGATAAGAGATTTATATTCTGCACCCGTTCTTACTCCTACGCTACCAAAGGGTAGTAAGCAGCAAGACCTTGGTTTATCAATAAGGATAATGGGGCTCAAGTATTAATTAAAACACAATCTCGTGCGGGTCGTCAATCCACATAAGTGAAAGTAACAGCTAGTAGTATGGACATGCAACTGAGGGATGGGGTTGGTATTTTAAACTAACAACTACAAAGAATGCAATTAACAAACGAGTAAAGTATTTATACTAGGCACTTGGGAATAATTTAGCAATGTGGTAGTTGTAATGCTTAAATCATCAATTCATTCACATGTAGAAATAAAAAATACTTATTATTCAGGTTACAACACGTGGTGTGGCCGATGGCATACACTTCCACAACCCTGTCACAGTGGGTGTGCTCACAACCCTCCATTGGCACTGCCATCATAATTAGGGGATACAACGAGGTCTGACCATCGTTGCAGGTCTATTTCTCCCCTGTGAAATTATGTCCCGGGCTTCTATCATGAATGCAACTACTTCTCCCGGGTCCTATATACGCTCAAGGTTCCAAGGCACCTTATCTATAATACTAGGGTCTCAACACAACACCAAGCTTGATACTATTCACTATCTCTACCTACAACCTCTCGAACAACAGTTACGAAGTCATGTAAGACTGGTGCAATGGACAATAGGTTAGAGCATTATGGAATCCCCCATGCACACACACACGCAGCCACATTTTCCCCGACCCATTCTAACATCCAGGTTTCTCTTCCCAAGGGGGAATCAATAATTGCACCATTCATGAGTATATCCCAAAGTGCGTGCTTGTATGTGATACTACTCACGCATTTATAATATTCAAGAACAATCACAATAATATAATATACACAAAGATGGGATGGATCTAATGAATCTCATAAAGCATTTAGAACATACCAAGTGCCAAAATGAATCCCAGGTTCTAGAAATGGAATTCAAATATAGATTTCAATTCTACATATTTGGGACAAAGCAAGAAGAAAAAAGAAGAAAATATTACAAAGCCTACAAAAGGAACTCATTCCTTCTCTCCAAGCTCTCTCCTCCCCAAATATGTTTCAAAATATGTTCCAACCTCCAAAATAAGTAAAATAGGGTCCTATATATAGTAGTAGGAGATTGAGCCTAAAAATAGGCCCACAATAGGCCATAAGTAGCAAAAACCTAGGTCAGCCACCTAGGTTTCACGGACCGCCACAGATGCCACGGTCCGTGAAGCATGCATATCCACGGGACACTAGCTCTTCCACGGTCCGTGAATGTTCATAGCCACAACCCATGGAATCTGGGGTGGTCCTTAAAACTGCAATTGTGACACGGTCTGTGAAGTTTTCATGGACCGCAAGCAGCATGCATTTTTTTCTCTGAGTTTTCCCAAAGCCCGTGAAGGTTTTCACGGACCACAAACTGCTTGTGGCTTCTGCTCAGAAATTTTGTCATGGCCCATGAAGGTTTTCACGGACCGCTAGAACCTTGCAATCTTGCTCAGAAGTCTTTTCACAGTCCATGAAGGTTTTCACATACCGGCTCTATACTTATCCAAATTCTTCAACTCTTCATCCCCTTGCTTCTCGGCCCGGTGGTTTTGTCACGTGAAAGTCCCTTGTTGGTCTGGTCCAATTATTCACAGAACCTCTGGATTATTGTGAAAGTGTGGGCCATGAAGATTGTCATTGGCCGCTGGTTCTTGACCATACGCGGTGTGTGACCTGCCGCTGGTGCTTTGTTGGTTGAACTTTGTTTGCTTGTCAAGGGTGAAATGCTAGTCTGAATCGAGAGTTCTAGTAGTCGATTTCATATTAGTCGATAAGACAAATCCAATGAAACAAGACTTGAAAGCTTATTCTTCCGGGATCATTCTTGGACTAAGGCAACACTCCTCGGACCACGATTCACCATTTTCTTCTTTGATTGTCTTAAACTCCAAAGCTGCCTATCTTAGGCTTCAATATCCTTCTACCACGCATTGATGTTCGTGTCCTTTGTCTACTACCATTCAAATGTGAATAACCTTCAAATCTTCTACCGTGAAAAGCATTGGCCTTTGCAAGAATGCAATGTAACAAATAGCATTCATAGGCGACCTACTATAGGTACTAATAATGAAGACCAAGGAGCCCATCAACATTAATTTAGTATACAAAACACGTGGTTTAGAATAGAAAACCAAACATAGTTGTCTAAACTCCTTGTCATGTAAACTCAACTAATTTCGCCAAACCGCCAACCAAAAGTAACTAAAAACAATGTCAAATGCATTAGTTAAAGCATGCAAAATGGTGCAGATTAGGAATTCAATATCTTCTACCGCCCTTACGAACGGCCTTCTCATAGAATTTAAGCAAAAACTACCCATGTGCGACCTACTAAAGATGATCACAACGAAGGTAAAGGAGCCTTTGGATAAAAGATGTCCTATAGTACCAATTACGTCTACAAAACACAGGATTTAGATAAGAAAACAGAACATGGCCATCTAAACCCCATGTCATGTAAACTTACCTAAAAAGTATGTCAAATGCATCTTTTAACTCACGCGTAATGAAACAGATCAGACTCCCCACACTTAAACCTTGACTCATACTCGAGTAAATAGAAGACAAGACAAAGAAACAAGTGAAACATATCGTGAAAGCATAAGTTTACCAAGGTATTCAGCTTATTCTAAGATTACCCTGTTTCCCCCAAGAAAGTAAGAATCTCACAACTCTCACACTACTCGGAAAACTTCAGTAATGAAACCACCCAAAAGTAAAGTGTGGAAAAAAGGTAAGCAAAAATGATAAGTGTCACGCTAGCTTACTTTTCTCGAAATGATCCCAAAAGAAATCAATGAGTCTTCGTCAAAAATAATTCACCACGGAAGCATGCATTTAACCTTTTTTTTTTTCTCCTAGTTTCTCTCATTTTTCCTGGGATCCCTTTTGGGTTTTTTATCCTAGCTTTAACACACAAGGGTACTCACTTCTCACCTCTTTCCACACGAACTCTCATTTTTTCCTAGGCTCGTAAGCCTAGCCAGGCCTAGCCTCTCATTTTTACCTAGATCTTTCAACCAATCCAGGCTTTTTCTCAAGTTACTCAAGTCGCCCTTTCGGGTTTTTAACTTTTCTAGGTTTTTTTTTTCCATTTTCTCAAATTTTCCAATTTTTTGGTGTAGCACAAAATTCCCCAAAACTGGGCTTCATACTACAAAAGATAATCAAACATAAAGATACACCACCAATGCAAACTAGAAATCCTAGCATAGCATGTCATGCCACCAAGTGTTCATAAAAAATCATCCTTCAACAAAAACCACCAACATCATCAATGACAAGAAAAAACATTACCAAAGTAAATCATGAAATACGCTAAAGAAATCCAAGAATGAAAACTCCCTAAATGCTCACTACTCCCTCCCAACACTTTCCCCATGCAAAGTCTCCAATGTACAAAAGTCGTATCAAAACATAAGTGAGGTTGGGAGAGTAGTGATTCTCACTCTTGCAGCCCCGTGAAGCTCCTATCCATGTACCCGGTTGCTTGAAGTGTGGCCTCAATGCTATCCATTCTGGAACTAATATTTTCCACTTGCAAGCACATTCCTCCTATCTCTTGGACTACCTCTTGCAACACTTGAGTAGAGCTTTAAAGCTTTTCCTCAAGTGAATGCAACTGGTCAATGATGTTCGTAAATAAGCGAGAGCGACTAGGTGGTGCTCTCGGAGTGGACTCACCTCGGCCTCCTCAACATCTATCTTCGGGTTGTCAATAACTTTATAGAACTCTCTCTCAAATTTTTTATCCAATGAAATAAGTAGGTCATCCAAGCCCGTGTCATGGTTAATGGCGATGTGCTCCAGTTGTGGAAGGATTATAAAGCTACATGTGCTCGCTTTTCCATAAAGCCATACATATCTACCCTTCAATGTCGTAGGTCCCACCATGGATGTCTTCGTAAACTTCTCTATGTTTTACCTTGTGCCTGATCTCCCTAATTTAGCTAAAGCCCTTTGTGTTACCGGATGACCTAGATATTCCACCAAAAGATCAACCATGCCTCCCAAAGAGATTTTGCCATTCTTCCTATCTCCCATAGCTAAACATTCCTGCACAAAATACTCCACCAAGTTCAGGTAAAAGTTACCCTCGGGAGTCATTTCTCAAAGGAAATGATTATCCAAACCTGGGCATTGCGTTAGTTCACTATGGCAAAAGACTCTCATATCCAACAGACGATGAATAAACGAAACGTCGAATGAACTATGGCAGTTTTCTTGTACGGTTTCTTCCAATATGTACCCATCAGTTGCAACCAAATTTGTCTTAGAGAGAAAGGTAAAGGTAACCCTTATCGGTGTGTCTTCAGGATTTCCTTGCCATACCTCCACCCAAAGGCTCGCACTACCTCCCGGTGGGTCATCTTGTTCTCCTTATCGTCCAAGGTTAATTTTATTGCCTTGTGTCCATCATTATCTACGACTGGCCATAGAGTAGCTAGGAACTCTAGGGTCCACCTAATGTACATCTTTGAGTGTTTCTCGAGAAACCCCTCTAGACCTACTCAGATCAACATGTAAGTGACTGGCTCGAGTAAACCAAGAGCCGCCAAAGTTTCCTTGCAAACGAACCCCATCTCAAAAATACTCCTCCTCGGCTCTCTCAAGTTCCTCCACCACCGAGATGCAGTCTTGGAAATATTGGATAAACCCATAAACTCCTTGGTCACAAATTTGGCATTGAGAAGAATGGAAGTCGTCGGCTCGGGGTTTGCACCCTTCGCCAACTTTTTCATCTTCTCTCCCCTAGAGGACTTCCCCTTCTCTGAGGCATTCTTCTTGGGTGGCATCCGAACAAAATGAGGATGAGAGTGGTGATATGATTTTAAACAAAGCATGGCTTACAATTCTATAAGACAACATTCTCCCAAATAAGACAACATTCTAATCATGATAATCTGAGCGTGTCGGCTATACAATTCAATAAGACAACACTCTCCTAAATAACCCAACCATTTAAACAAGACGTTTCTCATTAAACAAAAAACACATGTAAGTTATCACCAACCCATCAATAAGATAATGCAATCAAAATTCACTCTCTCCCAAATCACCCAACACTAAAGATCATATCTTTGAAGCATAATAGCACATCAATCCTCCCAATTATTTCTTCAACACAAGATCATGCATCCAAACTCAAATTCATATCTCAAAACACACTCATTCAAGATTCATGCTTCGAATAACACCACCAAAATGTAAAATAAAGCATATATAAACAAAGAATTCAATGGGCTACCAAAAATTTGAAGCTAGGACTTGTAAGACCCATAAAAGAAGAAGCACAAATTGCTAATTCTTGGAAGAAAGCTTCAACTTTTCGAGTTTCACCAAGAGTGTGTGAGAGTGAGTGTTTCTTGAGAAGAAAGAATGTGCCAAATGATAGAATTAGGTGGAGTAACGTACTATGGGATTAGAATTTCAGCCTAGGTGAGTAGGGTGAGAGGTAAAATTAAGATAAGAATGGAATTTAAAAATGTTTAATTTTGGGAACAATAGTACAAAGCAAATAATTTCAAGGGATATTGGAAGTATTTTCAAAAATCCTAAGGAATTATGGAATTCCAAAATTCTTGAACCAAAAAAATGCATTTTTTAAGTTTGAGAATCATAATTTTAAAATTTTACATTGTTGGAACAAAGAAAAATTGAAAACAAATTGGTTTTAAGCACAAAATATGCCTAGTGTTTGCGCTAAATATCATGGCACGAAGCATTGCCTCGCGCAAAACTTTTGGCCCGAGACAAAGCCTCGGGCCAAACACTTGGGCACCAAGCATTACCTCACGCCAAGCACTTGGGCTCGAAGTATAGCCTTGCGCCAAGCACTTCAGCACGAGGCATCCACCAATATTTTCCCTAATCCTTGGTTTTTCTCCCTTTTTCAAAAGACTACGTCACCCATCAAATTTAATTCCATTCAAACATAGTCATGAGTCTCAAAACTCAAATGTCGAAACCAACAAGAGTTTCATCTCAAAAAATGGACATAGCAAAACAAGATTCATGCAAAAAAAATCTAATTAAAACAGGAAACCAAAAGAAATACCGTATATTTATTGTCGTCCTCAGGACATACTTTCTTTCTCATGCATTCTAGTTAGAACCACTTACCTGTGGGTCTTCAGAATCATCATCAGCGACTCCACCCAAGATGACATTATCGTGAAGAGGTCTCCACAACGAGCCATCCTAATCTTTGGACCTTTTGTCCGCTAATAAGAATGAATCTCCGTGTCTTGCTATCATTGAGTCTGTGAATGTATCTTTGGGATTGAAGGGAGATCGAGGAGATTTTAAACTCTCGACCATTTTCCTTTCCAACTTCAAGTTGGTTAGCATGGAAAAACAATCTAGCACTGACATATCATCCATTGCATCAATCAATTCATCAGAATAATCATCATTATCATCAACATAGGATTCATTTAAACATTCATGCTCGTTTGTTACACAAGAAGACTCGTCATGCTCATCAAATAAGGTTACACCTTTGCACATCAAAGAAGACTTTGTCGAATCATGCCTAGATTTATAGATATCAAATTACACTTTATCCATGTCATCTTCTAGAGTTAAGGTTCCCAAGTGAATATTGATTTTAGTCCTGGACATTTTAAGAAATAATCTCCCCAAAAGTATTGGGGGTGCACTTCTATCGTGCGCCACGTCTAAGACATAAAAGTCTGCCAAAAAAACCAATTTGCCAACTCGCACCATCATATCCTTTATTAGTCCAATGGGACTTGCTTGGGAATGATTGGAAAGTTGGAAAATTACTCGAGTATCCCTAAGTTCACCTATTTCTAGGCATTAATATAGACTAAATGGGAAAACATTGATGGATTCATCTAGATCTATCATGGCATGTTCCACAAGTTTTCCACCTAAAGAGATAGGGATCGAAAACATTCCGGGGTCATCGTGTTTCTTAGGTAAGTTCTTATGGTTCAAAATGGAGACTCTTCCCATTTTCAAATGTCCTAACCTCTTAGTTGGCCTATACATTTTCTTTGTGCATGAAAATCTAAGAAATTTAGCATACGATATCACATTCTCAATTATTTCCAAGATAGGGATGGTTACCTCGACCTTTTCGAAGACTTATTGAATGTTAGCATCCTTTGTAACCACCTTTGGCCATCCTCTCAAAGCATTTTGAAATAGAGGTGTGATAGTGACTTATACCTCAGGTGGTGTAAGCTCCTTGGAGGGTGCTTCCTTGACCACAATCTTCTTCTCTTCTGAGTGTTATTTGGTAGCCTCCACTATCATGTTATCTTCTTGCATCATCATCTTCTCGGTATCATGAACTTGCTAACCACTTCTCAATTTAAGTGCACTCATGTTCCTTGGATTTATCTCCGACTGGGAAGGTAGTTTTCCAGACTCCTTGGCTTGAAGTCTGCTTACCGAGGTTGCAAGTTTCCCAACTTGAACTCTATGATTTTTTATACTTGAGAAAACTCTATTTCCAAGGTCCGCAATTTCTCGCCTTGTCCTCTCCGCAAAGACTTCATGTTTCTTCCCCAATTTATCGATGGCTTCCAAGATCTCATCTCGTTCTCACTTGTAGAGTGAAGCATGATTGTTGGAAGAACCTTCACCTCTAGGATATGGTTGAGGTAGAGCTTGTCCTCCTCGGTATCCTTGAGGTTGGTTCTCATCCCTCTATCAGAAATTAGGATGATCTCAATACATTGGGTAGAATCAATTTGCATAGGGGTCCGACTTTGTATCTCCTTGGTTCCCTCGGAACCCTTGTGGTTAACCCCTAGCAAATTGTGGTCTTTCCCAGTTGTTGTAGTCAATTGCCTTCACCTCTTGTAAATCATCTATGACTTCAGGTCACACTTTAGATTTGTGGTTAAGGTTGCAAACTCCACACACTTGGACTTGGTGCACTTTTCATCGTAAAAGCTCCTTCATCATGGAAGCAAGAGCTTGGACTTGTTCCTCCAACTTAGGTGAGTGTGTGGATTCATCCAAGACCTTCACCCTCGACCTAGTCCCAAATTTCTGTATACCATTTTCCATTTCTTCAAAGAGAGCCATTGCATCCTTGGGGCTCTTATTCCTTATCGAACCATTGCAAGTGGCATTCACCATCCGCATATCTTCATCGCACAACCACTCAAAGAAGTAATACACCAAATCTCCCTCCTTGAATGAGCGGTAAGGATAACTCACCAAAAGTCGCTTGAAGCATTCCCAATAATCATACATACTCTCGGTGGCACCTTGGGTGATGTTCGACAATTGCTTCTTCAACCTAGTCAACTTAGAAGCCAAAAAATATTTCTTTCTGAAACTCTGCTTCATGTCCATCCAAGATCCAATGCATCTCAGTGGAAAGTAATAAAGCTAATCCTTGGCACTACTTTTAAGGGAGAATGGGAAGGCTCTTGGGTTTTAGTCATCTTTGGAAATTCTCAGGGGCTTCATATTCGTGCACACCAAATGGAACTTCGAAAGATGTTTTTTTGGGTCCTCCCCCACTAATCCATGAAATGTAGAAAGGTAATAGATCATGCCACTTTTTAGCTTACAGCTCACAATGGCGGGTAATGGTGGGAAGGTGATGCATAGTAGCCAATTCTACAAGTTGGGTGTCATTAGCTCCCGTAGGGTGCGGTTCTCTTCTGCCATTGCTAGCGGATCCTCTACTACTACTTCCAGCCTTGGTTGAACTTGTTTACTAGTTCCTTCCTTCTTCTCCTTTGACCACCTGCATTTTCACTCGGGTAGTTTAATATGTCTAGATTAGTCGTACGGGGGTGTACCATAAACTAGGGCCAACAATACACTTTCGAATACAACACTAGAAAATGAATCAAAAGGTAACAAAATAACTATAACAACTCCAACAAAGAATAAACAACATAAAAAAAACTAAAATAACTACTCTACTAACATGTTATGCTTAAATTCATACCTAGATTGATAGCATTCCCGGCAACGGTGCAAAAATCTAACATGCCTCCCCCTGGGGTCATTAAAAATGTAGCTTAGAATTTACCTGATTGGAGGTGGTGTGATTATAAGATTGAGATTTATAGTTCTGCACCATGTTCCTACTTCTACGCTACCTATTGGATAGTTAGGGTAAGCCCTGAGTTTGTCCATAGAGATGCTAGGTCTAATGTATCAACTCAAACACATCCAGGCATGAGTCGTCAATCTGTACGAGTGAAAGGAATAGCTAGCAAAGTAAACATGCAAATAAGGGGGGTTGGTTTTTTCAATCTAACAACTACAAAGCATGAAAAGTAAAATCACAAGTAATATATTTAGCTAAGCACTAGGGGAAATCACTGAGCAACTTGGTCAAGCTAATGCTTCTATCCTCAATTCATTCACATAGAGATCTAGGAAAACCTAATAGAGTGTCCATTATATGTGGTGTGAACAATGGCATACACTTCCCCATCCCTATCATGGCGGGTGCTCTCACAACCCTCCATCGACGCTGCTATCGTAACTAGGGGATTACAACATGGTTCGACCATTGTTACAGGTCCATTTCCTCCTGTGCAATTATATCCCAAGGGAGAATGGCATCCCCTGACGGTGTGATCTTGGGACATCTCTATCGTACCTTCATTCGAAGGTGTGCGCCACCTTCCTGTGGGTTCTTTTATACTCTTTGTCATCTAGGTGAAACTTGAACTCCCGGTATCCATCCTCGTCTGTGACCTTCCATAGAGTAGGTAGGAAATCTAAGGTTCACCGGATGTTGGTCTTCAAGAGCTTCTCGAGGAACCCCTCTAGGCCTACCCATCCGAATAGATAGGTAGCGAGCTCAAGTGAGCCTAGAACCGCCAAGGTGTTTTTGCATGCAATTCAAGTCTCCAATATACTCCTCTTCGGCTCTCTTAAATTCCTCCACCTCCAGGGTTCAGTCCCGAAGATGCTATCTAATCCTATAAATTCTTTAGTCAGGAACGTAGGGTTGTGAATAATGGGAGTTACTGGTTTGTGGTTTGCACCCTTGGCTGATTTCTTCCTCTTCTTACCCCGTGAGGACTTCCCTTTCTCCAACACATTATTTTTCGAAGGCCTACTAACACATTGAAAAAAAAAGTGGTAATGTGATTATAAAACAAAGGCATGCCCCACAATAACATTCAACAAGACAACATTCTCCCAAAATAGCCTAGTCATTCAAATCATGAAAATCTCAACATAAAGGCTATTCAAGCAAGAATATTCTAATCAAACAAAAAACTCATGTAAGTTTTCACCAACCCATCGATAAGATTATGCAAACAACATTCATCCCTTCCTATTTCACCCAACACATGAAGAACATATCATCCAAGCATAATAGCATATCAAACCACCCATACTTTCTTCAACACGAGATCATGCAAACAATCCAAACACATATCTCAACAACAGACACTCATTCAAGACTCATGCTTTACATAACACCACCTTAATGTCAAAAAATCAAATAAACAAAGAGTTCAATGGATTCCCCAGAATTTGAAGATAAGAGTTGCAAGTACCACACAAGAAGCAAAAATTTCTACTTTTTGAGAGAAAAGCTTCAAATTTTCAAGTTCACCGAGAGTGTGTGTGAGTGAGTGTTTCTTGAAAATCTTGAATGTGTCCAATGACTAAATTAGGTGGAAGAATGTACCAAGGATCTAAAAATTCATCATGGGTGATAACGGGGAGAGGTACAATTAAGATAAGGATGGAATTTCAAAAATTGCAAATTAGGGGACAATAGTACCAATCAATTAATTCCAAGGGATGTTGGAAGTACTATTTGCATAAAAAATCATAAGGAATCAGGGGATTTCAAAATTTATGAACCAAAAATGCATTTTTTAGCTTAAACTTAAGAATTTTCAAAAATTTACATTTTTTGGTACAAGTTGACAGCGCAAATGGGCCAGTGACACATATACCCTCACATCAAAGGGACCTGGCATGGACTCCCCTCGCGTCAAAAATACCTGGCGTGGAACCCCCTCAGGCCAATAACCCCTGGCACGGACCATATAGCCTGGCGCAGTCCGTGCCAAATCATGGCGTGAGGAACCTTGTGCCCAGGTCGCCTGGAACGAGCCTTGCTGCTAATGGAAAAAATGTCGTCAAAAAAGTTTTGACCCCATTTCCTTTGTTTTTCCCTCTTTTCTCAAAAAACTATTTCACCCATAAAGTCTAATTCCATCAAACATAATCATGGGATCACATTGATTGATGGGCCTAAGTATATTATGGCTTTTTTTAACAAGTTTTCCACCTAAGGAGATAGGAATAGAGAACATTACGGGGTTGTCGAATTTCTTAGGTAATTGTTTTGGTTCAAAATAGCGACTCCCCCCATTTTTAAATGTCCTACCTTCTTAGTTGGTCTGCTTCTCTTTTTTGTGCATGAAACTTTAAGAAACTAAGCATATGATGGCATATTTTCAATTAATTCCAAGATAGGGATTGTTACCTCAAATTTTTCAAAGACCCTTCCAATGCAGGCATAATTGGTCGCTACCTTTAGCGTTTCCCTCAAAGCATTTAGAAATGGAGGTGGGATAGTCACTTGTGCCTCGAGTAGTAAAAACTCCTTGGAAGGTGCTTCCTTTACCACAGTTTCAACTTCTTTGAAAGTTTCCTTGGTAGCCTCCAATACCTTATCATCCTCTTGCATCACCTTCTTCTAGGACTCACAAACTTCCTTCCCACTTATCAACTTTAGTACACTCATGTTCCATGGATTGATCTACGGTTGGGAAAGGAGTTTTCCAAACTCCTTGGCCTCAAGTCGACTCACAGAGGTGGCGAGTTGTCCAACTTGGACTTTGAGGTTCTTAATACTTGTGAAAGCCCTATTGCCAAAGTCTTCAATCTTGCACATTGTCCTCTCCATGAAGACCTCATGTTTCTTCCCCAATTGACCAATGGCTTCTAAGTTCTCCTCCCGATCCAACTTATATATCAAGGCATAGTTGCTGAAAGGGCTTTCACCTCTTAGGTATGGTTGAGGTGGAGCTTGTCCACCCCAATATCCTTGAGGTTGATTGTCCTCCATCCACCAGAATTTTGGGTTATCTCGGTACCTTAGGTTGAACAATTTTGCATAGGGGTCTTGTCGTGCATCACCTTGGTTCCCCCGGAATCCTTGTGGTTTTCCCATAGCAAATTGTGCCCTCTCTCTATTGTTGTACTCAACGACCTTCACCTTTTGCAAATATTCTAAAACTTTGGGACACGCCTCAGTGTTATGATCAAGGTTGCACACCACACACACTTTGACTTGATGAACCTTCCCTCGTAAGAGTTCCTTCATCATGGAAGCAAGAGCTTGGACTTTTTCTTCCAACTTAGTTAATTGTGAGGGTTCATCCAAGACCTTAACCCTTGAACTTATACCAAATTTTCGCATTCCATTGGTCATTTCTTCAAAGAGGGCCATCGCATCCTTAGGGCTTTCGTTTCCAATTGATTCATTACATGCGACATTTACCATTCACATATATTCAACACATAAACCCTCAAAGAAATAGTAAACTAGGTCTCCCTTCTTGATAGGATGGTATGGATAGATTCCAATTAGCCTCTTAAAATGCTCCCAATAGTCGTAGAGTGACTCAGTAGCTCCCTCGGTGATATTAGATAGCTGCTTCTTCAGTCCGGAAGATTTGGATACCATAAGGTACTTTTCTAAAATCCTTCACTTCATATACATCTAAGAGCCTATGCAACCAGGGGGTAAATAGTAGATCTAATCCTTAGCCTCATCTTGAAGAGAGAATGGAAATCCCTCAGATTATAGTCATCTTTCGACACACCCGTAGGCTTCATATTAATGCTGACCAAATGGAATTTTGACAAATGCTTTTTCGGGTCTTCCTCTTCCATAACATGGAAGGTGGTAAGACAATGGATCATTCCGCTCTTCAGCTCGTAGATCACATTTAGTGGTAATGGGGGGGAATGTGATGCACAATGACTGAGTCTTCATATTAGGGGCCACAAACTCCCTCAATATTTTGTTATCCTCAATCATTTCTTGCGGTCCTTCTACCAACACTAATTGTGTAAGTAAAAAATCCACTCTAGCCATCTATATTTTTCATTTCCGACTACCTGTGTTAACAGTCGGGTAATGCAAAACTCCTAAGTTTGTGGTATGAGTATGTACCATAAACTAGGGGTTAACAATACCTTTCCAAAGGCAACACTAGCAAAAGAATCAAAAGGCAACAAGATAATTATCACAAAATCTCAACAAAATAACCAACAAAAGAAAACAAAACAAAAGAAATACTAACTACTCTACTAACACAATATGCTAATTGTCAGTTAAGCTGATTAGCATCCTCGGCAGCGATGCAAACATTTGACCGGCCTCTACCCGGTATCATTGAAATCGATTGGAGGCTTGCCATTAATGAAAATAGATCAAGGTCAAAGATAAAATTTATATTGTGCACCCAACTCACTACTATGCTACCGATAGGGTAGTTAGGGGTAAGTCCTGGGTATGTCCACAGAGATGCTATGGCCTAAAACACAGTTAAACACAACCACATCTGGGTTGTCAATTCGCTCGTGTTGCTAGGAATTGATATTATAGTAAACCGAGAGGGGGTTGGTTTTTTAGTTAACAACTACAAACATGAAAGTAAAAGGCACGTAAATTATTTTAGATAAACACTTGGGTAATGCTTGCGTAACATGGTTGATTTAATGCTTTGATCCTCAATTCATTAACATGTTAGATTTAGAAACCCTAATCTAGTGCTCATAACACGTAGTGTGGTTGATGGCATACACTTCCTCGTACGTGTCACATCGGGTGCCCTGACAACAATCCATCGGCACCGCCTCTGTAATTAGGGGAGTACAATAAGGTCCGTCCTTTTTTGTAGGTTTGTTTCTCTTACGTCCTGGGCACTCCACCATGGATGCTCCACTCCCCAAGCCTATAAATGAGGAAATTGAGGTAGGCACCTTATCTGTGACACTAGGACATCTTACAACCCTAGCTTATTACTGTTCGCTATCTCTACATGTAACCCTTCAGACTATTTTAAATAGACATCTAAGACTAGTGTGGTGGTAATGTAACAGTAAAACTCGAAAAAGACCTACGTGCACACACCCAGTGAACCCAAACCCCGGTACCCATAACACATCCAAGGTTTCTCTTCTCCGGGAGGGTATCAATATTTGCACCAACATGAATATAGACTAAAGTTTGTGCTAATGGAGTGTACTCTGCATGTAACTGTAACAGTCAAGAACAAGTCACAATAGTATCACAAGCACAATAGTTAGGATGAACTAAGAATCTCACAAAAGCATAAATCAACACATGAATACAATTATCCCCAAGCTATGGAAACTACTCCATAGAAATGGAATTATAATATAGATTTGAATTCCACATCATAGGATCAAAGAAAAATAAAAAAGAAAAGAAAGAAAGAAGAGAGAATGTTTCCCTCTCTAGGATGCTCCCCCAATTACAAGTGAACTAATGAAAAATGATCTAATAGCAGGGCATTGGGCCTAAAAATAGGCATAAAATAGGCCAAAATATTGATATCCTAGCTCAGCCACAACTAACGCAGACTGCGGTGGATGGCGGTGTCTGCGCTGCCTCATTTGTCTGTACTGGTATGGAGCGCCAGAGCTGGCGTGGCCAATTTAATCTACGCTTGTGTGGGCTGTGGAGTCTGCCACTGTTTGTGTCGTCTCCTTGGTGTGGGCTGTGGCATCCCCTGTGGGTCATGTTAGCGTTGTCCACGTCGTTTGCCACAGGCTACAACCAGAGTCCTTGCGCTTCTGATATGCGGACCATGTCATTTTACATTGTCCACCATCTGAAGCCTTGTTTTCCTCAGTATTTTAGTGTGGGCCACTCAATTTTTCATATCCCGCTGGCTTGTCTTGACATTTTGTACTTGGGACGGCACAAACCATTGAAAATGGGACGGTCTGTGACTATACTTAGTTTTTTTTTAGTGAAAACAAGCACCTAAGCACGTGGTATGTATTGATTGGTGCAGTCTATGTCTGGTGTTGGCACGGCTCATGCCATGGACCTAGACATGTCTAGGTGCCCGTGGATATAAGATGCCCGTGGATATAGGATGGCACGGCTCATGCCATAACACCCCTAACTATTCCCCTAGGGCTTGCTTGGGAATGATCAGCTAGTAGAACTATCACCCTAGTGTCCCTAAGTTTACCTATGTCAAGAGTCTTAGATAGGCTAAAAGGGATAACATTGATGGAGGCTCCTAACTCAATCATAACATTTTTAGTCAACTTAATTACCACCTAGAGAAATAGGGATTGAAAATATTCCGGGGTCATCACACTTTTTAGGAATATTCTACTGAGCTAAAGTGGTAACTCCTCCTATTTTTAATTGTCCTACTTTTGTAATAGGCTTAGTCTTTCTCCTAGTGCAAGCATTTCCAAAAATGGAATAGGATGTACTTTGTTCAATGACATCTAATAGTGGAATACTAACCTTAACCTCTTTGAAGACTTGGTGGATTTGATCTTCGTTGGATGACACCTTTGGCCTTCCCGAAGAGTACTAGGGAACGGCGGCAGAAGGTTGACATTTTCCTCGGTGGTAGGGAGCTATTGTGTATGCTTATCCACAACTACTACTTCCTTTTCTTCAAAAGAGGCCTTGTTGTTTTCCACAAATTTGTTATCTTCTTGCATAACCTCCTTCTCGGCTTCTTTTACCTCCTTCCCGCTTCTCAATTTTAGTGCACTCATATTGTGAGGGTTCACTTTGGGTTGGGGTGGTAACTTGCCAGATTCTCTTGCCTCGAGCCAACTCACTTAAGTGGAAAGTTGGCCAACATATACTTAAAGGTTTTTTATGCAAGAAAAATCTCTTGTGCCTAGCTCTTCCATTTCCCTTCTCATTCGCTCTGCAAATGTGTCACTTTTCTTTGCCAACTGTGCAATTGCCTCAAGAATTTCCTCCCAATCAGAATTATAAATTGGAGCATTGGTGTTGGAAGGCCTTCTCCCCTTGGGTAAGGTTGAGGTGGAACTCCTCCTTCATTATATACCCTTGGTTTTCATCTTGCCACCGGAAGTTTGGGTGATCACGATATCGGGGATTAAACAAGTTTACATAAGGGTCTTGACGATCTCCACTTTGGTTCCATCGAAAACATTACTGCTGCCCTCTAGCAAACTGTCTACTTCCACCATTGCAATCCAAAGCCTTAACCTCCTTGATGTTATCCACGACTTGCGAACATATGTCGGTCGGGTGATCTAAGTTGCAAATCCCACACAATTTCACTTGTTGCATCCTCCACCTCATGAATTCTTCATCATTGAAGCAATAGCTTAGACTTTCTCTTCAAGCTTAGGGGAATGAGCGGGTTCTTCTAAATTCTTCACTCGTGACTGGGTCCCAAACTGCCTTGTTCCATTCTAAATTTCCTCGAACAAGGCCATAGCAATACTGGAGCTTTTGTTCACTATTGAACCATTGCATTCCGTATTAACCATGCACATGTCTTCATCACCTAATCCCTCGAAGAATTAATACACAAGATCACCCTCGTTAAATGAATTATAAGGAAACTTGCCAATAAACGCTTGAATCTCTCCAAATACTCATACAAAGACTCATTTGGGAGTTGTAAAATAATAGACAACGACTTCTTCAACCCCGTAAAATTTCAAGATGGGAAGTAATTCTCGAGAAATCTTTGCTTCATACCTTTCGAAGGGGTTATGCAGCTCGGTGTAAGGTAGTTGAGCCAATCCTTAGCCGCATCTCTCAACAAAAAAGGAAAAAACCTCAAATTGTAGTCCTTCTCCAATACCCCCAGTAGTTTTATATTGGTGCAAACCAAATGAAACTCCGAGAGGTGTTTGTTGGGATCCTCTCTGGCCATCCTGAGAAATTAGGCAAGCAATGTAGCATTCTGCTCTTCAAATCACAAGTGACATTGGGCGGTAAGGGTGGGAAGAGAATGCAAAGAGGTTCATTCTCCGAGTTTGGAGCCATCAACTCCCTAGAACTTTTGTTGTCTTCCGCCTTCTCAACTCTCTCTTCCTCAACTAAAAAAGTCTGTCCATGTGGAACCCCTCCTCTAGTTCTCCACATTATCCTTCTCTGACCACTTGCATTTTTTGGTAGATAGTGTAAAGCTCCAAAATTCGTGGTACAAGTATGTACCACAAACAAGAAGCTAGACACTACCTGTCCCAAAAGAAAACACTAGCAAACATATTGGGAGTCACCAAAATAACTATTGAAAAATCTCAACACAATAACAAACTAAAGCTACCAAAAAGATAAACACTAACAACTCTACCAACTAGTAATGCAAGCTAACTATAAAATATTAAAACTAGCATCCCCAGCAATGGTGCCAAAATTTGATCCGTACTCTGCGGTGTGGTACAAAACCTTGCACGAGAGATTTACCTGCAAAATGTTTCACAAATATAAGATTTGTATGTTTGCTCCCGTGCTCACTACCAAATACTAGAGAGTAGTTAATGGCAAGTTCGGGGTTGTCCATAGAGATGCCAGAATTCAAAATTTAATTATACACAAATAAGTTAAGTATACACAAATCACAATCGGACGTCACTTCGAATGTGTGTAAAAAATAGTTAGTGCTACAAAACATGGGTTGGGGGGGGGGGTTGTGTACAAACTACTAATCATGCAAAACAAGATAAAAAATTATAAACTAACCTTGAGGATATTTGCGTAACATGACCGGTAAATGAATTTTATCCTAGATTCTATCTCATATAAGACATAGAAACCTATCTCATGTTTATATC
Source organism: Rubia yunnanensis (assembly GCA_037428765.1). Lineage (NCBI taxonomy): Eukaryota > Viridiplantae > Streptophyta > Magnoliopsida > Gentianales > Rubiaceae > Rubia > Rubia yunnanensis. Next base: position 59,595,816 of record CM075068.1, read on the forward strand.
AAATAGTGTGATTGATAGTGAGCGGTTCCCAATGTATGTCACACAAAGTTACCTAAGCCTATGTTAACTGCCTCTGCAATTTAGGGAAGGCTCTTTGATCACACTTTTGTACACCAAAATTCCTTCCCCATAAATCTCACTCTCAATGCTAACACGTCCCTATGTAAAGGATCAAGTACCTAAGTAGTCACCTTGGGGAATTACGCCCGTTAGGTATAAGAGTAAGGATATACATCCTGGGAACTCCATTATCGATGCTTCTCCCTAGGCCTACAGAGGCAAAGGAGTCTCCATCTCATGATGACTCTAGGGTTTAAACGACGATGGTCGCTACACTATAACCCTAGTTGCTACAACCTATCATACTTTTTCCTATCAGTGTACAATCCAACAAAGCTAGGCTACAATGATCAGAACAATATTCACGATCCTATATGCATGCATTCACAAAGCTTGTACTGAGGAGCCTACAATATGCCTAACCCAACACTCCCAAAGATTAATCAAGGCTAGCACGATAACATATCACATTTGAACCATGGTGCATCATAAAATATACATAATATTCATTATACTAAAGCCCAAATCAAACATATATATTCATAAATCTAAAATATAGAATGATCTAGAATCTCACAAAATCATTACCTAGTCATGAATAAAAATAAAATCCCCATGTAATTATACTACTCCAATGACATTGAACCCAATTCAATCATTGGATTCAATGTCATAGGAAAAAACTAGGAAATAATAAAAGAAGAGAGAGGAGTTAGTTTCTTTCTCCCTCTACCTACTCTTAGAACTAGGAAATAGATATTACAATTATGAAGGCTCTCTAAACCTTAGTAGACTAGTGCTCCTTGTAGAGTATGTGGAAATGGACCTTAGAGAAGCCCAAAAAAAATGGAACCACTACCACAGAGACCACCCTTTAGCACCGGTTTTCAAAACCGGTGCTAAAAATCTAATAGCACCAGTTTTTTAAAATTTCAACACTGGTTTTTAAAACCGGTGTTAATTTAACACTGGTTTTTAATTTTAACACCAGTTTTTTAAAAAAATGGTGCTAAATTTTACAATAGCACCGGTTTTGGAAAACATTAGCATCGATTTTTAAAAACCGGTGCTAAAAATTTGAAAATTTCATTTTCCCGCCAAAGAATTAGCCAAAAATTTTTAAATAGCACCGGTTTTGGAAATATTAGCACCGATTTTTGAAAACCGGTGCTAAATATTTGTACAATTCTATCTTCACACCAAAAAATTCAAAATAGCACCGGTTTTTGTAAAACATAGCACCGGTTTTTTAAAAACCGGTGCAAAAAAATAAAAAATAGCATCGGTTTTTGCAAAATTTAGCACCTGTTTTAAAAACCGGGGCTGGAAATTATAACTTAGCACCGGTTTTTGTGAAAAAATAGCACCGGTTTTAAAAACCGGTGCAAAAATTAATAAATAACATCGTATTTTTAAAAAATAGCATCGGTTTTTAACAACCGGTGCTAAATATTTTCAATACTCATTTTCCCGCCAAAGAAATAGCCCAAAATTTTAAAATAGCACCGATTTTTAAAACTGTTGCTAAAAATGAAAAAATAGCACCGACTTTGGAAGAAAATAGCACCGGTTTAAACCGGTCCTAAATTTTTTAAAATTTTTAAATTTTCCCGCCAAATAAATCCCCAAAAAACATTTTCCGCCAAAGAAGTCGCCAAAATGTTTTTAAGTAGCACCAGTTTTTTGTAAAAAATTTCACCGGTTTTTAAAAACCGGTGCTAAAATTTTCAATACTCATTTTCCCGCCAAAGAAATAGGCCAAAAATTTTAAAATAGCACTGGTTTTGGAAAAAATAGCACCGGTTTAAACCGGTGCTAAAATTTTTTAAACTTTTTAAATTTTCCAGCCAAAGAAATCCCCAAAAACAATTTCCCGCCAAAGAAATCGTGAACAATTTTTAAAGTAGCACCAGTTCTTTTAAAAAATAGCACCGGTTTTTAAAAACTTGTGCTAAAATTTTCAATACTCATTTTCCAGCCAAAGAAATAGGCCAAAATTTTAAAATAGCACCGGTCTTGGAAAAATTAGGGCCGGTTTTAAAAACCGGTGCTAAAAATGAAAAAAATAGCACCAATTTTGGAAGAAAATTGCACAGGTTTAAACCGGTGCTAAAATATTTTAAATTTTTCCCGCCAAAAAAATTCCCCCCTAAAAGAAATCGCCAAAAACTTCTAAATATTTGACGAAATTTTTTAAAGTTCATTATTTCCGCCAATGAATTCAAAACATTTGCCAAAAATTTCAAATAATCTTCGTAGAAATTTCATGAGCGGGGGAGCAGCTGGGCAGCCGCTCTAAGCTATTTTTTTAAACTTTCAAAATCGTTCACTTCTTTTGTTGACTTTAAGTAATTCCTAAGTTAAGTTAAATTAATCAACGATCAGCCTTTACTGACCTCATATATACAAATAAGAATAAATTTTTTTTACATTAACAAATTAACGTTCAACCCTTAATTGATTTAGTATACTCCCTCCGTCCCGGATTAAATTGCACAAGATCAAAGATTCAGTCAAACTAAGAAAACTCTTGACTACATATTTGAATATATATATAAAAAATCGTGAAAACTTTTCTTGACTTTCAATATATAAACACTAATTAGCGGTCAAACTTTATTTGAATTAGTATATAATAAATACTAATAAAAATGTTTGACTTTGTCTAATCAACGGTCAAAACTTACTTGACTTTCTATATATAAATACCACTGACTAAGATGACTTTAACTAATCAACGGTCAAACTTTACTTGACTCTCTCTTTGCATAGAAACACTAGTGGCTAAATAGGACCAGGGGTTCGACAGGTCGCGAGGGGCAGTGTTCTGAGAGGTCTCGAGTGCCAACGATTCGAGAGATCTCGAGGACCACTGGTTCGAGAGGTCTCAAAGGCCACCAGCTCGAGAATTCTCGAGGGCCAGAGGTTTGAGAGGTCCCGAGGGCCAGCGGTTCGAGAGGTACAGAGGTCCATTGGTTCGTGATATCCCGAAGGCCAGTGGTCCGAGAGATTTCGAGGGCCACTGGTTCAAGAGGTCTCGGGGGCCACAGGTCCGAGAGGCCTTGAAGGCCAGTGGTCTGAGTGGTCTCAAAGGCTATGGGTCAAAAAATTCCTTCTGGAAATGCTGAGACATTAAGCCTTCTTTTTCCTGGTCAGAAAATGTAGATCACGGGTAAGGGAGTTCTCAGTTTCCCCATCCACTGGGGTGAAAGCTTTCATCACTTGGGTTGCACAACTACTTAAATTGGGTAGTGGATTAATTAATTAGTGTACGCAAAATTAACTAACCCACTACTAGCTGAGATACTTGGATTTGACGGTTGCGCGATTTGCCTGCGCTATACTGAAAAGTGTAAAATGGTATACGGCAGTCCAATTGCCTAAAATGGAGAGAACGGTTACAAAACCGTTACGCGGGGCGTGCGCAGTAGAATTCATGCTGGGTCTCTTATCATTAGGAGGTCTATCCACGGGGAACAACTGGGAGCACCATCGACTACGGTCAACTAGCTCCCATTCCCAAAGGAAAAACCTCAGCACCCACACAGAGATCATTACCGAAGGTGAATAACACCCTGTTATCTTCATCTTAGGGGTGTACATGGTAGAAGCGGTGTACGAACTCCATCAGGAGAGGACGCATTGCTTCATTCCTTGGAAGGCCGAGACCTCTCTCGATTTCGAAGGTCGTCGCCGTACTTCAGCGATGGTTGAGATTACACCTATGGGGAACAAACCATGGGTCAAGAGCCGGTTAAAAATCCTGGTTCAATGGAGGTTCCATGGAGGAGGGGCTAGCGAGATTGTTCTCATTATCCTCTATTCTCTTTGTTATTGAGTCACCTGGATGTAACATTTAGACAAGGAGCAGTATTTTAGGTAACATATATTGAGGGAGTGGGCCAATGTTCTCACTCCCGTACACTCCCACGACATTTTTTGGGGCCACCTGATTGTACCATCTAGATCAGGGGTAGTTTAGTAGGTTTCATTGTATCACGGGAGTGGGACAATGTTACCACTCCCGTAGACCCTCACAGTTTCTTTTTATTTGCCATTACCTTCGACTAGTGACTAAGTAGGACTAGTGACTATGCTGAGGAGAGAAGCTGAGGCAAAAATAGGGTGCAGCCCTACACTATTCATCATGTTAGGTTTTCGCCGGGTCTCTTTTCCACAGCTCCCCTTCTCCAGCGAGAAGCACGACATTAATGTTGGGCTCCTCGCTGGGAGTGTTTCCATGTATGGTTTGCCTTGGTTTTGGATGATTTGAATTCGGGATCTGGGTCCTTGTTTTGCAAAACAAAACTTGATTCTTGAACTTTTGGAGGAAGATCCGTAGTCCGAACGTGGATTTAGAAAACCCATAGCCTCTTTATGGGTTTTCTGGGATGAAGACTTGCTTTTCGGTCTTCAAGCTAGGAGCTTTTGGGTTCTTAAAGTTCGAATATCAGACTTTTCAAACTGGAATTTGAAGACCCATGGATCCACGATGGGTTTTACTGGAGGAAGACTTGCCCACCGGTCTTGATGAGTGGAATTTTCTGCCGGAGGAGGAACACGAAGTTCTGGCAGAAGAGGAAGACCCATACCCAATGTAAACATGGAGAGCTTACCGAACACCCATGTAATTCTTGCACTATATAAATTTTGTGCAGACTTTAATGGATGAATTTCTTGTGCGGATTTTCTGGGGATTTGTTGTGCGAATTTTTGAAGAGGAACTTGTCGTCTGGGAAGCTGTCTTCGGTTTCATTTAGTGCTATTTGTATAGAATCTATTTTTGGTGAGGCCTCCTGTGGAAAGAAGTAATTCATACTCTAAACCCGTGTGGATTACTGTGGTACTCTGTTCTGAGTAGTTTTTCTGGGAACAGGAGAAGCTTTGCATATCTAATTTTGTAGAATGTGTGGATTGCCGACGCATGTTGGGAAGGTTTGGTAGGAAGAGATGGACTGTTTATGATAATCTGTGCGGGTTAGTGCGCCACTCTTACTGAAAGTGGCCTGTAAATATGATGTTCATAGGAGATTAATATTAATAAAGGGTCTCAGGCATGGAAATTGTTAGCACTAGGGTCAGTTCTAATCGATTTGGGTAAACTTGTGCTCAAACCTCGAGCCCGACTGGCCTAGCTAGTGTCCAAACCCCGTCCTTGTCCCCCGGCCTTGCTAGTGCCCAGATCCCAGTCACCTTCCGGCCTTGCTTGTGTTCAAAACCTGGGTAACCTCCTGCCTTGTAAGTGAACAAAACCCAGCCTGCCCACCCGGCCTTGCTCCCGGTAACCCATCCAGCCTTGCTCGTGCTCAGAACCCAGAAAATGCTTGACCTTGTTTACTCAAATTTAAATTGGAGCCTAGACCAATAGGCTATCCAAACTGATTCAGGGGACCTTGTGTTCAAACCCCGGGCACCCGACTGGCCTAGCTTGTGTTCAAAACCCAGACTGATCATCCGGCCTCGCTAGTGCTCAGAACCCGGCCACCTTCCGGCCAAGTGTGTGTTCAAATCCCGGGAAAGAAAAAAGGGCGCAGCCCTTCTCCGGACTTCCCGGGGACGATTTTCTTCCAGTTTCTCTCCTACGATTCAGAGTTTCCGGTGAGGAATCCGACATTAATGTTGGATTCCTCACCGGGCATCTTTCGAGGTATGATTTGCGCTTGAATTTGAAGATTTGATCTTTGGATCTGGAGATTTTGGGTGAAGATCAGACTTTTTGATCTTGAAATTGTTGATGGAGCGTAGTTGATGGAGATCTATCATTGTTCCAAGTAAGTTTTAATCTTTCGTTGATAGATCTAATCTTGATGATTGATGGGGGGTTTATTTATGATGAATCTGTGCGGATTTGTATGGAAGATTATTTGGTTATGGTGATAGTCAATGTGATGTTCATGTTGGATTGAGAGTAGATATGAATTTGAAGCATGAATTTTTATTAGTATTTGGAAGAATTCATGGATCTTTTGAGATGACATTCATGTGATCAGGCAGCACACTGTCCATGATTGTGTGCTTTAATTGGAAATTCGACCGGATTGCTATGTTTCATGCCAAGAATTTAAATTTATTTTCTTGACTGATGAACACTCATGTGGGATTCAAGATTTTGGGTGTTTGAATGTTATTGTTTGATGGGGTTGATGGCTTGGGATTAGTCGGATTCAAGACAGATGTTTGGAGAAACTGGTTGAATTGGAATCATTAACGACGGTAGGCCCAAGGTATTTTCCTCGTTGTTTCAATCTCATGATAATATTCAGATCTAGATGAATGGAGGAGCAGATTTTTTGTGAAGGATGGATTTTTCGGATTTTTCGTTTGGAGGTCGCCGGAAAAAACGCCATTCCGGCGGGTTTAAAGCATGAAATAGCCTCGATTCTCTGTTCCTGGACTCAGATTCATAATTCTTCATGCTTGAGAAGCATCTCAAGGCTGGAAAAGAGAATAAATGAGTGTTGATTTGGTTGTTTTTTGCCCGCCGGAAAAACGTGATTCCGGCAAGAGAAAGTAATTTGTTTGGTCGGATGGCACATGCTCGGATTTGGTGGAGTAAGTTCCTTGTTTTTGATGCTAAATTCGGTCGAAAATCGCACAAGGGAGGATGTGAAGTTAATTAGGAGGTTGGTTTTTTGGATTTTCCAATCGGAGGTCGCCGGAAAAACGCTATTCCGGCGATGGTAAAGCATGAAATTGCATCGGTTCTATGGCCTTAGACTCGGATTCGTATTTGTTCATGTTTGGGATGCATCCTAGGGCTGGAAAAAAGAGAACAAAAGGATGGTGATTTTGTTGTTTTGCTCGCCGGAAAAATGAGTTTCCGGCGAGGTGTATGGTAGTTTTTTGGCCGGATAGCACATGTCGGATTTGGAGGTGTTTTTGTTGCTAAATTCGGCCGAAATTGCACTTGGAAAAATGCCCAGATTTTGATTGAATTTTTTGCAAAATCTTCGCGGATTCCGGCGAAAATTTCCAGATTCCGGCGAAATTCCGGCGCCGGAAAAACGCAAATCCGGCGAAGGTCCAGCGCGGGTGCCGCCGGGTCACTGTACCCGAACGGAATGACCGGGTCAATGACTAATTAGGGTTTTGACCCGGTCAATGGCGGCGCGGGTCGTTTGACCCGCTATGGAGGCGGCCGGGTCAGCATATAAAACCCTAGGGTTATCGATATTGGGCCGAGAGCTGGGCCAAGCTGTCGGGCCTTCTGTTGGGCTGTATTGCAAACTGGGATCCGGGTCATTTAATAACCCGGTTGCAAACCGGGTTAAGGAGCCGGGTCATGCGGATGGAAAGCTGGGCTGAAATACACGGCTCTGCTGGGCCAAAGCTGGGCTAAAAGGAGCATTTTTGGGCGGATTAAACTCAAGATGATACGAGTCACTCTTATGACCTAGTTTTAACCCGGTCAAGGCATGCGGGCTGAACGCTGGGCTGAAATGAAGAGCTTCTGGGCCGAGGGATTTAATCAAGCGATTGGGCCGAATAAAATGTCTTCTGGGCCTAATTAATTTGGGAATTTTCAGCCTACTCTTGGGCCGAATTTGCTCCATTTTTTGGGCTCGAATTTGTGGGTTTTTGTGGGTTTTGGCTTTCTTTTTGGGCTAAAATTGTATTGGATTGTTATTTGCATATTTTCCCTTGGAGGGTGGGAGAGCGGCCTTTCTACATTTGGTTGCTCGATCAGAGGAGTTGGGCAGTGGGTTAATTAATTAGCGTATGCGAAATTAATTAATCCACTGCTAGTTGATACTTGGACTTGACGGTTATTACGCGCCCTATGCTTGTGCTACACTTTTAGTGTTAAATTTGCATAAAGCTGTCCATTTGCTCAAAATGGAGTGGGCGATTACACAATCGCCAGGCTTGACGCACGCCGTATAAGTTGTGTCCGTTCTCTCCATCCTTTGGGGGCTACTTTTAGAGGGATTCACAAGAGCTATTGGCACGGCCTATGACACTCTTGCCCTCTAAATTAGTCTCGGTTCATATCAAGAGAACGTTTGAAGGCCAATAACACCCCTCTATTTTCACCTTAGGGGTGTATATGGTAGAAGCTGCTCCTCCTTTGGCGGTCCTAGCTTCATTCGGATTCAGCACCACCAGCACATCATGGCGACCATTCAAGACCCGAGTACACCACACTCGGCTGCGCTTTTTGTCTACCACTGGTGTCCTCTTCACTATTTTCTTCAAGACCCGAGACCCGAGTCTCGGCTGCGATGAGGTTTTCATATGAAGAGCCAGTACACATTTCTGGTTGCTATGTATAGGTCCAGATTCACACATCTGGACTTGCAGTTCTTTCTCCCTAGGCTTAGTACTTTCTAGCTTAGGGTTAGCATTTCATTAAAAAATAATTGGGGGGGGGGGGAGGGGGTACTCTTTTGGGTATCCCCCTCCCCCCCCCGCTTCTTTTTCCCTAGGTTTCTAGCCTAGGGTTGGATTATGTTTTGTATTTGGTAGGGCTCTCTTCGGGCTCTACCGTGGGTTCCACCGTCTATACTATTTACCTATTTACTCGTGTGTTCAAATCCCGGGAAACCTCCAGCCTTGCAAGTGAAAAGAACCCAGTTTCTTTCCCATCCTTTCTTGTGCTCAGAACCCTTGTGTTCAGAACCCGGACACCCCCCGGCCTTGTGTTCCCTGACCTAGTCTGCACTTAGACGCACTATGCCAAAAACACAGATTTAAATTTTTCTCTCACTCATGAACATTCATACGGTTATCTTCATTCTGGGTATAATTGAGGTGGCACATACTTTGGGGCTATTCGGATTCATCATAGATGTTATGAGATGTTTCACTGTGTGTTGGTTGGATCTAGCTATTTGGCGGCCGGCCGTGGTGGATTGTTTTAATCGGAATCATGAAGAATAGTACTCTCAATTTGTTTGCCTTGTTTTCTTATTTTCATAAGAATCCCCAGAAGAAGAGGAATGGAAGATCAGATTCTCGTAATTGGTGGTTATCTCAAATTTTGCCCAGATTCTGGCGACTCAATAATGCTGGAAAATATAGTCCGACAATCACATCTATCAGCTGGCAGTGGCAACTCGTTTGGTATGCTGGACAGTAACCCCTCGAGGAGTGGAGGTTCGAGTACTCAAAGGGAAGCAGAGGGATGGTTCGAGGTTGGAAGGATGGTCCGAGGGCTGAAGGAGTTTTCGATGGATTCGAGTGCTGAAGGCATTCGAGTGCTGGATATGCTCGAGTATTCGAAGATGGTTCAAGGATAGATGAATTGAGGTATTCGAGTTTGAGGGATGGTTCAAGGATGGAAGGATGCTCCGACGGCTGATTGATTTGAGTACCGAATGTCCTCGAGTGCTCGAGGGGGCATTTCGAGTTTAGTAGGAGTTTGAGTGCTCGAGAGGGCATTTGTGTAAAGGCTCTCGAGGAATGGCTACTGCTTAAAAAAAATCGCAGCAGCTTCTCTCCATATGGTTGAAAGGATTTCCCATGGTAGCAGCATGGCTATGTAGGTAGGGTAGGGGGTAAATTAATTCTGCATACGCATATTAATTAACCCCTTGCTAGGTATCACTTGGAATTAACGGTTGCACTATTTGCCTGCGCTGCACTGAAAAGTGTAAAATGGCATCAGGCTGTCCATTTGCCTAAAATGGAAAGAACGGTTACAAAACCATTACGTGGGGCGTGCGTGGTAGAAGTCATGCCCAGTCTCTTATGCCTAGGAGGTCTATCCGCAGGGAACACTTGGGAGAACAATGGACTACGGTCAAACTGCTCCCAACCCCACAGAGAAAGCCTTGGCCCTCATCCAGAGACCGTTATCGAAGGCCAATAACACCTCTTTATCTTCATCTTAGAGGTGTACATGGTAGAAGCGGTGTGCAAGCCCTTTTAGGAGGAAAGGTCATACTACTTCATTCATTGGCTCGGATTTGAAGACACACGTGGGGAGCAAACCACGGCGCAAGAGCCGGTTCACACCACTGGTAGCATGGATGTAAAATGGAGCGAGGAGGCAAGTGAGTTTGTTCTCACGCCCCTCTGTTTTTCAGGGATGGTTTATACAGGCCCCGGTCACCACGAAGGGACTCTGTTGAAGGGATGGCTCATACAGGCCCCGGTCACCATGACGGGTTGTAATATTTTCCATGGATGGTTTCCACGGGTCCGGGTCATCACGACGGGACTAGCTTCTTTTGGTCACCTAGTTGTAACATTTAGATCAGGGATAGTATTTTAGATAACATGTATTATAGGAGCGGGCTAATGCCCCCACTCCTGTACACTCCCACGGCATTTTTTTGGGCCACCTTATTGTACCATCTAGATCAGGGGTAGTTTAGTAGGTTTCAATGTATCACGGGAGTGGGACAATGCTCCCACTCCCGTAGACTCTCACGGTTTCTTTTTATTAACCATTACCTTCGACTAGTGACTAAGTAGGTGATCAGAATGGTGGTTCGAGGGGGCATTCGAGTGTCCAAGGTATTCGAGTACTCGAGGGAGGCATTCGAGTGATAGAGGTGTTTGAGTGCTCAAGGAAAGCTTTCAAGTGCTGGAGGTGTTTGAGTGCTCCAGGGGGCATTCGAGTGCTGGAGGTATCGAAGGGGCACTGCCATCAAAGGTGTAATACCCTCTAAGAGGCTCTGCACTCGAAGAGGTCATACCCTTGAATGGGCTCTGCCCTTGAAGGGGTCATACCCTCGAAGGGGCTCTACCCTCGAAGGGGTCATACCCTCGAAAGGGCTCTACCCTCGAAAGGGTCATACCCTCGAAGGGGCTCTTCCCTCGAAGGGGTATTACCCTCAAAGGGTTCATACCCTCAAAGGGGCTCTGCCCTCGAAGGGGTCATACCCTTGAAGGGGCTCTACCCTCGAAGGGGTATTACCCTCGAAGGGGTCCAAAAAAAAATCGCAGCAGTTTTTCTCCATATGGCTAAAAGGATTTTCCATGGTAGTAGTATGGCCATGTAGGTCGGGTAGGGGGTAAATTAATTCTGCGTACGTAAATTAATTAACCCCTTGCTAGGTATCACTTGGAATTAACGGTTGCTCAATTTGCCTACGCTAAACTGAAAAGTGTAAAATGGCATCAGGTTGTCCATTTGCCTAAAATGGAAAGAACGGTTACAAAACCGTTACGCGGGGCATGCGCGGTAAAAGTCATGCCCGGTCTCTTAAGCCTAGGAGGTCTATCCGCGGGGAACACTTGGGAGCACAATGGACTACGGTCAAACTGCCCCCAACCCTAAAGAGAAAGCCTCGGCCCTCATCCAGATACCGTTATCGAAGGCCAATAACACCTCTTTATCTTCATCTTAGAGGTGTACATGGTAGAAGCGGTTTGAAAGCCCTTTTAGGAGGACAGGTCATACTACTTCATTCATTGGAAGACCGAGACCACTCTCGGAGTTTAAGACACCCGTGGGGAGCAAACCACGGCGCAAGAGCCAGTTCACACCACCGGTAGCATGGATGTAACATGGAGCGAGGAGGCTAGTGAGTTTGTTCTCCTGCCCCTCTATTTTTCAGGAATGGCTTATACAGGCCCCGGTCACCACGACGGGTTGTAATATTTTTCCACGGATGGTTTCCACAGGCCCGGTTCATCACGACGGGACTAGCTTCTTTTGGCCACCTGATTGTACCATCTAGATCAGGGGTAGTTTAGTAGGTTTCATTGTACCATGGGAGTGGGACAATGTTCCCACTCCCGTAGACTCTCACAGTTTCTTTTTATTTACCATTACCTTCTACTAGTGACTAAGCTGACTTTAACTAATCAACGATAAAACTTTACTCGACTTTCAATATATATACACTAATAACTAAGTTGACTTTGACTAATTAATTGTCAAACCTTACTTTAATTAGTATATAATAAATACAAATAAAAATGTTTGACTTTGTCTAATCAACGGTCAAACCTTACTTGACTTTCAATAAATAAACACTAATAACAAAGTTAACTTTAACTAATTAATGGTAAAACTTTATTTGAATTAGTATATAATGAATACTAATAAAAATGTTTGACTTTGTCTAATCAACGGTCAAAGCTTACTTGACTTTCTATATATATACTAGTGACTAAATTGACTTTAACCAATCAACAGTCAAACTTTACTTGACTCTCTCTATATATAAACACTAGTGATGAAGCTGACTTTAACTAATCAATGGTCAAACTTTACTCGACTTTCAATATATAAACACTAATAACTAGGTTGACTTTGTCTAATCAACGGTCAAACTTTATTTGACTTTCAATATATAAACATTAATAACTAGGTTGACTTTCTCTAATCAACGGTCAAACTTTACTTGACTTTCAATATATAAATACTAATAACTAAGTTCACTTTAACTAATCCACGGTCAACCCTTACTTGTCTTTCTACATAAAAATACAAATAACAAAGTTGGCTTTAACTAATCCACGGTCAACCCCTACTTGACTTTCTACATACAAATACAAATAACAAAGTTGACTTTAACTAATCGATGGTCAACTCTTACTTGACTTTCAATATATATACACTAATAACAAAGTTGAATTTAACAATTTAACGGTCAAACTTATATTTGAATTAGTATATAATAATATTTACTAATAAAAATGTTTGACTTTGTCTAATCAACGGTCAACCCTTACATGACTTTCAATATATAAATACTAATAACTAAGTTAACTTTAACTAATTAACGGTCAAACTTTATTTGATTTTAGTTAATGAAAACATTAATGGGCTGAAACCCATAATTTTGGCCCAAACCCCAAGTCTTATTTTCATATACTCTGTCTTCCTTCTCTCTTCCCTAATTTCATTCGATCGAACCCACCCTCCCTCCGCCTCCTCTGGTTTTTCCCCGCCGATCAGCCACCAACCACACATCATCTAAAAGGGGAGATTGCACCAGCACTGGCTCCGGTGAGGGAGGCGATCTCGCGGCATCTTGTCTTCCTGCTCAAAGACTTGTCCCTTTTCCTTCGATGCACAGACCCACTGTTCGCTAATATCTGTCAATCATTGCCACTGCTTGTAGGTCTCCTTGCCGTCGTCGTTACCCCCCCCCCCCCCGTCTGTGACGAACATCGTCGGTCGATTGCTGGGAACGAAGGTTCGGCGGTGCCGACTGCCCGTAAAACAGGGCTTCGCCATAAATGGCAAGAACTCGGTATTTTTTCCTTGATCCTGTCTCATTTTTGCTCTCTGATTTCATGTATTTAGTTTCTCTTACTCCCTCATTAAGATTTAGGGGTAAAATCTGGGTTTGGGGGGTGATTTTCTTAGGGTTTTATATTTTTGAATTTTGCTCGTTTTCTTGTGATTTCTGGGGTGTTAGAGATGCTAGGATATTTTCATTTACCTATGTAAAGGTTGTGTGGTTTTACGTAGTTGTCAACTGTAAAATCCTAAAATGGGAGTGCTGGGATTTTCTTATGCTTGCTCTCCAAGTGTTTGATGTTTTGTCTGATTGAGAAAAAATGCTTGAATTGCAGGGGAAGAAGAAAATGAATGTGGAGACGTTGAACCAGAAACATTGTGGTGGGGGACTTGAAACTACCTTGATTGCAAAGTTAGTACCGAAGGTTTAGCACTTTTACTCTTCATTTGTAGTTTGATGATACTATATAATGTATATGATTCTCGCCTTGGATATAACTGATGTATGAAATGATGCTCCAAATTTTCCCCTTAATCATAATTCTATAAGATGATGTATCACTATGTTGAAATGATGTTTGCTTGAAACCGTTTTGAGTTTCTTTGTTTTTCCCATGAATTTTACCCCTTTTCTTCTTTTGGTCCCCTAACGTATGTTCTCTTCTGATTTTAATACTATTTTTGGTAACCATTGATGAATTATATTATACAGATGGTTTCAAATTGTTGCTGCAAATTGGCTTCTGTTTTGTTTGGCATTTATGAAAAGAATAGGTATATTGTCATGCTAGATGATAGTAGAATCGCGCCTATATGGTTCTGGTACTTTTAAGTTCATTCCCAGGTTTACTTGACTTTCTATATAAAAATACTAGTGACTAAGTTGACTTTAACTAGGTATTTGTTTTGAAATAATCATTGATGCACATAATCAAAAGTTCTCTTCTCTCTATTTTTTGCTGTGTTTGCTGTTTTTGTTGTGTTTGCATTTTAAATCAAATGTGAAAAGTTAAATTGTGTAACTTATGTTCGGATAGAGGGAGTAACACTTGCATCAATTGACGAAACATCTTGCATCCATTTTACCCTACTGCCTGCATTTTTTATTGAAAATTTATGTGTTCTGATTAGTTCAATTTAGTGTTCAAATTAGCCTGAGGTATATCTTGTTTTCCTGTTGGAAGCCTATAATGATGAGAACCCTGATGTTCGACAGGTTTGCATGTTTAATTTCTGTGATTTAATTTTGATGGATGTAAGTTTACTCCATTACTATATCTGTTATGCATTATTTGATTCACTATTGCACCTATCTTCTAGTCTTTGAGAACTGATGTAGCATAGGTTGAATTTACTTTGCCAATCTTACATATCTTACATACTATGCACCTATAACTGTATGAACTTTTTCATATCATGTGAAATGCATGGTTGTTAGCCCATTTGTTATGAATGCTACGAGTTAAATGATGACTTTTGAGGGAAAAGCAAACGTATTTTGAGTCTCACTCAAATGAAATTTCTGTTGATGCTTGATGATATGTTTCACTTTGGAATTTTAATGTTTTATTTGACTTTAAACGTTTTTTTTCTCTGTAGCAAATGATTTATGTGAGTAAGATTGTTACATTCATTTCATTAATATTATGAATCAGCATAGGAAGAATATGATAGATATGTGTTTATCTTGGTGGATTATTTTGTGCTTTACTTTACCGAATGTTGATGTGTGACTGAATCAAATTGAGTTATGTAGCCTCGTTAAGTACTGAAGGTTGATATACTGATATGAAAGTCTTTATTCAGTTATAATATTTTGGTATAAGCTTCTGGCATGGTTTCCAGTGATCTATTGAATAAGCTTCTGGCATGGTGAGATTGATTCCTCTCCAAGGTCTCCCGCGCAATGTTTAGTCTCATTGATTATTAGTTTTGTATCATAAAATTTTTTGGTTTTATTTCTATATTATCAATTTTGTGAAGTTAATTTTATTATTAAATTGATGTCCTATTAAATTGTTAGTTTTAGGTCTTTTTCCCTTCCTCTGAAAGCTGCAGCGTGCTGCCGCTTCCTCTGTTTCAGGTCTTTTTCCCTTCCTCTAAAAGCTGCAGCGCATGCCGCTTTCAGAGGAAGGGATATTTTTATTCATCATAAATTTTTTAGCACCGGTTAAAACCGGTGCTAACAAATAAACCGGTGCTAATTGACCACCGGTTTTTTTTTTAGCACCAGTTTTAACCGGTGCTAATTTAGCACCGATTTTTCGACCGGTGCTAATTTACCACCAATTTTTTGACCGGTGCTAACAAGAAAAACCAGTGCTATATCGGGACATTTTTACACCGGTTTAAAAATGGGTGCTAACTAAAAAACTGGTGCTAAATCCCAACTCTTAGCACCGGTTTTTTTTTCCAACTGGTGCTAAATTAGCATCGGTTACTTAGGCACCGGTTTTTTTGCAGTTAGAACATAAAAAAACTGGTGCTAAAGGGGGGTTCTTGTGATAGTGAACCAGCCACGTTGGGATGGGCAGTGCAATAGCACACGACCCACGCTGCACGACCTATGCAAAAGAACATGGGCCGTGGACAGGAGACAATTCTCGGCCAATTTGAGTGTGCAGCCCGTGCAAAAGAGCTCTGGCCGCCGACTAGAGAGAGTATTCAGCTGTCAAAGCGGTGCGACCGTGGAATGGAGTTGCAATCCTTAGCTTCTGATGGTGCGACCATGCATTTGGCTGCGGGGCACGAACTTGAGTCCCAGGTCTTGATCTTCAGGGTGCACGAGCCGTGAAAAAGGACATGGCTCGCACTAGGACTTAGTCACAGAAGCCCTTTCTTCGGCACAGGATCTGTAAAAGCACACGGCCCGTGAGAATCTTCATTTCTTTCATAAATTTGACTCTTTCTTCTTCAGCGCATCCTATCTATTACCACAATTTAGCACGTGACCTTTGGTCTACTACCATTTTTGTAAATGGCCTTCAAATATCTTCTACCATTCTTGTGAATGGCCTTCACTAAGTTACTCTGAAGTGCTTACGAGTGATCTACAATGAAGTTCACAAAATATGATCTACATGCATGTGAGGACATAGTATTCGTTAGATCTAAATAATCTATAAAACAAGTGATTTAGATATGAAAACTTACAACGACTATCTAAACCCCTTGTAATGCAAACTCTCTTAAACCTATCCATCAACTCAGCAAAACATAACGATAAGACTGCGAAATTGACTTACTGCGTGCGATTTGCTGGTGCGAAACACGCACTGATTACTGCTCCCTCGTCTTCTTTACCTTTCTTCTCCTTTTATCTTTATTTTGTCTCTTAACGGCTCTCTCCGTACTGGTTTCTCGGCCCTCTGTGAACTGGTCCTCGGCCATGGCGTCTCCGACGCCTAACCAACCTCTCGATACTCACCCTTCCACGCATATGAGCTTCCTACAAGCTTTGAATACTAAACCTGCTCCTCTCCTATCATCCCTCCCAGACACGCCTGACTTACATCCTATCACCGAATATAAGGGCAAGCTAGCCTACATCCTCCCTCCAGAGGAAGGCGAGCTCTTGGCTTCACATTATCAAAAAGCTTTAGTCGGGAAATTTAACAGAGGCAAACCTCCAATGGAGAAACTGTTGTCTGCCTTCAAATCGATAGGTTTTAAGTCAATTTTTCAATTGGGTTCCATTGACTACCGACATGTGCTAATTCGTTTTCAGGATAATGAAGATTACCAAAGGTGCTGGATGAAAGGCCAATGGATGCTAAATGGAGCAGCAATGAGGGTCCAGAAATGGACGCCCGAATTCTCGCCGACGGCCGAATCATCAGTGGTTCCAGCTTGGGTAACCTTACATCAACTGCCATTACATTTTTATAATACTTCTGCAATAATAGGCATCAGTAGCCAAATAGGAAAATTTCTTAAAATGGATGCGGCTACTAATGCTCTAACTAGGCCTTCGGCAATTAAGGTCTGTGTAGAAGTTGACCTTTTAGCTCAGCTCCCAAAGTCAATAGTAGTAGGCATTGGTAATAAGGCTTCGGATTATCCAATTGAATATGAACAGCTTCCAATGTACTGCACTCACTGTAGAATCATCGGACATAACCAGACAAATTGCAATTTTTTACACCCTGAACTTAGGAGAATTGGAAAAAATCAGGCTGAACATAAGGCTAACAGGGGAAGACAATCTGAGGCTCTGGAAGAGAATCAAAGGGTAGATGAGCAGGAACATAGATTGATTAGACCTCAGGCTACAGTAGAACTGGAAGGGAAATCTAACTTATCAATATCACAGAAAGAAAAAGATTTCCAAAGTCAGAATCTGAAGTCATTCTCCCTGCAGCAAAATAATACTATTACCCATACTCATAGTCAGTCTAAAAGAAGACCTTTTTACTCTCTGGATGATATTTCTAAACCTATCACCAATTTTTTCTGGAGAAAAAAAACCCAACTAAACGACCTTCACCCCATCCAGGAAGGGATAACAAAAAGTAATATGGTTTCTATATCAAATGCCTTCCACTCTCTAATTGATCTACAGGAAGAGGACTCTGCTATCCAAGAGGATGATTCAGGGGAAATCTACCATGAGTCTGTGGAATCACAAGATACTATGACTCCACAAAGTGATACTAAAAAGATTGTAACCAATGAGAACAGTTTCAGTCCTCAGGTAGATCAGGGGATCTCAGAAGGTAATATGGAGCAAACTTTAAAAAATCCTGAAGCAGATCATCAGGTCCCAGAAGAGATTGTAAATGAGGCAGCAAAGACTTCAATTACAGCAACTGATCCTACACTTCATAGCCAAGACCAATTTTATCTTGGGGATAACAGAGGCACTGCAGAACAGGTAAATCCCTCGAAGGTAAGTCCTCTCTCAACAGATTTTGCTAGGAAAAGTGAAGACAAAAGAGGAAAAAACAGTACTGTTACCTTTTCAAAACAAAGGAAACTAAGGTCATCACAAAAAGCGACCCCCCTAGTTTTAAATGATTCAGTACACAAAAATAGGAACTATTTTAGTGTGGAATGTTAGGGGTTATGGTTCTTCTATGGATAGGTTAAAGGCACTTAAACTGAAACACAAGATTGACTTGCTTTGTTTAATTGAGCCATGGCATGATAAGCATAATATAATCTCTCTGAAGCATCAACTTGGCTACAGTAATGCTATTCATGCTCAACAGGCTAAAATTTGGATTCTTTGGAATCATGTTTTCAACTTAGATATTGTAAAGGAATCTGATCAGTATATTCAAACTAAAGTCACTGACATAGCCTCTGCTGTTAACTGGAATATTTTCTTTATCTATGCAAGTGTACATAGACAGATGAGGGAGTTTTTATGGTCTGACCTAAAAGCTGTAACACCTGATCCTTCTATTTACATAGGCGATTTCAATACTGTTTCATCAATCTCTGAATACAAGGGTAGAAAGTCAACCCCTAGGAAAAGTATGAATCAGTTTAATGACTTTCTAAATAATATGGATTTGCATGATATCCCAACTGTTGGTAATACTTTCACTTGGAGCAATAACAGATTTAGAGAAAAATGTAAGGACTTGCAATTTCAAAGATTAGACAGAGGTGTTAGTAATTTAGAGTGGCTAGATAAATTCCCAAACAGTACAGTACATGTCCTTAACAGGATGACTTCTGACCATTCTCCTCTATTGCTGTCTATCCAATCTGCAATTGAGATGGCTCCAAGACCTTTTAGATTCCAGGAAATGTGGATAAACAGGAATGAATTCAAAGATTTAGTGGAAACAAACTGGAATCTTTTCTCCCCACTTTCTGGAATGACAAGGTTTGTGCACAAATTAAAAAGACTTAAGGTAGTTATTAAGGAATGGAACAAACACACTTTTGGCAATGTTAAGAATAATTTGGATCAGTATGAATTAAAAGTTACTGATTTGGAAATAAAGTTTCAGCAAACACATGATGAGTCAGTGCTTTCGGAACTGCTGCAAGCTAAAAACCTTTTACTTAGAGCACAAAAGGAACATAACATTTTTTTGAAGCAAAAGGCTAGGTTAAACTGGTTAAAGCATGGAGATGCAAACACTAAGTATTTCCATCACACAATTAGAGAAAAAAAGGCAAGGGCCAGAATAGGTAAAATAAAAGATGGTAATGGAACATGGTTAACTGACCCTAATTTAATTAGAGAGGAGGGTGTTAGATTTTTTCAGGAATTATTAACAGAGGAAGCCTCAAAACAGAAGGGAATTCATTTTAAAGATTTTTTGACTGAAATTCCAACTGTCATCTCTGAAGAGCATAACAGTTTTCTGCTATCTCCTTTCACCTCTCATGAGTTGCACAGTGCAGTATTTGATCTTAACAAAACAAGTGCACCAGGTCCTGATGGATACTCTGGTTGCTTTTTTACACATTTCTGGGAAACCATTAAAGCAGATTTACTAGAAGCTGCAAATGACTTTTTAAATAATGGTATAATCCCAAAAGCCATTTCTAGTACTTGGCTCACTTTAATCCCAAAGAAATCTATCCCGAACACATTTGCTGACTTTAGGCCAATAAGTTTATCCAACTTTGTAAACAAAGTTTTCTCAAAACTTCTAATGGAAAGGATTAAACCGTTAATGCAGCTCTTGATATCACCAGAACAAAGTGCATTCATGAAAGGGAAGGATATTTCGGACAATGTCATTTTAATGCAGCAAATGACTAGATTACTGTCTAGAAAAACAAAGGTTCCGAATCTAATAGTTAAACTTGATATGCAAAAGGCTTTTGACAAAGTTTCTTGGTCCTTTCTAAATTCTATACTACTTTGTTTTGGGTTCCATGGAAAATTTGTGAGATTAATTATGCACAACATAATGACATCAAATTTCTCTATACTAATTAATGGGGTCACAGCAGGGTTTTTTTGCTCTACCAGGGGGATCAAGCAAGGAGATCCTTTATCTCCTTTTCTATATAACATTTTATCTGAGGCCTTCTCAAGGGGCTTAAAAAAACTCTTCTCCACTGGATACTTAACATATTTCAGCCTACCTAAAGCTTGTACACCCCTCACTCACCTGATGTATGCAGACGACACTGCAATTTTTTTGAATACGGACACTAAAAATTTAAAGCGTTCTAAACTGTTCCTTACTGCATATGAAGAGACTTCGGGACAAAAAGTTAACTTCTCAAAATCTGAATTTTATGTCTCACATAAGGCTCCTCCTCAGTGTTCTCAAACTGATAGGAGAACATTAGGGATGACGAAGGGATCTTTTCCTTTTAAATATCTTGGTGTTCCAATTTTTACTGGTCGAAATCTGAGGGTGTACTATTTACCAGTAATTGAAAGACTGGAGAAACAGATAAATAATTGGAAAAATAGGTGGTTGAGTCCAGCAGGTAAAATAATTTTGATAAATTCAGTGATGCTTTCAATTCCAACGCACATATTTGGAGTTTTACACCCCCCAAAAACAGTTCTAAAAATAATGGGAAAATTGGCATCTAATTTTTTCTGGGCAAATTCTGATTTAACTGAAAAAAGAAGGTGGAGGTCTTGGAAAAGAATGTGCTATCCATTGGAAGAAAATGGTTTAGGTTTTAGGGAATTAAGTGATACTTTAGATGCCTATTCTTGTAAATTATGGTGGAAGTTACAAATCAATAATGCTCAGTGGGCAAACCTCTTGTGGACTTTGCCAGTTTCATATAAACACTCTCACATATGGGCAAGAATCACCAAAATTACAGCTTTGGCAAACAGTTTCTCCAGAGTCCTCTTTGGTAGGGGCCAATGTTCTTTCTGGAGTGCCAACTGGAGTGGGGAGGGAGCACTGTGCTACATCTGGCCGGCTGACATTGACATTCCCTTTGAGTGCATCTCTCTTAGGGATTTTTTATCTAACAAATCAGCACTTATTCCAATCCTGGAGCCATATTTGGCTACCAACATTATTACAATTCTGCAGGAGATAAGGTTGGAGTATAGCCATGAAGATAAATTGGTGTGGATACTCACTGTTGATGGAAATTTCTCTGTCAGCTCGGCTCACAATGCCCTGAGACAGAGGGGATCTCATATCCAACATTTCAAAAAGGTATGGTCCTCATTCATACCAAGAAAGATGTCTATCTTACTGTGGAGGTTCCTTAATAATATACTACCTTTTGATAACATATTAAAAAGAATTGGCTTCTCAGTTGCCTCAATGAGTTCCATATGCAAGAACAGTGGAGATAGTTTGGATCATTTCTTCAATTCTTGCAATTTTTCAACTGCAGTGTGGAACAGTGTTTTTTTCATGTTAAGGTTACCCGGTTCTGATTTCAGAGATTTAAAAAGTAGAGTGCATTTCCTCTTATCATTCAGAGCTGAATCTAAAATTCATGGAAACATTATCAATGCAGCTCTAGTGGTTACAATATGGACATTATGGATTCATAGGAACAGATTCGTTTTTGATAATAGACCATACTCTCATGAGGTTTGTTTTGCTGAAATAAAGGATTCTATTTATCAAATATTCACGGCACATAGCCTAATAGGTAATAAGGAAAAGAATAGGTTTTGGACACAGGATAACATTGTTCCACACATAATTCAAAAACAGAAAAATGCTCTCTCTAAGGTCCAATGGGAGAAACCTACTGTAGGCTACAAAGTCAACACTGATGCATCTTGGATCTCAGGAGGTTTGTCATCTTCGGCTGTTATCGTAAGGGATAGATTTGGAAATGTAGTAAAAATGATTGTCAGTACGTTTTATTGTCCATCTCCCTTACATGCAGAACTAATTGCTATTCGAAGCGGCTTTCATGTCATCTCTGAACTTAATCTTGAAAATGTTATCATTGAATCAGACTGTTTATCCGCTGTAAGGGGTATTCTAAACCCTCTCTCTTCTCCCTGGAGAGTTTTTTCTATGTGCGATGCTCTTAACTTAGCACAAGGCTCCATCACATTGCAACACATACCACGTGAAGCTAACTCGGCCACTGATTTCCTGGCTAAATATGCAAGGGAAAACCACCTTAATGGGGTTATTGAGCTTGATTCTATACCACTATTCCTTAAAGGTTTACTAACACTTGACTGCATGAGTTTTCCAGCAATTCGAGTTGTTTCATCTAGGGAATCAGACATCAGTAGCTATTATGAAGCTACATAATCGGATAGATAACATTTGGTATTACTTTTGTGCTTGTATATTACTCTTAAAGTGTTGCACATACTGCTGCTTCTCGTTTTTCTCTTTTTCAGGGATTCCCGAGGGCAAGCAAAATGGTGAGGGATTTCTTTCTTTCAACCACAACTGGATACAGCTATGCGGTGTTTAAGAGGAGTGTAAAAGTATCTAGGGGTTAGCTCGGCTAGGACAAAATGGATTCATGTAAACATTTTGCTGAAGATGTTGCTGCAAGGAAGTTTAATTACGCTACCAGGAAGCTGAGAGGATACTGCTGTAATCTTGCTAAAATGATGCTCGCTCTACAGTCCAAGTGCAGCTACAAAATTCGCCTAAAAAATGGTCTGCTTATCTATGTTATTGTTGTCTGAATATCATTGACAAACAGGGGTTTCGACATCCTCGATTCCCCGACTCGTTCGTGATATTACAGTACATCGGAATAATAAGATAGACCTCTTTTCTTAGTATTAGTTTCTTTTTGTATAGGTGTATACAACTTTTTTGTAAGCAAATTCTTAACTGATTCAAGAGCTATTAGGGCTCTTGGATCATCAATTGGCTGATCTTTTGTAAGGAACAATCTCATACGGCGCTATTTTGGCTTTTAATTATAACGGTTAGGGGAGCCTAATATATTTCCCCCCATCCTCGGATGGTCTTAAACAAAAAAAAAACAACTCAGCAAAATATACTAAAAGATATGGAAACATATGCTTCTAGCGTTTCATCACAACGTAGATTATTTAGAACACTTAAAATTAAATGTAATTTTATTCGAAATGGAGGGAGTGATTAGTTCCGAAGTACTAAGACTTTCCCCCGGTAATTATATTGCAAGGACTAAAGTTTGGCTCATCACTCTGCATGTGGCTCCCTAACTCCTTAGGTGACGCCAGTTCACCAAGAATGCTGATGCATGGTAACCCCAGATCATAGACGGGACACTTGCAATCTCAAATCAAACTCTTTACTACCGTAACTAATTAAGAAACTCGAATAAACCCACAGAGAGTTCAAAAAGTTCCATAGGAAAGACCTTTGTATACTTGTAAATAATCATTTACAATATACATAGTGATATTTGTACTTGCTCTTTTTCAAATTTGATGGCCGGACTTTTATTGCCTATATATATTTAAAAACCTAGAGGTCATACCTTTATGCGATTCTATGTTGTTGAAACAAATGTGTTAATAACACTTATTGTAAGGGTCATAACGGAATACGAACACAAATGACAGATGGTCACCCTAGATTGCGGATGGGCCACTTGCAATTCCATGTCAAACTCTTTACCACTGTAACTAACAATGAAACTCGCAAAATCCTTCAAAGAGTTCAACAAGTTCCTTCTGAATGACCCTTGTAACTTGCAAGTAATCATCTGCAATTTACTTAGGCATTATTGTACATGATTTTTTCTAATCTGATGGCCGGAATTTTATTACCTATTAATTTTTGTTAAAACCAAGAATATATAATTTCATCTGATTTTATATGGTGAAACTATTGTGTTAATAACTCTTATTGCAAGATTAATAATAGAATAACCCCAGATCATAGACGGGACACTTGCAATCTCAAATCAAACTCTTTACTGCCGTAACTAATTAAGAAATTCGAATAATCCCACAGAGAGTTCGACAAGTTCCATAGGAATGACCTTTGTATACTTTAAAATAATCATCTACAATATACTTAGTGATCATTGTACTTTCACTTTTTCAATTTTTGTGGCTAGACTTTTATTGCCTATATATATTTAAAAACCTAGAGGTCATACCTTTATGCGATTCTATGTTGTGGAAACAATTGTGTTAATAACGCTTATTGTAAGGGTCATAACGGAATACTAACACAAATGACAGATGGTCACCCTGGATCGCGAACGGGTCACTTGCAATTCCATGTCAAACTCTTTACCACTGTAACTAATAATGAAACTCGCATAATCCTTCAAAGAGTTCAACAAGTTCCTTATGAATGACCCTTGTATACTTTCAAATAATCATCTACAATTTACTTAGGGATTATTGTACTTGATTTTTTAAAATCTGATGGATGGCATTTTATTACCTATTAATATTTGATAAAACCAAGAATATATAATTTCATGCGATTTTATACGGTGAAACTATTGTGTTAATAACTCTTATTGCAAGATTAATAATAGAATACTAAAACAAATGACAGATGGTAACCCCAGATCATAGACGGGACACTGGCAATCTCAAATCAAACTCTTTACTACCGTAACTAATTAAGAAATTCGAATAATCCCACCGAGAGTTCGACAAGTTCCATAGGAAAGACGTTTGTATACTTTTAAATAATCATCTACAATATACTTAATGATTATTGTACTTTCTCTTTTTCAAATTTTATGGCCGGACTTTTATTACCTATATATATTTAAAAACCTAGATGTCATACCTTTATGAAATTCTATGTTGTGGAAACAATTGTGTTAATAACGCTTATTGTAAGGGTCATAACAGAATACTAACACAAATGAAAGATGGTCACCCTGGATCGCAGACGGGTAACTTGCAATTCCATGTCAAACTCTTTATCACTGTAACTAATAATGAAACTCGCATAATCCTTCAAAGAGTTCAAAAGGTTCCTTATGAATGACCCTTGTATTCTTTAAAGTAATCATCTACTATTTACTTGGGGATCATTGTACTTGTATTTTTAAAAATTTAATGGCTGGAATTTTATTACCTATTAATTTTTGTTAAAACCAATAATATATAATTTCATACGATTTTATACGGTCAAACTATGGTGTTAATAACTCTTATCTCAAGATTAATAATAGAATACTAAAACAAGTGACAGACGGTAACCCGAGATCATAGACAGCACACTTGCAATCTCAAGTCAAACTCTTTACTACCGTAACTAATTATGAAATTCGAATAATCCCACAGAGAGTTCGACAAGCTCCATAGGAAAGACCTTTGTATACTTTTAAATAATCATCTACTATATACTTAGTGATCATTGTACTTGCTCTTTTTCAAATTTTATGGCCGAACTTTTATTACCTATATATATATTTAAAACCTAGAGGTTATAACTTTATGCGATTCTATGTTGTGGAAACAATTGTATAACGCTTATTGTAAGGGTCATAACGGAATACGAACACAAATGACAGATGGTCACCCTAGATCGCGGATGGGCCGCTTGCAATTCCATGTCAAACTCTTTACCACTGTAACTAATAATGAAACTCGCATAATCCTTCAAAGAGTTCAACAAGTTCCTTATGAATGACCCTTGTATACTTTCAAGGAATCATCTACAATTTACTTATGGATCATTGCACTTGTTTTTTCTGAAAATTTATGGCTGGAATTTTATTATATATTAATTTTTGTTAAAACCAAGAATATATAATTTCATACGATTTTATACGGTGAAACTATTGTGCTAATAACTCTTATTGCAAGATTAATAATAGAATACTAAAACAAATGACAGACGGTAACCCGAGATCATAGACGGGACACTTGCAATATCAAGTCAAACTCTTTACTACCTTAACTAATTAAGAAATTCGAATAATGCCACAGAGAGTTCGACAAGTTCCTTAGGAAAGACATTAGTACACTTTTAAATAATCATCTATAATATACTTAGTGATCATTGTATTTGCCCTTTTCTAAAATTTGATGGCCGGACGTTTATTACCTATATATTAAAAAACCTAGAAGTTATACCTTTATGCAATTCTATGTCGTGGAAACAATTGTTTTAGTAATGCTTATTGTAAGGGTCGTAACGGAATACTAACAAAAATGACAGATGGTCACCCTAGATAACGGACGGGACACTTGCAATTCCATGTCAAACTCTTTACCACTGTAACTGATAAAGAAACTCGCATAATCCTTCAATTAGTTCAACAAGTTCCTTCTAAATGACCCTTGTATACTTTCACGTAGTCATCTACAATTTACTTAGGGATTATTGTACTTGATTTTTTAAAATTTGATGGCTGGAATTTTAATACCAATTAAATTTTTTTAAAACAAAAATATATAATTTCATGCGATTTTATATGGTGAAACTACTGTGTTAGTAACTCTTATTGCAAGATTAATTATAGAATACTAAAACAAATGACAGATGGTAACCCCAGATCATAGACGGGACACTTGCAATCTCAAATCAAACTCTTTACTACCGTAACTAATTAAGAAACTCTAATAATCCCACAGAGATATCGACAAGTTCCATAGGAAAGACGCTTGTATACTTTTGAATAATCATCTACAATATACTTAGTGATCATTGTACTTTCTCTTTTTCAAATTTGATGGCCGGACATTTATTACCTATACATATATTTAAAAACACAGAAGTTTTACATTTATGCAATTCTATGTTGTGGAAACAATTTTGTTAGTAATGTTTATTATAAGTGTCATAACAGAATACTAACACAAATGACAGATGGTCACCCTGGATCACAGACGAAACACTTGCAATTCCGTGTCAAACTCTTTACCACTGTAACAGATAATGAAACTCGCATAATCCTTCAAATAGTTCAACAAGTTCCTTCTGAATGACCCTTGTATACTTTCAAGTAATCATCTACAATTTACTTAAGGATTATTGTACTTGATTTTTTAAAATATGATAGCTAGAATTTTATTACCTATTAATTTTTGTTAAATCCAAGAATATATAATTTCATGCGATTTTATACGGTGAAACTATTGTCTTAATAACTCTTATTGCAAGATTAATAATAGAATACTAAAACAAATGACAGACGGTAACCCGAGATCATAGACGGGACACTTGCAATCTCAAGTCAAACTCTTTACTACCTTAACTAATTGAGAAATTCGAATAATGCCACATAGAGTTCGACAAGTTCCTTAGGAGAGACATTCGTACACTTTTAAATAATCATCTATAATATACTTAGTGATCATTGTATTTGCCCTTTTCTCAAATTTGATGGCCGGACTTTTATTACCTAGATATATTCAAAAACCTAGAAGTTATACCTTCTTGCAATTCTATGTTGTTGAAACAATTGTTTTAGTAATGCTTATTGTAAGGGTCATAACTGAATACTAACAAAAACAACAGATTGTCACCCTGGATAACGGACGGGACACTTGCAATTCCATGTCAAACTCTTTACCACTGTAACTGATAAAGAAACTCGCATAATCCTTCAAATAGTTCAACAAGTTCCTTCTGAATGACCCTTGTATACTTTCAAGTAATCATCTACAATTTAATTACGGATCATTGTACTTGTTTTTTTAAAAATTTGATGGCTAGAATTTTATTACCTATTAATTTTTGTTAAAACCAAGAATATATAATTTCATACGATTTTATACGGTGAAACTATGGTGTTAATAACTCTTATTGCAAGATTAATAATATAATACTAAAACAAATGACAGACGGTAACCCGAGATCATAGACGGGACACTTGCAATCTCCAGTCAAACTCTTTACTACCGTAACTAATTAAGAAATTCGAATAATCCCACAGAAAGTTCGACAAGTTCCATAGGAAAGACCTTTGTATACTTTTAAATAATGATCTACAATATACTTAGTGATCATTGTACTTGCTCTTTTTCAAACTTTATGGCCGAACTTTTACTACCTATATATATTTAAAAACCTAGAGGTTATAACTTTATGCGATTCTATGTTGTGGAAACAATTGTGTTTATAAGGGTCATAACGGAATACTAACAAAAATAACAGATGGTCACCCTGGATAACGGACGGGACACTTGCAATTCCATGTCAAACTCTTTACCACTGTAACTGATAAAGAAACTCGCATTATCCTTCAAATAGTTCAACAAGTTCCTTCTGAATGACCCTTGTATACTTTCAAGTAATCATCTACAATTTACTTAGGGATAATTGTACTTGATTTTTTAAAATTTGATGGCTGGAATTTTATTACCTATTAATTTTTGTTAAAACCAAGTATATATAATTTCATGCGATTTCATACGGTCAAACTATTGTGTTAATAACTCTTATTGCAAGATTAATAATAGAATACTAAAAAAATGACAGATGGTAACCCCAGATCATAGACGGGACACTTGCAATCTCAAATCAAACTCTTTACTACCGTAACTAATTAAGAAACTCTAATAATCCCACAGAGATATCGACAAGTTCCATAGGAAAGACGCTTGTATACTTTTGAATAATCATCTACAATATACTTAGTGATCATTGTACTTTCTCTTTTTCGAATTTGATGGCCGGACATTTATTACCTATACATGTATTTAAAAACCCAGAAGTTTTACATTTATGCAATTCTATGTTGTGGAAACAATTTTGTTAGTAATGCTTATTATAAGTGTCATAACAGAATACTAACACAAATGACAGATGGTCACCCTGGATCACAGACGGAACACTTGCAATTCCATGTCAAACTCTTTACCACTGTAACGGATAATGAAACTCGCATAATCCTTCAAATAGTTCAACAAGTTCCTTCTGAATGACCCTTGTATACTTTCAAGTAATCATCTACAATTTACTTGAGGATTATTGTACTTGATTTTTTAAAATATGATAGCTAGAATTTTATTACCTATTAATTTTTGTTAAATCCAAGAATATATAATTTCATGCGATTTTATACTGTGAAACTATTGTCTTAATAACTCTTATTGCAAGATTAATAATAGAATACTAAAAAAAATGACAGACGGTAACCCGAGATCATAGACGGGACACTTGCAATCTCAAGTCAAACTCTTTACTACCTTAACTAATTAAGAAATTCGAATAATGTCACATAGAGTTCGACAAGTTCCATTGGAAAGACCTTTGTATACTTTTAAATAATCTTCTACAATATACTTAGAGATTATTGTACTTTCTCTTTATCAAATTTTATGGCCAGACTTTTATTACCTATATATATTTAATAACCTAGATGTCATACCTTTATGCAATTCTATGTTGTGGAAACAATTGTGTTAATAACGCTTATTGTAAGGGTCATAACTGAATACTAACACAAATAATAGATGGCCACCCTGGATCGCGGACGGGTCACTTGCAATTCCATGTCAAACTCTTTACCACTGTAACTAATAATAAAACTCGCATAATCCTTCAAAGAGTTCAACAAGTTCCTTATGAATGACCCTTGTATACTTTCAAGTAATCATCTACAATTTAGTTAGGGATCATTGTACTTGTTTTTTTTAAAATTTGATGGCTGGAATTTTATTACCTATTAATTTTTGTTAAAACCAAGAATATATAATTTCACACGATTTTATACGGTGAAACTATGGTGTTAATAACTCTTATTGCAAGATTAATAATAGAATACTAAAACAAATGACAGACGGTAACCCGTGATCATAGATGGGACACTTGCAATCTCAAGTCAAACTCTTTACTACCTTAACTAATTAAGAAATTCGAATAATGCACATAGAGTTCGACAAGTTCCTTAAGAGAGACATTAGTACACTTTTAAATAATCATCTATAATATACTTAGTGATCATTGTATTTTCCCTTTTCTCAAATTTGATGGCCGAACTTTTATTACCTATATATATTCAAATACCTAGAAGTTATACCTTTATGCAATTCCATGTTGTTGAAACAATTGTTTTCGTAATGCTTATTGTAAGGGTCATAACGGAATACTAACAAAAATAACAGATGATCACCCTGGATAACGGACGGAACACTTGCAATTCCATGTAAAACTCTTTACCACTGTAACTGATAAAGAAACTCGCATAATCCTTCAAATAGTTCAACAAGTTCCTTCTGAATGACCCTTGTATACTTTCAAGTAATCATCTACAATTTACATAGGGATAATTGAACTTGATTTTTTAAAATTTAATGGCTGGAATTTTATTACCTATTAATTTTTGTTAAAACCAAGAATATATAATTTCATGCGATTTCATACGATGAAACTATTGTGTTAATAACTCTTTTCGCAAGATTAATAATAGAATACTAAAAAAATGACAGATGGTAACCCCAGATCATAGACGGGACACTTGCAATCTCAAATCAAATTCTTTACTACCGTAACTAATTAAGAAACTCTAATAATCCCACAGAGATATCGACAAGTTCCATAGGAAAGATGTTTGTATACTTTTAAATAATCATCTACAATATACTTAGTGATCATTTTACTTGCTCGTTTTCAAATTTGATGGACGGATTTTTATTACCTATACATATATTTAAAAGCCCATAAGTTATACCTTTATGCAATTCTATGTTGTGGAAACAATTTTGTTAGTAATGCTTATTCTAAGGGTCATAACAGAATACTAACACAAATGACAGATGGTCACCCTGGATCACGGACGGGACACTTGCAATTCCATGTCAAACTCTTTACCACTGTAACTGATAAAGAAACTCGCATAATCCTTCAAATAGTTCAACAAGTTCCTTCTGAATGACCCTTGTATACTTTCAAGTAATCATCTACAATTTACTTAGGGATTATTGTACTTGATTTTTTAAAATCTGATGGCTGGAATTTTATTACCTATTAATTTTTGTTAAAACCAAGAATATATAATTTCATGTGATTTTATATGGTGAAACTATTGTGTTAATAACTCTTATTGTAAGATTAATAATAGAATACTAAAACAAATGACAGATGGTAATCCCAGATCATAGACAGGACACTTGCAATCTCAAATCAAACTCTTTACTACCGTATGCGATTCTATGTTGTGGAAACAATTGTGTTAATAAAGCTTATTGTAAAGGTCATAATGGAATAATAACACAAATGACAGATGGTAACCCTGGATCGTGGACGGGACACTTGCAATTCCATGTCAAACTCTTTACCACATTAATCATCTACAATTTACTTAGGGATCATTGTACTTGTTTTTTAAAAAATTTGATGGATGGAATTCTATTACCTAATAAATTTTGTGAAAACCAAGAATATATATTTTTATGAAATTTTATATGGTGAAACTATTGTATTAATAATTCTTATTTCAATATTAATAATAGAATACTAAAACAAATGACAGATGGTAACCCCAGATCATATACGGGACACTTGCAATCTCAAGTCAAACTCTTTACTGCCGTAGCTAATTAAGAAACTCGAATAATCCCATAGAGAGTTCGACAAGTTCCATAGGAAAGACCTTTGTATACTTTAAAATAAGAATCTACAATATACTTAGTGATCATTTTACTTGCTCTTTTTCAAATTTGATGGCTGGACTTTTATTACCTATATATTTTTTTTAAATACCTAGAAGTTATACATTTATGGAATTCTATGTTGTGGAGACAATTTTTTTAAAGAAATTTATTGTCAAGGTCATAACGAAATACAAACACAAATAACAGATGGTAACCCTAGATAGCGAACGGGACACTTGCAATTCCATGTCAAACTCTTTACCTCTGTCACTGATAAAGAAACTCGCATAATCCTTCAAATAGTTCAACAAGTTCCTTCTGAATGACCCTTGTATACTTTCAAGTAATCATCTACAATTTACTTAGGGATCATTGTACTTTTTTTAAAAAAAAATTGGTGGCTGAAATTTTATTATATATTAATTTTTGTTAAAACCAAGAATATATAATTTCATACAATTTTATATAGTGAAACTATTGTGTTAATAACTCTTATTGCAAGATTAATAACAAAATATTAAAACAAATGACAGATGGTAACCGCAGATCATAGATGAGACACTTGCAATCTGAAGTCAAACTCTTTACTACCGTAACTAATTAAGAAACTCGAATAATCCCACAGAGAGTTCGACAAGTTCCTTAGGAAAGACATTAGTACACTTTTAAATAATCATCTACGATATACTTACTGATCACTATACTTGCTCTTTTTCAAATTTGACGGCCAGACTTTTATTACCTATATATATTTAAAAACCTAGAAGTTATACCTTTATGCGATTCTATGTTGTGGAAACAATTGTGTTAGTAATGCTTATTGTAAGGGTCATAACGGAATACTGACACAAATGACAGATGGTCACCATGGATCACGGATGGGATACTTGCAATTCCATGTCAAACTCTTTACCGCTGTAACTGATAAAAAAACTTGCATAATCCTTCAAATAGTTCAACAAGTTCCATCTGAATGACCCTTGTATATTTTCAAGTAATCATCTACAATTTACTTAGGGATTATTGTACTTGATTTTTTAAAATTTGATGGCTGGAATTTTGTTACCTATTAATTTATGTTAAAACCGAGAATATATAATTTCATGCGATTTTATACGGTGAAACTATTTTGTTAATAACTCTTATTGCAAGATTAATAATAGAATACTAAAACGAATGGCGGATGGTAACCCCAGATCACAGACGGGACACTTGCAATCTCATGTCAAACTCTTTACTACCATAACTAATTAAGAAACCCAAATAATCCCAAAGAGAGTTTGACAAGTTCCATAGGAAAGACCTTTGTATACTTTTAAATAATCATCTACAATATACTTAGTGATCATTGTACTTGCTCTTTTTAAAATTTGATGGCCGGACTTTTATTACCTATATATATAATTAAAAACCTTGAATTTATACCTTTATGCAATTCTATGTTGTGGAAACAATTATGCTGATAAAGCTTATTGTAACGGTCATAATGAAATACTAACACAAATGACAGATGGTAACCTAGGATCGCGGACAGGACAATTGCAATTCCATGTCAAACTCTTTATCACTGTAACTGATAATGAAACTCGCATAATCCTACAAATAGATCAACAAGTTCCTTCTGAATGACCCTTGTATACTTTCAAGTAATCATCTACAATTTACTTAGGGATCATTGTACTTTTTTTTAAAACAATTTGATGGCTGGAATTATATTACCTATTAATTTGATGGAAAAATCCATGTGGTCAATCCCTGACACATATAAGACATCCAGAACCTGGAAACGAATCAAAGAGATTAATAACACAGCGCTAAAAAACACAAAAATCCTCCTAGGATCCGGACTGGTCTCTTTTTGGTGCTCTAACTGGACCTCTAAGGGCCCATTATCGGATCACTTAACTGATTCTTCTGACCCCCCATATCAGGATCTAACAGTGGCTAAGTTCCTAAACAATAAACCATTCTACACTGCCTAGCTCAGAAACCTTCTACCGGAACATATCTTACAGAACCAGGATCAAATTTACTCCTTATCCCCAGGTTATGAAGACGCTCTAATCTGGAAACCTTCAATATCTGGAATCTTCTCTGTCAAATCAGCTTATGAGCTACTTCGACCTAAGAAAATGATAATTCCATCCTATTCCCATCTATGGTCTAATCTACTACCGAGGAAGCTAAGTATATTTAATTGGAAACTTTTGAATAGACTACTTGCTTTTCCGGATATCCTAGAGGAATTCAAATTCCAGCTCCCCTCACAGTGCTATTTCTGTTTTAGCGAATCTGAAAGTATTCACCATTGTTTCAACTCCTGCCTAAAGGTAGACCAAATCTGGAGGAGAGTGAATGCTACCTTTAATTTTCCAAATAGCTCTTTACAACTTCTATGGGATAGGTTCTACTTCTATTGGAATGTTAACTCCAATACTGGTCCATCCTTAAAACTGATCCGTATCATTCCCTGCGTTGTGAATTGGTACCTGTGGTGTGCCAGGTGTGCATATTTATTCGAGGGAACAAAGCCAAACATACATATCATTTTCAAACAAATTCTTTATCACTTCAATGACACCCTCCTGGCTTTTAAACTAGATTTCAAATGGGATATTTTGAATACACCGAAGCTCTGTATCATAAACCAAGGAAACAAAGGAATATCAGAATCATTAAATGGCTATTGCCTCAAGCTTTCAAACTCAATTCTGATGGTGCCTTTACTATTAAGGGAACTGTAGGCATTGGTTGTATAATCAGAAATCATTCTTGTCATGTAATAGTTGCTTTGTCGAAATCCATTCCAGCTGAAACTGTTTTGCAGGCAGAAACTACAGCATTGCTGCAAGGACTTCACCTAGCCCATGATAGGGGGATCACTGTCATTGACATAGAAACCGACTCAAGAATTCTCAATGGGCTGCTTCAACATCAATTCAAGATACCATGGAAGATTATGCCAATGATCAGAGAGATTTGGGATCTTCTAAAGGGCATGACTTACTCACTGCATCATGTTTTCAGAGAAGCCAATGGCGCGGCGGACTCACTAGCGAAAATGGCCATCTCCAAACAGGTAAATTCTCTTTTTGGCTCCACAGATTTGCCCAATTTAGTGGCTGGACATGTAAAGCTTGATGCTGAAGGAACTCCTCATATTTGGTTAATGTAAAATCATGTAATTTTAGGCCACAATTGCCCTCTGATGATCTTCAGGGTAGCAATAGATTGATGTTTAGATTCTAAGATCATCAAATGAATCCACAGAGGTATGGTATTAAGCCCCCCTCTTTACTTGTATCCTTCTTTTAATTAATAAACGGGTAGGGGTGTGCCAAACCCCCACCATCACTGGTGGATTCAATTTAAAAAAAACCTATTAATTTCTGTTAAAACCAATAATATATAATTTCATGCGATTTTATACGGTGAAACTATCGTGTTAATAACTCTTATTGGAAGATTAATAATAGCATACTAAAACAAACGACAGATGGTAACCCCAAATCATAGACGGGACACTTGCCATCTCAAGTCATACTTTTTACTACCGTAACAAATTAAGAAACTCGAATAATCCCATAGAGAGTTGGACAAGTTCTATGGGAAAGACCTTTGTATACTTTTAAATAATCATCTACAATATACTTAGTGATCATTGTACTTGCTCTTTTTAAAATTTGATGGCCAGACATTTATTACATATATATATATATATCTTTACAAACCTAGAAGTTATATCTTTATGAGATTCGATGT
The DNA here is from genome assembly GCA_037428765.1 of Rubia yunnanensis. Classification (NCBI taxonomy): domain Eukaryota; kingdom Viridiplantae; phylum Streptophyta; class Magnoliopsida; order Gentianales; family Rubiaceae; genus Rubia; species Rubia yunnanensis. The sequence goes on from CM075068.1 coordinate 59,631,179, forward strand.
TGTGAAACAATTGTGTTAATAACGCTTATTGTAAGGGTTATAATGGAATATTAACAAAAAGGACAGATGGTAACCCTTGATCGCGGACGGGACCCTTACAGTTCCATGTCAAACTCTTTACCACTGTAACTGTTTACCACTGTAACTGATAAAGAAACTTGCAGAATCCTTCAAAGAGTTCAGCAAGTTCCTTAGGAATGACCCTTGTATACTTTCAAATAATCATCTACAATTTACTCAGGGATCATTGTACTTGTTTTTTTTATAAATATTATGGCTGGAATTTCATTACGAATTATATTCTATTAAAGCCAAGGATATATAATATCTTGCAATTTTATTCGGTGAAAGCATTGTGTTAATAACTCTTATTGCAAGAATAATAATAGAATACTAAAACAAATAACGGATTGTAACCCCAGATCACAGACGGGATACTTGCAATCTCAAGTCAAACTCCTTACTACCGTAACTAATTAAAAAACTCCAATAATCCTATAGAGAGTTCGACAAGTTCCATAGGAAAGACCTTTGTATAATTTTAAATAATCATCTACAATATACGAAGTGATCATTGTTGTACGATTATTTGTTGTGGAAACAATTGTCTTAATAACGCTTATTGTAAGGGTCATATTGGAATACTAACACAAATGAAAGATGGTAACCCTGGATCGCGGACGGAACACTTGCAATTCAATGTTAAACTCTTTACCACAGTAACTGAAAAAGAAACTTGCACAATATTTCAAAGTGTTCGACAAGTTCCTTAGAAATGAACCTTGTATACTTTGATGTAATCATCTACAATTTACTCAGTTATCATTGTACTTGCATTTTTAAAAAACTTTGATGGCTGGACTTATTACCTATTAATTTCTTTAAAAACCTAGAATATATAATTTCATGTAATTTTATGCCGTGAAACTATTTTGTCAATTACTCTTATTTCAATAATAATAATAGAATACTAAATCAAATGACGGATGACCCTTTGAATGACCCTTGTAAACTTTCAAGTAAACATCTACAATTTAATTGGGGATCAATGTACTTGTTTTTTTTAAAAAATTTGATTGCTAGAATTTTGTTACCAATTAATTTCTATTAAAACCAAGAATATATAATATCACGTGATTTTATACGGTGAAACTATTGTGTTAATAACTCATATTGCAAGATTAATAATAGAATAATAAAATAAATGGCAGATGGTAACCCTTGATCATAGACGGGACATTTGCAATCTCAAGTCATATTTTTTACTACCGTAACTAATTAAGAAACACGAATAATCCTACAGAGAGTTCGACAAGTTCCATAGAAAGGACCATTGTATACTTTTAAATAATCATCTACAATATACTTAGTGATCATATTTGCTCTTTTTAAAATTCGATGGTCGGACATTTATTACCTATATATATATCTTTACAAATAGAGTAGTTATATCTTTATGAGATTCGATGTTGTGAAACAATTGTGTTAATAACGCTTATTGTAAGGGTCATAACGGAATACTAACATAAATGTCAGATGGTAACCCTGGATCGTGGACGGGACACTTGCAATTCCATGTCAAACTCTTTACCACTGTAACTGATCAAGAAACTCGCATAATCCTTCAAAGAGTTTAACAAGTTCCTAGTGAATGACCCTTGTATACTTTCAAGTAAACATCTACAATTTAATCGGGGATCAATGTACTTTTTTTAAAAAAAATTGATTGCTAGAATTTTATTACCAACTAATTTCTAAAAAAACCAAGAATATATAATATAAGGTGATTTTATAAGGTGAAACTATTTTTTTAATAACTCTTATTGCAAGAATAATAATGGAATACTAAAACAAATGACGGATGGTAACCCTAGATCACAGACGGGACACTTGCAAACTCAAGTCAAACTCTTTACTACCGTAACCAATTAAGAAACTCAAATAATCCCACAGAGAGTTCGACAAGTTCCATAGGAAAGACCTTTGTGTACTTTTAAAGAACCATCTACAATATCATTAGTGATCATTGTACTTGCTCTTTTTAAAATTTGATGGCCGGACTTTTATTACCTATATATATCTTTAAAAACCTTGAAGTCATACCTTTATGGGATTCTATGTTGTGGATTAATTTGCTAATAATGCTTATTGTAAGGGTCATAACGAAATACTAACATAAATGACAGATGGTAACCCTGGATCGCAGACAGGACACTTGCAATTCCATGTCAAAATCTTTACCACTGTAACTGATAAAGAAACTCGCATAATTCTTCAAAGAGTTTAACAAGTTCCCAGTGAATGACTCTTGTATATTTTCAAGTAAACATCTACAATTTAATCGGGGATCAATGTACTTGATTTTTTAAAAATTTGATTGCTAGAATTTTATTACCAATTAATTTCTATTAAAACCAAGAATATATAATATCAGGTGATTTTATACGGTGAAACTATTTTGTCAATAACTCTTATTGCAAGAATAATAATAGAATACTAAAACAAATGATAGATGGTAACCCTAGATCACAGACGGGACACTTGCAATCTCAAGTCAAACTCTTTACTACCATAACTAATTAAGAAACCCAAATAATCCCAAAGAGAGTTTGAAAAGTTCCATAGGAAAGGCCTTTGTGTACTTTTGAAGAATCATCTACAATATACATAGTGATCATTGTACTTGCTCTTTTTAAAATTTGATGGCTGGACTTTTATTACCTATATATATCTTTAAAAACCTACAAGTCATACCTTTATGGGATTCTATGTTTTGGAACAATTGTGTTAATAACGCTTATTTATAACGGTCATAACGGAATCATACACAAAGGATAGGTGGTAACCCTTGATCGCAGACAGGACACTTGCAATTCCATGTTAAACTATTTACCAATGTAACTGATAAAGAAACCCGCATAATCCTTTAAAGAGTTCAACAAGTTCCATATGTTGTGGAAATGACCCTTGTATACTTTTATGTAATCATCTACAATTTATTCAGTGATCATTGTACTTTAAAATTTGATGGCTGGACTTGTATTACCAATTAATTTCTTTAAAAACCTAGAATATATAATTTCATGCATTTTTATGCCGTGAAGCTATTGTGTTAATAACTCTTATTGCAAGAATGATAATAGAATACTAAAACAAATGATGGATGGTAACCCCAGATCACAGACGGGACACTTGTAATCTCATGTCAAACTCTTTACTACCTTAACTAATTAAGAAACTTGAATAATCCTACGGAGAGTTCGACTAATTCCACAGGAAAGACCTTTGTATACTTTTAGATAATTATCTACAATATACTTAGCGATTATTGTACTTGCTCTTTTTAAAATTTGATGGCCGGACTTTTATTACCTATATATATCTTTAAAAACCTAGAATTCATAGCTTTATGGGATTCTATGTTGTGGAACAATTGTGTTAATAACGCTTATTTATAAGGGTCATAACGGAATCATACACAAAGGACAAGAGGCAAACCTTGATCGCGGACAGGACACTTGCAATTCCATGTCAAACTATTTACCAATGTAACTGATAAACGAAACTCTCGTAATACTTCAAAGAGTTCAACAAGTTCTATATGTTGTGGAACTTACCCTTGTATACTTTTATGTAATCATCTACAAGTTATTCAGTGATCATTGTACTTGCATTTTTAAAATTTGATGGCTGGACTTTTACTACCTATTAATTTCATTAAAAACCTAGAATATATAATTTTGTGAAATTTTATGCCATTAAACTATTGTGTTAATAACTCTTATTGCAAGAATGATAATAGAATACTAAAACAAATGATGGATGGTAACCCCAGATCACTGACGAGACACATGAAATCTCATGTCAAAATCTTTACTACCATAACTAATTAAGAAACTCGAATAATCCTACGGAGAGTTCGAAAAATCCCACACGAAAGACCTTTGTATACTTTTAGATAATTATCTACAATATAATTAGCGATTATTGTATTGCTCTTTTTAAAATTTGATGGCCGGACTTTTATTACCCATATATATCTTTAAAAACCTGGAAGTTATACCTTCGTGGGATTCTACGTTTTGGAACAATTGTGTTAATAATGCTTATTGTAAGGGTCTTCACGGAATACTAGCATAAATGACAGATGGTAACCCTAGATCGCAACGGGACATTTGCAATTCCATGTCAAACTCTTTACCACTGTAACTGATAAAGAAACTCACATAATCCTTGAAAGAGTTTAACAAGTTCCTTCTGAATGGCCCTATTAAATTTCAAGTAATCATCTACAATTTAATCATGGATCATTGTACATGTTTTTTTAAAAATTTGATGGCTGGAATTTTATTACCAATTAATTTATATTAAAACCAAGAATATATAATATCACGTGATTTTAAACGGTGAAACTATTGTGTTAATAACTCTTATTGCAAGAATAATAATAGAATACTATAACGAATGACGGATGGTAACCCCAGATCACAGACGGGACACTTGCAATCTCTAGGCAAACTCTTTACTACCATAACTAATTAAGAAACCCAAATAATCCCAAAGAGAGTTCGACAAGTTCTATAGGAAAGACCTTTGTATACTTTTAAATAATCATCTACAATATACTTAGTGATCATTGTACTTGCTCTTTTTAAAATTTGATGGCTGGACTTTTATTACCTATATATATCTTTAAAAACCTAGAAGTTATACCTTTATGGGATTCTATGTTGTGGAACAATTGTATTAATAACGCTCATTGTAAGGGTCATAACGGTATACTAACAGAAAGGCCAGCAAATTGTAGATGATAACGGTCACTGAGAGCTCTGCACTGTTCCTAGGTGCGATTTGGTGCGAAACACGCACTAACTAAAACGCTGTTCAGATTGTCGTTTCATACCATCTTCCTTCTCTTTTCTCCCATTTTGCTGTATAACGGTCATTTATCTGTATCACCTCATCCTCCTATGGCGGCTCCTCCGCCGGGCCGCGGTGGTACAACCGCGGTCAAAACCTTTCTGCAAGCATTAGGCAATCGGCCACCACCCCTCAATGCTTCCCTTCCATCAAATCCTGAAATAGTTCCCAAAACACAATATAAGGGGGAAATTGCATGTCTTGTTACTCGAAAAGAGGCGGAAACTCTCGCGGCCCACTACAACAATGCCCTAGTCGGGAAGTTTGCTAGAGGGAAGCCATCAATGACTGCCCTCAATGAGGCCTTCAACTCTGTGGGATTCAAAGGTAAGTTTCAATTGGGTTCAATTGATTTTAGACACATCCTTATCCGATTTCAGGATAAGGAAGATTACCAGAGGCTGTGGATTAAAGGTCAGTGGGTTTTTAATCAAGTACCAATGAAAGTTCTTAAATGGAATACTGATTTTAACCCTGAAATTGAATCCTCAATTGTACCAGTTTGGGTTACAATCCCCTGTGTCCTGGTTTTCTTTTACAATATTGCGATGATAGAATCAATGGGGAATCAAATAGGTAATTATATCAAAATGGACGCAGCAACTGCTGCTTTATCTAGGCCCTCTGCAGTTAAGATGTGTATCGAAATTGATCTAAAAAAGAAACAACCATCCTGTATTAGGGTCGGTATTGAAGAGGATGGAATAGAGTACAATGTAGTCAAACTTCCCATTGAATTTGAGGAAATACCACTATACTGTCACCATTGTAAATCCATAGGGCATGATGATAATCTCTGTATTTATCTACACCCGGAACTTAAGAAATCAAGGAACAATAGGGTGGATAAATAAAAAACTGTTAATAGGGACATAAGTGAGCAAAAGATTATAACTCAAAACAAGAATCAACAGAGTGGGCAACAAAATCTGATATATGATGGAATAAGTCTAATCCAAGATGAACACAAAAAGGCTGAGGGCTCGAGTGTTTCTGCTAATGAAAAACTGAAGACTTTGCATGCTCAGAAATTCAAATATATCCCCAAGCAGAAGGCTGCATCAGTAGTGGAGGGTGATTCTCAGGCGGTTGATAGGAACTATGAAATACATGAATTGACTGATCAGTCTGTTGAATTGAGCCTGGAACTAGATGACAGGAATGTAAATCTAGTGGAAGTTCAGTCCTTGACACTAGATCAGTCCACTGAAGCTCAGCAGAGCGAGAACATTAATGGACATCCAAAGGAGATTCAGGAGGGAAATCCAGAGGTAACAATTATCAGTCCTCCGTCTTCTACAAAACTGTACAAGATGTCCCTATCTGCTCCACCGAATCTTACCACAAAGACAGGTTTTGTTAAAGACGATATTCCTAGCAAAAGGGGTAAGCTTTTCTCACCATTTAACCCTGTTCTTGCTGCTAAAAGTTTCCTTTTTTCTCAAAACATAGACAGGCAGAATAGGTTCTTGCCACTCGAGGATGAAGACATATCTGATCATGAAACTAGTCTGGGTGACAAAACAAATTCCTCATTGGTGGTCAAGGATGCTGATATTGATACTCCAGAGGTAAGTCAAGTAACTCCTGATCCCCCTCAACTTAGATCAGAAAAAATAAAAAAAGGAAACCATGAATATAATGTGACTGCACATAGTAATGAGACCTATTTAACTCAGTTAAATACAATCATGACCAGATCAAAAAGCTCTAATAATGTTTCCTTATGAATAGCACAACATTACAGATTAAGCTACTAGTTTGGAACATTAGGGGTATGGATACTTCTATGCTTAGGCTTAATAATCTGATAAGCAGACACAAATTTGAGCTAATCTGTCTAATTGAGACTAAACATGACAATATACAATGTGATCTTTATAGACAGTTACTACATTTTGACAATTGTATGCATGCTAATAGTGGCCAGAATTGGCTTTTCTGGAATAATAGTGTATCAATAGCAGTTAAATCTGATAACATGTAATTTTTAGCTGTTACAATGAATAGCATTAATCTGAACAAAAGCATGGATGCTGTATTTGTGTATGGGCTTAGGACTAGATTTGGTAGGAAAGATCTCTGGTCGGATCTTAGGACATTAACTCACCCAGAATCTATCTTCATTGGGGATTTCAATGCTATTACATCTATAAATGAATATAAAGGACCTTCCACTCCGAAACTTGGTAGTATGAAGGATTTTAATGAGTTTATAAATGGTATGGCTTTGGAAGAAATTAATACTGTAGGAAACTTATTTACCTGGAGTAATAATAGGTTAAGAAACCCAACTGTTCAGAGGTTGGATAGAGGACTATATACAGCTTCTTGGTCGGCTAATTTCCCTAACTCCTCTGTTCACATTTTGAATAGAATCTCTTCGGATCATAACCCTATGCTACTTACCATAGGCAGTGATATTACATCCACCCCTCGGCCATTTAGATTCCTTAATACCTGGTATAAAAGGGACGGTTTTAGTGATGTAGTTAGGCAAAGTTGGGATGTTCAGATTCAGCAATCAGGAATGATAGGCTTCTTTCTCAAACTTCTGAGGTTGAAAAAAAACTGAAAATATGGAATAAAGAAGTGTTTGGAGACATAAATGATAATGTTTTAAAAGTTGAATCCATTCTAAAAGAAAAAAGAAGGAATTTAAGACCTGAATGCAACAGTTGAGAACATGGTGAATCTTAAAGAGGCAAAGGCTAAACTGGTTAGGGCTTTAGTAGAACAAAAAGGTTTTTGGAAACACAAAGCAAAAGTGAAATGGCTAAAGGAGGGTGATAATAACACCAGTTTCTTTCATAAATCTGTTAAGGAAAGAAAATGTAGGTTAAAGATCACAAAAATAAAAAGTGGTAATGGTCAGTGGCTAGATAATGCACAAGATATTGAGAAAGAATCCATTCACTACTTCCAGGATCTTCTAACTAAGCAGAACTCCCCTCACAATTTATTTAAGCCTCACTTTCTAAGTCAGATTCCAAAAGTGATCACTCAGGAGGATAATGATAGAATACTGCAACCTGTTTCGATTACTGAACTTAAGAATATTGTTTTGGGACTAAATAAGAACAGTAGCCCTGGACCGGATGGATTTACAGCAAAGTTCTATATTAAATCTTGGGATATAATTGCTAATGACTTATTATCTGCGGCACAATATTTTCTAACTGTGAATAATATCCCAAGAGGAATTGGTAGTATCTGGATTACAATCATACCAAAAAAATGTACACCAACTACCTTTGAGGATTACAGACCAATTAGTCTTTCTAATGTCATTAACAAGATTTTCTCTAAGATATTAATGGAAAGACTAAAGCCTTTAATGCCAAAAATTATCTCAGATCATCAAACTGCCTTCCTCAAAGGTAGAGATATTGCTGATAATGTTATCTACCTCCAGGAAATGGTGAGATTTTTAAACAGAAAACAAAGAGACCCTAATTGCATTGTTAAATTGGATCTTAAGAAAGCTTTTGATAGAGTTAGGTGGTCTTTTCTTTATTCTGTGCTTGATAAATTTGGATTTCATGCTAGATTCATATTTCTTGTTATGAAGAACTTATCTCAGGCTTGGTTTTCTATCCTTATAAATGGTAAGCCAGTTGGTTTCTTCCAATCTACAAGGGGTATCAAACAGGGTGATCCCCTATCACCATTTCTCTTTAATATCTTTTCAGAGGCTTTCACTAGAAGCCTGTCCTTTATTTTCCAAAATGGTAGCTTGTCATATTATGGTGTGCCAGGTAATGCAATCCAAATTTCACACTTATCTTATGCTGACGATACTGTTGTCTTTCTTAAAGCCAGTAACAATTCTTTGATCAGATTTAAGGCCTTTCTGGCTACATTTGAGGAAGTTACTGGACAACAGATTAATTACAATAAAAGTGACCTTTACATAGGAAAACATGCAACTGTGAACAGAGTTAACAGAATAAGGAGAGTTTTAGGCATGAAAATTGGAAGGTTTCCTTTTACATATTTAGGGGTTCCCATTTTTACTGGGAGAGCAAAGAAGATATATTTCCAACCATTATTTGAACAAATTGATGGTAGGTTAGGAAGTTGGAAAAATAGGTGGCTCTCAGCTGGGGGAAAAATTACACTTACACAATCATGTATATACTCGGTTCCACAGCATATATGGTCAGTTATTAAACCAAGTAAGCAGGTCATATCAGCCATAGAAAACAAACTGAGCAATTTCTTTTGGGGGTTTAATGATCTAAATCCTAAAAGAGCATGGAGGAAGTGGGATGCACTTTGCTATCCTATCATTCAGAATGGGCTAGGTTTTAGATCAATAACCACCATTATTAATACATGTTCTGTTAAGCTTTGGTGGAAATACGAAAAGGCTGATGCTCTTTGGACACACTTTGTTGCATCTCTACCACCCTCTTCCAGATCTTCATCAAACTGGAAAAGGATCTGTTCCATCAATGCTTGGGCAGAATCCCAATCAAGAGTCATAATAGGAAAAAGGGATTGTAATTTCTGGACTGCTAACTGGTTAGATATAGGGCCTCTTCAGGATCTCTGTGATCAAATGGATGTTGATATTCCTGCTAGTTACAGTGTTTCTGAATTCATTACAAATAAATATCTCATGATTGCTAGAATCTATTCAGTACTTCCTACTTATGCCATTTCTCTTTTACAGGATGCTATGTTATCAACTCACAGAAAGGACAGGCTTATATGGAAACCAGGAATCAAGGGTGAGTTTTCATTCAAAGCAACTTATCTTTTGCTCAGGAATCAAAGAGGTACTGTGGCTTCTTTCAAATATCTATGGAGTCCTAGAATTGAAAAAAAGGTTTTTGTCTTCATGTGGAAACTGATGAACTCCTATCTACCATTTGATAATGTTCTGCATAATTTGAGAATTTCACTGCCTTCTAAATGCTGTATGTGTCATAATCATGTAGATTCCCTTGACCATTTTTTCAATTCCTGTACATTTCCGGTTCAAGTTTGGAGTCGGATTCACTCCTTTATGGGAATTAGGGAAAGGGAGTTTCCATCGATATGGGATAGACTTTCTTTCTATCTTACTTATAATGCAATAAGTTTGCTACAATAAAAAATGATTCATTCTTCTGCTCTAATAACATGTTGGAATTTGTGGAAAGTTAGGAACAATTGCTTGCATGATTCTATCAATCCTGTGATCAGTTTAGTCCTAAACCACATAAGGATCCAAATTTTTTATATGTTCACTGCTAAGCCGGTCTTTGTAGCCTCTAGGATAGATATGGCCATTGCAAATCATTCTTTTCTACCACTGATTAAACAACATCTGAAGCCGAAAATCTTCAAAATTGCTTGGACAAAACCATGCACAGGTTATAAAATTAATGTTGATGCTGCTTGGTGTTGTCAATCTAACATGAGTGGAATAAGTTTGATTGTTAGAGATTACAGGGGTGGTTTTATTGCTGCTCATACCAATGTCTCTCCTGCCTATTCTCCTCTGGAGGCAGAAATGATTGCAATTAAGTTTGCTTTACAAACTGGTCGAGAACAAAACATTTCTTATTGTTTGGAATCTGATTGCCTTAATGCTGTAAAGTATGTGATTGATCCTTCTAATGCTCCATGGAAATTGTTTCAATTAGCAGATGAGATTCATCAACTTCTGGGAGGAATCAATCTAATGCATGTTCATAGACAAGTAAATTTGGTAGCAGACACTTTGGCTAAAGATTGCTTAAGAAATTTGTCCTCTTCTTCTTTCATTAGGTTTCAGAGTCTAAAAAATGTTGTACAGGGACTGATTAGATTAGATCAATTGGGTACACCTTCTATACGGATAGTTAGTTGAATGGATGCTACTGATTCTAGTTAAATTACAGGTTGATGAATAGAAAATGGATACTCTGTTGCTGGCTGATGGTTACAGCTTCAGGAGGATATTAGCAAGCTTGGATTTCGGATTCTTTCATACTTGGGAGCAATCAACTGTTCATAGTCCTCACTCTTGGATGGTTATCACAGATGCTAACATTTTTGGTACTATAACCGCATTCCCGGTCTGTAGAGGATACGCCTCTTACCTATGTGGAGAGATGTGGACTGACTTGTGTTTCTTATTTAGATTCACTAATACGTTTGATCTTCTCCACTATAGACTAAGAGCTTTTGTAACCCTCCAATGATTTTCCGGTTTTCTTTTCATTCTTTTGGAAGCAACAAGTGTTGCTTCACGAGCCCAGTGCTCACCATTGTATATCTTAACTTAGCTTCGGCTTCTCTTCACTGTCCTTTTCTTTTTGTCTATTTCATGGCTTGGGAAGGCCTAATATATTTTTCCCCCATCTTAGGATGGTTTCGCTAAAAAAAAATAACACAAAGGCCAGATGGTAACCCTTGATCACGGGCATGACACTTGCAATTCCATGTCAAACTCTTTACCACTGTAACTGATAGAGAAACACGCATAATCCTTCAAAGAGTTCAACAAGTTCCATATGAATGACCCTTGTATACTTTCCAGTAATCATCTATAATTTACTCAGGGATCATTGTACTTATTTTTTAAAAGAATTTGATGGCTGGAATTTTATTACCAATTAATTTCTATGAAAACCAAGAATATATAATATCATGTGATTTTATATGGTGAAACTATTGTGTTAATAACTCTTATTGCAAGAATAAGAATAGAATACTAAAACAAATGACGGATGGTAACACCAGATCACAGACGGGACACATGCAATCTCAAGTCAAACTCTTTACTACCCTAACTAATTAAGAAACTCAAATAATCCTATAGAGAGTTCGACAAGTTCCATAGGAAAGACCTTTGTATACTTTTAAATAATCATCTACAATATACTTAGTGATCATTGTACTTGCTCTTTTTAAAATTTGATGGCCGGACGTTTATTACCTGTATATATCTTTAAAAACCTAGAAGTTATACCTTTATGGGATTCTATGTTGTGGAACAATTGGGTTAATAACGCTTATTGTAATGGTCATAACGGTATACTAACACAAAGGATGGATGGTAACCCTTGATCGCAGACATGACACTTGCAATTCCATGTCAAACTCTTTACCACTATAACTGTTAAAGATCTCGCTTAATCTTTCAAGGAGTTCGACAAGATCCTTAGAAATGACCCTTGTATACTTTCATGTTATCATCTACAATTTAATCACTAATAATTGTACTTGCATTTTTTAAAATTTGATGGCTGGACTTTTACAACCAATTAATTTCTTTAATAACCTAGAATATATAATGTCGTGAAATTTTATTCCATTAAACTATTGTGTTAATAACTCTTAGTGCAAGAATGATAATAGAATACTAAAACAAATGACGGATGGTAACCCCAGATCACAGACAGGACACATGCAATCTCATGTCAAACTCTTTACTACCGTAACTAATTAAGAAACTTGAATAATCCTACAGGGAGTTCGGCAAGTTCCATATGAAAGACCTTCGTATACTTTTTAAATAATCATCTACAATATACTCAGTGACCATTGTACTTGCTCTTTTTAAAATTTGATGGCCAGACGTTTATTACCTGTATATATTTTTAAAAACCTAGAAGTTATACCTTCGTGGGATTCTACGTTTTGGAACATTTGTGTTAATAACGCTTATTGTAAGGGTCTTCACGGAATACTAACATAAATGACAGATGGTAACCCTGGATCGCAACGGGACACTTGCAATTCCATGTCAAACTCTTTACCATTGTAACTGATAAAGAAACTCGCATAATCCTTGAAAGAGTTTAACAAGTTCCTTCTGAATGGCCATATTAAATTTCAAGTAATCATCTAAAATTTAATCAGGGATCATTGTACTTGGTTTTTATAAAAATTGATGGCTGGAATTTTATTACCAATTAATTTTTATTAAAACCAAGAATATATAATATCATGTGATTTTATACGGTGAAACTATTGTATTAATAACTCTTATTGCAAGAATAATAATAGAATAGTAAAAAAAATGACGGATGGTAACCCCAGATCACAGACGGGACACTTGCAATCTCATGTCAAACTCTTTACTACCGTAACTAATTAAGAAACTCGAATTATCCAACGGAGAGTTCGACAAATTCAATTAGAAAGACCTTTGTATACTTTTAGATAATCATCTACAATAGACTTAGTGATCATTGAACTTGCTCTTTTTAAAATTTGATGGCCGGACTTTTATTACCTATATATATCTTTAAAAACCTAGAAGTTATACCTCCGTGGGATTCTACGTTTTGGAACAATTGTGTTAATAACACTTATTGTAAGGGTCTTCATGTAATACTAACATAAATGACCCTTGATCGCAATGGAGCACATGCAATTCCATGTCAAACTCATTACCACTGTAACTGACAAAGAAACTCGCACAATCCTTGAAAGAGTTTAACAAGTTCCTTTTGAATGACCCTATTACACTTTCAATTAATCATCTACAATTTAATCGGGGATCATTGTACTTGCTTTTAAAAAAATTGGATGGCTAGAATTTTATTACCAATTAATTTATATTAAAACCAAGAATGTATAATATCATATAATTTTATACGGTGAAACTATTGTGTTAGTAAATCTTATTGCAAGAATAATAATAGAATACAAAAACGAATGCCGGATGGTAGCCCCAGATCACAGACGGGACACTTGCAATCTCAAGTCAAACTCTATACTACTATAACTAATTAAGAAACTCGAATAATGCCACAGAGAGTTCGACAAGTTCCATAGGAAAGACCTTTGTATACTTTTAAATAATCATCTACAATATACTAAGTGATGATTGTACTTGCTCTTTTTAAAATTTGATGGCCGGACTTTTATTACCTATATATATCTTTAAAAACCTAGAAGTTATACCTTTATGGGATTCTATATAGTGGAACAATTGTGTTAATAACGTTTATTGTAAGGGTCATAACGGTATACTAAGACAGATGGTAACCCTAGATCGCAGACAGGACACTTGCAATTCCATGTCATACTCTTTACCACTGTAACTAATAAAGAAACTCGCACAATATTTCAAGGAATTCGACAAGATCCTTAGAAATTACCATTGTATACTTTCATGTAATCATCTGCAATTTACTCACTAATCATTATACTTGCATTTTTAAAAATTTGATGGCTGGACTTTTACTATCTATTAATTTCTTTAAAAACCTAAAATATATAATTTCGTACAATTTTATGCCATTAAACTATTGTGTTAATAACTCTTATTGCAAGAATGATAATAGAATACGAACAAAAATGACGGATGGTAACCCCAGATCACAGACGGAACACATGCAATCTCAAGTCAAACTCTTTACTACCGTAACTAATTAAGAAACTCGAATAATCCCACAGGGAGTTCGACAAGTTCCATATGAAAGACCTTCGTATACTTTTTAAATAATCATCTACAATATACTCAGTGACCATTGTACTTGCTCTTTTTAAAATTTGATGGCCAGACGTTTATTACCTGTATATATTTTTAAAAACCTAGAAGTTATACCTTTATGCTATTCTGTGTTGTGGAAACAATTGCGTTAATAATGCTTATTATAAGGGTCATAACGTAATGCCAACACAAATGACAGATAGTAACCTTGGATCGCAGACGGGACACTTGCACTCGTATATCGAAATTTTTACCACTGTAACTGATAAAGAAACTGGCATAATCTTTCAAAGAGTTCGAAAAGTTCCTTAGAAATGACCCTTGTAAACTTTTATGTAATCATCTACAATTTATTCAGTGATCATTATACTTGCATTTTTAAAATTTGATGGCTGGACTTTTATTACCAATTAATTTCTTTAAAAACCTAGAATATATAATTTCATGCAATTTTATGCCGTAAAACTATTGTGTTAATAATTCTTATGGCAATAATGATAATAGAATACTAAAACAAATGATGGATGGTAACCCCAGATCACAGACGGGACACATGCAATCTCACGTCAAACTTTTTACTACCGTAACTAATTAAGAAACTCGAATAATCCTACGGAGAGTTCAAAAAATTCCACAGGAAAGACCTTTGCATACTTTTAGATAATTATCTACAATATACTTAGCGATTATTGTACTTGCTCTTTTTAAACTTTGATAGCCGGTCTTTTATTACCTATATATATCTCTAAAAACCTAGAAGTTATACCTTCGTGGGATTCTACATTTTGGATCAATTGTGTTAATAACGCTTATTGTAAGGGTTTTCGCGGAATACTAACATAAATGACAGATGGTAACCCTGGATCGCAACGGGACATTTGCAATTCCATGTCAAACTCCTTACCACTGTAACTGATAAAGAAACTCGCATAATCCTTGAAAGAGTTTAACATGTTCCTTCTCAATGGCCCTATTAAATTTCAAGTAATCATCTACAATTTAATCGGGGATCTTTGTACTTGTTTTTTAAAAAAATTGATGGCTGGAATTTTATTACCAATTAATTTATATTAAAACCAAGAATATATAATATCATGTGATTTTAAACGATGAAATTATTGTGTTAATAACTCTTATTGCAAGAATAACAATAGAATACTAAAATGAATGGCGGATGGTAACCCCAGATCACAGACGGGACACTTGCAATCTCAAGTCAAACACATTACTACCATAAGTAATTAAGAAACCCAAATAATCCAAAAGAGAGTTCGACAAGTTCCATAGGAAAGACCTTTGTATACTTTTAAATAATCATCTATAATATACTTAGTGATCATTGTACTTGCCCTTTTTAAAATTTGATGGCCGGACTTTTATTACCTATATATATCTTTAAAAACCTTGAAGTTATACCTTTATGGGATTCTATGTTGTGGAACAATTGTGTTAATAACGCTTATTGTAAGGGTCATAACGGTATACTAACACAAAGGACAGATGGTAACCCTTGATCACGGACAGGACACTTTCAATTCCATGTCAAACTCTTTACCACTGTAACTGATAAAGAAACTCGCATAATCCTTCAAAGTGTTCAACAAGTTCCATATGAATAACCCTTGTATACTTTCTAGTAATCACCTATAATTTACTCAGGGATCATAGTACTTGTTTTTTTAAAAATTTTGATGGCTGGAATTTTATTACCATTTAATTTCTACGAAAACCATGAATATATAATATCATGTGATTTTATATGGTGAAACTATTGTGTTAATAACTCTTTTTTGCAAGAATAAGAATAGAATACTAAAACAAATGACGGATGGTAACACCAGATCACAGACGGGACACATGCAATCTCAAGTGAAACTCTTTACTACCCTAACTAATTGAGAAACTCAAATAATCCCACAGAGAGTTCGACGAGTTCCATAGGAAACACCTTGGTATACTTTTAAATAATCATCTACAATATACTCAGTAATCATTGTACTTGCTCTTTTTAAAATTTGACGGCCGGACGTTTATTACCTGTATATATCTTTAAAAACCTAGAAGTTATACCTTTATGGGATTCTATGTTGTGGAAACAATTGCGTTAGTAATGCTTATTATAAGGGTTATAACGGAATACCAACACAAATGACAGATAGTAACCCTGGATCGCAGACGGGACACTCGCAATCGCATATTGAACTCTTTACCACTGTAACTGATAAAGAAACTGGCATAATCTTTCAAAGAGTTCGAAAAGTTCCTTAGAAATGACCCTTGTAAACTTTTATGTAATCATCTACAATTTATTCAGTGATCATTATACTTGCATTTTTAAAATTCCATGGCTGGACTTTTGTTACCAACTAATTTCTTTAAAAACCTAGAATATATAATTTCATGCAATTTTATGCCATGAAACTATTGTGTTAATAATTCTTATGGAAAGAAAGATAATAGAATACTAAAACAAATGACGGATGGTAACCCCGGATCACAGACTGGACACTTGCAATCTTATATCAAACTCTTTACTACCGTAACTAATTAAGAAACTCGAATAATCTTATGGAGAGTTCGACAAATTCCATAGGAAAGACCTTTGTATACTTTTAGATAATCATCTACAATATACTTAGTGTTCATTGTACTTGCTTTTTTTAAAATTTGAAGGCCGGACTTTTATTAACTATATATATCTTTAAAAACCTAGAAGTTATACCTTCATGGGATTCTATGTTTTCAAATAATTGTTTTAATAACGCTTATTGTAAGGGTGTTCACGGAATACTAACATAAATGACAGATGGTAACCCTGGATCGCGGACGGGAAACTTGCAATTCCATGTCAAACACTTTACCACTGTAACTGATAAAGAAACTCGCACAATCCTTGAAAGAGTTTAACAAGTTCCTTTTGAATGACCCTATTACACTTTCAATTAATCATCTACAATTTGATCGGGGATAATTGTACTTGGTTTTAAAAAAATTGGATGGCTAGAATTTTATTACCAATTAATTTATATTAAAACCAAGAATGTATAATATAATATGATTTTATACGGTGAAACTATTGTGTTAATAAATCTTATTTCAAGAATAATAATAGAATACAAAAACGAATGCCGGATGGTAACCCCAGATCACAGACGGGACACTTGCAATCTCAAGTCAAACTCTATACTACTATAACTAATTAAGAAACTCGAATAATGCCACAGAGAGTTCGACAAGTTCCATAGGAAAGACCTTTGTATACTTTTAAATAATCATCTACAATATACTAAGTGATGATTGTACTTGCTCTTTTTAAAATTTGATGGCCGGACTTTTATTACCTATATATATCTTTAAAAACCTAGAAGTTATACCTTTATGGGATTCTATATAGTGGAACAATTGTGTTAATAACGCTTATTGTAAGGGTCATAACGGTATACTAAGACAGATGGTAACCCTAGATCACAGACAGGACACTTGCAATTCCATGTCATACTCTTTACCACTATAACTAATAAAGAAACTCGCATAATATTTCAAGGAATTCGACAAGATCCTTAGAAATTACCCTTGTATACTTTCATGTAATCATCTGCAATTTACTCACTAATCATTGTACTTGCATTTTTTAAAATTTGATGGCTGGACTTTTACTATCTATTAATTTCTTTAAAAACCTAAAATATTTAATTTCGTACAATTTTATTCCATTAAAATATTGTGTTAATAACTCTTATTGCAAGAATGATAATAGAATACAAAAAAAAATGACGGATGGTAACCCCAGATCACAGACGGAACACATGCAATCTCAAGTCAAACTCTTTACTACCGTAACTAATAAAGAAACTCGAATAATCCCACAGGATGTTCGACAAGTTCCATATGAAAGACCTTCGTATACTTTTTAAATAATCATCTACAATATACCCAGTGATCATTGTACTTGCCCTTTTTAAAATTTGATGGCCGGACGTTTATTACCTGTATATATCTTTAAAAACCTAGAAGTTATACCTTTATACTATTCTGTGTTGTGGAAACAATTGCGTTAATAATGCTTATTATAAGGGTCATAACGGAATACCAACACAAATGACAGATAGTAACCTTGGATCGCAGACGGGACACTTGCACTCGTATATCGAACTTTTTACCACTGTAACTGATAAAGAAACTGGCATAATCTTTCAAAGAGTTCGAAACGTTCCTTAGAAATGACCCTTGTAAAATTTTATGTAATCATCTACAATTTATTCAGTGATCATTATACTTGCATTTTTAAAATTTGATGGCTGGATTTTTATTACCAATTAATTTCTTTAAAAACCTAGAATATATAATTTCATGCAATTTTATGCCGTAAAACTACTGTGTTAATAATTCTTATGGCAATAATGATAATAGAATACTAAAACAAATGACGGATGGCAACCCCGGATCACAGACGGGACACTTGAAATCTCATGTCAAACTCTTTACTACCGTAACTAATTAAGAAACTCGAATAATCCTACGGAGAGTTCGACAAATTCCATAGGAAAGACCTTTGTATACTTTTGGATAATCATCTACAATATACTTAGTGTTCATTGTACTTGCTTTTTTTAAAATTTTAAGGCCGGACTTTTATTACCTATATATATCTTTAAAAACCTAGAAGTTATACCTTCATGGGATTCTATGTTTTGAAACAATTGTTTTAATAATGCTTATTGTAAGGGTATTCACGGAATACTAACATAAATGACAGATGGTAACCCTGGATCGCGGACGGGAAACTTGCAATTCTATGTCAAATACTTTACCACTGTAATTGATAAAGAAACTCGCACAATCCTTGAAAGAGTTTAAAAAGTTTCTTTTGAATGACCCTATTACACTTTCAATTAATCATCTACAATTTAATCGGGGATCATTGTACTTGTTTTTTTAAAAAATTGATGGTTGGAATTTTATTACAAATTAATTTATATTAAAACCAAGAATATATAATATCATATGATTTTATACGGTGAAACTATTGTGTTAATAACTCTTATTGCAAGAATACTAATAGAATACTAAAATGAATGCCGGATGGTAACCCCAGATCACAGACGGGACACTTGCAATATCAAGTCAAACTCTTTACTACCATAACTAATTAAGAAACTCGAATAATGCCACAGAGAGTTCGACAAGTTCCATTGGAGAACATTTGTATACTTTTAAATAATCATCTACCATATACTTAGTGATCATTGTACTTGCTCTTTTTAAAATTTGATGGCCGAACTTTTATTACCTATATATATATATATATCTTTAAAAACCTAGAAGTTATACCTTTATGGGATTCTATGTTGTGGAAAAATTGTGTTAATAACGCTTATTGTAAGGGTCATAACGGTATACTAAGACAAAGGACAGATGGTAACCCTAGATCGCGGACAGGACACTTGCAATTCCATGCCATACTCTTTACCACTGTAACTGATAAAGAAACTCGCATAATATTTCAAGGAATTCGACAAGATCCTTAGAAATTACCATTGTATACTTTCATGTAATCATCTACAATTTACTCATTGATGTACTTGCATTTTTTAAAATTTGATGGCTGGACTTTTACTATCTATTAATTTCTTTAAAAACCTAAAATATATAATTTCGTACAATTTTATGCCATTAAACTATTGTGTTAATAACTCTTATTGCAAGAATGATAATAGAATACGAAAATAAATTATGGATGGTAACCCCAGATCACAGATGGGACACATGAAATCTCAAGTCAAACTCTTTACTACCGTAACTAATTAAGAAACTCGAATAATCCCACAGGGAGTTCGACAAGTTCCATATGAAAGACCTTCGTATACTTTTTAAATAATTATCTACAATATACTCAGTGATCATTGCACTTGCTCTTTTTTAAATTTGATGGCTGGGCGTTTATTACCTGTATATATCCTTAAAAACCTAGAAGTTATACCTTTATGCTATTCTATGTTGTGGAAACAATTGTGTTAATAATGCTTATTATAAGGGTCATACGGAATACCAACAAAAATGACAGATGGTAACCCTGGATCACGGACGGGACACTTGCAATTGCATGTCGAACTCTTTACCACTGTAACTGATAAAGAAACTAGCATAATCTTTCAAAGAGTTCGAAAGGTTCCTTGGAAATGACCCTTGTAAACTTTTATGTAATCATCTACAATTTATTCAGTGATCATTGTACTTGCATTTTTAAAATTTGATGGCTGGACTTTTATTACCAATTAATTTCTTTAAAAACCTAGAATATATAATTTCATGCAATTTTATGCCGTGAAACTATTGTGGTAATAACTCTTATTGCAAGAATGATAATAGAATACTAAAACAAATGACGGATGGTAACCCCGGATCACAGACGGGACACTTGCAATCTCATGTCAAACTCTTTACTACTGTTTTTTTTAAATGAAACCATCAAAATATGGATGGAAAATTTTATTTGGCTTCCCTAAGCCTTTAAAAAGTAAAACAGAAAACAGAAGAATACAAGTAGCCATCGGCCAAAGTTAGGATCCTATGAATACATATGAGAGCTAAAAAACTCCCAAACCAACCGTAGTTGGTTCCAAAAGAAATGGGACTAACCTATGTTAGTAAGATGAAACAAAAGTAGTCTTTGTAAGAAGAGTTAAGCATATACAAGAGCTTGCCATGATCACAAATTATAGCTCTGTACCGTCGAACAGTTTAGTGATCGTAAAAACAAAGCACAACTTAGTCAAAAGGTTGAGCTAAAATAAGGATAGACTTGTATTCAGAAAGGAGAAATAGTATAGCAGCTAGAAACTTCACTTCCTCTTCTGAGTTAGCCATGAGCAGTGTCCATAGAGAAAAGAGGTCTCAGAAATTGATGAAGGCTGAAAACAAGAGAAACCTTCCTGAGCAGAAAACCATTCTTTAGAGTTCACCATTGAGAAAGAAGGTTGTAATCTAGTACTGATGGAAATACTTGAGTATAGAATGAGCACCTGTAAAAATGAGTAGAATCAGTAGCATCCATTCTAAATTATTCTCAGTGAAGGAGTCATCATTTGATCTAGTCTAATTATACCCTAAACTGGTATGGGAAGAGACTTAAAAGAAAAAGTTCTTGATGATTTTGATGACAAAATACACTTAGCAAGTGCATCAGCTGTCTTATTTGCTTCTCTATAGATATGAACTAAAAAGCATGTTTTGAGCATGTGATGTATCTCATCAGCTAGCTGAAAAAGTTTCCAGTGTGCTGTTATAGGATTCAAGACATGAGAGATAGTATTAAGACAGTCAGATTCTATAATAATAGGATCAGAGTAAAAACAAGCAACTTGGAGTCCTAATTTGATAGCTTTCATCTTAGCTTCTAAAGGAGAGTTGGCATGAATATAAGAACCTGGAGCAAAAATGAAAGCACCCATGTTATTCCTCACCACCAAACTAATCCCTACCCTCTGAGATAATTTACACCAAGAGGCATCAACATTTAGTTTTATACCAGAACAGGGTTTAGACCAAACAACTTTGACAAACCTGGGTTTGGGTGGTTTTTTTGTAGTGGGGAGAAAACTGTGGTCTGCAATGTCAGCATCAATCTGATTTGAAATAAAAAAAGGCTCTGCCGAGAAGAGATAGAAGAGATATTCCTTAATCTGTTTGAGGACTGATGAGGTGTGAGGTTTAACATTATCATACAGCCATCTATTCCTCACTTTCCAGAGAAACCAACATGTGATTGATGGAGTCAAACGCAAGAGCAAGTTATGGAAACTAGATAGGCCATGGAAAGTAAAGTAGAAAGATAATCTTTCCCAAAGTGAGGAAAAAAATCTGTCAGCAATACCGATAAAATTATGTATGACCTTCCACACTTTCACAGCAAAGATGCAAGAATTAAAAAAATGATTTAGAGAATCCTCATTTTCACACATGCAGCATTTGGAAGGAAGATTGAATTTCATAGATTTCAGAATATTATCAAAAGGCAGGAGGGAGTTAATCATTAGCCACATAAAAACTGAAACCTTCTTCTCATGTCTTGGATTCCAAATATGATTAATTGAGGAGATACTACCTCTTTGTTCCTTGAGCAATCTGTAGGCAGATTTGAAAGAGAAAGATCCGCGAATGTCAGGCTTCCAAATAAGTCTATCTTCTCTGTGAGGAGATAGACTGAAATCCTGCAAAAGACTAACAATGTCAGGATTAAGAATAAGTATCAGGTGGGGTAAGAAATTTCCCCTGTTGTGAAAGAAAGAGGCTACTGTACAATCCTCAGGAATGAAAGTAAAGTCAGGGTTACAATGATCTATGATAGGGCCTTTATCTAACCAATTTGAGGTCCAGAAATTACAGCTACCAGCACCATGAATAACTCTGGTATGAGATTCAGACCAGGAGTTAACCAAACAAATTCTCTTCCAGGTTTGGGAGCATTGAAAAGACCTAGGAAGGGATGCTATAAAATGAGTCCATAAGGCCTTTGCAGTTTGAAACTTCCACCATAGTTTTACAGAACATGTATTAATGATGGTATGAATCGACCTAAAACCTAATCCATTCTGGTCAAGTGGGAAACATAAAGCATCCCATTTTTTCCAGGACTTTTTAGGCCTGAACTCAGTCTGACCCCAGAAAAAAATACTCAACATCCTTTCAATTTGTTTAATGATCTGTTTTGGAGGTTTGAAAAACTCGAATAATCCTACGGAGAGTTCGAAAAATTCCATAGGAAAGACCTTTGTATACTTTTAGATAATCATCTACAATATCTAAACTTTGATGGCTGGACTTTCGTTACCAATTAATTTCTTTAAAAACCTAGAATATATAATTTCATGCAATTTTATGCCGTGAAACTATTATGTTAATAACTTTTAGAACACCTGCAATCTCATGTCAAACTCTTTTCTACCGTAACTAATTAAGAAACTCGAATAATCAAACGGAGAGTTCGAAAAATTCCATTAGAAAGACCTTTGTATACTTTTAGATAATCATTTACAATATACTTAGTGATCATTGTACTTGCTCTTTTTAAAATTTGATGGCCGGACTTTTATTACCTATATATATCTTTAAAAACCTAGAAGTTATACCTTTATAGGATTCTATGTTGTGGAACAATTGTGTTAATAACGCTTATTGTAAGTGTTATCACGGAATACAAACATAAATGACAGATGGTAACCCTGGATCGCGGATGGGACACTTGCAATTCCATGTCAAAATCTTTACCACTGTAACTGATAAAGAAACACGCATAATCCTTCAAAGAGTTCAAAATGTTCCATATGGATGACCCTTTTATACTTTCAAGTAATCATCTACAATTCACTCAGGGATCACTGTACTTGTTTTTTTTATAAATTTGATGGCTGGAATTTTATTACCAATTAATTTCTATTAAAACCAAGAATATATAATATCATGTGATTTTATATGGTGAAACTAATGTGTTAATAACTCTTATTGCAAGAATAAGAATAGAATACTAAAACAAATGACAGATGGTAACCCCAGATCACAGATGGGACACATGTAATCTCAAGTCAAACTCTTTACTTCCGTAACTAATTAAGAAACTTCAATAATCCCACTGAGAGTTCGACAAGTTCCATAGGAAAGACCTTCGTATACTTTTAAATAATCATCTACAATATACTCAGTGATCATTGTACTTGCTCTTTGTAAAATTTGATGGTTGGACGTTTACTACCGGTATATTTCTTTAAAAACCTAGAAGTTATACCTTTATGCGATTCTATTTTGTGGAAACA
The DNA here is from genome assembly GCA_037428765.1 of Rubia yunnanensis. Taxonomy (NCBI): domain Eukaryota; kingdom Viridiplantae; phylum Streptophyta; class Magnoliopsida; order Gentianales; family Rubiaceae; genus Rubia; species Rubia yunnanensis. Next base: position 59,655,329 of record CM075068.1, read on the forward strand.
ATTGTGTTAATAATGCTTATTGTAAGGGTCTTCACGGAATACTAACACAAATGATAGAGGGTAACCCTAGATCACGGACAGGACACTTGGATTTCCATGTCAAACTCTTTACCACTGTAACTGATAATGAAACTCTCATAAACTTTGAAAGAGTTCGACAAGTTCCTTAGAAATGACTCTTGTATACTTTTATGTAATCATCTACAATTTACTCACTGATCATTGTACTTGCATTTTTTTAAAATTTCATGGCTGGACTTTTACTACCTATTAATTTCTTTAAAAACCTAGAATATATAATTTCATGCAATTTTATGCCATGAAACTATTGTGTTAATAACTATTACTGCAAGAATAATAATATAATACTAAAACAAATGATGGTTGGTAACCCCAGATCACAGACAGGACACTTGCAATCTCATGTAAAACTCTTTACTACCTTACCTAATTAAGAAACTTTAATAATCCTAAGGAGAGTTCGACAAATTCCATAGGAAAGACCTTTGTATACTTTTAAATAATTATCTACAAAATACTTAGTGATCGTTGTACTCGCTGTTTTTAAAATTTGATGTCCGGACATTTATTACCTATATATATCTTTAAAATCTTAGAAGTTGTACATTTATAGGATTCTATGTTGTGGAACAATTCTGTTAATAATGCTTAATGTAATGGTCTTAACGGAATACTAACATAAATGACAGATGGTAACCCTGGATCGCGGACGGGACACTTGCAATTCCATGTCAAACTCTTGACCACTGTAACTGATAAAGAAACTCACATAATCCTTCAAAGAGTTTAACAAGTTCCTTTTGAATGACCCTTGTATTCTTTCAGGTAAAAATCTACAATTTTATCGGGGATCATTGTACTTGTTTTTTTAAAAAATTTGATTGCTGGAATTTTATTACCAATTAATTTATATTAAAACCAAGAATATATAATATCATGTGATTTTAAACGGTGAAACTATTGTGTTAATAGCTCTTAATGCAAGAATAATAATAGAATACTAAAACAAATGACAGGTGGAAACTCGAGATCACAGAAGGGACACTTGCAATCCCAAATCAAACTCTTTACTACCGTAACTGATAAAGAAACTCGAATAATCCCACTGAGAGTTTGACAAGTTCCATAGGAAAGACCTTCGTATACTTCTAAATAATCATCTACAATACACTCAGTGATCATTGTACTTGCTCTTTTTAAAATTTGATGGCCGGACGTTTATTACCTGTATATATCTTTAAAAACCTAGAAGTTATACCTTTATACGATTCTATGTTGTGGAAACAATTGTGTTAATAATGCTTATTATGAGGGTCATAATGGAATACTAACACAAATGACAGATGGTAACCCTGGAACGCGGATGGTACACTTGCAATTCTATGTCAAGCTCTTTACCACTGTAACTGATAATGAAACTCGCATAACCTTTCAAGGAGTTCAACAAGTTCCTTATAAATGACCCTTGTATACTTTTATGTATTCATCTACAATTTACTCACTGATCATTGTACTTGCATTTTTTAAAATTTGATGACCGGACTTTTACTACCTATTAATTTCTTTAAAAACCTAGAATATATAATTTCATGCAATTTTATGCCATGAAACTATTGTGTTAAAACTATTACTGCAAGAATAATAATATAATACTAAAACAAATGACGGATGGTAACCCCAGATCACAGACGGGACACATGCAATCTCATGCCAAACTCTTTCCCACCGTAACTAATTAAGAAACTCGAATAATCCTACAGAGAGTTCGACATATTCCATAGGAAAGACCTTTGTATACTTTTAAATAATTATCTACAAAATACTTAGTGATCATTGTATTTGCTCTTTTTAAAATTTGATGGCCGTACTTTTACTACCTATTAATTTCTTTAAAAACCTAGAATATATAATTTCATGCAATTTTATTCCATGAAACTATTGTGTTAATAACTATTACTGCAAGAATAATAATATAATACTAAAACAAATAACAGATGGTAGCCCCAGATCACAGACGGGACACTTGCAATTTCAGTCATACTCTTTACTACCGTAACTAATTAAGAAACTCGAATAATCCTACAGAGAGTTCGACATATTCAATCGGAAAGACCTTTGTATACTTTTAAATAATTATGTACAAAATACTTAATGATCATTGTACTTGCTCTTTTTAAAATTTGATGTCCGGACATTTTTTACCAATATATATCTTTAAAAACCTAGAAGTTGTACCTTTATAGGATTCTATGTTGTGGAACAATTCTTTTAATAATGCTTAATGTAATGGTCATAACGGAATACTAACATAAATGACAGATGGTAACCCTGGATCGCGGACGGGACACTTGCAATTCCATGTCAAACTCTTTACCATTGTAACTGAAAAATAAACACGCATAATCCATCAAAGAGTTTAACAAGTTCCTTTTGAATAACCATGGTATACCTTTAAGTAAACATCTACAATTTAATCGGGGATCATTGTACTTGTTTTTATTTTAAATTTTATTGCTGGATTTTTATTACCAATTAATTTCTATTAAGACCAAGAATATATTATATCATCTGACTTTAAACGGTGAAACTATTGTGTTAATAGCTCTTATTGCAAGAATAATAATATAATACTAAAACAAATGACGGGTGGTAACCCGAGATCACAGACGAGACACTTGCAATCCCAAGTCAAACGTTTTACTACCGTAACTAATTAAGAAACTCGAATAATCAAAGAGCGAGTTCGACAAGTTCCATAGGAAAGACCTTTGTATAATTTTAAATAATCATCTACAATATACTCAGCGATTGTTGTACTTGCTCTTTTTAAAACTTGATGGCCTAACGTTTATTACCCGTATATATCTTTAAAATCCTAGAAGTTATACCTTTATGCGATTCTATGTTGAGGAAACAATTGTGTTAATAACGTTTATTATAAGGGTCATAACGGAATACTAACACAAATGACAGATGGTAACCCTGGATCGCGGACGGCACACTTGCAATTTCATGACAAACTCCTTACCACAGTAACTGATAAATAAACTCGCATAATCTTTCAAAGAGTTCGACAAGTCTACCACTGTATACTTTTATGTAATCATCTACAATTTACTCACTGAAAATTGTACTTGCATTTTTTAAAATTTGATTGATGGACTTTAAAAACCTAGAATATATAATTTCATGCAATTTTATGCCATGAAACTATTTTGTTTAATAACTCCTATTGCAAGAATAATAATATAATACTAAAACGAATGACGGATGGTAACCCAGATCACAGACGGGACACTTGTAATCTCATGTCAAACTCTTTACTACCGTAATTAATGAAGAAACTTGAATAATCCTACAGAGAGTTCGACAATTTCCATAGGAAAGACCTTTGTATACTTTTAAATAATCATCTAAAATATACTTAGTGATCAATGTACTTGCTCTTTTTGAAATTTGATAGCCGGACTTTTATTACCTGTATATATCTTTAAAAACCTAGAAGTTATACCTTTATGGGATTCTATGTTGTGGAACAATTCTGTTAATAATGCTTATTGTACGGGTCATAACGGAATACTAACGTAAATGGCTGATGGTAACACTGGATCGCAGACGGGACACTTGCAATTCCATGTCAAACTCTTTACCACTGTAACTAATAATGAAACTCGCATAATCTTTCAAAGAGTTCGACAAGTTCCTTAGAAATGACCCTTGTATACTTTTATGTAATCATCTACAATTTACTCACAGATCATTGTACTTGCATTTTAAAAAAATTGATGGCTGGATTGTTGCTACCTATTAGTTTCTTTAAAAACCTAGAATATAGAATTTCATGCAATTTTATGCAATGAAACTATTCTGTTAATAACTTTTACTGCAAGAATAATAATATAATACTAAAACAAGTGATGGATGGTAACCCTAGATCACAGACGGAACAGTTGCAATCTCATGTCAAACTTTTTACTGCAGTAACTTATTAAGAAACTCGAATAATCCTACAGAAAGTTCGACAAATTCCATAGTAAAGACCTGTGTATACTTTAAAATAATCATCTACGAATTACTTTGATGGCCAGATATTTATTACCTCTATATATCTTTAAAAACCTAGAAGTTGTACCTTTATTGGATTCTATGTCGTGGAACAATTCTGTTAATAATGCTTAATTTAAAGGTTATAACGGTATACTAACATAACCGACAGATGGTAACCCTGGATCGCGAACGGGTCACTTGCAATTCCATGTCAAACTCTTTACCACTGTAACTGATAAAGAAACTTGCATAATCCTTCAAAGAGTTTAACAAGTTCCTTTTGAATGACCCTTGTATACTTTCAAGTAAACATCTACAATTTAATAGGAGATCATTGTACTAGTTTTTTTTTTTTATATTTGATTGCTGGAATTTTATTACCAACTAATTTCTATTAGAACCAAGAATGTATAATATCATGTGATTTTATATGGTGAAACTAATGTGTTAGTAACTCTTATTGCAAGAATAAGAATAGAATACTAAAACAAATGTAGGATGGTAACCCCAGATCACAGATGGGACACATGCAATCTCAAGTTAAACTCTTTACTACCGTAACTAATAAAGAAACTCGAATAATCCCACTGAGAGTTTGACAAGTTCCATAGGAAAGACCTTCATATACTTCTAAATAATCATCTACAATACACTCAGTGATCATTGTACTTGCTCTTTTTAAAATTTGATGGCCGGACGTTTATTACCTGTATATATCTTTAAAAACCTAGAATTTATACCTTTATACGATTCTATGTTGTGGAAACAATTGTGTTAATAATGCTTATTATGAGGGTCATAATTGAATACTAACACAAATGACAGATGGTAACCCTGGAACGCGGATGGTACACTTGCAATTCTATGTCAAGCTCTTTACCACTGTAACTGATAATGAAACTCGCATAATGTTTCAAGGAGTTCAAAAAGTTCCTTAGAAATGACCCTTGTATACTTTTATCTATTCATCTACAATTTACTCACTGATCATTGTACTTGCATTTTTTAAAATTTGATGGTTGGACTTTTACTACCTATTAATTTCTTTAAAAACCTAGAATATATAATTTCATGCAATTTTATGCCATGAAACTATTTGTGTTAAAAACTATTACTGCAAGAATAATAATATAATACTAAAAAAAATGACGGATGGTAACCCCAGATCACAGACGGGACACTTGCAATCTCATGCCAAACTCTTTCCTACCTTAACTAATTAAGAAACTCGAATAATCCTACAGAGAGTTCGACATATTCCATAGGAAAGACCTTTGTATACTTTTAAATAATTATCTACAAAATACTTAGTGATCATTGTATTTGCTCTTTTAAAAATTTGATGGCCGGACATTTATTACCTATATATATCTTTAAAAACCTAGAGGTTGTACCTTGATAGGATTCTATGTTGTGGAACAATTCTGTTAATAATGCTTTATGTCAGGATCATAACGGAATACTAACATAACCGACAGATGGTAACCCTGGATCGCGGACGGGACACTTGCAATTCCATGCCAAACTCTTTACCGCTTTATCTTATTAAGAAACTCGCATAATCCTTCAAAGAGGTTAACAAAATCCTTTTGAATGGCCCTTGTATACTTTCAAGTAAACATCTACAATTTAATCGGGGATCATTGTACTAGTTTTTATTTTTATATATGATTGCTGGAATTTTATTACCAATTAATTTCTATTAAAACCAAGAATATATAATATCATGTGATTTTATATGGTGAAACTAATGTGTTAATAACTATTATTGCAAGAATAAGAACAGAATACTAAAACAATTGACGGATGGTAACCCTAGATCACAGAGGGGACACATGTAATCTCAAGTCAAACTCTTTACTACCGTAACTAATTAAGAAGCTCGAATAATCCCACTGAGAGTTCGACAAAATACTTAGTGATCATTGTACTTGCTCTTATTAAAATCTGATGTCCGGACATTGATTACCTATATATATCTTTAAAAACCTAGAATTTGTACCTTTATAGGATTCCATGTTATGGAACAATTCTGTTAATAATGCTTAACGTAATGGTCATAACGGAATACTGACATAAATGACAGATGGTAACCCTGGATCGCGGACGGGACACTTGCAATTCCATGTCAAACTCTTTACCACTGTAACTGAAAAATAAACACGCATAATCTTACAAGGAGTTTGACAAGTTCCCTAGAAATGACCCTTGTATACTTTTATGTAATCATCTATAATTTACTCACTGAAAATTGCACTTGCATTTTAAAAATTTTATTGCTGGACTTTTACTACCTATTATTTTCTTTAAAAACCTAGAATATATAGTTCCATGCAATTTTATGCCATGAAACTACTGTGTTAATAACTCCTATTGCAAGAATAATAATATAATACTAAAATGAATGACGGATGGTAACCCCAGATCACAGACGGGACACTTGCAATCTCATGTCGAACTCTTTACTACCGTAACTAAATAAGAAACTCAAATAATCCTACAGAAAGCTCGACAAATTCCATAGGAAAGACCTGTGTATACTTTAAAATAATCATCTACGAATTACTTAGTGATCATTGTACTTGCTCTTTGTAAAATTTGATGGCCGAACATTTATTACCTCTATATATCTTTAAAAACCTAGAAGTTGTACCTTTATAAGAATCTATGTTGTGGAACAATTAGGTTAATAATGCTTATGTAAGGGTCATAATGGAATACTGACATAAATGACAGAAGGTAACCCTGGATCGCGGACGGGACACTTGCAATTCCATCTCAAACTCTTTACCACTGTAACTGAAAAATAAACACGCATAATCTTTCAAGGAGTTCGACAAGCTCCCTATAAATAACCCTTGTATACTTTTATGTAATCATCTACAATTTACTCACTGAAAATTGTACTTGCATTTTTTAAAATTTGATTGCTGGACTTTTACTACCTATTAGTTTCTTTAAAAAACCTAGAATATATAATTTCATGAAACTTTATGCCATGAAATTATTGTGTTAATGACTCCTATTGCAAGAATAATAATATAATACAAAAATGAATGATAGATGTAACCCCAGATCACAGACAGGACACTTGCAATCTCATGTCAAATTCTTTAGTACCGTAATTAATTAAGAAACTCGAATAGTCCTACAGAGAGTTCGACAAATTCCATAGGAAATACCTTTGTATACTTTTAAATAATCATCTACAATATACTTAGTGATCATTGTACTTGCTCTTTTTAAAATTTGATAGCCGGACATTTATTACCTTTATATATCTTTAAAAACCTTGAAGTTATACCTTTATGGGATTCTATGTTGCGGAAAAATTATGTTAATAATGCTTATTGTAAGGGTCATAATGGAATACTAACATAAATGATTTATGGTAACCCTGGATCGCAGACGGGACACTTGCAATTCCATTTCAAACTCTTTACCACCGTAATTTATAATGAAACTCGCATAATCTTTCAAAGAGTTCGACGAGTTCCTTAGAAATGACCCTTTTATACTTTTATGTAATCATCTACAATTTACTCACTGATCATTGTACTTGCAATTTTAAAAATTTGATGGCTGGACTGTTACTACTTATTAGTTTCTTTAAAAACCTAGAATATAAAATTTCATGCAATTTTATGCCATGAAACTATTGTGTTAATAACTCCTATTGGAAGAATAATAATATAATACTAAAACGAATGACAAATGGTAACCCCAGATCACAGACAGGACACTTGCAATCTCATGTCAAATTCTTTAGTACCGTAATTAATTAAGAAACTCGAATAGACCTACAGAGAGTTCGACAAATTCCATAGGAAAGACCTTTGTATACTTTTAAATAATCATCTACAATATGCTTAGTGATCATTGTACTTGCCCTTTTTAAAATTCGATAGCCGGACATTTATTACCTTTATATATCTTTAAAAACCTTGAAGTTATACCTTGATTCTATGTTGCAGAAAAATTATGTTAATAATGCTCATTGTAAGGGTCATAACGGAATACTGACATAAATGATTGATGGTAACCCTGGATCGTAGACGGGACACTTGCAATTCCATGTCAAACTCTTTACCACCGTAATTTATAATGAAACTCGCATAATCTTTCAAAGAGTTCGACGAGTTCCTTAGAAATGACCCTTGTATACTTTTATGTAATTATCTACAATTTACTCACTGATCATTGTACTTGCAATTTTAAAATTTTGATGGCTGGACTGTTACTACCTATTAATTTATTTAAAAACCTAGAATATAAAATTTCATGGAATTTAATGCCATGAAACTATTGTGTTAATAACTCCTATTGGAAGAATAATAATATAATACTAAAACGAATGACAAATGGTAACCCCAGATCACAGACAGGACACTTGCAATCTCATGTCAAATTCTTTAGTACCGTAATTAATTAAGAAACTCGAATAGTCCTACAGAGAGTTCGACAAATTCCATAGGAAAGACCTTTGTATACTTTTAAATAATCATCTACAATATACTTAGTGATCATTGTACTTGCTCTTTTTAAAATTTGATAGCCGGACATTTATTACCTTTATATATCTTTAAAAACCTTGAAGTTATACCTTTATGGGATTCTATGTTGTGGAAAAATTATGTTAATAATGCTTATTGTAAGGGTCATAACGGAATACTAACATAAATGATTGATGGTAACCCTGGATCGCAGACGGGACACTTGCAATTCCATGTCAAACTCTTTACCACTGTAATTGATAATGAAACTCGCATAATCTTTCAAAGAGTTCGACGAGTTCCTTAGAAATGACCCTTGTATACTTTTATGTAATCATCTACAATTTACTCACTGATCATTGTACTTGCAATTTTAAAAATTTGATGGCTGGACTGTTACTACCTATTAGTTTCTTTAAAAACCTAGAATATATAATTTCATGCAATTTTATGCCATGAAACTATTTTGTTAATAACTCCTATTGGAAGAATAATAATATAATACTAAAACGAATGACAAATGGTAACCCCAGATCACAGACAGGACACTTGCAATCTCATGTCAAATTCTTTAGTACCGTAATTAATTAAGAAACTCGAATACAAGGGTGCACACTGCTCTAACGGAACTACGTGCGAAACGGTGCGAAAACACACACAAACAGTTCTTTCTCCACTATTCCTCTTCCTTCTTCCCCTTTCTGCCTAACGGTTTTTGATCGCAACACTACCTTCCTCTGAGTTTTTCCTTCACCTCATCCATGGCGGCTCCTCCGCCTGGCCGTGGAGGACAAGCGCCGGCCAAATCTTTTTTACAAGCTTTAAACAACCGATCACCTCCACTATCAGTCTCACTCCCATCAAATCCTGAGATAATTCCTAAAACCAACTACAAAGGTGAAATCTCATGCTTGGTCACTCGGAAGGAGGCAGAGACTCTAGCCTCTCACTACCACAATGCTCTGGTGGGAAAATTCGCGCGGGGGAAGCCTTCCATGGTTGCTCTCAATGATGCTTTTAATTCAGTCGGTTTTAAAGGTAAATTCCAACTGGGTTCCATAGACTATCGACACATTTTGATACGCTTCCAGGATAAGGAAGATTACCAGCGTCTTTGGATCAAAGGTCAGTGGAATTTCAATAATGCCCAAATGAAAGTTCTAAAATGGACAACTGATTTCTCACCAGAAATTGAGTCGTCCATAGTTCCGGTTTGGGTTACAATACATCATGTTCCAGTCTTTTTCTATAACCTTGCTATGCTAGAATCCATGGGTAATCAGATTGGGAATTTTATTAAGTTGGATTCTGCTACTGCTGGTTTAACTAGGCCATCCGCTGTGAAGATGTGTGTCGAAATAGATCTGAAAAAAAGACAACCAACTTATATTAGAGTGGGCATTGAGGAAGATGGCTTTGAATATAATGTATCTAAATTGCAGCTTCAGTTTGATGATCTTCCTTTATACTGTCATCACTGTAAGGTTATTGGTCATGATGATAATCTATGCATCTACTTACATCCGGAACTGAAAAAACCAAGGATGAATAAAATGGATAATATTAATACCCTTGGAAAGGATAACAAAAAGCCAATAGATGTTCAGGATCAGGAGACTGTTAATCAGTTTCATGATAAAATTAACAAGGCTGGAGGGTCTGGTCTCTCGGTAACTGATAAGACTAATACTGTGCCAAAACAAAATTTTAGATATGTACCTAAACAGAAGGTTGGAAAGGATAACATTGATAATCAAAACCAGTCTGATGGTTTTACTCATGTTACTGAGCAAGCAGACCCTGTCATTCCTAGTTATGATACTGGGGAAGATATCCCTGGGAATTCTGAGAAGGATAGTGTCCCTAAGAAAGCCCCTGGAACTGATTGTATTTTGCAGAATCCGGATATAATTTCAAATATGCCAGATGTAGTACATGTTAATTCTGTTTCCATGGATAACACTATTAATTCTCATGTACTTCCTGAGCCTGTACTTAGTTCTCCTATTCCTCTGCACAAACTATCTCTATCTGCTCCTCCTCAATTCCACAAGAAGGTAGGCTTTGCAAAAGATGACATCTCAGGTATAAGAAGTAAGTCCTCCTCTCCTTTTAACCCAATTGCAGCTGCAAAAAATTTCATTTTTCCTCAGCACAAGCATAGGCAAAACAGATTTCAAGCACTGGAGTGTGAGGAAATGCCAACCCAAGTGGCTTCCCCTGTGGTCACCACACACTCAGCTTCTGCTGAATATGGAGATGGTTCTGGGGAGTCTTTGGACATTCAGGTTATTTCTTCAAATTCTCCATCTGGTTCTTCCAATCTGAAAAAGGATAAACAGAAAAAGATAGATTCAAAACATAGGAATGAGACCTATTTAACACAGTTAAATACTATCATGACTAGATCAAAAAGCTCTAATAATGTTTCCCTATGAGTAATACAACAATTCAGATAAAGTTCTTGGTGTGGAACATTAGGGGAATGGACACTTCTATGTTAAGACTCCAAAATCTGATAAATAGGCACAAATTTGATCTAATCTGCTTGATTGAACCAAAACATGATAACTCTCAATGTGAAGGTTACAGGCATGCTTTACATTTTGATAATTGTATGTATGCTAACAGTGGTCATATTTGGCTCTTTTGGAACTCTAACATTTCTTTGTCACTAAAGTGTGATAACCTGCAGTTTCTTGCTGTCAATGTGACAAGTTTAACTCTCAATAAGAGCATGGATGCTTTCTTTGTTTATGGCCTACGGACCAGAAATGGTAGAAAGTCTCTATGGTCAGATTTAAAATCACTGATACTGTCTGACTCCATTTTAATTGGAGATTTTAATGCCATAACATCAATAAATGAATATAAAGGTCCTGCTACTCCTAAACTAGGTAGTATGAAGGATTTTAATGAGTTTATTAGTGTTATGGCATTAGAAGAAATCAATTCTGTTGGGAATTTATTTACATGGAGTAATAACAGGCTTAGGTCTCCTACTATTCAAAGACTGGATAGGGGATTATGCAATTCCTCCTGGTCTTCTAAATTTCCTTCCTCATCAGTACACATTCTGAATAGAATCTCATCTGATCATAGTCCCATGTTACTTACTATTGGTAGTGATGTCCCCTCTTCTCCTAGACCATTCAGGTTCATTAACACATGGTATAAAAGGAAAGAATTCACTCAGGTTATCAAAGATAATTGGGAAAGGCCTATGAATAATTCTGGTATGTTGAGATTCTTTCTTAAGCTGATCAGATTAAAAAAGGAGCTCAAGATCTGGAACAGAGAAAAATTTGGTAACATCACTGATAATGTTACGAAGGCAGAAAATGATCTCCTAGCTCATGAACAGAACTATGATCAGGTTAATTCTGATCTGAATTTACTGAAACTGAAAGAAGCCAGAGCTAAATTAGTTAGATCACTTGTAGAGCAGAAAAGTTTTTGGAAACATAAGGCAAAGGTCAAGTGGCTTAAAGAGGGGGATAATAACACAAGTTTTTTCCATAAATCTGTTAGTGAAAGAAACTGTAGACTAAAGATTTCAAAAATAAAAAATAGTAATGGCCTATGGGTTGATACTGCTCAGGAAATTGAAAATGAGGCTATTAACTATTATAATAATCTTTTAACCGAGGACAGTTCTTCAGATTTTAATCTCTACACATCACACTTCCTCAGCCAAATTCCTAAACTGATTACTCAAGAGGAGAATGATGATTTAGTGAAACCAGCCTCTCTTAATGAACTCAGAGACATTGTGCTTAATTTAAACAAGCTTAGTAGTCCGGGACCTGATGGTTTTACTGCCAAATTTTATATGCATTCTTGGGATATTATTGCAGTAGATTTATTGGCTGCAGTTAATGATTTTCTAACTGTTTCAACTATTCCCAAAGGTATAAGCAGCACCTGGATCAGTATTATCCCCAAAAAATTAATTCCTACATCATTTGATGATTATAGACCAATAAGCCTTTCAAATGTTATAAATAAAATCTTTTCAAAGGTATTGATGGGAAGGCTTAAGTCTATAATGCCAAAAATTATTTCACCACACCAAACTGCCTTTCTTAAAGGAAGAGACATCTCTGATAATGTCATCTACCTACAAGAAATGGTAAGATTTTTAAACAAAAAGAAAAGAGATCCCAATTGCATTGTTAAACTTGATCTTCAGAAAGCTTTTGATAGGGTTAAATGGTCTTTCCTATATTCAATTCTTGCTAGATTTGGTTTTTCTGCTCGATTCATTTTTATCATTATGAAGAACTTATCTCAGGCATGGTTCTCAATACTCATAAATGGTAAGCCGGTTGGTTTCTTTCAAGCTTCTAGGGGGATTAAACAGGGTGACCCCCTTTCCCCCTTTCTCTTTAATATTTTTTCTGAATCCTTCACAAGGAGTTTAGCTCACATTTTTCTAAATGGTAAGCTATCATATTATCATCTTCCAGGTAACACCCTACCAGTTTCTCATTTATCTTATGCTGATGATACTGTTATTTTTCTAACTGCAAATAACCAATCATTGATCAGATTTAAAGCCTTTCTTACCAAGTTTGAGGAGATCAGTGGACAAAGGATAAATTACTCTAAGAGTGATATTTTTTTAGGAAAGCAGGTCTCAGTACACAGGATCAGTAACATAAAAAGGGTGTTGGGTATGAAAATAGGCAGATTCCCATTTACATACTTAGGGGTTCCAATTTTTACAGGGGCACCTAAAAAAACCTATTTCCAACCTATTATTGAACAGATTGAAAACAAAATAGGGGGTTGGAAGAATAGGTGGCTTTCTATGGGGGGTAGGATCATCTTAATCCAGTCATGTATATACTCCATTCCACAACATATTTGGTCAGTTTTAAAACCTACAAATGAGGTTATCCTCACCATTGAGAAAAAACTTAATAGGTTTTTCTGGGGTACAACTGATCAAGGATCAAAAAGAATATGGAGAAAGTGGGATTTTCTGTGTTATCCCATTGATCAAAATGGACTTGGTTTTAGATCGATTCATACAATCCTACAGACATGTGCTGCTAGGTTGTGGTGGAAATTCCAAAAGGGAGAAGTACTTTGGTCCTCCCTTCTGGCATCTCTACCTTCATCCTACAGGACCTCTCAAAATTGGAGGAGAATTTGTGAAATTAATAGTTGGGCAGAAGCTAACTCTAAGGTTATAGTAGGAAACGGAGCTTGTAATTTCTGGACTTCAAATTGGTTAGGTATAGGACCGGTTGAGGATTGGTGTAATTCTATTACTGTAAATATTCCTCAATCATGCACTGTTTCTGATTTCATCACACATAAAGCTTCTTGGATTCAAGAAATTGCTCCTTTTCTCCCTTCTCATGCTGCCACTTCATTGCAGGAAGCAACCCTATCTCCGCATAGAAAGGATAGACTCATATGGAAACCAGGTACAACCGGGGATTTCTCCTTTAAAGCTACTTATACATTGCTAAGACATCAAAGAGGTAATATCCAATCTGCTCAGTACCTGTGGAATACTAGAATTGAGAAAAAAGTTTCTATCTTTATGTGGAAATTGATGAACTCCTTGCTCCCTTTTGATAATGTGCTACGCAAACTGAGATTCTCTTTGGTTTCAAGATGCTGTATGTGTAATAATCATGAGGACTCTTTAGACCATTTTTTCAACTCCTGCACATTTTCATTACAAATTTGGGAAACTGTTCATTCATTCATGGGGATTACTGCTGCTGCATACTCCACTATTTGGGAGAGACTCTCTTGCTATTTAACTATCCCGGGTACAAGTGCACTTCATAATGATATCATAAAATCTGCAGCTATTATAACTTGTTGGCAATTGTGGCAAATGAGAAATAGAATCATTTTTGATTCAGCTTTGCCTAGGACAGGTGTGGTGATAGCAAACATTAAAGAACAAATTTTCTACATGTTCACTGCTAAACCCGCTTTCATTAGATCAAAATTTGACACAGACATTGCAAAGCACTCTTTTCTGCCACTGATCAAGTCCCCTCCTAAACCGAAAATCTTTAAAATTGCTTGGTCTAGGCCAAACTGGGGATACAAATTAAATGTTGATGCGGCTTGGAATTCCCATCTGAATTTGACTGGAGTTAGCATGATCCTAAGAGATAATAGGGGTAATTTTATTACAGCACATACTCAAATTTTAAATGCTAAATCTCCTCAAGAGGCTGAAATGAAGGCAATACAGTTTGCCATATCAAAAATTGATGGTTTCATGGTACATGTTTGCATAGAATCAGATTGTAGAAATGCTGTGATATCAATATTAGATCCGTTGCTTGCCCCTTGGCAATTGTTCCAACTTGCGGATGACATTAAACAATCTTTGAATTCTTTTAAACTTACTCATGTATTGAGGCAAGAGAATCTTGTAGCTGATGCACTAGCTAAGAAATGTCTTAAACATGGTACAGGTGAATCTTTTCTCTCCTTTAATATGCTACCTAATCATATTCAGGGCCTCATTAGGCTAGATCAGTTAGGGACCCCCTCCTTAAGAATTTCACAAGGTATGGATGCTACTGATTAAATGTTTCTTACAACTTGTAGGTGAACGGAGGCAGTTTGTTTTTACTACAACCACAACGATGTTCAATATGAAAATTTTCCAGGAAGATTCAGATCTCCTTGCTGCTGGTTTGATTCATGGACTCCCTTGCTGATTTGCATAACTTCCACATCTTTGCTTTCTTGCTTGATGCACGGATATTGCTTGGTGCACGGATATCATGGCCCTGAATATTGCTTGATGCACGGATCTGTTTTGACATGATGATTTCAGAAAAGTGCAATATTTTTGTTGGAAACATTGCTGCTGCATATTCTTCTTCAGTGCCAATTGGTGATTATTTTGTTTCTTAGCTCTAGTTTGAAGCCTCTACTAGAAGCTTCATGGCTACTCTAGGCTACAGGGAATAAGACTCTTAGTTTTGGATGGGGTGATTTTGACTGATCAGTGTTTCGTCATTACGATCCACTAATAAGTTCGATGACCTCCATTCTCAATTAAGAGTTTTAATTATCCTCTCACAATTAGATATATCCTCTTAATCATTTTGGAAGCAACAAGTGTTGCCTCAATGAGCCTACGGAGCTTAAATGTACATATAGACTAAGCCAATGGCTTCTCCCTGTATTTTAACTTTCAGTTTCCTGTTATTTTAAGGCTTGGGAAGGCCAATATAATTTCCCCCATCTATGGATGGTTTAATTTAAAAAAAAAAAAAAAAAAAGAAACTCGAATAGACCTACAGAGAGTTCGACAAATTCCATAGGAAAGACCTTTGTATACTTTTAAATAATCATCTACAATATGCTTAGTGATCATTGTACTTGCCCTTTTTAAAATTCGATAGCCGGACATTTATTACCTTTATATATCTTTAAAAACCTTGAAGTTATACCTTGATTCTATGTTGCAGAAAAATTATGTTAATAATGCTCATTGTAAGGGTCATAACGGAATACTGACATAAATGATTGATGGTAACCCTGGATCGTAGACGGGACACTTGCAATTCCATGTCAAACTCTTTACCACCATAATTTATAATGAAACTCGCATAATCTTTCAAAGAGTTCGACGAGTTCCTTAGAAATGACCCTTGTATACTTTTATGTAATTATCTACAATTTACTCACTGATCATTGTACTTGCAATTTTAAAATTTTGATGGCTGGACTGTTACTACCTATTAATTTATTTAAAAACCTAGAATATAAAATTTCATGGAATTTAATGCCATGAAACTATTGTGTTAATAACTCCTATTGGAAGAATAATAATATAATACTAAAACGAATGACAAATGGTAACCACAGATCACAGACAGGACACTTGCAATCTCATGTCAAATTCTTTAGTACCGTAATTAATTAAGAAACTCGAATAGTCCTACAGAGAGTTCGACAAATTCCATAGGAAAGACCTTTGTATACTTTTAAATAATCATCTACAATATACTTAGTGATCATTGTACTTGCTCTTTTTAAAATTTGATAGCCGGACATTTATTACCCTTATATATCTTTAAAAACCTTGAAGTTATACCTTTATGGGATTCTATGTTGTGGAAAAATTATGTTAATAATGCTTATTGTAAGGGTCATAACGGAATACTAACATAAATGATTGATGGTAACCCTGGATCGCAGACGGGACACTTGCAATTCCATGTCAAACTCTTTACCACTGTAATTGATAATGAAACTCGCATAATCTTTCAAAGAGTTCGACGAGTTCCTTAGAAATGACCCTTGTATACTTTTATGTAATCATCTACAATTTACTCACTGATCATTGTACTTGCAATTTTAAAATTTGATGGCTGGACTGTTACTACCTATTAGTTTCTTTAAAAACCTAGAATATATAATTTCATGCAATTTTATGCCATGAAACTATTGTGTTAATAACTCCTATTGGAAGAATAATAATATAATACTAAAACGAATGACAAATGGTAACCCCAGATCACAGACAGGACACTTGCAATCTCATGTCAAATTCTTTACTACCGTAATTAATTAAGAAACTCGAATAGTCCTACAGAGAGTTCGACAAATTCCATAGGAAAGACCTTTGTATACTTTTAAATAATCATCTACAATATACTTAGTGATCATTTTACTTGCTCTTTTTAAAATTTGATAGCCGGACATTTATTACCTTTATATATCTTTAAAAACCTTGAAGTTATACCTTTATGGGAGACTATGTTGCGGAAAAATTATATTAATAATGCTTATTGTAAGGGTCATAACGGAATACTAACATAAATGATTGATGGTAACCTTGGATCGCAGACGGGACACTTGCAATTCCATGTCAAACTCTTTACAACCGTAATTTATAATGAAACTCGCATAATCTTTCAAAGAGTTCGACGAGTTCCTTAGAAATGACCCTTGTATACTTTTATGTAATCATCTACAATTTACTCACTGATCATTGTACTTGCAATTTTAAAAATTTGATGGCTGGACTGTTACTTCCTATTAGTTTCTTTAAAAACCTAGAATATATAATTTCATGCAATTTTATGCCATGAAACTATTGTGTTAATAACTCCTATTGCTAGAATAATAATATAATACTAAAACGAATGACAAATGGTAACCCCAGATCACAGACAGGACACTTGCATTCTCATGTCAAATTCTTTAGTACCGTAATTAATTAAGAAACTCGAATAGTCCTACAAAGAGTTCGACAAATTCCATAGGAAAGACCTTTGTATACTTTTAAATAATCATCTACAATATACTTAGTGATCATTGTACTTGCTCTTTTTAAAATTTGATAGCCGGACATCTATTACCTTTATATATCTTTAAAAACCTTGAAGTTATACCTTTATGGGAGACTATGTTGCGGAAAAATTATATTAATAATGCTTATTGTAAGGGTCATAACGGAATACTAACATAAATGATTGATGGTAACCTTGGATCGCAGACGGGACACTTGCAATTCCATGTCAAACTCTTTACCACCGTAATTTATAATGAAACTCGCATAATCTTTCAAAGAGTTCGACGAGTTCCTTAGAAATGACCCTTGTATACTTTTATGTAATCATCTACAATTTACTCACTGATCATTGTACTTGCAATTTTAAAAATTTGATGGCTGGACTGTTACTTCCTATTAGTTTCTTTAAAAACCTAGAATATATAATTTCATGCAATTTTATGCCATGAAACTATTGTGTTAATAACTCCTATTGCAAGAATAATAATATAATACTAAAACGAATGACAGATGGTAACCCCAGATCACAGACAGGACACTTGCAATCTCATGTCAAATTCTTTACTACCGTAATTAATTAAGAAACTCGAATAGTCCTACAGAGAGTTCGACAAATTCCATAGGAAAGGCCTTTGTATACTTTTAAATAATCATCAACAATATACTTAGTGATCATTGTACTTGCTCTTTTTAAAATTTGATAGCCGGACTTTTATTACCTATATATATCTTTAAAAACCTAGGAGTTATACCTTTATGGGATTCTATGTTGTGGAAAAATTATGTTAATAATGCTTATTGTAAGGGTCATAAAGGAATACTAACATAAATGATTGATGGTAACCCTGGATCGCAGACGGGACACTTGCAATTCCATGTCAAACTCTTTACCACTGTAAGTGATAATGAAACTCGCATAATCTTTCAAAGAGTTCGACGAGTTCCTTAGAAATGACCCTAGTATACTTTTATGTAATCATCTACAATTTACTCACTGATCATTGTACTTGCAATTTTAAAATTTGATGGCTAGACTGTTACTACCTATTAATTTATTTAAAAACCTAGAATATATAATTTCATGCAATTTTATGCCATGAAACTATTATGTTAATAACTCTTACTGCAAGAATAATAATATAATACTAAAAAAAATGACGGATGGTAACCCCAGATAACAGACGGGACACTTGCAATCTCCTGTCAAACTCTTTACTACCGTAACTAATTTAGAAACTCGAATAATCCTGCAGAAAGTTTGAGAAATTCCATAGGAAAGACCTGTGTATACTTTAAAATAATCATCTACGAAATACTTAGTGATCATTGTACTTGCTTTTTTTAAAATTTGATGGCCGGACATTTATTACCTCTATATATCTTTAAAAACCTAGAAGTTATACCTTTATAGGATTCTATGTTGTGGAACAATTTTGTTAATAATTCTTAATGTAAGGGTCATAACGGAATACTAACATAACCGACAAATGGTAAACCTGGATTGCGAACATGACACTTGCAATTTCATGTTAAACTCTTTACCATTGTAACTGATAAAGAAACTCGCATAATCCTTCAAAGAGTTTAACAAGTTCCTTTTGAATGACCCTTGTATACTTTCAAGTAAACATCTACAATTTAATCGAAGATCATTGTACTAGTTTTTTTTATGTATTTGATTGCTGGAATTTTATTACCAACTAATTTTATTAAAACCAAGAATATATAATATCATGTGATTTTATATGGTGAAACTAATGTGTTAATAACTATAACTTCAAGAATAATAATATAATACTAAAACAAATGACGGATGGTAACCCCAGATCACATAATCTACACTTGCAATCTCATGTCAAACTCTTTACTACCGTAACTAATTAAGAAACTCGAATAATCATACAGAGAGTTCGACATATTCCATAGGAAAGACCTTTGTACACTTTTAAATAATTATCTACAAAATACATAGTGATCATTGGACTTGCTCTTTTTAAAATTTGATGGCCGGACATTTATTACCTATATATATCTTTAAAAACCTAGAAGTTGTACCTTTATAGGATTCTATGTTGTGGAATAATTCTGTTAATAATGCTTAATGTAATGGTCATATCGGAATACTAACATAAATGACTGATGGTAACCCTGGATCGCAGACGGGACACTTGCAATTCCACGTCAAACTCTTTACCACTGTAACTGATAATGAAACTCGCATTATATTTCAAAGAGTTCGACAAGTTCCTTAGAAATGACCCTTGTATACTTTTATGTAATCATCTACGATTTACTCACTGATCATTGTACTTGCATTTAAAAAAAATTATGGCTGGACTTTTACTACCTATTAATTTCTTTGAAAACCTAGAATATATAATTTCATGCAATTTTATGCCATGAAACTATTTTGTTAATACCTCTTACAGCAAGAATAATAATAGAATACTAAAACAAATGACGGATGGTAACCCCAGATCACAAATGGGACACTTGCAATCTCATGTCAAACTCTTTACTACCGTAAATAATTAAGAAACTCGAATAATCCTACAGAGAGTTCGACAAATTCCATGGGAAAGACCTTTGTATGTTTTAAAATAATCATCTACAAAATACTTAGTGATCATTGTACTTGCTCTTTTCAAAATTTGATGGCCGGACATTTATTACCTATATATATCTTTAAAAACCTAGAAGTTGTACCTTTATAGGATTCTATGTTGTGGAATAATTCTGTTAATGATGCTTAATGTAATGGTCATATCGGAATACTAACATAAATGACTGATGGTAACCCTGGATCGCAGACGGGACACTTGCAATTCCACGTCAAACTCTTTACCACTGTAACTGATAATGAAACTCGCATTATATTTCAAAGAGTTCGACAAGTTCCTTAGAAATGACCCTTGTATACTTTTATGTAATCATCTACGATTTACTCACTGATCATTGTACTTGCATTTAAAAAAAATTATGGCTGGACTTTTACTACCTATTAATTTCTTTTGAAAACCTAGAATATATAATTTCATGCAATTTTATGCCATGAAACTATTTTGTTAATACCTCTTACAGCAAGAATAATAATAGAATACTAAAACAAATGACGGATGGTAACCCCAGATCACAAACGGGACACTTGCAATCTCATGTCAAACTCTTTACTACCGTAAATAATTAAGAAACTCGAATAATCCTACAGATAGTTCGACAAATTCCATGGGAAAGACCTTTGTATGTTTTAAAATAATCATCTACAAAAGACTTAGTGATCATTGTACTTGCTCTTTTTAAAATTTGATGGTTGGATATTTATTACCTATATATATTTTTAAAAACCTTGAAGTTGTACCTTGATAGGATTCTATGTTGTGGAACAATTCAGTTAGTAATGCTTGATGTAAGGGTCATAACGGAATACTAACATAAATGACAGATGGTAACCTTGGATCGCGGACGGGACACTTGCAATTCCATGTCAAACTCTTTACCACTGTAACTGATAAAGAAACTCGCATAATCCTTCAAAGAGTTTAACAAGTTCCTTTTGAATGACCCTCGTATACTTTCAAGTAAACATCTACAATTTAATCGGGGATTATTGTATAAGTTTTTAAAACCAAGAATATATAATATCATGTGATTTTATATGGTGAAACTAATGTGTTAATAACTTTTATTGCAAGAATAAGAATAGAATACTAAAACAAATGACGGATGGTAACCCCAGATCATAGACGGGACACATGTAATCTCAAGTCAAACTCTTTACTACCGTAACTAATTAAGAAACTCGAATAATCCCACTGGGAGTTTGACAAGTTCCATTGGAAAGACCTTCGTATACTTTTAAATAATCATCTACAATATGCTCAGTGATCATTGTACTTGCTCTTTTTAAAATTTGATGGCCGGATGTTTATTGCCTGTATATATCTTTAAAAACCTAGAAGTTATACCTTTATGCGATTCTATGTTGTGGAAACAATTGTGTTAATAATGCTTGTTTTAAGGGTCTTCACGGAATACTAACACAAACGACGGAGGGTAACCCTGGATCGCGGATGGGACACTTGCAATTCCATGTCAAACTCTTTACCACTGTAACAGATAATGAAACTCGCATAATCTTTCAAAGAGTTCGAAAAGTTCCTTAGAAATGACCCTTGCATACTTTTATGTAATCATCTACAATTTACTCATTGATCATTGTACTTGCATTTTTTAAAATTTGACGGCTGGACTTTTACTACCAATTAATTTCTTTAAAAACCTGGAATATATAATTTCATGCAATTTTATGCCATGAAACTATTGTGTTGATAACTATTACTGCAAGAATAATAATATAATACTAAAACAAATGATGGATGGTAACCCCAGATCACAAACGGGACACTTGCAATCTCATGTCAAACTCTTTACTACCGTAATTAATTAAGAAACTCAAATAATCCTACAGAGAGTTCGACAAATTCCATGGGAAAGACCTTTGTATACTTTTAAATAATTATCTACAAAATACTTAGTGATCATTGTACTTGCTCTTTTTAAAATATGATGTCCGGACATTTATTACCTATATATATCTTTAAAAACCTAGAAGTTGTACCTTTATAGGATTCTATGTTGTGGGACAGTTCTATTAATAATGCTTAATGTAATGGTCATAACGGAATACTAACATAAATGACAGATAGTAACCCTGGATCGCGGATGGGACATTTGCAATTCCATGTCAAACTCTTTACCACTGTAACTGATAAAGAAACTCGCATAATCCTTCAAAGAGTTTAACAAGTTCCTTTTGAATGACCCTCGTATACTTTCAAGTAAACATCTACAATTTAATCGGGGATTATTGTATAAGTTTTTAAAACCAAGAATATATAATATCATGTGATTTTATATGGTGAAACTAATGTGTTAATAACTTTTATTGCAAGAATAAGAATAGAATACTAAAACAAATGACGGATGGTAACCCCAGATCATAGACGGGACACATGTAATCTCAAGTCAAACTCTTTACTACCGTAACTAATTAAGAAACTCGAATAATCCCACTGGGAGTTTGACAAGTTCCATTGGAAAGACCTTCGTATACTTTTAAATAATCATCTACAATATGCTCAGTGATCATTGTACTTGCTCTTTTTAAAATTTGATGGCCGGATGTTTATTACCTGTATATATCTTTAAAAACCTAGAAGTTATACCTTTATGCGATTCTATGTTGTGGAAACAATTGTGTTAATAATGCTTGTTTTAAGGGTCTTCACGGAATACTAACACAAACGACGGAGGGTAACCCTGGATCGCGGATGGGACACTTGCAATTCCATGTCAAACTCTTTACCACTGTAACAGATAATGAAACTCGCATAATCTTTCAAAGAGTTCGAAAAGTTCCTTAGAAATGACCCTTGCATACTTTTATGTAATCATCTACAATTTACTCATTGATCATTGTACTTGCATTTTTAAAAATTTGACGGCTGGACTTTTACTACCAATTAATTTCTTTAAAAACCTGGAATATATAATTTCATGCAATTTTATGCCATGAAACTATTGTGTTGATAACTATTACTGCAAGAATAATAATATAATACTAAAACAAATGATGGATGGTAACCCCAGATCACAAACGGGACACTTGCAATCTCATGTCAAACTCTTTACTACCGTAATTAATTAAGAAACTCAAATAATCCTACAGAGAGTTCGACAAATTCCATGGGAAAGACCTTTGTATACTTTTAAATAATTATCTACAAAATACTTAGTGATCATTGTACTTGCTCTTTTTAAAATATGATGTCCGGACATTTATTACCTATATATATCTTTAAAAACCTAGAAGTTGTACCTTTATAGGATTCTATGTTGTGGGACAGTTCTATTAATAATGCTTAATGTAATGGTCATAACGGAATACTAACATAAATGACAGATAGTAACCCTGGATCGCGGATGGGACATTTGCAATTCCATGTCAAACTCTTTACCTTTGTAACTGATGAAGAAACACACATAATCCTTCAATGAGTTTAACAAGTTCCTTTTGAATGACCCTTGTATTCTTTCAGGTAAACATCTACAATTTAATCAGGGAACATTGTACTTCTTTTTTTAAAAAAAATTGATTGCTGGAATTTTATTACCAATTAATTTCTGTTAAAACCAAGAATATATAATATCATGTGATTTTAAACGGTGAAACTATTGTGTTAATAGCTCTTATTGCAAGAATAATAATAGAATACTAAAACAAATGACGGGTGGTAACCCGAGATCACAGACGGGACACTTACGATTCCAAATCAAACTCTTTACTACCATAACTAACTAAGAAACTCAAATAATCAAACAGAGAGGTCGACAAGTTCCATAGGAAAGACCTTCGTATAATTTTAAATAATAATCTACAATATACTCAGCGATTGTTGTACTTGTTTTTTTTTAAATTTGATGGCCGGGCATTTATTACCAGTATATATCATTAGAATCCTAGAAGTTATACCTTTATGCGATTCTATGTTGAGGAAACAATTGTGTTAATAACGTTTATTATAATGGTCACAACGGAATACTAACACAAATGACAGATGGTAACCCTGGATCGCTGATGAGACACTTGCAATTCCATGTCAAACTCTTTAACACTGTAATTGATAAATAAACTCGCATAATCTTTCAAAGATTTCGACAAGTTCCTTAGAAATGACCCTTGTATACTTTTATGTAATCATCTACAATTTACTCACTTAAAATTGTACTCGCATTTTTTAAAATTTGATTGCTGGACTTTTAAAACCTACTAGTTTCTTTAAAAACCTAGAATATATAATTTCATGCAATTTTATGCCATGAAACTATTTTGTTAATAACTCCTGTGGCAAGAATAATGATATACTACTAAAACGAATAACGGATGGTAACCCCAAATCACAGACGTGACACTTGTAATCTCATGTCAAATTCTTTACAACCGTAATTAATTAAGAAACTCGAATAATCCTAGAGAGAGTTCGACAAATTCCATAGGAAAGACCTTTGTATACTTTTAAATAATCATCTACAATATACTTAGTGATCATTGTACTTGGTCTTTTTGAAATTTGATAGCCGGACTTTTATTACCTCTATATATCTTTAAAAACCTATAAGTTATACCTTTATGGGATTCTATGTTGGGGAACAATTCTGTTAATAATGCTTATTGTAATGGTCATAACGGAATACTAACATAAATGACTGATGGTAACCCTGGATCGCGGACGGGACACTTGCAATTCCATGTCAAACTCTTTACCACTGTAACTGATAATGAAACTCGCATAATCTTTCAAAGAGTTCGACAAGTTCCTCAGAAATGACCCTTGTATACTTTTATTTAATCATCTACAATTTACTCACTGATCATTGTACTTGCATTTTTTAAAATTTTGATGGCTGGACTTTTACTACCTATTAATTTCTTTAAAAACCTAGAATATATAATTTCATACAATTTTATGTCATGAAACTATTCTGTTAATAACTCTTACTGCAAGAATAATAATATAATACTAAAACAAATGACAGATGGTAACCCCAGATCACAGACCGGACACTTGCAATCTCATGTCAAACTCTTTAATACCGTAACTAATTAAGAAACCCGAATAATCCTAAAGAGAGTTCGACAAATCCCATAGGAAAGACCTTTGTATACTTTTAAATAATCATCTACAAAATACTTAGTGATCATTGTACTTGGTCGTTTTGAAATTTGATAGCCGGACTTTTATTACCTCTATATATCTTTAAAAACCTATAAGTTATACCTTTATGGGATTCTATGTTGGGGAACAATTCTGTTAATAATGCTTATTGTAAGGGTCATAACGGAATACTAACACAAACGACGGATGGTAACCCTGGATCGCGGACGGGACACTTGCAATTCTATGTCAAACTCTTTACCACTGTAACTGATAATGAAACTCGCATAATCTTTCAAAGAGTTCGAAAAGTTCCTTAGAAATGACCCTTGCATACTTTTATGTAATCATCTACAATTTACTCATTGATCATTGTACTTGCATTTTTTAAAATTTGACGGCTGGACTTTTACTACCTATTAATTTCTTTAAAAACCTAGAATATATAATTTCATGCAATTTTATGCCATGAAACTATTGTGTTGATAACTATTACTGCAAGAATAATAATATAATACTAAAACAAATGATGGATGGTAACCCCAGATCACAAACGGGACACTTGCAATCTCATGTCAAACTCTTTACTGCCGTAATTAATTAAGAAACTCAAATAATCCTACAGAGAGTTCGACAAATTCCATGGGAAAGACCTTTGTATACTTTTAAATAATTATCTACAAAATACTTAGTGATAATTTTACTTGCTCTTTTTAAAATATGATGTCCGGACATTTATTACCTATATATATCTTTAAAAACCTAGAAGTTGTACCTTTATAGGATTCTATGTTGTGGGACAGTTCTATTAATAATGCTTAATGTAATGGTCATAACGGAATACTAACATAAATGACAGATAGTAACCCTGGATCGCGGATGGGACATTTGCAATTCCATGTCAAACTCTTTACCTTTGTAACTGATGAAGAAACACGCATAATCCTTCAATGAGTATAACAAGTTCCTTTTGAATGACCCTTGTATTCTTTCAGGTAAACATCTACAATTTAATCAGGGAACATTGTACTTGTTTTTTTAAAAAAATTGATTGCTGGAATTTTATTACCAATTAATTTCTGTTAAAACCAAGAATATATAATATCATGTGATTTTAAACGGTGAAACTATTGTGTTAATAGCTCTTATTGCAAGAATAATAATAGAATACTAAAACAAATGACGGGTGGTAACCCGAGATCACAGACGGGACACTTACAATTCCAAATCAAACTCTTTACTACCATAACTAATTAAGAAACTCAAATAATCAAACAGAGAGGTCGACAAGTTCCATAGGAAAGACCTTCGTATAATTTTAAATAATAATCTACAATATACTCAGCGATCATTGTACTTGCTCTTTTTAAAATTTGATGGCCGGGCGTTTGTTACCTGTATATATCATTAGAATCCTAGAAGTTATACCTTTATGCGATTCTATGTTGAGGAAACAATTGTGTTAATAACGTTTATTATAAGGGTCACAACGGAATACTAACACAAATGACAGATGGTAACCCTGGATCGCTGATGAGACACTTGCAATTCCATGTTAAACTCTTTAACACTGTAACTGATAAATAAACTCGCATAATCTTTCAAAGATTTCGACAAGTTCCTTAGAAATGACCCTTGTATACTTTTATGTAATCATCTACAATTTACTCACTTAAAATTGTACTCGCATTTTTTAAAATTTGATTGCTGGACTTTTAAAACCTACTAGTTTCTTTAAAAACCTAGAATATATAATTTCATGCAATTTTATGCCATGAAACTATTGTGTTAATAACTCCTGTGGCAAGAATAATGATATAATACTAAAACGAATAACGGATGGTAACCCCAGATCACAGACGTGACACTTGTAATCTCATGTCAAATTCTTTACAACCGTAATTAATTAAGAAACTCGAATAATCCTAGAGAGAGTTCGACAAATTCCATAGGAAAGACCTTTGTATACTTTTAAATAATCATCTACAATATACTTAGTGATCATTGTACTTGGTCTTTTTTAAATTTGATAGCCGGACTTTTATTACCTCTATATATCTTTAAAAACCTATAAGTTATACCTTTATGGGATTCTATGTTGGGGAACAGTTCTGTTAATAATGCTTATTGTAAGGGTCATAACGGAATACTAACATAAATGACTGATGGTAACCCTGGATCGCGGACGGGACACTGGCAATTCCATGTCAAACTCATTACCACTGTAACTGATAATGAAACTCGCATAATCTTTCAAAGAGTTCGACAAGTTCCTCAGAAATGACCCTTGTATACTTTTATTTAATCATCTACAATTTACTCACTGATCATTGTACTTGCATTTTTAAAAATTTTGATGGCTGGACTTTTACTACCTATTAATTTCTTTAAAAACCTAGAATATATAATTTCATACAATTTTATGTCATGAAACTATTCTGTTAATAACTCTTACTGCAAGAATAATAATATAATACTAAAACAAATGACGGATGGTAACCCCAGATCACAGACCGGACACTTCCAATCTCATGTCAAACTCTTTAATACCGTAACTAATTAAGAAACCCGAATAATCCTAAAGAGAGTTCGACAAATCCCATAGGAAAGACCTTTGTATACTTTTAAATAATCATCTACAAAATACTTAGTGATCATTGTACTTGGTCGTTTTGAAATTTGATAGCCGGACTTTTATTACCTCTATATATCTTTAAAAACCTATAAGTTATACCTTTATGGGATTCTATGTTGGGGAACAATTCTGTTAATAATGCTTATTGTAAGGGTCATAACGGAATACTAACATAAATGACTGATGGTAACCCTGGATCGCGGACGGGACACTTGCAATTCCATGTCAAACTCTTTACCACTGATAATGAAACTCTCATAATCTTTCAAAGAGTTTGACAAGTTCCTCAGAAATGACCCTTGTATACTTTTATTTAATCATCCACAATTTACTCACTGATCATTGTACTTGCATTTTTAAAAATTTGATGCCTGGACTTTTACTACCTATTAATTTCTTTAAAAACCTAGAATATATAATATCATACAATTTTATGTCATGAAACTATTCTGTTAATAACTCTTACTGCAAGAATAATAATATAATACTAAAAAAAATGATGGATGGTAACCCCAGATCACAGACCAAGCACTTGCAATCTCATGTCAAACTCTTTAATACCGTAACTAATTAAGAAACCCGAATAATCCTAAAGAGAGTTCGAAAAATTCCATAGGAAAGACCTTTGTATACTTTTAAATAATCATCTACAAAATACTTGGTGATCATTGTACTTGGTCTTCTTAAAATTTGATAGCCGGACTTTTATTACCTCTATATATCTTTAAAAACCTACAAGTTATACCTTTATGGGATTCTATATTGGGGAACAATTCTGTTAATAATGCCTATTGTAAGGGTCATAACGGAATACTAATATAAATGACTGATGGTAACCCTGGATCGCGGACGGGACACTTGCAATTCCATGTCAAACTCTTTACCACTGTAACTGAGAATGAAACTCGCATAATCTTTTAAAGAGTTCGACAAGTTCCTCAGAAATGACCCTTGTATACTTTTATTTAATCATCTACAATTTACTCAATGATCATTGTACTTGCATTTTTAAAAATTTGATGGCTGGACTTTTACTACCTATTAATTTCTTTAAAAACCTATAATATATAATTTCATACAATTTTATGTCATGAAACTATTCTGTTAGTAACTCTTACTGCAAGAATAATAATATAATACTAAAACAAATGACGGATGGTAACCCCAGATCAAAGACCGGACACTTGCAATCTCATGTCAAACTCTTTACTACCGTAACTAATTAAGAAACCTGAATAATCCTAAAGAGAGTTTGTCAAATTCCATAGGAAAGACCTTTGTGTACTTTTAAATAATCATCTACAAAATACTTAGTGATCATTGTACTTGCCCTTTTTAAAATTTGATGACTGGACATTTATTACCTATATATATCTTTAAAAACCTAGAAGTTGTAACTTGATAGGATTCTATGTTGTGGAACAATTCTATTAATAATGCTTTATGTAACGGTCATAACGGAATACTAACATAAACGACAGATGGTAACCCTAGATCGTGGATGGGACACTTGCAATTCCACGTCAAACTCTTTACCACTGTCACTGATAAAGAAACTCACGTAATCCTTCAAAGATTTTAACAAGTTCATTTTGAAAGACCCTTGTATACTTTCAAGTAAACATCTACAATTTAATCGGGGATCATTGTAATTGTTCTTTTATATATTTGATTGCTGGAATTTTATTACCAATTAATTTCTATTAAAACCAAGAATATATATTGTCATCTGATCTTATAAGGTGAAACTAATGTGTTAATAACACTTATTGCAAGAATAAGAATATAATACTAAAACAAATGACGGATGGTAACCCCAGATCACAGACGGGACCCATGCAATCTCAAGTCAAACTCTTTACTACCGTAACTAATTATGAAACTCGAATAATCCCACTGAGTGTTCGACAAGTTCCATAGGAAAGACCTTCGTATACTTTTAAATAATCGTCTACAATATACTCAGTGATCATTGTACTTGCTCTTTTTAAAATTTGATGGCCGGATGTTTATTACCTGTATATATCTTTAAAAACCTAGAAGTTATACCTTTATGCGATTCTATGTTGTGGAAACAATTGTGTTAATAACGCTTGTTTTAAGGGTCTTCACGGAATACTAACATAAATGACTGATGGTAACCCTGGATCACGGATGGGACACTTGCAATTCCATGTCAAACTCTTTACCATTGTAACTGATAATGAAACTCGCATAATCTTTCAAAGAGTTCGACAAATTCCTTAGAAATGACCCTTGTATACTTTTATGTAATCATCTACAATTTACTCACTGATCATTGTACTTCCATTTTAAAAAATTTGATGGCTGTACTTTTACTACCTTTAATTTCTTTAAAAACCTAGAATATATAATTTCATGCAATTTTATGCCATGAAAATATTCTGTTAATAACTCTTATTGCAAGAATAATAATATAACACTAAAATAAATGACGGATGGTAACCCTAGTTCACAGACGGGACACTTGCAATCTCATGTCAAACTCATTACTACCGTAACTAATTAGGAAATTTGAATAATCCTACAGAGAGTTCAAAAAATTCCATAGGAAATACCTTTGTATACTTTTGAATAATTATCTACAAAATACTTTGTAATCATTGTATTTGCTCTTTTTAAAATTTGATGGCCGGACATTTATTACCTATATATATATCTTTAAAAACCTAGAAGTTGTACCTTGATAGGATTCTATGTTGTGGAACAATTCTGTTAATAATGCTTAATGTAAGGGTCATAACGGAATACTAACATAAACGACGGATGATAACCTTGGATCGCGGACGGGACACTTACAATTCTATGTCAAACTCTTTACCACTGTAACTGATAAAGAAACTCGCATAATCCTTCAAAGAGTTTAACAAGTTCCTTTTGAATGACCCTTGTATACTTTCAAGTAAACATCTACAATTTAATCGGGGATCATTGTACTAGTTTTTTTAATATATTTGATTGCTGGAATTTTATTACCAACTAATTTCTAATATAACCAAGAATATATTTTATAAGGTGAAACTAATGTGTTAATAACTCTTATTGCAAGAATAATAATAGAATACTAAAACAAATGACAGATGGTAACCTGAGATCACAGACGGGACACTTGCAATCCCAAGTCAAACTCTTTACTACCCTAACTAATTAAGAAACTCGAATAATCAAACAGAGAGTTCGACAAGTTCCATAGGAAAGACCTTCGCATAATTTTAAATAATCATCTACATTATACTCAGCGATCGTTGTACTTGCTCTTTTTAAAATTTGATGGCCACACATTTATTACCTGTATATATCTTTAAAAACCTAGAAGTTATACCTTTATGTGATTCTATGATGTGGAAAAAATTGTATTAATAACGCTTATTATAAGGGTCATAACGGAATACTAACACAAATGACAGATGGTAACCCTGGAACATGGATGGGACACTTGCAATTCCATGTCAAACTCTTTACCACTGTAATAGATAATGAAACTCGCATAATCCTTCAAAGAGTTTAACAAGTTCCTTTTGAATGACCCTTGTATCTTGCAAGTAAACATCTACAATTTAATTGGTGATCATTGTACTTGTTTTTTTAAAACAATTTGATTGCTGGAATTTTATTGCCAATTAATTTCTATTAACACCAAGAATATATATTATCATGTGATTTTAAACGGTGAAACTATTGTATTAATAGCTCTTATTGAAAGAATAATAATAGAATACTAAAACAAATGACAGATGGTAACCCGAGATCACAGACGGAACACTTGCAATCCCAAGTCAAACTCTTTACTACCGTAACTAATTAAGAAACTCGAATAATCCTACAGAGAGTTCGACAAATTCCATAGGAAAGACCTTTGTATACTTTTAAGTAATCATCTACAAAATACTTAGTGATAATTGTACTTGCTCTTTTTAAAATTTGATGGCTGGACATTTTTTACCTATATATATATCTTTAAAAACCTAGAAGTTGTACCTTGATAGGATTCTATGTTGTGGAACAATTCTGTTAATAATGCTTAATGTAAGGGTCATAACGGAATACTAACATAAACGACAGATGATAACCTTGGATCGCGGACGGGACACTTACAATTCTATGTCAAACTCTTTACCACTGTAACTGATAAAGAAACTCGCATAATCCTTCAAAGAGTTTAACAAGTTCCTTTTGAATGACCCTTGTATACTTTCAAGTAAACATCTACAATTTAATCGGGGATCATTGTACTAGTTTTTTTAATATATTTGATTGCAGGAATTTTATTACCAACTAATTTCTAATATAACCAAGAATATATTTTATAAGGTGAAACTAATGTGTTAATAACTCTTATTGCAAGAATAATAATAGAATACTAAAACAAATGACAGATGGTAACCTGAGATCACAGACGGGACACTTGCAATCCCAAGTCAAACTCTTTACTACCCTAACTAATTAAGAAACTCGAATAATCAAACAGAGAGTTCGACAAGTTCCATAGGAAAGACCTTCGCATAATTTTAAATAATCATCTACATTATACTCAGCGATCGTTGTACTTGCTCTTTTTAAAATTTGATGGCCACACATTTATTACCTGTATGTATCTTTAAAAACCTTGAAGTTATACCTTTATGTGATTCTATGATGTGGAAATTTTTTTATTAATAATGCTTATTATAAGGGTCATAACGGAATACTAACACAAATGACAGATGGTAACCCTGGAACACGGATGGGACACTTGCAATTCCATGTCAAACTCTTTACCACTGTAATAGATAATGAAACTCGCATAATCCTTCAAAGAGTTTAACAAGTTCCTTTTGAATGACCCTTGTATCTTGCAAGTAAACATCTACAATTCAATCGGTGATCATTGTACTTGTTTTTTTAAAACAATTTGATTGCTGGAATTTTATTGCCAATTAATTTCAATTAACACCAAGAATATATAATATCATGTGATTTTAAACGGTGAAACTATTGTGTTAATAGCTCTTATTGAAAGAATAATAATAGAATACTAAAACAAATGACAGATGGTAACCCGAGATCACAGACGGAACACTTGCAATCCCAAGTCAAACTCTTTACTACCGTAACTAATTAAGAAACTCGAATAATCCTACAGAGAGTTCGACAAATTCCATAGGAAAGACCTTTGTATACTTTTAAGTAATCATCTACAAAATACTTAGTGATAATTGTACTTGCTCTTTTTAAAATTTGATGGCTGGACATTTTTTACCTATATATATCTTTAAAAACCTAGAAGTTGTACCTTGATAGGATTCTATGTTGTGGAACAATTCTGTTAATAATGCTTAATGTAAGGGTCATAACGGAATACTAACATAAATGACAGATAGTAACCCTGGATCGCGGACGGGACACTTGCGATTCCATGTCAAACTCTTTACCACTGTAACTGATTAAAAAACTCGCATAATCCTTCAAAGAGTTTAACAAGTTCCTTTTGAATGACCCTTGTATACTTTCAAGTAAACATCTACAATTTAATCGGTGATCATTGTACTTGCATTTTTAAAATTTGATGGCTGGACTTTTGTTACCAATTAATTTCTTTAAAAACCTAGAATATATAATTTCATGCAATTTTATGCCATGAAACTATTGTGTTAATAACTTTTATTGCAAGAATGATAATAGAATACTAAAACAAATGACGGATGGTAACCCAGGATCACAGACGGGACACTTGCAATCTCATCTCAAACAATTTACTACCATAACTATTTAAGAAAGTCAAATAATCCTACGGAGAGTTCGACAAATTCCATAGGAAAGACCTTTGTATACTTTTAGATAATCATCTACAATATACTTAGTGATTATTGTACTTGCTCTTTTTAAAACTTGAAAGCCGGACTTTTATTACCTATATATATATATTTAAAAGCCTAGAAGTTATACCTTCATGGGATTCTATGTTTTGAAACAATTGTTTTAATAACGCTTATTGTAAGGGTCTTCATGGAATACTAACTTAAATGACAGATGGTAACCCTGGATCGTGGATGGGACACTTGCAATTCCATGTCAAACTCTTTACCACTGTAACTGATAAAGAAACTCGCATAATCCTTCAAAGAGTTCAAAAAGTTCCATATGAATGACCCTTTTATACTTTCAAGTAATCATCTACAATTTACTCAGGGATCATTGTACTTGGTTTTTTTATAAATTTGATGGCTGAAATTTTATTACCAATTAATTTCCATTAAAACCAAGAATATATAATATCATGTGATTTTATATGGTGAAACTATTTTGTTCATAACTCTTAATGCAAGAATAAGAATAGAATACTAAAAAAAACAACGGATGGTAACCCCAGATCACAGACGGGACACATGCAATCTCAAGTCAAACTCTTTACTACCGTAACTAATTAATAAACTCGAATAATCCCAAAGAGAGTTTGACAAGTTCCATAGGAAAGACGTTCATATACTTTTAAATAATCCTCTACAATATATTCAGTGATCATTGTACCTGCTCTTTTTAAAATTTGATGGCCGGACATTTGTTACCTGTATATATCTTTAAAAACCTAGAAGTTATACCTTTATGCGATTCTATGTTGGGGAAACAATTTTGTTAATAATGCTTATTATAAGGGTCATAACGGAATACTAACACAAATGACAGATGTTAACCCTGGATCGCATATGGGACACTTGCAACTCCATGTCAAACTCTTTACCACTGTAACTGATAATGAAAGTCGCATAATCTTTGAAAGAGTTCGACAAGTTCCTTAGAAATGACCCTTGTATACTTTTATGTAATCATCTACAATTTACTCACTGATCATTGTACTTGCATTTTTTAAAATTTGATGGCTGGACTTTTACTACCTATTAATTTCTTTAAAAACCTTGAATATATAATTTCATGCAATTTTATGCAATGAAACTATTGTTTTAATAACTCTTAATGCAATAATAATAATATAATACTAAAACAAATGATGGATGGTAACCCCAGATCACAGACAGGACACTTGCAATCTAATGTCATACTCTTTACTACCGTAACTAATTAAGAAACTCGAATAATCCTGAAGAGAGTTAGACAAATTCAATAGGAAAGACCTTCGTATACTTTTAAATACTCAACTACAATATAGTTAGTGATCATTGTACTTGCTCTTATAAATTTCATGGCCCGATGTTTATTACCTGAGTGTATCTTTAAAAGCCTAGAAGTTATACCTTTATGCGATTCATTGTTGAGGAAACAATTATGTTAGTAACGTTTATTATAAGGGTCATAATGGAATACTAACACAAATAACAGATGGTAACCCTGGATCGCGGACGGGACACTTGCAATTCCATGTAAAACTCATTACCACTGCAACTGATAAAGAAACTCGCATAATCTTTCAAAGAGTTCCACAAGTTCCTTAGAAATGACCCTTGTATACTTTTATATAATCATCTACAATTTACTCACTGATCATTGTACTTGCATTTTTTAAAATTTGATGGCTGGACTTTTACAACCAATTAATTTCTTTAAAAACCTAGAATATATAATTTCATGCAATTTTATGCAATGAAACTATTGTGTTAATAACTCTTACTGCAAGAATAATAATATAATACTAAAACAAATGACGTATGCTAACCCCAGATCACAGACGGGACACTTGCAATCTAATGTCAAACTCTTTACTACTGTAACTAATTAAGAAACTCGAATAATCCTACAGAGAGTTCGACAAGTTCCACAGGAAAGACCTTTGTATACTTTTAAATAATCATCTACAACATACTTAGTGATCATTGTACTTGCTCTTTTTAAAATTTGATGGCCGGACATTTATTACCTATATATATCTTTAAAAACCTAGAAGTTGTACCTTGATAGGATTCTATGTTGTGGAACAATTCTATTAATAATGCTTATTGTAAGGGTCATAACGGAACACTAACATAAATGACAGATGGTAACCCGGGATCGCGGACGGGACACTTGCAATTCCATGTCAAACTCTTTACCACTATAGCTGATAAAGAAACTCGCATAATCCTTCAAAGAGTTTAACAAGTTCCTCTTGAATGACCCTTGTATACTTTCAAGTAAACATCTACAATTTAATCGGGAATGATTGTACTTGTTTTTTTAAAATTTGATTACTGGAATTTTATTACCAATTAATTTCTATTAAAACCAAGAATATATAATATCATGTGATTTTATACGGTGAAACTATTGTGTCAATAGCTCTTATTGCAAGAATAATAATAGAATACTAAAACAATTGACCGATGGTAACCCTGGATCACAGACGGGACACTTGCAATCTCATCTCAAACAATTTACTACCATAACTATTTAAGAAAGTCAAATAATCCTACGGAGAGTTCGACAAGTTCCACAGGAAAGACCTTCGTATAATTTTTAATAATCATCTACAATATATTCAGTGATCATTGTACCTGCTCTTTTTAAAATTTTATGGCCGGACGTTTGTTACCTGTATATATCTTTAAAAACCTAGAAGTTATACCGTTATGCAATTCTATGTTGGGGAAATAATTTTGTTAATAATGCTTATTATAAGGGTCATAACGGAACACTAACACAAATGACAGATGGTAACCCTAGATCGCATATGGGACACTTGCAACTCCATGTCAAACTCTTTACCACTGTAACTGATAATGAAACTCGCGTAATCTTTTAAAGAGTTCGACAAGTTCCTTAGAAATGACCCTTGTATACTTTTATGTAATCATCTACAATTTACTCACTGGTCATTGTACTTGCATTTTTAAAATTTTGATGGCTGGACTTTTACTACCTATTAATTTCTTTAAAAACCTAGAATATATAATTTCATGCAATTTTATGCAATGAAACTATTGTGTTAACAACTCTTACTGCAAGACTAATAATATAATACTAAAACAAATGATGGATGGTAACCCCAGATCACAGACGGGACACTTTCAATCTAATGTCAAACTCTTTACTACCGTACTAATTAAGAAACTCAAATAATCCTACAGAGAGTTCGACAAATTCAATAGGAAAGACCTTCGTATAATTTTAAATACTCAACTACAATATAGTTAGTGATCGTTGTACTTGCTCTTATAAATTTGATTGCCCGATGTTTATTGCCTGTGTGTATCTTTAAAAACCTAGAAGCTATACCTTTATGCGATTCATTGTTGAGGAAACAATTATGTTAGTAACGTTTATTATAAGGGTCATAATAGAATACTAACACAAATGACAGATGGTAACCCTAGATCGCGGACGAGACACTTGCAATTCCATGTAAAATTCATTACCACTGCAACTGATAAAGAAACTCGCATAATCTTTCAAAGAGTTCGACAAGTTCCTTAAAAATGACCCTTGTACACTTTTATGTAATCATCTACAATTTACTCACTGATCATTGTACTTGCATTTTTTAAAATTTGATGGCTGGACTTTTACAACCAATTAATTTCTTTAAAAACCTAGAATATATAATTTCATGCAATTTTATGCAATGAAACTATTGTGTTAATAACTCTTACTGCAAGAATAATAATATAATACTAAAAAAAATGATGTATGCTAACCCCAGATCACAGACGGGACACTTGCAATCTAATGTCAAACTCTTTACTACTGTAACTAACTAAGAAACTCGAATAATCTTACAGAGAGTTCGACAAGTTCCATAGGAAACACCTTTATATACTTTTAAATAATCATCTACAACATACTTAGTGATCATTGTACTTGCTCTTTTTAAAATTTGATGGCCGGATATTAATTACCTATATATATCTTTAAAAACCTAGAAGTTGTAACTTGATAGGATTCTATGTTGTGGAACAATTCTGTAAATAATGCTTATTGTAAGGGTCATAACGGAACACTAACATAAATGACAGATGGTAACCCTGGATCGCGGACGGGACACTTGCAATTCCATGTCAACTCCTTACCACCGTAGCTGATAAAGAAACTCGCATAATCCTTCAAAGAGTTTAACAAGTTCCTCTCGAATGACCCTTGTATACTTTCAAGTAAACATCTACAATTTAATCGGGAATGATTGTACTTGTTTTTTTTTAAATTGGATTACTGGAATTTTATTAACAATTAATTTCTATTAAAACCAAGAATATATAATATCATGTGATTTTATACGGTGAACCTATTGTGTCAATAGCTCTTATTGCAAGAATAATAATAGAATATTAAAACAGTTGACCGATGGTAATCCGAGATCACAGACGGGACACTTGCAATCCCAAGTCAAACTCTTTACTACCGTAACTAATTAAGAAACTCAAATAATCAAACAGAGAGTTCGACAAGTTCCACAGGAAAGACCTTCGTATAATTTTAAATAATCATCTACAATATATTCAGTGATCATTGTACCTGCTCTTTTTAAAATTTTATGGCCGGATGTTTGTTACCTGTATATATCTTTAAAAACCTAGAAGTTATACCTTTATGAAATTCTATGTTGGGGAAACAATTTTGTTAATAATGCTTATTATAAGGGTCATAACGGAATACTAACACAAATGACAGATGGTAACCATAGATCGCATATGGGACACTTGCAACTCCATGCCAAACTCTTTACCACGGTAACTGATAATGAAACTCGCGTAATCTTTTAAAGAGTTCGACAAGTTCCTTAGAAATGACCCTTGTATACTTTTATGTAATCATCTACAATTTACTCACTGGTCATTGTACTTGTATTTTTAAAAATTTGATGGCTGGACTTTTACTACCTATTAATTTCTTTAAAAACCTAGAATATATAAATTCATGCAATTTTATGCAATGAAACTATTGTGTTAACAACTCTTACTGCAAGAATAATAATATAATACTAAAACAAATGATGGATGGTAACCCCAGATCACAGATGGGACACATGCAATGTCAAGTCAAACTCTTAACTACCGTAACTAATTAAGAAAATCAAATAATCCTAAAGAGAGTTCGACAAATTCAATAGGAAAGACCTTCGTATACTTTTAAATACTCAACTACAATATAGTTAGTGATCATTGTACTTGCTCTTATAAATTTGATGGCCCGATGTTTATTACCTGTGTGTATCTTTAAAAACCTAGAAGCTATACCTTTATGCGATTCATTGTTGAGGAAACAAATATGTTAGTAACGTTTATTATAAGGGTCATAATGGAATACTAACACAAATGACAGATGGTAACCCTGGATCGCGGACGGGACACTTGCAATTCCATGTAAAACTCATTACCACTACAACTGTTAAAGAAACTCGCATAATCTTTCGAAGAGTTCGACAAGTTCCGTGGAAATTACCCTTGTATACTTTTATGTAATAATCTACAATTTACTCACTGATCATTGTACTTGCATTTTAAAAAATTTGATGGCTGGACTTTTACAACCTATTAATTTCTTTAAAATCTAGAATATATAATTTCGTGCAATTTTATGCAATGAAACTATTGTGTTAATAACTCTTACGGCAATAATAATAATATAATACTGAAACAAATGACGGATGGTAACCCCAAATCACAGACGGGACACTTGCAATCTAATGGCAAACTCTTTACTACCATAACTAATTAAGAAACTCGAATAATCCTACAGAGAGTTCGACGAATTCCATAGGAAAGACCTTTGTATACATTTAAATAATCATCTACAATATACTTAGTGATCATTGTACTTGCTCTTTTTAAAATTTGATTGCCGGGCATTTATTACCTATATATATCTTTAAAATCTAGAAGTTGTACCATGATAGGATTCTATGTTGTGGAACAATTTTTTTAATAATGCGTCATGTAAGGGTCATAACGGAATACTAACATAAATGACAGATGGTAACCCTGGATCGCGGACGGGACACTTGCAATTTCATGTCAAACTCTTTACCACTGTAACAGATAAAGAAACTCGTACAATCCTTCAAAGAGTTTAACAAGTTCCTTTTGAATGACCCTTGTATACTTTCAAGTAAACATCTACAATTTAATCGGGGATCATTGTACTTGTTTTTTTTCAATTTGATTGCGGGAATTTTATTACCAATTAATTTCTATTAAAACCAAGAATCTATAATATCATGTGATTTTATACGGTGAAACTATTGTGTTAATAGCTCTTATTGCAAGAATAATAATAGAATACTAAAACAAATGACAGATGGTAACCTGAGATCACAGACGGGACACTTGCAATCCCAAGTCAAACTCTTTATTACCGTAAGTAATTAAGAAACTCAAATAATCAAACAGAGAGTTCGACAAGTTCCATAGGAAAGACCTTCGTATAATTTTAAATAATCATCTACAATATACTCAGTGATCATTGGACTTGCTCTTTTTAAAATTTGAATGCCAGACGTTTATTACCTTTGTATAGCTTTAAAAACCTAGAAGTTATACCTTTATGCGATTCTATGTTGAGGAAACAATTGTGTTAATAACGTTTATTATAAGGGTTATAAGGGAATACTAACACAAACTCGCATAATGTTTCAAAGAGTTCTACAAGTTCCTTAGAAATGACCCTTGTATACTTTTATGTAATCATCTACAATTTACTCACTGAAAATTGTAATTGCATTTTTTAAAATTTGATTGTTGGACTTACTACCTATTAATTTCTTTAAAAACGTAGAATATATAATTTCATGCAATTTTATGCCATGAAACTATTGTGTTAATAACTCCTATTGCAAGAATAACAATATAATACTAAAACAAATGACAGATGGTATCCCCGGATAATAGATGGGACACTTGTAATCTCATATCAATTTTTTTACTACCGTAATTAATTAAGAAACTCGAATAATCCTACAGAGAGTTCGACAAATTCCATAGGAAAGACCTTTGTATACTTTTAAATAATCATCTACAATATACTTAGTGATCATTGTACTTGCTCTTTTTAAAATTTGATAGCCGGACTTTTATTACATATATATATCTTTAAAAACCTAGAAGTTATACCTTCATGGCATTCTATGTTGTGGAATAATTCTGTTAATAATGCTTATTGTAAGGGTCATAACGGAATACTAACATAAATGACAGATGGTAACCCTGGACGGGACACTTACAATTCCACGTCAAACTCTTTACCACTGTAACTGATAAAGTAACTCTCATAATCCTTCAAATAGTTTAACCAGGTTCTTTTGAATGACCCTTGTATACTTTCAAGTAAACATGTACTTGTTTTTTTTAAAAATTTGATTGCTGGAATTTTATTAACAATTAATTTCTATTAAAACCAAGAATATATAATATCATGTAATTTTATATGGTGAAACTATTGTGTTAATAACTCTTATTGCAAGAATAAGAATAGAATACTCAAACAAATAACGGATGGTAACCCCAGATCACAGACGGGACACAAGCAATCTCAAGTAAAACTCTTTACTATCGTAACTAATTAAGAAACTCGAATAATCCCACTGAGAGTTCGACAAGTTCAATAGGAAAGA
The DNA here is from genome assembly GCA_037428765.1 of Rubia yunnanensis. Taxonomy (NCBI): domain Eukaryota; kingdom Viridiplantae; phylum Streptophyta; class Magnoliopsida; order Gentianales; family Rubiaceae; genus Rubia; species Rubia yunnanensis. The sequence goes on from CM075068.1 coordinate 59,697,066, forward strand.
CCTACGTATACTTTTAAATAATCATCTACAATATACTCAGTGATCATTGTACCTACTATTTTTAAAATTTGATGGTCGGACGTTTGTTACCTGTATATATATCTTTAAAAACCTAGAAGTATACCTTTATGCAATTCTATGTTGGGGAAACAATTGTGTTAATAACGCCAATTATAAGGGTCTTAACGGAATACTAACACAAATGACAGATGGTAACCCTGGATCGCATATGGGACACTTGCAATTCCACGTCAAACTCTTTACCACTGTAAGTGATAAAGAAACTTGCATAATCCTTCAAATAGTTTAACCAGTTCCTTTTGAATGACCCATGTATACTTTCAAGTAAACATCTACAATTTAATCGGGGATCATTGTAATTCTTCTTTTAAAAAATTTGATTGCTGGAATCTTATTAACAATTAATTTCTATTAAAACCAAGAATATATAATATAATGTGATTTTATATCGTGAAACTATTGTGTTAATACCTCTTATTGCAAGAATAAGAATAGAATACTCAGCCCATAGCACTGGCGACGTCTCCGGCATAAATACAAGGAGGATGTATAGCTGATATAGGATCTTGTGGAACAAGATTTGATTCTGCAAGCGGTTCGGTAGAACGAAGAAATTTTTAACAAAAGGGTCGGAACTCGCTGATAGGAAAAGAGAGAAAAACAAAGCAATGCCAAGAGCTCCATCTATCAATGAACAGCGGATTGACGGAGCTCTCTCTTCATCATCTCGTGCCAGATGCAACAAAGGACGAGTCCTTTTTCGAAATAACGGATGGTAACCCCAGATTACAGATGGGACACAAGCACCCTCAAGTAAAACTCTTTACTATCATAACTAATTAAGAAACTCGAATAATCCCACATAGAGTTCGACAAGATCAATAGGAAAGACCTACGTATACTTTTAAGTAATCATCTACAATACACTCAGTGATCATTGTACCTACACTTTTTAAAATTTGATGGCCGGACGTTTGTTACCTGTATATATCTTTAAAAACCTAGAAGTTATACCTTTATGCGATTCTATGTTGGGGAAACAATTGTGTTAATAACGCCTATTATAAGGGTCTTAACGGAATACTAACACAAATGACAGATGGTAACACTGGATCGCATATGGGACACTTGCAATTCCACGTCAAACTCTTTACCACTGTAAGTGATAAAGAAACTCGCACAATCCTTCAAATAGTTTAACCAATTCCGTTTGAATGACCCATGTATACTTTCAAGTAAACATCTACAATTTAATCGGGGATCATTGAATTGTTTTTTCAAAAAAGTTGATTGCTGGAATTTTATTAACAATTAATTTCTATTAAAACCAAGAATATATAATATCATATGATTTTATATGGTGAAACTATTGTGTTAATAACTCTTATTGCAAGAATAAGAATAGAATACTCAAACAAATAACGGATGGTAACCCCAGATCACAGACGTGACACAAGCACTCTCAAGTAAAACTCTTTACTATCGTAACTAATTAAGAAACTCATATATTCCCACAGAGAGTTCGACAAGATCCATAGGAAAGACCTAGGTATACTTTTAAATAATCATCTACAATAGACTCAGTGATCATTGTACCAGCTCTTTTTAAAATTTGATGGCCGGACGTTTGTTACCTGTATATATCTTTAAAAACCTAGAAGTTGTACCTTTATGCGATTCTATGTTGGGGAAACAATTGTGTTAATAACGCCTATTATAAGGGTCTTAACGGAATACTAACACAAATGACAGATGGTAACCCTGGCTCGCATATGGGACACTTGGAATTCCACGTCAAACTCTTTACACTGTAAGTGATAAAGAAACTCACATAATCCTTCAAATAGTTTAACCAGTTCCCTTTGAATGACCCATATATAATTTCAAGTAAACATCTACAATTTAATCGGGGATCATTGTAATTGTTTTTTTTAAATTTAATTGCTGGAATTTTATTAACAATTAATTTCTATTCAAACCAAGAATATATAATATCATGTGATTTTATATGGTGAAACTATTTTGTTAGTAACTCTTATTGCAAGAAGAAGAATAGAATACTCAAACAAATAACGGATAGTAACCCCAGATCACAGACGGGACACAAGCACTCTCAAGTAAAACTCTTTACTATCGTAACTAATTAAGAAACACGAATAATCCCGCAGAGAGTTCAACAAGATCCATAGGAAAGACCTACGTATACTTTTAAATAATCATGTACAATATACTCAGTGATCATTGTAACTGCTCTTTTTAAAATTTGATGGTTGGATGTTTGTTACCTGTATATATCTTTAAAAGCCTAGAAGTTGTACCTTTATGCGATTCTATGTTGGGGAAACAATTGTGTTAATAACGCCTATTATAAGGGTTTTAACGGAATACTAACACAAATGACAGATGGTAACCCTGGATCGCATATGGGACACTTGCAATTCCACGTCAAACTCTTTACCACTGTAAGTGATAAAGAAACTCGCATAATCCTTCAAATAGTTTAACCAGTTCCTTTTGAATGACCCGTGTATTCTTTCAAGTAAACATCTACAATTTAATTGGGGGTCATTGTAATTGTTTTTTAAAAAAATTGATTGCTGGAATTTTATTAACAATTAATTTCTATTAAAACCAAGAATATATAATATCATGTTATTTTATATGGTGAAACTATGGTGTTAATAACTCTTATTGCAAGAATAAGAATAGAATACTAAAATAAATAACAGATGGTAACCCCAGATCACAGACGGGACACAAGCACTCCCAAGTAAAACTCTTTACTATCGTAACGAATTAAGAAACTCGAATAATCCCACAAAGAGTTCGAAAAGATCCATAGGAAAGACCCACGTATACTTTTAAGTAATCATCTACAATACACTCAGTGATCATTGTACCTGCACATTTTAAAATTTGATTGCCGGACGTTTGTTACCTGTATATATCTTTAAAAACCTAGAAGTTATACCTTTATGCGATTCTTTGTTGGGGAAACAATTGTGTTAATAACGCCTATTATAAGGGTCTTAATGGAATACTAACACAAATGACAGATGGTAACCCTGGATCGCATATGGGACACTTGCAATTCCACGTCAAACTCGTTAACACTGTAACTGATAAAGAAACTCGCATAATCCTTCAAATAGCTTAACCCATTCATTTTGAATGACCCATGTATACTTTAATGTAAACATCTACAATTTAATCGGGAATCATTGTACTTGTTTTTTTAAAAATTTGATTCCTGGAATCTTATTAACAATTAATTTCTATTAAAACCAAGAATATATAATATCATGTTATTTTATATGGTGAAACTACGGTGTTAGTAACTCTTATTGTAAGAATAAGAATAGAATACTAAAAAAAATAACATATGGTAACCCCAGATCACAGACGGGACACAAGCACTCTCAAGTAAAACTCTTTACTATCGTAACTAATTAAGAAACTCGAATAATCCCACAGAGAGTTCGACAAGATTCATAGGAAAGACCCACGTATACTTTTAAGTAATCATCTACAATACCCTCAGTGATCATTGTACCTGCACTTTTTAAAATTTGATGGCCGGACGTTTGTTACCTGTATATATCTTTAAAAGCCTAGAAGTTATACCTTTATGCGATTCTATGTTAGGGAAACAATTGTGTTAATAACGCCTATTATAAGGGTCTTAACGGAATACTAACACAAATGACAGATGGTAACCCTGGATCGCATATGGGACACTTGCAATTCCACGTCAAACTCTTTACCACTGTAAGTGATAAAGAAACTCGCATAATCCTTCAAATAGTTTAACCAGCTCCCTTTGAATGACCCATGTATACTTTCAAGTAAACATCTACAATTTAATCGGGGATCATTGTAATTGTTTTTTTTAAAATTTAGTTGCTGGAATTTTATTAACAATTAATTTCTATTCAAACCAAGAATATATAATATCATGTGATTTTATATGGTGAAACTATTTTGTTAGTAACTCTTATTGCAAGAAGAAGAATAGAATACTCAAACAAATAACGGATAGTAACCCCAGATCACAGACGGGACACAAGAACTCTCAAGTAAAACTCTTTACTATCGTAACTAATTAAGAAACCCGAATAATCCCGCAGAGAGTTCGACAAGATCCATAGGAAAGACCTACGTATACTTTTAAATAATCATCTACAATATACTCAGTGATCATTGTACCTGCTCTTTTTAAAATTTGATGGCCGGATGTTTGTTACCTGTATATATCTTTAAAAGCCTAGAAGTTGTACCTTTATGCGATTCTATGTTGGGGAAACAATTGTGTTAATAACGCCTATTATAAGGGTCTTAACGGAATACTAACACAAATGACAGATGGTAACCCTGGATCGCATATGGGACACTTGCAATTCCACATCAAACTCTGTACCACTGTAACTGATAAAGAAACTCGCATAATCCTTCAAATAGTTTAACCCATTCATTTTGAATGACCCATGTATACTTTAATGTAAACATCTACAATTTAATCGGGAATCATAGTACTTGTTTTTTTAAAAATTTAATTCCTGGAATCTTATTAATAATTAATTTCTATTAAAACCAAGAATATATAATATCATGTTATTTTATATGGTGAAACTACGGTGTTAGTAACTCTTATTGTAAGAATAAGAATAGAATACTAAAAAAAATAACAGATGGTAACCCCAGATCACAGACGGGACACAAGCACTCTCAAGTAAAACTCTTTACTATCGTAACTAATTAAGAAACTCGAATAATCCCACAGAGAGTTCGACAAGATCCATAGGAAAGACCTACGTATACTTTTAAATAATCATCTACAATATACTCAGTGATCATTGTACCTGCTCTTTTTAAAATTTGATGGCCGGATGTTTGTTACCTGTATATATCTTTAAAAGCCTAGAAGTTGTACCTTTATGCGATTCTATGTTGGGGAAACAATTGTGTTAATAACGCCTATTATAAGGGTCTTAACGGAATACTAACACAAATGACAGATGGTAACCCTGGATCGCATATGGGACACTTGCAATTCCACGTCAAACTCTTTACCACTGTAAGTGATAAAGAAACTCGCATAATCCTTCAAATAGTTTAACCAGTTCCCTTTGAATGACCCATGTATACTTTCAAGTAAACATCTACAATTTAATCGGGGATCATTGTAATTGTTTTTTAAAAATATTTAATTGCTGGAATTTTATTAACAATTAATTTCTATACAAACCAAGAATATATAATATCATGTGATTTTATATGGTGAAACTATTTTGTTAATAACTCTTATTTCAAGAATAAGAATAGAATACTCAAAAAATTAACGGATGGTAACCCCAGATCACAGACGGGACACAAGCACTCTCAAGTAAAACTCTTTACTATCGTAACTAATTAAGAAACTCGAATAATCCCACAGAGATTTCGACAAGATCCATAGGAAAGACCTACGTATACTTTTAAGTAATCATCTACAATATACTCAGTGATCATTGTACCTGCACTTTTTAAAATTTGATGGCCGGACGTTTGTTACCTGTATATATCTTTAAAAACCTAGAAGTTATACCTTTATGCGATTCTATGTTGGGGAAACAATTGTGTTAATAACGCCTATTATAAGGGTCTTAACGGAATACTAACACAAATGACAGATGGTAACCCTGGATCGTATATGGGACACTTGCAATTCCACGTCAAACTCTTTACCACTGTAAGTGATAAAGAAACACGCATAATCCTTCAAATAGTTTAACCAGTTCCTTTTGAATGACCCGTGTATACTTTCAAGTAAACATCTACAATTTAATTGGGGATCATTGTAATTGTTTTTTTAAAAAAATTGATTGCTGGAATTTTATTAACAATTAATTTCTATTAAAACCAAGAATATATAATATCATGTTATTTTATATGGTGAAACTACGGTGTTAGTAACTCTTATTGTAAGAATAAGAATAGAATACTAAAAAAAATAACAGATGGTAACCCCAGATCACAGACGGGACACAAGCACTCTCAAGTAAAACTCTTTACTATCGTAACTAATTAAGAAACTCGAATAATCCCACAGAGAGTTCGACAAGATCCATAGGAAAGACCTACGTATACTTTTAAGTAATCATCTACAATACACTCAGTGATCATTGTACCTGCACTTTTTAAAATTTGATGGCCGGATGTTTGTAACCTGTATATATCTTTAAAAACCTAGAAGTTATACCTTTATGCGATTCTATGTTGGGGAAACAATTGTGTTAATAACGCCTATTATAAGGGTCTTAACGGAATACTAACACAAATGACAGATGGTAACCCTGGATCGCATATGGGACACTTGCAATTCCACGTCAAACTCTTTACCACTGTAAGTGATAAAGAAACTCGCATAATCCTTCAAATAGTTTAACCAGTTCCCTTTGAATGACCCATGTATACTTTCAAGTAAACATCTACAATTTAATCGGGGATCATTGTAATTGTTTTTTAAAAATATTTAATTGCTGGAATTTTATTAACAATTAATTTCTATACAAACCAAGAATATATAATATCATGTGATTTTATATGGTGAAACTATTTTGTTGATAACTCTTATTTCAAGAATAAGAATAGAATACTCAAAAAATTAACGGATGGTAACCCCAGATCACAGACGGGACACAAGCACTCTCAAGTAAAACTCTTTACTATCGTAACTAATTAAGAAACTCGAATAATCCCACAGAGATTTCGACAAGTTCCATAGGAAAGAACTACGTATACTTTTAAGTAATCATCTACAATATACTCAGTGATCATTGTACCTGCACTTTTTAAAATTTGATGGCCGGACGTTTGTTGCCTGTATATATCTTTAAAAACCTAGAAGTTATACATTTATGCGATTCTATGTTGGGGAAACAATTGTGTTAATAACGCCTATTATAAGGGTCTTAACGGAATACTAACACAAATGACAGATGGTAACCCTGGATCGTATATGGGACACTTGCAATTCCACGTCAAACTCTTTACCACTGTAAGTGATAAAGAAACACGCATAATCCTTCAAATAGTTTAACCAGTTCCTTTTGAATGACCCGTGTATACTTTCAAGTAAACATCTACAATTTAATTGGGGATCATTGTAATTGTTTTTTTAAAAAAATTGATTGCTGGAATTTTATTAACAATTAATTTCTATTAAAACCAAGAATATATAATATCATGTTATTTTATATGGTGAAACTATGGTGTTAATAACTCTTATTGCAAGAATATAGAATACTAAAAAAAATAACATATGGTAACCCCAGATCACAGACGGGACACAAGCACTCTCAAGTAAAACTCTTTACTATCGTAACTAATTAAGAAACTCGAAAAATCCCACAGAAAGTTCGACAAGATTCATAGGAAAGACCCACGTATACTTTTAAGTAATCATCTACAATACACTCAGTGATCATTGTACCTGCACTTTTTAAAATTTGATGGCCGGACGTTTGTTACCTGTATATATCTTTAAAAGCCTAGAAGTTGTACCTTTATGCGATTCTATGTTGGGGAAACAATTGTGTTAATAACGCCTATTATAAGGGTCTTAACGGAATACTAACACAAATGACAGATGGTAACCCTGGATCGCATATGGGACACTTGCAATTCCACATCAAACTCTGTACCACTGTAACAGATAAAGAAACTCGCATAATCCTTCAAATAGTTTAACCAGTTCCTTTTGAATGACCCATGTATACTTTAAACTAAACATCTACAATTTAATCGGGAATCATTGTACTTGTTTTTTTAAAAATTTGATTGCTGGAATCTTATTAACAATTAATTTCAATTAAAACCAAGAATATCTAATATCATGTTATTTTATATGGTGAAACTATGGTGTTAATAACTCTTATTCCAAGAATAAGAATAGAATACTAAAAAAAATAACATATGGTAACCCCAGATCACAGACGGGACACAAGCACTCTCAAGTAAAACTCTTTACTATCGTAACTAATTAAGAAACTCGAATAATCCCACAGAGATTTCGACAAGTTCCATAAGAAAGACCTACGTATACTTTTAAGTAATCATCTACAATATACTCAGTGATCATTGTACCTGCACTTTTTAAAATTTGATGGCCGGACGTTTGTTACCTGTATATATCTTTATAAACCTAGAAGTTATACCTTTATGCGATTCTATGTTGGGGAAACAATTGTGTTAATAACGCCTATTATAAGGGTCTTAACGGAATACTAACACAAATGACAGATGGTAACCCTGGATCGTATATGGGACACTTGCATTTCCACGTCAAACTCTTTACCACTGTAAGTGATAAAGAAACTTGCATAATCCTTCAAATAGTTTAACCAGTTCCTTTTGAATGACCCGTGTATACTTTCAAGTAAACATCTACAATTTAATTGGGGATCATTGTAATTGTTTTTTAAAAAAAAATTGATTGCTGGAATTTTATTAACAATTAATTTCTATTAAAACCAAGAATATATAATATCATGTTATTTTATATGGTGAAACTATGGTGTTAATAACTCTTATTGCAAGAATAAGAATAGAATACTAAAAAAAATAACATATGGTAACCCCAGATCACAGACGGGACACAAGCACTCTCAAGTAAAACTCTTTACTATCGTAACTAATTAAGAAACTCGAATAATCCCACAGAGAGTTCGACAAGATCCATAGGAAAGACCCACGTATACTTTTAAGTAATCATCTACAATACCCTCAGTGATCATTGTACCTGCACTTTTTAAAATTTGATGGCCGGACGTTTGTTACCTGTATATATCTTTAAAAGCCTAGAAGTTGTACCTTTATGCGATTCTATGTTGGGGAAACAATTGTGTTAATAACGCCTATTATAAGGGTCTTAACGGAATACTAACACAAATGACAGATGGTAACCCTGGATCGCATATGGGACACTTGCAATTCCACATCAAACTCTGTACCACTGTAACTGATAAAGAAACTCGCATAATCCTTCAAATAGTTTAACCAGTTCCTTTTGAATGACCCGTGTATACTTTCAAGTAAACATCTACAATTTAATTGGGGATCATTGTAATTGTTTTTTAAAAAAAATTGATTGCCGGAATTTTATTAACAATTAATTTCTATTAAAACCAAGAATATATAATATCATGTTATTTTATATGGTGAAACTATGGTGTTAATAACTCTTATTGCAAGAATAAGAATAGAATACTAAAAAAAATAACATATGGTAACCCCAGATCACAGACGGGACACAAGCACTCTCAAGTAAAACTCTTTACTATCGTAACTAATTAAGAAACTCGAATAATCCCACAGAGAGTTCGACAAGATCCATAGGAAAGACCCACGTATACTTTTAAGTAATCATCTACAATACCCTCAGTGATCATTGTACCTGCACTTTTTAAAATTTGATGGCCGGACGTTTGTTACCTGTATATATCTTTAAAAACCTAGAAGTTATACCTTTATGTGATTCAATGTTGGGGAAACAATTGTGTTAATAACGCCTATTATAAGGGTCTTAACGGAATACTAACACAAATGACAGATGGTAACCCTGGATCGCATATGGGACACTTGCAATTCCACGTCAAACTCTTTACCACTGTAAGTGATAAAGAAACTCGCATAATCCTTCAAATAGTTTAACCAGTTCCTTTTGAATGACCCGTGTATACTTTCAAGTAAACATCTACAATTTAATTGGGGATCATTGTAATTGTTTTTTAAAAAAAATTGATTGCTGGAATTTTATTAACAATTAATTTCTATTAAAACCAAGAATATATAATATCGTGTTATTTTATATGGTGAAACTATGGTGTTAATAACTCTTATTGCAAGAATAAGAATAGAATACTAAAACAAATAACATATGGTAACCCCGGATCACAGACGGGACACAAGCACTCTCAAGTAAAACTCTTTACTATCGTAACTAATTAAGAAACTCGAATAATCCCACAGAGATTTCGACAAGTTCCATAAGAAAGACCTACGTATACTTTTAAGTAATCATCTACAATATACTTAGTGATCATTGTACCTGCACTTTTTAAAATTTGATGGCCGGACGTTTGCTACCTGTATATATCTTTAAAAACCTAGAAGTTATACCTTTATGCGATTCTATGTTGGGGAAACAATTGTGTTAATAACGCCTATTATAAGGGTCTTAATGGAATACTAACACAAATGACAGTTGGTAACCCTGGATCGTATATGGGACACTTGCAATTCCACGTCAAACTCTTTACCACTGTAAGTGATAAAGAAACTCGCATAATCCTTCAAATAGTTTAACCAGTTCCTTTTGAATGACCCGTGTATACTTTCAAGTAAACATCTACAATTTAATTGGGGATCATTGTAATTGTTTTTTAAAAAAAATTGATTGCTGGAATTTTATTAACAATTAATTTCTATTAAAACCAAGAATATATAATATCATGTTATTTTATATGGTGAAACTATGGTGTTAATAACTCTTATTGCAAGAATAAGAATAGAATACTAAAAAAAATAACATATGGTAACCCCAGATCACAGACGGGACACAAGCACTCTCAAGTAAAACTCTTTACTATCGTAACTAATTAAGAAACTCGAATAATCCCACAGAGAGTTCGACAAGATCCATAGGAAAGACCTACGTATACTTTTAAGTAATCATCTACAATACACTCAGTGATCATTGTACCTGTACTTTTTAAAATTTGATGGCCGAACGTTTGTTACCTGTATATATCTTTAAAAACCTAGAAGTTATACCTTTATGTGATTCTATGTTGGGGAAACAATTGTGTTAATAACGCCTATTATAAGGGTCTTAACGGAATACTAACACAAATGACAGATGGTAACCCTGGATCGCATATGGGACACTTGCAATTCCACGTCAAACTCTTTACCACTGTAAGTGATAAAGAAACTCGCATAATTCTTCAAATAGTTTAACCAGCTCCTTTTGAATGACCCGTGTATACTTTCAAGTAAACATCTACAATTTAATTGGGGATCATTGTAATTGTTTTTTTAAAAAAATTGATTGCAGGAATTTTATTAACAATTAATTTCTATTAAAACCAAGAATATATAATATCGTGTTATTTTATATGGTGAAACTATGGTGTTAATAACTCTTATTGCAAGAATAAGAATAGAATACTAAAACAAATAACATATGGTAACCCCGGATCACAGACGGGACACAAGCACTCTCAAGTAAAACTCTTTACTATCGTAACTAATTAAGAAACTCGAATAATCCCACAGAGATTTCGACAAGTTCCATAAGAAAGACCTACGTATACTTTTAAGTAATCATCTACAATATACTCAGTGATCATTGTACCTGCACTTTTTAAAATTTGATGGCCGGACGTTTGTTACCTGTATATATCTTTAAAAACCTAGAAGTTATACCTTTATGCGATTCTATGTTGGGGAAACAATTGTGTTAATAACGCCTATTATATGGGTCTTAACGGAATACTAACACAAATGACAGATGGTAACCCTGGATCGTATATGGGACACTTGCAATTCCACGTCAAACTCTTTACCACTGTAAGTGATAAAGAAACTCGCATAATCCTTCAAATAGTTTAACCAGTTCCTTTTGAATGACCCGTGTATACTTTCAAGTAAACATCTACAATTTAATTGGGGATCATTGTAATTGTTTTTTAAAAAAAATTGATTGCTGGAATTTTATTAACAATTAATTTCTATTAAAACAAAGAATATATAATATCATGTTATTTTATATGGTGAAACTATGGTGTTAATAACTCTTATTGCAAGAATAAGAATAGAATACTAAAAAAAATAACATATGGTAACCCCAGATCACAGACGGGACACAAGCACTCTCAAGTAAAACTCTTTACTATCGTAACTAATTAAGAAACTCGAATAATCCCACAGAGAGTTCGACAAGATCCATAGGAAAGACCCACGTATACTTTTAAGTAATCATCTACAATACACTCAGTGATCATTGTACCTGCACTTTTTAAAATTTGATGGCCGGACGTTTGTTACCTGTGTATATTTTTAAAAGCCTAGAAGTTATACCTTTATGCGATTCTATGTTGGGGAAACAATTGTGTTAATAACACCTATTATAAGGGTGTTAATTGAATACTAACACAAATGAAAGATGGTAACCCTGGATCGCATATGGGACACTTGCAATTCCACATCAAACTCTTTACCACTGTAAGTGATAAAGAAACTCGCATAATCCTTCAAATAGTTTAACCAGTTCCCTTTGAATGACCCATGTATACTTTCAAGTAAACATCCACAATTTAATCGGGGATCATTGTAATTGTTTTTTTGAAAAATTCAATTGCTGGAATTTTATTAACAATTAATTTCTATTCAAACCAAGAATATATAATATCATGTGATTTTATATGGTGAAACTATTTTGTTAATAACTCTTATTTCAAGAATAAGAATAGAATACTCAAAAAATTAACGGATGGTAACCCCAGATCACAGACGGGACACAAGCACTCTCAAGTAAAACTCTTTACCATCGTAACTAATTAAGAAACTCGAATAATCCCACAGAGATTTCGACAAGATCCATAGGAAAGACCTACGTATACTTTTAAATAATTATCTACAATATACTCAGTGATCATTGTACCTGCTCTTTTTAAAATTTGATGGCCGGATGTTTGTTACCTGTATATATCTTTAAAAGCCTAGAAGTTGTACCTTTATGCGATTCTATGTTGGGGAAACAATTGTGTTAATAACGCCTATTATAAGGGTCTTAACGGAATACTAACACAAATGACAGATGGTAACCCTGGATCGCATATGGGACACTTGCAATTCCACATCAAACTCTGTACCACTGTAACTGATAAAGAAACTCGCATAATCCTTCAAATAGTTTAACCAGTTCCTTTTGAATGACCCATGTATACTTTAAACTAAACATCTACAATTTAATCGGGAATCATTGTACTTGTTTTTTTAAAAATTTGATTGCTGGATTCTTATTAACAATTAATTTCTATTAAAAACAAGAATATATAATATCATGTTATTTTATATGGTGAAACTATGGTGTTAATAACTCTTATTCCAAGAATAAGAATAGAATACTAAAAAAAATAACATATGGTAACCCCAGATCACAGACGGGACACAAGCACTCTCAAGTAAAACTCTTTACTATCGTAACTAATTAAGAAACTCGAATAATCCCACAGAGATTTCGACAAGTTCCATAAGAAAGACCTACGTATACTTTTAAGTAATCATCTACAATATACTCAGTGATCATTGTACCTGCACTTTTTAAAATTTGATGGCCGGACGTTTGTTACCTGTATATATCTTTAAAAACCTAGAAGTTATACCTTTATGCGATTCTATGTTGGGGAAACAATTGTGTTAATAATGCCTATTATAAGGGTCTTAACGGAATACTAACACAAATGACAGATGGTAACCCTGGATCGTATATGGGACACTTGCAATTCCACGTCAAACTCTTTACCACTGTAAGTGATAAAGAAACTCGCATAATCCTTCAAATAGTTTAACCAGTTCCTTTTGAATGACCCGTGTATACTTTCAAGTAAACATCTACAATTTAATTGGGGATCATTGTAACTGTTTTTTTAAAAAAATTGGTTGCTGGAATTTTATTAACAATTAATTTCTATTAAAACCAAGAATATATAATATCGTGTTATTTTATATGGTGAAACTATGGTGTTAATAACTCTTATTGCAAGAATAAGAATAGAATACTAAAACAAATGACATATGGTAACCCCGGATCACAGACGGGACACAAGCACTCTCAAGTAAAACTCTTTACTATCGTAACTAATTAAGAAACTCGAATAATCCCACAGAGATTTCGACAAGTTCCATAAGAAAGACCTACGTATACTTTTAAGTAATCATCTACAATATACTCAGTGATCATTGTACCTGCACTTTTTAAAATTTGATGGCCGGACGTTTGTTACCTGTATATATCTTTAAAAACCTAGAAGTTATACCTTTATGCGATTCTATGTTGGGGAAACAATTGTGTTAATAACGCCTATTATAAGGGTCTTAACGGAATACTAACACAAATGACAGATGGTAACCCTGGATCGTATATGGGACACTTGCAATTCCACGTCAAACTCTTTACCACTGTAAGTGATAAAGAAACTCGCATAATCCTTCAAATAGTTTAACCAGTTCCTTTTGAATGACCCGTGTATACTTTCAAGTAAACATCTACAATTTAATTGGGGATCATTGTAATTGTTTTTTTTTAAAAATTGATCGATGGAATTTTATTAACAATTAATTTCTATTAAAACCAAGAATATATAATATCATGTTATTTTATATGGTGAAACTATGGTGTTAATAACTCTTATTTGCAAGAATAAGAATAGAATACTAAAAAAAATAACATATGGTAACCCCAGATCACAGACGGGACACAAGCACTCTCAAGTAAAACTCTTTACTATCGTAACTAATTAAGAAACTCGAATAATCCCACAGAGAGTTCGACAAGATCCATAGGAAAGACCCACGTATACTTTTAAGTAATCATCTACAATACACTCAGTGATCATTGTACCTGCACTTTTTAAAATTTAATGGCCGGACGTTTGTTACCTGTATATATCTTTAAAAACCTAGAAGTTATACCTTTATGTGATTCTATGTTGGGGAAACAATTGTGTTAATAACGCCTATTATGAGGGTCTTAACGGAATACTAACACAAATGACAGATGGTAACCCTGGATCGTATATAGGACACTTGCAATTCCACGTCAAACTCTTTACCACTGTAAGTGATAAAGAAACTCGCATAATCCTTCAAATAGTTTAACCAGTTCCTTTTGAATGACCCGTGTATACTTTCAAGTAAACATCTACAATTTAATTGGGGATCATTGTAATTGTTTTTTTAAAAAAATTGATTGATGGAATTTTATTAACAATTAATTTCTATTAAAACCAAGAATATATAATATCATGTTATTTTATATGGTGAAACTATGGTGTTAATAACTCTTATTTGCAAGAATAAGAATAGAATACTAAAAAAATAACATATGGTAACCCCGGATCACAGACGGGACACAAGCACTCTCAAGTAAAACTCTTTACTATCGTAACTAATTAAGAAACTCGAATAATCCCACAGAGAGTTCGACAAGATCCATAGGAAAGACCCACGTATACTTTTAAGTAATCATCTACAATACACTCAGTGATCATTGTACCTGCACTTTTTAAAATTTGATGGCCGGACGTTTGTTACCTGTATATATCTTTAAAAACCTAGAAGTTATACCTTTATGTGATTCTATGTTGGGGAAACAATTGTGTTAATAACGCCTATTATAAGGGTCTTAACGGAATACTAACACAAATGACAGATGGTAACCCTGGATCGCATATGGGACACTTGCAATTCCACGTCAAACTCTTTACCACTGTAAGTGATAAAGAAACTCGCATAATCCTTCAAATAGTTTAACCAGTTCCTTTTGAATGACCCGTGTATACTTTCAAGTAAACATCTACAATTTAATTGGGGATCATTGTAATTGTTTTTTTAAAAAAATTGATTGCTGGAATTTTATTAACAATTAATTTCTATTAAAACCAAGAATATATAATATCGTGTTATTTTATATGGTGAAACTATGGTGTTAATAACTCTTATTGCAAGAATAAGAATAGAATACTAAAACAAATAACATATGGTGACCCCGGATCACAGACGGGACACAAGCACTCTCAAGTAAAACTCTTTACTATCGTAACTAATTAAGAAACTCGAATAATCCCACAGAGATTTCGACAAGTTCCATAAGAAAGACCTACGTATACTTTTAAGTAATCATCTACAATATACTCAGTGATCATTGTACCTGCACTTTTTAAAATTTGATGGCCGGACGTTTGTTACCTGTATATATCTTTAAAAACCTAGAAGTTATACCTTTATGCGATTCTATGTTGGGGAAACAATTGTGTTAATAACGCCTATTATAAGGGTCTTAACGGAATACTAACACAAATGACAGATGGTAACCCTAGATCGTATATGGGACACTTGCAATTCCACGTCAAACTCTTTACCACTGTAAGTGATAAAGAAACTCGCATAATCCTTCAAATAGTTTAACCAGTTCCTTTTGAATGACCCATGTATACTTTCAAGTAAACATCTACAATTTAATTGGGGATCATTGTAATTGTTTTTTTAAAAAAATTGATTGATGGAATTTTATTAACAATTAATTTCTATTAAAACCAAGAATATATAATATCATGTTATTTTATATGGTGAAACTATGGTGTTAATAACTCTTATTTGCAAGAATAAGAATAGAATACTAAAAAAAATAACATATGGTAACCCCAGATCACAGACGGGACACAAGCACTCTCAAGTAAAACTCTTTACTAACGCAACTAATTAAGAAACTCGAATAATCCCACAGAGAGTTCGACAAGATCCATAGGAAAGACCCACGTAGACTTTTAAGTAATCATCTACAATACACTCAGTGATCATTGTACCTGCACTTTTTAAAATTTGATGGCCGGACGTTTGTTACCTGTATATATCTTTAAAAACCTAGAAGTTATACCTTTATGTGATTCTATGTTGGGGAAACAATTGTGTTAATAACGCCTATTATAAGGGTCTTAACGGAATACTAACACAAATGACAGATGGTAACCCTGGATCGCATATGGGACACTTGCAATTCCACGTCAAACTCTTTACCACTGTAAGTGATAAAGAAACTCGCATAATCCTTCAAATAGTTTAACCAGTTCCTTTTGAATGACCCGTGTATACTTTCAAGTAAACATCTACAATTTAATTGGGGATCATTGTAATTGTTTTTTTAAAAAAATTGATTGCTGGAATTTTATTAACAATTAATTTCTATTAAAACCAAGAATATATAATATCGTGTTATTTTATATGGTGAAACTATGGTGTTAATAACTCTTATTGCAAGAATAAGAATAGAATACTAAAACAAATAACATATGGTAACCCCGGATCACAGACGGGACACAAGCACTCTCAAGTAAAACTCTTTACTATCGTAACTAATTAAGAAACTCGAATAATCCCACAGAGATTTCGACAAGTTCCATAAGAAAGACCTACGTATACTTTTAAGTAATCATCTACAATATACTCAGTGATCATTGTACCTGCACTTTTTTTAATTTGATGGCCAGAGGTTTGTTACCTGTATATATCTTTAAAAACCTAGAAGTTATACCTTTATGCGATTCTATGTTGGGGAAACAATTGTGTTAATAACGCCTATTATAAGGGTCTTAACGGAATACTAACACAAATGACAGATGGTAACCCTGGATCGTATATGGGACACTTTTGTTACCTGTATATATCTTTAAAAACCTAGAAGTTATACCTTTATGCGATTCTATGTTGGGGAAACAATTGTGTTAATAACGCCTATTATAAGGGTCTTAACGGAATACTAACACAAATGACAGATGGTAACCCTGGATCGTATATGGGACACTTTCAATTCCACGTCAAACTCTTTACCACTGTAAGTGATAAAGAAACTCGCATAATCCTTCAAATAGTTTAACCAGTTCCTTTTGAATGACCCGTGTATACTTTCAAGTAAACATCTACAATTTAATTGGGGATCATTGTAATTGTTTTTTTAAAAAAATTGATTGATGGAATTTTATTAACAATTAATTTCTATTAAAACCAAGAATATATAATATCATGTTATTTTATATGGTGAAACTATGGTGTTAATAATTCTTATTGCAAGAATAAGAATAGAATACTAAAAAAATAACATATGGTAACCCCAGATCACAGACGGGACACAAGCACTCTCAAGTAAAACTCTTTACTATCGTACCTAATTAAGAAACTCGAATAATCCCACAGAGAGTTCGACAAGATCCATAGGAAAGACCCACGTATACTTTTAAGTAATCATCTACAATACACTCAGTGATCATTGTACCTGCACTTTTTAAAATTTGATGGCCGGACGTTTGTTACCTGTATATATCTTTAAAAACCTAGAAGTTATACCTTTATGTGATTCTATGTTGGGGAAACAATTGTGTTAATAACGCCTATTATAAGGGTCTTAACGGAATACTAACACAAATGACAGATGGTAACCCTGGATCGCATATGGGACACTTGCAATTCCACGTCAAACTCTTTACCACTGTAAGTTATAAAGAAACTCGTATAATCCTTCAAATAGTTTAACCAGTTCCTTTTGAATGACCCGTGTATACTTTCAAGTAAACATCTACAATTTAATTGGGGATCATTGTAATTGTTTTTTTAAAAAAATTGATTGCTGGAATTTTATTAACAATTAATTTCTATTAAAACCAAGAATATATAATATCATGTTATTTTATATGGTGAAACTATTGTGTTAATAACTCTTATTCCAAAAATAAGAATAGAATACTAAAAAAAATAACATTTGGTAACCCCAGATCACTCTCAAGTAAAACTCTTTACTAACGTAACTAATTAAGAAACTCGAATAATCCCACAGAGAGTTCGACAAGATCCATAGGAAAGACCCACGTATACTTTTAAGTAATCATCTACAATACACGCAGTGATCATTGTACCTGCACTTTTTAAAATTTGATGGCCGGACGTTTGTTACCTGTATATATCTTTAAAAACCTAGAAGTTATACCTTTATGCGATTCTATGTTGGGGAAACAATTGTGTTAATAACGCCTATTATAAGGGTCTTAACGGAATACTAACACAAATGACAGATGGTAACCCTGGATCGTATATGGGACACTTGCAATTCCACGTCAAACTCTTTACCACTGTAAGTGATAAAGAAACTCGCATAATCCTTCAAATAGTTTAACCAGTTCCTTTTGAATGACCCGTGTATACTTTCAAGTAAACATCTACAATTTAATTGGGGATCATTGTATTGTTTTTTTAAAAAAATTGATTACTGGAATTTTATTAACAATTAATTTCTATTAAAACCAAGAATATATAATATCATGTTATTTTATATGGTGAAACTATGGTGTTAATAACTCTTATTGCAAGAATAAGAATAGAATACTAAAAAAAATAACATATGGTAACCCAGATCACAGACGGGACACAAGCACTCTCAAGTAAAACTCTTTACTATCGTAACTAATTAAGAAACTCGAATAATCCCACAGAGAGTTCGACAAGATCCATAGGAAAGACCCACGTATACTTTTAAGTAATCATCTACAATACACTCAGTGATCATTGTACCTGCAATTTTTAAAATTTGATGTCCGGACGTTTGTTACCTGTATATATCTTCAAAAACCTAGAAGTTATACCTTTATGCGATTCTATGTTGGGGAAACAATTGTGTTAATAACGCCTATTATAAGGGTCTTAACGGAATACTAACACAAATGACAGATGGTAACCCTGGATCGCATATGGGACACTTGCAATTCCACGTCAAACTCTTTACCACTTTAAGTGATAAAGAAACTCGCATAATCCTTCAAATAGTTTAACCAGTTCCCTTTGAATGACCCATGTATACTTTCAAGTAAACATCTACAATTTAATCGGGGACCATTGTAATTGTTTTTTTGAAAAATTTAATTGCTGGAATTTTATTAACAATTAATTTCTATTAAAACCAAGAATATATAATATCGTGTTATTTTATATGGTGAAACTATGGTGTTAATAACTCTTATTGCAAGAATAAGAATAGAATACTAAAACAAATAACATATGGTAACCCCGGATCACAGACGGGACACAAGCACTCTCAAGTAAAACTCTTTACTATCGTAACTAATTAAGAAACTCGAATAATCCCACAGAGATTTCGACAAGTTCCATAAGAAAGACCTACGTATACTTTTAAGTAATCATCTACAATATACTCAGTGATCATTGTACCTGCACTTTTTAAAATTTGATGGCCAGACGTTTGTTACCTGTATATATCTTTAAAAACCTAGAAGTTATACCTTTATGCGATTCTATGTTGGGGAAACAATTGTGTTAATAACGCCTATTATAAGGTTCTTAACGGAATACTAACACAAATGACAGATGGTAACCCTGGATCGTATATGGGACACTTGCAATTCCACGTCAAACTCTTTACCACTGTAAGTGATAAAGAAACTCGCATAATCCTTCAAATAGTTTAACCAGTTCCTTTTGAATGACCCGTGTATACTTTCAAGTAAACATCTACAATTTAATTGGGGATCATTGTAATTGTTTTTTTAAAAAAATTGATTGATGGAATTTTATTAACAATTAATTTCTATTAAAACCAAGAATATATAATATCATGTTATTTTATATGGTGAAACTATGGTGTTAATAACTCTTATTGCAAGAATAAGAATAGAATACTAAAAAAAATAACATATGGTAACCCCAGATCACAGACGGGACACAAGCACTCTCAAGTAAAACTCTTTACTATCGTAACTAATTAAGAAACTCGAATAATCCCATAGAGAGTTCGACAAGATCCATAGGAAAGACCCACGTATACTTTTAAGTAATCATCTACAATACACTCAGTGATCATTGTACCTGCACTTTTTAAAATTTGATGGCCGGACGTTTGTTACCTGTATATATCTTTAAAAACCAAGAAGTTATACCTTTATGTGATTCTATGTTGGGGAAACAATTGTGTTAATAACGCCTATTATAAGGGTCTCAACGGAATACTAACACAAATGACAGATGGTAACCCTGGATCGCATATGGGACACTTGCAATTCCACGTCAAACTCTTTACCACTGTAAGTTATAAAGAAACTCGCATAATCCTTCAAATAGTTTAACCAGTTCCTTTTGAATGACCCGTGTATACTTTCAAGTAAACATCTACAATTTAATTGGGGATCATTGTAATTGTTTTTTTAAAAAAATTGATTGCTGGAATTTTATTAACAATTAATTTCTGTTAAAACCAAGAATATATAATATCATGTTATTTTATATGGTGAAACTATGGTGTTAATAACTCTAATTCCAAAAATAAGAATAGAATACTAAAAAAAATAACATTTGGTAACCCCAGATCACAGACGGGACACAAGCACTCTCAAGTAAAACTCTTTACTAACGTAACTAATTAAGAAACTCGAATAATCCCACAGAGAGTTCGACAAGATCCATAGGAAAGACCCACGTATACTTTTAAGTAATCATCTACAATACACGCAGTGATCATTGTACCTGCACTTTTTAAAATTTGATGGCCGGACGTTTGTTACCTGTATATATCTTTAAAAACCTAGAAGTTATACCTTTATGCGATTCTATGTTGGGGAAACAATTGTGTTAATAACGCCTATTATAAGGGTCTTAACGGAATACTAACACAAATGACAGATGGTAACCCTGGATCGTATATGGGACACTTGCAATTCCACGTCAAACTCTTTACCACTGTAAGTGATAAAGAAACTCGCATAATCCTTCAAATAGTTTAACCAGTTCCTTTTGAATGACCCGTGTATACTTTCAAGTAAACATCTACAATTTAATTGGGGATCATTGTATTGTTTTTTTAAAAAAATTGATTACTGGAATTTTATTAACAATTAATTTCTATTAAAACCAAGAATATATAATATCATGTTATTTTATATGGTGAAACTATGGTGTTAATAACTCTTATTGCAAGAATAAGAATATAATACTAAAAAAAATAACATATGGTAACCCCAGATCACAGACGGGACACAAGCACTCTCAAGTAAAACTCTTTACTATCGTAACTAATTAAGAAACTCGAATAATCCCACAGAGAGTTCGACAAGATCCATAGGAAAGACCCACGTATACTTTTAAGTAATCATCTACAATACACTCAGTGATCATTGTACCTGCACTTTTTAAAATTTGATGGCCGGACGTTTGTTACCTGTATATATCTTTAAAAACCTAGAAGTTATACCTTTATGTGATTCTATGTTGGGGAAACAATTGTGTTAATAACGCCTATTATAAGGGTCTTAACGGAATACTAACACAAATGACAGATGGTAACCCTGGATCGCATATGGGACACTTGCAATTCCACGTCAAACTCTTTACCACTGTAAGTTATAAAGAAACTCGCATAATCCTTCAAATAGTTTAACCAGTTCCTTTTGAATGACCCGTGTATACTTTCAAGTAAACATCTACAATTTAATTGGGGATCATTGTAATTGTTTTTTTAAAAAAATTGATTGCTGGAATTTTATTAACAATTAATTTCTATTAAAACCAAGAATATATAATATCATGTTATTTTATATGGTGAAACTATTGTGTTAATAACTCTTATTCCAAAAATAAGAATAGAATACTAAAAAAAATAACATTTGGTAACCCCAGATCACAGACGGGACACAAGCACTCTCAAGTAAAACTCTTTACTAACGTAACTAATTAAGAAACTCGAATAATCCCACAGAGAGTTCGACAAGATCCATAGGAAAGACCCACGTATACTTTTAAGTAATCATCTACAATACACGCAGTGATCATTGTACCTGCACTTTTTAAAATTTGATGGCCGGACGTTTGTTACCTGTATATATCTTTAAAAACCTAGAAGTTATACCTTTATGCGATTCTATGTTGGGGAAACAATTGTGTTAATAACGCCTATTATAAGGGTCTTAACGGAATACTAACACAAATGACAGATGGTAACCCTGGATCGTATATGGGACACTTGCAATTCCACGTCAAACTCTTTACCACTGTAAGTGATAAAGAAACTCGCATAATCCTTCAAATAGTTTAACCAGTTCCTTTTGAATGACCCGTGTATACTTTCAAGTAAACATCTACAATTTAATTGGGGATCATTGTATTGTTTTTTTAAAAAAATTGATTACTGGAATTTTATTAACAATTAATTTCTATTAAAACCAAGAATATATAATATCATGTTATTTTATATGGTGAAACTATGGTGTTAATAACTCTTATTGCAAGAATAAGAATAGAATACTAAAAAAATAACATATGGTAACCCCAGATCACAGACGGGACACAAGCACTCTCAAGTAAAACTCTTTACTATCGTAACTAATTAAGAAACTCGAATAATCCCACAGAGAGTTCGACAAGATCCATAGGAAAGACCCACGTATACTTTTAAGTAATCATCTACAATACACTCAGTGATCATTGTACCTGCACTTTTTAAAATTTGATGGCCGGACGTTTGTTACCTGTATATATCTTTAAAAACCTAGAAGTTATACCTTTATGCGATTCTATGTTGGGGAAACAATTGTGTTAATAACGCCTATTATAAGGGTCTTAACGGAATACTAACACAAATGACAGATGGTAACCCTGGATCGCATATGGGACACTTGCAATTCCACGTCAAACTCTTTACCACTTTAAGTGATAAAGAAACTCGCATAATCCTTCAAATAGTTTAACCAGTTCCCTTTGAATGACCCATGTATACTTTCAAGTAAACATCTACAATTTAATCGGGGATCATTGTAATTGTTTTTTTGAAAAATTTAATTGCTGGAATTTTATTAACAATTAATTTCTATTAAAACCAAGAATATATAATATCGTGTTATTTTATATGGTGAAACTATGGTGTTAATAACTCTTATTGCAAGAATAAGAATAGAATACTAAAACAAATAACATATGGTAACCCCGGATCACAGACGGGACACAAGCACTCTCAAGTAAAACTCTTTACTATCGTAACTAATTAAGAAACTCGAATAATCCCACAGAGATTTCGACAAGTTCCATAAGAAAGACCTACGTATACTTTTAAGTAATCATCTACAATATACTCAGTGATCATTGTACCTGCACTTTTTAAAATTTGATGGCCAGACGTTTGTTACCTGTATATATCTTTAAAAACCTAGAAGTTATACCTTTATGCGATTCTATGTTGGGGAAACAATTGTGTTAATAACGCCTATTATAAGGTTCTTAACGGAATACTAACACAAATGACAGATGGTAACCCTGGATCGTATATGGGACACTTGCAATTCCACGTCAAACTCTTTACCACTGTAAGTGATAAAGAAACTCGCATAATCCTTCAAATAGTTTAACCAGTTCCTTTTGAATGACCCGTGTATACTTTCAAGTAAACATCTACAATTTAATTGGGGATCATTGTAATTGTTTTTTTTAAAAAATTGATTGATGGAATTTTATTAACAATTAATTTCTATTAAAACCAAGAATATATAATATCATGTTATTTTATATGGTGAAACTATGGTGTTAATAACTCTTATTGCAAGAATAAGAATAGAATACTAAAAAAAATAACATATGGTAACCCCAGATCACAGACGGGACACAAGCACTCTCAAGTAAAACTCTTTACTATCGTAACTAATTAAGAAACTCGAATAATCCCACAGAGAGTTCGACAAGATCCATAGGAAAGACCCACGTATACTTTTAAGTAATCATCTACAATACACTCAGTGATCATTGTACCTGCACTTTTTAAAATTTGATGGGCGGACGTTTGTTACCTGTATATATCTTTAAAAACCTAGAAGTTATACCTTTATGTGATTCTATGTTGGGGAAACAATTGTGTTAATAACGCCTATTATAAGGGTCTCAACGGAATACTAACACAAATGACAGATGGTAACCCTGGATCGCATATGGGACACTTGCAATTCCACGTCAAACTCTTTACCACTGTAAGTCATAAAGAAACTCGCATAATCCTTCAAATAGTTTAACCAGTTCCTTTTGAATGACCCGTGTATACTTTCAAGTAAACATCTACAATTTAATTGGGGATCATTGTAATTGTTTTTTTAAAAAAATTGATTGCTGGAATTTTATTAACAATTAATTTCTATTAAAACCAAGAATATATAATATCATGTTATTTTATATGGTGAAACTATGGTGTTAATAACTCTTATTCCAAAAATAAGAATAGAATACTAAAAAAAATAACATTTGGTAACCCCAGATCACAGACGGGACACAAGCACTCTCAAGTAAAACTCTTTACTAACGTAACTAATTAAGAAACTCGAATAATCCCACAGAGAGTTCGACAAGATCCATAGGAAAGACCCACGTATACTTTTAAGTAATCATCTACAATACACGCAGTGATCATTGTACCTGCACTTTTTAAAATTTGATGGCCGGACGTTTGTTACCTGTATATATCTTTAAAAACCTAGAAGTTATACCTTTATGCGATTCTATGTTGGGGAAACAATTGTGTTAATAACGCCTATTATAAGGGTCTTAACGGAATACTAACACAAATGACAGATGGTAACCCTGGATCGTATATGGGACACTTGCAATTCCACGTCAAACTCTTTACCACTGTAAGTGATAAAGAAACTCGCATAATCCTTCAAATAGTTTAACCAGTTCCTTTTGAATGACCCGTGTATACTTTCAAGTAAACATCTACAATTTAATTGGGGATCATTGTATTGTTTTTTTAAAAAAATTGATTACTGGAATTTTATTAACAATTAATTTCTATTAAAACCAAGAATATATAATATCATGTTATTTTATATGGTGAAACTATGGTGTTAATAACTCTTATTGCAAGAATAAGAATAGAATACTAAAAAAAATAACATATGGTAACCCCAGATCACAGACGGGACACAAGCACTCTCAAGTAAAACTCTTTACTATCGTAACTAATTAAGAAACTCGAATAATCCCACAGAGAGTTCGACAAGATCCATAGGAAAGACCCACGTATACTTTTAAGTAATCATCTACAATACACTCAGTGATCATTGTACCTGCAATTTTTAAAATTTGATGGCCGGACGTTTGTTACCTGTATATATCTTTAAAAACCTAGAAGTTATACCTTTATGCGATTCTATGTTGGGGAAACAATTGTGTTAATAACACCTATTATAAGGGTCTTAACGGAATACTAACACAAATGACAGATGGTAACCCTGGATCGCATATGGGACACTTGCAATTCCACGTCAAACTCTTTACCACTTTAAGTGATAAAGAAACTCGCATAATCCTTCAAATAGTTTAACCAGTTCCCTTTGAATGACCCATGTATACTTTCAAGTAAACATCTACAATTTAATCGGGGATCATTGTAATTGTTTTTTTGAAAAATTTAATTGCTGGAATTTTATTAACAATTAATTTCTATTAAAACAAAGAATATATAATATCGTGTTATTTTATATGGTGAAACTATGGTGTTAATAACTCTTATTGCAAGAATAAGAATAGAATACTAAAACAAATAACATATGGTAACCCCGGATCACAGACGGGACACAAGCACTCTCAAGTAAAACTCTTTACTATCGTAACTAATTAAGAAACTCGAATAATCCCACAGAGATTTCGACAAATTCCATAAGAAAGACCTACGTATACTTTTAAGTAATCATCTACAATATACTCAGTGATCATTGTACCTGCACTTTTTAAAATTTGATGGCCAGACGTTTGTTACCTGTATATATCTTTAAAAACCTAGAAGTTATACCTTTATGCGATTCTATGTTGGGGAAACAATTGTGTTAATAACGCCTATTATAAGGTTCTTAACGGAATACTAACACAAATGACAGATGGTAACCCTGGATCGTATATGGGACACTTGCAATTCCACGTCAAACTCTTTACCACAGTAAGTGATAAAGAAACTCGCATAATCCTTCAAATAGTTTAACCAGTTCCTTTTGAATGACCCGTGTATACTTTCAAGTAAACATCTACAATTTAATTGGGGATCATTGTAATTGTTTTTTTAAAAAAATTGATTGATGGAATTTTATTAACAATTAATTTCTATTAAAACCAAGAATATATAATATCATGTTATTTTATATGGTGAAACTATGGTGTTAATAACTCTTATTGCAAGAATAAGAATAGAATACTAAAAAAAATAACATATGGTAACCCCAGATCACGGACGGGACACAAGCACTCTCAAGTAAAACTCTTTACTATCGTAACTAATTAAGAAACTCGAATAATCCCACAGAGAGTTCGACAAGATCCATAGGAAAGACCCACGTATACTTTTAAGTAATCATCTACAATACCCTCAGGGATCATTGTACCTGCACTTTTTAAAATTTGATGGCCGGACGTTTGTTACCTGTAAATATCTTTAAAAACCTAGAAGTTATACCTTTATGTGATTCTATGTTGGGGAAACAATTGTGTTAATAACGCCTATTATAAGGGTCTCAACGGAATACTAACACAAATGACAGATGGTAACCCTGGATCGCATATGGGACACTTGCAATTCCACGTCAAACTCTTTACCACTGTAAGTTATAAAGAAACTCACATAATCCTTCAAATAGTTTAACCAGTTCCTTTTGAATGACCCGTGTATACTTTCAAGTAAACATCTACAATTTAATTGGGGATCATTGTAATTGTTTTTTTAAAAAAATTGATTGCTGGAATTTTATTAACAATTAATTTCTATTAAAACCAAGAATATATAATATCATGTTATTTTATATGGTGAAACTATTGTGTTAATAACTCTTATTCCAAGAATAAGAATAGAATACTAAAAGAAATAACATTTGGTAACCCCAGATCACAGACGGGACACAAGCACTCTCAAGTAAAACTCTTTACTAACGTAACTAATTAAGAAACTCGAATAATCCCGCAGAGAGTTCGACAAGATCCATAGGAAAGACCTACGTATACTTTTAAGTAATCATCTACAATACACGCAGTGATCATTGTACCTGCACTTTTTAAAATTTGATGGCCGGACGTTTGTTACCTGTATATATCTTTAAAAACCTAGAAGTTATACCTTTATGCGATTCTATGTTGGGGAAACAATTGTGTTAATAACGCCTATTATAAGGGTCTTAACGGAATTCTAACACAAATGACAGATGGTAACCCTGGATCGTATATGGGACACTTGCAATTCCACGTCAAACTCTTTACCACTGTAAGTGATAAAGAAACTCGCATAATCCTTCAAATAGTTTAACCAGTTCCTTTTGAATGACCCGTGTATACTTTCAAGTAAACATCTACAATTTAATTGGGGATCATTGTATTGTTTTTTTAAAAAAATTGATTGCTGGAATTTTATTAACAATTAATTTCTATTAAAACCAAGAATATATAATATCATGTTATTTTATATGGTGAAACTATGGTGTTAATAACTCTTATTGCAAGAATAAGAATAGAATACTAAAAAAAATAACATATGGTAACCCCAAATCACAGACGGGACACAAGCACTCTCAAGTAAAACTCTTTACTATCGTAACTAATTAAGAAACTCGAATAATCCCACAGAGAGTTCGACAAGATCCATAGGAAAGACCCACGTATACTTTTAAGTAATCATCTACAATACACTCAGTGATCATTGTACCTGCAATTTTTAAAATTTGATGGGCGGACGTTTGTTACCTGTATATATCTTTAAAAACCTAGAAGTTATACCTTTATGCGATTCTATGTTGGGGAAACAATTGTGTTAATAACGCCTATTATAAGGGTCTTAACGGAATACTAACACAAATGACAGATGGTAACCCTGGATCGCATATGGGACACTTGCAATTCCACGTCAAACTCTTTACCACTGTAAGTGATAAAGAAACTCGCATAATCCTTCAAATAGTTTAACCAGTTCCCTTTGAATGACCCATGTATACTTTCAAGTAAACATCTACAATTTAATCGGGGATCATTGTAATTGTTTTTTTGAAAAATTTAATTGCTGGAATTTTATTAACAATTAATTTCTATTAAAACCAAGAATATATAATATCATGTGATTTTATATGGTGAAACTATTTTGTTAATAACTCTTATTGCAAGAATAAGAATAGAATACTCAAAAAATTAACGGATGGTAACCCCAGATCATAGACGGGACACAAGCACTCTCAAGTAAAACTCTTTACTATCGTAACTAATTAAGAAATTCGAATAATCCCACAGAGATTTCGACAAGATCCATAGGAAAGACCTACGTATACTTTTAAATAATCATCTACAATATACTCAGTGATCATTGTACCTGCTCTTTTTAAAATTTGATGGCCGGATGTTTGTTACCTGTATATATCTTTAAAAGCCTAGAAGTTGTACCTTTATGCGATTCTATGTTGGGGAAACAATTGTGTTAATAACGCCTATTATAAGGGTCTTAACGGAATACTAACACAAATGACAGATGGTAACCCTGGATCGCATATGGGACACTTGCAATTCCACATCAAACTCTTTACCACTGTAACTGATAAAGAAACTCGCATAATCCTTCAAATAGTTTAACCAGTTCCTTTTGAATGACCCATGTATACTTTAAACTAAATATCTACAATTTAATCGGGAATCATTGTACTTGTTTTTTTAAAAATTTGATTGCTGGAATCTTATTAACAATTAATTTCTATTAAAACCAAGAATATATAATATCATGTTATTTTAGATGGTGAAACTATGGTGTTAATAACTCTTATTCCAAGAATAAGAATAGAATACTAAAAAAAATAACATATGGTAACCCCAGATCACAGACGGGACACAAGCACTCTCAAGTAAAACTCTTTACTATCGTAACTAATTAAGAAACTCGAATAATCCCACAGAGATTTCGACAAGTTCCATAAGAAGGACCTACGTATACTTTTAAGTAATCATCTACAATATACCCAGTGATCATTGTACCTGCACTTTTTAAAATTTGATGGCCGGACGTTTGTTACCTGTATATATCTTTAAAAACCTGGAAGTTATACCTTTATGCGATTCTATGTTGCGGAAACAATTGTGTTAATAACGCCTATTATAAGGGTCTTAACGGAATACTAACACAAATGACAGATGGTAACCCTGGATCGTATATGGGACACTTGCAATTCCACGTCAAACTCTTTACCACTGTAAGTGATAAAGAAACTCGCATAATCCTTCAAATAGTTTAACCAGTTCCTTTTGAATGACCTGTGTATACTTTCAAGTAAACATCTACAATTTAATTGGGGATCATTGTAATTGTTTTTTAAAAAAAATTGATTGCTGGAATTTTATTAACAATTAATTTCTATTAAAACCAAGAATATATAATATCATGTTATTTTATATGGTGAAACTATGGTGTTAATAACTCTTATTGCAAGAATAAGAATAGAATACTAAAAAAAATAACATATGGTAACCCCAGATCACAGACGGGACACAAGCACTCTCAAGTAAAACTCTTTACTATCGTAACTAATTAAGAAACTCGAATAATCCCACAGAGAGTTCGACAAGATCTATAGGAAAGACCCACGTATACTTTTAAGTAATCATCTACAATACACTCACTGATCATTGTACCTGCACTTTTTAAAATTTGATGGCCGGACGTTTGTTACCTGTATATATCTTTAAAAACCTAGAAGTTATACCTTTATGCGATTCTATGTTGGGGAAACAATTGTGTTAATAACGCCTATTATAAGGGTCTTAACGGAATACTAACACAAATGACAGATGGTAACCCTGGATCGCATATGGGACACTTGCAATTCCACGTCAAACTCTTTACCACTGTAAGTGATAAAGAAACTCGCATAATCCTTCAAATATTTTAACCAGTTCCATTTGAATGACCCATGTATACTTTCGAGTAAACATCTACAATTTAATCGGGGATCATTGTAATTGTTTTTTCAAAAAATTTAATTGCTGGAATTTTATTAACAATTAATTTCTATTCAAACCAAGAATATATAATATCATGTGATTTTATATGGTGAAACTATTTTGTTAATAACTCTTATTGCAAGAATAAGAATAGAATACTCAAAAAATTAACGGATGGTAACCCCAGATCACAGACGGGACACAAGCACTCTCAAGTAAAACTCTTTACTATCGTAACTAATTAAGAAACTCGAATAATCCCACAGAGAGTTCGACAAGATCCATAGGAAAGACCTACGTATACTTTTAAGTAATCATCTACAATACACTCAGCGATCATTGTACCTGCACTTTTTAAAATTTGATGGCCGGACGTTTGTTACCTGTATATATTATTAAAATCCTAGAAGTTATACCTTTATGCGATTCTGTGTTGGGGAAACAATTGTGTTAATAACACCTATTGTAAGTGTCTTAACGGAATACTAACACAAATGACAGATGGTAACCCTGGATCGCATATGGGACACTTGTAATTCCACGTCAAACTCTTTACCACTGTAAGTGATAAAGAAACTCGCATAATCATTCCAATAGTTTAACCAGTTCTTTTTGAATGACCCGTGTATACTTTCAAGTAAACATCTACAATTTAATTGGGGATCATTGTATTGTTTTTTAAAAAAAATTGATTACTGGAATTTTATTAACAATTAATTTCTATTAAAACCAAGAATATATAATATCATGTGATTTTATATGGTGAAACTATTTTGTTAATAACTCTTATTGCAAGAATAAGAATAGAATACTCAAAAAATTAACGGATGGTAACCCCAGATCACAGACGGGACACAAGCACTCTCAAGTAAAACTCTTTACTATCGTAACTAATTAAGAAACTCGAATAATCCCACAGAGATTTCGACAAGATCCATAGGAAAGACCTACGTATACTTTTAAATAATCATCTACAATATACTCAGTGATCATTGTACCTGCTCTTTTTAAAATTTGATGGCCGGATGTTTGTTACCTGTATATATCTTTAAAAGCCTAGAAGTTGTACCTTTATGCGATTCTATGTTGGGGAAACAATTGTGTTAATAACGCCTATTATAAGGGTCTTAACGGAATACTAACACAAATGACAGATGGTAACCCTGGATCGCATATGGGACACTTGCAATTCCACATCAAATTCTTTACCACTGTAACTGATAAAGAAACTCGCATAATCCTTCAAATAGTATAACCAGTTCCTTTTGAATGACCCATGTATACTTTAAACTAAATATCTACAATTTAATCGGGAATCATTGTACTTGTTTTTTAAAAAATTTGATTGCTGGAATCTTATTAACAATTAATTTCTATTAAAACCAAGAATATATAATATCATGTTATTTTAGATGGTGAAACTATGGTGTTAATAACTCTTATTCCAAAAATAAGAATAGAATACTAAAAAAAATAACATATGGTAACCCCAGATCACAGACGGGACACAAGCACTCTCAAGTAAAACTCTTTACTATAGTAACTAATTAAGAAACTCGAATAATCCCACAGAGATTTCGACAAGTTCCATAAGAAAGACCTACGTATACTTTTAAGTAATCATCTACAATATACCCAGTGATCATTGTACCTGCACTTTTTAAAATTTGATGGCCGGACGTTTGTTACCTGTATATATCTTTAAAAACCTGGAAGTTATACCTTTATGCGATTCTATGTTGCGGAAACAATTGTGTTAATAACGCCTATTATAAGGGTCTTAACGGAATACTAACACAAATGAGAGATGGTAACCCTGGATCGTATATGGGACACTTGCAATTCCACGTCAAACTCTTTACCACTGTAAGTGATAAAGAAACTCGCATAATCCTTCAAATAGTTTAACCAGTTCCTTTTGAATGACCTGTGTATACTTTCAAGTAAACATCTACAATTTAATTGGGGATCATTGTAATTGTTTTTTTAAAAAAAATTGATTGCTGGAATTTTATTAACAATTAATTTCTATTAAAACCAAGAATATATAATATCATGTTATTTTATATGGTGAAACTATGGTGTTAATAACTCTTATTGCAAGAATAAGAATAGAATACTAAAAAAAATAACATATGGTAACCCCAGATCACAGACGGGACACAAGCACTCTCAAGTAAAACTCTTTACTATCGTAACTAATTAAGAAACTCGAATAATCCCACAGAGAGTTCGACAAGATCTATAGGAAAGACCCACGTATACTTTTAAGTAATCATCTACAATACACTCAGTGATCATTGTACCTGCACTTTTTAAAATTTGATGGCCGGACATTTGTTACCTGTATATATCTTTAAAAACCTAGAAGTTATACCTTTATGCGATTCTATGTTGGGGAAACAATTGTGTTAATAACGCCTATTATAAGGGTCTAAACGGAATACTAACACAAATGACAGATGGTAACCCTGGATCGCATATGGCACACTTGCAATTCCACGTCAAACTCTTTACCACTGTAAGTGATAAAGAAACTCGCATAATCCTTCAAATATTTTAACCAGTTCCATTTGAATGACCCATGTATACTTTCGAGTAAACATCTACAATTTAATCGGGGATCATTGTAATTGTTTTTTCAAAAAATTTAATTGCTGGAATTTTATTAACAATTAATTTCTATTCAAACCAAGAATATATAATATCATGTGATTTTATATGGTGAAACTATTTTGTTAATAACTCTTATTGCAAGAATAAGAATAGAATACTCAAAAAATTAACGGATGGTAACCCCAGATCACAGACGGGACACAAGCACTCTCAAGTAAAACTCTTTACTATCGTAACTAATTAAGAAACTCGAATAATCACACAGAGAGTTCGACAAGATCCATAGGAAAGACCTACGTATTCTTTTAAGTAATCATCTACAATACACTCAGCGATCATTGTACCTGCACTTTTTAAAATTTGATGGCCGGACGTTTGTTACCTGTATATATTATTAAAATCCTAGAAGTTATACCTTTATGCGATTCTATGTTGGGGAAACAATTGTGTTAATAACACCTATTGTAAGGGTCTTAACGGAATACTAACACAAATGACAGAAGGTAACCCTGGATCGCATATGGGACACTTGTAATTCCACGTCAAACTCTTTACCACTGTAAGTGATAAAGAAACTCGCATAATCCATCAAATAGTTTAACCAGTTCCTTTTGAATGACCCGTGTATACTTTCAAGTAAAGATCTACAATTTAATTGGGGATCATTGTAATTGTTTTTTTAAAAAAATTGATTGCTGGAATTTTATTAACAATTAATTTCTATTAAAACCAAGAATATATAATATCATGTTATTTTATATGGTGAAACTATGGTGTTAATAACTCTTATTGCAAGAATAAGAATAGAATACTAAAAAAAATAACAGATGGTAACCCCCGATCACAGACAGGACACAAGTACTCTCAAATAAACTCTTTACTATCGTAACTAATTAAGAAACTCGAATAATCCCACAGAGAGTTCGACAAGATCCATAGGAAAGACCTACGTATACTTTTAAGTAATCATCTACAATACACTCAGTGATCATTGTACCTGCACTTTTTAAAATTTGATGGCCGGACGTTTGTTACCTGTATATATTTTTAAAAGCCTAGAAGTTATACCTTTATGTAATTCTATGTTGGGGAAACAATTGTGTTAATAACGCCTATTATAAGGGTCTTAACGGAATACTAACACAAATGACAGATGGTAACCCTGGATCGCATATGGGACACTTGCAATTCCACGTCAAACTCTTTACCACTGTAAGTGATAAAGAAACTCGCATAATCCTTCAAATATTTTAACCAGTTCCATTTGAATGACCCATGTATACTTTCGAGTAAACATCTACAATTTAATCGGGGATCATTGTAATTGTTTTTTCAAAAAATTTAATTGCTGGAATTTTATTAACAATTAATTTCTATTCAAACCAAGAATATATAATATCATGTGATTTTATATGGTGAAACTATTTTGTTAATAACTCTTATTGCAAGAATAAGAATAGAATACTCAAAAAATTAACGGATGGTAACCCCAGATCACAGACGGGACACAAGCACTCTCAAGTAAAACTCTTTACTATCGTAACTAATTAAGAAACACGAATAATCCCACAGAGAGTTCGACAAGATCCATAGGAAAGACCTACGTATACTTTTAAGTAATCATCTACAATACACTCAGCGATCATTGTACCTGCACTTTTTAAAATTTGATGGCCGGACGTTTGTTACCTGTATATATTATTAAAATCCTAGAAGTTATACCTTTATGCGATTCTATGTTGGGGAAACAATTGTGTTAATAACACCTATTGTAAGGGTCTTAACGGAATACTAACACAAATGACAGATGGGTACCCTGGATCGCATATGGGACACTTGTAATTCCACGTCAAACTCTTTACCACTGTAAGTGATAAAGAAACTCGCATAATCCTTCAAATAGTTTAACCAGTTCCTTTTGAATGACCCGTGTATACTTTCAAGTAAAGATCTACAATTTAATTGGGGATCATTGTAATTGTTTTTTTAAAAAAATTGATTACTGGAATTTTATTAACAATTAATTTCTATTAAAACCAAGAATATATAATATCATGTTATTTTATATGGTGAAACTATGGTGTTAATAACTCTTATTGCAAGAATAAGAATAGAATACTAAAAAAAATAACAGATGGTAACCCCGGATCACAGACAGGACACAAGTACTCTCAAATAAACTCTTTACTATCGTAACTAATTAAGAAACTCGAATAATCCCACAGAGAGTTCGACAAGATCCATAGGAAAGACCTACGTATACTTTTAAGTAATCATCTACAATACACTCAATGATCATTGTACCTGCACTTTTTAAAATTTGATGGCCGGACGTTTGTTACCTGTATATATTATTAAAATCCTAGAAGTTATACCTTTATGCGATTCTATGTTGGGGAAACAATTGTGTTAATAACACCTATTGTAAGGGTCTTAACGGAATACTAACACAAATGACAGAAGGTAACCCTGGATCGCATATGGGACACTTGTAATTCCACGTCAAACTCTTTACCACTGTAAGTGATAAAGAAACTCGCATAATCCATCAAATAGTTTAACCAGTTCCTTTTGAATGACCCGTGTATACTTTCAAGTAAAGATCTACAATTTAATTGGGGATCATTGTAATTGTTTTTTTTTAAAAATTGATTGCTGGAATTTTATTAACAATTAATTTCTATTAAAACCAAGAATATATAATATCATGTTATTTTATATGGTGAAACTATGGTGTTAATAACTCTTATTGCAAGAATAAGAATAGAATACTAAAAAAAATAACAGATGGTAACCCCCGATCACAGACAGGACACAAGTACTCTCAAATAAACTCTTTACTATCGTAACTAATTAAGAAACTCGAATAATCCCACAGAGAGTTCGACAAGATCCATAGGAAAGACCTACGTATACTTTTAAGTAATCATCTACAATACACTCAATGATCATTGTACCTGCAGTTTTTAAAATTTGATGGCCGGACGTTTGTTACCTGTATATATTTTTAAAAGGCTAGAAGTTATACCTTTATGCGATTCTATGTTGGGGAAACAATTGTGTTAATAACGCCTATTATAAGGGTCTTAACGGAATACTAACACAAATGACAGATGGTAACCCTGGATCGCATATGGGACACTTGCAATTCCACGTCAAACTCTTTACCACTGTAAGTGATAAAGAAACTCGCATAATCCTTCAAATATTTTAACCAGTTCCATTTGAATGACCCATGTATACTTTCGAGTAAACATCTACAATTTAATCGGGGATCATTGTAATTGTTTTTTCAAAAAATTTAATTGCTGGAATTTTATTAACAATTAATTTCTATTCAAACCAAGAATATATAATATCATGTGATTTTATATGGTGAAACTATTTTGTTAATAACTCTTATTGCAAGAATAAGAATAGAATACTCAAAAAATTAACGGATGGTAACCCCAGATCACAGACGGGACACAAGCACTCTCAAGTAAAACTCTTTACTATCGTAACTAATTAAGAAACACGAATAATCCCACAGAGAGTTCGACAAGATCCATAGGAAAGACCTACGTATACTTTTAAGTAATCATCTACAATACACTCAGCGATCATTGTACCTGCACTTTTTAAAATTTGATGGCCGGACGTTTGTTACCTGTATATATTATTAAAATCCTAGAAGTTATACCTTTATGCGATTCTATGTTGGGGAAACAATTGTGTTAATAACACCTATTGTAAGGGTCTTAACGGAATACTAACACAAATGACAGATGGGTACCCTGGATCGCATATGGGACACTTGTAATTCCACGTCAAACTCTTTACCACTGTAAGTGATAAAGAAACTCGCATAATCCTTCAAATAGTTTAACCAGTTCCTTTTGAATGACCCGTGTATACTTTCAAGTAAAGATCTACAATTTAATTGGGGATCATTGTAATTGTTTTTTTTAAAAAATTGATTGCTGGAATTTTATTAACAATTAATTTCTATTAAAACCAAGAATATATAATATCATGTTATTTTATATGGTGAAACTATGGTGTTAATAACTCTTATTGCAAGAATAAGAATAGAATACTAAAAAAAATAACAGATGGTAACCCCGGATCACAGACAGGACACAAGTACTCTCAAATAAACTCTTTACTATCGTATCTAATTAAGAAACTCGAATAATCCCACAGAGAGTTCGAGAAGATCCATAGGAAAGACCTACGTATACTTTTAAGTAATCATCTACAATACACTCAATGATCATTGTACCTGCACTTTTTAAAATTTGATGGCCGGACGTTTGTTACCTGTATATATCTTTAAAAGCCAAGAAGTTATACCTTTATGCGATTCTATGTTGGGGAAACAATTGTGTTAATAACGCCTATTATAAGGGTCTTAACGGAATACTAACACAAATGACAGATGGTAACCCTGGATCGCATATGGGACACTTGCAATTCCACGTCAAACTCTTTACCACTGTAAGTGATAAAGAAACTCGCATAATCCTTCAAATAGTTTAACCAGTTCCCTTTGAATGACCCATGTATACTTTCAAGTAAACATCTACAATTTAATCGGGGATCATTGTAATTGTTTTTTTGAAAAATTTAATTGCTGGAATTTTATTTACAATTAATTTCTATTCAAACCAAGAATATATAATATCATGTGATTTTATATGGTGAAACTATTTTGTTAATAACTCTTATTGCAAGAATAAGAATAGAATACTCAAAAAATTAACGGATGGTAACCCCAGATCACAGACGGGACACAAGCACTCTCAAGTAAAACTCTTTACTATCGTAACTAATTAAGAAACTCGAATAATCCCACAGAGATTTCGAAAAGATCCATAGGAAAGACCTACGTATACTTTTAAATAATCATCTACAATATACTCAGTGATCATTGTACCTGCTCTTTTTAAAATTTGATGGCCGGATGTTTGTTACCTGTATATATCTTTAAAAGCCTAGAAGTTGTACCTTTATGCGATTCTATGTTGGGGAAACAATTGTGTTAATAACGCCTATTATAGGGGTCGTAACGGAATACTAACACAAATGATAGATGGTAACCCTGGATCGCATATGGGACACTTGCAATTCCACATCAAACTCTTTACCACTGTAACTGATAAAGAAACTCGCATAATCCTTCAAATAGTTTAACCAGTTCCTTTTGAATGACCCATGTATACTTTAAACTAAACATCTACAATTTAATTGGGAATCATTGTACTTGTTTTTTTAAAAATTTGATTGCTGGAATCTTATTAACAATTAATTTCTATTAAAACCAAGAATATATAATATCGTGTTATTTTATATGGTGAAACTATGGTGTTAATAACTCTTATTGCAAGAATAAGAATAGAATACTAAAAAAAATAACAGATGGTAACCCCAGAT
The DNA here is from genome assembly GCA_037428765.1 of Rubia yunnanensis. Classification (NCBI taxonomy): domain Eukaryota; kingdom Viridiplantae; phylum Streptophyta; class Magnoliopsida; order Gentianales; family Rubiaceae; genus Rubia; species Rubia yunnanensis. Next base: position 59,735,919 of record CM075068.1, read on the forward strand.
CACAGACGGGACACAAGCACTCTCAAGTAAAACTCTTTACTATCGTAACTAATTAAGAAACTCGAATAATCCCACAGAGAGTTCGACAAGATCCATAGGAAAGACCTACGTACACTTTTAAGTAATCATCTACAATACACTCAGTGATAATTGTACCTGCACTTTTTAAAATTTGATGGCCGGACGTTTGTTACCTGTATATATTAATAAAATCCTAGAAGTTATACCTTTATGCGATTCTATGTTGGGGAAACAATTGTGTTAATAACACCTATTGTAAGGGTCTTAACGGAATACTAACACAAATGACAGATGGTAACCCCGGATCGCATATGGGACACTTGTAATTCCACGTCAAACTCTTTACCACTGTAAGTGATAAAGAAACTCGCATAATCCTTCAAATAGTTTAACCAGTTCCTTTTGAATGACCCGTGTATACTTTCAAGTGAACATCTACAATTTAATTGGGGATCATTGTAATTGTTTTTTTAAAAAAATTGATTGCTGGAATTTTATTAACAATTAATTTCTATTAAAACCAAGAATATATAATATCATGTTATTTTATATGGTGAAACTATGGTGTTAATAACTCTTATTGCAAGAATAAGAATAGAATACTAAAAAAAATAACAGATCGTAACCCCGGATCACAGACGGGACACAAGTACTCTCAAATAAACTCTTTACTATCGTAACTAATTAAGAAACTCGAATAATCCCACAGAGAGTTCGACAAGATCCATAGGAAATAGCTACGTATACTTTTAAGTAATCATCTACAATACACTCAATGATCATTGTACCTGCACTTTTTAAAATTTGATGGCCGGACGTTTGTTACCTGTATATATTTTTAAAAGCCTAGAAGTTATACCTTTATGCGATTCTATGTTGGGGAAACAATTGTGTTAATAACACATATTATAAGGGTGTTAATGGAATACCAACACAAATGACAGATGGTAACCCTGGATCGTATATGGGACACTTGCAATTCCACGTCAAACTCTTTACCACTGTAAGTGATAAAGAAACTCGCATAATCCTTCAAATAGTTTAACCAGTTCCCTTTGAATGACCCATGTATACTTTCGAGTAAACATCTACAATTTAATCGGGGATCATTGTAATTGTTTTTCCAAAAAATTTAATTGCTGGAATTTTATTAACAATTAATTTCTATTCAAACCAAGAATATATAATATCATGTGATTTTATATGGTGAAACTATTTTGTTAATAACTCTTATTGCAAGAATAAGAATAGAATACTCAAAAAATTAACGGATGGTAACCCCAGATCACAGACGGGACACAAGCACTCTCAAGTAAAACTCTTTACTATCGTAACTAATTAAGAAACTCGAATAATCCCACAGAGAGTTCGACAAGATCCATAGGAAAGACCCACGTATACTTTTAAGTAATCATCTACGATACACTCAGTGATCATTGTACCTGCACTTTTTAAAATTTGATGGCCGGACGTTTGTTACCTGTATATATCTTTAAAAACCTAGAAGTTATACCTTTATGCGATTCTATGTTGGGGAAACAATTGTGTTAATAACGCCTATTATAAGGGTCTTAACGGAATACTAACACAAATGACAGATGGTAACCCTGGATCGCATATGGGACACTTGCAATTCCACGTCAAACTCTTTACCACTGTAAGTGATAAAGAAACTCGCATAATCCTTCAAATAGTTTAACCAGTTCCCTTTGAATGACCCATGTATACTTTCAAGTAAACATCTACAATTTAATCGGGGATCATTGTAATTGTTTTTTTGAAAAATTTAATTGCTGGAATTTTATTTACAATTAATTTCTATTCAAACCAAGAATATATAATATCATGTGATTTTATATGGTGAAACTATTTTGTTAATAACTCTTATTGCAAGAATAAGAATAGAATACTCAAAAAATTAACGGATGGTAACCCCAGATCACAGACGGGACACAAGCACTCTCAAGTAAAACTCTTTACTATCGTAACTAATTAAGAAACTCGAATAATCCCACAGAGATTTCGACAAGATCCATAGGAAAGACCTACGTATACTTTTAAGTAATCATTTACAATACATTCAGTGATCATTGTACCTGCACTTTTTAAAATTTGATGGCCGGACGTTTGTTCCCTGTATATATTATTAAAAACCTAGAAGTTATACCTTTATGCGATTCTATGTTGGGGAAACAATTGTGTTAATAACGCCTATTATAAGGGTCTTAACGGAATACTAACACAAATGACAGATGGTAACCCTGGATCGTATATGGGACACTTGCAATTCCACGTCAAACTCTTTACCACTGTAAGTGATAAAGAAACTCGCATAATCCTTCAAATAGTTTAACCAGTTCCTTTTGAATGACCCGTGTATACTTTCAAGTAAACATCTACAATTAGATTGGGGATCATTGTAATTGTTTTTTTTAAAAAAATTGATTGCTGGAATTTTATTAACAATTAATTTCTATTAAAACCAAGAATATATAATATTGTGTTATTTTATATGGTGAAACTATGGTGTTAATAACTCTTATTGCAAGAATAAGAATAGAATACTAAAACAAATAACATATGGTAACCCCAGATCACAGACGGGACACAAGCACTCTCAAGTAAAACTCTTTACTATCGTAACTAATTAAGAAACTCGAATAATCCCACAGAGAGTTCGACAAGATCCATAGGAAAGACCCACGTATACTTTTAAGTAATCATCTACAATACACTCAGTGATCATTGTACCTGCACTTTTTAAAATTTGATGGACGGACGTTTGTTACCTGTATATATCTTTAAAAACCTAGAAGTTATACCTTTATGCGATTCTATGTTGGGGAAACAATTGTGTTAATAACGCCTATTATAAGGGTCTTAACGGAATACTAACACAAATGACAGATGGTAACCCTGGATCGCATATGGGACACTTGCAATTCCACGTCAAACTCTTTACCACTGTAAGTGATAAAGAAACTCGCATAATCCTTCAAATAGTTTAACCAGTTCCCTTTGAATGACCCATGTATACTTTCGAGTAAACATCTACAATTTAATCGGGGATCATTGTAATTGTTTTTTCAAAAAATTTAATTGCTGGAATTTTATTAACAATTAATTTCTATTCAAACCAAGAATATATAATATCATGTGATTTTATATGGTGAAACTATTTTGTTAATAACTCTTATTGCAAGAATAAGAATAGAATACTCAAAAAATTAACGGATGGTAACCCCAGATCACAGACGGGACACAAGCACTCTCAAGTTAAACTCTTTACTATCGTAACTAATTAAGAAACTCGAATAATCCCACAGAGAGTTCGACAAGATCCATAGAAAAGACCTACGTATACTTTTAAGTAATCATCTACAATACACTCTGTGATCATTGTACCTGCACTTTTTAAAATTTGATGGCCGGACGTTTGTTACCTGTATATATTATTAAAATACTAGAAGTTATACCTTTATGCGATTCTATGTTGGGGAAACAATTGTGTTAATAACACCTATTGTAAGGGTCTTAACGGAATACTAACACAAATGACAGATGGTAACCCTGGATCGCATATGGGACACTTGTAATTCCACGTCAAACCCTTTACCACTGTAAGTGATAAAGAAACTCGCATAATCCTTCAAATAGTTTAACCAGTTCCTTTTGAATGACCCGTGTATACTTTCAAGTAAACATCTACAATTTAATTGGGGATCATTGTAATTGTTTTTTTAAAAAAATTGATTGCTGGAATTTCATTAACAATTAATTTCTATTAAAACCAAGAATATATAATATCATGTTATTTTAGATGGTGAAACTATGGTGTTAATAACTCTTATTGCAAGAATAAGAATAGAATACTAAAAAAAATAACAGATGGTAACCCCAGATCACAGACGGGACACAAGCACTCTCAAGTAAAACTCTTTACTATCGTAAATAATTAAGAAACTCGAATAATCCCACAGAGAGTTCGACAAGATCCATAGGAAAGACCTACGTATACTTTTAAGTAATCATCTACAATACACTCAGTGATCATTGTACCTGCACTTTTTAAAATTTGATGGCCGGACGTTTGTTACCTGTATATATTTTTAAAAGCCTAGAAGTTATACCTTTATGCGATTCTATGTTGGGGAAACAATTGTGTTAATAACACCTATTATAAGGGTGTTAATGGAATACCAACACAAATGACAGATGGTAACCATGGATCGTATATGGGACACTTGCAATTCCACGTCAAACTCTTTACCACTGTAAGTGATAAAGAAACTCGCATAATCCTTCAAATAGTTTAACCAGTTCCCTTTGAATGACCCATGTATACTTTCGAGTAAACATCTACAATTTAATCGGGGATCATTGTAATTGTTTTTTCAAAAAATTTAATTGCTGGAATTTTATTAACAATTAATTTCTATTCAAACCAAGAATATATAATATCATGTGATTTTATATGGTGAAACTATTTTGTTAATAATTCTTATTGCAAGAATAAGAATAGAATACTCAAAAAATTAACGGATGGTAACCCCAGATCACAGACGGGAAACAAGCACTCTCAAGTAAAACTCTTTACTATCGTAACTAATTAAGAAACTCGAATAATCCCACAGAGAGTTCGACAAGATCCATAGGAAAGACCTACGTATACTTTTAAATAATCATCTACAATATACTCAGTGATCATTGTACCTGCTCTTTTTAAAATTTGATGGCCGGATGTTTGTTACCTGTATATATCTTTAAAAGCCTAGAAGTTGTACCTTTATGCGATTCTATGTTGGGGAAACAATTGTGTTAATAACGCCTATTATAAGGGTCTTAACGGAATACTAACACAAATGACAGATGGTAACCCTGGATCGCATATGGGACACTTGCAATTCCACATCAAACTCTTTACCACTGTAACTGATAAAGAAACTCGCATAATCCTTCAAATAGTTTAACCAGTTCCTTTTGAATGACCCATGTATACTTTAAAGTAAACATCTATAATTTAATCGGGAATCATTGTACTTGTTTTTTTTAAAATTTGATTGCTGGAATCTTATTAACAATTAATTTCTATTAAAACCAAGAATATATAATATCATGTTATTTTAGATGGTGAAACTATGGTGTTAATAACTCTTATTGCAAGAATAAGAATAGAAAAATAAAAAAAATAACATATGGTAACCCCAGATCACAGACGGGACACAAGCACTCTCAAGTAAAACTCTTTACTATCGTAACTAATTAAGAAACTCGAATAATCCCACAGAGAGTTCGACAAGATCCATAGGAAAGACCTACGTATACTTTTAAATAATCATCTACAATATACTCAGTGATCATTGTACCTGCTCTTTTTAAAATTTGATGGCCGGATGTTTGTTACCTGTATATATCTTTAAAAGCCTAGAAGTTGTACCTTTATGCGATTCTATGTTGGGGAAACAATAGTGTTAATAACGCCTATTATAAGGGTCTTAACGGAATACTAACACAAATGACAGATGGTAACCCTGGATCGCATATGGGACACTTGCAATTCCACATCAAACTCTTTACCACTGTAACTGATAAAGAAACTCGCATAATCCTTCAAATAGTTTAACCAGTTCCTTTTGAATGACGCATGTATACTTTAAGGTAAACATCTATAATTTAATCGGGAATCATTGTACTTGTTTTTTTAAAAATTTGATTGCTGGAATCGTATTAACAATTAATTTCTATTAAAACCAAGAATATATAATATCATGTTATTTTAGATGGTGAAACTATGGTGTTAATAACTCTTATTGCAAGAATAAGAATAGAATACTAAAAAAAATAACATATGGTAACCCCAGATCACAGACGGGACACAAGCACTCTCAAGTAAAACTCTTTACTATCGTAACTAATTAAGAAACTCGAATAATCCCACAGAGAGTTCGACAAGGTCCATAGGAAAGACCCACGTATACTTTTAAGTAATCTTCTACAATACACTCAGTGATCATTGTACCTGCACTTTTTAAAATTTGATGGCCGGACGTTTGTTACCTGTATATATCTTTAAAAACCTAGAAGTTATACCTTTATGCGATTCTATGTTGGGGAAACAATAGTGTTAATAACGCCTATTATAAGGGTCTTAACGGAATACTAACACAAATGACAGATGGTAACCCTGGATCGCATATGGGACACTTGCAATTCCACGTCAAACTCTTTACCACTGTAAGTGATAAAGAAACTCGCATAATCCTTCAAATAGTTTAACCAGTTTAATTTGAATGACCCTTGTATACTTTCAAGTAAACATCTACAATTTAATTGGGGATCATTGTAATTGTTTTTTTAAAAAAATTGATTTCTCGAATTTTATTAACAATTAATTTCTATTAAAACCAAGAATATATAATATCATGTTATTTTATATAGTGAAACTATGGTGTTAATAACTCTTATTGCAAGAATAAGAATAGAATACTAAAAAAAATAACAGATGGTAACCCCAGATCACAGACGGGACACAAGCACTCTCAAGTAAAACTCTTTACTATCGTAACTAATTAAGAAACTCGAATAATCCCACAGAGTGTTCGACAAGAGCCATAGGAAAGACCTACGTATACTTTTAAGTAATCATCTACAATACACTAAGTGATCATTGTACCTGCACTTTTTAAAATTTGATGGCCGGACGTTTGTTACCTGTATATATCTTTAAAAACCTAGAAGTTATACCTTTATGCGATTCTATGTTAGGGAAACAATAGTGTTAATAACGCCTATTATAAGGGTCTTAACGGAATACTAACACAAATGACAGATGGTAACCCTGGATCGTATATGGGACACTTGCAATTCCACGTCAAACTCTTTACCACTGTAAGTGATAAAGAAACTCGCATAATCCTTCAAATAGTTTAACCAGTTCCCTTTGAATGACCCATGCATACTTTCAAGTAAACATCAACAATTTAATCGGGGATCATTGTAATTGTTTTTTCAAAAAATTTAATTGCTGGAATTTTATTAACAATTAATTTCTATTCAAACCAAGAATATATAATATCATGTGATTTTATATGGTGAAACTATTTTGTTAATAACTCTTATTGCAAGAATAAGAATAGAATACTCAAAAAATTAACGGATGGTAACCCCAGATCACAGACGGGACACAAGCACTCTCAAGTAAAACTCTTTACTATCGTAACTAATTACGAAACACGAATAATCCCACAGAGAGTTCGACAAGATCCATAGGAAAGACCTACGTATACTTTTAAATAATCATCTACAATATACTCAGTGATCATTGTACCTGCTCTTTTAAAAATTTGATGGCCGGATGTTTGTTACCTGTATATATCTTTAAAAGCCTAGAAGTTGTACCTTTATGCGATTCTATGTTGGGGAAACAATTGTGTTAATAACGCCTATTATAAGGGTCTTAACGGAATACTAACACAAATGACAGATGGTAACCCTGGATCGCATATGGGACACTTGCAATTCCACATCAAACTCTTTACCACTGTAACTGATAAAGAAACTCGCATAATCCTTCAAATAGTTTAACCAGTTCCTTTTGAATGACCCATGTATACTCTAAAGTAAACATCTATAATTTAATCGGGAATCATTGTACTTGTTTTTTAAAAAATTTGATTGCTGGAATCTTATTAACAATTAATTTCTATTAAATCCAAGAATATATAATATCATGTTATTTTAGATGGTGAAACTATGGTGTTAATAACTCTTATTGCAAGAATAAGAATAGAATACTAAAAAAAATAACAGATGGTAACCCCAGATCACAGACGGGACACAAGCACTCTCAAGTAAAATTCTTTACTATCGTAACTAATTAAGAAACTCGAATAATCCCACAGAGAGTTCGACAAGATCCATAGGAAAGACCTACGTATACTTTTAAGTAATCATCTACAATACACTCAGTGATCATTGTACCTGCACTTTTTAAAATTTGATGGCCGGACGTTTGTTACCTGTATATATCTTTAAAAACCTAGAAGTTATACCTTTATGCGATTCTATGTTAGGGAAACAATAGTGTTAATAACGCCTATTATAAGGGTCTTAACGGAATACTAACACAAATGACAGATGGTAACCCTGGATCGCATATGGGACACTTGCAATTCCACGTCAAACTCTTTACCACTGTAAGTGATAAAGAAACTCGCATAGTCCTTCAAATAGTTTAACCAGTTCCCTTTGAATGACCCTTGTATACTTTCAAGTAAACATCTACAATTTAATTGGGGATCATTGTAATTGTTTTTTTAAAAAAATTGATTGCTGGAATTTTATTAACAATTAATTTCTATTAAAACCAAGAATATATAATATCATGTTATTTTATATGGTGAAACTATGGTGTTAATAACTCTTATTGCAAGAATAAGAATAGAATACTAAAAAAAATAACAGATGGTAACCCCAGATCACAGACGGGACACAAGCACTCTCAAGTAAAACTCTTTACTATCGTAACTAATTAAGAAACTGGAATAATCCCACAGAGAGTTCGACAAGATCCATAGGAAAGACCTACGTATACTTTTAAATAATCAACTACAATATACTCAGTGATCATTGTACCTGCTCTTTTTAAAATTTGATGGCCGGATGTTTGTTACCTGTATATATCTTTAAAAGCCTAGAAGTTGTACCTTTATGCGATTCTATGTTGGGGAAACAATTGTGTTAATAACGCCTATTATAAGGGTCTTAACGGAATACTAACACAAATGACAGATGGTAACCCTGGATCGCATATGGGACACTTGCAATTCCACATCAAACTCTTTACCACTGTAACTGATAAAGAAACTCGCATAATCCTTCAAATAGTTTAACCAGTTCCTTTTGAATGACCCATGTATACTCTAAAGTAAACATCTATAATTTAATCGGGAACCATTGTACTTGTTTTTTAAAAAATTTGATTGCTGGAATCTTATTAACAATTAATTTCTATTAAATCCAAGAATATATAATATCATGTTATTTTAGATGGTGAAACTATGGTGTTAATAACTCTTATTGCAAGAATAAGAATAGAATACTAAAAAAAATAACAGATGGTAACCCCAGATCACAGACGGGACACAAGCACTCTCAAGTAAAATTCTTTACTATCGTAACTAATTAAGAAACTCGAATAATCCCACAGAGAGTTCGACAAGATCCATAGGAAAGACCTACGTATACTTTTAAGTAATCATCTACAATACACTCAGTGATCATTGTACCTGCACTTTTTAAAATTTGATGGCCGGACGTTTGTTACCTGTATATATCTTTAAAAACCTAGAAGTTATACCTTTATGCGATTCTATGTTAGGGAAACAATAGTGTTAATAACGCCTATTATAAGGGTCTTAACGGAATACTAACACAAATGACAGATGGTAACCCTGGATCGCATATGGGACACTTGCAATTCCACGTCAAACTCTTTACCACTGTAAGTGATAAAGAAACTCGCATAATCCTTCAAATAGTTTAACCAGTTCCCTTTGAATGACCCTTGTATACTTTCAAGTAAACATCTACAATTTATTTGGGGATCATTGTAATTGTTTTTTTAAAAAAATTGATTGCTGGAATTTTATTAACAATTAATTTCTATTAAAACCAAGAATATATAATATCATGTTATTTTATATGGTGAAACTATGGTGTTAATAACTCTTATTGCAAGAATAAGAATAGAATACTAAAAAAAATAACAGATGGTAACCCCAGATCACAGACGGGACACAAGCACTCTCAAGTAAAACTCTTTACTATCGTAACTAATTAAGAAACTCGAATAATCCCACAGAGAGTTCGACAAGATCCATAGGAAAGACCTACGTATACTTTTAAGTAATCATCTACAATACACTCAGTGATCATTGTACCTGCACGTTTTAAAATTTGATGGCCGGACGTTTGTTACCTTTATATATCTTTAAAAACCTAGAAATTATACCTTTATGCGATTCTATGTTAGGGAAACAATAGTGTTAATAACGCCTATTATAAGGGTCTTAACGGAATACTAACACAAATGACAGATGGTAACCCTGGATCGCATATGGGACACTTGTAATTCCACGTCAAACTCTTTACCACTGTAAGTGATAAAGAAACTCGCATAATCCTTCAAATAGTTTAACCAGTTCCTTTTGAATGACCCGTGTATACTTTCAAGTAAAGATCTACAATTTAATTGGGGATCATTGTAATTGTTTTTTTAAAAAAATTGATTGCTGGAATTTTATTAACAATTAATTTCTATTAAAACCAAGAATATATAATATCATGTTATTTTATATGGTGAAACTATGGTGTTAATAACTCTTATTGCAAGAATAAGAATAGAATACTAAAAAAAATAACAGATGGTAACCCCGGATCACAGACGGGACACAAGTACTCTCAAGTAAAACTCTTTACTATCGTAACTAATTAAGAAACTCGAATAATCCCACAGAGAGTTCGACAAGATCCATAGGAAAGACCTACGTATACTTTTAAGTAATCATCTACGATACACTCAGTGATCATTGTACCTGCACTTTTTAAAATTTGATGGCCGGACGTTTGTTACCTGTATATATCTTTAAAAACCTAGAAGTTATACCTTTATGCGATTCTATGTTGGGGAAACAATTGTGTTAATAACGCCTATTATAAGGGTCTTAACGGAATACTAACACAAATGACAGATGGTAACCCTGGATCGCATATGGGACACTTGCAATTCCACGTCAAACTCTTTACCACTGTAAGTGATAAAGAAACTAGCATAATCCTTCAAATAGTTTAACCAGTTCCCTTTGAATGACCCATGTATACTTTCAAGTAAACATCTACAATTTAATCGGGGATCATTGTAATTGTTTTTTTGAAAAATTTAATTGCTGGAATTTTATTTACAATTAATTTCTATTCAAACCAAGAATATATAATATCATGTGATTTTATATGGTGAAACTATTTTGTTAATAACTCTTATTGCAAGAATAAGAATAGAATACTCAAAAAATTAACGGATGGTAACCCCAGATCACAGACGGGACACAAGCACTCTCAAGTAAAACTCTTTACTATCGTAACTAATTAAGAAACTCGAATAATCCCACAGAGAGTTCGACAAGATCCATAGGAAAGACCCACGTATACTTTTAAGTAATCATCTACGATACACTCAGTGATCATTGTACCTGCACTTTTTAAAATTTGATGGCCGGACGTTTGTTACCTGTATATATCTTTAAAAACCTAGAAGTTATACCTTTATGCGATTCTATGTTGGGGAAACAATTGTGTTAATAACACATATTATAAGGGTGTTAATGGAATACCAACACAAATGACAGATGGTAACCCTGGATCGTATATGGGACACTTGCAATTCCACGTCAAACTCTTTACCACTGTAAGTGATAAAGAAACTCGCATAATCCTTCAAATAGTTTAACCAGTTCCCTTTGAATGACCCATGTATACTTTCGAGTAAACATCTACAATTTAATCGGGGATCATTGTAATTGTTTTTTCAAAAAATTTAATTGCTGGAATTTTATTAACAATTAATTTCAATTCAAACCAAGAATATATAATATCATGTGATTTTATATGGTGAAACTATTTTGTTAATAACTCTTATTGCAAGAATAAGAATAGAATACTCAAAAAATTAACGGATGGTAACCCCATATCACAGACGGGACACAAGCACTCTCAAGTAAAACTCTTTACTATCGTAACTAATTAAGAAACTCGAATAATCCCACAGAGAGTTCGACAAGATCCATAGGAAAGACCCACGTATACTTTTAAGTAATCATCTACGATACACTCAGTGATCATTGTACCTGCACTTTTTAAAATTTGATGGCCGGACGTTTGTTACCTGTATATATCTTTTAAAACCTAGAAGTTATACCTTTATGCGATTCTATGTTGGGGAAACAATTGTGTTAATAACGCCTATTATAAGGGTCTTAACGGAATACTAACACAAATGACAGATGGTAACCCTGGATCGAATATGGGACACTTGCAATTCCACGTCAAACTCTTTACCACTGTAAGTGATAAAGAAACTCGCATAATCCTTCAAATAGTTTAACCAGTTCCCTTTGAATGACCCATGTATACTTTCAAGTAAACATCTACAATTTAATCGGGGATCATTGTAATTGTTTTTTTGAAAAATTTAATTGCTGGAATTTTATTTACAATTAATTTCTATTCAAACCAAGAATATATAATATCATGTGATTTTATATGGTGAAACTATTTTGTTAATAACTCTTATTGCAAGAATAAGAATAGAATACTCAAAAAATTAACGGATGGTAACCCCAGATCACAGACGGGACACAAGCACTCTCAAGTAAAACTCTTTACTATCGTAACTAATTAAGAAACTCGAATAATCCCACAGAGATTTCGACAAGATCCATAGGAAAGACCTACGTATACTTTTAAGTAATCATTTACAATACATTCAGTGATCATTGTACCTGCACTTTTTAAAATTTGATGGCCGGACGTTTGTTCCCTGTATATATTATTAAAAACCTAGAAGTTATACCTTTATGCGATTCTATGTTGGGGAAACAATTGTGTTAATAACGCCTATTATAAGGGTCTTAACGGAATACTAACACAAATGACAGATGGTAACCCTGGATCGTATATGGGACACTTGCAATTCCACGTCAAACTCTTTACCACTGTAAGTGATAAAGAAACTCGCATAATCCTTCAAATAGTTTAACCAGTTCCTTTTGAATGACCCGTGTATACTTTCAAGTAAACATCTACAATTAGATTGGGGATCATTGTAATTGTTTTTTTTTAAAAATTGATTGCTGGAATTTTATTAACAATTAATTTCTATTAAAACCAAGAATATATAATATCGTGTTATTTTATATGGTGAAAGTATGGTGTTAATAACTCTTATTGCAAGAATAAGAATAGAATACTAAAACAAATAACATATGGTAACCCCAGATCACAGACGGGACACAAGCACTCTCAAGTAAAACTCTTTACTATCGTAACTAATTAAGAAACTCGAATAATCCCACAGAGAGTTCGACAAGATCCATAGGAAAGACCCACGTATACTTTTAAGTAATCATCTACAATACACTCAGTGATCATTGTACCTGCACTTTTTAAAATTTGATGGACGGACGTTTGTTACCTGTATATATCTTTAAAAACCTAGAAGTTATACCTTTATGCGATTCTATGTTGGGGAAACAATTGTGTTAATAACGCCTATTATAAGGGTCTTAACGGAATACTAACACAAATGACAGATGGTAACCCTGGATCGCATATGGGACACTTGCAATTCCACGTCAAACTCTTTACCACTGTAAGTGATAAAGAAACTCGCATAATCCTTCAAATAGTTTAACCAGTTCCCTTTGAATGACCCATGTATACTTTCGAGTAAACATCTACAATTTAATCGGGGATCATTGTAATTGTTTTTTCAAAAAATTTAATTGCTGGAATTTTATTAACAATTAATTTCTATTCAAACCAAGAATATATAATATCATGTGATTTTATATGGTGAAACTATTTTGTTAATAACTCTTATTGCAAGAATAAGAATAGAATACTCAAAAAATTAACGGATGGTAACCCCAGATCACAGACGGGACACAAGCACTCTCAAGTAAAACTCTTTACTATCGTAACTAATTAAGAAACTCGAATAATCCCACAGAGAGTTCGACAAGATCCATAGGAAAGACCTACGTATACTTTTAAATAATCATCTACAATATACTCAGTGATCATTGTACCTGCTCTTTTTAAAATTTGATGGCCGGATGTTTGTTACCTGTATATATCTTTAAAAGCCTAGAAGTTGTACCTTTATGCGATTCTATGTTGGGGAAACAATTGTGTTAATAACGCCTATTATAAGGGTCTTAACGGAATACTAACACAAATGACAGATGGTAACCCTGGATCGCATATGGGACACTTGCAATTCCACATCAAACTCTTTACCACTGTAACTGATAAAGAAACTCGCATAATCCTTCAAATAGTTTAACCAGTTCCTTTTGAATGACCCATGTATACTTTAAAGTAAACATCTATAATTTAATCGGGAATCATTGTACTTGTTTTTTTTAAAATTTGATTGCTGGAATCTTATTAACAATTAATTTCTATTAAAACCAAGAATATATAATATCATGTTATTTTAGATGGTGAAACTATGGTGTTAATAACTCTTATTGCAAGAATAAGAATAGAAAAATAAAAAAAAAACATATGGTAACCCCAGATCACAGACGGGACACAAGCACTCTCAAGTAAAACTCTTTACTATCGTAACTAATTAAGAAACTCGAATAATCCCACAGAGAGTTCCACAAGATCCATAGGAAAGACCTACGTATACTTTTAAATAATCATCTACAATATACTCAGTGATCATTGTACCTGCTCTTTTTAAAATTTGATGGCCGGATGTTTGTTACCTGTATATATCTTTAAAAGCCTAGAAGTTGTACCTTTATGCGATTCTATGTTGGGGAAACAATAGTGTTAATAACGCCTATTATAAGGGTCTTAAGGGAATACTAACACAAATGACAGATGGTAACCCTGGATCGCATATGGGACACTTGCAATTCCACATCAAACTCTTTACCACTGTAACTGATAAAGAAACTCGCATAATCCTTCAAATAGTTTAACCAGTTCCTTTTGAATGACGCATGTGTACTTTAAGGTAAACATCTATAATTTAATCGGGAATCATTGTACTTGTTTTTTTAAAAATTTGATTGCTGGAATCGTATTAACAATTAATTTCTATTAAAACCAAGAATATATAATATCATGTTATTTTAGATGGTGAAACTATGGTGTTAATAACTGTTATTGCAAGAATAAGAATAGAATACTAAAAAAAATAACATATGGTAACCCCAGATCACAGACGGGACACAAGCACTCTCAAGTAAAACTCTTTACTATCGTAACTAATTAAGAAACTCGAATAATCCCACAGAGAGTTCGACAAGGTCCATAGGAAAGACCCACGTATACTTTTAAGTAATCTTCTACAATACACTCAGTGATCATTGTACCTGCACTTTTTAAAATTTGATGGCCGGACGTTTGTTACCTGTATATATCTTTAAAAACCTAGAAGTTATACCTTTATGCGATTCTATGTTGGGGAAACAATAGTGTTAATAACGCCTATTATAAGGGTCTTAACGGAATACTAACACAAATGACAGATGGTAACCCTGGATCGCATATGGGACACTTGCAATTCCACGTCAAACTCTTTACCACTGTAAGTGATAAAGAAACTCGCATAATCCTTCAAATAGTTTAACCAGTTCCATTTGAATGACCCTTGTATACTTTCAAGTAAACATCTACAATTTAATTGGGGATCATTGTAATTGTTTTTTTAAAAAAATTGATTTCTGGAATTTTATTAACAATTAATTTCTATTAAAACCAAGAATATATAATATCATGTTATTTTATATGGTGAAACTATGGTGTTAATAACTCTTATTGCAAGAATAAGAATAGAATACTAAAAAAAATAACAGATGGTAACCCCAGATCACAGACGGGACACAAGCACTCTCAAGTAAAACTCTTTACTATCGTAACTAATTAAGAAACTCGAATAATCCCACAGAGAGTTCGACAAGAGCCATAGGAAAGACCTACGTATACTTTTAAGTAATCATCTACAATACACTAAGTGATCATTGTACCTGCACTTTTTAAAATTTGATGGCCGGACGTTTGTTACCTGTATATATCTTTAAAAACCTAGAAGTTATACCTTTATGCGATTCTATGTTAGGGAAACAATAGTGTTAATAACGCCTTTTATAAGGGTCTTAACGGAATACTAACACAAATGACAGATGGTAACCCTGGATCGCATATGGGACACTTGTAATTCCACGTCAAACTCTTTACCACTGTAAGTGATAAAGAAACTCGCATAATCCTTCAAATAGTTTAACCAGTTCCCTTTGAATGACCCATGTATACTTTCAAGTAAACATCTACAATTTAATCGGGGATCATTGTAATTGTTTTTTTGAAAAATTTAATTGCTGGAATTTTATTTACAATTAATTTCTATTCAAACCAAGAATATATAATATCATGTGATTTTATATGGTGAAACTATTTTGTTAATAACTCTTATTGCAAGAATAAGAATAGAATACTCAAAAAATTAACGGATGGTAACCCCAGATCACAGACGGGACACAAGCACTCTCAAGTAAAACTCTTTACTATCGTAACTAATTAAGAAACTCGAATAATCCCACAGAGAGTTCGACAAGATCCATAGGAAAGACCTACGTATACTTTTAAATAATCATCTACAATATACTCAGTGATCATTGTACCTGCTCTTTTTAAAATTTGATGGCCGGATGTTTGTTACCTGTATATATCTTTAAAAGCCTAGAAGTTGTACCTTTATGCGATTCTATGTTGGGGAAACAATTGTGTTAATAACGCCTATTATAAGGGTCTTAACGGAATACTAACACAAATGACAGATGGTAACCCTGGATCGCATATGGGACACTTGCAATTCCACATCAAACTCTTTACCACTGTAACTGATAAAGAAACTCGCATAATCCTTCAAATAGTTTAACCAGTTCCTTTTGAATGACCCATGTATACTCTAAAGTAAACATCTATAATTTAATCGGGAATCATTGTACTTGTTTTTTAAAAAATTTGATTGCTGGAATCTTATTAACAATTAATTTCTATTAAATCCAAGAATATATAATATCATGTTATTTTAGATGGTGAAACTATGGTGTTAATAACTCTTATTGCAAGAATAAGAATAGAATACTAAAAAAAATAACAGATGGTAACCCCAGATCACAGACGGGACACAAGCACTCTCAAGTAAAATTCTTTACTATCGTAACTAATTAAGAAACTCGAATAATCCCACAGAGAGTTCGACAAGATCCATAGGAAAGACCTACGTATACTTTTAAGTAATCATCTACAATACACTCAGAGATCATTGTACCTGCACTTTTTAAAATTTGATGGCCGGACGTTTGTTACCTGTATATATCTTTAAAAACCTAGAAGTTATACCTTTATGCGATTCTATGTTAGGGAAACAATAGTGTTAATAACGCCTATTATATGGGTCTTAACGGAATACTAACACAAATGACAGATGGTAACCCTGGATCGCATATGGGACACTTGCAATTCCACGTCAAACTCTTTACCACTGTAAGTGATAAAGAAACTCGCATAATCCTTCAAATAGTTTAACCAGTTCCCTTTGAATGACCCTTGTATACTTTCAAGTAAACATCTACAATTTAATTGGGGATCATTGTAATTGTTTTTTTAAAAAAATTGATTGCTGGAATTTTATTAACAATTAATTTCTATTAAAACCAAGAATATATAATATCATGTTATTTTATATGGTGAAACTATGGTGTTAATAACTCTTATTGCAAGAATAAGAATAGAATACTAAAAAAAATAACAGATGGTAACCCCAGATCACAACGGGACACAAGCACTCTCAAGTAAAACTCTTTACTATCGTAACTAATTAAGAAACTCGAATAATCCCACAGAGAGTTCGACAAGATCCATAGGAAAGACCTACGTATACTTTTAAGTAATCATCTACAATACACTCAGTGATCATTGTACCTGCACGTTTTAAAATTTGATGGCCGGACGTTTGTTACCTTTATATATCTTTAAAAACCTAGAAATTATACCTTTATGCGATTCTATGTTAGGGAAACAATAGTGTTAATAACGCCTATTATAAGGGTCTTAACGGAATACTAACACAAATGACAGATGGTAACCCTGGATCGCATATGGGACACTTGTAATTCCACGTCAAACTCTTTACCACTGTAAGTGATAAAGAAACTCGCATAATCCTTCAAATAGTTTAACCAGTTCCTTTTGAATGACCCATGTATACTTTCAAGTAAACATCTACAATTTAATTGGGGATCAAATGTAATTGTTTTTTTAAAAAAATTGATTGCTGGAATTTTATTAACAATTAATTTCTATTAAAACCAAGAATATATAATATCATGTTATTTTATATGGTGAAACTATGGTGTTAATAACTCTTATTGCAAGAATAAGAATAGAATACTAAAAAAAATAACAGATGGTAACCCCGGATCACAGACGGGACACAAGTACTCTCAAGTAAAACTCTTTACTATCGTAACTAATTAAGAAACTCGAATAATCCCACAGAGAATTCGAAAAGATCCATAGGAAAGTCCTACATATACTTTTAAGTAACCATCTACAATACACTCAGTGATCATTGTACCTGCACCTTTTAAAATTTGATGGCCTGACGTTTGTTACCTGTATATATTTTTAAAAGCCTAGAAGTTATACCTTTATGCGATTCTATGTTGGGGAAACAATTGTGTTAATAACACCTGTTATAAGGGTGTTAATGGAATACCAACACAAATGACAGATGGTAACCCTGGATCGTATATGGGACACTTGCAATTCCACGTCAAACTCTTTACCACTGTAAGTGATAAAGAAACTCGCATAATCCTTCAAATAGTTTAACCAGTTCCCTTTGAATGACCCATGCATACTTTCAAGTAAACATCAACAATTTAATCGGGGATCATTGTAATTGTTTTTTCAAAAAATTTAATTGCTGGAATTTTATTAACAATTAATTTCTATTCAAACCAAGAATATATAATATCATGTGATTTTATATGGTGAAACTATTTTGTTAATAACTCTTATTGCAAGAATAAGAATAGAATACTCAAAAAATTAACGGATGGTAACCCCAGATAACAGACGGGACACAAGTACTCTCAAGTAACACTCTTTACTATCGTAACTAATTACGAAACACGAATAATCCCACAGAGAGTTCGACAAGATCCATAGGAAAGACCTACGTATACTTTTAAATAATCATCTACAATATACTCTGTGATCATTGTACCTGCTCTTTTAAAAATTTGATGGCCGGATGTTTGTTACCTGTATATATCTTTAAAAGCCTAGAAGTTGTACCTTTATGCGATTCTATGTTGGGGAAACAATTGTGTTAATAACGCCTATTATAAGGGTCTTAACGGAATACTAACACAAATGACAGATGGTAACCCTGGATCGCATATGGGACACTTGCAATTCCACATCAAACTCTTTACCACTGTAACTGATAAAGAAACTCGCATAATCCTTCAAATATTTTAACCAGTTCCTTTTGAATGACCCATGTATACTCTAAAGTAAACATCTATAATTTAATCGGGAATCATTGTACTTGTTTTTTAAAAAATTTGATTGCTGGAATCTTATTAACAATTAATTTCTATTAAATCCAAGAATATATAATATCATGTTATTTTAGATGGTGAAACTATGGTGTTAATAACTCTTATTGCAAGAATAAGAATAGAATACTAAAAAAAATAACAGATGGTAACCCCAGATCACAGACGGGACACAAGCACTCTCAAGTAAAATTCTTTACTATCGTAACTAATTAATAAACTCGAATAATCCCACAGAGAGTTCGACAAGATCCATAGGAAAGACCTACGTATACTTTTAAGTAATCATCTACAATACACTCAGTGATCATTGTACCTGCACTTTTTAAAATTTGATGGCCGGACGTTTGTTACCTGTATATATCTTTAAAAACCTAGAAGTTATACCTTTATGCGATTCTATGTTAGGGAAACAATAGTGTTAATAACGCCTATTATAAGGGTCTTAACGGAATACTAACACAAATGACAGATGGTAACCCTGGATCGCATATGGGACACTTGCAATTCCACGTCAAACTCTTTACCACTGTAAGTGATTAAGAAACTCGCATAGTCCTTCAAATAGTTTAACCAGTTCCCTTTGAATGACCCTTGTATACTTTCAAGTAAACATCTACAATTTAATTGGGGATCATTGTAATTGTTTTTTTAAAAAAATTGATTGCTGGAATTTTATTAACAATTAATTTCTATTAAAACCAAGAATATATAATATCATGTTATTTTATATGGTGAAACTATGGTGTTAATAACTCTTATTGCAAGAATAAGAATAGAATACTAAAAAAAATAACAGATGGTAACCCCAGATCACAGACGGGACACAAGCACTCTCAAGTAAAACTCTTTACTATCGTAACTAATTAAGAAACTCGAATAATCCCACAGAGAGTTCGACAAGATCCATTGGAAAGACCTACGTATACTTTTAAGTAATCATCTACAATACACTCAGTGATCATTGTACCTGCACGTTTTAAAATTTGATGGCCGGACGTTTGTTACCTGTATATATCTTTAAAAACCTAGAAGTTATACCTTTATGCGATTCTATGTTAGGGAAACAATAGTGTTAATAACGCCTATTATAAGGGTCTTAACGGAATACTAACACAAATGACAGATGGTAACCCTGGATCGCATATGGGACACTTGTAATTCCACGTCAAACTCTTTACCACTGTAAGTGATAAAGAAACTCGCATAATCCTTCAAATAGTTTAACCAGTTCCCTTTGAATGACCCATGTATACTTTCAAGTAAACATCTACAATTTAATCGGGGATCATTGTAATTGTTTTTTTGAAAAATTTAATTGCTGGAATTTTATTTACAATTAATTTCTATTCAAACCAAGAATATATAATATCATGTGATTTTATATGGTGAAACTATTTTGTTAATAACTCTTATTGCAAGAATAAGAATAAAATACTCAAAAAATTAACGGATGGTAACCCCAGATCACATACGGGACACAAGCACTCTCAAGTAAAACTCTTTACTATCGTAACTAATTAAGAAACTGGAATAATCCCACAGAGAGTTCGACAAGATCCATAGGAAAGACCTACGTATACTTTTAAATAATCAACTACAATATACTCAGTGATCATTGTACCTGCTCTTTTTAAAATTTGATGGCCGGATGTTTGTTACCTGTATATATCTTTAAAAGCCTAGAAGTTGTACCTTTATCCGATTCTATGTTGGGGAAACAATTGTGTTAATAACGCCTATTATAAGGGTCTTAACGGAATACTAACACAAATGACAGATGGTAACCCTGGATCGCATATGGGACACTTGCAATTCCACATCAAACTCTTTACCACTGTAACTGATAAAGAAACTCGCATAATCCTTCAAATAGTTTAACCAGTTCCTTTTGAATGACCCATGTATACTCTAAAGTAAACATCTATAATTTAATCGGGAATCATTGTACTTGTTTTTTAAAAAATTTGATTGCTGGAATCTTATTAACAATTAATTTCTATTAAATCCAAGAATATATAATATCATGTTATTTTAGATGGTGAAACTATGGTGTTAATAACTCTTATTGCAAGAATAAGAATAGAATACTAAAAAAAATAACAGATGGTAACCCCAGATCACAGACGGGACACAAGCACTCTCAAGTAAAATTCTTTACTATCGTAACTAATTAAGAAACTCGAATAATCCCACAGAGAGTTCGACAAGATCCATAGGAAAGACCTACGTATACTTTTAAGTAATCATCTACAATACACTCAGAGATCATTGTACCTGCACTTTTTAAAATTTGATGGCCGGACGTTTGTTACCTGTATATATCTTTAAAAACCTAGAAGTTATACCTTTATGCGATTCTATGTTAGGGAAACAATAGTGTTAATAACGCCTATTATAAGGGTCTTAACGGAATACTAACACAAATGACAGATGGTAACCCTGGATGGTATATGGGACACTTGCAATTCCACGTCAAACTCTTTACCACTGTAAGTGATAAAGAAACTCGCATAATCCTTCAAATAGTTTAACCAGTTCCCTTTGAATGACCCTTGTATACTTTCAAGTAAACATTTACAATTTAATTGGGGATCATTGTAATTGTTTTTTTAAAAAAATTGATTGCTGGAATTTTATTAACAATTAATTTCTATTAAAACCAAGAATATATAATATCATGTTATTTTATATGGTTAAACTATGGTGTTAATAACTCTTATTGCAAGAATAAGAATAGAATACTAAAAAAAATAACAGATGGTAACCCCAGATCACAGACGGGACACAAGCACTCTCAAGTAAAACTCTTTACTATCGTAACTAATTAAGAAACTCGAATAATCCCACAGAGAGTTCGACAAGATCCATAGGAAAGACCTACGTATACTTTTAAGTAATCATCTACAATACACTCAGTGATCATTGTACCTGCACGTTTTAAAATTTGATGGCCGGACGTTTGTTACCTTTATATATCTTTAAAAACCTAGAAATTATACCTTTATGCGATTCTATGTTAGGGAAACAATAGTGTTAATAACGCCTATTATAAGGGTCTTAACGGAATACTAACACAAATGACAGATGGTAACCCTGGATCGCATATGGGACACTTGTAATTCCACGTCAAACTCTTTACCACTGTAAGTGATAAAGAAACTCGCATAATCCTTCAAATAGTTTAACCAGTTCCTTTTGAATGACCCATGTATACTTTCAAGTAAACATCTACAATTTAATTGGGGATCAAATGTAATTGTTTTTTAAAAAAAATTGATTGCTGGAATTTTATTAACAATTAATTTCTATTAAAACCAAGAATATATAATATCATGTTATTTTAGATGGTGAAACTATGGTGTTAATAGCTCTTATTGCAAGAATAAGAATAGAATACTAAAAAAAATAACAGATGGTAACCCCAGATCACAGACGGGACACAAGCACTCTCAAGTAAAACTCTTTACTATCGTAACTAATTAAGAAACTCGAATAATCCCACAGAGAGTTCGACAAGATCCATAGGAAAGACCTACGTATACTTTTAAATAATCATCTACAATATACTCAGTGATCATTGTACCTGCTCTTTTTAAAATTTGATGGCCGGATGTTTGTTACCTGTATATATCTTTAAAAGCCTAGAAGTTGTACCTTTATGCAATTCTATGTTGGGGAAACAATTGTGTTAATAACGCCTATTATAAGGGTCTTAACGGAATACTAACACAAATGACAGATGGTAACCCTGGATCGCATATGGGACACTTGCAATTCCACGTCAAACTCTTTACCACTGTAAGTGATAAAGAAACTCGCATAATCCTTCAAATAGTTTAACCAGTTCCCTATGAATGACCCATGTATACTTTCAAGTAAACATCTACAATTTAATCGGGGATCATTGTAATTGTTTTTTTGAAAAATTTAATTGCTGGAATTTTATTGACAATTAATTTCTATTCAAACCAAGAATATATAATATCATGTGATTTTATATGGTGAAACTATTTTGTTAATAACTCTTATTGCAAGAATAAGAATAGAATACTCAAAAAATTAACGGATGGTAACCCCAGATCACAGACGGGACACAAGCACTCTCAAGTAAAACTCTTTACTATCGTAACTAATTACGAAACACGAATAATCCCACAGAGAGTTCGACAAGATCCATAGGAAAGACCTACGTATACTTTTAAATAATCATCTACAATATACTCTGTGATCATTGTACCTGCTCTTTTAAAAATTTGATGGCCGGATGTTTGTTACCTGTATATATCTTTAAAAGCCTAGAAGTTGTACCTTTATCCGATTCTATGTTGGGGAAACAATTGTGTTAATAACGCCTATTATAAGGGTCTTAACGGAATACTAACACAAATGACAGATGGTAACCCTGGATCGCATATGGGACACTTGCAATTCCACATCAAACTCTTTACCACTGTAACTGATAAAGAAACTCGCATAATCCTTCAAATAGTTTAACCAGTTCCTTTTGAATGACCCATGTATACTCTAAAGTAAACATCTATAATTTAATCGGGAATCATTGTACTTGTTTTTTAAAAAATTTGATTGCTGGAATCTTATTAACAATTAATTTCTATTAAATCCAAGAATATATAATATCATGTTATTTTAGATGGTGAAACTATGGTGTTAATAACTCTTATTGCAAGAATAAGAATAGAATACTAAAAAAAATAACAGATGGTAACCCCAGATCACAGACGGGACACAAGCACTCTCAAGTAAAATTCTTTACTATCGTAACTAATTAAGAAACTCGAATAATCCCACAGAGAGTTCGACAAGATCCATAGGAAAGACCTACGTATACTTTTAAGTAATCATCTACAATACACTCAGTGATCATTGTACCTGCACTTTTTAAAATTTGATGGCCGGACGTTTGTTACCTGTATATATCTTTAAAAACCTAGAAGTTATACCTTTATGCGATTCTATGTTAGGGAAACAATAGTGTTAATAACGCCTATTATAAGGGTCTTAACGGAATACTAACACAAATGACAGATGGTAACCCTGGATCGCATATGGGACACTTGCAATTCCACGTCAAACTCTTTACCACTGTAAGTGATAAAGAAACTCGCATAGTCCTTCAAATAGTTTAACCAGTTCCCTTTGAATGACCCTTGTATACTTTCAAGTAAACATCTACAATTTAATTGGGGATCATTGTAATTGTTTTTTTTAAAAAATTGATTGCTGGAATTTTATTAACAATTAATTTCTATTAAAACCAAGAATATATAATATCATGTTATTTTATATGGTGAAACTATGGTGTTAATAACTCTTATTGCAAGAATAAGAATAGAATACTAAAAAAAATAACAGATGGTAACCCCAGATCACAGACGGGACACAAGCACTCTCAAGTAAAACTCTTTACTATCGTAACTAATTAAGAAACTCGAATAATCCCACAGAGAGTTCGACAAGATCCATAGGAAAGACCTACGTATACTTTTAAGTAATCATCTACAATACACTCAGTGATCATTGTACCTGCACGTTTTAAAATTTGATGGCCGGACGTTTGTTACCTTTATATATCTTTAAAAACCTAGAAGTTATACCTTTATGCGATTCTATGTTAGGGAAACAATAGTGTTAATAACGCCTATTATAAGGGTCTTAACGGAATACTAACACAAATGACAGATGGTAACCCTGGATCGCATATGGGACACTTGCAATTCCACGTCAAACTCTTTACCACTGTAAGTGATAAAGAAACTCGCATAATCCTTCAAATAGTTTAACCAGTTCCCTTTGAATGACCCTTGTATACTTTCAAGTAAACATCTACAATTTAATTGGGGATCATTGTAATTGTTTTTTTAAAAAAATTGATTGCTGGAATTTTATTAACAATTAATTTCTATTAAAACCAAGAATATATAATATCATGTTATTTTATATGGTGAAACTATGGTGTTAATAACTCTTATTGCAAGAATAAGAATAGAATACTAAAAAAAATAACAGATGGTAACCCCAGATCACAGACGGGACACAAGCACTCTCAAGTAAAACTCTTTACTATCGTAACTAATTAAGAAACTCGAATAATCCCACAGAGAGTTCGACAAGATCCATAGGAAAGACCTACGTATACTTTTAAGTAATCATCTACAATACACTCAGTGATCATTGTACCTGCACGTTTTAAAATTTGATGGCCGGACGTTTGTTACCTTTATATATCTTTAAAAACCTAGAAATTATACCTTTATGCGATTCTATGTTAGGGAAACAATAGTGTTAATAACGCCTATTATAAGGGTCTTAACGGAATACTAACACAAATGACAGATGGTAACCCTGGATCGCATATGGGACACTTGTAATTCCACGTCAAACTCTTTACCACTGTAAGTGATAAAGAAACTCGCATAATCCTTCAAATAGTTTAACCAGTTCCTTTTGAATGACCCATGTATACTTTCAAGTAAACATCTACAATTTAATTGGGGATCAAATGTAATTGTTTTTTTAAAAAAATTGATTGCTGGAATTTTATTAACAATTAATTTCTATTAAAACCAAGAATATATAATATCATGTTATTTTATATGGTGAAACTATGGTGTTAATAACTCTTATTGCAAGAATAAGAATAGAATACTAAAAAAAATAACAGATGGTAACCCCGGATCACAGACGGGACACAAGTACTCTCAAGTAAAACTCTTTACTATCGTAACTAATTAAGAAACTCGAATAATCCCACAGAGAGTTCGACAAGATCCATAGGAAAGACCTACATATACTTTTAAGTAACCATCTACAATACACTCAGTGATCATTGTACCTGCACCTTTTAAAATTTGATGGCCGGACGTTTGTTACCTGTATATATTTTTAAAAGCCTAGAAGTTATACCTTTATGCGATTCTATGTTGGGGAAACAATTGTGTTAATAACACCTGTTATAAGGGTGTTAATGGAATACCAACACAAATGACAGATGGTAACCCTGGATCGTATATGGGACACTTGCAATTCCACGTCAAACTCTTTACCACTGTAAGTGATAAAGAAACTCGCATAATCCTTCAAATAGTTTAACCAGTTCCCTTTGAATGACCCATGCATACTTTCAAGTAAACATCAACAATTTAATCGGGGATCATTGTAATTGTTTTTTCAAAAAATTTAATTGCAGGAATTTTATTAACAATTAATTTCTATTCAAACCAAGAATATATAATATCATGTGATTTTATATGGTGAAACTATTTTGTTAATAACTCTTATTGCAAGAATAAGAATAGAATACTCAAAAAATTAACGGATGGTAACCCCAGATCACAGACGGGACACAAGCACTCTCAAGTAAAACTCTTTACTATCGTAACTAATTACGAAACAAGAATAATCCCACAGAGAGTTCGACAAGATCCATAGGAAAGACCTACGTATACTTTTAAATAATCATCTACAATATACTCTGTGATCATTGTACCTGCTCTTTTAAAAATTTGATGGCCGGATGTTTGTTACCTGTATATATCTTTAAAAGCCTAGAAGTTGTACCTTTATGCGATTCTATGTTGGGGAAACAATTGTGTTAATAACGCCTATTATAAGGGTCTTAACGGAATACTAACACAAGTGACAGATGGTAACCCTGGATCGCATATGGGACACTTGCAATTCCACATCAAACTCTTTACCACTGTAACTGATAAAGAAACTCGCATAATCCTTCAAATAGTTTAACCAGTTCCTTTTGAATGACCCATGTATACTCTAAAGTAAACATCTATAATTTAATCGGGAATCATTGTACTTGTTTTTTAAAAAATTTGATTGCTGGAATCTTATTAACAATTAATTTCTATTAAATCCAAGAATATATAATATCATGTTATTTTAGATGGTGAAACTATGGTGTTAATAACTCTTATTGCAAGAATAAGAATAGAATACTAAAAAAAATAACAGATGGTAACCCCAGATCACAGACGGGACACAAGCACTCTCAAGTAAAATTCTTTACTATCGTAACTAATTAAGAAACTCGAATAATCCCACAGAGAGTTCGACAAGATCCATAGGAAAGACCTACGTATACTTTTAAGTAATCATCTACAATACACTCAGTGATCATTGTACCTGCACTTTTTAAAATTTGATGGCCGGACGTTTGTTACCTGTATATATCTTTAAAAACCTAGAAGTTATACCTTTATGCGATTCTATGTTAGGGAAACAATAGTGTTAATAACGCCTATTATAAGGGTCTTAACGGAATACTAACACAAATGACAGATGGTAACCCTGGATCGCATATGGGACACTTGCAATTCCACGTCAAACTCTTTACCACTGTAAGTGATAAAGAAACTCGCATAGTCCTTCAAATAGTTTAACCAGTTCCCTTTGAATGACCCTTGTATACTTTCAAGTAAACATCTACAATTTAATTGGGGATCATTGTAATTGTTTTTTTTAAAAAATTGATTGCTGGAATTTTATTAACAATTAATTTCTATTAAAACCAAGAATATATAATATCATGTTATTTTATATGGTGAAACTATGGTGTTAATAACTCTTATTGCAAGAATAAGAATAGAATACTAAAAAAAATAACAGATGGTAACCCCAGATCACAGACGGGACACAAGCACTCTCAAGTAAAACTCTTTACTATCGTAACTAATTAAGAAACTCGAATAATCCCACAGAGAGTTCGACAAGATCCATAGGAAAGACCTACGTATACTTTTAAGTAATCATCTACAATACACTCAGTGATCATTGTACCTGCACGTTTTAAAATTTGATGGCCGGACGTTTGTTACCTTTATATATCTTTAAAAACCTAGAAATTATACCTTTATGCGATTCTATGTTAGGGAAACAATAGTGTTAATAACGCCTATTATAAGGGTCTTAACGGAATACTAACACAAATGACAGATGGTAACCCTGGATCGCATATGGGACACTTGTAATTCCACGTCAAACTCTTTACCACTGTAAGTGATAAAGAAACTCGCATAATCCTTCAAATAGTTTAACCAGTTCCTTTTGAATGACCCATGTATACTTTCAAGTAAACATCTACAATTTAATTGGGGATCATTGTAATTGTTTTTTTAAAAAAATTGATTGCTGGAATTTTATTAACAATTAATTTCTATTAAAACCAAGAATATATAATATCATGTTATTTTATATGGTGAAACTATGGTGTTAATAACTCTTATTGCAAGAATAAGAATAGAATACTAATAAAAATAACAGATGGTAACCCCGGATCACAGACGGGACACAAGTACTCTCAAGTAAAACTCTTTACTATCGTAACTAATTAAGAAACTCGAATAATCCCACAGAGAGTTCGACAAGATCCATAGGAAAGACCTACATATACTTTTAAGTAACCATCTACAATACACTCAGTGATCATTGTACCTGCACCTTTTAAAATTTGATGGCCAGACGTTTGTTGCCTGTATATATTTTTAAAAGCCTAGAAGTTATACCTTTATGCGATTCTATGTTGGGGAAACAATTGTGTTAATAACACCTGTTATAAGGGTGTTAATGGAATACCAACACAAATGACAGATGGTAACCCTGGATCGTATATGGGACACTTGCAATTCCACGTCAAACTCTTTACCACTGTAAGTGATAAAGAAACTCGCATAATCCTTCAAATAGTTTAACCAGTTCCCTTTGAATGACCCATGTATACTTTCAAGTAAACATCAACAATTTAATCGGGGATCATTGTAATTGTTTTTTAAAAAAATTTAATTGCTGGAATTTTATTAACAATTAATTTCTATTCAAACCAAGAATATATAATATCATGTGATTTTATATGGTGAAACTATTTTGTTAATAACTCTTATTGCAAGAATAAGAATAGAATACTCAAAAAATTAACGAATGGTAACCCCAGATCACAGACGGGACACAAGCACTCTCAAGTAACACTCTTTACTATCGTAACTAATTACGAAACACGAATAATCCCACAGAGAGTTCGACAAGATCCATAGGAAAGACCTACGTATACTTTTAAATAATCATCTACAATATACTCTGTGATCATTGTACCTGCTCTTTTAAAAATTTGATGGCCGGATGTTTGTTACCTGTATATATCTTTAAAAGCCTAGAAGTTGT
This sequence comes from Rubia yunnanensis, assembly GCA_037428765.1. Classification (NCBI taxonomy): domain Eukaryota; kingdom Viridiplantae; phylum Streptophyta; class Magnoliopsida; order Gentianales; family Rubiaceae; genus Rubia; species Rubia yunnanensis. Next base: position 59,765,564 of record CM075068.1, read on the forward strand.
ACCTTTATGCGATTCTATGTTGGGGAAACAATTGTGTTAATAACGCCTATTATAAGGGTCTTAACGGAATACTAACACAAATGACAGATGGTAACCCTGGATCGCATATGGGACACTTGCAATTCCACATCAAACTCTTTACCACTGTAACTGATAAAGAAACTCGCATAATCCTTCAAATAGTTTAACCAGTTCCTTTTGAATGACCCATGTATACTCTAAAGTAAACATCTATAATTTAATCGGGAATCATTGTACTTGTTTTTTAAAAAATTTGATTGCTGGAATCTTATTAACAATTAATTTCTATTAAATCCAAGAATATATAATATCATGTTATTTTAGATGGTGAAACTATGGTGTTAATAACTCTTATTGCAAGAATAAGAATAGAATACTAAAAAAAATAACAGATGGTAACCCCAGATCACAGACGGGACACAAGCACTCTCAAGTAAAATTCTTTACTATCGTAACTAATTAAGAAACTCGAATAATCCCACAGAGAGTTCGACAAGATCCATAGGAAAGACCTACGTATACTTTTAAGTAATCATCTACAATACACTCAGTGATCATTGTACCTGCACTTTTTAAAATTTGATGGCCGGACGTTTGTTACCTGTATATATCTTTAAAAACCTAGAAGTTATACCTTTATGCGATTCTATGTTAGGGAAACAATAGTGTTAATAACGCCTATTATAAGGGTCTTAACGGAATACTAACACAAATGACAGATGGTAACCCTGGATCGCATATGGGACACTTGCAATTCCACGTCAAACTCTTTACCACTGTAAGTGATTAAGAAACTCGCATAGTCCTTCAAATAGTTTAACCAGTTCCTTTTGAATGACCCTTGTATACTTTCAAGTAAACATCTACAATTTAATTGGGGATCATTGTAATTGTTTTTTAAAAAAAATTGATTGCTGGAATTTTATTAACAATTAATTTCTATTAAAACCAAGAATATATAATATCATGTTATTTTATATGGTGAAACTATGGTGTTAATAACTCTTATTGCAAGAATAAGAATAGAATACTAAAAAAAATAACAGATGGTAACCCCAGATCACAGACGGGACACAAGCACTCTCAAGTAAAACTCTTTACTATCGTAACTAATTAAGAAACTCGAATAATCCCACAGAGAGTTCGACAAGATCCATAGGAAAGACCTACGTATACTTTTAAGTAATCATCTACAATACACTCAGTGATCATTGTACCTGCACGTTTTAAAATTTGATGGCCGGACGTTTGTTACCTGTATATATCTTTAAAAACCTAGAAGTTATACCTTTATGCGATTCTATGTTAGGGAAACAATAGTGTTAATAACGCCTATTATAAGGGTCTTAACGGAATACTAACACAAATGACAGATGGTAACCCTGGATCGCATATGGGACACTTGTAATTCCACGTCAAACTCTTTACCACTGTAAGTGATAAAGAAACTCGCATAATCCTTCAAATAGTTTAACCAGTTCCCTTTGAATGACCCATGTATACTTTCAAGTAAACATCTACAATTTAATCGGGGATCATTGTAATTGTTTTTTTGAAAAATTTAATTGCTGGAATTTTATTTACAATTAATTTCTATTCAAACCAAGAATATATAATATCATGTGATTTTATATGGTGAAACTATTTTGTTAATAACTCTTATTGCAAGAATAAGAATAAAATACTCAAAAAATTAACGGATGGTAACCCCAGATCACAGACGGGACACAAGCACTCTCAAGTAAAACTCTTTACTATCGTAACTAATTAAGAAACTGGAATAATCCCACAGAGAGTTCGACAAGATCCATAGGAAAGACCTACGTATACTTTTAAATAATCAACTACAATATACTCAGTGATCATTGTACCTGCTCTTTTTAAAATTTGATGGCCGGATGTTTGTTACCTGTATATATCTTTAAAAGCCTAGAAGTTGTACCTTTATGCGATTCTATGTTGGGGAAACAATTGTGTTAATAACGCCTATTATAAGGGTCTTAACGGAATACTAACACAAATGACAGATGGTAACCCTGGATCGCATATGGGACACTTGCAATTCCACATCAAACTCTTTACCACTGTAACTGATAAAGAAACTCGCATAATCCTTCAAATAGTTTAACCAGTTCCTTTTGAATGACCCATGTATACTCTAAAGTAAACATCTATAATTTAATCGGGAATCATTGTACTTGTTTTTTAAAAAATTTGATTGCTGGAATCTTATTAACAATTAATTTCTATTAAATCCAAGAATATATAATATCATGTTATTTTAGATGGTGAAACTATGGTGTTAATAACTCTTATTGCAAGAATAAGAATAGAATACTAAAAAAAATAACAGATGGTAACCCCAGATCACAGACGGGACACAAGCACTCTCAAGTAAAATTCTTTACTATCGTAACTAATTAAGAAACTCGAATAATCCCACAGAGAGTTCGACAAGATCCATAGGAAAGACCTACGTATACTTTTAAGTAATCATCTACAATACACTCAGAGATCATTGTACCTGCACTTTTTAAAATTTGATGGCCGGACGTTTGTTACCTGTATATATCTTTAAAAACCTAGAAGTTATACCTTTATGCGATTCTATGTTAGGGAAACAATAGTGTTAATAACGCCTATTATAAGGGTCTTAACGGAATACTAACACAAATGACAGATGGTAACCCTGGATGGTATATGGGACACTTGCAATTCCACGTCAAACTCTTTACCACTGTAAGTGATAAAGAAACTCGCATAATCCTTCAAATAGTTTAACCAGTTCCCTTTGAATGACCCTTGTATACTTTCAAGTAAACATTTACAATTTAATTGGGGATCATTGTAATTGTTTTTTTAAAAAAATTGATTGCTGGAATTTTATTAACAATTAATTTCTATTAAAACCAAGAATATATAATATCATGTTATTTTATATGGTGAAACTATGGTGTTAATAACTCTTATTGCAAGAATAAGAATAGAATACTAAAAAAAATAACAGATGGTAACCCCGGATCACAGACGGGACACAAGTACTCTCAAGTAAAACTCTTTACTATCGTAACTAATTAAGAAACTCGAATAATCCCACAGAGAGTTCGACAAGATCCATAGGAAAGACCTACGTATACTTTTAAGTAATCATCTACAATACACTCAGTGATCATTGTACCTGCACGTTTTAAAATTTGATGGCCGGACGTTTGTTACCTTTATATATTTTTAAAAGCCTAGAAGTTATACCTTTATGCGATTCTATGTTGGGGAAACAATTGTGTTAATAACACATGTTATAAGGGTGTTAATGGAATACCAACACAAATGACAGATGGTAACCCTGGATCGTATATGGGACACTTGCAATTCCACGTCAAACTCTTTACCACTGTAAGTGATAAAGAAACTCGCATAATCCTTCAAATAGTTTAACTAGTTCCCTTTGAATGACCCATGCATACTTTCAAGTAAACATCAACAATTTAATCGGGGATCATTGTAATTGTTTTTTCAAAAAATTTAATTGCTGGAATTTTATTAACAATTAATTTCTATTCAAACCAAGAATATATAATATCATGTGATTTTATATGGTGAAACTATTTTGTTAATAACTCTTATTGCAAGAATAAGAATAGAATACTCAAAAAATTAACGGATGGTAACCCCAGATCACAGACGGGACACAAGCACTCTCAAGTAAAACTCTTTACTATCGTAACTAATTACGAAACACGAATAATCCCACAGAGAGTTCGACAAGATCCATAGGAAAGACCTACGTATACTTTTAAATAATCATCTACAATATACTCTGTGATCATTGTACCTGCTCTTTTAAAAATTTGATGGCCGGATGTTTGTTACCTGTATATATCTTTAAAAGCCTAGAAGTTGTACCTTTATGCGATTCTATGTTGGGGAAACAATTGTGTTAATAACGCCTATTATAAGGGTCTTAACGGAATACTAACACAAATGACAGATGGTAACCCTGGATCGCATATGGGACACTTGCAATTCCACATCAAACTCTTTACCACTGTAACTGATAAAGAAACTCGCATAATCCTTCAAATAGTTTAACCAGTTCCTTTTGAATGACCCATGTATACTCTAAAGTAAACATCTATAATTTAATCGGGAATCATTGTACTTGTTTTTTAAAAAATTTGATTGCTGGAATCTTATTAACAATTAATTTCTATTAAATCCAAGAATATATAATATCATGTTATTTTAGATGGTGAAACTATGGTGTTAATAACTCTTATTGCAAGAATAAGAATAGAATACTAAAAAAAATAACAGATGGTAACCCCAGATCACAGACGGGACACAAGCACTCTCAAGTAAAATTCTTTACTATCGTAACTAATTAAGAAACTCGAATAATCCCACAGAGAGTTCGACAAGATCCATAGGAAAGACCTACGTATACTTTTAAGTAATCATCTACAATACACTCAGTGATCATTGTACCTGCACTTTTTAAAATTTGATGGCCGGACGTTTGTTACCTGTATATATCTTTAAAAACCTAGAAGTTATACCTTTATACGATTCTATGTTAGGGAAACAATAGTGTTAATAACGCCTATTATAAGGGTCTTAACGGAATACTAACACAAATGACAGATGGTAACCCTGGATCGCATATGGGACACTTGCAATTCCACGTCAAACTCTTTACCACTGTAAGTGATAAAGAAACTCGCATAGTCCTTCAAATAGTTTAACCAGTTCCCTTTGAATGACCCTTGTATACTTTCAAGTAAACATCTACAATTTAATTGGGGATCATTGTAATTGTTTTTTTAAAAAAATTGATTGCTGGAATTTTATTAACAATTAATTTCTATTAAAACCAAGAATATATAATATCATGTTATTTTATATGGTGAAACTATGGTGTTAATAACTCTTATTGCAAGAATAAGAATAGAATACTAAAAAAAATAACAGATGGTAACCCCAGATCACAGACGGGACACAAGCACTCTCAAGTAAAACTCTTTACTATCGTAACTAATTAAGAAACTCGAATAATCCCACAGAGAGTTCGACAAGATCCATAGGAAAGACCTACGTATACTTTTAAGTAATCATCTACAATACACTCAGTGATCATTGTACCTGCACATTTTAAAATTTGATGGCCGGACGTTTGTTACCTTTATATATCTTTAAAAACCTAGAAGTTATACCTTTATGCGATTCTATGTTAGGGAAACAATAGTGTTAATAACGCCTATTATAAGGGTCTTAACGGAATACTAACACAAATGACAGATGGTAACCCTGGATCGCATATGGGACACTTGCAATTCCACGTCAAACTCTTTACCACTGTAAGTGATAAAGAAACTCGCATAATCCTTCAAATAGTTTAACCAGTTCCCTTTGAATGACCCTTGTATACTTTCAAGTAAACATCTACAATTTAATTGGGGATCATTGTAATTGTTTTTTTAAAAAAATTGATTGCTGGAATTTTATTAACAATTAATTTCTATTAAAACCAAGAATATATAATATCATGTTATTTTATATGGTGAAACTATGGTGTTAATAACTCTTATTGCAAGAATAAGAATAGAATACTAAAAAAAATAACAGATGGTAACCCCAGATCACAGACGGGACACAAGCACTCTCAAGTAAAACTCTTTACTATCGTAACTAATTAAGAAACTCGAATAATCCCACAGAGAGTTCGACAAGATCCATAGGAAAGACCTACGTATACTTTTAAGTAATCATCTACAATACACTCAGTGATCATTGTACCTGCACGTTTTAAAATTTGATGGCCGGACGTTTGTTACCTTTATATATCTTTAAAAACCTAGAAATTATACCTTTATGCGATTCTATGTTAGGGAAACAATAGTGTTAATAACGCCTATTATAAGGGTCTTAACGGAATACTAACACAAATGACAGATGGTAACCCTGGATCGCATATGGGACACTTGTAATTCCACGTCAAACTCTTTACCACTGTAAGTGATAAAGAAACTCGCATAATCCTTCAAATAGTTTAACCAGTTCCTTTTGAATGACCCATGTATACTTTCAAGTAAACATCTACAATTTAATTGGGGATCAAATGTAATTGTTTTTTTAAAAAAATTGATTGCTGGAATTTTATTAACAATTAATTTCTATTAAAACCAAGAATATATAATATCATGTTATTTTATATGGTGAAACTATGGTGTTAATAACTCTTATTGCAAGAATAAGAATAGAATACTAAAAAAAATAACAGATGGTAACCCCGGATCACAGACGGGACACAAGTACTCTCAAGTAAAACTCTTTACTATCGTAACTAATTAAGAAACTCGAATAATCCCACAGAGAGTTCGACAAGATCCATAGGAAAGACCTACATATACTTTTAAGTAATCATCTACAATACACTCAGTGATCATTGTACCTGCACTTTTTAAAATTTGATGGCCGGACGTTTGTTACCTGTATATATCTTTTAAAACCTAGAAGTTATACCTTTATGCGATTCTATGTTGGGGAAACAATTGTGTTAATAACACCTGTTATAAGGGTGTTAATGGAATACCAACACAAATGACAGATGGTAACCCTGGATCGTATATGGGACACTTGCAATTCCACGTCAAACTCTTTACCACTGTAAGTGATAAAGAAACTCGCATAATCCTTCAAATTGTTTAACCAGTTCCCTTTGAATGACCCATGCATACTTTCAAGTAAACATCAACAATTTAATCGGGGATCATTGTAATTGTTTTTTCAAAAAATTTAATTGCAGGAATTTTATTTACAATTAATTTCTATTCAAACCAAGAATATATAATATCATGTGATTTTATATGGTGAAACTATTTTGTTAATAACTCTTATTGCAAGAATAAGAATAGAATACTCAAAAAATTAACGGATGGTAACCCCAGATCACAGACGGGACACAAGCACTCTCAAGTAAAACTCTTTACTATCGTAACTAATTACGAAACACGAATAATCCCACAGAGAGTTCGACAAGATCCATAGGAAAGACCTACGTATACTTTTAAATAATCATCTACAATATACTCTGTGATCATTGTACCTGCTCTTTTAAAAATTTGATGGCCGGATGTTTGTTACCTGTATATATCTTTAAAAGCCTAGAAGTTGTACCTTTATGCGATTCTATGTTGGGGAAACAATTGTGTTAATAACGCCTATTATAAGGGTCTTAACGGAATACTAACACAAATGACAGATGGTAACCCTGGATCGCATATGGGACACTTGCAATTCCACATCAAACTCTTTACCACTGTAACTGATAAAGAAACTCGCATAATCCTTCAAATAGTTTAACCAGTTCCTTTTGAATGACCCATGTATACTCTAAAGTAAACATCTATAATTTAATCGGGAATCATTGTACTTGTTTTTTAAAAAATTTGATTGCTGGAATCTTATTAACAATTAATTTCTATTAAATCCAAGAATATATAATATCATGTTATTTTAGATGGTGAAACTATGGTGTTAATAACTCTTATTGCAAGAATAAGAATAGAATACTAAAAAAAATAACAGATGGTAACCCCAGATCACAGACGGGACACAAGCACTCTCAAGTAAAATTCTTTACTATCGTAACTAATTAAGAAACTCGAATAATCCCACAGAGAGTTCGACAAGATCCATAGGAAAGACCTACGTATACTTTTAAGTAATCATCTACAATACACTCAGTGATCATTGTACCTGCACTTTTTAAAATTTGATGGCCGGACGTTTGTTACCTGTATATATCTTTAAAAACCTAGAAGTTATACCTTTATGCGATTCTATGTTAGGGAAACAATAGTGTTAACAACGCCTATTATAAGGGTCTTAACGGAATACTAACACAAATGACAGATGGTAACCCTGGATCGCATATGGGACACTTGCAATTCCACGTCAAACTCTTTACCACTGTAAGTGATAAAGAAACTCGCATAGTCCTTCAAATAGTTTAACCAGTTCCCTTTGAATGACCCTTGTATACTTTCAAGTAAACATCTACAATTTAATTGGGGATCATTGTAATTGTTTTTTTAAAAAAATTGATTGCTGGAATTTTATTAACAATTAATTTCTATTAAAACCAAGAATATATAATATCATGTTATTTTATATGGTGAAACTATGGTGTTAATAACTCTTATTGCAAGAATAAGAATAGAATACTAAAAAAAATAACAGATGGTAACCCCAGATCACAGACGGGACACAAGCACTCTCAAGTAAAACTCTTTACTATCGTAACTAATTAAGAAACTCGAATAATCCCACAGAGAGTTCGACAAGATCCATAGGAAAGACCTACGTATACTTTTAAGTAATCATCTACAATACACTCAGTGATCATTGTACCTGCACATTTTAAAATTTGATGGCCGGACGTTTGTTACCTTTATATATCTTTAAAAACCTAGAAATTATACCTTTATGCGATTCTATGTTAGGGAAACAATAGTGTTAATAACGCCTATTATAAGGGTCTTAACGGAATACTAACACAAATGACAGATGGTAACCCTGGATCGCATATGGGACACTTGTAATTCCACGTCAAACTCTTTACCACTGTAAGTGATAAAGAAACTCGCATAATCCTTCAAATAGTTTAACCAGTTCCTTTTGAATGACCCATGTATACTTTCAAGTAAACATCTACAATTTAATTGGGGATCATTGTAATTGTTTTTTTAAAAAAATTGATTGCTGGAATTTTATTAACAATTAATTTCTATTAAAACCAAGAATATATAATATCATGTTATTTTATATGGTGAAACTATGGTGTTAATAACTCTTATTGCAAGAATAAGAATAGAATACTAAAAAAAATAACAGATGGTAACCCCGGATCACAGACGGGACACAAGTACTCTCAAGTAAAACTCTTTACTATCGTAACTAATTAAGAAACTCGAATAATCCCACAGAGAGTTCGACAAGATCCATAGGAAAGACCTACATATACTTTTAAGTAATCATCTACAATACACTCAGTGATCATTGTACCTGCACTTTTTAAAATTTGATGGCCGGACGTTTGTTACCTGTATATATCTTTTAAAACCTAGAAGTTATACCTTTATGCGATTCTATGTTAGGGAAACAATAGTGTTAATAACGCCTATTATAAGGGTCTTAACGGAATACTAACACAAATGACAGATGGTAACCCTGGATCGCATATGGGACACTTGTAATTCCACGTCAAACTCTTTACCACTGTAAGTGATAAAGAAACTCGCATAATCCTTCAAATAGTTTAACCAGTTCCTTTTGAATGACCCATGTATACTTTCAAGTAAACATCTACAATTTAATTGGGGATCATTGTAATTGTTTTTTTAAAAAAATTGATTGCTGGAATTTTATTAACAATTAATTTCTATTAAAACCAAGAATATATAATATCATGTTATTTTATATGGTGAAACTATGGTGTTAATAACTCTTATTGCAAGAATAAGAATAGAATACTAAAAAAAATAACAGATGGTAACCCCGGATCACAGACGGGACACAAGTACTCTCAAGTAAAACTCTTTACTATCGTAACTAATTAAGAAACTCGAATAATCCCACAGAGAGTTCGACAAGATCCATAGGAAAGACCTACATATACTTTTAAGTAACCATCTACAATACACTCAGTGATCATTGTACCTGCACCTTTTAAAATTTGATGGCCAGACGTTTGTTGCCTGTATATATTTTTAAAAGCCTAGAAGTTATACCTTTATGCGATTCTATGTTGGGGAAACAATTGTGTTAATAACACCTGTTATAAGGGTGTTAATGGAATACCAACACAAATGACAGATGGTAACCCTGGATCGTATATGGGACACTTGCAATTCCACGTCAAACTCTTTACCACTGTAAGTGATAAAGAAACTCGCATAATCCTTCAAATAGTTTAACCAGTTCCCTTTGAATGACCCATGTATACTTTCAAGTAAACATCAACAATTTAATCGGGGATCATTGTAATTGTTTTTTAAAAAAATTTAATTGCTGGAATTTTATTAACAATTAATTTCTATTCAAACCAAGAATATATAATATCATGTGATTTTATATGGTGAAACTATTTTGTTAATAACTCTTATTGCAAGAATAAGAATAGAATACTCAAAAAATTAACGAATGGTAACCCCAGATCACAGACGGGACACAAGCACTCTCAAGTAACACTCTTTACTATCGTAACTAATTACGAAACACGAATAATCCCACAGAGAGTTCGACAAGATCCATAGGAAAGACCTACGTATACTTTTAAATAATCATCTACAATATACTCTGTGATCATTGTACCTGCTCTTTTAAAAATTTGATGGCCGGATGTTTGTTACCTGTATATATCTTTAAAAGCCTAGAAGTTGTACCTTTATGCGATTCTATGTTGGGGAAACAATTGTGTTAATAACGCCTATTATAAGGGTCTTAACGGAATACTAACACAAATGACAGATGGTAACCCTGGATCGCATATGGGACACTTGCAATTCCACATCAAACTCTTTACCACTGTAACTGATAAAGAAACTCGCATAATCCTTCAAATAGTTTAACCAGTTCCTTTTGAATGACCCATGTATACTTTAAAGTAAACATCTATAATTTAATCGGGAATCATTGTACTTGTTTTTTTTAAAATTTGATTGCTGGAATCTTATTAACAATTAATTTCTATTAAAACCAAGAATATATAATATCATGTTATTTTAGATGGTGAAACTATGGTGTTAATAACTCTTATTGCAAGAATAAGAATAGAATACTAAAAAAAATAATAGATCGTAACCCCAGATCACAGACGGGACACAAGCACTCCCAAGTAAAACTCTTTACTATCGTAACTAATTAAGAAACTCGAATAATCCCACAGATAGTTCGACAAGATCCATAGGAAAGACCTACGTATACTTTTAAGTAATCATCTACAATACACTCAGTGATCATTGTACCTGCACTTTTTAAAATTTGATGTCCGGACGTTTGTTACCTGTATATATCTTTAAAAACCTAGAAGTTATACCTTTATGCGATTCTATGTTAGGGAAACAATAGTGTTAATAACGCCTATTATAAGGGTCTTAACGGAATACTAACACAAATAGCAGATGGTAACCCTGGATCGCATATGGGACACTTGCAATTCCACGTCAAACTCTTTACCACTGTAAGTGATAAAGAAACTCGCATAATCCTTCAAATAGTTTAACCAGTACCCTTTGAATGACCCTTGTATACTTTCAAGTAAACATCTACAATTTAATTGGGGATCATTGTAATTGTTTTTTTAAAAAAATTGATTGCTGGAATTTTATTAACAATTAATTTCTATTAAAACCAAGAATATATAATATCATGTTATTTTATATGGTGAAACTATGGTGTTAATAACTCTTATTGCAAAAATAAGAATGGAATACTAAAAAAAATAACAGATGGTAACCCCAGATCACAGACGGGACACAAGCACTCTCAAGTAAAACTCTTTACTATCGTAACTAATTAAGAAACTCGAATAATCCCACAGAGAGTTCGACAAGGTCCGTAGGAAAGACCTACGTATACTTTTAAGTAATCATCTACAATACACTCAGTGATCATTGTACCGGCACCTTTTAAAATTTGATGGCCGGACGTTTGTTACCTGTATATATCTTTAAAAACCTAGAAGTTATACCTTTATGTGATTCTATGTTAGGGAAACAATAGTGTTAATAACGCCTATTATAAGGGTCTTAACGGAATACTAACACAAATAGCAGATGGTAACCCTGGATCGCGTATGGGACACTTGCAATTCCACGTCAAACTCTTTACCACTGTAAGTGATAAAGAAACTCGCATAATCCTTCAAATAGTTTAACCAGTTCCCTTTGAATGACCCTTGTATACTTTCAAGTAAACATCTACAATTTAATTGGGGATCATTGTAATTGTTTTTTTAAAAAAATTGATTGCTGGAATTTTATTAACAATTAATTTCTATTAAAACCAAGAATATATAATATCATGTTATTTTATATGGTGAAACTATGGTGTTAATAACTCTTATTGCAAGAATAAGAATAGAATACTAAAAAAAATAACAGATGGTAACCCCAGATCACAGACGGGACACAAGCACTCTCAAGTAAAACTCTTTACTATCGTAACTAATTAAGAAACTCGAATAATCCCACAGAGAGTTCGACAAGGTCCATAGGAAAGACCTACGTATACTTTTAAGTAATCATCTACAATACACTCAGTGATCATTGTACCGGCACCTTTTAAAATTTGATGGCCGGACGTTTGTTACCTGTATATATCTTTAAAAACCTAGAAGTTATACCTTTATGCGATTCTATGTTAGGGAAACAATAGTGTTAATAACGCCTATTATAAGGGTCTTAACGGAATACTAACACAAATGACAGATGGTAACCCTGGATCGCATATGGGACACTTGCAATTCCACGTCAAACTCTGTACCACTGTAAGTGATAAAGAAACTCGCATAATCCTTCAAATAGTTTAACCAGTTCCCTTTGAATGACCCTTGTATACTTTCAAGTAAACATCTACAATTTAATTGGGGATCATTGTAATTGTTTTTTTAAAAAAATTGATTGCTGGAATTTTATTAACAATTAATTTCTATTAAAACCAAGAATATATAATATCACGTTATTTTATATGGTGAAACTATGGTGTTAATAACTCTTATTGCAAGAATAAGAATAGAATACTAAAAAAAATAACAGATGGTAACCCCAGATCACAGACAGGACACAAGCACTCTCAAGTAAAACTCTTTACTATCGTAACTAATTAGGAAACTCGAATAATCCCACAGAGAGTTCGACAAGATCCATAGGAAAGACCTACGTATACTTTTAAGTAATCATCTACAATACACTCAGTGATCATTGTACCTGCACTTTTTAAAATTTGATGGCCGGACGTTTGTTACCTGTATATATCTTTTAAAACCTAGAAGTTATACCTTTATGCGATTCTATGTTAGGGAAACAATAGCGTTAATAACGCCTATTATAAGGGTCTTAACGGAATACTAACACAAATGACAGATGGTAACCCTGGATCGCATATGGGACACTTGTAATTCCACGTCAAACTCTTTACCACTGTAAGTGATAAAGAAACTCGCATAATGCTTCAAATAGTTTAACCAGTTCCTTTTGAATGACCCGTGTATACTTTCAAGTAAACATCTACAATTTAATTGGGGATCATTGTAATTGTTTTTTTAAAAAAATTGATTGCTGGAATTTTATTAACAATTAATTTCTATTAAAACTAAGAATATATAATATCATGTTATTTTATATGGTGAAACTATGGTGTTAATAACTCTTATTGCAAGAATAACAATAGAATACTAAAAAAAATAACAGATGGTAACCCCGGATCACAGACGGGACACAAGTACTCTCAAGTAAAACTCTTTACTATCGTAACTAATTAAGAAACTCGAATAATCCCACGGAGAGTTCGACAAGATCCATAGGAAAGACCTACGTATACTTTTAAGTAATCATCTACAATACACTCAGTGATCATTGTACCTGCACCTTTTAAAATTTGATGGCCGGACGTTTGTTACCTGTATATATTTTTAAAAGCCTAGAAGTTATACCTTTATGCGATTCTATGTTAGGGAAACAATAGTGTTAATAACGCCTATTATAAGGGTCTTAACGGAATACTAACACAAATAGCAGATGGTAACCCTGGATCGCATATGGGACACTTGCAATTCCACGTCAAACTCTTTACCACTGTAAGTGATAAAGAAACTCGCATAATCCTTCAAATAGTTTAACCAGTTCCCTTTGAATGACCCATGTATACTTTCAAGTAAACATCTACAATTTAATAGGGGATCATTGTAATTGTTTATTTGAAAAATTTAATTGCTGGAATTTTATTAACAATTAATTTCTATTCAAACCAAGAATATATAATATCATGTGATTTTATATGGTGAAACTATTTTGTTAATAACTCTTATTGCAAGAATAAGAATAGAATACTCAAAAAATTAACGGATGGTAACCCTAGATCACAGACGGGACACAAGCACTCTCAAGTAAAACTCTTTACTATCGTAACTAATTAAGAAACTCGAATAATCCCACAGAGAGTTCGACAAGATCCATAGGAAAGACCTACGTATACTTTTAAATAATCATCTACAATATACTCAGTGATCATTGTACCTGCTCTTTTTAAAATTTGATGGCCGGACGTTTGTTACCTGTATATATCTTTAAAAACCTAGAAGTTATACCTTTATGCGATTCTATGTTAGGGAAACAATAGTGATAATAACGCCTATTATAAGGGTCTTAACGGAATACTAACACAAATGACAGATGGTAACCCTGGATCGCATATGGGACACTCGCAATTCCACGTCAAACTCTTTACCACTGTAAGTGATAAAGAAACTCGCATAATCCTTCAAATAGTTTAACCAGTTCCCTTTGAATGACCCTTGTATACTTTCAAGTAAACATCTACAATTTAATTGGGGATCATTGTAATTGTTTTTTTAAAAAAATTGATTGCTGGAATTTTATTAACAATTAATTTCTATTAAAACCAAGAATATATAATATCATGTTATTTTATATGGTGAAACTATGGTGTTAATAACTCTTATTGCAAGAATAAGAATAGAATACTAAAAAAAATAACAGATGGTAACCCCAGATCACAGACGGGACACAAGCACTCTCAAGTAAAACTCTTTACTATCGTAACTAATTAAGAAACTCGAATAATCCCACAGAGAGTTCGACAAGGTCCATAGGAAAGACCTACGTATACTTTTAAGTAATCATCTACAATACACTCAGTGATCATTGTACCTGCTCTTTTTAAAATTTGATGGCCGGATGTTTGTTACCTGTATATATCTTTGAAAGCCTAGAAGTTGTACCTTTATGCGATTCTATGTTGGGGAAACAATTGTGTTAATAACGCCTATTATAAGGGTCTTAACGGAATACTAACACAAATGACAGATGGTAACCCTGGATCGCATATGGGACACTTGCAATTCCACATCAAACTCTTTACCACTGTAACTGATAAAGAAACTCCCATAATCCTTCAAATAGTTTAACCAGTTCCCCTTGAATGACCCTTGTATACTTTCAAGTAAACATCTACAATTTAATTGGGGATCATTGTAATTGTTTTTTAAAAAAAATTGATTGCTGGAATTTTATTAACAATTAATTTCTATTAAAACCAAGAATATATAATATCATGTTATTTTATATGGTGAAACTATGGTGTTAATAACTCTTATTGCAAGAATAAGAATAGAATACTAAAAAAAATAACAGATGGTAACCCCAGATCACAGACAGGACACAAGCACTCTCAAGTAAAACTCTCTACTATCGTAACTAATTAGGAAACTCGAATAATCCCACAGAGAGTTCGACAAGATCCATAGGAAAGACCTACGTATACTTTTAAGTAATCATCTACAATACACTCAGTGATCATTGTACCTGCACTTTTTAAAATTTGATGGCCGGACGTTTGTTACCTGTATATATCTTTTAAAACCTAGAAGTTATACCTTTATGCGATTCTATGTTAGGGAAACAATAGTGTTAATAACGCCTATTATAAGGGTCTTAACGGAATACTAACACAAATGACAGATGGTAACCTTGGATCGCATATGGGACACTTGTAATTCCACGTCAAACTCTTTACCACTGTAAGTGATAAAGAAACTCGCATAATGCTTCAAATAGTTTAACCAGTTCCTTTTGAATGACCCGTGTATACTTTCAAGTAAACATCTACAATTTAATTGGGGATCATTGTAATTGTTTTTTTAAAAAAATTGTTGCTGGAATTTTATTAACAATTAATTTCTATTCAAACTAAGAATATATAATATCATGTTATTTTATATGGTGAAACTATGGTGTTAATAACTCTTATTGCAAGAATAAGAATAGAATACTAAAAAAAATAACAGATGGTAACCCCGGATCACAGACGGGACACAAGCACTCTCAAGTAAAACTCTTTACTATCGTAACTAATTAAGAAACTCGAATAATCCCACAGAGAGTTCGACAAGATCCATAGGAAAGACCTACGTATACTTTTAAATAATCATCTACAATATACTCAGTGATCATTGTACCTGCTCTTTTTAAAATTTGATGGCCGGATGTTTGTTACCTGTATATATCTTTGAAAGCCTAGAAGTTGTACCTTTATGCGATTCTATGTTGGGGAAACAATTGTGTTAATAACGCCTATTATAAGGGTCTTAACGGAATACTAACACAAATGACAGATGGTAACCCTGGATCGCATATGGGACACTTGCAATTCCACATCAAACTCTTTACCACTGTAACTGATAAAGAAACTCGCATAATCCTTCAAATAGTTTAACCAGTTCCCTTTGAATGACCCTTGTATACTTTCAAGTAAACATCTACAATTTAATTGGGGATCATTGTAATTGTTTTTTTAAAAAAATTGATTGCTGGAATTTTATTAACAATTAATTTCTATTAAAACCAATAATATATAATATCATGTTATTTTATATGGTGAAACTATGGTGTTAGTAACTCTTATTGCAAGAATAAGAATAGAATACTAAAAAAAATAACAGATGGTAACCCCAGATCACAGACAGGACACAAGCACTCTCAAGTAAAACTCTCTACTATCGTAACTAATTAGGAAACTCGAATAATCCCACGGAGAGTTCGACAAGATCCATAGGAAAGACCTACGTATACTTTTAAGTAATCATCTACAATAAACTCAGTGATCATTGTACCTGCACTTTTTAAAATTTGATGGCCGGACGTTTGTTACCTTTATATATCTTTTAAAACCTAGAAGTTATACCTTTATGCGATTCTATGTTAGGGAAACAATAGTGTTAATAACGCCTATTATAAGGGTCTTAACGGAATACTAACACAAATGACAGATGGTAACCCTGGATCGCATATGGGACACTTGTAATTCCACGTCAAACTCTTTACCACTGTAAGTGATAAAGAAACTCGCATAATGCTTCAAATAGTTTAACCAGTTCCTTTTGAATGACCCGTGTATACTTTCAAGTAAACATCTACAATTTAATTGGGGATCATTGTAATTGTTTTTTTAAAAAAATTGTTGCTGGAATTTTATTAACAATTAATTTCTATTCAAACTAAGAATATATAATATCATGTTATTTTATATGGTGAAACTATGGTGTTAATAACTCTTATTGCAAGAATAAGAATAGAATACTAAAAAAAATAACAGATGGTAACCCCGGATCACAGACGGGACACAAGCACTCTCAAGTAAAACTCTTTACTATCGTAACTAATTAAGAAACTCGAATAATCCCACAGAGAGTTCGACATGATCCATAGGAAAGACCTACGTATACTTTTAAATAATCATCTACAATATACTCAGGGAGCATTGTACCTGCTCTTTTTAAAATTTGATGGCCGGATGTTTGTTACCTGTATATATCTTTGAAAGCCTAGAAGTTGTACCTTTATGCGATTCTATGTTGGGGAAACAATTGTGTTAATAACGCCTATTATAAGGGTCTTAACGGAATACTAACACAAATGACAGATGGTAACCCTGGATCGCATATGGGACACTTGCAATTCCACATCAAACTCTTTACCACTGTAACTGATAAAGAAACTCGCATAATCCTTCAAATAGTTTAACCAGTTCCTTTTGAATGACCCATGTATACTTTAAAGTAAACATCTATAATTTAATCGGGAATCATTGTACTTGTTTTTTTAAAAATTTGATTGCTGGAATCTTATTAACAATTAATTTCTATTAAATCCAAGAATATATAATATCATGTTATTTTAGATGGTGAAACTATGGTGTTAATAACTCTTATTGCAAGAATAAGAATAGAATACTAAAAAAAATAACTGATGGAAACCCCAGATCACAGACGGGACACAAGCACTCTCAAGTAAAACTCTCTACTATCGTAACTAATTAGGAAACTCGAATAATCCCACAGAGAGTTCGACAAGATCCATAGGAAAGACCTACGTATACTTTTAAATAATCATCTACATTATACTCAGTGATCATTGTACCTGCTCTTTTTAAAATTTGATGGCCGGATGTTTGTTACCTGTATATATCTTTAAAAGCCTAGAAGTTGTACCTTTATGCGATTCTATGTTGGGGAAACAATTGTGTTAATAACGCCTATTATAAGGGTCATAACGGAATACTAACACAAATGACAGATGGTAACCCTGGATCGCATATGGGACACTTGCAATTCCACATCAAACTCTTTACCACTGTAACTGATAAAGAAACTCGCATAATCCTTCAAATAGTTTAACCAGTTCCTTTTGAATGACCCATGTATACTTTAAAGTAAACATCTATAATTTAATCGGGAATCATTGTACTTGTTTTTTTAAAAATTTGATTGCTGGAATCTTATTAACAATTAATTTCTATTAAATCCAAGAATATATAATATCATGTTATTTTAGATGGTGAAACTATGGTGTTAGTAACTCTTATTGCAAGAATAAGAATAGAATACTAAAAAAAATAACAGATGGTAACCCCAGATCACAGACGGGACACAAGCACTCTCAAGTAAAACTCTTTACTATCGTAACTAATTAAGAAACTCGAATAATCCCACAGAGAGTTCGACAAGATCCATAGGAAAGACCTACGTATACTTTTAAATAATCATCTACAATATACTCAGTGATCATTGTACCTGCTCTTTTTAAAATTTGATGGCCGGATGTTTGTTACCTGTATATATCTTTAAAAGCCTAGAAGTTGTACCTTTATGCGATTCTATGTTGGGGAAACAATTGTGTTAATAACGCCTATTATAAGGGTCTTAACGGAATACTAACACAAATGACAGATGGTAACCCTGGATCGCATATGGGACACTTGCAATTCCACATCAAACTCTTCACCACTGTAACTGATAAAGAAACTCGCATAATCCTTCAAATAGTTTAACCAGTTCCTTTTGAATGACCCATGTATACTTTAAAGTAAACATCTATAATTTAATCGGGAATCATTGTACTTGTTTTTTTAAAAATTAGATTGCTGGAATCTTATTAACAATTAATTTCTATTAAATCCAAGAATATATAATATCATGTTATTTTAGATGGTGAAACTATGGTGTTAGTAACTCTTATTGCAAGAATAAGAATAGAATACTAAAAAAAATAACAGATGGTAACCCCAGATCACAGACGGGACACAAGCACTCTCAAGTAAAACTCTTTACTATCGTAACTAATTAAGAAACTCGAATAATCCCACAGAGAGTTCGACAAGATCCATAGGAAAGACCTACGTATACTTTTAAGTAATCATCTACAATACACTCAGTGATCATTGTACCTGCACTTTTTAAAATTTGATGGCCGGACGTTTGTTACCTGTATATATCTTTTAAAACCTAGAAGTTATACCTTTATGCGATTCTATGTTAGGGAAACAATAGTGTTAATAACGCCTATTATAAGGGTCTTAACGGAATACTAACACAAATGACAGATGGTAACCCTGGATCGCATATGGGACACTTGTAATTCCACGTCAAACTCTTTACCACTGTAAGTGATAAAGAAACTCGCATAATGCTTCAAATAGTTTAACCAGTTCCTTTTGAATGACCCGTGTATACTTTCAAGTAAACATCTACAATTTAATTGGGGATCATTGTAATTGTTTTTTTAAAAAAATTGTTGCTGGAATTTTATTAACAATTAATTTCTATTCAAACTAAGAATATATAATATCATGTTATTTTATATGGTGAAACTATGGTGTTAATAACTCTTATTGCAAGAATAAGAATAGAATACTAAAAAAAATAACAGATGGTAACCCCGGATCACAGACGGGACACAAGCACTCTCAAGTAAAACTCTTTACTATCGTAACTAATTAAGAAACTCGAATAATCCCACAGAGAGTTCGACAAGATCCATAGGAAAGACCTACGTATACTTTTAAATAATCATCTACAATATACTCAGTGATCATTGTACCTGCTCTTTTTAAAATTTGATGGCCGGATGTTTGTTACCTGTATATATCTTTGAAAGCCTAGAAGTTGTACCTTTATGCGATTCTATGTTGGGGAAACAATTGTGTTAATAACGCCTATTATAAGGGTCTTAACGGAATACTAACACAAATGACAGATGGTAACCCTGGATCGCATATGGGACACTTCCAATTCCACATCAAACTCTTTACCACTGTAACTGATAAAGAAACTCGCATAATCCTTCAAATAGTTTAACCAGTTCCTTTTGAATGACCCATGTATACTTTAAAGTAACCATCTATAATTTAATCGGGAATCATTGTACTTGTTTTTTTAAAAATTTGATTGCTGGAATCTTATTAACAATTAATTTCTATTAAAACCAAGAATATATAATATCATGTTATTTTAGATGGTGAAACTATGGTGTTAGTAACTCTTATTGCAAGAATAAGAATAGAATACTAAAAAAAATAACAGATGGTAACCCCAGATCACAGACGGGACACAAGCACTCTCAAGTAAAACTCTTTACTATCGTAACTAATTAAGAAACTCGAATAATCCCACAGAGAGTTCGACAAGATCCATAGGAAAGACCTACGTATACTTTTAAGTAATCATCTACAATACACTCAGTGATCATTGTACCTGCACCTTTTAAAATTTGATGGCCGGTCGTTTGTTACCTGTATATATCTTTAAAAACCTAGAAGTTATACCTTTATGCGATTCTATGTTAGGGAAACAATAGTGTTAATAACGCCTATTATAAGGGTCTTAACGGAATACTAACACAAATGACAGATGGTAACCCTGGATCGCATATGGGACACTTGCAATTCCACGTCAAACTCTTTACCACTGTAAGTGATAAAGAAACTCGCATAATCCTTCAAATAGTTTAACCAGTTCCCTTTGAATGACCCTTGTATACTTTCAAGTAAACATCTACAATTTAATCGGGGATCATTGTAATAGTTTTTTTGAAAAATTTAATTGCTGGAATTTTATTAAAAATTAATTTCTATTCAAACCAAGAATATATAATATCATGTGATTTTATATGGTGAAACTATTTTGTTAATAACTCTTATTGCAAGAATAAGAATAGAATACTCAAAAAATTAACGGATGGTAACCCCAGATCACAGACGGGACACAAGCACTCTCAAGTAAGACTCTTTACTATCGTAACTAATTAAGAAACTCGAATAATCCCACAGAGAGTTCGACAAGATCCATAGGAAAGACCTACGTATACTTTTAAATAATCATCTACAATATACTCAGTGATCATTGTACCTGCTCTTTTTAAAATTTGATGGCCGGATGTTTGTTACCTGTATATATCTTTGAAAGCCTAGAAGTTGTACCTTTATGCGATTCTATGTTGGGGAAACAATTGTGTTAATAACGCCTATTATAAGGGTCTTAACGGAATACTAACACAAATGACAGATGGTAACCCTGGATCGCATATGGGACACTTGCAATTCCACATCAAACTCTTTACCACTGTAACTGATAAAGAAACTCGCATAATCCTTCAAATAGTTTAACCAGTTCCTTTTGAATGACCCATGTATACTTTAAAGTAAACATCTATAATTTAATCGGGAATCATTGTACTTGTTTTTTTAAAAATTTGATTGCTGGAATCTTATTAACAATTAATTTCTATTAAATCCAAGAATATATAATATCATGTTATTTCAGATGGTGAAACTATGGTGTTAATAACTCTTATTGCAAGAATAAGAATAGAATACTAAAAAAAATAACAGATGGTAACCCCAGATCACAGACGGGACACAAGCACTCTGAAGTAAAACTCTTTACTATCGTAACTAATTAAGAAACTCGAATAATCCCACAGAGAGTTCGACAAGATCCATAGGAAAGACCTACGTATACTTTTAAATAATCATCTACAATATACTCAGTGATCATTGTACCTGCTCTTTTTAAAATATGATGGCCGGATGTTTGTTACCTGTATATATCTTTAAAAGCCTAGAAGTTGTACCTTTATGCGATTCTATGTTGGGGAAACAATTGTGTTAATAACGCCTATTATAAGGGTCTTAACGGAATACTAACACAAATGACAGATGGTAACCCTGGATCGCATATGGGACACTTGCAATTCCACATCAAACTCTTTACCACTGTAACTGATAAAGAAACTCGCATAATCCTTCAAATAGTTTAACCAGTTCCTTTTGAATGACCCATGTATACTTTTAAGTAACCATCTATAATTTAATCGGGAATCATTGTACTTGTTTTTTTAAAAATTTGATTGCTGGAATCTTATTAACAATTAATTTCTATTAAAACCAAGAATATATAATATCATGTTATTTTAGATGGTGAAACTATGGTGTTAATAACTCTTATTGCAAGAATAAGAATAGAATACTAAAAAAAATAACTGATGGAAACCCCAGATCACAGACGGGACACAAGCACTCTGAAGTAAAACTCTTTACTATCGTAACTAATTAAGAAACTCGAATAATCCCACAGAGAGTTCGACAAGATCCATAGGAAAGACCTACGTATACTTTTAAGTAATCATCTACAATACACTCAGTGATCATTGTACCTGCACCTTTTAAAATTTGATGGCCGTCGTTTGTTACCTGTATATATCTTTAAAAACCTAGAAGTTATACCTTTATGCGATTCTATGTTAGGGAAACAATAGTGTTAATAACGCCTATTATAAGGGTCTTAACGGAATACTAACACAAATGACAGATGGTAACCCTGGATCGCATATGGGACACTTGCAATTCCACGTCAAACTCTTTACCACTGTAACGGATAAAGAAACTCGCATAATCCTTCAAATAGTTTAACCAGTTCCCTTTGAATGACCCTTGTATACTTTCAAGTAAACATCTACAATTTAATTGGGGATCATTGTAATTGTTTTTTTAAAAAAATTGATTGCTGGAATTTTATTAACTATTAATTTTTATTAAAACCAAGAATATATAATATCATGTTATTTTATATGGTGAAACTATGGTGTTAATAACTCTTATTGCAAGAATAAGAATAGAATACTAAAAAAAATAACAGATGGTAACCCCAGATCACAGACGGGACACAAGCACTCTCAAGTAAAACTCTTTACTATCGTAACTAATTAAGAAACTCGAATAATCCCACAGAGAGTTCGACAAGATCCACAGGAAAGACCTACGTATACTTTTAAATAATCATCTACAATACACTCAGTGATCATTGTACCTGCACCTTTTAAAATTTGATGGCCGGATGTTTGTTACCTGTATATATTTTTAAAAGCCTAGAAGTTATACCTTTATGCGATTCTATGTTGGGGAAACAATTGTGTTAATAACGCCTATTATAAGGGTCTTAACGGAATACTAACACAAATGACAGATGGTAACCCTGGATCGCATATGGGACGCTTGCAATTCCACGTCAAACTCTTTACCACTGTAAGTGATAAAGAAACTCGCATAATCCTTCAAATAGTTTATCCAGTTCCCTTTGAATGACCCTTGTATACTTTCAAGTAAACATCTACAATTTAATCGGGGATCATTGTAATTGTTTTTTTGAAAAATTTAATTGCTGGAATTTTATTAACAATTAATTTCTATTCAAACCAAGAATATATAATATCATGTGATTTTATATGGTGAAACTATTTTGTTAATAACTCTTATTGCAAGAATAAGAATAGAATACTCAAAAAATTAACGGATGGTAACCCCAGATCACAGACGGGACACAAGCACTCTCAAGTAAAACTCTTTACTATCGTAACTAATTAAGAAACTCGAATAATCCCACAGAGAGTTCGACAAGATCCATAGGAAAGACCTACGTATACTTTTAAATAATCATCTACAATATACTCAGTGATCATTGTACCTGCTCTTTTTAAAATTTGATGGCCGGATGTTTGTTACCTGTATATATCTTTAAAAGCCTAGAAGTTGTACCTTTATGCGATTCTATGTTGGGGAAACAATTGTGTTAATAACGCCTATTATAAGGGTCTTAACGGAATACTAACACAAATGATAGATGGTAACCCTGGATCGCATATGGGACGCTTGCAATTCCACGTCAAACTCTTTACCACTGTAAGTGATAAAGAAACTCGCATAATCCTTCAAATAGTTTATCCAGTTCCCTTTGAATGACCCTTGTATACTTTCAAGTAAACATCTACAATTTAATCGGGGATCATTGTAATTGTTTTTTTGAAAAATTTAATTGCTGGAATTTTATTAACAATTAATTTCTATTCAAACCAAGAATATATAATATCATGTGATTTTATATGGTGAAACTATTTTGTTAATAACTCTTATTGCAAGAATAAGAATAGAATACTCAAAAAATTAACGGATGGTAACCCCAGATCACAGACGGGACACAAGCACTCTCAAGTAAAACTCTTTACTATCGTAACTAATTAAGAAACTCGAATAATCCCACAGAGAGTTCGACAAGATCCATAGGAAAGACCTACGTATACTTTTAAATAATCATCTACAATATACTCAGTGATCATTGTACCTGCTCTTTTTAAAATTTGATGGCCGGATGTTTGTTACCTGTATATATCTTTGAAAGCCTAGAAGTTGTACCTTTATGCGATTCTATGTTGGGGAAACAATTGTGTTAATAACGCCTATTATAAGGGTCTTAACGGAATACTAACACAAATGACAGATGGTAACCCTGGATCGCATATAGGACACTTGCAATTCCACATCAAACTCTTTACCACTGTAACTGATAAAGAAACTCGCATAATCCTTCAAATATTTTAACCAGTTCCTTTTGAATGACCCATGTATACTTTAAAGTAAACATCTATAATTTAATCGGGAATCATTGTACTTGTTTTTTTAAAAATTTGATTGCTGGAATCTTATTAACAATTAATTTCTATTAAAACCAAGAATATATAATATCATGTTATTTTAGATGGTGAAACTATGGTGTTAGTAACTCTTATTGCAAGAATAAGAATAGAATACTAAAAAAAATAACAGATGGTAACCCCAGATCACAGACGGGACACAAGCACTCTCAAGTAAAACTCTTTACTATCGTAACTAATTAAGAAACTCGAATAATCCCACAGAGAGTTCGACAAGATCCATAGGAAAGACCTACGTATACTTTTAAATAATCATCTACAATATACTCAGTGATCATTGTACCTGCTCTTTTTAAAATTTGATGGCCGGATGTTTGTTACCTGTATATATCTTTAAAAGCCTAGAAGTTGTACCTTTATGCGATTCTATGTTGGGGAAACAATTGTGTTAATAACGCCTATTATAAGGGTCTTAACGGAATACTAACACAAATGACAGATGGTAACCCTGGATCGCATATGGGACACTTGCAATTCCACATCAAACTCTTTACCACTGTAACTGATAAAGAAACTCGCATAATCCTTCAAATAGTTTAACCAGTTCCTTTTGAATGACCCATGTATACTTTAAAGTAACCATCTATAATTTAATCGGGAATCATTGTACTTGTTTTTTTAAAAATTTGATTGCTGGAATCTTATTAACAATTAATTTCTATTAAAACCAAGAATATATAATATCATGTTATTTTAGATGGTGAAACTATGGTGTTAATAACTCTTATTGCAAGAATAAGAATAGAATACTAAAAAAAATAACTGATGGAAACCCCAGATCACAGACGGGACACAAGCACTCTGAAGTAAAACTCTTTACTATCGTAACTAATTAAGAAACTCGAATAATCCCACAGAGAGTTCGACAAGATCCATAGGAAAGACCTACGTATACTTTTAAGTAATCATCTACAATACACTCAGTGATCATTGTACCTGCACCTTTTAAAATTTGATGGCCGGTCGTTTGTTACCTGTATATATCTTTAAAAACCTAGAAGTTATACCTTTATGCGATTCTATGTTAGGGAAACAATAGTGTTAATAACGCCTATTATAAGGGTCTTAACGGAATACTAACACAAATGACAGATGGTAACCCTGGATCGCATATGGGACACTTGCAATTCCACGTCAAACTCTTTACCACTGTAAGTGATAAAGAAACTCGCATAATCCTTCAAATAGTTTAACCAGTTCCCTTTGAATGACCCTTGTATACTTTCAAGTAAACATCTACAATTTAATCGGGGATCATTGTAATAGTTTTTTTGAAAAATTTAATTGCTGGAATTTTATTAAAAATTAATTTCTATTCAAACCAAGAATATATAATATCATGTGATTTTATATGGTGAAACTATTTTGTTAATAACTCTTATTGCAAGAATAAGAATAGAATACTCAAAAAATTAACGGATGGTAACCCCAGATCACAGACGGGACACAAGCACTCTCAAGTAAGACTCTTTACTATCGTAACTAATTAAGAAACTCGAATAATCCCACAGAGAGTTCGACAAGATCCATAGGAAAGACCTACGTATACTTTTAAATAATCATCTACAATATACTCAGTGATCATTGTACCTGCTCTTTTTAAAATTTGATGGCCGGATGTTTGTTACCTGTATATATCTTTGAAAGCCTAGAAGTTGTACCTTTATGCGATTCTATGTTGGGGAAA
This sequence comes from Rubia yunnanensis, assembly GCA_037428765.1. Lineage (NCBI taxonomy): Eukaryota > Viridiplantae > Streptophyta > Magnoliopsida > Gentianales > Rubiaceae > Rubia > Rubia yunnanensis. The sequence goes on from CM075068.1 coordinate 59,792,390, forward strand.
CAATTGTGTTAATAACGCCTATTATAAGGGTCTTAACGGAATACTAACACAAATGACAGATGGTAACCCTGGATCGCATATGGGACACTTGCAATTCCACATCAAACTCTTTACCACTGTAACTGATAAAGAAACTCGCATAATCCTTCAAATAGTTTAACCAGTTCCTTTTGAATGACCCATGTATACTTTAAAGTAAACATCTATAATTTAATCGGGAATCATTGTACTTGTTTTTTTAAAAATTTGATTGCTGGAATCTTATTAACAATTAATTTCTATTAAATCCAAGAATATATAATATCATGTTATTTCAGATGGTGAAACTATGGTGTTAATAACTCTTATTGCAAGAATAAGAATAGAATACTAAAAAAAATAACAGATGGTAACCCCAGATCACAGACGGGACACAAGCACTCTGAAGTAAAACTCTTTACTATCGTAACTAATTAAGAAACTCGAATAATCCCACAGAGAGTTCGACAAGATCCATAGGAAAGACCTACGTATACTTTTAAATAATCATCTACAATATACTCAGTGATCATTGTACCTGCTCTTTTTAAAATTTGATGGCCGGATGTTTGTTACCTGTATATATCTTTAAAAGCCTAGAAGTTGTACCTTTATGCGATTCTATGTTGGGGAAACAATTGTGTTAATAACGCCTATTATAAGGGTCTTAACGGAATACTAACACAAATGACAGATGGTAACCCTGGATCGCATATGGGACACTTGCAATTCCACATCAAACTCTTTACCACTGTAACTGATAAAGAAACTCGCATAATCCTTCAAATAGTTTAACCAGTTCCTTTTGAATGACCCATGTATACTTTAAAGTAACCATCTATAATTTAATCGGGAATCATTGTACTTGTTTTTTTAAAAATTTGATTGCTGGAATCTTATTAACAATTAATTTCTATTAAAACCAAGAATATATAATATCATGTTATTTTAGATGGTGAAACTATGGTGTTAATAACTCTTATTGCAAGAATAAGAATAGAATACTAAAAAAAATAACTGATGGAAACCCCAGATCACAGACGGGACACAAGCACTCTGAAGTAAAACTCTTTACTATCGTAACTAATTAAGAAACTCGAATAATCCCACAGAGAGTTCGACAAGATCCATAGGAAAGACCTACGTATACTTTTAAGTAATCATCTACAATACACTCAGTGATCATTGTACCTGCACCTTTTAAAATTTGATGGCCGGTCGTTTGTTACCTGTATATATCTTTAAAAACCTAGAAGTTGTACCTTTATGCGATTCTATGTTGGGGAAACAATTGTGTTAATAACGCCTTTTATAAGGGTCTTAACGGAATACTAACACAAATGACAGATGGTAACCCTGGATCGCATATGGGACACTTGCAATTCCACATCAAACTCTTTACCACTGTAACTGATAAAGAAACTCGCATAATCCTTCAAATAGTTTAACCAGTTCCTTTTGAATGACCCATGTATACTTTAAAGTAAACATCTATAATTAAATCGGGAATCATTGTACTTGTTTTTTAAAAAATTTGATTGCTGGAATCTTATTAACAATTAATTTCTATTAAAACCAAGAATATATAATACCATGTTATTTTGGATGGTGAAACTATGGTGTTAATAACTCTTATTGCAAGAATAAGAATAGAATACTAAAAAAAATAACAGATAGTAACCCCAGATCACAGACGGGACACAAGCACTCTCAAGTAAAACTCTTTACTATCGTAACTAATTAAGAAACTCGAATAATCCCACAGAGAGTTCGACAAGATCCATAGGAAAGACCTACGTATACTTTTAAGTAATCATCTACAATACACTCAGTGATCATTGTACCTGCACCTTTTAAAATTTGATGGGCGGACGTTTGTTACCTGTATATATCTTTAAAAACCTAGAAGTTATACCTTTATGCGATTCTATGTTAGGGAAACAATAGTGATAATAACGCCTATTATAAGGGTCTTAACGGAATACTAACACAAATGACAGATGGTAACCCTGGATCGCATATGGGACACTCGCAATTCCACGTCAAACTCTTTACCACTGTAAGTGATAAAGAAACTCGCATAATCCTTCAAATAGTTTAACCAGTTCCCTTTGAATGACCCTTGTATACTTTCAAGTAAACATCTACAATTTAATTGGGGATCATTGTAATTGTTTTTTAAAAAAAATTGATTGCTGGAATTTTATTAACAATTAATTTTTATTAAAACCAAGAATATATAATATCATGTTATTTTATATGATGAAACTATGGTGTTAACAACTCTTATTGCAAGAATAAGAATAGAATACTAAAAAAAATAACAGATGGTAACCCCAAATCACAGACGGGACACAAGCACTCTCAAGTAAAACTCTTTACTATCGTAACTAATTAAGAAACTCGAATAATCCCACAGAGAGTTCGACAAGATCCATAGGAAAGACCTACGTATACTTTTAAGTAATCATCTACAATACACTCAGTGATCATTGTACCTGCACCTTTTAAAATTTGATGGCCGGACGTTTGTTACCTGTATATATTTTTAAAAGCCTAGAAGTTATACCTTTATGCGATTCTATGTTGGGGAAACAATTGTGTTAATAACGCCTATTATAAGGGTCTTAACGGAATACTAACACAAATGACAGATGGTAACCCTGGATCGCATATGGGACACTTGCAATTCCACGTCAAACTCTTTACCACTGTAAGTGATAAAGAAACTCACATAATCCTTCAAATAGTTTAACCAGTTCCCTTTGAATGACCCTTGTATACTTTCAAGTAAACATCTACAATTTAATCGGGGATCATTGTAATTGTTTTTTTGAAAAATTTAATTGCTGGAATTTTATTAACAATTAATTTCTATTCAAACCAAGAATATATAATATCATGTGATTTTATATGGTGAAACTATTTTGTTAATAACTCTTATTGCAAGAATAAGAATAGAATACTCAAAAAATTAACGGATGGTAACCCCAGATCACAGACGAGACACAAGCACTCTCAAGTAAAACTCTTTACTATCGTAACTAATTAAGAAACTTGAATAATCCCACAGAGAGTTCGACAAGATCCATAGGAAAGACCTACGTATACTTTTAAATAATCATCTACAATATACTCAGTGATCATTGTACCTGCTCTTTTTAAAATTTGATGGCCGGATGTTTGTTACCCGTATATATCTTTAAAAGCCTAGAAGTTGTACCTTTATGCGATTCTATGTTGGGGAAACAATTGTGTTAATAACGCCTATTATAAGGGTCTTAACGGAATACTAACACAAATGACAGATGGTAACCCTGGATCGCATATGGGACACTTGCAATTCCACATCAAACTCTTTACCACTGTAACTGATAAAGAAACTCGCATAATCCTTCAAATAGTTTAACCAGTTCCTTTTGAATGACCCATGTATACTTTAAAGTAAACATCTATAATTTAATCGGGAATCATTGTACTTGTTTTTTTAAAAATTAGATTGCTGGAATCTTATTAACAATTAATTTCTATTAAAACCAAGAATATATAATATCATGTTATTTTAGATGGTGAAACTATGGTGTTAGTAACTCTTATTGCAAGAATAAGAATAGAATACTAAAAAAAATAACAGATGGTAACCCCAGATCACAGACGGGACACAAGCACTCTCAAGTAAAACTCTTTACTATCGTAACTAATTAAGAAACTCGAATAATCCCACAGAGAGTTCGACAAGATCCATAGGAAAGACCTACGTATACTTTTAAATAATCATCTACAATATACTCAGTGATCATTGTACCTGCTCTTTTTAAAATTTGATGGCCGGATGTTTGTTACCTGTATATATCTTTAAAAGCCTAGAAGTTGTACCTTTATGCGATTCTATGTTGGGGAAACAATTGTGTTAATAACGCCTTTTATAAGGGTCTTAATGGAATACTAACACAAATGACAGATGGTAACCCTGGATCGCATATGGGACACTTGCAATTCCACATCAAACTCTTTACCACTGTAACTGATAAAGAAACTCGCATAATCCTTCAAATAGTTTAACCAGTTCCTTTTGAATGACCCATGTATACTTTAAAGTAAACATCTATAATTTAATCGGGAATCATTGTACTTGTTTTTTTAAAAATTTGATTGCTGGAATCTTATTAACAATTAATTTCTATTAAAACCAAGAATATATAATATCATGTTATTTTAGATGGTGAAACTATGGTGTTAGTAACTCTTATTGCAAGAATAAGAATAGAATACTAAAAAAATAACAGATGGTAACCCCAGATCACAGACGGGACACAAGCACTCTCAAGTAAAACTCTTTACTATCGTAACTAATTAAGATCTCGAATAATCCCACAGAGAGTTCGACAAGATCCATAGGAAAGACCTACGTATACTTTTAAATAATCATCTACAATATACTCAGTGATCATTGTACCTGCTCTTTTTAAAATTTGATGGCCGGATGTTTGTTACCTGTATATATCTTTAAAAGCCTAGAAGTTGTACCTTTATGCGATTCTATGTTGGGGAAACAATTGTGTTAATAACGCCTATTATAAGGGTCTTAACGGAATACTAACACAAATGACAGATGGTAACCCTGGATCGCATATGGGACACTTGCAATTCCACATCAAACTCTTTACCACTGTAACTGATAAAGAAACTCGCATAATCCTTCAAATAGTTTAACCAGTTCCTTTTGAATGACCCATGTATACTTTAAAGTAAACATCTATAATTTAATCGGGAATCATTGTACTTGTTTTTTTAAAAATTTGATTGCTGGAATCTTATTAACAATTAATTTCTATTAAAACCAAGAATATATAATATCATGTTATTTTAGATGGTGAAACTATGGTGTTAGTAACTCTTATTGCAAGAATAAGAATAGAATACTAAAAAAATAACAGATGGTAACCCCAGATCACAGACGGGACACAAGCACTCTCAAGTAAAACTCTTTAGTATCGTAACTAATTAAGATCTCGAATAATCCCACAGAGAGTTCGACAAGATCCATAGGAAAGACCTACGTATACTTTTAAATAATCATCTACAATATACTCAGTGATCATTGTACCTGCTCTTTTTAAAATTTGATGGCCGGATGTTTGTTACCTGTATATATCTTTAAAAGCCTAGAAGTTGTACCTTTATGCGATTCTATGTTGGGGAAACAATTGTGTTAATAACGCCTTTTATAAGGGTCTTAACGGAATACTAACACAAATGACAGATGGTAACCCTGGATCGCATATGGGACACTTGCAATTCCACATCAAACTCTTTACCACTGTAACTGATAAAGAAACTCGCATAATCCTTCAAATAGTTTAACCAGTTCCTTTTGAATGACCCATGTATACTTTAAAGTAAACATCTATAATTTAATCGGGAATCATTGTACTTGTTTTTTTAAAAATTTGATTGCTGGAATCTTATTAACAATTAATTTCTATTAAAACCAAGAATATATAATATCATGTTATTTTAGATGGTGAAACTATGGTGTTAGTAACTCTTATTGCAAGAATAAGAATAGAATACTAAAAAAAATAACAGATGGTAACCCCAGATCACAGACGGGACACAAGCACTCTCAAGTAAAACTCTTTACTATCGTAACTAATTAAGAAACTCGAATAATCCCACAGAGAGTTCGACAAGATCCATAGGAAAGACCTACGTATACTTTTAAATAATCATCTACAATATACTCAGTGATCATTGTACCTGCTCTTTTTAAAATTTGATGGCCGGATGTTTGTTACCTGTATATATCTTTAAAAGCCTAGAAGTTGTACCTTTATGCGATTCTATGTTGGGGAAACAATTGTGTTAATAACGCCTTTTATAAGGGTCTTAACGGAATACTAACACAAATGACAGATGGTAACCCTGGATCGCATATGGGACACTTGCAATTCCACATCAAACTCTTTACCACTGTAACTGATAAAGAAACTCGCATAATCCTTCAAATAGTTTAACCAGTTCCTTTTGAATGACCCATGTATACTTTAAAGTAAACATCTATAATTTAATCGGGAATCATTGTACTTGTTTTTTTAAAAATTTGATTGCTGGAATCTTATTAACAATTAATTTCTATTAAAACCAAGAATATATAATATCATGTTATTTTAGATGGTGAAACTATGGTGTTAGTAACTCTTATTGCAAGAATAAGAATAGAATACTAAAAAAATAACAGATGGTAACCCCAGATCACAGACGGGACACAAGCACTCTCAAGTAAAACTCTTTACTATCGTAACTAATTAAGAAACTCGAATAATCCCACAGAGAGTTCGACAAGATCCATAGGAAAGACCTACGTATACTTTTAAATAATCATCTACAATATACTCAGTGATCATTGTACCTGCTCTTTTTAAAATTTGATGGCCGGATGTTTGTTACCTGTATATATCTTTAAAAGCCTAGAAGTTGTACCTTTATGCGATTCTATGTTGGGGAAACAATTGTGTTAATAACGCCTTTTATAAGGGTCTTAACGGAATACTAACACAAATGACAGATGGTAACCCTGGATCGCATATGGGACACTTGCAATTCCACATCAAACTCTTTACCACTGTAACTGATAAAGAAACTCGCATAATCCTTCAAATAGTTTAACCAGTTCCTTTTGAATGACCCATGTATACTTTAAAGTAAACATCTATAATTTAATCGGGAATCATTGTACTTGTTTTTTTAAAAATTTGATTGCTGGAATCTTATTAACAATTAATTTCTATTAAAACCAAGAATATATAATATCATGTTATTTTAGATGGTGAAACTATGGTGTTAGTAACTCTTATTGCAAGAATAAGAATAGAATACTAAAAAAAATAACAGATGGTAACCCCAGATCACAGACGGGACACAAGCACTCTCAAGTAAAACTCTTTACTATCGTAACTAATTAAGAAACTCGAATAATCCCACAGAGAGTTCGACAAGATCCATAGGAAAGACCTACGTATACTTTTAAATAATCATCTACAATATACTCAGTGATCATTGTACCTGCTCTTTTTAAAATTTGATGGCCGGATGTTTGTTACCTGTATATATCTTTAAAAGCCTAGAAGTTGTACCTTTATGCGATTCTATGTTGGGGAAACAATTGTGTTAATAACGCCTTTTATAAGGGTCTTAACGGAATACTAACACAAATGACAGATGGTAACCCTGGATCGCATATGGGACACTTGCAATTCCACATCAAACTCTTTACCACTGTAACTGATAAAGAAACTCGCATAATCCTTCAAATAGTTTAACCAGTTCCTTTTGAATGACCCATGTATACTTTAAAGTAAACATCTATAATTTAATCGGGAATCATTGTACTTGTTTTTTTAAAAATTTGATTGCTGGAATCTTATTAACAATTAATTTCTATTAAAACCAAGAATATATAATATCATGTTATTTTAGATGGTGAAACTATGGTGTTAGTAACTCTTATTGCAAGAATAAGAATAGAATACTAAAAAAAATAACAGATGGTAACCCCAGATCACAGACGGGACACAAGCACTCTCAAGTAAAACTCTTTACTATCGTAACTAATTAAGAAACTCGAATAATCCCACAGAGAGTTCGACAAGATCCATAGGAAAGACCTACGTATACTTTTAAATAATCATCTACAATATACTCAGTGATCATTGTACCTGCTCTTTTTAAAATTTGATGGCCGGATGTTTGTTACCTGTATATATCTTTAAAAGCCTAGAAGTTGTACCTTTATGCGATTCTATGTTGGGGAAACAATTGTGTTAATAACGCCTTTTATAAGGGTCTTAACGGAATACTAACACAAATGACAGATGGTAACCCTGGATCGCATATGGGACACTTGCAATTCCACATCAAACTCTTTACCACTGTAACTGATAAAGAAACTCGCATAATCCTTCAAATAGTTTAACCAGTTCCTTTTGAATGACCCATGTATACTTTAAAGTAAACATCTATAATTTAATCGGGAATCATTGTACTTGTTTTTTTAAAAATTTGATTGCTGGAATCTTATTAACAATTAATTTCTATTAAAACCAAGAATATATAATATCATGTTATTTTAGATGGTGAAACTATGGTGTTAGTAACTCTTATTGCAAGAATAAGAATAGAATACTAAAAAAAATAACAGATGGTAACCCCAGATCACAGACGGGACACAAGCACTCTCAAGTAAAACTCTTTACTATCGTAACTAATTAAGAAACTCGAATAATCCCACAGAGAGTTCGACAAGATCCATAGGAAAGACCTACGTATACTTTTAAATAATCATCTACATTATACTCAGTGATCATTGTACCTGCTCTTTTTAAAATTTGATGGCCGGATGTTTGTTACCTGTATATATCTTTAAAAGCCTAGAAGTTGTACCTTTATGCGATTCTATGTTGGGGAAACAATTGTGTTAATAACGCCTATTATAAGGGTCATAACGGAATACTAACACAAATGACAGATGGTAACCCTGGATCGCATATGGGACACTTGCAATTCCACATCAAACTCTTTACCACTGTAACTGATAAAGAAACTCGCATAATCCTTCAAATAGTTTAACCAGTTCCTTTTGAATGACCCATGTATACTTTAAAGTAAACATCTATAATTTAATCGGGAATCATTGTACTTGTTTTTTTAAAAATTTGATTGCTGGAATCTTATTAACAATTAATTTCTATTAAATCCAAGAATATATAATATCATGTTATTTTAGATGGTGAAACTATGGTGTTAGTAACTCTTATTGCAAGAATAAGAATAGAATACTAAAAAAAATAACAGATGGTAACCCCAGATCACAGACGGGACACAAGCACTCTCAAGTAAAACTCTTTACTATCGTAACTAATTAAGAAACTCGAATAATCCCACAGAGAGTTCGACAAGATCCATAGGAAAGACCTACGTATACTTTTAAATAATCATCTACAATATACTCAGTGATCATTGTACCTGCTCTTTTTAAAATTTGATGGCCGGATGTTTGTTACCTGTATATATCTTTAAAAGCCTAGAAGTTGTACCTTTATGCGATTCTATGTTGGGGAAACAATTGTGTTAATAACGCCTATTATAAGGGTCTTAACGGAATACTAACACAAATGACAGATGGTAACCCTGGATCGCATATGGGACACTTGCAATTCCACATCAAACTCTTCACCACTGTAACTGATAAAGAAACTCGCATAATCCTTCAAATAGTTTAACCAGTTCCTTTTGAATGACCCATGTATACTTTAAAGTAAACATCTATAATTTAATCGGGAATCATTGTACTTGTTTTTTTAAAAATTAGATTGCTGGAATCTTATTAACAATTAATTTCTATTAAATCCAAGAATATATAATATCATGTTATTTTAGATGGTGAAACTATGGTGTTAATAACTCTTATTGCAAGAATAAGAATAGAATACTAAAAAAAATAACAGATGGTAACCCCAGATCACAGACGGGACACAAGCACTCTCAAGTAAAACTCTTTACTATCGTAACTAATTAAGAAACTCGAATAATCCCACAGAGAGTTCGACAAGATCCATAGGAAAGACCTACGTATACTTTTAAATAATCATCTACAATATACTCAGTGATCATTGTACCTGCTCTTTTTAAAATTTGATGGCCGGATGTTTGTTACCTGTATATATCTTTAAAAGCCTAGAAGTTGTACCTTTATGCGATTCTATGTTGGGGAAACAATTGTGTTAATAACGCCTATTATAAGGGTCTTAACGGAATACTAACACAAATGACAGATGGTAACCCTGGATCGCATATGGGACACTTGCAATTCCACATCAAACTCTTCACCACTGTAACTGATAAAGAAACTCGCATAATCCTTCAAATAGTTTAACCAGTTCCTTTTGAATGACCCATGTATACTTTAAAGTAAACATCTATAATTTAATCGGGAATCATTGTACTTGTTTTTTTAAAAATTTGATTGCTGGAATCTTATTAACAATTAATTTCTATTAAAACCAAGAATATATAATATCATGTTATTTTAGATGGTGAAACTATGGTGTTAGTAACTCTTATTGCAAGAATAAGAATAGAATACTAAAAAAAATAACAGATGGTAACCCCAGATCACAGACGGGACACAAGCACTCTCAAGTAAAACTCTTTACTATCGTAACTAATTAAGAAACTCGAATAATCCCACAGAGAGTTCGACAAGATCCATAGGAAAGACCTACGTATACTTTTAAATAATCATCTACAATATACTCAGTGATCATTGTACCTGCTCTTTTTAAAATTTGATGGCCGGATGTTTGTTACCTGTATATATCTTTAAAAGCCTAGAAGTTGTACCTTTATGCGATTCTATGTTGGGGAAACAATTGTGTTAATAACGCCTATTATAAGGGTCTTAACGGAATACTAACACAAATGACAGATGGTAACCCTGGATCGCATATGGGACACTTGCAATTCCACATCAAACTCTTCACCACTGTAACTGATAAAGAAACTCGCATAATCCTTCAAATAGTTTAACCAGTTCCTTTTGAATGACCCATGTATACTTTAAAGTAAACATCTATAATTTAATCGGGAATCATTGTACTTGTTTTTTTAAAAATTTGAATGCTGGAATCTTATTAACAATTAATTTCTATTAAATCCAAGAATATATAATATCATGTTATTTTAGATGGTGAAACTATGGTGTTAGTAACTCTTATTGCAAGAATAAGAATAGAATACTAAAAAAAATAACAGATGGTAGCCCCAGATCACAGACGGGACACAAGCACTCTCAAGTAAAACTCTTTACTATCGTAACAAATTAAGAAACTCGAATAATCCCACAGAGAGTTCGACAAGATCTATAGGAAAGACCTACGTATACTTTTAAATAATCATCTACAATATACTCAGTGATCATTGTATCTGCTCTTTTTAAAATTTGATGGCCGGATGTTTGTTACCTGTATATATCTTTAAAAGCCTAGAAGTTGTACCTTTATGCGATTCTATGTTGGGGAAACAATTGTGTTAATAACGCCTATTATAAGGGTCTTAACGGAATACTAACACAAATGACAGATGGTAACCCTGGATCGCATATGGGACACTTGCAATTCCACATCAAACTCTTTACCACTGTAACTGATAAAGAAACTCGCATAATCCTTCAAATAGTTTAACCAGTTCCTTTTGAATGACCCATGTATACTTTAAAGTAAACATCTATAATTTAATCGGGAATCATTGTACTTGTTTTTTTAAAAATTTGATTGCTGGAATCTTATTAACAATTAATTTCTATTAAAACCAAGAATATATAATATCATGTTATTTTAGATGGTGAAACTATGGTGTTAGTAACTCTTATTGCAAGAATAAGAATAGAATACTAAAAAAAATAACAGATGGTAACCCCAGATCACAGACGGGACACAAGCACTCTCAAGTAAAACTCTTTACTATCGTAACTAATTAAGAAACTCGAATAATCCCACAGAGAGTTCGACAAGATCCATAGGAAAGACCTACGTATACTTTTAAATAATCATCTACAATATACTCAGTGATCATTGTACCTGCTCTTTTTAAAATTTGATGGCCGGATGTTTGTTACCTGTATATATCTTTAAAAGCCTAGAAGTTGTACCTTTATGCGATTCTATGTTGGGGAAACAATTGTGTTAATAACGCCTATTATAAGGGTCTTAACGGAATACTAACACAAATGACAGATGGTAACCCTGGATCGCATATGGGACACTTGCAATTCCACATCAAACTCTTCACCACTGTAACTGATAAAGAAACTCGCATAATCCTTCAAATAGTTTAACCAGTTCCTTTTGAATGACCCATGTATACTTTAAAGTAAACATCTATAATTTAATCGGGAATCATTGTACTTGTTTTTTTAAAAATTTGAATGCTGGAATCTTATTAACAATTAATTTCTATTAAATCCAAGAATATATAATATCATGTTATTTTAGATGGTGAAACTATGGTGTTAGTAACTCTTATTGCAAGAATAAGAATAGAATACTAAAAAAAATAACAGATGGTAACCCCAGATCACAGACGGGACACAAGCACTCTCAAGTAAAACTCTTTACTATCGTAACTAATTAAGAAACTCGAATAATCCCACAGAGAGTTCGACAAGATCTATAGGAAAGACCTACGTATACTTTTAAATAATCATCTACAATATACTCAGTGATCATTGTATCTGCTCTTTTTAAAATTTGATGGCCGGATGTTTGTTACCTGTATATATCTTTAAAAGCCTAGAAGTTGTACCTTTATGCGATTCTATGTTGGGGAAACAATTGTGTTAATAACGCCTATTATAAGGGTCTTAACGGAATACTAACACAAATGACAGATGGTAACCCTGGATCGCATATGGGACACTTGCAATTCCACATCAAACTCTTTACCACTGTAACTGATAAAGAAACTCGCATAATCCTTCTAATAGTTTAACCAGTTCCTTTTGAATGACCCATGTATACTTTAAAGTAAACATCTATAATTTAATCGGGAATCATTGTACTTGTTTTTTTTAAAATTTGATTGCTGGAATCTTATTAACAATTAATTTCTATTAAAACCAAGAATATATAATATCATGTTATTTTAGATGGTGAAACTATGGTGTTAGTAACTCTTATTGCAAGATTAAGAATAGAATACTAAAAAAAATAACAGATGGTAACCCCAGATCACAGACGGGACACAAGCACTCTCAAGTAAAACTCTTTACTATCGTAACTAATTAAGAAACTCGAATAATCCCACAGAGAGTTCGACAAGATCCATAGGAAAGACCTACGTATACTTTTAAATAATCATCTACAATATACTCAGTGATCATTGTACCTGCTCTTTTTAAAATTTGATGGCCGGATGTTTGTTACCTGTATATATCTTTAAAAGCCTAGAAGTTGTACCTTTATGCGATTCTATGTTGGGGAAACAATTGTGTTAATAACGCCTATTATAAGGGTCTTAACGGAATACTAACACAAATGACAGATGGTAACCCTGGATCGCATATGGGACACTTGCAATTCCACATCAAACTCTTTACCACTGTAACTGATAAAGAAACTCGCATAATCCTTCAAATAGTTTAACCAGTTCCTTTTGAATGACCCATGTATACTTTAAAGTAAACATCTATAATTTAATCGGGAATCATTGTACTTGTTTTTTTAAAAATTTGATTGCTGGAATCTTATTAACAATTAATTTCTATTAAAACCAAGAATATATAATATCATGTTATTTTAGATGGTGAAACTATGGTGTTAGTAACTCTTATTGCAAGAATAAGAATAGAATACTAAAAAAAATAACAGATGGTAACCCCAGATCACAGACGGGACACAAGCACTCTCAAGTAAAACTCTTTACTATCGTAACTAATTAAGAAACTCGAATAATCCCACAGAGAGTTCGACAAGATCCATAGCAAAGACCTACGTATACTTTTAAATAATCATCTACAATATACTCAGTGATCATTGTACCTGCTCTTTTTAAAATTTGATGGCCGGATGTTTGTTACCTGTATATATCTTTAAAAGCCTAGAAGTTGTACCTTTATGCGATTCTATGTTGGGGAAACAATTGTGTTAATAACGCCTATTATAAGGGTCTTAACGGAATACTAACACAAATGACAGATGGTAACCCTGGATCGCATATGGGACACTTGCAATTCCACATCAAACTCTTTACCACTGTAACTGATAAAGAAACTCGCATAATCCTTCAAATAGTTTAACCAGTTCCTTTTGAATGACCCATGTATACTTTAAAGTAAACATCTATAATTTAATCGGGAATCATTGTACTTGTTTTTTTAAAAATTTGATTGCTGGAATCTTATTAACAATTAATTTCTATTAAAACCAAGAATATATAATATCATGTTATTTTAGATGGTGAAACTATGGTGTTAGTAACTCTTATTGCAAGAATAAGAATAGAATACTAAAAAAAATAACAGATGGTAACCCCAGATCACAGACGGGACACAAGCACTCTCAAGTAAAACTCTTTACTATCGTAACTAATTAAGAAACTCGAATAATCCCACAGAGAGTTCGACAAGATCCATAGGAAAGACCTACGTATACTTTTAAATAATCATCTACAATATACTCAGTGATCATTGTACCTGCTCTTTTTAAAATTTGATGGCCGGATGTTTGTTACCTGTATATATCTTTAAAAGCCTAGAAGTTGTACCTTTATGCGATTCTATGTTGGGGAAACAATTGTGTTAATAACGCCTATTATAAGGGTCTTAACGGAATACTAACACAAATGACAGATGGTAACCCTGGATCGCATATGGGACACTTGCAATTCCACATCAAACTCTTTACCACTGTAACTGATAAAGAAACTCGCATAATCCTTCAAATAGTTTAACCAGTTCCTTTTGAATGACCCATGTATACTTTAAAGTAAACATCTATAATTTAATCGGGAATCATTGTACTTGTTTTTTTAAAAATTTGATTGCTGGAATCTTATTAACAATTAATTTCTATTAAAACCAAGAATATATAATATCATGTTATTTTAGATGGTGAAACTATGGTGTTAGTAACTCTTATTGCAAGAATAAGAATAGAATACTAAAAAAAATAACAGATGGTAACCCCAGATCACAGACGGGACACAAGCACTCTCAAGTAAAACTCTTTACTATCGTAACTAATTAAGAAACTCGAATAATCCCACAGAGAGTTCGACAAGATCCATAGAAAAGACCTACGTATACTTTTAAATAATCATCTACAATATACTCAGTGATCATTGTACCTGCTCTTTTTAAAATTTGATGGCCGGATGTTTGTTACCTGTATATATCTTTAAAAGCCTAGAAGTTGTACCTTTATGCGATTCTATGTTGGGGAAACAATTGTGTTAATAACGCCTATTATAAGGGTCTTAACGGAATACTAACACAAATGACAGATGGTAACCCTGGATCGCATATGGGACACTTGCAATTCCACATCAAACTCTTTACCACTGTAACTGATAAAGAAACTCGCATAATCCTTCAAATAGTTTAACGAGTTCCTTTTGAATGACCCATGTATACTCTAAAGTAAACATCTATAATTTAATCGGGAATCATTGTACTTGTTTTTTTAAAAATTTGATTGCTGGAATCTTATTAACAATTAATTTCTATTAAAACCAAGAATATATAATATCATGTTATTTTAGATGGTGAAACTATGGTGTTAGTAACTCTTATTGCAAGAATAAGAATAGAATACTAAAAACAATAACAGATGGTAACCCCAGATCACAGACGGGACACAAGCAATCTCAAGTAAAACTCTTTACTATCGTAACTAATTAAGAAACTCGAATAATCCCACAGAGAGTTCGACAAGATCCATAGGAAAGACCTACGTATACTTTTAAATAATCATCTACAATATACTCAGTGATCATTGTACCTGCTCTTTTTAAAATTTGATGGCCGGATGTTTGTTACCTGTATATATCTTTAAAAGCCTAGAAGTTGTACCTTTATGCGATTCTATGTTGGGGAAACAATTGTGTTAATAACGCCTATTATAAGGGTCTTAACGGAATACTAACACAAATGACAGATGGTAACCCTGGATCGCATATGGGACACTTGCAATTCCACATCAAACTCTTTACCACTGTAACTGATAAAGAAACTCGCATAATCCTTCAAATAGTTTAACCAGTTCGTTTTGAATGACCCATGTATACTTTAAAGTAAACATCTATAATTTAATCGGGAATCATTGTACTAGTTTTTTTAAAAATTTGATTGCTGGAATCTTATTAACAATTAATTTCTATTAAAACCAAGAATATATAATATCATGTTATTTTAGATGGTGAAACTATGGTGTTAGTAACTCTTATTGCAAGAATAAGAATAGAATACTAAAAACAATAACAGATGGTAACCCCAGATCACAGACGGGACACAAGCACTCTCAAGTAAAACTCTTTACTATCGTAACTAATTAAGAAACTCGAATAATCCCACAGAGAGTTCGACAAGATCCATAGGAAAGACCTACGTATACTTTTAAATAATCATCTACAATATACTCAGTGATCATTGTACCTGCTCTTTTTAAAATTTGATGGCCGGATGTTTGTTACCTGTATATATCTTTAAAAGCCTAGAAGTTGTACCTTTATGCGATTCTATGTTGGGGAAACAATTGTGTTAATAACGCCTATTATAAGGGTCTTAACGGAATACTAGCACAAATGACAGATGGTAACCCTGGATCGCATATGGGACACTTGCAATTCCACATCAAACTCTTTACCACTGTAACTGATAAAGAAACTCGCATAATCCTTCAAATAGTTTAACCAGTTCGTTTTGAATGACCCATGTATACTTTAAAGTAAACATCTATAATTTAATCGGGAATCATTGTACTTGTTTTTTTAAAAATTTGATTGCTGGAATCTTATTAACAATTAATTTCTATTAAAACCAAGAATATATAATATCATGTTATTTTAGATGGTGAAACTATGGTGTTAGTAACTCTTATTGCAAGAATAAGAATAGAATACTAAAAAAAATAACAGATGGTAACCCCAGATCACAGACGGGACACAAGCACTCTCAAGTAAAACTCTTTACTATCGTAACTAATTAAGAAACTCGAATAATCCCACAGAGAGTTCGACAAGATCCATAGGAAAGACCTACGTATACTTTTAAATAATCATCTACAATATACTCAGTGATCATTGTACCTGCTCTTTTTAAAATTTGATGGCCGGATGTTTGTTACCTGTATATATCTTTAAAAGCCTAGAAGTTGTACCTTTATGCGATTCTATGTTGGGGAAACAATTGTGTTAATAACGCCTATTATAAGGGTCTTAACGGAATACTAACACAAATGACAGATGGTAACCCTGGATCGCATATGGGACACTTGCAATTCCACATCAAACTCTTTACCACTGTAACTGATAAAGAAACTCGCATAATCCTTCAAATAGTTTAACCAGTTCGTTTTGAATGACCCATGTATACTTTAAAGTAAACATCTATAATTTAATCGGGAATCATTGTACTTGTTTTTTTAAAAATTTGATTGCTGGAATCTTATTAACAATTAATTTCTATTAAAACCAAGAATATATAATATCATGTTATTTTAGATGGTGAAACTATGGTGTTAGTAACTCTTATTGCAAGAATAAGAATAGAATACTAAAAAAAATAACAGATGGTAACCCCAGATCACAGACGGGACACAAGCACTCTCAAGTAAAACTCTTTACTATCGTAACTAATTAAGAAACTCGAATAATCCCACAGAGAGTTCGACAAGATCCATAGGAAAGACCTACGTATACTTTTAAATAATCATCTACAATATACTCAGTGATCATTGTACCTGCTCTTTTTAAAATTTGATGGCCGGATGTTTGTTACCTGTATATATCTTTAAAAGCCTAGAAGTTGTACCTTTATGCGATTCTATGTTGGGGAAACAATTGTGTTAATAACGCCTATTATAAGGGTCTTAACGGAATACTAACACAAATGACAGATGGTAACCCTGGATCGCATATGGGACACTTGCAATTCCACATCAAACTCTTTACCACTGTAACTGATAAAGAAACTCGCATAATCCTTCAAATAGTTTAACCAGTTCGTTTTGAATGACCCATGTATACTTTAAAGTAAACATCTATAATTTAATCGGGAATCATTGTACTTGTTTTTTTAAAAATTTGATTGCTGGAATCTTATTAACAATTAATTTCTATTAAAACCAAGAATATATAATATCATGTTATTTTAGATGGTGAAACTATGGTGTTAGTAACTCTTATTGCAAGAATAAGAATAGAATACTAAAAAAAATAACAGATGGTAACCCTAGATCACAGACGGGACACAAGCACTCTCAAGTAAAACTCTTTACTATCGTAACTAATTAAGAAACTCGAATAATCCCACAGAGAGTTCGACAAGATCCATAGGAAAGACCTACGTATACTTTTAAATAATCATCTACAATATACTCAGTGATCATTGTACCTGCTCTTTTTAAAATTTGATGGCCGGATGTTTGTTACCTGTATATATCTTTAAAAGCCTAGAAGTTGTACCTTTATGCGATTCTATGTTGGGGAAACAATTGTGTTAATAACGCCTATTATAAGGGTCTTAACGGAATACTAACACAAATGACAGATGGTAACCCTGGATCGCATATGGGACACTTGCAATTCCACATCAAACTCTTTACCACTGTAACTGATAAAGAAACTCGCATAATCCTTCAAATAGTTTAACCAGTTCCTTTTGAATGACCCATGTATACTTTAAAGTAAACATCTATAATTTAATCGGGAATCATTGTACTTGTTTTTTTAAAAATTTGATTGCTGGAATCTTATTAACAATTAATTTCTATTAAATCCAAGAATATATAATATCATGTTATTTTAGATGGTGAAACTATGGTGTTAATAGCTCTTATTGCAAGAATAAGAATAGAATACTAAAAAAAATAACAGATGGTAACCCCAGATCACAGACGGGACACAAGCACTCTCAAGTAAAACTCTTTACTATCGTAACTAATTAAGAAACTCGAATAATCCCACAGAGAGTTCGACAAGATCCATAGGAAAGACCTACGTATACTTTTAAATAATCATCTACAATATACTCAGTGATCATTGTACCTGCTCTTTTTAAAATTTGATGGCCGGATGTTTGTTACCTGTATATATCTTTAAAAGCCTAGAAGTTGTACCTTTATGCGATTCTATGTTGGGGAAACAATTGTGTTAATAACGCCTATTATAAGGGTCTTAACGGAATACTAACACAAATGACAGATGGTAACCCTGGATCGCATATGGGACACTTGCAATTCCACGTCAAACTCTTTACCACTGTAAGTGATAAAGAAACTCGCATAATCCTTCAAATAGTTTAACCAGTTCCCTTTGAATGACCCATGTATACTTTCAAGTAAACATCTACAATTTAATCGGGGATCATTGTAATTGTTTTTTTGAAAAATTTAATTGCTGGAATTTTATTGACAATTAATTTCTATTCAAACCAAGAATATATAATATCATGTGATTTTATATGGTGAAACTATTTTGTTAATAACTCTTATTGCAAGAATAAGTATAGAATACTCAAAAAATTAACGGATGGTAACCCCAGATCACAGACGGGACACAAGCACTCTCAAGTAAAACTCTTTACTATCGTAACTAATTAAGAAACTCGAATAATCCCACAGAGAGTTCGACAAGATCCATAGGAAAGACCTACGTATACTTTTAAATAATCATCTACAATATACTCAGTGATCATTGTACCTGCTCTTTTTAAAATTTGATGGTCGGATGTTTGTTACCTGTATATATCTTTAAAAGCCTAGAAGTTGTACCTTTATGCGATTCTATGTTGGGGAAACAATTGTGTTAATAACGCCTATTATAAGGGTCTTAACGGAATACTAACACAAATGACAGATGGTAACCCTGGATCGCATATGGGACACTTGCAATTCCACATCAAACTCTTTACCACTGTGACTGATAAAGAAACTCGCATAATCCTTCAAATAGTTTAACCAGTTCCTTTTGAATGACCCATGTATACTTTAAAGTAAACATCTATAATTTAATCGGGAATCATTGTACTTGTTTTTTTAAAAATTTGATTGCTGGAATCTTATTAACAATTAATTTCTATTAAAACCAAGAATATATAATATCATGTTATTTTAGATGGTGAAACTATGTTGTTAGTAACTCTTATTGCAAGAATAAGAATAGAATACTAAAAAAAATAACAGATGGTAACCCCAGATCACAGACGGGACACATACACTCTCAAGTAAAACTCTTTACTATCGTAACTAATTAAGAAACTCGAATAATCCCACAGAGAGTTCGACAAGATCCATAGGAAAGACCTACGTATACTTTTAAATAATCATCTACAATATACTCAGTGATCATTGTACCTGCTCTTTTTAAAATTTGATGGCCGGATGTTTGTTACCTGTATATATCTTTAAAAACCTAGAAGTTATACCTTTATGCGATTCTATGTTAGGGAAACAATAGTGTTAATAACGCCTATTATAAGGGTCTTAACGGAATACTAACACAAATGACAGATGGTAACCCTGGATCGCATATGGGACACTTGCAATTCCACGTCAAACTCTTTACCACTGTAAGTGATAAAGAAACTCACATAATCCTTCAAATAGTTTAACCAGTTCCCTTTGAATGACCCATGTATACTTTCAAGTAAACATCTACAATTTAATCGGGGATCATTGTAATTGTTTTTTTGAAAAATTTAATTGCTGGAATTTTATTAACAATTAATTTCTATTCAAACCAAGAATATATAATATCATGTGATTTTATATGGTGAAACTATTTTGTTAATAACTCTTATTGCAAGAATAAGAATAGAATACTCAAATAATTAACGGATGGTAACCCCAGATCACAGACGGGACACAAGCACTCTCAAGTAAAACTCTTTACTATCGTAACTAATTAAGAAACTCGAATAATCCCACAGAGAGTTCGACAAGATCCATAGGAAAGACCTACGTATACTTTTAAATAATCATCTACAATATACTCAGTGATCATTGTACCTGCTCTTTTTAAAATTTGATGGTCGGATGTTTGTTACCTGTATATATCTTTAAAAGCCTAGAAGTTGTACCTTTATGCGATTCTATGTTGGGGAAACAATTGTGTTAATAACGCCTATTATAAGGGTCTTAACGGAATACTAACACAAATGACAGATGGTAACCCTGGATCGCATATGGGACACTTGCAATTCCACGTCAAACTCTTTACCACTGTAAGTGATAAAGAAACTCGCATAATCCTTCAAATAGTTTAACCAGTTCCCTTTGAATGACCCATGTATACTTTCAAGTAAACATCTACAATTTAATCGGGGATCATTGTAATTGTTTTTTTGAAAAATTTAATTGCTGGAATTTTATTAACAATTAATTTCTATTCAAACCAAGAATATATAATATCATGTGATTTTATATGGTGAAACTATTTTGTTAATAACTCTTATTGCAAGAATAAGAATAGAATACTCAAAAAATTAACGGATGGTAACCCCAGATCACAGACGGCACACAAGCACTCTCAAGTAAAACTCTTTACTATCGTAACTAATTAAGAAACTCGAATAATCCCACAGAGAGTTGACAAGATCCATAGGAAAGACCTACGTATACTTTTAAATAATCATCTACAATATACTCAGTGATCATTGTACCTGCTATTTTTAAAATTTGATGGCGGGATGTTTGTTACCTGTATATATCTTTAAAAGCCTAGAAGTTGTACCTTTATGCGATTCTATGTTGGGGAAACAATTGTGTTAATAACGCCTATTATAAGGGTCTTAACGGAATACTAACACAAATGACAGATGGTAACCCTGGATCGCATATGGGACACTTGCAATTCCACATCAAACTCTTTACCACTGTGACTGATAAAGAAACTCGCATAATCCTTCAAATAGTTTAACCAGTTCCTTTTGAATGACCCATGTATACTTTAAAGTAAACATCTATAATTTAATCGGGAATCATTGTACTTGTTTTTTTAAAAATTTGATTGCTGGAATCTTATTAACAATTAATTTCTATTAAAACCAAGAATATATAATATCATGTTATTTTAGATGGTGAAACTATGTTGTTAGTAACTCTTATTGCAAGAATAAGAATAGAATACTAAAAAAAATAACAGATGGTAACCCCAGATCACAGACGGGACACATACACTCTCAAGTAAAACTCTTTACTATCGTAACTAATTAAGAAACTCGAATAATCCCACAGAGAGTTCGACAAGATCCATAGGAAAGACCTACGTATACTTTTAAATAATCATCTACAATATACTCAGTGATCATTGTACCTGCTCTTTTTAAAATTTGATGGCCGGATGTTTGTTACCTGTATATATCTTTAAAAGCCTAGAAGTTGTACCTTTATGCGATTCTATGTTGGGGAAACAATTGTGTTAATAACGCCTATTATAAGGGTCTTAACGGAATACTAACACAAATGACAGATGGTAACCCTGGATCGCATATGGGACACTTGCAATTCCACATCAAACTCTTTACCACTGTAACTGATAAAGAAACTCGCATAATCCTTCAAATAGTTTAACGAGTTCCTTTTGAATGACCCATGTATACTCTAAAGTAAACATCTATAATTTAATCGGGAATCATTGTACTTGTTTTTTTAAAAATTTGATTGCTGGAATCTTATTAACAATTAATTTCTATTAAAACCAAGAATATATAATATCATGTTATTTTAGATGGTGAAACTATGGTGTTAGTAACTCTTATTGCAAGAATAAGAATAGAATACTAAAAACAATAACAGATGGTAACCCCAGATCACAGACGGGACACAAGCAATCTCAAGTAAAACTCTTTACTATCGTAACTAATTAAGAAACTCGAATAATCCCACAGAGAGTTCGACAAGATCCATAGGAAAGACCTACGTATACTTTTAAATAATCATCTACAATATACTCAGTGATCATTGTACCTGCTCTTTTTAAAATTTGATGGCCGGATGTTTGTTACCTGTATATATCTTTAAAAGCCTAGAAGTTGTACCTTTATGCGATTCTATGTTGGGGAAACAATTGTGTTAATAACGCCTATTATAAGGGTCTTAACGGAATACTAACACAAATGACAGATGGTAACCCTGGATCGCATATGGGACACTTCCAATTCCACATCAAACTCTTTACCACTGTAACTGATAAAGAAACTCGCATAATCCTTCAAATAGTTTAACCAGTTCGTTTTGAATGACCCATGTATACTTTAAAGTAAACATCTATAATTTAATCGGGAATCATTGTACTTGTTTTTTTAAAAATTTGATTGCTGGAATCTTATTAACAATTAATTTCTATTAAAACCAAGAATATATAATATCATGTTATTTTAGATGGTGAAACTATGGTGTTAGTAACTCTTATTGCAAGAATAAGAATAGAATACTAAAAAAAATAACAGATGGTAACCCCAGATCACAGACGGGACACAAGCACTCTCAAGGAAAACTCTTTACTATCGTAACTAATTAAGAAACTCGAATAATCCCACAGAGAGTTCGACAAGATCCATAGGAAAGACCTACGTATACTTTTAAATAATCATCTACAATATACTCAGTGATCATTGTACCTATTCTTTTTAAAATTTGATGGCCGGATGTTTGTTACCTGTATATATCTTTAAAAGCCTAGAAGTTGTACCTTTATGCGATTCTATGTTGGGGAAACAATTGTGTTAATAACGCCTATTATAAGGGTCTTAACGGAATACTAACACAAATGACAGATGGTAACCCAGGATCGCATATGGGACACTTGCAATTCCACATCAAACTCTTTACCACTGTAACTGATAAAGAAACTCGCATAATCCTTCAAATAGTTTAACCAGTTCCTTTTGAATGACCCATGTATACTTTAAAGTAAACATCTATAATTTAATCGGGAATCATTGTACTTGTTTTTTTAAAAATTTGATTGCTGGAATCTTATTAACAATTAATTTCTATTAAAACCAAGAATATATAATATCATGTTATTTTAGATGGTGAAACTATGGTGTTAGTAACTCTTATTGCAAGAATAAGAATAGAATACTAAAAAAAATAACAGATGGTAACCCCAGATCACAGACGGGACACAAGCACTCTCAAGTAAAACTCTTTACTATCGTAACTAATTAAGAAACTCGAATAATCCCACAGAGAGTTCGACAAGATCCATAGGAAAGACCTACGTATACTTTTAAATAATCATCTACAATATACTCAGTGATCATTGTACCTGCTCTTTTTAAAATTTGATGGCCGGATGTTTGTTACATGTATATATCTTTAAAAGCCTAGAAGTTGTACCTTTATGCGATTCTATGTTGGGGAAACAATTGTGTTAATAACGCCTATTATAAGGGTCTTAACGGAATACTAACACAAATGACAGATGGTAACCCTGGATCGCATATGGGACACTTGCAATTCCACATCAAACTCTTTACCACTGTAACTGATAAAGAAACTCGCATAATCCTTCAAATAGTTTAACCAGTTCGTTTTGAATGACCCATGTATACTTTAAAGTAAACATCTATAATTTAATCGGGAATCATTGTACTTGTTTTTTTAAAAATTTGATTGCTGGAATCTTATTAACAATTAATTTCTATTAAAACCAAGAATATATAATATCATGTTATTTTAGATGGTGAAACTATGGTGTTAGTAACTCTTATTGCAAGAATAAGAATAGAATACTAAAAAAAATAACAGATGGTAACCCCAGATCACAGACGGGACACAAGCACTCTCAAGTAAAACTCTTTACTATCGTAACTAATTAAGAAACTCGAATAATCCCACAGAGAGTTCGACAAGATCCATAGGAAAGACCTACGTATACTTTTAAATAATCATCTACAATATACTCAGTGATCATTGTACCTGCTCTTTTTAAAATTTGATGGCCGGATGTTTGTTACCTGTATATATCTTTAAAAGCCTAGAAGTTGTACCTTTATGCGATTCTATGTTGGGGAAACAATTGTGTTAATAACGCCTATTATAAGGGTCTTAACGGAATACTAACACAAATGACAGATGGTAACCCTGGATCGCATATGGGACACTTGCAATTCCACATCAAACTCTTTACCACTGTAACTGATAAAGAAACTCGCATAATCCTTCAAATAGTTTAACCAGTTCCCTTTGAATGACCCATGTATACTTTAAAGTAAACATCTATAATTTAATCGGGAATCATTGTACTTGTTTTTTTAAAAATTTGATTGCTGGAATCTTATTAACAATTAATTTCTATTAAATCCAAGAATATATAATATCATGTTATTTTAGATGGTGAAACTATGGTGTTAATAGCTCTTATTGCAAGAATAAGAATAGAATACTAAAAAAAATAACAGATGGTAACCCCAGATCACAGACGGGACACAAGCACTCTCAAGTAAAACTCTTTACTATCGTAACTAATTAAGAAACTCGAATAATCCCACAGAGAGTTCGACAAGATCCATAGGAAAGACCTACGTATACTTTTAAATAATCATCTACAATATACTCAGTGATCATTGTACCTGCTCTTTTTAAAATTTGATGGCCGGATGTTTGTTACCTGTATATATCTTTAAAAGCCTAGAAGTTGTACCTTTATGCGATTCTATGTTGGGGAAACAATTGTGTTAATAACGCCTATTATAAGGGTCTTAACGGAATACTAACACAAATGACAGATGGTAACCCTGGATCGCATATGGGACACTTGCAATTCCACGTCAAATTCTTTACCACTGTAAGTGATAAAGAAACTCGCATAATCCTTCAAATAGTTTAACCAGTTCCCTTTGAATGACCCATGTATACTTTCAAGTAAACATCTACAATTTAATCGGGGATCATTGTAATTGTTTTTTTGAAAAATTTAATTGCTGGAATTTTATTGACAATTAATTTCTATTCAAACCAAGAATATATAATATCATGTGATTTTATATGGTGAAACTATTTTGTTAATAACTCTTATTGCAAGAATAAGTATAGAATACTCAAAAAATTAACGGATGGTAACCCCAGATCACAGACGGGACACAAGCACTCTCAAGTAAAACTCTTTACTATCGTAACTAATTAAGAAACTCGAATAATCCCACAGAGAGTTCGACAAGATCCATAGGAAAGACCTACGTATACTTTTAAATAATCATCTACAATATACTCAGTGATCATTGTACCTGCTCTTTTTAAAATTTGATGGTCGGATGTTTGTTACCTGTATATATCTTTAAAAGCCTAGAAGTTGTACCTTTATGCGATTCTATGTTGGGGAAACAATTGTGTTAATAACGCCTATTATAAGGGTCTTAACGGAATACTAACACAAATGACAGATGGTAACCCTGGATCGCATATGGGACACTTGCAATTCCACATCAAACTCTTTACCACTGTGACTGATAAAGAAACTCGCATAATCCTTCAAATAGTTTAACCAGTTCCTTTTGAATGACCCATGTATACTTTAAAGTAAACATCTATAATTTAATCGGGAATCATTGTACTTGTTTTTTTAAAAATTTGATTGCTGGAATCTTATTAACAATTAATTTCTATTAAAACCAAGAATATATAATATCATGTTATTTTAGATGGTGAAACTATGTTGTTAGTAACTCTTATTGCAAGAATAAGAATAGAATACTAAAAAAAATAACAGATGGTAACCCCAGATCACAGACGGGACACATACACTCTCAAGTAAAACTCTTTACTATCGTAACTAATTAAGAAACTCGAATAATCCCACATAGAGTTCGACAAGATCCATAGGAAAGACCTACGTATACTTTTAAATAATCATCTACAATATACTCAGTGATCATTGTACCTGCTCTTTTTAAAATTTGATGGCCGGATGTTTGTTACCTGTATATATCTTTAAAAGCCTAGAAGTTGTACCTTTATGCGATTCTATGTTGGGGAAACAATTGTGTTAATAACGCCTATTATAAGGGTCTTAACGGAATACTAACACAAATGACAGATGGTAACCCTGGATCGCATATGGGACACTTGCAATTCCACATCAAACTCTTTACCACTGTGACTGATAAAGAAACTCGCATAATCCTTCAAATAGTTTAACCAGTTCCTTTTGAATGACCCATGTATACTTTAAAGTAAACATCTATAATTTAATCGGGAATCATTGTACTTGTTTTTTTTAAAATTTGATTGCTGGAATCTTATTAACAATTAATTTCTATTAAAACCAAGAATATATAATATCATGTTATTTTAGATGGTGAAACTATGTTGTTAGTAACTCTTATTGCAAGAATAAGAATAGAATACTAAAAAAAATAACAGATGGTAACCCCAGATCACAGACGGGACACATACACTCTCAAGTAAAACTCTTTACTATCGTAACCAATTAAGAAACTCGAATAATCCCACAGAGAGTTCGACAAGATCCATAGGAAAGACCTACGTATACTTTTAAGTAATCATCTACAATACACTCAGTGATCATTGTACCTGCACTTTTTAAAATTTTATGGCCGGACGTTTGTTACCTGTATATATCTTTAAAAACCTAGAAGTTATACCTTTATGCGATTCTATGTTAGGGAAACAATAGTGTTAATAACGCCTATTATAAGGGTCTTAACGGAATACTAACACAAATGACAGATGGTAACCCTGGATCGCATATGGGACACTTGCAATTCCACGTCAAACTCTTTACCACTGTAAGTGATAAAGAAACTCACATAATCCTTCAAATAGTTTAACCAGTTCCCTTTGAATGACCCATGTATACTTTCAAGTAAACATCTACAATTTAATCGGGGATCATTGTAATTGTTTTTTTGAAAAATTTAATTGCTGGAATTTTATTAACAATTAATTTCTATTCAAACCAAGAATATATAATATCATGTGATTTTATATGGTGAAACTATTTTGTTAATAACTCTTATTGCAAGAATAAGAATAGAATACTCAAATAATTAACGGATGGTAACCCCAGATCACAGACGGGACACAAGCACTCTCAAGTAAAACTCTTTACTATCGTAACTAATTAAGAAACTCGAATAATCCCACAGAGAGTTCGACAAGATCCATAGGAAAGACCTACGTATACTTTTAAATAATCATCTACAATATACTCAGTGATCATTGTACCTGCTCTTTTTAAAATTTGATGGTCGGATGTTTGTTACCTGTATATATCTTTAAAAGCCTAGAAGTTGTACCTTTATGCGATTCTATGTTGGGGAAACAATTGTGTTAATAACGCCTATTATAAGGGTCTTAACGGAATACTAACACAAATGACAGATGGTAACCCTGGATCGCATATGGGACACTTGCAATTCCACGTCAAACTCTTTACCACTGTAAGTGATAAAGAAACTCGCATAATCCTTCAAATAGTTTAACCAGTTCCCTTTGAATGACCCATGTATACTTTCAAGTAAACATCTACAATTTAATCGGGGATCATTGTAATTGTTTTTTTGAAAAATTTAATTGCTGGAATTTTATTAACAATTAATTTCTATTGAAACCAAGAATATATAATATCATGTGATTTTATATGGTGAAACTATTTTGTTAATAACTCTTATTGCAAGAATAAGAATAGAATACTCAAAAAATTAACGGATGGTAACCCCAGATCACAGACGGGACACAAGCACTCTCAAGTAAAACTCTTTACTATCGTAACTAATTAAGAAACTCGAATAATCCCACAGAGAGTTGACAAGATCCATAGGAAAGACCTACGTATACTTTTAAATAATCATCTACAATATACTCAGTGATCATTGTACCTGCTATTTTTAAAATTTGATGGCGGGATGTTTGTTACCTGTATATATCTTTAAAAGCCTAGAAGTTGTACCTTTATGCGATTCTATGTTGGGGAAACAATTGTGTTAATAACGCCTATTATAAGGGTCTTAACGGAATACTAACACAAATGACAGATGGTAACCCTGGATCGCATATGGGACACTTGCAATTCCACATCAAACTCTTTACCACTGTGACTGATAAAGAAACTCGCATAATCCTTCAAATAGTTTAACCAGTTCCTTTTGAATGACCCATGTATACTTTAAAGTAAACATCTATAATTTAATCGGGAATCATTGTACTTGTTTTTTTAAAATTTGATTGCTGGAATCTTATTAACAATTAATTTCTATTAAAACCAAGAATATATAATATCATGTTATTTTAGATGGTGAAACTATGTTGTTAGTAACTCTTATTGCAAGAATAAGAATAGAATACTAAAAAAAATAACAGATGGTAACCCCAGATCACAGACGGGACACATACACTCTCAAGTAAAACTCTTTACTATCGTAACTAATTAAGAAACTCGAATAATCCCACAGAGAGTTCGACAAGATCCATAGGAAAGACCTACGTATACTTTTAAGTAATCATCTACAATACACTCAGTGATCATTGTACCTGCACCTTTTAAAATTTGATGGCCGGACGTTTGTTACCTGTATATATTTTTAAAAGCCTAGAAGTTATACCTTTATGCGATTCTATGTTGGGGAAACAATTGTGTTAATAACGCCTATTATAAGGGTCTTAACGGAATACTAACACAAATGACAGATGGTAACCCTGGATCGCATATGGGACACTTGCAATTCCACGTCAAACTCTTTACCACTGTAAGTGATAAAGAAACTCACATAATCCTTCAAATAGTTTAACCAGTTCCCTTTGAATGACCCATGTATACTTTCAAGTAAACATCTACAATTTAATCGGGGATCATTGTAATTGTTTTTTTGAAAAATTTAATTGATGGAATTTTATTAACAATTAATTTCTATTAAAACCAAGAATATATAATATCATGTGATTTTATATGGTGAAACTATTTTGTTAATAACTCTTATTGCAAGAATAAGAATAGAATACTCAAAAAATTAACGGATGGTAACCCCAGATCACAGACGGGACACAAGCACTCTCAAGTAAAACTCTTTACTATCGTAACTAATTAAGAAACTCGAATAATCCCACAGAGAGTTCGACAAGATCCATAGGAAAGACCTACGTATACTTTTAAATAATCATCTACAATATACTCAGTGATCATTGTACCTGCTCTTTTTAAAATTTGATGGTCGGATGTTTGTTACCTGTATATATCTTTAAAAGCCTAGAAGTTGTACCTTTATGCGATTCTATGTTGGGGAAACAATTGTGTTAATAACGCCTATTATAAGGGTCTTAACGGAATACTAACACAAATGACAGATGGTAACCCTGGATCGCATATGGGACACTTGCAATTCCACGTCAAACTCTTTACCACTGTAAGTGATAAAGAAACTCGCATAATCCTTCAAATAGTTTAACCAGTTCCCTTTGAATGGCCCATGTATACTTTCAAGTAAACATCTACAATTTAATCGGGGATCATTGTAATTGTTTTTTTGAAAAATTTAATTGCTGGAATTTTATTAACAATTAATTTCTATTCAAACCAAGAATATATAATATCATGTGATTTTATATGGTGAAACTATTTTGTTAATAACTCTTATTGCAAGAATAAGAATAGAATACTCAAAAAATTAACGGATGGTAACCCCAGATCACAGACGGGACACAAGCACTCTCAAGTAAAACTCTTTACTATCGTAACTAATTAAGAAACTCGAATAATCCCACAGAGAGTTGACAAGATCCATAGGAAAGACCTACGTATACTTTTAAATAATCATCTACAATATACTCAGTGATCATTGTACCTGCTATTTTTAAAATTTGATGGCGGGATGTTTGTTACCTGTATATATCTTTAAAAGCCTAGAAGTTGTACCTTTATGCGATTCTATGTTGGGGAAACAATTGTGTTAATAACGCCTATTATAAGGGTCTTAACGGAATACTAACACAAATGACAGATGGTAACCCTGGATCGCATATGGGACACTTGCAATTCCACGTCAAACTCTTTACCACTGTAAGTGATAAAGAAACTCACATAATCCTTCAAATAGTTTAACCAGTTCCCTTTGAATGACCCATGTATACTTTCAAGTAAACATCTACAATTTAATCGGGGATCATTGTAATTGTTTTTTTGAAAAATTTAATTGATGGAATTTTATTAACAATTAATTTCTATTAAAACCAAGAATATATAATATCATGTGATTTTATATGGTGAAACTATTTTGTTAATAACTCTTATTGCAAGAATAAGAATAGAATACTCAAAAAATTAACGGATGGTAACCCCAGATCACAGACGGGACACAAGCACTCTCAAGTAAAACTCTTTACTATCGTAACTAATTAAGAAACTCGAATAATCCCACAGAGAGTTCGACAAGATCCATAGGAAAGACCTACGTATACTTTTAAATAATCATCTACAATATACTCAGTGATCATTGTACCTGCTCTTTTTAAAATTTGATGGTCGGATGTTTGTTACCTGTATATATCTTTAAAAGCCTAGAAGTTGTACCTTTATGCGATTCTATGTTGGGGAAACAATTGTGTTAATAACGCCTATTATAAGGGTCTTAACGGAATACTAACACAAATGACAGATGGTAACCCTGGATCGCATATGGGACACTTGCAATTCCACGTCAAACTCTTTACCACTGTAAGTGATAAAGAAACTCGCATAATCCTTCAAATAGTTTAACCAGTTCCCTTTGAATGGCCCATGTATACTTTCAAGTAAACATCTACAATTTAATCGGGGATCATTGTAATTGTTTTTTTGAAAAATTTAATTGCTGGAATTTTATTAACAATTAATTTCTATTCAAACCAAGAATATATAATATCATGTGATTTTATATGGTGAAACTATTTTGTTAATAACTCTTATTGCAAGAATAAGAATAGAATACTCAAAAAATTAACGGATGGTAACCCCAGATCACAGACGGGACACAAGCACTCTCAAGTAAAACTCTTTACTATCGTAACTAATTAAGAAACTCGAATAATCCCACAGAGAGTTGACAAGATCCATAGGAAAGACCTACGTATACTTTTAAATAATCATCTACAATATACTCAGTGATCATTGTACCTGCTATTTTTAAAATTTGATGGCGGGATGTTTGTTACCTGTATATATCTTTAAAAGCCTAGAAGTTGTACCTTTATGCGATTCTATGTTGGGGAAACAATTGTGTTAATAACGCCTATTATAAGGGTCTTAACGGAATACTAACACAAATGACAGATGGTAACCCTGGATCGCATATGGGACACTTGCAATTCCACATCAAACTCTTTACCACTGTGACTGATAAAGAAACTCGCATAATCCTTCAAATAGTTTAACCAGTTCCTTTTGAATGACCCATGTATACTTTAAAGTAAACATCTATAATTTAATCGGGAATCACTGTACTTGTTTTTTAAAAAATTTGATTGCTGGAATCTTATTAACAATTAATTTCTATTAAAACCAAGAATATATAATATCATGTTATTTTAGATGGTGAAACTATGGTGTTAGTAACTCTTATTGCAAGAATAAGAATAGAATACTAAAAAAAATAACAGATGGTAACCCCAGATCACAGACGGGACACAAGCACTCTCAAGTAAAACTCTTTACTATCGTAACTAATTAAGAAACTCGAATAATCCAACAGAGAGTTCGACAAGATCCATAGGAAAGACCTACGTATACTTTTAAGTAATCATCTACAATACACTCAGTGATCATTGTACCTGCACTTTTTAAAATTTGATGGCCGGACGTTTGTTACCTGTATATATCTTTAAAAACCTAGAAGTTACTAATGGTAACCCTAGATCGCGGACGGGACACTTGCAATTCCATGTCAAACTCTTTACCACTGTAACTGATAAAGAAACTCGCATAATCTTTCAAAGAGTTCGACAACTTCCTTAGAAATGACCCTTGTATACTTTTATGTAATCATCTACAATTTATTCAGTGATCATTGTACTTGCATTTTTAAAAGTTGATGGCTGGACTTTTATTACCAATTAATTTCTTTAAAATCCTAGAATATATAATTTCATGTAATTTTATATGGTAAAACTATTGGATTAATAACTCTAATTACAAGAATAATAATAGAATACTAAAACAAATGATCAATGATAACCCCAGATCACATACGGGACACTTGCAATCTCAAGTCAAACTCTTTACTACCCTAACTAATTAAGAAACTCGAACAATCCTATGGAGAATTCAACTAGTTCCTTAGGAAAGACCTATGTATACTTTTAAATAATCATCTGTAATATACTTAGTGATCATTGTACTTGCTCTTTTTAAAATTTGATGACCGGACTTTTATTGCCTATATATATCTTTAAAAACCTAGAAGTTATACCTTTATGGGATTCCATGCTGTGGATCCATTATATTAATGATGCTAATTGTAAGGGTCATAATGGAATACTAACACAAATTACTTATAGTAACCCTAGATCGCGGATGGGACACTTGCAATTCCATGTCAAACTCTTTACCACTGTAACTGATAAAGAAACTCGCATAATCTTTCAAAGAGTTCGACAAGTTCCATAGAAATGACCCTTGTATACGTTTATGTAATCATCTACAATTTATTCTGTGATCATTGTACTTGCATTTTTAAAAGTTGTTGGATGGACTTTTATTACCAATTAATTTCTTTAAAAAACCTAGAATATATAATTTCATGCAATTTTATACGGTAGAACTATTGGGTTAATAACTCTAATTCCAAGAATAATAATAGAATACTAAAACAAATGATCAATGGTAATCCCGGATCACAGACTGGACACTTGCAATCTCAAGTCAAACTCTTTACTACCATAACTAATTAAGAAACTCGAACAATCATACGGAGAGTTCAACTAGTTCCTTAGGAAAGACCTTTGTATACTTTTAATTAATCATCTCTAATATACTTAGTGATCATTATACTTTCTCTTTTTAATATTTGATGACCGGACTTTTATTACCTAAATATATCTTTAAAAACCTAGAAGTTATACCTTTATGGGATTCCATGCTGTGGATCCATTGTGTTAATGACGCTAATTGTAAGGGTCATAACAGAATACTAACACCTTACTGATGGTAACCATAGATCGCGGACGGGACACTTGCAATTCTATGTCAAACATTTTACCACTATAACTGATAAAGAAACTCGCACAATCTTTCAAAGAGTTCGACAAGTTCCATAGAAATGACCCTTGTATACTTTTATGTAATCATTTACAATTTATTCAGTGATCATTGTACTTGCATTTTTAAAAGTTGATGGCTGGACTTTTATTACCAATTAATTTCTTTAAAAACCTAGAATATATAATTTCATGCAATTTTATATGGTAAAACTATTGGGTTAATAATCTAATTGCAAGAATAATAATAGAATACTAAAGCAAATGATCAATAGTAGCCCCGGATCACAGACGGGACAATTTCAATCTCAAGTCAAACTCTTTACTATTGTAACTAATTAAGAAACTCAAATAATCATATTGAGAGTTAACAAATTCCTTAGGAAAGACCTTTGTATATTTTTAAATAATCATCTAATATATTTAGTGATCATTGTACTTGCCCTTTTTAAAATTTGATGGCCGGACATTTATTACCTATATATATCTATAAAAACCTAGAAGTTATACCTGTATGGGATTCCATGCTGTGGATCCATTGTGTTAATGACGCTAATTGTAAGTGTCATAACGGAATACTAACACATTACTGATGGTAACCCTAGATCGTGGACGGGACACTTGCAATTTTATGTCAAACATTTTACCACTATAACTGATAAAGAAACTCGCATACTCTTTCAAAGAGTTCGACAAGTTCCATTGAAATGACCCTTGTATACTTTTATGTAATCATTTACAATTTATTCAGTGATCTTTGTACTTGCATTTTTAAAAGTTGATGGCTGGACTTTTATTACCAATTAATTTCTTTAAAAACCCAGAATATATAATTTCATGCAATTTTATACGGTAAAACTATTGGGTTAATAATCTAATTGCAAGAATAATAATAGAATACTAAAGCAAATGATCAATAGTAACCCCGGATCACAGACGGGTCACTTGCAATCTCAAGTCAAACTCTTTACTATTGTAACTAATTAAGAAACTCAAATAATCATATGGAGAGTTCAACAAATTCCTTAGGAAAGACCTTTGTATATTTTTAAATAATCATCCAATATATTTAGTGATCATTGTACTTGCCCTTTTTAAAATTTGATGGCCGGACAATTATTACCTATATATCTATAAAAACCTAGAAGTTATACCTTTATGAGATTCTATGTTGTGGATCCATTGTGTTAATAACGCTAATTGTCAGGGTCATAACGGAATACTAACACAAATGACTGATGGTAACCCTAGATCGCGGACAGGACAATTTCAATTCCATGTCAAACTCTTTACCACTGTAACTGATAAAGAAACTCGCATAATCTTTCAAAGAGTTCGACAAGTTCCTTAGAAATGACCCTTGTATACATTTATGTAATCATCTACAATTTATTCAGAGATCATTGTACTTGCATTTTTAAAAGTTGATGGCTGGTCTTTTATTACCAATTAATTTCTTTAAAAACCTTGAATATATAATTTCATGCAATTTTTATACGATAAAAATATTGGGTTAATAACTCTAATTGCAAGAATAATAATAGAATACTAAAACAAATGATCAATGGTAACCCCGGATCACAGACGGGACACTTGCAATCTCTAGTCAAACTCTTTACTACCATAACTAATTAAGAAACTCGAATAATCCTATGGAGAGTTCAACAAGTTCCTTAGGAAAGACCTTTGTATACTTTTAAATAATCGTCTCTAATATACTTAGTGATCATTGTACTTGCTCTTTTTAAAATTTGATGACCGGAATTTTATTACCTATATATATCTTTAAAAACCTAGAAGTTATACCCTTATGGGATTCCATGCTGTGGGTCAATTGTGTTAATAACGCTAATTGTAAGGGTCATAACGGAATACTAACACAAATTACTGATGGTAACCCAAGATCGCGGACGGGACACTGGCAATTCCATGTCAAACTGTTTACCACTATAACTGATAAAGAAACTCGCATAATCTTTCAAAGAGTTCGACAAGTTCCATAGAAATGACCCTTGTATACTTTTATGTAATCATCTACAATTTATTCAGTGATCATTGTACTTGCATTTTTAAAAGTTGATGGCTGGACTTTTAATACTAATTAATTTCTATACAAACCTAGAATATATAATTTCATGCAATTTTATACGGTAAAACTATTGGGTTAATAATCTAATTGCAAGAATAATAATTGAATTCTAAAGCAAATGATCAATGGTAACCCCAGATCACAGACGGGACACTTGCAATCTCAAGTCAAACTCTTTACTATTCTAACTAATTAAGAAACTCGAATAATCGTATGGAGAGTTCAACAAGTTCCTTATGAAAGACCTTTCTATATTTTTAAATAATCATGTACAATATATTTAGTGATTATTGTACTTGCTCTTTTTAAAATTTACTACCGGACTTTTATTACTTATATATATCTTTAAAAACTAGAAGTTATACCTTTATGGGATTCTATGTTGTGCATCAATAGTGTTAATAACGCTAATTGTAAGGGTCATAACGGAATACTAATACAAATGACTGATGGTAACCCTGGATTGCGGACGGGACACTTGCAATTCCATGTCAAACTCTTTACCACTGTAACGGATAAAGAAACTCGCATAATCTTTCAAATAATTCGACAAGTTCCTTAGACATGACCCTTGTATACTTTTATGTAATCATCTACAATTTATTCAGTGATCATTGTACTTGCATTTTTAAAGGTTGATGGCTGGACTTTTATTACCAATTAATTTCTTTAAAAACCTAGAATATATAATTTCACGCAATTTTATACGGTAAAACTATTGGGTTAATAATCTAATTGCAAGAATAATAATAGAATACTAAAGCAAACCATCAATAGTAACCCCGGATCACAGACGGGACACTTGCAATCTCAAGTCAAACTCTTTACTATTGTAACTAATTAAGAAACTCAAATAATCATATGGAGAGTTCAACAAATTCCTTATGAAAGACCTTTGTATATTTTTAAATAATCATCTACAATATATTTAGTGATCATTGTACTTGCCCTTTTTAAAATTTGATGGCCGAACATTTATTACCTATATATATCTATAAAAACCTAGAAGTTATACCTTTATGAGATTCTATGTTGTGGATCAATTGTGTTAATAACGCTAATTGTCGGGGTCATAACGGAATACTAACACAAATGACTGATGGTAACCCTAGATCGCGGACAGGACACTTGCAATTCCATGTCAAACTCTTTACCACTGTAACTGATAAAGAAACTCGCAAAATCTTTCAAAGAGTTCGACAAGTTCCTTAGAAATGACACTTGTATACTTTTATGTAATCATCTACAATTTATTCAGTGATCATTGTACTTGCATTTTTAAAAGTTGATGGCTGGACTTTTATTACCAATTAATTTCTTTAAAAACCTAGAATATATAATTTCATGCAATTTTATACGGTAAAACTACTGGGTTAATAACTCTAATTGCAAGAATAATAATAGAATACTAAAACAAATGATCAATGGTAACCGCGGATCACAGACGGAACACTTGCAATCTCAAGTCAAACTCTTTACTACCACAACTAGTTAAGAAACTCGAATAATCCTATGGAGAGTTCCACAGGTTCCTTCGGAAAAGCTTTGTATAATTTTAAATAATCATCTCTAATATACTTAGTGATCATTGTACTTGCTCTTTTTAAAATTTGATGACCGGACTTTTATTGCCTATTTATATCTTTAAAAACCTAGGAGTTATACCTTTATGGGATTCCATGATGTGGATCAATTGTGTTAATAACGCTAATTGTAAGGGTCATAACGGAATACTAACACAAATTACTGATGGTAACCCTAGATCGCGGACTGGAAACTTGCAATTCCATGTAAAACTCTTTACCACTGTAACTGATAAAGAAACTCGCATAATCTTTCAAAGAGTTCGACAAGTTCCTTAGAAATAACCCTTGTATACTTTTATGTAATCATCTACAATTTATTCAGTGATCATTGTACTTGCATTTTTAAAAGTTGATGGCTGGACTTTTATTTCAAATTAATTTCTTTAAAAACCTATAATATGTAATTTCATGCAATTTTATACGGTAAAACTATTGGGTTCATAATCTAATTGCAAGAATAATAATAGAATACTAAAGCAAATGATCAATGGTTACCCCAGATCACAGACGGGACACTTGCAATCTCAAGTCAAACTCTTTACTATTGTAACTAATTAAGAAACTCGAATAATCATATTGAGAGTTCAACAAATTCATTAGGAGAGACCTATGTATATTTTTTAATAATCATCTACAATATATTTAGTGGTCATTGTACTTGCCCTTTTTAAAATTTGATGGCCAGACAGTTATTACCTGTATATATCTATAAAAACCAAGAAGTTATACCTTTATGGGATTCTATGTTGTGGATCAATTGTGTTAATAACGCTAATTGTCAGGGTCATAACGGAATACTAACACAAATGACTGATGGTAACCCTAGATCGCGGACAGGACACTTGCAATTCCATGTCAAACTCTTTACCACTGTAACTGATAAAGAAACTCGCAAAATCTTTCAAAGAGTTCGACAAGTTCCTTAGAAATGACACTTGTATACTTTTATGTAATCATCTACAATTTATTCAGTGATCATTGTACTTGCATTTTTAAAAGTTGATGGCTGGACTTTTATTACCAATTAATTTCTTTAAAAACCTAGAATATATAATTTCATGCAATTTTATACGGTAAAACTACTGGGTTAATAACTCTAATTGCAAGAATAATAATAGAATACTAAAACAAATGATCAATGGTAACCGCGGATCACAGACGGAACACTTGCAATCTCAAGTCAAACTCTTTACTACCACAACTAGTTAAGAAACTCGAATAATCCTATGGAGAGTTCAACAGGTTCCTTAGGAAAAGCTTTGTATAATTTTAAATAATCATCTCTAATACACTTAGTGATCATTGTACTTGCTCTTTTTAAAATTTGATGACCGGACTTTTATTGCCTATATATATCTTTAGAAACCTAGAAGTTATACCTTTATGGGATTCCATGATGTGGATCAATTGTGTTAATAACGCTAATTGTAAGGGTCATAACGGAATACTAACACAAATTACTGATGGTAACCCTAGATCGCGGACTGGAAACTTGCAATTCCATGTAAAACTCTTTACCACTGTAACTGATAAAGAAACTCGCATAATCTTTCAAAGAGTTCGACAAGTTCATTAGAAATAACCCTTGTATACTTTTATGTAATCATCTACAATTTATTCAGTAATCATTGTACTTGCATTTTTAAAGTTGATGGCTGGACTTTTATTTCAAATTAATTTCTTTAAAAACCTATAATATGTAATTTCATGCAATTTTATACGGTAAAACTATTGGGTTCATAATCTAATTGCAAGAATAATAATAGAATACTAAAGCAAATGATCAATGGTAACCCCAGATCACAGACGGGACACTTGCAATCTCAAGTCAAACTCTTTACTATTGTAACTAATTAAGAAACTCAAATAATCATATGGAGAGTTCAACAAATTCCTTATGAAAGACCTTTGTATATTTTTAAATAATCATCTACAATATATTTAGTGATCATTGTACTTGCCCTTTTTAAAATTTGATGGCCGAACATTTATTACCTATATATATCTATAAAAACCTAGAAGTTATACCTTTATGAGATTCTATGTTGTGGATCAATTGTGTTAATAACGCTAATTGTCGGGGTCATAACGGAATACTAACACAAATGACTGATGGTAACCCTAGATCGCGGACAGGACACTTGCAATTCCATGTCAAACTCTTTACCACTGTAACTGATAAAGAAACTCGCAAAATCTTTCAAAGAGTTCGACAAGTTCCTTAGAAATGACACTTGTATACTTTTATGTAATCATCTACAATTTATTCAGTGATCATTGTACTTGCATTTTTAAAAGTTGATGGCTGGACTTTTATTACCAATTAATTTCTTTAAAAACCTAGAATATATAATTTCATGCAATTTTATACGGTAAAACTACTGGGTTAATAACTCTAATTGCAAGAATAATAATAGAATACTAAAACAAATGATCAATGGTAACCGCGGATCACAGACGGAACACTTGCAATCTCAAGTCAAACTCTTTACTACCACAACTAGTTAAGAAACTCGAATAATCCTATGGAGAGTTCCACAGGTTCCTTCGGAAAAGCTTTGTATAATTTTAAATAATCATCTCTAATATACTTAGTGATCATTGTACTTGCTCTTTTTAAAATTTGATGACCGGACTTTTATTGCCTATTTATATCTTTAAAAACCTAGAAGTTATACCTTTATGGGATTCCATGATGTGGATCAATTGTGTTAATAACGCTAATTGTAAGGGTCATAACGGAATACTAACACAAATTACTGATGGTAACCCTAGATCGCGGACTGGAAACTTGCAATTCCATGTAAAACTCTTTACCACTGTAACTGATAAAGAAACTCGCATAATCTTTCAAAGAGTTCGACAAGTTCCTTAGAAATAACCCTTGTATACTTTTATGTAATCATCTACAATTTATTCAGTGATCATTGTACTTGCATTTTTAAAAGTTGATGGCTGGACTTTTATTTCAAATTAATTTCTTTAAAAACCTATAATATGTAATTTCATGCAATTTTATACGGTAAAACTATTGGGTTCATAATCTAATTGCAAGAATAATAATAGAATACTAAAGCAAATGATCAATGGTTACCCCAGATCACAGACGGGACACTTGCAATCTCAAGTCAAACTCTTTACTATTGTAACTAATTAAGAAACTCGAATAATCATATTGAGAGTTCAACAAATTCATTAGGAGAGACCTATGTATATTTTTTAATAATCATCTACAATATATTTAGTGGCCATTGTACTTGCCCTTTTTAAAATTTGATGGCCAGACAGTTATTACCTGTATATATCTATAAAAACCAAGAAGTTATACCTTTATGGGATTCTATGTTGTGGATCAATTGTGTTAATAACGCTAATTGTCAGGGTCATAACGGAATACTAACACAAATGACTGATGGTAACCCTAGATCGCGGACAGGACACTTGCAATTCCATGTCAAACTCTTTACCACTGTAACTGATAAAGAAACTCGCAAAATCTTTCAAAGAGTTCGACAAGTTCCTTAGAAATGACACTTGTATACTTTTATGTAATCATCTACAATTTATTCAGTGATCATTGTACTTGCATTTTTAAAAGTTGATGGCTGGACTTTTATTACCAATTAATTTCTTTAAAAACCTAGAATATATAATTTCATGCAATTTTATACGGTAAAACTACTGGGTTAATAACTCTAATTGCAAGAATAATAATAGAATACTA
This sequence comes from Rubia yunnanensis, assembly GCA_037428765.1. NCBI lineage: Eukaryota > Viridiplantae > Streptophyta > Magnoliopsida > Gentianales > Rubiaceae > Rubia > Rubia yunnanensis. Next base: position 59,833,769 of record CM075068.1, read on the forward strand.
AAACAAATGATCAATGGTAACCGCGGATCACAGACGGAACACTTGCAATCTCAAGTCAAACTCTTTACTACCACAACTAGTTAAGAAACTCGAATAATCCTATGGAGAGTTCAACAGGTTCCTTAGGAAAAGCTTTGTATAATTTTAAATAATCATCTCTAATACACTTAGTGATCATTGTACTTGCTCTTTTTAAAATTTGATGACCGGACTTTTATTGCCTATATATATCTTTAGAAACCTAGAAGTTATACCTTTATGGGATTCCATGATGTGGATCAATTGTGTTAATAACGCTAATTGTAAGGGTCATAACGGAATACTAACACAAATTACTGATGGTAACCCTAGATCGCGGACTGGAAACTTGCAATTCCATGTAAAACTCTTTACCACTGTAACTGATAAAGAAACTCGCATAATCTTTCAAAGAGTTCGACAAGTTCATTAGAAATAACCCTTGTATACTTTTATGTAATCATCTACAATTTATTCAGTAATCATTGTACTTGCATTTTTAAAGTTGATGGCTGGACTTTTATTTCAAATTAATTTCTTTAAAAACCTATAATATGTAATTTCATGCAATTTTATACGGTAAAACTATTGGGTTCATAATCTAATTGCAAGAATAATAATAGAATACTAAAGCAAATGATCAATGGTAACCCCAGATCACAGACGGGACACTTGCAATCTCAAGTCAAACTCTTTACTATTGTAACTAATTAAGAAACTCGAATAATCATATTGAGAGTTCAACAAATTCATTAGGAGAGACCTATGTATATTTTTAAATAATCATCTACAATATATTTAGTGGTCATTGTACTTGCCCTTTTTAAAATTTGATGGCCGGACAGTTATTACCTGTATATATCTATAAAAACCAAGAAGTTATACCTTTATTGGATTCTATGTTGTGGATAATTTGTGTTAATGACACTAATTGTAAGGGTCATAACGGAATACTAACACAAATTACTGATGGTAACCCTAGATCGCAGACGGGACACTTGGAATTCCATGTCAAACTCTTTACCACTGTAACTGATAAAGAAACTCGCATAATCTTTCAAAGAGTTCGACAAGTTCCTTAGAAATGACCCTTGTATACTTTTATGTAATCATCTACAATTTATTCAGTGATCACTGTTATTGCATTTTAAAAAGTTGATGGCTGGACTTTTATTACCAATTAATTTCTTTAAAAACCTAGAATATATAATTTCATGCAATTTTATACGGTAAAACTATTGGGTTAATAACTCTAAGTGCAAGAATAATAATAGAATACTAAAACAAATAATCAATGGTAACCCCCGATCACATACGGGACACTTGCAATCTCAAGTCAAACTCTTTACTACCATAACTAATTAAGAAACTCGAACAATCCTGTGGAGGGTTCAACTAGTTCCTTAGGAAAGACCTTTGTATAATTTTAAATAATCATCTCTAATATACTTAGTGATCATTGTACTTGCTCTTTTTAAAATTTGATGACCGGACATTTATTGCCTATATATATCTTTAAAAACCTAGAAGTTATACCTTTATGGGATTCCATGCTGTGGATCCATTGTGTTAATGATGCTAATTGTAAGGGTCATAACGGAATACTAACACAAATTACTGATGGTAACCCTAGATCGCGGACGGGAAACTTGCAATTCCATGTAAAACTCTTTACCACTGTAACTGATAAAGACACTCGCATAATCTTTCAAAGAGTTCAACAAGTTCCTTAGAAATAACCCTTGTATACTTTTATGTAATCATCTACAATTTATTCAGTGATCATTGTACTTGCATTTTTAAAAGTTGATGGCTGGACTTTTATTTCAAATTAATTTCTTTAAAAACCTAGAATATATAATTTCATGCAATTTTATACGGTGAAAATATTGGGTTAATAACTCTAAATGCAATAATAATAATAGAATACTAAAACAAATGATCAGTGGTAACCCCGGATCACAGACGGGACACTTGCAATCTCACGTCAAACCCTTTACTACCATAACTAATTAAGAAACTTGAATAATCCTATGGAGAGTTCAACAAGTTCCTTAGGAAAGATCTTTGTATACTTTTAAGTAATCATCTCTAATATACTTAGTGATCATTGTAGTTGCTCTTTTTAAAATTTGATGACCGAACTTTTATTACCTATATATATCTTTAAAAACCTAGAAGTTATACCTTTATGGGATTCCATGATGTGCATCAATAGTGTGAATAACCCTAATTGTATGGGTCATAACAGAATACTAACACAAATGACTGAAGGTAACCCTGGATCACGGACGAGACACTTGCAATTCCATGTCAAACTCTTTACCACTGTAACTGATAATGAAACTCGCATAATCTTTCAAAGAGTTCGACAACTTCCTTAGAAATGACCCATGTATACTTTTATATAATCATCTAAAATTTATTCAGTGAGCATTGCACTTGCATATTTAAAAGTTGATGGCTGGACTTTTATTACCAATTAATTTCTTTAAAAACCTAGAATATATAATATTATGCAATTTTATACGGTAAAACTATTGGGTTAATAACTCTAATTGCAAGAATAATAATAGAATACTAAAACAAATGATCAGTGGTAACCCCGGATCACAGACGGGACACTTGTAATCTCAAGTCAAACCCTTCACTACCATAACTAATTAAGAAACTCGAATAATCCTATGGAGAGTTCAACAAGTTCCTTAGGAAGACCTTTGTATACTTTTAAGTAATCATCTCTAATATACTTAGTGATCATTGTACTTGCTCTTTTTAAAATTTGATGACCGGACTTTTATTACCTATATATATCTTTAAAAACCTAGAAGTTATACCTTTATGGGATTCTATGTTGTGGATCAATAGTGTGAATAACGCTAATTGTAAGGGTTATAACGGAATACTAACACAAATGCCTGATGGTAACCATGGATTGCGACGGGACACTTGCAATTCCATGTCAAACTCTTTACCTCTGTAACTGATAAAGAAACTCGCATAATCTTTCAAATAGTTCAGCAAGTTCCTTAGAAATGACCCTTGTGTACTTTTATGTAATCATCTACAATTTATTCAGTGATCATTGTACTTGCATTTTTAAAAGTTGATGGCTGGACTTTTATTACCAATTAATTTCTTTAAAAACCTAGAATATATAATTTCATGCAATTGTATACGGTAAAACTATTGGGTTAATAACTCTAATTGCAAGAATAATAATAGAATACTAAAACAAGTGATCAGTGGTAACCCCGGATCACAGACGGGACACTTGCAATCTCAAGTCAAACCCTTTACTACCATAACTAATTAAGAAACTCGAATAATCCTATGGAGAGTTCAACAAGTTCCTTAGGAAAGACCTTTGTATACTTTTATGTAATCATCTCTAATATACTTAGTGATCATTGTACTTGCTCTTTTTAAAATTTGATGACCGGACTTTTATTACCTAAATATATCTATAAAAACCTAGAAGTTATACCTTTATGGGATTCCATGCTGTGGATCAATTGTGTTAATAACGCTAATTGTAAGGGTCATAACGGAATACTAACACAAATGACTGATGGTAACCCTGGATCACGGACGAGACACTTGCAATTCCATGTCAAACTCTTTACCACTATAACTGATAAAGAAACTCGTATAATCTTTCAAAGAGTTCGACAAGTTCCTTGAAAATGACCCGTGTATACTTTTATGTAATCATCTACAATTTATTCAATGATCATTGCACTTGCATTTTTAAAAGTTGATGGCTGGACTTTTATTACCAATTAATTTCTTTAAAAACCTAGAATATATAATATTATGAAATTTTATACGGTAAAACTATTGGCATAATATTCTAATTGCAAGAATAATAATAGAATACTAAAACAAATGATCAATGGTAACCCCGGATCACAAATGGGACACTTGCAATCTCAAGTCAAACTCTTTACTATTGTAAATAATTAAGAAAGTCGAATAATCATAGGGAGAGTTCAACAAGTTCCTTACGAAAGACCGTTGTATATTTTTAAATAATCATCTACAATATATTTAGTGATCATTGTACTTGCTCTTTTTAAAATTTGACTACCGGACTTTTATTACCTATATATATCTTTAAAAACCTAGAAGTTATACCTTTATGGGATTCGATGTTGTGGATCAATTGTGTTAATAACGCTAATTGTAAGGGTCATAACGGAATACTAACACAACTTACTGATGGTTACCCTAGATTGCGGACGAGACACTTGCAATTCCATGTCAAACTCTTTACCACTGTAACTGATAAAGAAACTCGCATAATCTTTCAAAGAGTTCGACAAGTTCCTTACTTTTATGTAATCATCTATAATTTATTCAGTGATCATTGTACTTGCATTTTTAAAAGTTGATGGCTGGACTTTTATTACCAATTAATTTCTTTAAAAACCTAGAATATATAATTTCGTGCAATTTTATACGGTAAAACTATTGGGTTAATAATCTATTTGCAAGAATAATAATAGAATACTAAGGAAAATGATCAATGGTAACCCCGGATCACAGACGAGACACTTGCAATCTCAAGTCAAACTCTTTACTATTGTAACTAATTACGAAACTAGAACAATCATATGGAGAGTTCAACAAATTCCTTAGGAAAGACCTTCGTATATTTTTAAATAATCATCTACAATATATTTAGTGATCATTGTACTTGCCCTTTTTAAAATTTGATGGCCGGACATTTGTATCCTATATATATTTATAAAAACCTAGAAGTTATACCTTTATGAGATTCTATGTTGTGGATCAATTGTATTAATAACGCTAATTGTAAGGGTCATAATGGAATACTAACACAAATGACTGATGGTAACCCTGGATCACGGACGGGACACTTGCAATTCCATGTCAAACTCTTTACCACTGTTACTGATAAAGAAACTCGCATAATCTTTCAAAGAGTTTGACAAGTTCCTTAAAAATGACCCTTGTATACTTTTATGTAATCATCTACAATTTATTCAGTGACCATTGCACTTGCATTTTTAAAAGTTGATGGCTGGACTTTTATTACCAATTAATTTCTTTAAAAACCTAGAATATACAATATTATGCAATTTTATACGGTAAAACTATTGGCTTAATAATCTAATTGCAAGAATAATAATAGAATACTAAAACAAGTGATCAATGGTAACCCCAGATCACAGACGGGACACTTGCAATTTCATGTCAAACTCTTCACTATTGTAACTAATTAAGAAACTCGAATAATCATAGGGAGCGTTCAACAAGTTCCTTACGAAAGACCTTTGTATATTTTTAAATAATCATTTACAACATATTTAGTGGTCATTGTACTTGCTCTTTTTAAAATTTGACTACCAGACTTTTATTACCTATATATATCTTAAAAAACCTAGAAGTTATACGTTTATGGGATTCCATGTTGTAGATCAATTGTGTTAATAACACTAATTGTAAGGGTCATAATGGAATACTAACACAAATGACTGATGGTAACCCTGGATCACGGACGAGACACTTGCAATTCCATGTCAAACTCTTTACCACTGTAACTGATAAAGAAACTCGCATAATCTTTCAAAGAGTTCGACAAGTTCCTTGAAAATGACCCGTGTATACTTTTATGTAATCATCTACAATTTATTCAGTGATCATTGCACTTGCATTTTTAAAAGTTGATGGCTGGACTTTTATTACCAATTAATTTCTTTAAAAACCAAGAATATGTAATTTCATGCAATTTTATACGGTAAAACTGTTGGGTTAATAACTCTAATTGCAAGAATAATAATAGAATACTAAGACAAATGATCAGTGGTAACCCCGGATCACAGACGGGACACTTGCAATCTCAAGTCAAACCCTTTACTACCATAACTAATTAAGAAACTCGAATAATCCTATGGAGAGTTCAACAAGTTCCTTAGGAAAGACCTTTGTGTACTTTTAAGTAATCATCTCTAATATACTTAGTGATCATTGTACTTGCTCTTTTTAAAATTTGATGACCGGACTTTTATTACCTATATATATCTTTAAAAACCTAGAAGTTATACCTTTATGGGATTCCATGTTGTGGATCAATTGTGTTAATAATGCTAATTGTAAGGGTCATAACGGAATACTAACACAAATGACTGATGGTAACCCTGGATCACGGACGAGACACTTGTAATTCCATGTCAAACTCTTTACCACTGTAACTGATAAAGAAACTCGCATAATCTTTCAAAGAGTTCGACAAGTTCCTTGAAAATGACCCGTGTATACTTTTATGCAATCATCTACAATTTATTCAGTGATCATTGCACTTGCATTTTTAAAAGTTGATGGCTGGACTTTTATTACCAATTAATTTCTTTAAAAACCTAGAATATATATTATTATGCAATTTTATACGGTAAAACTATTGGCTTAATATTCTAATTGCAAGAATAATAATAGAATACTAAAACAAATGATCAATGGTTACCCCGGATCACAGACGGGACACTTACAATCTCAAGTCAAACTCTTTACTATTGTAACTAATTAATAAACTCGAATAATCATAGTGAGAGTTCAACAAGTTCCTTACGAAAGACCATTGTATATTTTTAAATAATCATCTACAATATATTTAGTGATCATTGTACTTGCTCTTTTTAAAATTTGACTACCGGACTTTTATTACCTATATATATCTTTAAAAACCAAGAAGTTATACCTTTATGGGATTCTATGTTGTGAATCAATAGTTTGAATAACGCTAATTGTAAGGGTCATAACGGAATACTAACACAAATGACTGATGGTAACCCCGGATTGCGAACGGGACACTTGCAATTCCATGTCAAACTCTTTACCACTATAACTGATAAAGAAACTCGCATAATCTTTCAAAGAGTTCGACAAGTTCCTTGAAAATGACCCGTGTATACTTTTATGTAATCATCTACTATTTATTCAGTGATCATTGCACTTGCATTTTTAAAAGTTGATGGCTGGACTTTTATTACCAATTAATTTCTTTAAAAACCTAGAATATATAATATTATGCAATTTTATACGGTAAAACTATTGGCTTAATAATCTAATTGCAAGAATAATAATAGAATACTAAAACAAGTGATCAATGGTAACCCCAGATCACAGACGGGACACTTGCAATCTCAAGTCAAACTCTTCACTATTGTAACTAATTATGAAACTCGAATAATCATAGGGAGCGTTCAACAAGTTCCTTACGAAAGACCATTGTATATTTTTAAATAATCATTTACAACATATTTTGTGGTCATTGTACTTGGTCTTTTTAAAATTTGACTACCAGACTTTTATTACCTATATATATCTTAAAAAACCTAGAAGTTATACGTTTATGGGATTCCATGTTGTAGATCAATTGTGTTAATAACGCTAATTGTAAGGGTCATAACGGAATACTAACACAAATGACCGATGGTAACCCTTGATCACGGACGAGACACTTGCAATTCCATGTCAAACTCTTTACCACTGTAACTGATAATGAAACTCGCATAATCTTTCAAAGAGTTCGACAAGTTCCTTAGAAATGACCCTTGTGTACTTTTATGTAATCATCTACAATTTATTCAGTGATCATTGTACTTATATTTTTAAAAGTTGATGGCTGGACTTTTATTACCAATTAATTTCTTTAAAAACCTAGAATATGTAATTTCATGCAATTTTATACGGTAAAACTATTGGGTTAATAACTATAATTGCAATAATAATAATAGAATACTAAAACAAATGATCAGTGGTAACCCCGGATCACAGACGGGACACTTGCAATCTCAAGTCAAACCCTTTACTACCATAACTAATTAAGAAACTCGAATAATCCTATGGAGAGTTCAACAAGTTCCTTAGGAAAGACCTTTGTGTACTTTTAAGTAATCATCTCTAATATACTTAGTGATCATTGTACTTGCTCTTTTTAAAATTTGATGACCGGACTTTTATTACCTATATATATCTTTAAAAACCTAGAAGTTATACCTTTATGGGATTCCATGTTGGGGATCAATTGTGTTAATAACGCTAATTGTAAGGGTCATAACGGAATACAAACACAAATGACTGATGGTAACCCTGGATCACGGACGAGACACTTGTAATTCCATGTCAAAGTCTTTACCACTGTAACTGATAAAGAAACTCGCATAATCTTTCAAAGAGTTCGACAAGTTCCTTGAAAATGACCCGTGTATACTTTTATGTAATCATCTACAATTTATTCAGTGATCATTGCACTTGCATTTTTTAAAGTTGATGGCTGGACTTTTATTACCAATTAATTTCTTTAAAAACCTAGAATATATAATACTATGCAATTTTATACGGTAAAACTATTGGGTTAATAACTATAATTGCAAGAATAATAATAGAATACTAAAACAAATGATCAGTGGTAACCCCGGATCACAGACGGGACACTTGCAATCTCAAGTAAAACTCTTTACTATTGTAACTAATTAAGAAACTCGAATAATCATAGTGAGAGTTCAACAAGTTCCTTACGAAAGACCGTTGTACATTTTTAAATAATCATCTACAATATATTTAGTGATCATTGTACTTGCTCTTTTTAAAATTTGACTACCGGACTTTTATTACCTATATATATCTTTAATAACCTAGAAGTTATACCTTTATGGGATTCTATGTTGTGGATCAATAGTGTGAATAACGCTAATTGTAAGGGTCATAATGGAACACTAACACAAATGACCGATGGTAACCCTGGATTACGGACGGGACACTTGGAATTCCATGTCAAACTCTTTACCACTGTAACTGATAATGAAACTCGCATAATCTTTCAAAGAGTTCGACAAGTTCCTTAGAAATGACCCTTGTATACTTTTATGTAATCATCTACAATTTATTCAGTGATCATTGTACTTGCATTTTTAAAAGTTGATGGCTGGACTTTTATTACCAATTAATTTCTTTAAAAACCTAGAATATGTAATTTCATGCAATTTTATACGGTAAAACTATTGGGTTAATAACTATAATTGCAATAATAATAATAGAATACTAAAACAAATGATCAGTGGTAACCCCGGATCACAGACGGGACACTTGCAATCTCAAGTCAAACCCTTTACTACCATAACTAATTAAGAAACTCGAATAATCCTATGGAGAGTTCAACAAGTTCCTTAGGAATGACCTTTGTGTACTTTTAAGTGATCATCTCTAATATACTTAGTGATCATTGTACTTGCTCTTTTTAAAATTTGATGACCGGACTTTTATTACCTATATATATCTTTAAAAACCTAGAAGTTATACCTTTATGGGATTCCATGTTGGGGATCAATTGTGTTAATAACGCTAATTGTAAGGGTCATAACGGAATACAAACACAAATGACTGATGGTAACCCTGGATCACGGACGAGACACTTGTAATTCCATGTCAAAGTCTTTACCACTGTAACTGATAAAGAAACTCGCATAATCTTTCAAAGAGTTCGACAAGTTCCTTGAAAATGACCCGTGTATACTTTTATGTAATCATCTACAATTTATTCAGTGATCATTGCACTTGCATTTTTTAAAGTTGATGGCTGGACTTTTATTACCAATTAATTTCTTTAAAAACCTAGAATATATAATACTATGCAATTTTATACGGTAAAACTATTGGGTTAATAACTATAATTGCAAGAATAATAATAGAATACTAAAACAAATGATCAGTGGTAACCCCGGATCACAGACGGGACACTTGCAATCTCAAGTAAAACTCTTTACTATTGTAACTAATTAAGAAACTCGAATAATCATAGTGAGAGTTCAACAAGTTCCTTACGAAAGACCGTTGTACATTTTTAAATAATCATCTACAATATATTTAGTGATCATTGTACTTGCTCTTTTTAAAATTTGACTACCGGACTTTTATTACCTATATATATCTTTAAAAACCTAGAAGTTATACCTTTATGGGATTCTATGTTGTGGATCAATAGTGTGAATAACGCTAATTGTAAGGGTCATAATGGAACACTAACACAAATGACCGATGGTAACCCTGGATTACGGACGGGACACTTGCAATTCCATGTCAAACTCTTTACCACTGTAACTGATAATGAAACTCGCATAATCTTTCAAAGAGTTCGACAAGTTCCTTAGAAATGACCCTTGTATACTTTTATGTAATCATCTACAATTTATTCAGTGATCATTGTACTTGCATTTTTAAAAGTTGATGGCTGGACTTTTATTACCAATTAATTTCTTTAAAAACCTAGAATATGTAATTTCATGCAATTTTATACGGTAAAACTATTGGGTTAATAACTATAATTGCAATAATAATAATAGAATACTAAAACAAATGATCAGTGGTAACCCCGGATCACAGACGGGACACTTGCAATCTCAAGTCAAACCCTTTACTACCATAACTAATTAAGAAACTCGAATAATCCTATGGAGAGTTCAACAAGTTCCTTAGGAATGACCTTTGTGTACTTTTAAGTAATCATCTCTAATATACTTAGTGATCATTGTACTTGCTCTTTTTAAAATTTGATGACCGGACTTTTATTACCTATATATATCTTTAAAAACCTAGAAGTTATACCTTTATGGGATTCCATGTTGGGGATCAATTGTGTTAATAACGCTAATTGTAAGGGTCATAACGGAATACAAACACAAATGACCGATGGTAACCCTGGATCACGGACGAGACACTTGTAATTCCATGTCAAAGTCTTTACCACTGTACCTGATAAAGAAACTCGCATAATCTTTCAAAGAGTTCGACAAGTTCCTTGAAAATGACCCGTGTATACTTTTATGTAATCATCTACAATTTATTCAGTGATCACTGCACTTGCATTTTTTAAAGTTGATGGCTGGACTTTTATTACCAATTAATTTCTTTAAAAACCTAGAATGTATAATTTCATGCAATTTTATACGGTAAAACTATTGGCTTAATAACTCTAATTGCAAGAATAATAATAGAATACTAAAACAAATGATCAGTGGTAACCCCGGATCACAGATGGGACAATTGCAATCTCAAGTCAAACCCTTTACTACCGTAACTAATTAAGAAACTAGAATAATCCTATGGAGAGTTCAACAAGTTCCTTAGGAAAGACCTTTGTATACTTTTAAGTGATCATCTCTAATATACTTAGTGATCATTGTACTTGCTCTTTTTAAAATTTGATGACCGGACTTTTATTACCTATATATATCTTAAAAAACCTGGAAGTTATACCTTTATGGGATTCCATGTTGTAGATCAATTGTGTTAATAACGCTAATTGTAAGGGTCATAACGGAATACTAACACAAATGACTAATGGTAACCCTGGATTGCGGACGGGACACTTGCAATTCCATGTCAAACTCTTTACCACTATAACTGATAAAGAAACTCGCATAATCTTTCAAAGAGTTCGACAAGTTCCTTAGAAATGACCCTTGTGTACTTTTATTTAATCATCTACAATTTATTCAGTGATCATTGTACTTGCATTTTTAAAAGTTGATGGCTGGACTTTTATTACCAATTAATTTCTTTAAAAACCTAGAATATGTAATTTCATGCAATTTTATACGGTAAAACTATTGGGTTAATAACTATAATTGCAATAATAATAATAGAATACTAAAACAAATGATCAGTGGTAACCCCGGATCACAGACGGGACACTTGCAATCTCAAGTCAAACCCTTTACTACCATAACTAATTAAGAAACTCGAATAATCCTATGGAGAGTTCAACAAGTTCCTTCGGAATGACCTTTGTGTACTTTTAAGTAATCATCTCTAATATACTTAGTGATCATTGTACTTGCTCTTTTTAAAATTTGATGACCGGACTTTTATTACCTATATATATCTTTAAAAACCTAGAAGTTATACCTTTATGGGATTCCATGTTGGGGATCAATTGTGTTAATAACGCTAATTGTAAGGGTCATAACGGAATACAAACACAAATGACCGATGGTAACCCTGGATCACGGACGAGACACTTGTAATTCCATGTTAAAGTCTTTACCACTGTAACTGATAAAGAAACTCGCATAATCTTTCAAAGAGTTCGACAAGTTCCTTGAAAATGACCCGTGTATACTTTTATGTAATCATCTACAATTTATTCAGTGATCATTGCACTTGCATTTTTTAAAGTTGATGGCTGGACTTTTATTACCAATTAATTTCTTTAAAAACCTAGAATATATAATTTCATGCAATTTTATACGGTAAAACTATTGGCTTAATAACTCTAATTGCAAGAATAATAATAGAATACTAAAACAAATGATCAGTGGTAACCCCGGATCACAGATGGGACAATTGCAATCTCAAGTCAAACCCTTTACTACCGTAACTAATTAAGAAACTGGAATAATCCTATGGAGAGTTCAACAAGTTCCTTAGGAAAGACCTTTGTATACTTTTAAGTGATCATCTCTAATATACTTAGTGATCATTGTACTTGCTCTTTTTAAAATTTGATGACCGGACTTTTATTACCTATATATATCTTAAAAAACCTAGAAGTTATACCTTTATGGGATTCCATGTTGTAGATCAATTGTGTTAATAACGCTAATTGTAAGGGTCATAACGGAATACTAACACAAATGACTAATGGTAACCCTGGATTGCGGACGGGACACTTGCAATTCCATGTCAAACTCTTTACCACTATAACTGATAAAGAAACTTGCATAATCTTTCAAAGAGTTCGACAAGTTCCTTAGAAATGACCCTTGTATAATTTTATGTAATCATCTACAATTTATTCCGCGATCATTGTACTTGCATTTTTAAAAGTTGATGGCTGGACTTTTATTACCAATTAATTTCTTTAAAAAACCTAGAATATATAATTTCATGCAATTATATACGGTAAAACTATTGGGTTAATAAGTATAATTGCAAGAATAATAATAGAATACTAAAACAAATTATCAGTGGTAACCCCGGATCACAGACGGGACAATTGCAATCTCAAGTCAAACCCTTTACTACCGTAACTAATTAAGAAACTCGAATAATCCGATGGAGAGTTCAACAACTTCCTTAGGAAAGACCTTTGTATACTTTTAAGTAATCATCTCTAATATACTTAGTGATCATTGTACTTGCTCTTTTTAAAATTTGATGACCGGACTTTTATTACCTATAATCTTTAAAACCTAGAAGTTATACCTTTATGGGATTCCATGCTGTGGATCAATAGTGTGAATAACGCTAATTGTAACGGTCATAACGGAATACTAACACAAATGACTGATGGTAACCCTGGATCACGGACGAGACACTTGCAATTCCATGTCAAACTCTTTACCACTGTAACTGATAAAGAAACTCGCATAATCTTTCAAAGAGTTCGACAAGTTCCTTAGAAATGACCCGTGTATACTTTTATGTAATCATCTACAATTTATTCCGCGATCACTGTACTTGCATTTCTAAAAGTTGATGGCTGGACTTTTATTACCAATTAATTTCTTTAAAAACCTAGAATATATAATTTCATGCAATTTTATACGGTAAAACTATTGGGTTAATAACTCTAATTGCAAGAATAATAATAGAATACTAAAACAAATGATCAGTGGTAACCCCGGATCACAGACGGGACAATTGCAATCTCAAGTCAAACCCTTTACTACCGTAACTAATTAAGAAACTCGAATAATCCTATGGAGAGTTCAACAAGTTCCTTAGGAAAGACCTTTGTATACTTTTAAGTAATCATCTCTAATATACTTAGTGATCATTGTATTTGCTCTTTTTAAAATTTGATGACAGGTATATATATCTTTAAAAACCTAGAAGTTATACCTTTATGGGATTCCATGCTGTGGATCAATAGTGTGAATAACGCTAATTGTAAGGGTCATAATGGAATACTAACACAAATGACTGATGGTAACCCTGGATCACGGACGAGACACTTGCAATTCCATGTCAAACTCTTTACCACTGTAACTGATAAAGAAACTCGCATAATCTTTCAAAGAGTTCGACAAGTTCTTTAGAAATGACCCGTGTATACTTTTATGTAATCATCTACAATTTATTCAGTGATCATTGCACTTGCATTTTTAAAAGTTGATGGCTGGACTTTTATTACCAATTAATTTCTTTGAAAACCTAGAATATATAATATTATGCAATTTTATACGGTAAAACTATTGGCTTAATATTCTAATTGCAAAAATAATAATAGAATACTAAAACAAATGATCAATGGTAACCCCGGATCACAGACGGGACACTTGCAATCTCAATTCAAACTATTTACTATTGTAACTAATTAAGAAACTCGAATAATCATAGTGAGAGTTCAACAAGTTCCTTACGAAAGACCGTTGTATATTTTTAAATAATCATCTACAATATATTTAGTGATCATTGTACTTGCTCTTTTTAAAATTTGACTACCGGACTTTTATTACCTATATATATCTTTAAAAACCTAGAAGTTATACCTTTATGGGATTCTATGTTGTGAATCCATAGTTTGAATAATGCTAATTGTAAGGGTCATAACGGAATACTAACACAAATGACTGATGGTAACCCTGGATTGCGGACGGGACACTTGCAATTCCATGAAACTCTTTACCACTTTAACTGATAAAGAAACTCGCATAATCTTTCAAAGAGTTCAACAAGTTCCTTAGAAATGACCCTTGTATACTTTTATGTAATCATCTACAATTTATTCCGCGATCATTGTACTTGCATTTCTAAAAGTTGATGGCTGGACTTTTATTACCAATTAATTTCTTTAAAAACCTAGAATATATAATTTCATGCAATTTTATACGGTAAAACTATTGGGTTAATAACTCTAATTGGAAGAATAATAATAGAATACTAAAACAAATGATCAGTGGTAACCCCGGATCACAGACGGGACAATTGCAATCTCAAGTCAAACCCTTTACTACCGTAACTAATTAAGAAACTCGAGTAATCCTATGGAGAGTTCAACAAGTTCCTTAGGAAAGACCTTTGTATACTTTTAAGTAATCATCTCTAATATACTTAGTGATCATTGTACTTGCTCTTTTTAAAATTTGATGACCGGACTTTTATTACCTATATATATCTTTAAAAACCTAGAAGTTATACCTTTATGGGATTCCATGCTGTGGATCAATAGTGTGAATAACGCTAATTGTAACGGTCATAACGGAATACTAACACAAATGACTGATGGTAACCCTGGATCACGGACGAGACACTTGCAATTCCATGTCAAACTCTTTACCACTGTAACTGATAAAGAAACTCGCATAATCTTTCAAAGAGTTCGACAAGTTCCTTAGAAATGACCCGTGTATACTTTTATGTAATCATCTACAATTTATTCCGCGATCATTGTACTTGCATTTCTAAAAGTTGATGGCTGGACTTTTATTACCAATTAATTTCTTTAAAAACCTAGAATATATAATTTCGTGCAATTTTATACGGTAAAACTATTGGGTTAATAACTCTAATTGCAAGAATAATAATAGAATACTAAAACAAATGATCAGTGGTAACCCCGGATCACAGACGGGACAATTGCAATCTCAAGTCAAACCCTTTACTACCGTAACTAATTAAGAAACTCGAATAATCCAATGGAGAGTTCAACAAGTTCCTATATATATATTTTTAAAATTTGATGACCGGACTTTTATTATCTATATATATATCTTTAAAAACCTAGAAGTTATACCTTTATGGGATTCCATGCTGTGGATCAATAGTGTGAATAACGCTAATTGTAAGGGTCATAACGGAATACTAACACAAATGACTGATGGTAACCCTGGATCACGGACGAGACACTTGCAATTCCATGTCAAACTCTTTACCACTGTAACTGAAAAAGAAACTCGCATAATCTTTCAAAGAGTTCGACAAGTTCCTTAGAAATGACCCTTGTATACTTTTATGTAATCATCTACAATTTATTCCACGATCATTGTACTTGCATTTTTAAAAGTTGTTGGCTGGACTTTTATTACCAATTAATTTCTTTAAAAACCTAGAATATATAATTTTATGAAATTTTATACGGTAAAACTATTGGGTTAATAACTCTAAATGCAAGAATAATAATAGAATACTAAAACAAATGATCAGTGGTAACCCCGGATCACAGACGGGACACTTGCAATCTCAAGTCAAACTCTTTACTATTGTAACTAATTAAGAAACTCGAATAATCATAGTGAGAGTTCAACAAGTTCCTTACGAAAGACCGTTGTATATTTTTAAATAATCATCTACGATATATTTAGTGATCATTGTACTTGCTCTTTTTAAAATTTGATTACCGGACTTTTATTACCTATATATATCTTTAGAAACCTAGAAGTTATACCTTTATGGGATTCTATGTTGTGAATCAATAGTTTGAATAACGCTAATTGTAAGGGTCATAACGGAATACTAACACAAATGACTGATGGTAACCCTGGATTGCGGACGGGACACTTGCAATTCCATGTCAAACTCTTTACCACTGTAACTGATAAAGAAACTCGCATAATCTTTCAAAGAGTTCGACAAGTTCCTTAGAAATGACCCGTGTATACTTTTATGTAATCATCTACAATTTATTCAGTGATCATTGCACTTGCATTTTTAAAATTTGATGACAGGTATATATATCTTTAAAAACCTAGAAGTTATACCTTTATGGGATTCCATGCTGTGGATCAATAGTGTGAATAACGCTAATTGTAAGGGTCATAATGGAATACTAACACAAATGACTGATGGTAACCCTGGATCACGGACGAGACACTTGCAATTCCATGTCAAACTCTTTACCACTGTAACTGATAAAGAAACTCGCATAATCTTTCAAAGAGTTCGACAAGTTCTTTAGAAATGACCCGTGTATACTTTTATGTAATCATCTACAATTTATTCAGTGATCATTGCACTTGCATTTTTAAAAGTTGATGGCTGGACTTTTATTACCAATTAATTTCTTTGAAAACCTAGAATATATAATATTATGCAATTTTATACGGTAAAACTATTGGCTTAATATTCTAATTGCAAAAATAATAATAGAATACTAAAACAAATGATCAATGGTAACCCCGGATCACAGACGGGACACTTGCAATCTCAATTCAAACTATTTACTATTGTAACTAATTAAGAAACTCGAATAATCATAGTGAGAGTTCAACAAGTTCCTTACGAAAGACCGTTGTATATTTTTAAATAATCATCTACAATATATTTAGTGATCATTGTACTTGCTCTTTTTAAAATTTGACTACCGGACTTTTATTACCTATATATATCTTTAAAAACCTAGAAGTTATACCTTTATGGGATTCTATGTTGTGAATCCATAGTTTGAATAATGCTAATTGTAAGGGTCATAACGGAATACTAACACAAATGACTGATGGTAACCCTGGATTGCGGACGGGACACTTGCAATTCCATGAAACTCTTTACCACTTTAACTGATAAAGAAACTCGCATAATCTTTCAAAGAGTTCAACAAGTTCCTTAGAAATGACCCTTGTATACTTTTATGTAATCATCTACAATTTATTCCGCGATCATTGTACTTGCATTTCTAAAAGTTGATGGCTGGACTTTTATTACCAATTAATTTCTTTAAAAACCTAGAATATATAATTTCATGCAATTTTATACGGTAAAACTATTGGGTTAATAACTCTAATTGGAAGAATAATAATAGAATACTAAAACAAATGATCAGTGGTAACCCCGGATCACAGACGGGACAATTGCAATCTCAAGTCAAACCCTTTACTACCGTAACTAATTAAGAAACTCGAGTAATCCTATGGAGAGTTCAACAAGTTCCTTAGGAAAGACCTTTGTATACTTTTAAGTAATCATCTCTAATATACTTAGTGATCATTGTACTTGCTCTTTTTAAAATTTGATGACCGGACTTTTATTACCTATATATATCTTTAAAAACCTAGAAGTTATACCTTTATGGGATTCCATGCTGTGGATCAATAGTGTGAATAACGCTAATTGTAACGGTCATAACGGAATACTAACACAAATGACTGATGGTAACCCTGGATCACGGACGAGACACTTGCAATTCCATGTCAAACTCTTTACCACTGTAACTGATAAAGAAACTCGCATAATCTTTCAAAGAGTTCGACAAGTTCCTTAGAAATGACCCGTGTATACTTTTATGTAATCATCTACAATTTATTCCGCGATCATTGTACTTGCATTTCTAAAAGTTGATGGCTGGACTTTTATTACCAATTAATTTCTTTAAAAACCTAGAATATATAATTTCGTGCAATTTTATACGGTAAAACTATTGGGTTAATAACTCTAATTGCAAGAATAATAATAGAATACTAAAACAAATGATCAGTGGTAACCCCGGATCACAGACGGGACAATTGCAATCTCAAGTCAAACCCTTTACTACCGTAACTAATTAAGAAACTCGAATAATCCAATGGAGAGTTCAACAAGTTCCTATATATATATTTTTAAAATTTGATGACCGGACTTTTATTATCTATATATATATCTTTAAAAACCTAGAAGTTATACCTTTATGGGATTCCATGCTGTGGATCAATAGTGTGAATAACGCTAATTGTAAGGGTCATAACGGAATACTAACACAAATGACTGATGGTAACCCTGGATCACGGACGAGACACTTGCAATTCCATGTCAAACTCTTTACCACTGTAACTGATAAAGAAACTCGCATAATCTTTCAAAGAGTTCGACAAGTTCCTTAGAAATGACCCTTGTATACTTTTATGTAATCATCTACAATTTATTCCACGATCATTGTACTTGCATTTTTAAAAGTTGTTGGCTGGACTTTTATTACCAATTAATTTCTTTAAAAACCTAGAATATATAATTTTATGCAATTTTATACGGTAAAACTATTGGGTTAATAACTCTAAATGCAAGAATAATAATAGAATACTAAAACAAATGATCAGTGGTAACCCCGGATCACAGACGGGACACTTGCAATCTCAAGTCAAACTCTTTACTATTGTAACTAATTAAGAAACTCGAATAATCATAGTGAGAGTTCAACAAGTTCCTTACGAAAGACCGTTGTATATTTTTAAATAATCATCTACGATATATTTAGTGATCATTGTACTTGCTCTTTTTAAAATTTGATTACCGGACTTTTATTACCTATATATATCTTTAGAAACCTAGAAGTTATACCTTTATGGGATTCTATGTTGTGAATCAATAGTTTGAATAACGCTAATTGTAAGGGTCATAACGGAATACTAACACAAATGACTGATGGTAACCCTGGATTGCGGACGGGACACTTGCAATTCCATGTCAAACTCTTTACCACTGTAACTGATAAAGAAACTCGCATAATCTTTCAAAGAGTTCGACAAGTTCCTTAGAAATGACCCTTGTATACTTTTATGTAATCATCTACAATTTATTCCACGATCATTGTACTTACATTTTTAAAAGTTGTTGGCTGGACTTTTATTACCAATTAATTTCTTTAAAAACCTAGAATATATAATTTCATGCAATTTTATACGGTAAAACTATTGGGTTAATAACTCTAATTGCAAGAATACTAATAGAATACTAAAACAAATGATCAGTGGTAACCCCGGATCACAGACGGGACAATTGCAATCTCAAGTCAAACCCTTTACTACCATAACTAATTAAGAAACTTGAATAATCCTATGGAGAGTTCAACAAGTTCCTTAGGAAAGACCTTTGTATACTTTTAAGTAATCATCTCTAATATACATAGTGGTCATTGTACTTGCCCTTTTTAAAATTTGATGACCGGACTTTTATTACCTATATATATCTTTAAAAACCTAGAAGTTATACCTTTATGTGATTCCATGCTGTGGATCAATAGTGTGAATAACGCTAATTGTAAGGGTCATAACGGAATACTAACACAAATGACTGATGGTAACCCTGGATCACGGACGAGACACTTGCAATTCCATGTCAAACTCTTTACCACTGTAACTGATAAAGATACTCGCATAATCTTTCAAAGAGTTCGACAAGTTCCTTAGAAATGACCCGTGTATACTTTTATGTAATCATCTACAATTTATTCAGTGATCATTGCACTTGCATTTTTAAAAGTTGATAGTTTTACCAATTAATTTCTTTAAAAACCTAGAATATATAATTTCATGCCGGTAAAACTATTGGGTTAATAACTCTAAATGCAAGAATAATAATAGAATACTAAAACAAATGATCAGTGGTAACCCCGGATCACAGACGGGACACTTGCAATCTCAAGTCAAACCCTCTACTACCATAACTAATTAAGAAACTCGAATAATCCTATGGAGAGTTCAACAAGTTCCTTAGGAAAGACCTTTGTATACTTTTAAGTAATCATCTCTAATATACTTAGTGATCATTGTACTTGCTCTTTTTAAAATTTGATGACCGGACTTTTATTACCTATATATATCTTTAAAAACCTAGAAGTTATACCTTTATGTGATTCCATGCTGTGGATCAATAGTGTGAATAACGCTAATTGTAAGGGTCATAACGGAATACTAACACAAATGACTAATGGTAACCCTGGATCACGGACGAGACACTTGCAATTCCATGTCAAACTCTTTACCACTGTAACTGATAAAGAAACTCGCATAATCTTTCAAAGAGTTAGACAAGTTCCTTAGAAATGAACCAAGTATACTTTTATGTAATCATCTCCAATTTATTCAGTGATCATTGCACTTGCATTTTTAAAAGTTGATGGCTGGACTTTTATTACCAATTAATTTCTTTAAAAACCTAGAATATATAATTTCATGCAATTTTATACGGTAAAACTATTGGGTTAATAACTCTAAATGCAAGAATAATAATAGAATACTAAAACAAATGATCAGTGGTAACCCCGGATCACAGACGGGACACTTGCAATCTCAAGTCAAACCCTTTACTACCATAACTAATTAAGAAACTCGAATAATCCTATGGAGAGTTGAACAAGTTCCTTAGGAAAGACCTTTGTATACTTTTAAGTAATCATCTCTAATATACTTAGTGATCATTGTACTTGCTCTTTTTAAAATTTGATGACCGGACTTTAATTACCTATATATATCTTTAAAAACCTAGAAGTTATACCTTTATGGGATTCCATGCTGTGGATCAATAGTGTGAATAACGCTAATTGTAAGGGTCATAACGGAATACTAACACAAATGACTGATGGTAACC
Source organism: Rubia yunnanensis (assembly GCA_037428765.1). NCBI lineage: Eukaryota > Viridiplantae > Streptophyta > Magnoliopsida > Gentianales > Rubiaceae > Rubia > Rubia yunnanensis. The sequence continues at coordinate 59,855,084 of CM075068.1, forward strand.
ATGGATCACGGACGAGACACTTGCAATTCTTTGTCAAACTCTTTACCACTGTAACTGATAAAGAAACTCGCATAATCTTTCAAAGAGTTCTACAAGTTCCTTAGAAATGACCCTTGTATACTTTTATGTAATCTCATCTACAATTTATTCCGTGATCATTGTACTTGCATTTTTAAAAGTTGATGGCTGGACTTTTATTACCAATTAATTTCTTTAAAAACCAAGAATATATAATTTCATGCAATTTTATACGGTAAAACTATTGGGTTAATAACTCTAATTGCAAGAATAATAATAGAATACTAAAACAAATGATCAGTGGTAACCCCGGATCACAGACGGGACAATTGCAATCTCAAGTCAAACCCTTTACTACCATAACTAATTAAGAAACTCGAATAATCCTATGGAGAGTTCAACAAGTTCCTTAGGAAAGACCTTTGTATAATTTTAAGTAATCATCTCTAATATACTTAGTGATCATTGTACTTGCTTTTTTAAAAATTTGATGACCGGACTTTTATTACCTATACATATCTTTTAAAACCTAGAAGTTATACCTTTATGGGATTCCATGCTGTGGATCAATAGTGTGAATAACGCTAATTGTAAGGGTCATAACGGAATACTAACACAAATGACTGATGGTAACCCTGGATCACGGACGAGACACTTGCAATTCCTTGTAAAACTCTTTACCACTGTAACTGATAAGGAAACTCGCATAATCTTTCAAAGAGTTCGACAAGTTCCTTAGAAATGACCCGTGTATACTTTTATGTAATCATCTACAATTTATTTAGTGATCATTCCACTTGCATTTTTAAAAGTTGATGGCTGGACTTTTATTACCAATTAATTTCTTTAAAAACCTAGAATATATAATTTCATGCAATTTTATACGGTAAAACTATTGGGTTAATAACTCTAATTGCAAGAATAATAATAGAATACGAAAACAAATGATCAGTGGTAACCCCGGATCACAGACGGGACAATTGCAATCTCAAGTCAAACCCTTTACTACCATAACTAATTAAGAAACTCGAATAATCCTATGGAGAGTTCAACAAGTTCCTTAGGAAAGACCTTTGTATAATTTTAAGTAATCATCTCTAATGTACTTAGTGATCATTGTACTTGCTTTTTTAAAAATTTGATGACCGGACTTTTATTACCTATATATATCTTTAAAAACCTAGAAGTTATACCTTTATGGGATTCCATGCTGTGGATCAATTGTGTGAATAACGCTAATTGTAAGGGTCATAACGGAATACTAACACAAATGACTGATGGTAACCCTGGATCACGGACGAGACACTTGCAATTCCTTGTAAAACTCTTTACCACTGTAACTGATAAGGAAACTCGCATAATCTTTCAAAGAGTTCGACAAGTTCCTTAGAAATGACCCGTGTATACTTTTATTTAATCATCTACAATTTATTCAGTGATCATTGCACTTGCATTTTTAAAAGTTGATGGTTGGACTTTTATTACCAATTAATTTCTTTAAAAACCTAGAATATATAATATTATGCAATTTTATACGGTAAAACTATTGGCTTAATATTCTAATTGCAAGAATAATAATTGCATACTAAAACAAATGATCAATGGTAACCCCGGATCACACACGGGACACTTGCAATCTCAAGTCCAACTCTTTACTATTGTAACTAATTAAGAAACTCGAATAATCATAGGAAGAGTTCAACAAGTTCCTTGCGAAAGACCGTTGTATATTTTTAAATAATCATCTACAATATATTTAGTGATCATTGTACTTGCTCTTTTTAAAATTTGACTACCGGACTTTTATTACCTATATATATCTTTAAAAACCTAGAAATTATAACTTTATTGGATTCTATGTTGTGGATCAATAGTTTGAATAACGCTAATTGTAAGGGTCATAATGGAACACTAACACAAATGACCGATGGTAACCCTGGATTGCGGACGGGACACTTGCAATTCTATGTCAAATTCTTTACCACTGTAACTGATAAAGAAACTCGCATAATCTTTCAAAGAGTTCGACAAGTTCCTTAGAAATGACCCGTGTATACTTTTATGTAATCATCTACAATTTATTCCGCGATCATTGTACTTGCATTTTTAAAAGTTGATGGCTGGACTTTTATTACCAATTAATTTCTTTAAAAACCTAGAATATATAATTTCATGCAATTTTATACGGTAAAACTATTGGGTTAATAACTCTAAATGCAAGAATAATAATAGAATACTAAAACAAATGATCAGTGGTAACCCCGGATCACAGACGGGACACTTGCAATCTCAAGTCAAACCCTTTACTACCATAACTAATTAAGAAACTCGAATAATCCTATGGAGAGTTGAACAAGTTCCTTAGGAAAGACCTTTGTATACTTTTAAGTAATCATCTCTAATATACTTAGTGATCATTGTACTTGCTCTTTTTAAAATTTGATGACCGGACTTTAATTACCTATATATATCTTTAAAAACCTAGAAGTTATACCTTTATGGGATTCCATGCTGTGGATCAATAGTGTCAATAATGCTAATTGTAATGGTCATAACGGAATACTAACACAAATGACTGATGGTAACCCTGGATCACGGACGAGACACTTGCAATTCTTTGTCAAACTCTTTACCACTGTAACTGATAAAGAAACTCGCATAATCTTTCAAAGAGTTCTACAAGTTCCTTAGAAATGACCCTTGTATACTTTTATGTAATCTCATCTACAATTTATTCCGTGATCATTGTACTTGCATTTTTAAAAGTTGATGGCTGGACTTTTATTACCAATTAATTTCTTTAAAAACCAAGAATATATAATTTCATGCAATTTTATACGGTAAAACTATTGGGTTAATAACTCTAATTGCAAGAATAATAATAGAATACTAAAACAAATGATCAGTGGTAACCCCGGATCACAGACGGGACAATTGCAATCTCAAGTCAAACCCTTTACTACCATAACTAATTAAGAAACTCGAATAATCCTATGGAGAGTTCAACAAGTTCCTTAGGAAAGACCTTTGTATAATTTTAAGTAATCATCTCTAATATACTTAGTGATCATTGTACTTGCTTTTTTAAAAATTTGATGACCGGACTTTTATTACCTATACATATCTTTTAAAACCTAGAAGTTATACCTTTATGGGATTCCATGCTGTGGATCAATAGTGTGAATAACGCTAATTGTAAGGGTCATAACGGAATACTAACACAAATGACTGATGGTAACCCTGGATCACGGACGAGACACTTGCAATTCCTTGTAAAACTCTTTACCACTGTAACTGATAAGGAAACTCGCATAATCTTTCAAAGAGTTCGACAAGTTCCTTAGAAATGACCCGTGTATACTTTTATGTAATCATCTACAATTTATTTAGTGATCATTCCACTTGCATTTTTAAAAGTTGATGGCTGGACTTTTATTACCAATTAATTTCTTTAAAAACCTAGAATATATAATTTCATGCAATTTTATACGGTAAAACTATTGGGTTAATAACTCTAATTGCAAGAATAATAATAGAATACGAAAACAAATGATCAGTGGTAACCCCGGATCACAGACGGGACAATTGCAATCTCAAGTCAAACCCTTTACTACCATAACTAATTAAGAAACTCGAATAATCCTATGGAGAGTTCAACAAGTTCCTTAGGAAAGACCTTTGTATAATTTTAAGTAATCATCTCTAATGTACTTAGTGATCATTGTACTTGCTTTTTTAAAAATTTGATGACCGGACTTTTATTACCTATATATATCTTTAAAAACCTAGAAGTTATACCTTTATGGGATTCCATGCTGTGGATCAATAGTGTGAATAACGCTAATTGTAAGGGTCATAACGGAATACTAACACAAATGACTGATGGTAACCCTGGATCACGGACGAGACACTTGCAATTCCTTGTAAAACTCTTTACCACTGTAACTGATAAGGAAACTCGCATAATCTTTCAAAGAGTTCGACAAGTTCCTTAGAAATGACCCGTGTATACTTTTATTTAATCATCTACAATTTATTCAGTGATCATTGCACTTGCATTTTTAAAAGTTGATGGTTGGACTTTTATTACCAATTAATTTCTTTAAAAACCTAGAATATATAATATTATGCAATTTTATACGGTAAAACTATTGGCTTAATATTCTAATTGCAAGAATAATAATTGCATACTAAAACAAATGATCAATGGTAACCCCGGATCACACACGGGACACTTGCAATCTCAAGTCCAACTCTTTACTATTGTAACTAATTAAGAAACTCGAATAATCATAGGAAGAGTTCAACAAGTTCCTTGCGAAAGACCGTTGTATATTTTTAAATAATCATCTACAATATATTTAGTGATCATTGTACTTGCTCTTTTTAAAATTTGACTACCGGACTTTTATTACCTATATATATCTTTAAAAACCTAGAAATTATAACTTTATTGGATTCTATGTTGTGGATCAATAGTTTGAATAACGCTAATTGTAAGGGTCATAATGGAACACTAACACAAATGACCGATGGTAACCCTGGATTGCGGACGGGACACTTGCAATTCTATGTCAAATTCTTTACCACTGTAACTGATAAAGAAACTCGCATAATCTTTCAAAGAGTTCGACAAGTTCCTTAGAAATGACCCGTGTATACTTTTATGTAATCATCTACAATTTATTCCGCGATCATTGTACTTGCATTTTTAAAAGTTGATGGCTGGACTTTTATTACCAATTAATTTCTTTAAAAACCTAGAATATATAATTTCATGCAATTTTATACGGTAAAACTATTGGGTTAATAACTCTAAATGCAAGAATAATAATAGAATACTAAAACAAATGATCAGTGGTAACCCCGGATCACAGACGGGACACTTGCAATCTCAAGTCAAACCCTTTACTACCATAACTAATTAAGAAACTCGAATAATCCTATGGAGAGTTGAACAAGTTCCTTAGGAAAGACCTTTGTATACTTTTAAGTAATCATCTCTAATATACTTAGTGATCATTGTACTTGCTCTTTTTAAAATTTGATGACCGGACTTTAATTACCTATATATATCTTTAAAAACCTAGAAGTTATACCTTTATGGGATTCCATGCTGTGGATCAATAGTGTCAATAATGCTAATTGTAATGGTCATAACGGAATACTAACACAAATGACTGATGGTAACCCTGGATCACGGACGAGACACTTGCAATTCTTTGTCAAACTCTTTACCACTGTAACTGATAAAGAAACTCGCATAATCTTTCAAAGAGTTCTACAAGTTCCTTAGAAATGACCCTTGTATACTTTTATGTAATCTCATCTACAATTTATTCCGTGATCATTGTACTTGCATTTTTAAAAGTTGATGGCTGGACTTTTATTACCAATTAATTTCTTTAAAAACCAAGAATATATAATTTCATGCAATTTTATACGGTAAAACTATTGGGTTAATAACTCTAATTGCAAGAATAATAATAGAATACTAAAACAAATGATCAGTGGTAACCCCGGATCACAGACGGGACAATTGCAATCTCAAGTCAAACCCTTTACTACCATAACTAATTAAGAAACTCGAATAATCCTATGGAGAGTTCAACAAGTTCCTTAGGAAAGACCTTTGTATAATTTTAAGTAATCATCTCTAATATACTTAGTGATCATTGTACCTGCTTTTTTAAAAATTTGATGACCGGACTTTTATTACCTATATATATCTTTAAAAACCTAGAAGTTATACCTTTATGGGATTCCATGCTGTGGATCAATAGTGTGAATAACGCTAATTGTAAGGGTCATAACGGAATACTAACACAAATGACTGATGGTAACCCTGGATCACGGACGAGACACTTGCAATTCCTTGTAAAACTCTTTACCACTGTAACTGATAAGGAAACTCGCATAATCTTTCAAAGAGTTCGACAAGTTCCTTAGAAATGACCCGTGTATACTTTTATTTAATCATCTACAATTTATTCAGTGATCATTGCACTTGCATTTTTAAAAGTTGATGGTTGGACTTTTATTACCAATTAATTTCTTTAAAAACCAAGAATATATAATTTCATGCAATTTTATACGGTAAAACTATTGGGTTAATAACTCTAATTGCAAGAATAATAATAGCATACTAAAACAAATGATCAATGGTAACCCCGGATCACACACGGGACACTTGCAATCTCAAGTCCAACTCTTTACTATTGTAACTAATTAAGAAACTCGAATAATCATAGGAAGAGTTCAACAAGTTCCTTACGAAAGACCGTTGTATAATTTTAAATAATTATCTACAATATATTTAGTGATCATTGTACTTGCTCTTTTTAAAATTTGACTACCGTACTTTTATTACCTATATATATCTTTAAAAACCTAGAAATTATAACTTTATTGGATTCTATGTTGTGGATCAATAGTTTGAATAACGCTAATTGTAAGGGTCATAATGGAACACTAACACAAATGACCGATGGTAACCCTGGATTGCGGACGGGACACTTGCAATTCTATGTCAAATTCTTTACCACTGTAACTGATAAAGAAACTCGCATAATCTTTCAAAGAGTTCGACAAGTTCCTTAGAAATGACCCGTGTATACTTTTATGTAATCATCTACAATTTATTCCGCGATCATTGTACTTGCATTTTTAAAAGTTGATGGCTGGACTTTTATTACCAATTAATTTCTTTAAAAACCTAGAATATATAATTTCATGCAATTTTATACGGTAAAACTATTGGGTTAATAACTCCAAATGCAAGAATAATAATAGAATACTAAAACAAATGATCAGTGGTAACCCCGGATCACAGACGGGACACTTGCAATCTCAAGTCAAACCCTTTACTACCATAACTAATTAAGAAACTCGAATAATCCTATGGAGAGTTGAACAAGTTCCTTAGGAAAGACCTTTGTATACTTTTAAGTAATCATCTCTAATATACTTAGTGATCATTGTACTTGCTCTTTTTAAAATTTGATGACCGGACTTTAATTACCTATATATATCTTTAAAAACCTAGAAGTTATACCTTTATGGGATTCCATGCTGTGGATCAATAGTGTGAATAACGCTAATTGTAAGGGTCATAACGGAATACTAACACAAATGACTGATGGTAACCATGGATCACGGACTAGACACTTGCAATTCTTTGTCAAACTCTTTACCACTGTAACTGATAAAGAAACTCGCATGATCTTTCAAAGAGTTCTACAAGTTCCTTAGAAATGACCCTTGTATACTTTTATGTAATCTCATCTACAATTTATTCCGTGATCATTGTACTTGCATTTTTAAAAGTTGATGGCTGGACTTTTATTACCAATTAATTTCTTTAAAAACCAAGAATATATAATTTCATGCAATTTTATACGGTAAAACTATTGGGTTAATAACTCTAATTGCAAGAATAATAATAGAATACTAAAACAAATGATCAGTGGTAACCCCGGATCACAGACGGGACAATTGCAATCTCAAGTCAAACCCTTTACTACCATAACTAATTAAGAAACTCGAATAATCCTATGGAGAGTTCAACAAGTTCCTTAGGAAAGACCTTTGTATAATTTTAAGTAATCATCTCTAATATACTTAGTGATCATTGTACTTGCTTTTTTAAAAATTTGATGACCGGACTTTTATTACCTATATATATCTTTAAAAACCTAGAAGTTATACCTTTATGGGATTCCATGCTGTGGATCAATAGTGTGAATAACGCTAATTGTAAGGGCCATAACGGAATACTAACACAAATGACTGATGGTAACCCTGGATCACGGACGAGACACTTGCAATTCCTTGTAAAACTCTTTACCACTGTAACTGATAAGGAAACTCGCATAATCTTTCAAAGAGTTCGACAAGTTCCTTAGAAATGACCCGTGTATACTTTTATGTAATCATCTACAATTTATTCAGTGATCATTCCACTTGCATTTTTAAAAGTTGATGGCTGGACTTTTATTACCAATTAATTTCTTTAAAAACCTAGAATATATAATTTCATGCAATTTTATACGGTAAAACTATTGGGTTAATAACTCTAATTGCAAGAATAATAATAGAATACTAAAACAAATGATCAGTGGTAACCCCGGATCACAGACGGGACAATTGCAATCTCAAGTCAAACCCTTTACTACCATAACTAATTAAGAAACTCGAATAATCCTATGGAGTGTTCAACAAGTTCCTTAGGAAAGACCTTTGTATAATTTTAAGTAATCATCTCTAATATACTTAAGGATCATTGTACTTGCTTTTTTAAAAATTTGATGACCGGACTTTTATTACCTATATATATCTTTAAAAACCTAGAAGTTATACCTTTATGGGATTCCATGCAGTGGATCAATAGTGTGAATAACGCTAATTGTAAGGGTCATAACGGAATACTAACACAAATGACTGATGGTAACCCTGGATCACGGACGAGACACTTGCAATTCCTTGTAAAACTCTTTACCACTGTAACTGATAAGGAAACTCGCATAATCTTTCAAAGAGTTCGACAAGTTCCTTAGAAATGACCCGTGTATACTTTTAATTAATCATCTACAATTTATTTAGTGATCATTGCACTTGCATTTTTAAAAGTTGATGGTTGGACTTTTATTACCAAATAATTTCTTTAAAAACCTAGAATATATAATATTATGCAATTTTATACGGTAAAACTATTGGCTTCATATTCTAATTGCAAGAATAATAATAGCATACTAAAACAAATGATCAATGGTAACCCCGGATCACACACGGGACACTTGCAATCTCAAGTCCAACTCTTTACTACTGTAACTAATTAAGAAACTCGAATAATCATAGGAAGAGTTCAACAAGTTCCTTACGAAAGACCGTTGTATATTTTTAAATAATCATCTACAATATATTTAGTGATCATTGTACTTGCTCTTTTTAAAATTTGACTACCGGACTTTTATTACCTATATATATCTTTAAAAACCTAGAAATTATAACTTTATTGGATTCTATGTTGTGGATCAATAGTTTGAATAACGCTAATTGTAAGGGTTCATAATGGAACACTAACACAAATGACCGATGGTAACCCTGGATTGCGGACGGGACACTTGCAATTCCATGTCAAATTCTTTACCACTGTAACTGATAAAGAAACTCGCATAATCTTTCAAAGAGTTCGACAAGTTCCTTAGAAATGACCCGTGTATACTTTTATGTAATCATCTACAATTTATTCCGCGATCATTGTACTTGCATTTTTAAAAGTTGATGGCTGGACTTTTATTACCAATTAATTTCTTTAAAAACCTAGAATATATAATTTCATGCAATTTTATACGGTAAAACTATTGGGTTAATAACTCTAATTGCAAGAATAATAATAGAATACTAAAACAAATGATCAATGGTAACCCCGGATCACAGACGGGAAAATTGCAATCTCAAGTCAAACCCTTTACTACCATAACTAATTAAGAAACTCGAATAATCCTATGGATAGTTCAACAAGTTCCTTAGGAAAGACCTTTGTATACTTTTAAGTAATCATCTCTAATATACTTAGTGATCATTGTACTTGCCCTTTTTAAAATTTGATGACCGGACTTTTATTACCTATATATATCTTTAAAAACCAAGAAGTTATACCTTTATGTGATTCCATGCTGTGGATCAATAGTGTGAATAACGCTAATTGTAAGGGTCATAACGGAATACTAACACAAATGACTGATGGTAACCCTGGATCACGGACGAGACACTTGCAATTCCATGTCAAACTCTTTACCACTGTAACTGATAAAGAAACTCTCATAATCTTTCAAATAGTTCGACAAGTTCCTTAGAAATGACCCGTGTATACTTTTATGTAATCATCTACAATTTATTCAGTGATCATTGCACTTGCATTTTTAAAAGTTGATGGCTGGACTTTTATTACCAATTAATTTCTTTAAAAACCTAGAATATATAATTTCATGCAATTTTATACGGTAAAAGTATTGGGTTATTAACTCTAAATGCAAGAATAATAATAGAATACTAAAACAAATGATCAGTGGTAACCCCGGATCACAGACGGGACACTTGAAATCTCAAGTCAAACCCCCTACTACCATAACTAATTAAGAAACTCGAATAATCCTATGGAGAGTTCAACAAGTTCCTTAGGAAAGACCTTTGTATACTTTTAAGTAATCATCTCTAATATACTTAGTGATCATTGTACTTGCTCTTTTTAAAATTTGATGACCGGACTTTTATTACCTATATATATCTTTAAAAACCTAGAAGTTATACCTTTATGTGATTCCATGCTGTGGATCAATAGTGTGAATAACGCTAATTGTAAGGGTCATAACGGAATACTAACACAAATGACTGATGGTAACCCTGGATCACGGACGAGACAGTTGCAATTCCATATCAAACTCTTTACCACTGTAACTGATAAAGAAACTCGCATAATCTTTCAAAGAGTTCGACAAGTTCCTTAGAAATGACCCAAGTATACTTTTATGTAATCATCTACAATTTATTCAGTGATCATTGGACTTGCATTTTTAAAAGTTGATGGCTGGACTTTTATTACCAATTAATTTCTTTAAAAACCTAGAATATATAATATCATGCAATTTTATACGGTAAAACTATTGGGTTAATAACTCTAAATGCAAGAATAATAATAGAATACTAAAACAAATGATCAGTGGTAACCCCGGATCACAGACGGGACACTTGCAATCTCAAGTCAAACCCTTTACTACCATAACTAATTCAGAAACTTGAATAATCCTATGGAGAGTTGAACAAGTTCCTTAGGAAAGACCTTTGTATACTTTTAAGTAATCATCTCTACTATACTTAGTGATCATTGTACTTGCTCTTTTTAAAATTTGATGACCGGACTTTAATTACCTATATATATCTTTAAAAACCTAGAAGTTATACCTTTATGGGATTCCATGCTGTGGATCAATAGTGTGAATAACGCTAATTGTAAGGGTCATAACGGAATACTAACACAAATGACTGATGGTAACCCTGGATCACGGACGAGACACTTGCAATTCTTTGTCAAACTCTTTACCACTGTAACTGATAAAGAAACTCGCATAATCTTTCAAAGAGTTCTACAAGTTCCTTAGAAATGACCCTTGTATACTTTTATGTAATCTCATCTACAATTTATTCCGTGATCATTGTACTTGCATTTTTAAAAGTTGATGGCTGGACTTTTATTACCAATTAATTTCTTTAAAAACCAAGAATATATAATTTCATGCAATTTTATACGGTAAAACTATTGGGTTAATAACTCTAATTGCAAGAATAATAATAGAATACTAAAACAAATGATCAGTGGTAACCCCGGATCACAGACGGGACAATTGCAATCTCAAGTCAAACCCTTTACTACCATAACTAATTAAGAAACTCGAATAATCCTATGGAGAGTTCAACCAGTTCCTTAGGAAAGACCTTTGTATAATTTTAAGTAATCATCTCTAATATACTTAGTGATCATTGTACTTGCTTTTTTAAAAATTTGATGACCGGACTTTTATTACCTATATATATCTTTAAAAACCTAGAAGTTATACCTTTATGGGATTCCATGCTGTGGATCAATAGTGTGAATAACGCTAATTGTAAGGGTCATAACGGAATACTAACACAAATGACTGATGGTAACCCTGGATCACGGACGAGACACTTGCAATTCCTTGTAAAACTCTTTACCACTGTAACTGATAAGGAAACTCGCATAATCTTTCAAAGAGTTCGACAAGTTCCTTAGAAATGACCCGTGTATACTTTTATGTAATCATCTACAATTTATTCAGTGATCATTGCACTTGCATTTTTAAAAGTTGATGGCTGGACTTTTATTACCAATTAATTTCTTTAAAAACCTAGAATATATAATTTCATGCAATTTTATACGGTAAAACTATTGGGTTAATAACTCTAATTGCAAGAATAATAATAGAATACTAAAACAAATGATCAGTGGTAACCCCGGATCACAGACGGGACAATTGCAATCTCAAGTCAAACCCTTTACTACCATAACTAATTAAGAAACTCGAATAATCCTATGGAGAGTTCAACCAGTTCCTTAGGAAAGACCTTTGTATAATTTTAAGTAATCATCTCTAATATACTTAGTGATGATTGTACTTGTTTTTTTAAAAATTTGATGACCGGACTTTTATTACCTATATATATCTTTAAAAACCTAGAAGTTATACCTTTATGGGATTCCATGCTGTGGATCAATAGTGTGAATAACGCTAATTGTAAGGGTCATAACGGAATACTAACACAAATGACTGATGGTAACCCTGGATCACGGACGAGACACTTGCAATTCCTTGTAAAACTCTTTACCACTGTAACTGATAAGGAAACTCGCATAATCTTTCAAAGAGTTCGACAAGTTCCTTAGAAATGACCCGTGTATACTTTTATGTAATCATCTACAATTTATTCAGTGATCATTGCACTTGCATTTTTAAAAGTTGATGGCTGGACTTTTATTACCAATTAATTTCTTTAAAAACCTAGAATATATAATTTCATGCAATTTTATACGGTAAAACTATTGGGTTAATAACTCTAATTGCAAGAATAATAATAGAATACTAAAACAAATGATCAGTGGTAACCCCGGATCACAGACGGGACAATTGCAATCTCAAGTCAAACCCTTTACTACCATAACTAATTAAGAAACTCGAATAATCCTATGGAGAGTTCAACAAGTTCCTTAGGAAAGACCTTTGTATAATTTTAAGTAATCATCTCTAATATACTTAGTGATCATTGTACTTGCTTTTTTAAAAATTTGATGACCGGACTTTTATTACCTATATATATCTTTAAAAACCTAGAAGTTATACCTTTATGGGATTCCATGCAGTGGATCAATAGTGTGAATAACGCTAATTGTAAGGGTCATAACGGAATACTAACACAAATGACTGATGGTAACCCTGGATCACGGACGAGACACTTGCAATTCCTTGTAAAACTCTTTACCACTGTAACTGATAAGGAAACTCGCATAATCTTTCAAAGAGTTCGACAAGTTCCTTAGAAATGACCCGTGTATACTTTTATTTAATCATCTACAATTTATTCAGTGATCATTGCACTTGCATTTTTAAAAGTTGACGGTTGGACTTTTATTACCAAATAATTTCTTCAAAAACCTAGAATATATAATATTATGCAATTTTATACGGTAAAACTATTGGCTTAATATTCTAATTGCAAGAATAATAACAGCATACTAAAACAAATGATCAATGGTAACCCCGGATCACACACGGGACACTTGCAATCTCAAGTCCAACTCTTTACTATTGTAACTAATTAAGAAACTCGAATAATCATAGGAAGAGTTCAAAAAGTTCCTTACGAAAGACCGTTGTATATTTTTAAATAATCATCTACAATATATTTAGTGATCATTGTACTTGCTCTTTTTAAAATTTGACTACCGGACTTTTATTACCTATATATATCTTTAAAACCCTAGAAATTATAACTTTATTGGATTCTATGTTGTGGATCAATAGTTTGAATAACGCTAATTGTAAGGGTCATAATGGAACACTAACACAAATGACCGATGGTAACCCTGGATTGCAGACGGGACACTTGCAATTCCATGTCAAATTCTTTACCACTGTAACTGATAAAGAAACTCGCATAATCTTTCAAAGAGTTCGACAAGTTCCTTAGAAATGACCCGTGTATACTTTTATGTAATCATCTACAATTTATTCCGTGATCATTGTACTTGCATTTTTAAAAGTTGATGGCTGGACTTTTATTACCAATTAATTTCTTTAAAAACCTAGAATATATAATTTCATGCAATTTTATACGGTAAAACTATTGGGTTAATAACTCTAATTGCAAGAATAATAATAGAATACTAAAACAAATGATCAATGGTAACCCCGGATCACAGACGGGAAAATTGCAATCTCAAGTCAAACCCTTTACTACCATAACTAATTAAGAAACTCGAATAATCCTATGGATAGTTCAACAAGTTCCTTAGGAAAGACCTTTGTATACTTTTAAGTAATCATCTCTAATATACTTAGTGATCATTGTACTTGCCCTTTTTAAAATTTGATTACCGGACTTTTATTACCTATATATATCTTTAAAAACCAAGAAGTTATACCTTTATGTGATTCCATGCTGTGGATCAATAGTGTGAATAACGCTAATTGTAAGGGTCATAACGGAATACTAACACAAATGACTGATGGTAACCCTGGATCACGGACGAGACACTTGCAATTCCATGTCAAACTCTTTACCACTGTAACTGATAAAGAAACTCGCATAATCTTTCAAAGAGTTCGACAAGTTCCTTAGAAATGACCCGTGTATACTTTTATGTAATCATCTACAATTTATTCCGCGATCATTGTACTTGCATTTTTAAAAGTTGATGGCTGGACTTTTATTACCAATTAATTTCTTTAAAAACCTAGAATATATAATTTCATGCAATTTTATACGGTAAAACTATTGGGTTAATAACTCTAATTGCAAGAATAATAATAGAATACTAAAACAAATGATCAATGGTAACCCCGGATCACAGACGGGAAAATTGCAATCTCAAGTCAAACCCTTTACTACCATAACTAATTAAGAAACTCTAATAATCCTATGGATAGTTCAACAAGTTCCTTAGGAAAGACCTTTGTATACTTTTAAGTAATCATCTCTAATATACTTAGTGATCATTGTACTTGCCCTTTTTAAAATTTGATGACCGGACTTTTATTACCTATATATATCTTTAAAAACCTAGAAGTTATACCTTTATGTGATTCCATGCTGTGGATCAATAGTGTGAATAACGCTAATTGTAAGGGTCATAACGGAATACTAACACAAATGACTGATGGTAACCCTGGATCACGGACGAGACACTTGCAATTCCATGTCAAACTCTTTACCACTGTAACTGATAAAGAAACTCGCATAATCTTTCAAAGAGTTCGACAAGTTCCTTAGAAATGACCCGTGTATACTTTTATGTAATCATCTACAATTTATTCCGCGATCATTGTACTTGCATTTTTAAAAGTTGATGGCTGGACTTTTATTACCAATTAATTTCTTTAAAAACCTAGAATATATAATTTCATGCAATTTTATACGGTAAAACCATTGGGTTAATAACTCTAATTGCAAGAATAATAATAGAATACTAAAACAAATGATCAGTGGTAACCCCGGATCACAGACGGGACACTTGCAATCTCAAGTCAAACCCTCTACTACCGTAACTAATTAAGAAACTCGAATAATCCTATGGAGAGTTGAACAAGTTCCTTAGGAAAGACCTTTGTATACTTTTAAGTAATCATCTCTAATATACTTAGTGATCATTGTACTTGCTCTTTTTAAAATTTGATGACCGGACTTTAATTACCTATATATATCTTTAAAAACCTAGAAGTTATACCTTTATGGGATTCCATGCTGTGGATCAATAGTGTGAATAACGCTAATTGTAAGGGTCATAACGGAACACTAACACAAATAACTGATGGTAACCCTGGATCACGGACGAGACACTTGCAATTCCTTGTCAAACTCTTTACCACTGTAACTGATAAAGAAACTCGCATAATCTTTCAAAGAGTTCGACAAGTTCCTTGAAAATGACCCGTGTATACTTTTATGTAATCATCTACAATTTATTCAGTGATCATTGCACTTGCATTTTTAAAAGTTGATGGCTGGACTTTTATTACCAATTAATTTCTTTAAAAACCTAGAATATATAATTTCATGCAATTTTGTACGGTAAAACTATTGGGTTAATAACTCTAATTGCAAGAATAATAATAGAATACTAAAACAAATGATCAGTGGTAACCCCGGATCACAGACGGGACACTTGCAAACTCAAGTCAAACCCTTTACTACCGTAACTAATTAAGAAACTCGAATAATCCTATGGAAAGTTCAACAAGTTCCTTAGGAAAGACCTCTGTATACTTTTAAGTAATCATCTCTAATATACTTAGTGATCACTATACTTGCTCTTTTTAAAATTTGATGACCGGACTTTTATTACCTATATATATCTTTAAAAACCTAGAAGTTATACCTTTATGGGATTCCATGCTGTGGATCAATTGTGTTAGTAACGCTAATTTTAAGGGTCATAACGGAATACTAACACAAATAACTGATGGTAACCCTGGATCACGGACGAGACACTTGCAATTCCTTGTCAAACTCTTTACCACTGTAACTGATAAAGAAACTCGCATAATCTTTCAAAGAGTTCGACAAGTTCCTTGAAAATGACCCGTGTATACTTTTATGTAATCATCTACAATTTATTCAGTGATCATTGCACTTGCATTTTTAAAAGTTGATGGCTGGACTTTTATTACCAATTAATTTCTTTAAGAACCTAGAATATATAATATTATGCAATTTTATACGGCAAAACTATTGGCTTAATATTCTAATTGCAAGAATAATAATAGAATACTAAATCAAATGATCAATGGTAACCCCGGATCTCAGACGGGACACTTGTAATCTCAAGTCAAACTCTTTACTATTGTAACTAATTAAGAAACTCGAATAATCATAGGTAGAGTTCAAAAAGTTCCTTACGAAAGACCGTTGTATATTTTTAAATAATCATCTACAATATATTTAGCGATCATTGTACTTGGTCTTTTTAAAATTTAACTACCGGACTTTTATTACCTATATATATCTTTAAAAACCTAGAAGTTATACCTTTATGGGATTCTATGTTGTGGATCAATAGTGTGAATAACGCTAATTGTAAGGGTCATAACGGAATACTAACACAAATGACTAATGGTAACCCTGGATTGCGAACAGGACACTTGCAATTCCATGTCAAACTCTTTACCACTGTAACTGATAAAGAAACGCGCATAATCTTTCAAAGAGTTCGAAAAGTTCCTTAGAAATGACCCTTGTATACTTTTATGTAATCATCTACAATTTATTCAGCGATCATTGTACTTGCATTTTTAAAAGTTGATGGCTGGACTTTTATGACCAATTAATTTCTTTAAGAACCTAGAATATATAATTTCATGCAATTTTATACGGTAAAACTATTGGGTTAATAACTGTAATTGCAAGAATAATAATAGAATACTAAAACAAATGATGAGTGGTAACCCCGGATCACAGACGGGACACTTGCAATCTCAAGTCAAACCCTTTACTACCATAACTAATTAAGAAACTCGAATAATCCTATGGAGAGTTCAACAAGTTCCTTAAGAAAGACCTTTGTATACTTTTAAATAATCATCTCTAATATACTTAGTGATCATTGTACTTGCTCTTTTTAAAATTTGATGACCGGACTTTTATTACCCATATATATCTTTAAAAACCTAGAAGTTATACCTTTATGGGATTCCATGCTGTGGATCAATTGTGTTAATAACGCTAATTGTAAGGGTCATAACGGAATACTAACACAAATAACTGATGGTAACCCTGGATCACGGACGAGACACTTGCAATTCCTTGTCAAACTCTTTACCACTGTAACTGATAAAGAAACTCGCATAATCTTTCAAAGAGTTCGACAAGTTCCTTGAAAATGACCCGTGTATACTTTTATGTAATCATCTACAATTTATTCAGTGATCATTGCACTTGCATTTTTAAAAGTTGATGGTTGGACTTTTATTACCAATTAATTTCTTTAAGAACCTAGAATATATAATATTATGCAATTTTATACGGCAAAACTATTGGCTTAATATTCTAATTGCAAGAATAATAATAGAATACTAAAACAAATGATCAATGGTAACCCCGGATCTCAGACGGGACACTTGTAATCTCAAGTCAAACTCTTTACTATTGTAACTAATTAAGAAACTCGAATAATCATAGGTAGAGTTCAAAAATTTCCTTACGAAAGACCGTTGTATATTTTTAAATAATCATCTACAATATATTTAGCGATCATTGTACTTGGTCTTTTTAAAATTTAACTACCGGACTTTTATTACCTATATATATCTTTAAAAACCTAGAAGTTAAACCTTTAAAAACCTAGAAGTTATACCTTTATGGGATTCTATGTTGTGGATCAATAGTGTGAATAACGCTAATTGTAAGGGTCATAACGGAATACTAACACAAATGACTAATGGTAACCCTGGATTGCGAACAGGACACTTGCAATTCCATGTCAAACTCTTTACCACTGTAACTGATAAAGAAACGCGCATAATCTTTCAAAGAGTTCGAAAAGTTCCTTAGAAATGACCCTTGTATACTTTTATGTAATCATCTACAATTTATTCAGCGATCATTGTACTTGCATTTTTAAAAGTTGATGGCTGGACTTTTATGACCAATTAATTTCTTTAAGAACCTAGAATATATAATTTCATGCAATTTTATACGGTAAAACTATTGGGTTAATAACTGTAATTGCAAGAATAATAATAGAATACTAAAACAAATGATGAGTGGTAACCCCGGATCACAGACGGGACACTTGCAATCTCAAGTCAAACCCTTTACTACCATAACTAATTAAGAAACTCGAATAATTCTATGGAGAGTTCAACAAGTTCCTTAGGAAAGACCTTTGTATACTTTTAAATAATCATCTCTAATATACTTAGTGATCATTGTACTTGCTCTTTTTAAAATTTGATGACCGGACTTTTATTACCCATATATATCTTTAAAAACCTAGAAGTTATACCTTTATGGGATTCCATGCTGTGGATCAATTGTGTTAATAACGCTAATTGTAAGGGTCATAACGGAATACTAACACAAATAACTGATGGTAACCCTGGATCACGGACGAGACAATTGCAATTCCTTGTCAAACTCTTTACCACTGTAACTGATAAAGAAACTCGCATAATCTTTCAAAGAGTTATACAAGTTCCTTGAAAATGACCCGTGTATAATTTTATGTAATCATCTACAATTTATTCAGTGATCATTGCACTTGCATTTTTAAAAGTTTATGGCTGGACTTTTATTACCAATTAATTTCTTTAAGAACCTAGAATATATAATATTATGCAATTTTATACGGCAAAACTATTGGCTTAATATTCTAATTGCAAGAATAATAATAGAATACTAAAACAAATGATCAATGGTAACCCCGGATATCAGACGGGACACTTGTAATCTCAAGTCAAACTCTTTACTATTGTAACTAATTAAGAAACTCGAATAATCATAGGTAGAGTTCAACAAGTTCCTTACGAAAGACCGTTGTATATTTTTAAATAATCATCTACAATATATTTAGCGATCATTGTACTTGGTCTTTTTAAAATTTAACTACCGGACTTTTATTACCTATATATATCTTTAAAAACCTAGAAGTTATACCTTTATGGGATTCTATGTTGTGGATCAATAGTGTGAATAACGCTAATTGTAAGGGTCATAACGGAATACTAACACAAATGACTAATGGTAACCCTGGATTGCGAACAGGACACTTGCAATTCCATGTCAAACTCTTTACCACTGTAACTGATAAAGAAACGCGCATAATCTTTCAAAGAGTTCGAAAAGTTCCTTAGAAATGACCCTTGTATACTTTTATGTAATCATCTACAATTTATTCAGCGATCATTGTACTTGCATTTTTAAAAGTTGATGGCTGGACTTTTATGACCAATTAATTTCTTTAAGAACCTAGAATATATAATTTCATGCAATTTTATACGGTAAAACTATTGGGTTAATAACTGTAATTGCAAGAATAATAATAGAATACTAAAACAAATGATGAGTGGTAACCCCGGATCACAGACGAGACACTTGCAATCTCAAGTCAAACCCTTTACTACCATAACTAATTAAGAAACTCGAATAATCCTATGGAGAGTTCAACAAGTTCCTTAGGAAAGACCTTTGTATACTTTTAAATAATCATCTCTAATATACTTAGTGATCATTGTACTTGCTCTTTTTAAAATTTGATGACCGGACTTTTATTACCCATATATATCTTTAAAAACCTAGAAGTTATACCTTTATGGGATTCCATGCTGTGGATCAATTGTGTTAATGACGCTAATTGTAAGGGTCATAACGGAATACTAACACAAATAACTGATGGTAACCCTGGATCACGGACGAGACACTTGCAATTCCTTGTCAAACTCTTTACCACTGTAACTGATAAAGAAACTCCCATAATCTTTCAAAGAGTTCGACAAGTTCCTTGAAAATGACCCGTGTATACTTTTATGTAATCATCTACAATTTATTCAGTGATCATTGCACTTGCATTTTTAAAAGTTGATGGCTGGACTTTTATTACCAATTAATTTCTTTAAGAACCTAGAATATATAATATTATGCAATTTTATACGGCAAAACTATTGGCTTAATATTCTAATTGCAAGAATAATAATAGAATACTAAAACAAATGATCAATGGTAACTCCGGATCTCAGACGGGACACTTGTAATCTCAAGTCAAACTCTTTACTATTGTAACTAATTAAGAAACTCGAATAATCATAGGTAGAGTTCAACAAGTTCCTTACGAAAGACCGTTGTATATTTTTAAATAATCATCTACAATATATTTAGCAATCATTGTACTTGGTCTTTTTAAAATTTAACTACCGGACTTTTATTACCTATATATATCTTTAAAAACCTAGAAGTTATACCTTTATGGGATTCTATGTTGTGGATCAATAGTGTGAATAACGCTAATTGTAAGGGTCATAACGGAATACTAACACAAATGACTAATGGTAACCCTGGATTGCGAACAGGACACTTTCAATTCCATGTCAAACTCTTTACCACTGTAACTGATAAAGAAACGCGCATAATCTTTCAAAGAGTTCGAAAAGTTCCTTAGAAATGACCCTTGTATACTTTTATGTAATCATCTACAATTTATTCAGCGATCATTGTACTTGCATTTTTAAAAGTTGATGGCTGGACTTTTATGACCAATTAATTTCTTTAAGAACCTAGAATATATAATTTCATGCAATTTTATACGGTAAAACTATTGGGTTAATAACTGTAATTGCAAGAATAATAATGGAATACTAAAACAAATGATGAGTGGTAACCCCGGATCACAGACGGGACACTTGCAATCTCAAGTCAAACCCTTTACTACCATAACTAATTAAGAAACTCGAATAATCCTATGGAGAGTTCAACAAGTTCCTTAGGAAAGACCTTTGTATACTTTTAAATAATCATCTCTAATATACTTAGTGATCATTGTACTTGCTCTTTTTAAAATTTGATGACCGGACTTTTATTACCCATATATATCTTTAAAAACCTAGAAGTTATACCTTTATGAGATTCCATGCTGTGGATCAATTGTGTTAATAACGCTAATTGTAAGGGTCATAACGGAATACTAATACAAATAACTGATGGTAACCCTGGATCACGGACGAGACACTTGCAATTCCTTGTCAAACTCTTTACCACTGTAACTGATAAAGAAACTCGCATAATCTTTCAAAGAGTTCGACAAGTTCCTTGAAAATGACCCGTGTATACTTTTATGTAATCATCTACAATTTATTCAGTGATCATTGCACTTGCATTTTTAAAAGTTGATGGCTGGACTTTTATTACCAATTAATTTCTTTAAGAACCTAGAATATATAATATTATGCAATTTTATACGGCAAAACTATTGGCTTAATATTCTAATTGCAAGAATAATAATAGAATACTAAAACAAATGATCAATGGTAACCCCGGATCTCAGACGGGACACTTGTAATCTCAAGTCAAACTCTTTACTATTGTAACTAATTAAGAAACTCGAATAATCATAGGTAGAGTTCAACAAGTTCCTTACGAAAGACCGTTGTATATTTTTAAATAATCATCTACAATATATTTAGCGATCATTGTACTTGGTCTTTTTAAAATTTAACTACCGGACTTTTATTACCTATATCTATCTTTAAAAACCTAGAAGTTATTCCTTTATGGGATTCTATGTTGTGGATCAATAGTGTGAATAACGCTAATTGTAAGGGTCATAACGGAATACTAACACAAATGACTAATGGTAACCCTGGATTGCGAACAGGACACTTGCAATTCCATGTCAAACTCTTTACCACTGTAACTGATAAAGAAACGCGCATAATCTTTCAAAGAGTTCGAAAAGTTCCTTAGAAATGACCCTTGTATACTTTTATGTAATCATCTACAATTTATTCAGCGATCATTGTACTTGCATTTTTAAAAGTTGATGGCTGGACTTTTATGACCAATTAATTTCTTTAAGAACCTAGAATATATAATTTCATGCAATTTTATACGGTAAAACTATTGGGTTAATAACTGTAATTGCAAGAATAATAATAGAATACTAAAACAAATGATGAGTGGTAACCCCGGATCACAGACGGGACACTTGCAATCTCAAGTCAAACCCTTTACTACCATAACTAATTAAGAAACTCGAATAATCCTATGGAGAGTTCAACAAGTTCCTTAGGAAAGACCTTTGTATACTTTTAAATAATCATCTCTAATATACTTAGTGATCATTGTACTTGCTCTTTTTAAAATTTGATGACCGGACTTTTATTACCCATATATATCTTTGAAAACCTAGAAGTTATACCTTTATGGGATTCCATGCTGTGGATCAATTGTGTTAATAACGCTAATTGTAAGGGTCATAACGGAATACTAACACAAATAACTGATGGTAACCCTGGATCACGGACGAGACACTTGCAATTCCTTGTCAAACTCTTTACCACTGTAACTGATACAGAAACTCGCATAATCTTTCAAAGAGTTCGACAAGTTCCTTGAAAATGACCCGTGTATACTTTTATGTAATCATCTACAATTTATTCAATGATCATTGCACTTACATTTTTAAAAGTTGATGGCTGGACTTTTATTACCAATTAATTTCTTTAAGAACCTAGAATATATAATATTATGCAATTTTATACGGCAAAACTATTGGCTTAATATTCTAATTGCAAGAATAATAATAGAATACTAAAACAAATGATCAATGGTAACCCCGGATCTCAGACGGGACACTTGTAATCTCAAGTCAAACTCTTTACTATTGTAACTAATTAAGAAACTCGAATAATCATAGGTAGAGTTCAACAAGTTCCTTACGAAAGACCGTTGTATATTTTTAAATAATCATCTACAATATATTTAGCGATCATTGTACTTGGTCTTTTTAAAATTTAACTACCGGACTTTTATTACCTATATATATCTTTAAAAACCTAGAAGTTATTCCTTTATGGGATTCTATGTTGTGGATCAATAGTGTGAATAACGCTAATTGTAAGGGTCATAACGGAATACTAACACAAATGACTAATGGTAACCCTGGATTGCGAACAGGACACTTGCAATTCCATGTCAAACTCTTTACCACTGTAACTGATAAAGAAACGCGCATAATCTTTCAAAGAGTTCGAAAAGTTCCTTAGAAATGACCCTTGTATACTTTTATGTAATCATCTACAATTTATTCAGCGATCATTGTACTTGCATTTTTAAAAGTTGATGGCTGGACTTTTATGACCAATTAATTTCTTTAAGAACCTAGAATATATAATTTCATGCAATTTTATACGGTAAAACTATTGGGTTAATAACTGTAATTGCAAGAATAATAATAGAATACTAAAACAAATGATGAGTGGTAACCCCGGATCACAGACGGGACACTTGCAATCTCAAGTCAAACCCTTTACTACCATAACTAATTAAGAAACTCGAATAATCCTATGGAGAGTTCAACAAGTTCCTTAGGAAAGACCTTTGTATACTTTTAAATAATCATCTCTAATATACTTAGTGATCATTGTACTTGCTCTTTTTAAAATTTGATGACCGGACTTTTATTACCCATATATATCTTTGAAAACCTAGAAGTTATACCTTTATGGGATTCCATGCTGTGGATCAATTGTGTTAATAACGCTAATTGTAAGGGTCATAACGGAATACTAACACAAATAACTGATGGTAACCCTGGATCACGGACGAGACACTTGCAATTCCTTGTCAAACTCTTTACCACTGTAACTGATACAGAAACTCGCATAATCTTTCAAAGAGTTCGACAAGTTCCTTGAAAATGACCCGTGTATACTTTTATGTAATCATCTACAATTTATTCAATGATCATTGCACTTACATTTTTAAAAGTTGATGGCTGGACTTTTATTACCAATTAATTTCTTTAAGAACCTAGAATATATAATATTATGCAATTTTATACGGCAAAACTATTGGCTTAATATTCTAATTGCAAGAATAATAATAGAATACTAAAACAAATGATCAATGGTAACCCCGGATCTCAGACGGGACACTTGTAATCTCAAGTCAAACTCTTTACTATTGTAACTAATTAAGAAACTCGAATAATCATAGGTAGAGTTCAACAAGTTCCTTACGAAAGACCGTTGTATATTTTTAAATAATCATCTACAATATATTTAGCGATCATTGTACTTGGTCTTTTTAAAATTTAACTACCGGACTTTTATTACCTATATATATCTTTAAAAACCTAGAAGTTATTCCTTTATGGGATTCTATGTTGTGGATCAATAGTGTGAATAACGCTAATTGTAAGGGTCATAACGGAATACTAACACAAATGACTAATGGTAACCCTGGATTGCGAACAGGACACTTGCAATTCCATGTCAAACTCTTTACCACTGTAACTGATAAAGAAATGCGCATAATCTTTCAAAGAGTTCGAAAAGTTCCTTAGAAATTACCCTTGTATACTTTTATGTAATCATCTACAATTTATTCAGCGATCATTGTACTTGCATTTTTAAAAGTTGATGGCTGGACTTTTATGACCAATTAATTTCTTTAAGAACCTAGAATATATAATTTCATGCAATTTTATACGGTAAAACTATTGGGTTAATAACTGTAATTGCAAGAATAATAATAGAATACTAAAACAAATGATGAGTGGTAACCCCGGATCACAGACGGGACACTTGCAATCTCAAGTCAAACCCTTTACTACCATAACTAATTAAGAAACTCGAATAATCCTATGGAGAGTTCAACAAGTTCCTTAGGAAAGACCTTTGTATACTTTTAAATAATCATCTCTAATATACTTAGTGATCATTGTACTTGCTCTTTTTAAAATTTGATGACCGGACTTTTATTACCCATATATATCTTTGAAAACCTAGAAGTTATACCTTTATGGGATTCCATGCTGTGGATCAATTGTGTTAATAACGCTAATTGTAAGGGTCATAACGGAATACTAACACAAATAACTGATGGTAACCCTGGATCACGGACGAGACACTTGCAATTCCTTGTCAAACTCTTTACCACTGTAACTGATACAGAAACTCGCATAATCTTTCAAAGAGTTCGACAAGTTCCTTGAAAATGACCCGTGTATACTTTTATGTAATCATCTACAATTTATTCAATGATCATTGCACTTACATTTTTAAAAGTTGATGGCTGGACTTTTATTACCAATTAATTTCTTTAAGAACCTAGAATATATAATATTATGCAATTTTATACGGCAAAACTATTGGCTTAATATTCTAATTGCAAGAATAATAATAGAATACTAAAACAAATGATCAATGGTAACCCCGGATCTCAGACGGGACACTTGTAATCTCAAGTCAAACTCTTTACTATTGTAACTAATTAAGAAACTCGAATAATCATAGGTAGAGTTCAACAAGTTCCTTACGAAAGACCGTTGTATATTTTTAAATAATCATCTACAATATATTTAGCGATCATTGTACTTGGTCTTTTTAAAATTTAACTACCGGACTTTTATTACCTATATATATCTTTAAAAACCTAGAAGTTATACCTTTATGGGATTCTATGTTGTGGATCAATAGTGTGAATAACGCTAATTGTAAGGGTCATAACGGAATACTAACACAAATGACTAATGGTAACCCTGGATTGCGAACAGGACACTTGCAATTCCATGTCAAACTCTTTACCACTGTAACTGATAAAGAAACGCGCATAATCTTTCAAAGAGTTCGAAAAGTTCCTTAGAAATGACCCTTGTATACTTTTATGTAATCATCTACAATTTATTCAGCGATCATTGTACTTGCATTTTTAAAAGTTGATGGCTGGACTTTTATGACCAATTAATTTCTTTAAGAAACTAGAATATATAATTTCATGCAATTTTATACGGTAAAACTATTGGGTTAATAACTGTAATTGCAAGAATAATAATAGAATACTAAAACAAATGATGAGTGGTAACCCCGGATCACAGACGGGACACTTGCAATCTCAAGTCAAACCCTTTACTACCATAACTAATTAAGAAACTCGAATAATCCTATGGAGAGTTCAACAAGTTCCTTAGGAAAGACCTTTGTATACTTTTAAATAATCATCTCTAATATACTTAGTGATCATTGTACTTGCTCTTTTTAAAATTTGATGACCGGACTTTTATTACCTATATATATCTTTAAAAACCTAGAAGTTATACCTTTATGGGATTCCATGCTGTGGATCAATTGTGTTAATAACGCTAATTGTAAGGGTCATAACGGAATACTAACACAAATAACTGATGGTAACCCTGGATCACGACGAGACACTTGCAATTCCTTGTCAAACTCTTTACCACTGTAACTGATAAAGAAACTCGCATAATCTTTCAAAGAGTTCGACAAGTTCCTTGAAAATGACCCGTGTATACTTTTATGTAATCATCTACAATTTATTCAGTGATCATTGCACTTGCATTTTTAAAAGTTGATGGCTGGACATTTATTACCAATTAATTTTTTTAAAAACCTAGAATATATAATATTATGCAATTTTATACGGCAAAACTATTGGCTTAATATTCTAATTGCAAGAATAATAATAGAATACTAAAACAAATGATCAATGGTAACCCCGGATCTCAGACGGGACACTTGTAATCTCAAGTCAAACTCTTTACTATTGTAACTAACTAAGAAACTCGAATAATCATAGGTAGAGTTCAACAAGTTCCTTACGAAAGACCGTTGTATATTTTTAAATAATCATCTACAATATATTTAGCGATCATTGTACTTGGTCTTTTTAAAATTTAACTACCGGACTTTTATTACCTATATATATCTTTAAAAACCTAGAAGTTATACCTTTATGGGATTCTATGTTGTGGATCAATAGTGTGAATAACGCTAATTGTAAGGGTCATAACGGAATACTAACACAAATGACTAATGGTAACCCTGGATTGCGAACAGGACACTTGCAATTCCATGTCAAACTCTTTACCACTGTAACTGATAAAGAAACGCGCATAATCTTTCAAAGAGTTCGAAAAGTTCCTTAGAAATGACCCTTGTATACTTTTATGTAATCATCTACAATTTATTCAGCGATCATTGTACTTGCATTTTTAAAAGTTGATGGCTGGACTTTTATGACCAATTAATTTCTTTAAGAACCTAGAATATATAATTTCATGCAATTTTATACGGTAAAACTATTGGGTTAATAACTGTAATTGCAAGAATAATAATAGAATACTAAAACAAATGATGAGTGGTAACCCCGGATCACAGACGGGACACTTGCAATCTCAAGTCAAACCCTTTACTACCATAACTAATTAAGAAACTCGAATAATCCTATGGAGAGTTCAACAAGTTCCTTAGGAAAGACCTTTGTATACTTTTAAATAATCATCTCTAATATACTTAGTGATCATTGTACTTGCTCTTTTTAAAATTTGATGACCGGACTTTTATTACCCATATATATCTTTGAAAACCTAGAAGTTATACCTTTATGGGATTCCATGCTGTGGATCAATTGTGTTAATAACGCTAATTGTAAGGGTCATAACGGAATACTAACACAAATAACTGATGGTAACCCTGGATCACGGACGAGACACTTGCAATTCCTTGTCAAACTCTTTACCACTGTAACTGATACAGAAACTCGCATAATCTTTCAAAGAGTTCGACAAGTTCCTTGAAAATGACCCGTGTATACTTTTATTTAATCATCTACAATTTATTCAATGATTATTGCACTTACATTTTTAAAAGTTGATGGCTGGACTTTTATTACCAATTAATTTCTTTAAGAACCTAGAATATATAATATTATGCAATTTTATACGGCAAAACTATTGGCTTAATATTCTAATTGCAAGAATAATAATAGAATACTAAAACAAATGATCAATGGTAACCCCGGATCTCAGACGGGACACTTGTAATCTCAAGTCAAACTCTTTACTATTGTAACTAATTAAGAAACTCGAATAATCATAGGTAGATTTCAAAAAGTTCCATACGAAAGACCGTTGTATATTTTTAAATAATCATCTACAATATATTTAGCGATCATTGTACTTGGTCTTTTTAAAATTTAACTACCGGACTTTTATTACCTATATATATCTTTAAAAACCTAGAAGTTATACCTTTATGGGATTCTATGTTGTGGATCAATAGTGTGAATAACGCTAATTGTAAGGGTCATAACGGAATACTAACACAAATGACTAATGGTAACCCTGGATTGCGAACAGGACACTTGCAATTCCATGTCAAACTCTTTACCACTGTAACTGATAAAGAAACGCGCATAATCTTTCAAAGAGTTCGAAAAGTTCCTTAGAAATGACCCTTGTATACTTTTACGTAATCATCTACAATTTATTCAGCGATCATTGTACTTGCATTTTTAAAAGTTGATGGCTGGACTTTTATGACCAATTAATTTCTTTAAGAAACTAGAATATATAATTTCATGCAATTTTATACGGTAAAACTATTGGGTTAATAACTGTAATTGTAAGAATAATAATAGAATACTAAAACAAATGATGAGTGGTAACCCCGGATCACAGACGGGACACTTGCAATCTCAAGTCAAACCCTTTACTACCATAACTAATTAAGAAACTCGAATAATCCTATGGAGAGTTCAACAAGTTCCTTAGGAAAGACCTTTGTATACTTTTAAATAATCATCTCTAATATACTTAGTGATCATTGTACTTGCTCTTTTTAAAATTTGATGACCGGACTTTTATTACCTATATATATCTTTAAAAACCTAGAAGTTATACCTTTATGGGATTCCATGCTGTGGATCAATTGTGTTAATAACGCTAATTGTAAGGGTCATAACGGAATACTAACACAAATAACTGATGGTAACCCTGGATCACGACGAGACACTTGCAATTCCTTGTCAAACTCTTTACCACTGTAACTGATAAAGAAACTCGCATAATCTTTCAAAGAGTTCGACAAGTTCCTTGAAAATGACCCGTGTATACTTTTATGTAATCATCTACAATTTATTCAGTGATCATTGCACTTGCATTTTTAAAAGTTGATGGCTGGACATTTATTACCAATTAATTTTTTTAAAAACCTAGAATATATAATATTATGCAATTTTATACGGCAAAACTATTGGCTTAATATTCTAATTGCAAGAATAATAATAGAATACTAAAACAAATGATCAATGGTAACCCCGGATCTCAGACGGGACACTTGTAATCTCAAGTCAAACTCTTTACTATTGTAACTAACTAAGAAACTCGAATAATCATAGGTAGAGTTCAACAAGTTCCTTACGAAAGACCGTTGTATATTTTTAAATAATCATCTACAATATATTTAGCGATCATTGTACTTGGTCTTTTTAAAATTTAACTACCGGACTTTTATTACCTATATATATCTTTAAAAACCTAGAAGTTATACCTTTATGGGATTCTATGTTGTGGATCAATAGTGTGAATAACGCTAATTGTAAGGGTCATAACGGAATACTAACACAAATGACTAATGGTAACCCTGGATTGCGAACAGGACACTTGCAATTCCATGTCAAACTCTTTACCACTGTAACTGATAAAGAAACGCGCATAATCTTTCAAAGAGTTCGAAAAGTTCCTTAGAAATGACCCTTGTATACTTTTATGTAATCATCTACAATTTATTCAGCGATCATTGTACTTGCATTTTTAAAAGTTGATGGCTGGATTTTTATGACCAATTAATTTATTTAAGAACCTAGAATATATAATTTCATGCAATTTTATACGGCAAAACTATTGGCTTAATATTCTAATTGCAAGAATAATAATAGAATACTAAAACAAATGATGAGTGGTAACCCCGGATCACAGACGGGACACTTGCAATCTCAAGTCAAACCCTTTACTACCATAACTAATTAAGAAATTCGAATAATCCTATGGAGAGTTCAACAAATTCCTTAGGAAAGACCTTTGTATACTTTTAAATAATCATCTCTAATATACTTAGTGATCATTGTACTTGCTCTTTTTAAAATTTGATGACCGGACTTTTATTACCCATATATATCTTTAAAAACCTAGAAGTTATACCTTTACGGGATTCCGTGCTGTGGATCAATTGTGTTAATAACGCTAATTGTAAGGGTCATAACAGAATACTAACACATATAACTGATGGTAACCCTGGATCACGACGAGACACTTGCAACTCCTTGTCAAACTCTTTACCACTGTAACTGATATACAAACTCGCATAATCTTTCAAAGAGTTCGACAAGTTCCTTGAAAATGACCCGTGTATACTTTTATGTAATCATCTACAATTTATTCAGTGATCATTGCACTTGCATTTTAAAAAGTTGATGGCTGGACTTTTATTACCAATTAATTTCTTTAAAAACCTAGAATATATAATATTATGCAATTTTATACGGCAAAACTATTGGCTTAATATTCTAATTGCAAGAATAATAATAGAATACTAAAACAAATGATCAATGGTAACCCCGGATCTTAGACGGGACACTTGTAATCTCAAGTCAAACTCTTTACTATTGTAACTAATTAAGAAACTCGAATAATCATAGGTAGAGTTCAACAAGTTCCTTACAAAAGACCGTTGTATATTTTTAAATAATTATCTACAATATATTTAGCGATCATTGTACTTGGTCTTTTTAAAATTTAACTACCGGACTTTTATTACCTATATATATCTTTAAAAACCTAGAAGTTATACCTTTATGGGATTCTATGTTGTGGATCAATAGTGTGAATAATGCTAATTGTAAGGGTCATAACGGAACACTAACACAAATGACTAATGGTAACCCTGGATTGCGAACAGGACACTTGCAATTCCATGTCAAACTCTTTACCACTGTAACTGATAAAGAAACGTGCATAATCTTTCAAAGAGTTCGAAAAGTTCCTTAGAAATGACCCTTGTATACTTTTATGTAATCATCTACAATTTATTCAGCGATCATTGTACTTGCATTTTTAAAAGTTGATGGCCGGACTTTTATGACCAATTAATTTCTTTAAGAACCTAGAATATATAATTTCATGCAATTTTATACGGTAAAACTATTGGCTTAATATTCTAATTGCAAGAATAATAATAGAATACTAAAACAAATGATCAATGGTAGCCCCGGATCTCAGACGGGACACTTGTAATCTCAAGTCAAACTCTTTACTATTGTAACTAATTAAGAAAATCGAATAATCATAGGTAGAGTTCAACAAGTTCCTTACGAAAGACCGTTGTATATTTTTAAATAATCATCTACAATATATTTAGCGATCATTGTACTTGGTGTTTTTAAAATTTAACTACCGGACTTTTATTACCTATATATATCTTTAAAAACCTAGAAGTTATACCTTTATGGGATTCCATGTTGTGGATCAATAGTGTGAATAATGCTAATTGTAAGGGTCATAACGGAATACTAACACAAATGACCAATGGTAACCCTGGATTGCGAACAGGACACTTGCAATTCCATGTCAAACTCTATACCACAGTAACTGATAAAGAAACGCGCATAATCTTTCAAAGAGTTCGAAAAGTTCCTTAGAAATGACACTTGTATACTTTTGTGTAATCATCTACAATTTATTCAGCGATCATTGTACTTGCATTTTTAAAAGTTGATGGCTGGACTTTTATGACCAATTAATTTCTTTAAGAACCTAGAATATATAATTTCATGCAATTTTATACGGTAAAACTATTGGGTTAATAACTGTAATTGCAAGAATAATAATAGAATACTAAAACAAACGATGAGTGGTAACCCCGGATCACAGACGGGACACTTGCAATCTCAAGTCAAACCCTTTACTACCATAACTAATTAAGAAACTCGAATAATCCTATGGAGAGTTCAACAAGTTCCTTAGGAAAGACCTTTGTATACTTTTAAGTAATCTTCTCTAATATACTTAGTGATCATTTTACATGCTCTTTTTAAAATTTGATGACCGGACTTTTATTACATATATATATCTTTAAAAATCTAGAAGTTATACCTTTATGGGATTCCATGCTGTGGATCAATTGTGTTAATAACGCTAATTGTAAGGGTCATAACGGAATACTAACACAAATAACTGATGGTAACCCTGGATCACGACGAGACACTTGCAATTCCTTGTCAAACTCTTTACCACTGTAACTGATAAAGAAACTCGCATAATCTTTCAAAGAGTTCGACAAGTTCCTTGAAAATGACCCGTGTATACTTTTATGTAATCATCTACAATTTATTCAGTGATCATTGCACTTGCATTTTTAAAAGTTGATGGCTGGACTTTTATGACCAATTAATTTCTTTAAGAACCTACAATATATAATTTCATGCAATTTTATACGGTAAAACTATTGGGTTAATAACTGTAATTGCTAGAATAATAATAGAATACTAAAACAAATGATGAGTGGTAACCCCGGATCACAGACGGGACACTTGCAATCTCAAGTCAAACCCTTTACTACCATAACTAATTAAGAAACTCGAATAATCCTATGGAGAGTTCAACAAGTTCCTTAGGAAAGACCTTTGTATACTTTTAAATAATCATCTCTAATATACTTAGTGATCATTGTACTTGCTCTTTTTAAAATTTGATGACCGGACTTTTATTACCTATATATATCTTTAAAAACCTGGAAGTTATACCTTTATGGGATTCCATGCTGTGGATCAATTGTGTTAATAACGCTAATTGTAAGGGTCATAACGGAATACTAACACAAATAACTGATGGTAACCCTGGATCACGGACGAGACACTTGCAATTCCTTGTCAAACTCTTTACCACTGTAACTGATAAAGAAACTCGCATAATCTTTCAAAGAGTTCGACAAGTTCCTTGAAAATGACCCGTGTATACTTTTATGTAATCATCTACAATTTATTCAGTGATCATTGCACTTGCATTTTTAAAAGTTGATGGCAGGACTTTTATTACCAATTAATTTCTTTAAGAACCTAGAATATATAATATTATGCAATTTTATACGGCAAAACTATTGGCTTAATATTCTAATTGCAAGAATAATGATAGAATACTAAAACAAATGATCAATGGTAACCCCGGATCTCAGACGGGACACTTGTAATCTCAAGTCAAACTCTTTACTATTGTAACTAATTAAGAAACTCGAATAATCATAGGTAGAGTTCAACAAGTTCCTTACGAAAGACCATTGTATATTTTTAAATAATAATCTACAATATATTTAGCGATCATTGTACTTGGTCTTTTTAAAATTTAACTACCGGACTTTTATTACATATATATATCTTTAAAAACCTAGAAGTTATACCTTTATGGGATTCCATGCTGTGGATCAATTGTGTTAATAACGCTAATTGTAAGGGTCATAACGGAATACTAACACAAATAACTGATGGTAACCCTGGATCACGACGAGACACTTGTAATTCCTTGTCAAACTCTTTACCACTGTAACTGATAAAGAAACTCGCATAATCTTTCAAAGAGTTCGACAAGTTCCTTGAAAATGACCCGTGTATACTTTTATGTAATCATCTACAATTTATTCAGTGATCATTGCACTTGCATTTTTAAAAGTTCATGGCTGGACTTTTATGACCAATTAATTTCTTTAAGAACCTAGAATATATAATTTCATGCAATTTTATACGGTAAAACTATTGGGGTAATAACTGTAATTGCAAGAATAATAATAGAATACTAAAACAAATGATGAGTGGTAACCCCGGATCACAGACGGGACACTTGCAATCTCAAGTCAAACCCTTTACTACCATAACTAATTAAGAAACTTGAATAATCCTATGGAGAGTTCAACAAGTTCCTTAGGAAAGACCTTTGTATACTGTTAAATAATCATCTCTAATATACTTAGTGATCATTGTACTTGCTCTTTTTAAAATTTGATGACCGGACTTTTATTACCTATATATATCTTTAAAAACCTGGAAGTTATACCTTTATGGGATTCCATGCTGTGGATCAATTGTGTTAATAACGCTAATTGTAAGGGTCATAACGGAATACTAACACAAATAACTGATGGTAACCCTGGATCACGGACGAGACACTTGCAATTCCTTGTCAAACTCTTTACCACTGTAACTGATAAAGAAACTCGCATAATCTTTCAAAGAGTTCGACAAGTTCCTTGAAAATGACCCGTGTATACTTTTATGTAATCATCTACAATTTATTCAGTGATCATTGCACTTGCATTTTTAAAAGTTGATGGCTGGACTTTTATTACCAATTAATTTCTTTAAGAACCTAGAATATATAATATTATGCAATTTTATACGGCAAAACTATTGGCTTAATATTCTAATTGCAAGAATAATAATAGAATACTAAAACAAATGATCAATGGTAGCCCCGGATCTCAGACGGGACACTTGTAATCTCAAGTCAAACTCTTTACTATTGTAACTAATTAAGAAACTCGAATAATCATAGGTAGAGTTCAACAAGTTCCTTACGAAAGACCGTTGTATATTTTTAAATAATCATCTACAATATATTTAGCGATCATTGTACTTGGTCTTTTTAAAATTTAACTACCGGACTTTTATTACCTATATATATCTTTAAAAACCTAGAAGTTATACCTTTATGGGATTCCATGTTGTGGATCAATAGTGTGAATAATGCTAATTGTAAGGGTCATAACGGAATACTAACACAAATGACCAATGGTAACCCTGGATTGCGAACAGGACACTTGCAATTCCATGTCAAACTCTATACCACAGTAACTGATAAAGAAACGCGCATAATCTTTCAAAGAGTTCGAAAAGTTCCTTAGAAATGACACTTGTATACTTTTATGTAATCATCTACAATTTATTCAGCGATCATTGTACTTGCATTTTTAAAAGTTGATGGCTGGACTTTTATGACCAATTAATTTCTTTAAGAACCTAGAATATATAATTTCATGCAATTTTATACGGTAAAACTATTGGGTTAATAACTGTAATTGCAAGAATAATAATAGAATACTAAAACAAATGATGAGTGGTAACCCCAGATCACAGACGGGACACTTGCAATCTCAAGTCAAACCCTTTACTACCGTAACTAATTAAGAAACTCGAATAATCTTATGGAGAGTTCAACAAGTTCCTTAGGAAAGACCTTTGTATACTTTTAAGTAATCATCTCTAATATACTTAGTGATCATTTTACATGCTCTTTTTAAAATTTGATGACCGGACTTTTATTACATATATATATCTTTAAAAACCTAGAAGTTATACCTTTATGGGATTCCATGCTGTGGATCAATTGTGTTAATAACGCTAATTGTAAGGGTCATAACGGAATACTAACACAAATAACTGATGGTAACCCTGGATCACGACGAGACACTTGCAATTCCTTGTCAAACTCTTTACCACTGTAACTGATAAAGAAACGCGCATAATCTTTCAAAGAGTTCGACAAGTTCCTTGAAAATGACCCGTGTATACTTTTATGTAATCATCTACTATTTATTCAGTGATCATTGCACTTGCATTTTTAAAAGTTGATGGCTGGACTTTTATGACCAATTAATTTCTTTAAGAACCTAGAATATATAATTTCATGCAATTTTATACGGTAAAACTATTGGGTTAATAACTGTAATTGCAAGAATAATAATAGAATACTAAAACAAATGATGAGTGGTAACCCCGGATCACAGACGGGACACTTGCAATCTCAAGTCAAACCCTTTACTACCATAACTAATTAAGAAACTCGAATAATCCTATGGAGAGTTCAACAAGTTCCTTAGGAAAGACCTTTGTATACTTTTAAATAATCATCTCTAATATACTTAGTGATCATTGTACTTGCTCTTTTTAAAATTTGATGACCGGACTTTTATTACCTATATATATCTTTAAAAACCTGGAAGTTATACCTTTATGGGATTCCATGCTGTGGATCAATTGTGTTAATAACGCTAATTGTAAGGGTCATAATGGAATACTAACACAAATAACTGATGGTAACCCTGGATCACGGACGAGACACTTGCAATTCCTTGTCAAACTCTTTACCACTGTAACTGATAAAGAAACTCGCATAATCTTTCAAAGAGTTCGACAAGTTCCTTGAAAATGACCCGTGTATACTTTTATGTAATCATCTACACTTTATTCAGTGATCATTGCACTTGCATTTTTAAAAGTTGATGGCTGGACTTTTATTACCAATTAATTTCATTAAGAACCTAGAATATATAATATTATGCAATTTTATACGGCAAAACTATTGGCTTAATATTCTAATTGCAAGAATAATAATAGAATACTAAAACAAATGATCAATGGTAGCCCCGGATCTCAGACGGGACACTTGTAATCTCAAGTCAAACTCTTTACTATTGTAACTAATTAAGAAACTCGAATAATCATAGGTAGAGTTCAACAAGTTCCTTACGAAAGACCGTTGTATATTTTTAAATAATCATCTACAATATATTTAGCGATCATTGTACTTGGTCTTTTTAAAATTTAACTACCGGACTTTTATTACCTATATATATCTTTAAAAACCTAGAAGTTATACCTTTATGGGATTCCATGTTGTGGATCAATAGTGTGAATAATGCTAATTGTAAGGGTCATAACGGAATACTAACACAAATGACCAATGGTAACCCTGGATTGCGAACAGGACACTTGCAATTCCATGTCAAACTCTATACCACAGTAACTGATAAAGAAACGCGCATAATCTTTCAAAGAGTTCGAAAAGTTCCTTAGAAATGACACTTGTATACTTTTATGTAATCATCTACAATTTATTCAGCGATCATTGTACTTGCATTTTTAAAAGTTGATGGCTGGACTTTTATGACCAATTAATTTCTTTAAGAACATAGAATATATAATTTCATGCAATTTTATACGGTAAAACTATTGGGTTAATAACTGTAATTGCAAGAATAATAATAGAATACTAAAACAAATGATGAGTGGTAACCCCAGATCACAGACGGGACACTTGCAATCTCAAGTCAAACCCTTTACTACCGTAACTAATTAAGAAACTCGAATAATCCTATGGAGAGTTCAACAAGTTCCTTAGGAAAGACCTTTGTATACTTTTAAGTAATCATCTCTAATATACTTAGTGATCATTTTACATGCTCTTTTTAAAATTTGATGACCGGACTTTTATTACATATATATATCTTTAAAAACCTAGAAGTTATACCTTTATGGGATTCCATGCTGTGGATCAATTGTGTTAATAACGCTAATTGTAAGGGTCATAACGGAATACTAACACAAATAACTGATGGTAACCCTGGATCACGACGAGACACTTGCAATTCCTTGTCAAACTCTTTACCACTGTAACTGATAAAGAAACTCGCATAATCTTTCAAAGAGTTCGACAAGTTCCTTGAAAATGACCCGTGTATACTTTTATGTAATCATCTACAATTTATTCAGTGATCATTGCACTTGCATTTTTAAAAGTTGATGGCTGGACTTTTATGACCAATTAATTTCTTTAAGAACCTAGAATATATAATTTCATGCAATTTTATACGGTAAAACTATTGGGTTAATAACTGTAATTGCAAGAATAATAATAGAATACTAAAACAAATGATGAGTGGTAACCCCGGATCACAGACGGGACACTTGCAATCTCAAGTCAAACCCTTTACTACCATAACTAATTAAGAAACTCGAATAATCCCATGGAGAGTTCAACAAGTTCCTTAGGAAAGACCTTTATATACTTTTAAATAATCATCTCTAATATACTTAGTGATCATTGTACTTGCTCTTTTTAAAATTTGATGACCGGACTTTTATTACCTATATATATCTTTAAAAACCTGGAAGTTATACCTTTATGGGATTCCATGCTGTGGATCAATTGTGTTAATAACGCTAATTGTAAGGGTCATAACGGAATACTAACACAAATAACTGATGGTAACCCTGGATCACGGACGAGACACTTGCAATTCCTTGTCAAACTCTTTACCACTGTAACTGATAAAGAAACTCGCATAATCTTTCAAAGAGTTCGACAAGTTCCTTGAAAATGACCCGTGTATACTTTTATGTAATCATCTACAATTTATTCAGTGATCATTGCACTTGCATTTTTAAAAGTTGATGGCTGGACTTTTATTACCAATTAATTTCTTTAAGAACCTAGAATATATAATATTATGCAATTTTATACGGCAAAACTATTGGCTTAATATTCTAATTGCAAGAATAATGATAGAATACTAAAACAAATGATCAATGGTAACCCCGGATCTCAGACGGGACACTTGTAATCTCAAGTCAAACTCTTTACTATTGTAACTAATTAAGAAAATCGAATAATCATAGGTAGAGTTCAACAAGTTCCTTACGAAAGACCATTGTATATTTTTAAATAATCATCTACAATATATTTAGCGATCATTGTACTTGGTCTTTTTAAAATTTAACCACCGGACTTTTATTACCTATATATATCTTTAAAAACCTAGAAGTTATACCTTTATGGGATTCTATGTTGTGGATCAATAGTGTGAATAACGCTAATTGTAAGGGTCATAACGGAATACTAACACAAATGACTAATGGTAACCCTGGATTGCGAACAGGACACTTGCAATTCCATGTCAAACTCTTTACCACTGTAACTGATAAAGAAACGCGCATAATCTTTCAAAGAGTTCGAAAAGTTCCTTAGAAAAGACCCTTGTATACTTTTATGTAATCATCTACAATTTATTCAGCGATCATTGTACTTGCATTTTTAAAAGTTGATGGCTGGACTTTTATGACCAATTAATTTCTTTAAGAACCTAGAATATATAATTTCATGCAATTTTATACGGTAAAACTATTGGGTTAATAACTGTAATTGCAAGAATAATAATAGAATACTAAAACAAATGATGAGTGGTAACCCCAGATCACAGACGGGACACTTGCAATCTCAAGTCAAACCCTTTACTACCGTAACTAATTAAGAAACTCGAATAATCCTATGGAGA
The DNA here is from genome assembly GCA_037428765.1 of Rubia yunnanensis. Taxonomy (NCBI): domain Eukaryota; kingdom Viridiplantae; phylum Streptophyta; class Magnoliopsida; order Gentianales; family Rubiaceae; genus Rubia; species Rubia yunnanensis. Next base: position 59,894,560 of record CM075068.1, read on the forward strand.
GTTCAACAAGTTCCTTAGGAAAGACCTTTGTATACTTTTAAGTAATCATCTCTAATATACTTAGTGATCATTTTACATGCTCTTTTTAAAATTTGATGACCGGACTTTTATTACATATATATATCTTTAAAAACCTAGAAGTTATACCTTTATGGGATTCCATGCTGTGGATCAATTGTGTTAATAACGCTAATTGTAAGGGTCATAACGGAATACTAACACAAATAACTGATGGTAACCCTGGATCACGACGAGACACTTGCAATTCCTTGTCAAACTCTTTACCACTGTAACTGATAAAGAAACTCGCATAATCTTTCAAGGAGTTCGACAAGTTCCTTGAAAATGACCCGTGTATACTTTTATGTAATCATCTACAATTTATTCAGTGATCATTGCACTTGCATTTTTAAAAGTTGATGGCTGGACTTTTATGACCAATTAATTTCTTTAAGAACCTAGAATATATAATTTCATGCAATTTTATACGGTAAAACTATTGGGTTAATAACTGTAATTGCAAGAATAATAATAGAATACTAAAACAAATGATGAGTGGTAACCCCGGATCACAGACGGGACACTTGCAATCTCAAGTCAAACCCTTTACTACCATAACTAATTAAGAAACTCGAATAATCCCATGGAGAGTTCAACAAGTTCCTTAGGAAAGACCTTTATATACTTTTAAATAATCATCTCTAATATACTTAGTGATCATTGTACTTGCTCTTTTTAAAATTTGATGACCGGACTTTTATTACCTATATATATCTTTAAAAACCTGGAAGTTATACCTTTATGGGATTCCATGCTGTGGATCAATTGTGTTAATAACGCTAATTGTAAGGGTCATAACGGAATACTAACACAAATAACTGATGGTAACCCTGGATCACGGACGAGACACTTGCAATTCCTTGTCAAACTCTTTACCACTGTAACTGATAAAGAAACTCGCATAATCTTTCAAAGAGTTCGACAAGTTCCTTGAAAATGACCCGTGTATACTTTTATGTAATCATCTACAATTTATTCAGTGATCATTGCACTTGCATTTTTAAAAGTTGATGGCTGGACTTTTATTACCAATTAATTTCTTTAAGAACCTAGAATATATAATATTATGCAATTTTATACGGCAAAACTATTGGCTTAATATTCTAATTGCAAGAATAATGATAGAATACTAAAACAAATGATCAATGGTAACCCCGGATCTCAGACGGGACACTTGTAATCTCAAGTCAAACTCTTTACTATTGTAACTAATTAAGAAAATCGAATAATCATAGGTAGAGTTCAACAAGTTCCTTACGAAAGACCATTGTATATTTTTAAATAATCATCTACAATATATTTAGCGATCATTGTACTTGGTCTTTTTAAAATTTAACCACCGGACTTTTATTACCTATATATATCTTTAAAAACCTAGAAGTTATACCTTTATGGGATTCTATGTTGTGGATCAATAGTGTGAATAACGCTAATTGTAAGGGTCATAACGGAATACTAACACAAATGACTAATGGTAACCCTGGATTGCGAACAGGACACTTGCAATTCCATGTCAAACTCTTTACCACTGTAACTGATAAAGAAACGCGCATAATCTTTCAAAGAGTTCGAAAAGTTCCTTAGAAAAGACCCTTGTATACTTTTATGTAATCATCTACAATTTATTCAGCGATCATTGTACTTGCATTTTTAAAAGTTGATGGCTGGACTTTTATGACCAATTAATTTCTTTAAGAACCTAGAATATATAATTTCATGCAATTTTATACGGTAAAACTATTGGGTTAATAACTGTAATTGCAAGAATAATAATAGAATACTAAAACAAATGATGAGTGGTAACCCCGGATCACAGACGGGACACTTGCAATCTCAAGTCAAACCCTTTACTACCATAACTAATTAAGAAACTCGAATAATCCTATGGAGAGTTCAACAAGTTCCTTAGGAAAGACCTTTGTATACTTTTAAATAATCATCTCTAATATACTTAGTGATCATTGTACTTGCTCTTTTTAAAATTTGGTGACCGGACTTTTATTACCTATATATATCTTTAAAAACCTAGAAGTTATACCTTTATGGGATTCCATGCTGTGGATCAATTGTGTTAATAACGCTAATTGTAAGGGTCATAACGGAATACTAACACAAATAACTGATGGTAACCCTGGATCACGGACGAGACACTTGCAATTCCTTGTCAAACTCTTTACCACTGTAACTGATAAATAAACTCGCATAATCTTTCAAAGAGTTCGACAAGTTCCTTGAAAATGACCCGTGTATACTTTTATGTAATCATCTACAATTTATTCAGTGATCATTGCACTTGCATTTTTAAAAGTTGATGGCTGGACTTTTATTACCAATTAATTTCTTTAAGAACCTAGAATATATAATATTATGCAATTTTATACGGCAAAACTATTGGCTTAATATTCTAATTGCAAGAATAATGATAGAATACTAAAACAAATGATCAATGGTAACCCCGGATCTCAGACGGGACACTTGTAATTTCAAGTCAAACTCTTTACTATTGTAACTAATTAAGAAACACGAATAATCATAGGTAGAGTTCAACAAGTTCCTTACGAAAGACCGTTGTATATTTTTAAATAATCATCTACAATATATTTAGCGATCATTGTACTTGGTCTTTTTAAAATTTAACTACCGGACTTTTATTACCTATATATATCTTTAAAAACCTAGAAGTTATACCTTTATGGGATTCTATGTTGTGGATCAATAGTGTGAATAACGCTAATTGTAAGGGTCATAACGGAATACTAACACAAATGACTAATGGTAACCCTGGATTGCGAACATGACACTTGCAATTCCATGTCAAACTCTTTACCACTGTAACTGATAAAGAAACGCGCATAATCTTTCAAAGAGTTCGAAAAGTTCCTTAGAAATGACCCTTGTATACTTTTATGTAATCATCTACAATTTATTCAGCGATCATTGTACTTGCATTTTTAAAAGTTGATGGCTGGACTTTTATGACCAATTAATTTCTTTAAGAACCTAGAATATATAATTTCATGCAATTTTATACGGTAAAACTATTGGGTTAATAACTGTAATTGCAAGAATAATAATAGAATACTAAAACAAATGATGAGTGGTAACCCTGGATCACAGACGGGACACTTGCAATCTCAAGTCAAACCCTTTACTACCATAACTAATTAAGAAACTCGAATAATCCTATGGAGAGTTCAACAAGTTCCTTAGGAAAGACCTTTGTATACTTTTAAATAATCATCTCTAATATACTTAGTGATCATTGTACTTGCTCTTTTTAAAATTTGATGACCGGACTTTTATTACCCATATATATCTTTAAAAACCTAGAAGTTATACCTTTATGGGATTCCATGTTGTGGATCAATTGTGTTAATAACGCTAATTGTAAGGGTCATAACGGAATACTAACACAAATAACTGATGGTAACCCTGGATCACGGACGAGACACTTGCAATTCCTTGTCAAACTCTTTACCACTGTAACTGATAAAGAAACTCGCATAATCTTTCAAAGAGTTCGACAAGTTCCTTGAAAATGACCCGTGTATACTTTTATGTAATCATCTACAATTTATTCAGTGATCATTGCACTTGCATTTTTAAAAGTTGATGGCTGGACTTTTATTACCAATTAATTTCTTTAAGAACCTAGAATATATAATATTATGCAATTTTATACGGCAAAACTATTGGCTTAATATTCTAATTGCAAGAATAATAATAGAATACTAAAACAAATGATCAATGGTAGCCCCGGATCTCAGACGGGACACTTGTAATCTCAAGTCAAACTCTTTACTATTGTAACTAATTAAGAAACTCGAATAATCATAGGTAGAGTTCAACAAGTTCCTTACGAAAGACCGTTGTATATTTTTAAATAATCATCTACAATATATTTAGCGATCATTGTACTTGGTCTTTTTAAAATTTAACTACCGGACTTTTATTACCTATATATATCTTTAAAAACCTAGAAGTTATACCTTTATGGGATTCCATGTTGTGGATCAATAGTGTGAATAATGCTAATTGTAGGGGTCATAATGGAATACAAACACAAATGACCAATGGTAACCCTGGATTGCGAACAGGACACTTGCAATTCCATGTCAAACTCTTTACCACTGTAACTGATAAAGAAACGCGCATAATCTTTCAAAGAGTTCGAAAAGTTCCTTAGAAATGACCCTTGTATACTTTTATGTAATCATCTACAATTTATTCAGCGATCATTGTACTTGCATTTTTAAAAGTTGATGGCTGGACTTTTATGACCAATTAATTTCTTTAAGAACCTAGAATATATAATTTCATGCAATTTTATACGGTAAAACTATTGGGTTAATAACTGTAATTGCAAGAATAATAATAGAATACTAAAACAAATGATGAGTGGTAACCCCGGATCACAGACGGGACACTTGCAAAACAAATGATGAGTGGTAACCCCGGATCACAGACGGGACACTTGCAATCTCAAGTCAAACCCTTTACTACCATAACTAATTAAGAAACTCGAATAATCCTATGGAGAGTTCAACAAGTTCCTTAGGAAAGACCTTTGTATACTTTTAAATAATCATCTCTAATATACATAGTGATCATTGTACTTGCTCTTTTTAAAATTTGATGACCGGACTTTTATTACCCATATATATATTTAAAAACCTAGAAGTTATACCTTTATGGGATTCCATGCTGTGGATCAATTGTGTTAATAACGCTAATTGTAAGGGTCATAACGGAATACTAACACAAATAACTGATGGTAACCCTGGATCACGGACGAGACACTTGCAATTCCTTGTCAAACTCTTTACCACTGTAACTGATAAAGAAACTCGCATAATCTTTCAAAGAGTTCGACAAGTTCCTTGAAAATGACCCGTGTATACTTTTATGTAATCATCTACAATTTATTCAGTGATCATTGCACTTGCATTTTTAAAAGTTGATGGCTGGACTTTTATTACCAATTAATTTCTTTAAGAACCTAGAATATATAATATTATGCAATTTTATACGGCAAAACTATTGGCTTAATATTCTAATTGCACGAATAATAATAGAATACTAAAACAAATGATCAATGGTAACCCCGGATCTCAGACGGGACACTTGTAATCTCAAGTCAAACTCTTTACTATTGTAACTAATTAAGAAACTCGAATAATCATAGGTAGAGTTCAAAAAGTTCCTTACGAAAGACCGTTGTATATTTTTAAATAATCATCTACAATATATTTAGCGATCATTGTACTTGGTCTTTTTAAAATTTAACTACCGGACTTTTATTACCTATATATATCTTTAAAAACCTAGAAGTTATACCTTTATGGGATTCTATGTTCTGGATCAATAGTGTGAATAACGCTAATTGTAAGGGTCATAACGGAATACTAACACAAATGACTAATGGTAACCCTGGATTGCGAACAGGACACTTGCAATTCCATGTCAAACTCTTTACCACTGTAACTGATAAAGAAACGCGCATAATCTTTCAAAGAGTTCGAAAAGTTCCTTAGAAATGACCCTTGTATTCTTTTATGTAATCATCTACAATTTATTCAGCGATCATTGTACTTGCATTTTTAAAAGTTGATGGCTGGACTTTTATGACCAATTAATTTCTTTAAGAACCTAGAATATATAATTTCATGCAATTTTATACGGTAAAACTATTGGGTTAATAACTGTAATTGCAAGAATAATAATAGAATACTAAAACAAATGATGAGTGGTAACCCTGGATCACAGACGGGACACTTGCAATCTCAAGTCAAACCCTTTACTACCATAACTAATTAAGAAACTCGAATAATCCTATGGAGAGTTCAACAAGTTCCTTAGGAAAGACCTTTGTATACTTTTAAATAATCATCTCTAATATACTTAGTGATCATTGTACTTGCTCTTTTTAAAATTTGATGACCGGACTTTTATTACCCATATATATCTTTAAAAACCTAGAAGTTATACCTTTATGGGATTCCATGTTGTGGATCAATTGTGTTAATAACGCTAATTGTAAGGGTCATAACGGAATACTAACACAAATAACTGATGGTAACCCTGGATCACGGACGAGACACTTGCAATTCCTTGTCAAACTCTTTACCACTGTAACTGATAAAGAAACTCGCATAATCTTTCAAAGAGTTCGACAAGTTCCTTGAAAATGACCCGTGTATACTTTTATGTAATCATCTACAATTTATTCAGTGATCATTGCACTTGCATTTTTAAAAGTTGATGGCTGGACTTTTATTACCAATTAATTTCTTTAAGAACCTAGAATATATAATATTATGCAATTTTATACGGCAAAACTATTGGCTTAATATTCTAATTGCAAGAATAATAATAGAATACTAAAACAAATGATCAATGGTAGCCCCGGATCTCAGACGGGACACTTGTAATCTCAAGTCAAACTCTTTACTATTGTAACTAATTAAGAAACTCGAATAATCATAGGTAGAGTTCAACAAGTTCCTTACGAAAGACCGTTGTATATTTTTAAATAATCATCTACAATATATTTAGCGATCATTGTACTTGGTCTTTTTAAAATTTAACTACCGGACTTTTATTACCTATATATATCTTTAAAAACCTAGAAGTTATACCTTTATGGGATTCTATGTTCTGGATCAATAGTGTGAATAACGCTAATTGTAAGGGTCATAACGGAATACTAACACAAATGACTAATGGTAACCCTGGATTGCGAACAGGACACTTGCAATTCCATGTCAAACTCTTTACCACTGTAACTGATAAAGAAACGCGCATAATCTTTCAAAGAGTTCGAAAAGTTCCTTAGAAATGACCCTTGTATTCTTTTATGTAATCATCTACAATTTATTCAGCGATCATTGTACTTGCATTTTTAAAAGTTGATGGCTGGACTTTTATGACCAATTAATTTCTTTAAGAACCTAGAATATATAATTTCATGCAATTTTATACGGTAAAACTATTGGGTTAATAACTGTAATTGCAAGAATAATAATAGAATACTAAAACAAATGATGAGTGGTAACCCTGGATCACAGACGGGACACTTGCAATCTCAAGTCAAACCCTTTACTACCATAACTAATTAAGAAACTCGAATAATCCTATGGAGAGTTCAACAAGTTCCTTAGGAAAGACCTTTGTATACTTTTAAATAATCATCTCTAATATACTTAGTGATCATTGTACTTGCTCTTTTTAAAATTTGATGACCGGACTTTTATTACCCATATATATCTTTAAAAACCTAGAAGTTATACCTTTATGGGATTCCATGCTGTGGATCAATTGTGTTAATAACGCTAATTGTAAGGGTCATAACGGAATACTAACACAAATAACTGATGGTAACCCTGGATCACGGACGAGACACTTGCAATTCCTTGTCAAACTCTTTACCACTGTAACTGATAAAGAAACTCGCATAATCTTTCAAAGAGTTCGACAAGTTCCTTGAAAATGACCCGTGTATACTTTTATGTAATCATCTACAATTTATTCAGTGATCATTGCACTTGCATTTTTAAAAGTTGATGGCTGGACTTTTATTACCAATTAATTTCTTTAAGAACCTAGAATATATAATATTATGCAATTTTATACGGCAAAACTATTGGCTTAATATTCTAATTGCAAGAATAATAATAGAATACTAAAACAAATGATCAATGGTAGCCCCGGATCTCAGACGGGACACTTGTAATCTCAAGTCAAACTCTTTACTATTGTAACTAATTAAGAAACTCGAATAATCATAGGTAGAGTTCAACAAGTTCCTTACGAAAGACCGTTGTATATTTTTAAATAATCATCTACAATATATTTAGCGATCATTGTACTTGGTCTTTTTAAAATTTAACTACCGGACTTTTATTACCTATATATATCTTTAAAAACCTAGAAGTTATACCTTTATGGGATTCCATGTTGTGGATCAATAGTGTGAATAATGCTAATTGTAAGGGTCATAACGGAATACAAACACAAATGACCAATGGTAACCCTGGATTGCGAACAGGACACTTGCAATTCCATGTCAAACTCTTTACCACTGTAACTGATAAAGAAACGCGCATAATCTTTCAAAGAGTTCGAAAAGTTCCTTAGAAATGACCCTTGTATACTTTTATGTAATCATCTACAATTTATTCAGCGATCATTGTACTTGCATTTTTAAAAGTTAATGGCTGGACTTTTATGACCAATTAATTTCTTTAAGAACCTAGAATATATAATTTCATGCAATTTTATACGGTAAAACTATTGGGTTAATAACTGTAATTGCAAGAATAATAATAGAATACTAAAACAAATGATGAGTGGTAACCCCGGATCACAGACGGGACACTTGCAATCTCAAGTCAAACCCTTTACTACCATAACTAATTAAGAAACTCGAATAATCCTATGGAGAGTTCAACAAGTTCCTTAGGAAAGACCTTTGTATACTTTTAAATAATCATCTCTAATATACATAGTGATCATTGTACTTGCTCTTTTTAAAATTTGATGACCGGACTTTTATTACCCATATATATCTTTAAAAACTTAGAAGTTATACCTTTATGGGATTCCATGCTGTGGATCAATTGTGTTAATAACGCTAATTGTAAGGGTCATAACGGAATACTAACACAAATAACTGATGGTAACCCTGGATCACGGACGAGACACTTGCAATTCCTTGTCAAACTCTTTACCACTGTAACTGATAAAGAAACTCGCATAATCTTTCAAAGAGTTCGACAAGTTCCTTGAAAATGACCCGTGTATACTTTTATGTAATCATCTACAATTTATTCAGTGATCATTGCACTTGCATTTTTAAAAGTTGATGGCTGGACTTTTATTACCAATTAATTTCTTTAAGAACCTAGAATATATAATATTATGCAATTTTATACGGCAAAACTATTGGCTTAATATTCTAATTGCAAGAATAATAATAGAATACTAAAACAAATGATCAATGGTAACCCCGGATCTCAGACGGGACACTTGTAATCTCAAGTCAAACTCTTTACTATTGTAACTAATTAAGAAACTCGAATAATCATAGGTAGAGTTCAAAAAGTTCCTTACGAAAGACCGTTGTATATTTTTAAATAATCATCTACAATATATTTAGCGATCATTGTACTTGGTCTTTTTAAAATTTAACTACCGGACTTTTATTACCTATATATATCTTTAAAAACCTAGAAGTTATACCTTTATGGGATTCTATGTTGTGGATCAATAGTGTGAATAACGCTAATTGTAAGGGTCATAACGGAATACTAACACAAATGACTAATGGTAACCCTGGATTGCGAACATGACACTTGCAATTCCATGTCAAACTCTTTACCACTGTAACTGATAAAGAAACGCGCATAATCTTTCAAAGAGTTCGAAAAGTTCCTTAGAAATGACCCTTGTATACTTTTATGTAATCATCTACAATTTATTCAGCGATCATTGTACTTGCATTTTTAAAAGTTGATGGCTGGACTTTTATGACCAATTAATTTCTTTAAGAACCTAGAATATATAATTTCATGCAATTTTATACGGTAAAACTATTGGGTTAATAACTGTAATTGCAAGAATAATAATAGAATACTAAAACAAATGATGAGTGGTAACCCCGGATCACAGACGGGACACTTGCAATCTCAAGTCAAACCCTTTACTACCATGACTAATTAAGAAACTCGAATAATCCTATGGAGAGTTCAACAAGTTCCTTAGGAAAGACCTTTGTATACTTTAAAATAATCATCTCTAATATACTTAGTGATCATTGTACGTGCTCTTTTTAAAATTTGATGACCGGACTTTTATTACCCATATATATCTTTGAAAACCTAGAAGTTATACCTTTATGGGATTCCATGCTGTGGATCAATTGTGTTAATAACGCTAATTGTAAGGGTCATAACGGAATACTAACACAAATAACTGATGGTAACCCTGGATCACGGACGAGACACTTGCAATTCCTTGTCAAACTCTTTACCACTGTAACTGATAAAGAAACTCGCATAATCTTTCAAAGAGTTCGACAAGTTCCTTGAAAATGACCCGTGTATACTTTTATGTAATCATCTACAATTTATTCAGTGATCATTGCACTTGCATTTTTAAAAGTTGGTGGCTGGACTTTTATTACCAATTAATTTCTTTAAGAACCTAGAATATATAATATTATGCAATTTTATACGGCAAAACTATTGGCTTAATATTCTAATTGCAAGAATAATAATAGAATACTAAAACAAATGATCAATGGTAACCCCGGATCTCAGACGGGACACTTGTAATCTCAAGTCAAACTCTTTACTATTGTAACTAATTAAGAAACTCGAATAATCATAGGTAGAGTTCAACAAGTTCCTTACGAAAGACCGTTGTATATTTTTAAATAATCATCTACAATATATTTAGCAATCATTGTACTTGGTCTTTTTAAAATTTAACTACCGGACTTTTATTACCTATATATATCTTTAAAAACCTAGAAGTTATACCTTTATGGGATTCTATGTTGTGGATCAATAGTGTGAATAACGCTAATTGTAAGGGTCATAACGGAATACTAACACAAATGACTAATGGTAACCCTGGATTGCGAACAGGACACTTGCAATTCCATGTCAAACTCTTTACCACTGTAACTGATAAAGAAACGCGCATAATCTTTCAAAGAGTTCGAAAAGTTCCTTAGAAATGACCCTTGTATACTTTTATGTAATCATCTACAATTTATTCAGCGATCATTGTACTTGCATTTTTAAAAGTTGATGGCTGGACTTTTATGACCAATTAATTTCTTTAAGAACCTAGAATATATAATTTCATGCAATTTTATACGGTAAAACTATTGGGTTAATAACTGTAATTGCAAGAATAATAATAGAATACTAAAACAAATGATGAGTGGTAACCCCGGATCACAGACGGGACACTTGCAATCTCAAGTCAAACCCTTTACTACCATAACTAATTAAGAAACTCGAATAATCCTATGGAGAGTTCAACAAGTTCCTTAGGAAAGACCTTTGTATACTTTTAAATAATCATCTCTAATATACTTAGTGATCATTGTACTTGCTCTTTTTAAAATTTGATGACCGGACTTTTATTACCCATATATATCTTTGAAAACCTAGAAGTTATACCTTTATGGGATTCCATGCTGTGGATCAATTGTGTTAATAACGCTAATTGTAAGGGTCATAACGGAATACTAACACAAATAACTGATGGTAACCCTGGATCACGGACGAGACACTTGCAATTCCTTGTCAAACTCTTTACCACTGTAACTGATAAAGAAACTCGCATAATCTTTCAAAGAGTTCGACAAGTTCCTTGAAAATGACCCGTGTATACTTTTATGTAATCATCTTCAATTTATTCAGTGATCATTGCACTTGCATTTTTAAAAGTTGATGGCTGGACTTTTATTACCAATTAATTTCTTTAAGAACCTAGAATATATAATATTATGCAATTTTATACGGCAAAACTATTGGCTTAATATTCTAATTGCAAGAATAATAATAGAATACTAAAACAAATGATCAATGGTAACCCCGGATCTCAGACGGGACACTTGTAATCTCAAGTCAAACTCTTTACTATTGTAACTAATTAAGAAACTCGAATAATCATAGGTAGAGTTCAACAAGTTCCTTACGAAAGACCGTTGTATATTTTTAAATAATCATCTACAATATATTTAGCAATCATTGTACTTGGTCTTTTTAAAATTTAACTACCGGACTTTTATTACCTATATATATCTTTAAAAACCTAGAAGTTATACCTTTATGGGATTCTATGTTGTGGATCAATAGTGTGAATAACGCTAATTGTAAGGGTCATAACGGAATACTAACACAAATGACTAATGGTAACCCTGGATTGCGAACATGACACTTGCAATTCCATGTCAAACTCTTTACCACTGTAACTGATAAAGAAACGCGCATAATCTTTCAAAGAGTTCGAAAAGTTCCTTAGAAATGACCCTTGTATACTTTTATGTAATCATCTACAATTTATTCAGCGATCATTGTACTTGCATTTTTAAAAGTTGATGGCTGGACTTTTATGACCAATTAATTTCTTTAAGAACCTAGAATATATAATTTCATGCAATTTTATACGGTAAAACTATTGGGTTAATAACTGTAATTGCAAGAATAATAATAGAATACTAAAACAAATGATGAGTGGTAACCCCGGATCACAGACGGGACACTTGCAATCTCAAGTCAAACCCTTTACTACCATAACTAATTAAGAAACTCGAATAATCCTATGGAGAGTTCAACAAGTTCCTTAGGAAAGACCTTTGTATACTTTTAAATAATCATCTCTAATATACTTAGTGATCATTGTACTTGCTCTTTTTAAAATTTGATGACCTGACTTTTATTACCCATATATATCTTTGAAAACCTAGAAGTTATACCTTTATGGGATTCCATGCTGTGGATCAATTGTGTTAATAACGCTAATTGTAAGGGTCATAACGGAATACTAACACAAATAACTGATGGTAACCCTGGATCACGGACGAGACACTTGCAATTCCTTGTCAAACTCTTTACCACTGTAACTGATAAAGAAACTCGCACAATCTTTCAAAGAGTTCGACAAGTTCCTTGAAAATGACCCGTGTATACTTTTATGTAATCATCTACAATTTATTCAGTGATCATTGCACTTGCATTTTTAAAAGTTGATGGCTGGACTTTTATTACCAATTAATTTCTTTAAGAACCTAGAATATATAATATTATGCAATTTTATACAGCAAAACTATTGGCTTAATATTCTAATTGCAAGAATAATAATAGAATACTAAAACAAATGATCAATGGTAACCCCGGATCTCAGACGGGACACTTGTAATCTCAAGTCAAACTCTTTACTATTGTAACTAATTAAGAAACTCGAATAATCATAGGTAGAGTTCAAAAAGTTCCTTACGAAAGACCGTTGTATATTTTTAAATAATCATCTACAATATATTTAGCGATCATTGTACTTGGTCTTTTTAAAATTTAACTACCGGACTTTTATTACCTATATATATCTTTAAAAACCTAGAAGTTATACCTTTATGGGATTCTATGTTGTGGATCAATAGTGTGAATAACGCTAATTGTAAGGGTCATAACGGAATACTAACACAAATGACTAATGGTAACCCTGGATTGCGAACATGACACTTGCAATTCCATGTCAAACTCTTTACCACTGTAACTGATAAAGAAACGCGCATAATCTTTCAAAGAGTTCGAAAAGTTCCTTAGAAATGACCCTTGTATACTTTTATGTAATCATCTACAATTTATTCAGCGATCATTGTACTTGCATTTTTAAAAGTTGATGGCTGGACTTTTATGACCAATTAATTTCTTTAAGAACCTAGAATATATAATTTCATGCAATTTTATACGGTAAAATTATTGGGTTAATAACTGTAATTGCAAGAATAATAATAGAATACTAAAACAAATGATGAGTGGTAACCCCGGATCACAGACGGGATACTTGCAATCTCAAGTCAAACCCTTTACTACCATAACTAATTAAGAAACTCGAATAATCCTATGGAGAGTTCAACAAGTTCCTTAGGAAAGACCTTTGTATACTTTTAAATAATCATCTCTAATATACTTAGTGATCATTGTACTTGCTCTTTTTAAAATTTGATGACCGGACTTTTATTACCCATATATATCTTTGAAAACCTAGAAGTTATACCTTTATGGGATTCCATGCTATGGATCAATTGTGTTAATAACGCTGATTGTAAGGGTCATAACGGAATACTAACACAAATAACTGATGGTAACCCTGGATCACGGACGAGACACTTGCAATTCCTTGTCAAACTCTTTACCACTGTAACTGATAAAGAAACTCGCATAATCTTTCAAAGAGTTCGACAAGTTCCTTGAAAATGACCCGTGTATACTTTTATGTAATCATCTACAATTTATTCAGTGATCATTGCACTTGCATTTTTAAAAGTTGATGGCTGGACTTTTATTACCAATTAATTTCTTTAAGAACCTAGAATATATAATATTATGCAATTTTATACGGCAAAACTATTGGCTTAATATTCTAATTGCAAGAATAATAATAGAATACTAAAACAAATGATCAATGGTAACCCCGGATCTCAGACGGGACACTTGTAATCTCAAGTCAAACTCTTTACTATTGTAACTAATTAAGAAACTCGAATAATCATAGGTAGAGTTCAAAAAGTTCCTTACGAAAGACCGTTGTATATTTTTAAATAATCATCTACAATATATTTAGCGATCATTGTACTTGGTCTTTTTAAAATTTAACTACCGGACTTTTATTACCTATATATATCTTTAAAAACCTAGAAGTTATACCTTTATGGGATTCAATGTTGTGGATCAATAGTGTGAATAACGCTAATTGTAAGGGTCATAACGGAATACTAACACAAATGACTAATGGTAACCCTGGATTGCGAACAGGACACTTGCAATTCCATGTCAAACTCTTTACCACTGTAACTGATAAAGAAACGCGCATAATCTTTCAAAGAGTTCGAAAAGTTCCTTAGAAATGACCCTTGTATACTTTTATGTAATCATCTACAATTTATTCAGCGATCATTGTACTTGCATTTTTAAAAGTTGATGGCTGGACTTTTATGACCAATTAATTTCTTTAAGAACCTAGAATATATAATTTCATGCAATTTTATACGGTAAAACTATTGGGTTAATAACTGTAATTGCAAGAATAATAATAGAATACTAAAACAAATGATGAGTGGTAACCCCGGATCACAGACGGGACACTTGCAATCTCAAGTCAAACCCTTTACTACCATAACTAATTAAGAAACTCGAATAATCCTATGGAGAGTTCAACAAGTTCCTTAGGAAAGACCTTTGTATACTTTTAAATAATCATCTCTAATATACTTAGTGATCATTGTACTTGCTCTTTTTAAAATTTGATGACCGGACTTTTATTACCTATATATATCTTTAAAAACCTAGAAGTTATACCTTCATGGGATTCCATGCTGTGGATCAATTGTGTTAATAACGCTAATTGTAAGGGTCATAACGGAATACTAACACAAATAACTGATGGTAACCCTGGATCACGACGAGACACTTGCAATTCCTTGTCAAACTCATTACCACTGTAACTGATAAAGAAACTCGCATAATCTTTCAAAGAGTTCGACAAGTTCCTTGAAAATGACCCTTGTATACTTTTATGTAATCATCTACAATTTATTCAGTGATCATTGCACTTGCATTTTTAAAAGTTGATGGCTGGACATTTATTACCAATTAATTTCTTTAAAAACCTAGAATATATAATATTATGCAATTTTATACGGTAAAACTATTGGATTAATATTCTAATTGCAAGAATAATAATAGAATACTAAAACAAATGATCAATGGTAACCCCGGATCTCAGACGGGACACTTGTAATCTCAAGTCAAACTCTTTACTATTGTAACTAACTAAGAAACTCGAATAATCATAGGTAGAGTTCAACAAGTTCCTTACGAAAGACCGTTGTATATTTTTAAATAATCATCTACAATATATTTAGCGATCATTGTACTTGGTCTTTTTAAAATTTAACTACCAGACTTTTATTACCTATATATATCTTTAAAAACCTAGAAGTTATACCTTTATGGGATTCTATGTTGTGGATCAATAGTGTGAATAACGCTAATTGTAAGGGTCATAACGGAATACTAACACAAATGACTAATGGTAACCCTGGATTGCGAACAGGACACTTGCAATTCCATGTCAAACTCTTTACCACTGTAACTGATAAAGAAACGCGCATAATCTTTCAAAGAGTTCGAAAAGTTCCTTAGAAATGACCCTTGTATACTTTTATGTAATCATCTACAATTTATTCAGCGATCATTGTACTTGCATTTTTAAAAGTTGATGGCTGGACTTTTATGACCAATTAATTTCTTTAAGAACCCAGAATATATAATTTCATGCAATTTTATACGGTAAAACTATTGGGTTAATAACTGTAATTGCAAGAATAATAATAGAATACTAAAACAAATGATGAGTGGTAACCCCGGATCACAGACGGGACACTTGCAATCTCAAGTCAAACCCTTTACTACCATAACTAATTAAGAAACTCGAATAATCCTATGGAGAGTTCAACAAGTTCCTTAGGAAAGACCTTTGTATACTTTAAAATAATCATCTCTAATATACTTAGTGATCATTGTACTTGCTCTTTTTAAAATTTGATGACCGGACTTTTATTACCCATATATATCTTTAAAAACCTAGAAGTTATACCTTTATGGGATTCCATGTTGTGGATCAATTGTGTTAATAACGCTAATTGTAAGGGTCATAACGGAATACTAACACAAATAACTGATGGTAACCCTGGATCACGGACGAGACACTTGCAATTCCTTGTCAAACTCTTTACCACTGTAACTGATAAAGAAACTCGCATAATCTTTCAAAGAGTTCGACAAGTTCCTTGAAAATGACCCGTGTATACTTTTATGTAATCATCTACAATTTATTCAGTGATCATTGCACTTGCATTTTTAAAAGTTGATGGCTGGACTTTTATTACCAATTAATTTCTTTAAGAACCTAGAATATATAATATTATGCAATTTTATACGGCAAAACTATTGGCTTAATATTCTAATTGCAAGAATAATAATAGAATACTAAAACAAATGATCAATGGTAACCCCGGATCTCAGACGGGACACTTGTAATCTCAAGTCAAACACTTTACTATTGTAACTAATTAAGAAACTCGAATAATCATAGGTAGAGTTCAACAAGTTCCTTACGAAAGACCGTTGTATATTTTTAAATAATCATCTACAATATATTTAGCGATCATTGTACTTGGTCTTTTTAAAATTTAACTACCGGACTTTTATTACCTATATATATCTTTAAAAACCTAGAAGTTATACCTTTATGGGATTCTATGTTGTGGATCAATAGTGTGAATAACGCTAATTGTAAGGGTCATAACGGAATACTAACACAAATGACTAATGGTAACCCTGGATTGCGAACATGACACTTGCAATTCCATGTCAAACTCTTTACCACTGTAACCGATAAAGAAACGCGCATAATCTTTCAAAGAGTTCGAAAAGTTCCTTAGAAATGACCCTTGTATACTTTTATGTAATCATCTACAATTTATTCAGCGATCATTGTACTTGCATTTTTAAAAGTTGATGGCTGGACTTTTATGACCAATTAATTTCTTTAAGAACCTAGAATATATAATTTCATGCAATTTTATACGGTAAAACTATTGGGTTAATAACTGTAATTGCAAGAATAATAATAGAATACTAAAACAAATGATGAGTGGTAACCCCGGATCACAGACGGGACACTTGCAATCTCAAGTCAAACCCTTTACTACCATAACTAATTAAGAAACTCGAATAATCCTATGGAGAGTTCAACAAGTTCCTTAGGAAAGACCTTTGTATACTTTTAAATAATCATCTCTAATATACTTAGTGATCATTGTACTTGCTCTTTTTAAAATTTGATGACCGGACTTTTATTACCTATATATATCTTTAAAAACCTAGAAGTTATACCTTTATGGGATTCCATGCTGTGGATCAATTGTGTTAATAACGCTAATTGTAAGGGTCATAACGGAATACTAACACAAATAACTGATGGTAACCCTGGATCACGGACGAGACACTTGCAATTCCTTGTCAAACTCTTTACCACTGTAACTGATAAAGAAACTCGCATAATCTTTCAAAGGGTTCGACAAGTTCCTTGAAAATGACCCGTGTATACTTTTATGTAATCATCTACAATTTATTCAGTGATCATTGCACTTGCATTTTTAAAAGTTGATGGCTGGACTTTTATTACCAATTAATTTCTTTAAGAACCTAGAATATATAATATTATGCAATTTTATACGGCAAAACTATTGGCTTAATATTCTAATTGCAAGAATAATGATAGAATACTAAAACAAATGATCAATGGTAACCCCGGATCTCAGACGGGACACTTGTAATCTCAAGTCAAACTCTTTACTATTGTAACTAATTAAGAAACTCGAATAATCATAGGTAGAGTTCAACAAGTTCCTTACGAAAGACCGTTGTATATTTTTAAATAATCATCTACAATATATTTAGCGATCATTGTACTTGGTCTTTTTAAAATTTAACTACCGGAATTTTTTTACCTATATATATCTTTAAAAACCTAGAAGTTATACCTTTATGGGATTCTATGTTGTGGATCAATAGTGTGAATAACGCTAATTGTAAGGGTCATAACGGAATACTAACACAAATGACTAATGGTAACCCTGGATTGCGAACAGGACACTTGCAATTCCATGTCAAACTCTTTACCACTGTAACTGATAAAGAAACGCGCATAATCTTTCAAAGAGTTCGAAAAGTTCCTTAGAAATGACCCTTGTATACTTTTATGTAATCATCTACAATTTATTCAGCGATCATTGTACTTGCATTTTTAAAAGTTGATGGCTGGACTTTTATGACCAATTAATTTCTTTAAGAACCTAGAATATATAATTTCATGCAATTTTATACGGCAAAACTATTGGCTTAATATTCTAATTGCAAGAATAATAATAGAATACTAAAACAAATGATGAGTGGTAACCCCGGATCACAGACGGGACACTTGCAATCTCAAGTCAAACCCTTTACTACCATAACTAATGAAGAAACTCGAATAATCCTATGGAGAGTTCAACAAGTTCCTTAGGAAAGACCTTTGTATACTTTTAAATAATCATCTCTAATATACTTAGTGATCATTGTACTTGCTCTTTTTAAAATTTGATGACCGGACTTTTATTACCTATATATATCTTTAAAAACCTAGAAGTTATACCTTTATGGGATTCCATGCTGTGGATCAATTGTGTTAATAACGCTAATTGTAAGGGTCATAACGGAATACTAACACAAATAACTGATGGTAACCCTGGATCACGGACGAGACACTTGCAATTCCTTGTCAAACTCTTTACCACTGTAACTGATAAAGAAACTCGCATAATCTTTCAAAGAGTTCGACAAGTTCCTTGAAAATGACCCGTGTATACTTTTATGTAATCATCTACAATTTATTCAGTGATCATTGCACTTGCATTTTTAAAAGTTGATGGCTGGACTTTTATTACCAATTAATTTCTTTAAGAACCTAGAATATATAATATTATGCAATTTTATACGGCAAAACTACTGGCTTAATATTCTAATTGCAAGAATAATAATAGAATACTAAAACAAATGATCAATGGTAGCCCCGGATCTCAGACGGGACACTTGTAATCTCAAGTCAAACTCTTTACTATTGTAACTAATTAAGAAACTCGAATAATCATAGGTAGAGTTCAACAAGTTCCTTACGAAAGACCGTTGTATATTTTTAAATAATCATCTACAATATATTTAGCGATCATTGTACTTGGTCTTTTTAAAATTTAACTACCGGACTTTTATTACCTATATATATCTTTAAAAACCTAGAAGTTATACCTTTATGGGATTCTATGTTGTGGATCAATAGTGTGAATAATGCTAATTGTAAGGGTCATAACGGAATACTAACACAAATGACCAATGGTAACCCTGGATTGCGAACAGGACACTTGCAATTCCATGTCAAACTCTTTACCACAGTAACTGATAAAGAAACGCGCATAATCTTTCAAAGAGTTCGAAAAGTTCCTTAGAAATGACACTTGTATACTTTTATGTAATCATCTACAATTGATTCAGCGATCATTGTACTTGCATTTTTAAAAGTTGATGGCTGGACTTTTATGACCAATTAATTTCTTTAAGAACCTAGAATATATAATTTCATGCAATTTTATACGGTAAAACTATTGGGTTAATAACTGTAATTGCAAGAATAATAATAGAATACTAAAACAAATGATGAGTGGTAACCCCGGATCACAGACAGGACACTTGCAATCTCAAGTCAAACCCTTTACTACCATAACTAATTAAGAAACTCGAATAATCCTATGGAGAGTTCAACAAGTTCCTTAGGAAAGACCTTTGTATACTTTTAAGTAATCATCTCTAATATACTTAGTGATCATTTTACATGCCCTTTTTAAAATTTGATGACCGGACTTTTATTACATATATATATCTTTAAAAACCTAGAAGTTATACCTTTATGGGATTCCATGCTGTGGATCAATTGTGTTAATAACGCTAATTGTAAGGGTCATAACGGAATACTAACACAAATAACTGATGGTAACCCTGGATCACGACGAGACACTTGCAATTCCTTGTCAAACTCTTTACCACTGTAACTGATAAAGAAACTCGCATAATCTTTCAAAGAGTTCGACAAGTTCCTTGAAAATGACCCGTGTATACTTTTATGTAATCATCTACAATTTATTCAGTGATCATTGCACTTGCATTTTTAAAAGTTGATGGCTGGACTTTTAAGACCAATTAATTTATTTAAGAACCTAGAATATATAATTTCATGCAATTTTATACGGTAAAACTATTGGGTTAATAACTGTAATTGCAAGAATAATAATAGAATACTAAAACAAATGATGAGTGGTAACCCCGGATCACAGACGGGACACTTGCAATCTCAAGTCAAACCCTTTACTACCATAACTAATTAAGAAACTCGAATAATCCTATGGAGAGTTCAACAAGTTCCTTAGGAAAGACCTTTGTATACTTTTAAATAATCATCTCTAATATACTTAGTGATCATTGTACTTGCTCTTTTTAAAATTTGATGACCGGACTTTTATTACCCATATATATCTTTAAAAACCTAGAAGTTATACCTTTATGGGATTCCATGCTGTGGATCAATTGTGTTAATAATGCTAATTGTAAGGGTCATAACGGAATACTAACACAAATAACTGATGGTAACCCTGGATCACGGACGAGACACTTGCAATTCCTTGTCAAACTCTTTACCACTGTAACTGATAAAGAAACTCGCATAATCTTTCAAAGAGTTCGACAAGTTCCTTGAAAATGACCCGTGTATACTTTTATGTAATCATCTACAATTTATTCAGTGATCATTGCACTTGCATTTTTAAAAGTTCATGGCTGGACTTTTATTACCAATTAATTTCTTTAAGAACCTAGAATATATAATATTATGCAATTTTATACGGCAAAACTATTGGCTTAATATTCTAATTGCAAGAATAATGATAGAATACTAAAACAAATGATCAATGGTAACCCCGGATCTCAGACGGGACACTTGTAATCTCAAGTCAAACTCTTTACTATTGTAACTAATTAAGAAACTCGAATAATCATAGGTAGAGTTCAACAAGTTCCTTACGAAAGACCGTTGTATATTTTTAAATAATCATCTACAATATATTTAGCGATCATTGTACTTGGTCTTTTTAAAATTTAACTACCGGACTTTTATTACCTATATATATCTTTAAAAACCTAGAAGTTATACCTTTATGGGATTCTATGTTGTGGATCAATAGTGTGATTAACGCTAATTGTAAGGGTCATAACGGAATACTAACACAAATGACTAATGGTAACCCTGGATTGCGAACAGGACACTTGCAATTCCATGTCAAACTCTTTACCACTGTAACTGATAAAGAAACGCGCATAATCTTTCAAAGAGTTCGAAAAGTTCCTTAGAAATGACCCTTGTATACTTTTATGTAATCATCTACAATTTATTCAGCGATCATTGTACTTGCATTTTTAAAAGTTGATGGCTGGACTTTTATGACCAATTAATTTCTTTAAGAACCTAGAATATATAATTTCATGCAATTTTATACGGTAAAACTATTGGGTTAATAACTGTAATTGCAAGAATAATAATAGAATACTAAAACAAATGATGAGTGGTAACCCTGGATCACAGACGGGACACTTGCAATCTCAAGTCAAACCCTTTACTACCATAATTAATTAAGAAACTCGAATAATCCTATGGAGAGTTCAACAAGTTCCTTAGGAAAGACCTTTGTATACTTTAAAATAATCATCTCTAATATACTTAGTGATCATTGTACTTGCTCTTTTTAAAATTTGATGACCGGACTTTTATTACCCATATATATCTTTAAAAACCTAGAAGTTATACCTTTATGGGATTCCATGCTGTGGATCAATTGTGTTAATAATGCTAATTGTAAGGGTCATAACGGAATACTAACACAAATAACTGATGGTAACCCTGGATCACGGACGAGACACTTGCAATTCCTTGTCAAACTCTTTACCACTGTAACTGATAAAGAAACTCGCATAATCTTTCAAAGAGTTCGACAAGTTCCTTGAAAATGACCCGTGTATACTTTTATGTAATCATCTACAATTTATTCAGTGGTCATTGCACTTGCATTTTTAAAAGTTGATGGCTGGACTTTTATTACCAATTAATTTCTTTAAGAACCTAGAATATATAATATTATGCAATTTTATACGGCAAAACTATTGGCTTAATATTCTAATTGCAAGAATAATAATGGAATACTAAAACAAATGATCAATGGTAGCCCCGGAT
Organism: Rubia yunnanensis; assembly: GCA_037428765.1. Lineage (NCBI taxonomy): Eukaryota > Viridiplantae > Streptophyta > Magnoliopsida > Gentianales > Rubiaceae > Rubia > Rubia yunnanensis. The sequence continues at coordinate 59,917,291 of CM075068.1, forward strand.
CTCAGACGGGACACTTGTAATCTCAAGTCAAACTCTTTACTATTGTAACTAATTAAGAAACTCGAATAATCATAGGTAGAGTTCAACAAGTTCCTTACGAAAGACCGTTGTATATTTTTAAATAATCATCTACAATATATTTAGCGATCATTGTACTTGGTCTTTTTAAAATTTAACTACCGGACTTTTATTACCTATATATATCTTTAAAAACCTAGAAGTTATACCTTTATGGGATTCCATGTTGTGGATCAATTGTGTTAATAACGCTAATTGTAAGGGTCATAACGGAATACTAACACAAATAACTGATGGTAACCCTGGATCACGACGAGACACTTGCAATTCCTTGTCAAATTCTTTACCACTGTAACTGATAAAGAAACTCGAATAATCTTTCAAAGAGTTCTACAAGTTCCTTGAAAATGACCCGTGTATACTTTTATGTAATCATCTACAATTTATTCAGTGATCATTGCACTTGCATTTTTAAAAGTTGATGGCTGGACTTTTATGACCAATTAATTTCTTTAAGAACCTAAAATATATAATTTCATGCAATTTTATACGGTAAAACTATTGGGTTAATAACTGTAATTGCAAGAATAATAATAGAATACTAAAACAAATGATGAGTGGTAACCCCGGATCACAGACCGGACACTTGCAATCTCAAGTCAAACCCTTTACTACCATAACTAATTAAGAAACTCGAATAATCCTATGGAGAGTTCAACAAGTTCCTTAGGAAAGACCTTTGTATACTTTTAAATAATCATCTCTAATATACTTAGTGATCATTGTACTTGCCCTTTTTAAAATTTGATGACCGGACTTTTATTACCTATATATATCTTTAAAAACCTTGAAGTTATACCTTTATGGGATTCCATGCTGTGGATCAATTGTGTTAATAACGCTAATTGTAAGGGTCATAACGGAATACTAACACAAATAACTGATGGTAACCCTGGATCACGGACGAGACACTTGCAATTCCTTGTCAAACTCTTTACCACTGTAACTGATAAAGAAACTCGCATAATCTTTCAAAGAGTTCGACAAGTTCCTTGAAAATGACCCGTGTATACTTTTATGTAATCATCTACAATTTATTCAGTGATCATTGCACTTGCATTTTTAAAAGTTGATGGCTGGACTTTTATTACCAATTAATTTCTTTAAGAACCTAGAATATATAATATTATGCAATTTTATACGGCAAAACTATTGGCTTAATATTCTAATTGCAAGAATAATGATAGAATACTAAAACAAATGATCAATGGTAACCCCGGATCTCAGACGGGACACTTGTAATCTCAAGTCAAACTCTTTACTATTGTAACTAATTAAGAAACTCGAATAATCATAGGTAGAGTTCAACAAGTTCCTTACGAAAGACCATTGTATATTTTTAAATAATCATCTACAATATATTTAGCGATCATTGTACTTGGTCTTTTTAAAATTTAACTACCGGACTTTTATTACCTATATATATCTTTAAAAACCTAGAAGTTATACCTTTATGGGATTCTATGTTGTGGATCAATAGTGTGAATAACGCTAATTGTAAGGGTCATAACGGAATACTAACACAAATGACTAATGGTAACCCTGGATTGCGAACAGGACACTTGCAATTCCATGTCAAACTCTTTACCACTGTAACTGATAAAGAAACGCGCATAATCTTTCAAAGGGTTCGAAAAGTTCCTTAGAAATGACCCTTGTATACTTTTATGTAATCATCTACAATTTATTCAGCGATCATTGTACTTGCATTTTTAAAAGTTGATGGCTGGACTTTTATGACCAATTAATTTCTTTAAGAACCTAGAATATATAATTTCATGCAATTTTATACGGTAAAACTATTGGGTTAATAACTGTAATTGCAAGAATAATAATAGAATACTAAAACAAATTATGAGTGGTAACCCCGGCTCACAGACGGGACACTTCCAATCTCAAGTCAAACCCTTTACTACCATAACTAATTAAGAAGCTCGAATAATCCTATGGAGAGTTCAACAAGTTCCTTAGGAAAGACCTTTGTATACTTTTAAATAATCATCTCTAATATACTTAGTGATCATTGTACTTGCCCTTTTTAAAATTTGATGACCGGACTTTTATTACCTATATATATCTTTAAAAACCTAGAAGTTATACCTTTATGGGATTCCATGTTGTGGATCAATTGTGTTAATAACGCTAAATGTAAGGGTCATACCGGAATACTAACACAAATAACTGATGGTAACCCTGGATCACGGACGAGACACTTGCAATTCCTTGTCAAACTCTTTACCACTGTAACTGATAAAGAAACTCGCATAATCTTTCAAAGAGTTCGACAAGTTCCTTGAAAATGACCCGTGTATACTTTTATGTAATCATCTACAATTTATTCAGTGATCATTGCACTTGCATTTTTAAAAGTTGATGGCTGGACTTTTATTACCAATTAATTTCTTTAAGAACCTAGAATATATAATATTATGCAATTTTATACGGCAAAACTATTGGCTTAATATTCTAATTGCAAGAATAATGATAGAATACTAAAACAAATGATCAATGGTAACCCCGGATCTCAGACGGGACACTTGTAATTTCAAGTCAAACTCTTTACTATTGTAACTAATTAAGAAACTCGAATAATCATAGGTAGAGTTCAACAAGTTCCTTACGAAAGACCGTTGTATATTTTAAATAATCATCTACAATATATTTAGCGATCATTGTACTTGGTCTTTTTAAAATTTAACTACCGGACTTTTATTACCTATATATATCTTTAAAAACCTAGAAGTTATACCTTTATGGGATTCTATGTTGTGGATCAATAGTGTGAATAACGCTAATTGTAAGGGTCATAACGGAATACTAACACAAATGACTAATGGTAACCCTGGATTGCGAACAGGACACTTGCAATTCCATGTCAAACTCTTTACCACTGTAACTGATAAAGAAATGCGCATAATCTTTCAAAGAGTTCGAAAAGTTCCTTAGAAATGACCCTTGTATACTTTTATGTAATCATCTACAATTTATTCAGCGATCATTGTACTTGCATTTTTAAAAGTTGATGGCTGGACTTTTATGACCAATTAATTTCTTTAAGAACCTAGAATATATAATTTCATGCAATTTTATACGGTAAAACTATTGGGTTAATAACTGTAATTGCAAGAATAATAATAGAATACTAAAACAAATGATGAGTGGTAACCCCGGATCACAGACGGGACACTTGCAATCTCAAGTCAAACCCTTTACTACCATAACTAATTAAGAAACTCGAATAATCCTATGGAGTTCAACAAGTTCCTTAGGAAAGACCTTTGTATACTTTTAAATAATCATCTCTAATATACTTAGTGATCATTGTACTTGCTCTTTTTAAAATTTGATGACCGGACTTTTATTACCCATATATATCTTTAAAAACCTAGAAGTTATACCTTTATGGGATTCCATGCTGTGGATCAATTGTGTTAATAACGTTAATTGTAAGGGTCGTAACGGAATACTAACACAAATAACTGATGGTAACCCTGGATCACGACGAGACACTTGCAATTCCTTGTCAAACTCTTTACCACTTTAACTGATAAAGAAACTCACATAATCTTTCAAAGAGTTCGACAAGTTCCTTGAAAATGACCCGTGTATACTTTTATGTAATCATCTACAATTTATTCAGTGATCATTGCACTTGCATTTTTAAAAGTTGATGGCTGGACTTTTATTACCAATTAATTTCTTTAAAAGCCTAGAATATATAATATTATGCAATTTTATACGGCAAAACTATTGGCTTAATATTCTAATTGCAAGTATAATAATAGAATACTAAAACAAATGATCAATGGTAACCCCGGATCTCAGACGGGACACTTGTAATCTCAAGTCAAACTCTTTACTATTGTAACTAATTAAGAAACTCGAATAATCATAGGTAGAGTTCAACAAGTTCCTTACGAAAGACCGTTGTATATTTTTAAATAATCATCTACAATATATTTAGCAATCATTGTACTTGGTCTTTTTAAAATTTAACTACCGGACTTTTATTACCTATATATATCTTTAAAAACCTAGAAGTTATACCTTTATGGGATTCTATGTTGTGGATCAATAGTGTGAATAACGCTAATTGTAAGGGTCATAACGGAATACTAACACAAATGACTAATGGTAACCCTGGATTGCGAACAGGACACTTGCAATTCCATGTCAAACTCTTTACCACTGTAACTGATAAAGAAATGCGCATAATCTTTCAAAGAGTTCGAAAAGTTCCTTAGAAATGACCCTTGTATACTTTTATGTAATCATCTACAATTTATTCAGTGATCATTGTACTTGCATTTTTAAAAGTTGATGGCTGGACTTTTATGACCAATTAATTTCTTTAATAACCTAGAATATATAATTTCATGCAATTTTATACGGTAAAACTATTGGGTTAATAACTGTAATTGCAAGAATAATAATAGAATACTAAAACAAATGATGAGTGGTAACCCCGGATCACAGACGGGACACTTGCAATCTCAAGTCAAACCCTTTACTACCATAACTAATTAAGAAACTCGAATAATCCTATGGAGTTCAACAAGTTCCTTAGGAAAGACCTTTGTATACTTTTAAATAATCATCTCTAATATACTTAGTGATCATTGTACTTGCTCTTTTTAAAATTTGATGACCGGACTTTTATTACCCATATATATCTTTAAAAACCTAGAAGTTATACCTTTATGGGATTCCATGCTGTGGATCAATTGTGTTAATAATGCTAATTGTAAGGGTCATAACGGAATACTAACACAAATAACTGATGGTAACCCTGGATCACGGACGAGACACTTGCAATTCCTTGTCAAACTCTTTACCACTGTAACTGATAAAGAAACTCGCATAATCTTTCAAAGAGTTCGACAAGTTCCTTGAAAATGACCCGTGTATACTTTTATGTAATCATCTACAATTTATTCAGTGGTCATTGCACTTGCATTTTTAAAAGTTGATGGCTGGACTTTTATTACCAATTAATTTCTTTAAGAACCTAGAATATATAATATTATGCAATTTTATACGGCAAAACTATTGGCTTAATATTCTAATTGCAAGAATAATAATGGAATACTAAAACAAATGATCAATGGTAGCCCCGGATCTCAGACGGGACACTTGTAATCTCAAGTCAAACTCTTTACTATTGTAACTAATTAAGAAACTCGAATAATCATAGGTAGAGTTCAACAAGTTCCTTACGAAAGACCGTTGTATATTTTTAAATAATCATCTACAATATATTTAGCGATCATTGTACTTGGTCTTTTTAAAATTTAACTACCGGACTTTTATTACCTATATATATCTTTAAAAACCTAGAAGTTATACCTTTATGGGATTCCATGTTGTGGATCAATTGTGTTAATAACGCTAATTGTAAGGGTCATAACGGAATACTAACACAAATAACTGATGGTAACCCTGGATCACGACGAGACACTTGCAATTCCTTGTCAAATTCTTTACCACTGTAACTGATAAAGAAACTCGAATAATCTTTCAAAGAGTTCTACAAGTTCCTTGAAAATGACCCGTGTATACTTTTATGTAATCATCTACAATTTATTCAGTGATCATTGCACTTGCATTTTTAAAAGTTGATGGCTGGACTTTTATGACCAATTAATTTCTTTAAGAACCTAAAATATATAATTTCATGCAATTTTATACGGTAAAACTATTGGGTTAATAACTGTAATTGCAAGAATAATAATAGAATACTAAAACAAATGATGAGTGGTAACCCCGGATCACAGACCGGACACTTGCAATCTCAAGTCAAACCCTTTACTACCATAACTAATTAAGAAACTCGAATAATCCTATGGAGAGTTCAACAAGTTCCTTAGGAAAGACCTTTGTATACTTTTAAATAATCATCTCTAATATACTTAGTGATCATTGTACTTGCCCTTTTTAAAATTTGATGACCGGACTTTTATTACCTATATATATCTTTAAAAACCTTGAAGTTATACCTTTATGGGATTCCATGCTGTGGATCAATTGTGTTAATAACGCTAATTGTAAGGGTCATAACGGAATACTAACACAAATAACTGATGGTAACCCTGGATCACGGACGAGACACTTGCAATTCCTTGTCAAACTCTTTACCACTGTAACTGATAAAGAAACTCGCATAATCTTTCAAAGAGTTCGACAAGTTCCTTGAAAATGACCCGTGTATACTTTTATGTAATCATCTACAATTTATTCAGTGATCATTGCACTTGCATTTTTAAAAGTTGATGGCTGGACTTTTATTACCAATTAATTTCTTTAAGAACCTAGAATATATAATATTATGCAATTTTATACGGCAAAACTATTGGCTTAATATTCTAATTGCAAGAATAATGATAGAATACTAAAACAAATGATCAATGGTAACCCCGGATCTCAGACGGGACACTTGTAATCTCAAGTCAAACTCTTTACTATTGTAACTAATTAAGAAACTCGAATAATCATAGGTAGAGTTCAACAAGTTCCTTACGAAAGACCATTGTATATTTTTAAATAATCATCTACAATATATTTAGCGATCATTGTACTTGGTCTTTTTAAAATTTAACTACCGGACTTTTATTACCTATATATATCTTTAAAAACCTAGAAGTTATACCTTTATGGGATTCTATGTTGTGGATCAATAGTGTGAATAACGCTAATTGTAAGGGTCATAACGGAATACTAACACAAATGACTAATGGTAACCCTGGATTGCGAACAGGACACTTGCAATTCCATGTCAAACTCTTTACCACTGTAACTGATAAAGAAACGCGCATAATCTTTCAAAGGGTTCGAAAAGTTCCTTAGAAATGACCCTTGTATACTTTTATGTAATCATCTACAATTTATTCAGCGATCATTGTACTTGCATTTTTAAAAGTTGATGGCTGGACTTTTATGACCAATTAATTTCTTTAAGAACCTAGAATATATAATTTCATGCAATTTTATACGGTAAAACTATTGGGTTAATAACTGTAATTGCAAGAATAATAATAGAATACTAAAACAAATTATGAGTGGTAACCCCGGCTCACAGACGGGACACTTCCAATCTCAAGTCAAACCCTTTACTACCATAACTAATTAAGAAGCTCGAATAATCCTATGGAGAGTTCAACAAGTTCCTTAGGAAAGACCTTTGTATACTTTTAAATAATCATCTCTAATATACTTAGTGATCATTGTACTTGCCCTTTTTAAAATTTGATGACCGGACTTTTATTACCTATATATATCTTTAAAAACCTAGAAGTTATACCTTTATGGGATTCCATGTTGTGGATCAATTGTGTTAATAACGCTAAATGTAAGGGTCATACCGGAATACTAACACAAATAACTGATGGTAACCCTGGATCACGGACGAGACACTTGCAATTCCTTGTCAAACTCTTTACCACTGTAACTGATAAAGAAACTCGCATAATCTTTCAAAGAGTTCGACAAGTTCCTTGAAAATGACCCGTGTATACTTTTATGTAATCATCTACAATTTATTCAGTGATCATTGCACTTGCATTTTTAAAAGTTGATGGCTGGACTTTTATTACCAATTAATTTCTTTAAGAACCTAGAATATATAATATTATGCAATTTTATACGGCAAAACTATTGGCTTAATATTCTAATTGCAAGAATAATGATAGAATACTAAAACAAATGATCAATGGTAACCCCGGATCTCAGACGGGACACTTGTAATTTCAAGTCAAACTCTTTACTATTGTAACTAATTAAGAAACTCGAATAATCATAGGTAGAGTTCAACAAGTTCCTTACGAAAGACCGTTGTATATTTTAAATAATCATCTACAATATATTTAGCGATCATTGTACTTGGTCTTTTTAAAATTTAACTACCGGACTTTTATTACCTATATATATCTTTAAAAACCTAGAAGTTATACCTTTATGGGATTCTATGTTGTGGATCAATAGTGTGAATAACGCTAATTGTAAGGGTCATAACGGAATACTAACACAAATGACTAATGGTAACCCTGGATTGCGAACAGGACACTTGCAATTCCATGTCAAACTCTTTACCACTGTAACTGATAAAGAAATGCGCATAATCTTTCAAAGAGTTCGAAAAGTTCCTTAGAAATGACCCTTGTATACTTTTATGTAATCATCTACAATTTATTCAGCGATCATTGTACTTGCATTTTTAAAAGTTGATGGCTGGACTTTTATGACCAATTAATTTCTTTAAGAACCTAGAATATATAATTTCATGCAATTTTATACGGTAAAACTATTGGGTTAATAACTGTAATTGCAAGAATAATAATAGAATACTAAAACAAATGATGAGTGGTAACCCCGGATCACAGACGGGACACTTGCAATCTCAAGTCAAACCCTTTACTACCATAACTAATTAAGAAACTCGAATAATCCTATGGAGTTCAACAAGTTCCTTAGGAAAGACCTTTGTATACTTTTAAATAATCATCTCTAATATACTTAGTGATCATTGTACTTGCTCTTTTTAAAATTTGATGACCGGACTTTTATTACCCATATATATCTTTAAAAACCTAGAAGTTATACCTTTATGGGATTCCATGCTGTGGATCAATTGTGTTAATAACGTTAATTGTAAGGGTCGTAACGGAATACTAACACAAATAACTGATGGTAACCCTGGATCACGACGAGACACTTGCAATTCCTTGTCAAACTCTTTACCACTTTAACTGATAAAGAAACTCACATAATCTTTCAAAGAGTTCGACAAGTTCCTTGAAAATGACCCGTGTATACTTTTATGTAATCATCTACAATTTATTCAGTGATCATTGCACTTGCATTTTTAAAAGTTGATGGCTGGACTTTTATTACCAATTAATTTCTTTAAAAGCCTAGAATATATAATATTATGCAATTTTATACGGCAAAACTATTGGCTTAATATTCTAATTGCAAGTATAATAATAGAATACTAAAACAAATGATCAATGGTAACCCCGGATCTCAGACGGGACACTTGTAATCTCAAGTCAAACTCTTTACTATTGTAACTAATTAAGAAACTCGAATAATCATAGGTAGAGTTCAACAAGTTCCTTACGAAAGACCGTTGTATATTTTTAAATAATCATCTACAATATATTTAGCAATCATTGTACTTGGTCTTTTTAAAATTTAACTACCGGACTTTTATTACCTATATATATCTTTAAAAACCTAGAAGTTATACCTTTATGGGATTCTATGTTGTGGATCAATAGTGTGAATAACGCTAATTGTAAGGGTCATAACGGAATACTAACACAAATGACTAATGGTAACCCTGGATTGCGAACAGGACACTTGCAATTCCATGTCAAACTCTTTACCACTGTAACTGATAAAGAAATGCGCATAATCTTTCAAAGAGTTCGAAAAGTTCCTTAGAAATGACCCTTGTATACTTTTATGTAATCATCTACAATTTATTCAGTGATCATTGTACTTGCATTTTTAAAAGTTGATGGCTGGACTTTTATGACCAATTAATTTCTTTAAGAACCTAGAATATATAATTTCATGCAATTTTATACGGTAAAACTATTGGGTTAATAACTGTAATTGCAAGAATAATAATAGAATACTAAAACAAATGATGAGTGGTAACCCCGGATCACAGACGGGACACTTGCAATCTCAAGTCAAACCCTTTACTACCATAACTAATTAAGAAACTCGAATAATCCTATGGAGTTCAACAAGTTCCTTAGGAAAGACCTTTGTATACTTTTAAATAATCATCTCTAATATACTTAGTGATCATTGTACTTGCTCTTTTTAAAATTTGATGACCGGACTTTTATTACCCATATATATCTTTAAAAACCTAGAAGTTATACCTTTATGGGATTCCATGCTGTGCATCAATTGTGTTAATAACGCTAATTGTAAGGGTCGTAACGGAATACTAACACAAATAACTGATGGTAACCCTGGATCACGACGAGACACTTGCAATTCCTTGTCAAACTCTTTACCACTGTAACTGATAAAGAAACTCACATAATCTTTCAAAGAGTTCGACAAGTTCCTTGAAAATGACCCGTGTATACTTTTATGTAATCATCTACAATTTATTCCGTGATCATTGCACTTGCATTTTTAAAAGTTGATGGCTGGACTTTTATTACCAATTAATTTCTTTAAAAACCTGGAATATATAATATTATGCAATTTTATACGGCAAAACTATTGGCTTAATATTCTAATTGCAAGTATAATAATAGAATACTAAAACAAATGATCAATGGTAACCCCGGATCTCAGACGGGACACTTGTAATCTCAAGTCAAACTCTTTACTATTGTAACTAATTAAGAAACTCGAATAATCATAGGTAGAGTTCAACAAGTTCCTTACGAAAGACCGTTGTATATTTTTAAATAATCATCTAAAATATATTTAGCGATCATTGTACTTGGTCTTTTTAAAATTTAACTACCGGACTTTTATTACCTATATATATCTTTAAAAACCTAGAAGTTATACCTTTATGGGATTCTATGTTGTGGATCAATAGTGTGAATAACGCTAATTGTAAGGGTCATAACGGAATACTAACACAAATGACTAATGGTAACCCTGGATTGCGAACAGGACACTTGCAATTCCATGTCAAACTCTTTACCACTGTAACTGATAAAGAAACGCGCATAATCTTTCAAAGAGTTCGAAAAGTTCCTTAGAAATGACCCTTGTATACTTTTATGTAATCATCTACAATTTATTCAACGATCATTGTACTTGCATTTTTAAAAGTTGATGGCTGGACTTTTATGACCAATTAATTTCTTTAAGAACCTAGAATATATAATTTCATGCAATTTTATACGGTAAAACTATTGGGTTAATAACTGTAATTGCAAGAATAATAATAGAATACTAAAACAAATGATGAGTGGTAACCCCGGATCACAGACGGGACACTTGCAATCTCAAGTCAAACCCTTTACTACCATAACTAATTAAGAAACTCGAATAATCCTATGGAGAGTTCAACAAGTTCCTTAGGAAAGAACTTTGTATACTTTTAAATAATCATCTCTAATATACTTAGTGATCATTGTACTTGCTCTTTTTAAAATTTGATGACCGGACTTTTATTACCCATATATATCTTTGAAAACCTAGAAGTTATACCTTTATAGGATTCCATGCTGTGGATCAATTGTGTTAATAACGCTAATTGTAAGGGTCATAACGGAATACTAACACAAATAACTGATGGTAACCCTGGATCACGGACGAGACACTTGCAATTCCTTGTCAAACTCTTTACCACTGTAACTGATAAAGAAACTCGCATAATCTTTCAAAGAGTTCGACAAGTTTCTTGAAAATGACCCGTGTATACTTTTATGTAATCATCTACAATTTATTCAGTGATCATTGCACTTGCATTTTTAAAAGTTGATGGCTGGACTTTTATTACCAATTAATTTCTTTAAGAACCTAGAATATATAATATTATGCAATTTTATACGGCAAAACTATTGGCTTAATATTCTAATTGCAAGAATAATAATAGAATACTAAAACAAATGATCAATGGTAACCCCGGATCTCAGACGGGACACTTGTAATCTCAAGTCAAACTCTTTACTATTGTAACTAATTAAGAAACTCGAATAATCATAGGTAGAGTTCAACAAGTTCCTTACGAAAGACCGTTGTATATTTTAAATAATCATCTACAATATATTTAGCGATCATTGTACTTGGTCTTTTTAAAATTTAACTACCGGACTTTTATTACCTATATATATCTTTAAAAACCTAGAAGTTATACCTTTATGGGATTCTATGTTGTGGATCAATAGTGTGAATAACGCTAATTGTAAGGGTCATAACGGAATACTAACACAAATGACTAATGGTAACCCTGGATTGCGAACAGGACACTTGCAATTCCATGTCAAACTCTTTACCACTGTAACTGATAAAGAAACGCGCATAATCTTTCAAAGAGTTCGAAAAGTTCCTTAGAAATGACCCTTGTATACTTTTATGTAATCATCTACAATTTATTCAGCAATCATTGTACTTGCATTTTTAAAAGTTGATGGCTGGACTTTTATGACCAATTAATTTCTTTAAGAACCTAGAATATATAATTTCATGCAATTTTATACGGTAAAACTATTGGGTTAATAACTGTAATTGCAAGAATAATAATAGAATACTAAAACAAATGATGAGTGGTAACCCCGGATCACAGACGGGACACTTGCAATCTCAAGTCAAACCCTTTACTACCATAACTAATTAAGAAACTCGAATAATCCTATGGAGAGTTCAACAAGTTCCTTAGGAAAGACCTTTGTATACTTTTAAATAATCATCTCTAATATACTTAGTGATCATTGTACTTGCTCTTTTTAAAATTTGATGACCGGACTTTTATTACCCATATATATCTTTGAAAACCTAGAAGTTATACCTTTATGGGATTCCATGCTGTGGATCAATTGTGTTAATAACGCTAATTGTAAGGGTCATAACGGAATACTAACACAAATAACTGATGGTAACCCTGGATCACGGACGAGACACTTGCAATTCCTTGTCAAACTCTTTACCACTGTAACTGATAAAGAAACTCGCATAATCTTTCAAAGAGTTCGACAAGTTCCTTGAAAATGACCCGTGTATACTTTTATGTAATCATCTACAATTTATTCAGTGATCATTGCACTTGCATTTTTAAAAGTTGATGGCTGGACTTTTATTACCAATTAATTTCTTTAAGAACCTAGAATATATAATATTATGCAATTTTATACGGCAAAACTATTGGCTTAATATTCTAATTGCAAGAATAATGATAGAATACTAAAACAAATGATCAATGGTAACCCCGGATCTCAGACGGGACACTTGTAATCTCAAGTCAAACTCTTTACTATTGTAACTAATTAAGAAACTCGAATAATCATAGGTAGAGTTCAACAAGTTCCTTACGAAAGACCGTTGTATATTTTAAATAATCATCTACAATATATTTAGCGATCATTGTACTTGGTCTTTTTAAAATTTAACTACCGGACTTTTATTACCTATATATATCTTTAAAAACCTAGAAGTTATACCTTTATGGGATTCTATGTTGTGGATCAATAGTGTGAATAACGCTAATTGTAAGGGTCATAACGGAATACTAACACAAATGACTAATGGTAACCCTGGATTGCGAACATGACACTTGCAATTCCATGTCAAACTCTTTACCACTGTAACTGATAAAGAAACGCGCATAATCTTTCAAAGAGTTCGAAAAGTTCCTTAGAAATGACCTTTGTATACTTTTATGTAATCATCTACAATTTATTCAGCGATCATTGTACTTGCATTTTTAAAAGTTGATGGCTGGACTTTTATGACCAATTAATTTCTTTAAGAACCTAGAATATATAATTTCATGCAATTTTATACGGTAAAACTATTGGGTTAATAACTGTAATTGCAAGAATAATAATAGAATACTAAAACAAATGATGAGTGGTAACCCCGGATCACAGACGGGACACTTGCAATCTCAAGTCAAACCCTTTACTACCATAACTAATTAAGAAACTCGAATAATCCTATGGAGAGTTCAACAAGTTCCTTAGGAAAGACCTTTGTATACTTTTAAATAATCATCTCTAATATACTTAGTGATCATTGTACTTGCTCTTTTTAAAATTTGATGACCGGACTTTTATTACCCATATATATCTTTGAAAACCTAGAAGTTATACCTTTATGGGATTCCATGCTGTGGATCAATTGTGTTAATAACGCTAATTGTAAGGGTCATAACGGAATACTAACACAAATAACTGATGGTAACCCTGGATCACGGACGAGACACTTGCAATTCCTTGTCAAACTCTTTACCACTTTAACTGATAAAGAAACTCGCATAATCTTTCAAAGAGTTCGACAAGTTCCTTGAAAATGACCCGTGTATACTTTTATGTAATCATCTACAATTTATTCAGTGATCATTGCACTTGCATTTTTAAAAGTTGATGGCTGGACTTTTATTACCAATTAATTTCTTTAAGAACCTAGAATATATAATATTATGCAATTTTATACGGCAAAACTATTGGCTTAATATTCTAATTGCAAGAATAATGATAGAATACTAAAACAAATGATCAATGGTAACCCCGGATCTCAGACGGGACACTTGTAATCTCAAGTCAAACTCTTTACTATTGTAACTAATTAAGAAACTCGAATAATCATAGGTAGAGTTCAACAAGTTCCTTACGAAAGACCGTTGTATATTTTAAATAATCATCTACAATATATTTAGCGATCATTGTACTTGGTCTTTTTAAAATTTAACTACCGGACTTTTATTACCTATATATATCTTTAAAAACCTAGAAGTTATACCTTTATGGGATTCTATGTTGTGGATCAATAGTGTGAATAACGCTAATTGTAAGGGTCATAACGGAATACTAACACAAATGACTAATGGTAACCCTGGATTGCGAACATGACACTTGCAATTCCATGTCAAACTCTTTACCACTGTAACTGATAAAGAAACGCGCATAATCTTTCAAAGAGTTCGAAAAGTTCCTTAGAAATGACCCTTGTATACTTTTATGTAATCATCTACAATTTATTCAGCGATCATTGTACTTGCATTTTTAAAAGTTGATGGCTGGACTTTTATGACCAATTAATTTCTTTAAGAACCTAGAATATATAATTTCATGCAATTTTATACGGTAAAACTATTGGGTTAATAACTGTAATTGCAAGAATAATAATAGAATACTAAAACAAATGATGAGTGGTAACCCCGGATCACAGACGGGACACTTGCAATCTCAAGTCAAACCCTTTACTACCATAACTAATTAAGAAACTTGAATAATCCTATGGAGAGTTCAACAAGTTCCTTAGGAAAGACCTTTGTATACTTTTAAATAATCATCTCTAATATACTTAGTGATCATTGTACTTGCTCTTTTTAAAATTTGATGACCGGACTTTTATTACCCATATATATCTTTGAAAACCTAGAAGTTATACCTTTATGGGATTCCATGCTGTGGATCAATTGTGTTAATAACGCTAATTGTAAGGGTCATAACGGAATACTAACACAAATAACTGATGGTAACCCTGGATCACGGACGAGACACTTGCAATTCCTTGTCAAACTCTTTACCACTGTAACTGATAAAGAAACTCGCATAATCTTTCAAAGAGTTCGACAAGTTTCTTGAAAATGACCCGTGTATACTTTTATGTAATCATCTACAATTTATTCAGTGATCATTGCACTTGCATTTTTAAAAGTTGATGGCTGGACTTTTATTACCAATTAATTTCTTTAAGAACCTAGAATATATAATATTATGCAATTTTATACGGCAAAACTATTGGCTTAATATTCTAATTGCAAGAATAATGATAGAATACTAAAACAAATGATCAATGGTAACCCCGGATCTCAGACGGGACACTTGTAATCTCAAGTCAAACTCTTTACTATTGTAACTAATTAAGAAACTCGAATAATCATAGGTAGAGTTCAACAAGTTCCTTACGAAAGACCGTTGTATATTTTTAAATAATCATCTACAATATATTTAGCGATCATTGTACTTGGTCTTTTTAAAATTTAACTACCGGACTTTTATTACCTATATATATCTTTAAAAACCTAGAAGTTATACCTTTATGGGATTCTATGTTGTGGATCAATAGTGTGAATAACGCTAATTGTAAGGGTCATAACGGAATACTAACACAAATGACTAATGGTAACCCTGGATTGCGAACAGGACACTTGCAATTCCATGTCAAACTCTTTACCACTGTAACTGATAAAGAAACGCGCATAATCTTTCTAAGAGTTCGAAAAGTTCCTTAGAAATGACCCTTGTATACTTTTATGTAATCATCTACAATTTATTCAGCGATCATTGTACTTGCATTTTTAAAAGTTGATGGCTGGACTTTTATGACCAATTAATTTCTTTAAGAACCTAGAATATATAATTTCATGCAATTTTATACGGTAAAACTATTGGGTTAATAACTGTAATTGCAAGAATAATAATAGAATACTAAAACAAATGATGAGTGGTAACCCCGGATCACAGACGGTACACTTGCAATCTCAAGTCAAACCCTTTACTACCATAACTAATTAAGAAACTCGAATAATCCTATGGAAAGTTCAACAAGTTCCTTAGGAAAGACCTTTGTATACTTTTAAATAATCATCTCTAATATACTTAGTGATCATTGTACTTGCTCTTTTTAAAATTTGATGACCGGACTTTTATTACCTATATATATCTTTAAAAACCTAGAAGTTATACCTTTATGGGATTCCATGTTGTGGATCAATTGTGTTAACAACGCTAATTGTAAGGGTCGTAACGGAATACTAACACAAATAACTGATGGTAACCCTGGATCACGACGAGACACTTGCAATTCCTTGTCAAACTCTTTACCACTGTAACTGATAAAGAAACTCGCATAATCTTTCAAAGAGTTCGACAAGTTCCTTGAAAATGACCCGTGTATACTTTTATGTAATCATCTACAATTTATTCAGTGATCATTGCACTTGCATTTTTAAAAGTTGATGGCTGGAGTTTTATTACCAATTAATTTCTTTAAGAACCTAGAATATATAATATTATGCAATTTTATACGGCAAAACTATTGGCTTAATATTCTAATTGCAAGAATAATAATAGAATACTAAAACAAATGATCAATGGTAACCCCGGATCTCAGACGGGACACTTGTAATCTCAAGTCAAACTCTTTACTATTGTAACTAATTAAGACACTCGAATAATCATTGGTAGAGTTCAACAAGTTCCTTACGAAAGACCGTTGTATATTTTTAAATAATCATCTACAATATATTTAGCGATCATTGTACTTGGTCTTTTTAAAATTTAACTACCGGACTTTTATTACTTATATATATCTTTAAAAACCTAAAAGTTATACCTTTATGGGATTCCATGTTGTGGATCAATAGTGTGAATAATGCTAATTGTAAGGGTCATAACGGAATACTAACACAAATGACTAATGGTAACCCTGGATTGCGAACAAGACACTTGCAATTCC
The DNA here is from genome assembly GCA_037428765.1 of Rubia yunnanensis. Taxonomy (NCBI): domain Eukaryota; kingdom Viridiplantae; phylum Streptophyta; class Magnoliopsida; order Gentianales; family Rubiaceae; genus Rubia; species Rubia yunnanensis. The sequence continues at coordinate 59,934,535 of CM075068.1, forward strand.
ATGTCAAACTCTTTACCACAGTAACTGATAAAGAAACGCACATAATCTTTCAAAGAGTTCGAAAAGTTCCTTAGAAATGACCCTTGTATACTTTTATGTAATCATCTACAATTTATTCAGCGATCATTGTACTTGCATTTTTAAAAGTTGAGGGCTGGACTTTTATTACCAATTAATTTCTTTAAGAACCTAGAATATATAATTTCATGCAATTTTATACGGTAAAACTATTGGGTTAATAACTCTAAATGCAAGAATAATAATAGAATACTAAAACAAATGATGAGTGGTAACCCCGGATCACAGACGGGACACTTGCAATCTCAAGTCAAACCCTTTACTACCATAACTAATTAAGAAACTCGAATAATCCTATGGAGAGTTCAACAAGTTCCTTAGGAAAGACCTTTGTATACTTTTAAGTAATCATCTCTAATATACTTAGTGATCATTTTACATGCTCTTTTTAAAATTTGATGACCGGACTTTTATTACATATATATATCTTTAAAAACCTAGAAGTTATACCTTTATGGGATTCCATGCTGTGGATCAATTGTGTTAATAACTCTAATTGTAAGGGTCATAACGGAATACTAACACAAATAACTGATGGTAACCCTGGATCACGGACGAGACACTTGCAATTCCTTGTCAAACTCTTTACCACTGTAACTGATAAAGAAACTCGCATAATCTTTCAAAGAGTTCGAAAAGTTCCTTGAAAATGACCCGTGTATACTTTTATGTAATCATCTACAATTTATTCAGTGATCATTGCACTTGCATTTTTAAAAGTTGATGGCTGAACTTTTATTACCAATTAATTTCTTTAAAAACCCAGAATATATAATATTATGCAATTTTATACGGTAAAGCTATTGGCTTAATAATCTAATTTCAAGAATAATAATAGAATACTAAAACAAATGATCAATGGTAACCCCGGATCACAGACGGGACACTTGCAATCTCAAGTTAAACTCTTTACTATTATAACTAATTAAGAAACTCGAATAATCATAGGGAGAGTTCAACAAGTTCCTTACGAAAGACCGTTGTATATTTTTAAATAATCATCTACAATATATTTAGTGATCATTGTAGTTGCTCTTTTTAAAATTTGACTACCGGACTTTTATTACCCATATATATCTTTAAAAACCTAGAAGTTATACCTTTATGGGATTCTATGTTGTGGATCAATAGTGTGAATAACGCTAATTGTAATGGTCATAGCGGAATACTAACACAAATGACTAATGGTAACCCTGGATTGCGAACAGGACACTTGCAATTCCATGTCAAACTCTTTACCACTGTAACTGATAAAGAAACGCGCATAATCTTTCAAAGAGTTCGAAAAGTTCCTTAGAAATGACCCTTGTATACTTTTATGTAATCATCTACAATTTATTCAGCGCTCATTGTACTTGCATTTTTAAAAGTTGATGGCTGGACTTTTATGACCAATTAATTTCTTTAAGAACCTAGAATATATAATTTCATGCAATTTTATACGGTAAAACTATTGGGTTAATAACTGTAATTGCAAGAATAACAATAGAATACTAAAACAAATGATGAGTGGTAACCCCGGATCACAGACGGGACACTTGCAATCTCAAGTCAAACCCTTTACTACCATAACTAATTAAGAAACTCGAATAATCCTGTGGAGAGTTCAACAAGTTCCTTAGGAAAGGCCTTTGTATACTTTTAAATAATCATCTCTAATATACTTAGTGATCATTGTACTTGCTCTTTTTAAAATTTGATGACCGGATTTTATTACCTATATATATCTTTAAAAACCTAGAAGTTATACCTTTATGGGATTCCATGCTGTGGATCAATTGTGTTAATAACGCTAATTGTAAGGGTTATAACGGAATACTAACACAAATAACTGATGGTAACCCTGGATCACGGACGAGACACTTGCAATTCCTTGTCAAACTCTTTACCACTGTAACTGATAAAGAAACTCGCATAATCTTTCAAAGAGTTCGACAAGTTCCTTGAAAATGACCCGTGTATACTTTTATGTAATCATCTAAAATTTATTCAGTGATCATTGCACTTGCATTTTTAAAAGTTGATGGCTGGACTTTTATTACCAATTAATTTCTTTAAAAACCTAGAATATATAATATTACGCAATTTTATACGGCAAAACTATTGGCTTAATATTCTAATTGCAAGAATAATAATAGAATACTAAAACAAATGATCAATGGTAACCCCGGATCTCAGATGGGACACTTGTAATCCCAAGTCAAACTCTTTACTATTGTAACTAATTAAGAAACTCGAATAATCATAGGGAGAGTTCAACAAGTTCCTTACGAAAGACAGTTGTATATTTTTAAATAATCATCTACAATATATTTAGCGATCATTGTACTTGGTCTTTTTAAAATTTAACTACCGGACTTTTATTTCCTATATATATCTTTAAAAACCTAGAAGTTATACCTTTATGGGATTCTATGTTGTGGATCAATAGTGTGAATAACGCTAATTGTAAGGGTCATAACGGAATACTAACACAAATGACTAATGGTAACCCTGGATTGCGAACAGGACACTTGCAATTCCATGTCAAACTCTTTACCACTGTAACTGATAAAGAAACGCGCATAATCTTTCAAAGAGTTCGAAAAGTTTCTTAGAAATGACCCTTGTATACTTTTATGTAATCATCTACAATTTATTCAGCGATCATTGTACTTGCATTTTTAAAAGTTGATGGCTGGACTTTTATGACCAATTAATTTCTTTAAGAACCTAGAATATATAATTTCATGCAATTTTATACGGTAAAACTATTGGGTTAATAACTGTAATTGCAAGAATAATAATAGAATACTAAAACAAATGATGAGTGATAACCCCGGATCACAGACGGGACACTTGCAATCTCAAGTCAAACCCTTTACTACCATAACTAATTAAAAAACTCGAATAATCATATGGAGAGTTCAACAAGTTCCTTAGGAAAGACCTTTGTATACTTTTAAATAATCATCTCCAATATACTTAGTGATCATTGTACTTGCTCTTTTTAAAATTTTATGACCGGACTTTTATTACCTATATATATCTTTAAAAACCTAGAAGTTATACCTTTATGGGATTCCATGCCGTGGATCAATTGTGTTAATAACGCTAATTGTAAGGGTCATAACGGAATACTAACACAAATAACTGATAGTAACACTGGATCACGGACGAGACACTTGCAATTCCTTGTCAAAATCTTTACCACTGTAACTGATAAAGAAACTCGCATAATCTTTCAAAGAGTTCGACAAGTTCCTTGAAAATGACCCGTGTATACTTTTATGTAATCATCTACAATTTATTCAGTGATCATTGCACTTGCATTTTTAAAAGTTGATGGCTGGACTTTTATTACCAAGTAATTTCTTAAAAAACCTAGAATATATAATATTATGCAATTTTATACGGCAAAACTATTGGCTTAATATTCTAATTGCATGAATAATAATAGAATACTAAAACAAATGATCAATGGTAACCCCGGATCTCAGACGGGACACTTGTAATCTCAAGTCAAACTCTTTACTATTGTAACTAATTAAGAAACTCGAATAATCATAGGGAGAGTTCAACAAGTTCCTTATGAAAGACCGTTGTATATTTTTAAATAATCATCTACAATATATTTAGCGATCATTGTACTTGGTCTTTTTAAAATTTAACTACCGGACTTTTATTACCTATATATATCTTTAAAAACCTAGAAGTTATACCTTTATGGGATTCTATGTTGTGGATCAATAGTGTGAATAACGCTAATTGTAAGGGTCATAACGGAATACTAACACAAATGACTAATGGTAACCCTGGATTGCGAACAGGACACTTGCAATTCCATGTCAAACTCTTTACCACTGTAACTGATAAAGAAACGCGCATAATCTTTCAAAGAGTTCGAAAAGTTCCTTGAAAATGACCCGTGTATACTTTTATGTAATCATCTACAATTTATTCAGTGATCATTGCACTTGCATTTTTAAAAGTTGATGGCTGGACTTTTATTACCAATTAATTTCTTTAAAAACCTAGAATATATAATATTATGCAATTTTATACGGCAAAACTACTGGCTTAATATTCTAATTGCAAGAATAATAATAGAATACTAAAACAAATGATCAATGGTAGCCCCGGATCTCAGACGGGACACTTGTAATCTCAAGTCAAACTCTTTACTATTGTAACTAATTAAGAAACTCGAATAATCATAGGTAGAGTTCAACAAGTTCCTTACGAAAGACCGTTGTATATTTTTAAATAATCATCTACAATATATTTAGCGATCATTGTACTTGGTCTTTTTAAAATTTAACTACCGGACTTTTATTACCTATATATATCTTTAAAAACCTAGAAGTTATACCTTTATGGGATTCTATGTTGTGGATCAATAGTGTGAATAACGCTAATTGTAAGGGTCATAACGGAATACTAACACAAATGACTAATGGTAACCCTGGATTGCGAACAGGACACTTGCAATTCCATGTCAAACTCTTTACCACTGTAACTGATAAAGAAACGCGCATAATCTTTCAAAGAGTTCGAAAAGTTCCTTGAAAATGACCCGTGTATACTTTTATGTAATCATCTACAATTTATTCAGTGATCATTGCACTTGCATTTTTAAAAGTTGATGGCTGGACTTTTATTACCAATTAATTTCTTTAAAAACCTAGAATATATAATATTATGCAATTTTATACGGCAAAACTATTGGCTTAATATTCTAATTGCAAGAATAATAATAGAATACTAAAACAAATGATCAATGGTAACCCCGGATCTCAGACGGGACACTTGTAATCTCAAGTCAAACTCTTTACTATTGTAACTAATTAAGAAACTCGAATAATCATAGGGAGAGTTCAACAAGTTCCTTATGAAAGACCGTTGTATATTTTTAAATAATCATCTACAATATATTTAGCGATCACTGTACTTGGTCTTTTTAAAATTTAACTACCGGACTTTTATTACCTATATATATCTTTAAAAACCTAGAAGTTATACCTTTATGGGATTCTGTGTTGTGGATCAATAGTGTGAATAACGCTAATTGTAAGGGTCATAACGGAATACTAACACAAATGACTAATGGTAACCCTGGATTGCGAACAGGACACTTGCAATTCCATGTCAAACTCTTTACCACTGTAACTGATAAAGAAACGCGCATAATCTTTCAAAGAGTTCAAAAAGTTCCTTGAAAATGACCCGTGTATACTTTTATGTAATCATCTACAATTTATTCAGTGATCATTGCACTTGCATTTTTAAAAGTTGATGGCTGGACTTTTATTACCAATTAATTTCTTTAAAAACCCTGAATATATAATATTATGCAATTTTATACGGTAAAACTATTGGCTTAATAATCTAATTGCAAGAATAATAATAGAATACTAAAACAAATGATCAATGGTAACCCCGGATCACAGACGGGACACTTGCAATCTCAAGTCAAACTCTTTACTATTGTAACTAATTAAGAAACTCGAATAATCATAGGGAGAGTTCAACAAGTTCCTTACGAAAGTCCGTTGTATATTTTTAAATAATCATCTACAATATATTTAGTGATCATTGTACTTGCTCTTTTTAAAATTTGACTACCGGACTTTAATTACCTATATATATCTTTAAAAACCTAGAAGTTATACCTTTATGGGATTCTATGTTGTGGATCAATAGTGTGAATAACGCTAATTGTAAGGTTCATAACGGAATACTAACACAAATGACTGATGGTAACCCTAGATTGCGGATGGGACACTTGCAATTCCATGTCAAACTCTTTACCACTGTAACTGATAATGAAACTCGCATAATCTTTCAAAGAGTTCGAAAAGTTCCTTAGAAATGACCCTTGTATACTTTTATGTAATCATCTACAATTTATTAAGCGATCATTGTACTTACATTTTTAAAAGTTGATGGCTGGACTTTTATTACCAATTAATTTCTTTAAAAACCTAGAATATATAATTTCATGCAATTTTATACGGTAAAACTATTGGGTTAATAACTCTAATTGCAAGAATAATAATAGAATACTAAAACAAATGATCAATGGTAGCCCCGAATCACAGGCGGGACACTTGCAATCTCAAGTCAAACTCTTTACTATTGTAACTAATTAAGAAACTCGAATAATCATAGGGAGAGTTCAACAAGTTCCTTACGAAAGACCGTTGTATATTTTTAAATAATCATCTACAATATATTTAGTGATCATTGTACTTGCTCTTTTTAAAATTTGACTACTGGACTTTTATTACCTATATATATCTTTAAAAACCTAGAAGTTATACCTTTATGGGATTCTATGTTGTGGATCAGTAGTGTGAATAACGCTAATTGTAAGGGTCATAACGGAATACTAACACAAATGACTGATGGTAACCGTAGATTGCGGACGGGACACTTGCAATTCCATGTCAAACTCTTTACCACTATAACTCATAAAGAAACTCGCATAATCTTTCAAAGAGTTCGAAAAGTTCCTTAGAAATGGCCCTTGTATACTTTTATGTAATCATCTAAAATTTATTCAGCGATCATTGTACTTGCATTTTTAAAAGTTGATGAATGGACTTTTATTACCAATTAATTTCTTTAAAAACCTAGAATATATAATTTCATGCAATTTTATACGATAAAACTATTGGGTTAATAACACTAATTGCAAGAATAATAATAGAATACTAAAACAAATGATGAGTGGTAACCCCAGTCACAGATGGGACACTTGCAATCTTAAGTCAAACCCTTTACTACCATAACTAATTAAAAAACTCGAATAATCCTATGGAGAGTTCAACAAGTTCCTTAGGAAAGACCTCTGTATACTTTTAAATAATCATCTCTAATATACTTAGTGATCATTGTACTTGCTCTTTTTAAAATTTGATGACCGGACTTTTATTACCCATATATATCTTTGAAAACCTAGAAGTTATACCTTTATGGGATTCCATGCTGTGGATCAATTGTGTTAATAACGCTAATTGTAAGGGTCATAACGGAATACTAACACAAATGACTAATGGTAACCCTGGATTGCGAACAGGACACTTGCAATTCCATGTCAAACTCTTTACCACTGTAACTGATAAAGAAACGCGCATAATCTTTCAAAGAGTTCAAAAAGTTCCTTGAAAATGACCCGTGTATACTTTTATGTAATCATCTACAATTTATTCAGTGATCATTGCACTTGCATTTTTAAAAGTTGATGGCTGGACTTTTATTACCAATTAATTTCTTTAAAAACCCTGAATATATAATATTATGCAATTTTATACGGTAAAACTATTGGCTTAATAATCTAATTGCAAGAATAATAATAGAATACTAAAACAAATGATCAATGGTAACCCCGGATCACAGACGGGACACTTGCAATCTCAAGTCAAACTCTTTACTATTGTAACTAATTAAGAAACTCGAATAATCATAGGGAGAGTTCAACAAGTTCCTTACGAAAGTCCGTTGTATATTTTTAAATAATCATCTACAATATATTTAGTGATCATTGTACTTGCTCTTTTTAAAATTTGACTACCGGACTTTAATTACCTATATATATCTTTAAAAACCTAGAAGTTATACCTTTATGGGATTCTATGTTGTGGATCAATAGTGTGAATAACGCTAATTGTAAGGTTCATAACGGAATACTAACACAAATGACTGATGGTAACCCTAGATTGCGGATGGGACACTTGCAATTCCATGTCAAACTCTTTACCACTGTAACTGATAATGAAACTCGCATAATCTTTCAAAGAGTTCGAAAAGTTCCTTAGAAATGACCCTTGTATACTTTTATGTAATCATCTACAATTTATTAAGCGATCATTGTACTTACATTTTTAAAAGTTGATGGCTGGACTTTTATTACCAATTAATTTCTTTAAAAACCTAGAATATATAATTTCATGCAATTTTATACGGTAAAACTATTGGGTTAATAACTCTAATTGCAAGAATAATAATAGAATACTAAAACAAATGATCAATGGTAGCCCCGAATCACAGGCGGGACACTTGCAATCTCAAGTCAAACTCTTTACTATTGTAACTAATTAAGAAACTCGAATAATCATAGGGAGAGTTCAACAAGTTCCTTACGAAAGACCGTTGTATATTTTTAAATAATCATCTACAATATATTTAGTGATCATTGTACTTGCTCTTTTTAAAATTTGACTACTGGACTTTTATTACCTATATATATCTTTAAAAACCTAGAAGTTATACCTTTATGGGATTCTATGTTGTGGATCAGTAGTGTGAATAACGCTAATTGTAAGGGTCATAACGGAATACTAACACAAATGACTGATGGTAACCGTAGATTGCGGACGGGACACTTGCAATTCCATGTCAAACTCTTTACCACTATAACTCATAAAGAAACTCGCATAATCTTTCAAAGAGTTCGAAAAGTTCCTTAGAAATGGCCCTTGTATACTTTTATGTAATCATCTAAAATTTATTCAGCGATCATTGTACTTGCATTTTTAAAAGTTGATGAATGGACTTTTATTACCAATTAATTTCTTTAAAAACCTAGAATATATAATTTCATGCAATTTTATACGATAAAACTATTGGGTTAATAACACTAATTGCAAGAATAATAATAGAATACTAAAACAAATGATGAGTGGTAACCCCAGTCACAGATGGGACACTTGCAATCTTAAGTCAAACCCTTTACTACCATAACTAATTAAAAAACTCGAATAATCCTATGGAGAGTTCAACAAGTTCCTTAGGAAAGACCTCTGTATACTTTTAAATAATCATCTCTAATATACTTAGTGATCATTGTACTTGCTCTTTTTAAAATTTGATGACCGGACTTTTATTACCCATATATATCTTTGAAAACCTAGAAGTTATACCTTTATGGGATTCCATGCTGTGGATCAATTGTGTTAATAACGCTAATTGTAAGGGTCATAACGGAATACTAACACAAATGACTGATGGTAACCCTGGATCACGGACGAGACACTTTCAATTCCTTGTCAAACTCTTTACCACTGTAACTGATAAAGAAACTCGCATAATCTTTCAAAGAGTTCGACAAGTTCCTTGAAAATGACCCTTGTATACTTTTATGTAATCATCTACAATTTATTCAGTGATCATTGCACTTGCATTTTTAAAAGTTGATGGCTGGACTTTTATTACCAATTAATTTCTTTAAAAACCTAGAATATATAATATTATGCAATTTTATACGGCAAAACTATTGGCTTAATAATCTAATTACAAGAATAATAATAGAATACTAAAACAAATGATCAATGGTAACCCCGGATCACAGACGGGACACTTGTAATCTCAAGTCAAACTCTTTACTATTGTAACTAATTAAGAAACTCGAATAATCATAGGGAGAGTTCAACAAGTTACTTACGAAAGACCGTTGTATATTTTTAAATAATCATCTACAATATATTTAGCGATCATTGTACTTGGTCTTTTTAAAATTTAACTACTGGACTTTTATTACCTATATATATCTTTAAAAACCTAGAAGTTATACCTTTATGGGATTCTATGTTGTGGATCAATAGTGTAAATAACGCCAATTGTAAGGGTCATAATGGAATACTAACACAAATGACTAATGGTAACCCTGGATTGCGGACAGGACACTTGCAATTCCATGTCAAACTCTTTACCACTGTAACTGATAAAGAAACGCGCATAATCTTTCAAAGAGTTTGAAAAGTTCCTTAGAAATGACCCTTGTATGCTTTTATGTAATCATCTACAATTTATTCAGTGATCATTGTACTTGCATTTTTAAAAGTTGATAGCTGGACTTTTATGACCAATTAATTTCTTTAAAAACCTAGAATATATAATTTCATGCAATTTTATACGGTAAAACTATTGGGTTAATAACTCTAATTGCAAGAATAATAATAGAATACTAAAACTAATGATGAGTGGTAACCCCGGATCACATACGGGACACTTGCAATCTCAAGTCAAACCCTTTACTACCATAACTAATTAAGAAACTCGAATAATCCTATGGAGAGTTCAACAAGTTCCTTAGGAAAGACCTTTGTAAACTTTTAAATAATCATCTCTAATATACTTAGTGATCATTGTACTTGCTCTTTTTAAAATTTGATGACCGGACTTTTATTACCTATATATATCTTTAAAAACCTAGAAGTTATACCTTTATGGGATTCCATGCTGTGGATCAATTGTGTTAATAACACTAGTTGTAAGGGTCATAACGGAATACTAACACAAATAATTGATGGTAACCTTGAATCACGGACGAGACACTTGCAATTCCTTGTCAAACTCTTTACCACTGTAACTGATAAAGAAACTCGCATAATCTTTCAAAGAGTTCGACAAGTTCCTTGAAAATGACCCATGTATACTTTTATGTAATCATCTACAATTTATTCAGTGATCATTGCACTTGCATTTTAAAAAGTTGATGGCTGGACTTTTATTACCAATTAATTTCTTTAAAAACCCAGAATATATAATATTATGCAATTTTATACGGTAAAACTATTGGCTTAATAATTTAATTGCAAGAATAATAATAGAATACTAAAACAAATGATCAATGGTAACCCCGGATCACAGACGGGACACTTGCAATCTCAAGTCAAACTCTTTACTATTGTAACTAATTAAGAAACTCGAATAATCATAGGGAGAGTTCAACAAGTTCCTTACGAAAGTCCGTTGTATATTTTTAAATAATCATCTACAATATATTTAGTGATCATTGTACTTGCTCTTTTTAAAATTTGACTACCGGACTTTAATTACCTATATATATCTTTAAAAACCTAGAAGTTATAGCTTTATGGGATTCTATGTTGTGGATCAATAGTTTGAATAACGCTAATTGTAAGGTTCATAACGGAATACTAACACAAATGACTGATGGTAACCCTAGATTGCGGATGGGACACTTGCAATTCCATGTCAAACTCTTTACCACTGTAACTGATAATGAAACTCGCATAATCTTTCAAAGAGTTCGAAAAGTTCCTTAGAAATGACCCTTGTATACTTTTATGTAATCATCTACAATTTATTAAGCGATCATTGTACTTACATTTGTAAAAGTTGATGGCTGGACTTTTATTACCAATTAATTTCTTTAAAAACCTAGAATATATAATTTCATGCAATTTTATACGGTAAAACTATTGGGTTAATAACTCTAATTGCAAGAATAATAATAGAATACTAAAACAAATGATCAATGGTAGCCCCGAATCACAGGCGGGACACTTGCAATCTCAAGTCAAACTCTTTACTATTGTAACTAATTAAGAAACTCGAATAATCATAGGGAGAGTTCAACAAGTTCCTTACGAAAGACCGTTGTATATTTTTAAATAATCATCTACAATATATTTAGTGATCATTGTACTTGTTCTTTTTAAAATTTGACTACTGGACTTTTATTACCTATATATATCTTTAAAAACCTAGAAGTTATACCTTTATGGGATTCTATGTTGTGGATCAGTAGTGTGAATAACGCTAATTGTAAGGGTCATAACGGAATACTAACACAAATGACTGATGGTAACCGTAGATTGCGGACGGGACACTTGCAATTCCATGTCAAACTCTTTACCACTATAACTCATAAAGAAACTCGCATAATCTTTCAAAGAGTTCGAAAAGTTCCTTAGAAATGGCCCTTGTATACTTTTATGTAATCATCTAAAATTTATTCAGCGATCATTGTACTTGCATTTTTAAAAGTTGATGAATGGACTTTTATTACCAATTAATTTCTTTAAAAACCTAGAATATATAATTTCATGCAATTTTATACGATAAAACTATTGGGTTAATAACACTAATTGCAAGAATAATAATAGAATACTAAAACAAATGATGAGTGGTAACCCCAGTCACAGACGGGACACTTGCAATCTTAAGTCAAACCCTTTACTACCATAACTAATTAAAAAACTCGAATAATCCTATGGAGAGTTCAACAAGTTCCTTAGGAAAGACCTCTGTATACTTTTAAATAATCATCTCTAATATACTTAGTGATCATTGTACTTGCTCTTTTTAAAATTTGATGACCGGACTTTTATTACCCATATATATCTTTGAAAACCTAGAAGTTATACCTTTATGGGATTCCATGCTGTGGATCAATTGTGTTAATAACGCTAATTGTAAGGGTCATAACGGAATACTAACACAAATGACTGATGGTAACCCTGGATCACGGACGAGACACTTTCAATTCCTTGTCAAACTCTTTACCACTGTAACTGATAAAGAAACTCGCATAATCTTTCAAAGAGTTCGACAAGTTCCTTGAAAATGACCCTTGTATACTTTTATGTAATCATCTACAATTTATTCAGTGATCATTGCACTTGCATTTTTAAAAGTTGATGGCTGGACTTTTATTACCAATTAATTTCTTTAAAAACCTAGAATATATAATATTATGCAATTTTATACGGCAAAACTATTGGCTTAATAATCTAATTACAAGAATAATAATAGAATACTAAAACAAATGATCAATGGTAACCCCGGATCACAGACGGGACACTTGTAATCTCAAGTCAAACTCTTTACTATTGTAACTAATTAAGAAACTCGAATAATCATAGGGAGAGTTCAACAAGTTACTTACGAAAGACCGTTGTATATTTTTAAATAATCATCTACAATATATTTAGCGATCATTGTACTTGGTCTTTTTAAAATTTAACTACTGGACTTTTATTACCTATATATATTATTAAAAACCTAGAAGTTATACCTTTATGGGATTCTATGTTGTGGATCAATAGTGTAAATAACGCCAATTGTAAGGGTCATAATGGAATACTAACACAAATGACTAATGGTAACCCTGGATTGCGGACAGGACACTTGCAATTCCATGTCAAACTCTTTACCACTGTAACTGATAAAGAAACGCGCATAATCTTTCAAAGAGTTTGAAAAGTTCCTTACAAATGACCCTTGTATGCTTTTATGTAATCATCTACAATTTATTCAGTGATCATTGTACTTGCATTTTTAAAAGTTGATAGCTGGACTTTTATGACCAATTAATTTCTTTAAAAACCTAGAATATATAATTTCATGCAATTTTATACGGTAAAACTATTGGGTTAATAACTCTAATTGCAAGAATAATAATAGAATACTAAAACTAATGATGAGTGGTAACCCCGGATCACATACGGGACACTTGCAATCTCAAGTCAAACCCTTTACTACCATAACTAATTAAGAAACTCGAATAATCCTATGGAGAGTTCAACAAGTTCCTTAGGAAAGACCTTTGTATACTTTTAAATAATCATCTCTAATATACTTAGTGATCATTGTACTTGCTCTTTTTAAAATTTGATGACCGGACTTTTATTACCTATATATATCTTTAAAAACCTAGAAGTTATACCTTTATGGGATTCCATGCTGTGGATCAATTGTGTTAATAACACTAGTTGTAAGGGTCATAACGGAATACTAACACAAATAATTGATGGTAACCTTGAATCACGGACGAGACACTTGCAATTCCTTGTCAAACTCTTTACCACTGTAACTGATAAAGAAACTCGCATAATCTTTCAAAGAGTTCGACAACTTCCTTGAAAATGACCCATGTATACTTTTATGTAATCATCTACAATTTATTCAGTGATCATTGCACTTGCATTTTAAAAAGTTGATGGCTGGACTTTTATTACCAATTAATTTCTTTAAAAACCCAGAATATATAATATTATGCAATTTTATACGGTAAAACTATTGGCTTAATAATTTAATTGCAAGAATAATAATAGAATACTAAAACAAATGATCAATGGTAACCCCGGATCACAGACGGGACACTTGCAATCTCAAGTCAAACTCTTTACTATTGTAACTAATTAAGAAACTCGAATAATCCTAGGGAGAGTTCAACAAGTTCCTTACGAAAGTCCGTTGTATATTTTTAAATAATCATCTACAATATATTTAGAGATCATTGTACTTGCTCTTTTTAAAATTTGATGACCGGACTTTTATTACCTATATATATCTTTAAAAACCTAGAAGTTATACCTTTATGGGATTCCATGCTGTGGATCAATTGTGTTAATAACACTAGTTGTAAGGGTCATAACGGAATACTAACACAAATAATTGATGGTAACCTTGAATCACGGACGAGACACTTGCAATTCCTTGTCAAACTCTTTACCACTGTAACTGATAAAGAAACTCGCATAATCTTTCAAAGAGTTCGACAACTTCCTTGAAAATGACCCATGTATACTTTTATGTAATCATCTACAATTTATTCAGTGATCATTGCACTTGCATTTTAAAAAGTTGATGGCTGGACTTTTATTACCAATTAATTTCTTTAAAAACCCAGAATATATAATATTATGCAATTTTATACGGTAAAACTATTGGCTTAATAATTTAATTGCAAGAATAATAATAGAATACTAAAACAAATGATCAATGGTAACCCCGGATCACAGACGGGACACTTGCAATCTCAAGTCAAACTCTTTACTATTGTAACTAATTAAGAAACTCGAATAATCCTAGGGAGAGTTCAACAAGTTCCTTACGAAAGTCCGTTGTATATTTTTAAATAATCATCTACAATATATTTAGAGATCATTGTACTTGCTCTTTTTAAAATTTGACTACCGGACTTTAATTACCTATATATATCTTTAAAAACCTAGAAGTTATACCTTTATGGGATTCTATGTTGTGGATCAATAGTTTGAATAACGCTAATTGTAAGGTTCATAACGGAATACTAACACAAATGACTGATGGTAACCCTAGATTGCGGATGGGACACTTGCAATTCCATGTCAAACTCTTTACCACTGTAACTGATAATGAAACTCGCATAATCTTTCAAAGAGTTCGAAAAGTTCCTTAGAAATGACCCTTGTATACTTTTATGTAATCATCTACAATTTATTAAGCGATCATTGTACTTACATTTGTAAAAGTTGATGGCTGGACTTTTATTACCAATTAATTTCTTTAAAAACCTAGAATATATAATTTCATGTAATTTTATACGGTAAAACTATTGGGTTAATAACTCTAATTGCAAGAATAATAATAGAATACTAAAACAAATGATCAATGGTAGCCCCGGATCATAGGCGGGACACTTGCAATCTCAAGTCAAACTCTTAACTATTGTAACTAATTAAGAAACTCGAATAATCATAGGGAGAGTTCAACAAGTTCCTTACGAAAGACCGTTGTATATTTTTAAATAATCATCTACAATATATTTAGTGATCATTGTACTTGCTCTTTTTAAAATTTGACTACCGGACTTTTATTACCTATATATATCTTTAAAAACCCAGAAATTATACCTTTATGGGATTCTATGTTGTGGATCAATAGTGTGAATAACGCTAATTATAAGGGTCATAACGGAATACTAACACAAATGACTGATGGTAACCGTAAAATTTGATGACCGGACTTTTATTACCTATATATATCTTTAAAAACCTAGAAGTTATACCTTTATGGGATTCCATGCTGTGGATCAATTGTGTTAATAACGCTAATTGTAAGGGTCATAACGGAATACTAACACAAATGACTGATGGTAACCCTGGATCACGGACGAGACACTTTCAATTCCATGTCAAACTCTTTACCACTGTAACTGATAAAGAAACTCGCATAATCTTTCAAAGAGTTCGACAAGTTCCTTAGAAATGACCCTTGTATACTTTTATGTAATCATCTATAATTCATTCTGCTATCATTGTACTTGCATTTTTAAAAGTTGATGGCTGGACTTTTATTACCAATTAATTTCTTTAAAAACCTAGAATATATAATTTCATGCAATTTTATACGGTAAAACTATTGGGTTAATAATCTAATTGCAAGAATAATAATAGAATACTAAAGCAAAATATCAATGGTAACCCCGGATCACAGACGGGACACTTGCAATCTCAAGTCAAACTCTTTACTATTGTAACTAATTAAGAAACTCGAATAATCATATATAGAGTTCAACAAATTCCTTAGGAAAGACCTTTGTATATTTTTAAATAATCATCTACAATATATTTAGTGATCATTGTACTTGCCCTTTTTAAAATTTGATGGCCGGACATTTATTACATATATATATCTATAAAAACCTAGAATTTATACCTTTATGGGATTCTATGTTGTGGATCAATTCTGTTAATAACGCTAATTGTAAGGGTCATAATGGAATACTAACACAAATGACTGATCGTAACCCTGGATCACGGACGGGACACTTGCAATTCCATGTCAAACTCTTGACCACTGTAACTGATAGAGAAACTCGCATAATATTTCAAAGAGTTCGACAAGTTCCTTAGAAATGACCCTTGTATACATTTATGTTATCATCTACAATTTATTCAGTGATCATTGTACTTGCATTTTTAAAAGTTGATGGCTGGACTTTTATTACCAATTAATTTCTTTAAAAACCTACAATATATAATTTCATGCAATTTTATACGGTAAAACTATTGGGTTAATAACTATAATTGCAAAAATAATAATAAAATACTAAAAGAAATGATCAATGGTAACCCCGGATCACAGACGGGACACTTGCAGTCTCAAGTCAAACTCTTTACTACCATAACTAATTAAGAAACTCGAATAATCCTATGGAGAGTTCAACAAGTTCCTTAGGAAAGACCTTTGTCTACTTTTAAATAATCATCTCTAATATACTTAGTGATCATTGTATTTGCTATTTTTAAAATTTGACTACCGGACTTTTATTACCTATATATATCTTTAAAAACCTAGAAGTCATACCTTTATGTGATTCCATGTTGTGGATCAATTGTGTTAATAACGCTAATTGTAAGGGTCATAACGGAATACAAACACAAATTACTGATGGTAACCCTAAATTGCGGACGGGACACTTGCAATTCCATGTCAAAACTCTTTACCACTGTAACTGATAAAGAAACTGGCATAATCTTTCAAAGAGTTCGACCAGTTCCTTTGAAATGACCCTTGCATACTTTTATATTATCATCTACAATTTATTCATTGATCATTGTACTTGCATTTTTAAAAGTTGATGGCTGGACTTTTATTACCAATTAATTTCTTTAAAAACCTACAATATATAATTTCAAGCAATTTTATACGGTAAAACTATTGTGTTAATAACTCTAATTGCAAGAATAATAATTGAATACTAAAACAAATGATCAATGGTAAGCCCGGATCACAGACGGGACACTTGCAATCTCAAGTCAAACTCTTTACTACCATAACTAATTAAGAAACTCGAATAATCCTATGGAGAGTTCAACAAGTTCCTTAGGAAAGACTTTTGTATACTTTTAAATAATCATCTCTAATATACTTAGTGATCATTGTACTTGCTATTTTTAAAATTTGATTACCAGACTTTTATTACCTATATATATGTTTAATAGAAGTCGTACCTTTATGGGATTCCATGTTGTGGATCAATTGTGTTAATAACGCTAATTGTAAGGGTCATAACGGAATACAAACACAAATTACTGATGGTAACCCTAAATTGCGGACGGGACACTTGCAATTCCATGTCAAAACTCTTTACCACTGTAACTGATAAAAAAACTGGCATAATATTTCAAAGAGTTCGACAAGTTCCTTAGAAATGACCCTTGTATACTTTTATGTTATCATCTACAATTTATTCAGTGATCATTGTACTTGCATTTTTAAAAGTTGATGGCTGGACTTTTATTACCAATTAATTTCTTTAAAAACCTACAATATATAATTTCATGCAATTTTATACGGTAAAACTATTGGGTTAATAACTCTAATTGCAAAAATAATAATAGAATACTAAAACAAATTATCAATGGTAACCCCGGATAACAGATGGGACATTTACAACATCAAGTCAAACTCTTTACTACCATAACTAATTGAGAAACTCAAATAATCCTATGGAGAGTTCTACAAGTTCCTTAGAAAAGACCTTTGTATACTTTTAAATAATCATCTCTAATATACATAGTGATCATTGTACTTGCCCTTTTTAAAATTTGATGGCCGGACATTTATTACATATATATATCTATAAAAACCTAGAAGTTATACCTATATGAGATTCTATGTTGTGGATCAATTGTGTTAATAACGCTAATTGTAAGGGTCATAATGGAATACTAACACAAATGACTGATGGTAACCCTGGATCACGGATGGGACACTTGCAATTCCATGTCAAACTCTTGACCACTGTAACTGATAAAGAAACTCGCATAATCTTTCAAAGAGTTCGACAAGTTCCTTAGAAATGACCCTTGTATACTTTTATGTTATCATCTACAATTTATTCAGTGATCATTGTACTTGCATTTTTAAAAGTTGATGGCTGGACTTTTATTACCAATTAATTTCTTTAAAAACCTACAATATATAATTTCATGCAATTTTATACGGTAAAACTATTGGGTTAATAATCTAATTGCAAGAATAATAATAGAATACCAAAGCAAATGATCAATGGTAACCCCGGATCACAGACGGGACACTTGCAATCTCAAGTCAAACTCTTTACTATTGTAACTAATTAAGAAACTCGAATAATCATATATAGAGTTCAACAAATTCCTTAGGAAAGACCTTTGTATATTTTAAAATAATCATCTTCAATATATTTAGTGATCATTGTACTTTCCCTTTTTAAAATTTGATGGCCGGACATTTATTACATATATATATCTATAAAAACCTAGAAGTTATACCTATATGAGATTCTATGTTGTGGATCAATTGTGTTAATAACGCTAATTGTAAGGGTCATAATGGAATACTAACACAAATGACTGATGGTAACCCTGGATCACGGATGGGACACTTGCAATTCCATGTCAAACTCTTGACCACTGTAACTGATAAAGAAACTCGCATAATCTTTCAAAGAGTTCGACAAGTTCCTTAGAAATGACCCTTGTATACTTTTATGTTATCATCTACAATTTATTCAGTGATCATTGTACTTGCATTTTTAAAAGTTGATGGCTAGACTTTTATTACCAATTAATTTCTTTAAAAACCTACAATATATAATTTCATGCAATTTTATACGGTAAAACTATTGGGTTAATAACTCTAATTGCAAAAATAATAATAAAATACTAAAACAAATGATCAATGGTAACCCCGGATCACAGACGAGACATTTGCAATCTCAAGTCAAACTCTTTACTACCATAACTAATTAAGAAACTCGAATAATCCTATGGAGAGTTCTACAAGTTCCTTAGAAAAGACCTTTGTATACTTTTAAATAATCATCTCTAATATACATAGTGATCATTGTACTTGCCCTTTTTAAAATTTGATGACTGGACTTTTATTACCTATATATATCTTTAAAAACCTAGAAGTTATACCTTTATGGGATTCCATGTTGTGGATCAATTGTGTTAATAACGCTAATTGTAAGGGTCATAACGGAATACTAACACAAATGACTGATGGTAACCCTGGATAACGGACGGGACACTTGCAATTCCACGTCAAACTCTTTACCACTGTAACTGATAAAGAAACTCGTATAATCTTTCAAAGAGTTCGACAAGTTCCTTAAAAATGACCCTTGTATACTTTTATGTAATCATCTACAATTTATTCAGTGATCATTGCACTTGCATTTCTAAAAGTTGATGGCTGGACTTTTATTACCAATTAATTTCTTGAAAAACCTAGAATATATAATTTCATGCAATTTTATACGGTAAAACTATTGGGTTAATAACTCTAATTGCAAGAATAATAATAGAATACTAAAACAAATGATCAATGGTAACCCCGGATCACAGAAGGGACACTTGCAATCTCAAGTCAAACTCTTTACTATTGTAACTAATTAAGAAACTCGAATAATCATATATAGAGTTCAACAAATTCCTTAGGAAAGACCTTTGTATATTTTTAAATAATCATCTTCAATATATTTAGTGATCATTGTACTTTCCCTTTTTAAAATTTGATGGCCGGACATTTATTACATATATATATCTATAAAAACCTAGAAGTTATACCTTTATGGGATTCTATGTTGTGGATCAATTGTGTTAATAACGCTAATTGTAAGGGTCATAACGGAATACTAACACAAATTACTGATGGTAACCCTAGATCGCGGACGGGACACTTGCAATTCCATGTCAAACTCTTGACCACTGTAACTGATAAAGAAACTCGCATAATCTTTCAAAGAGTTCGACAAGTTCCTTAGAAATGACCCTTGTATACTTTTATGTTATCATCTACAATTTATTCAGTGATCATTGTACTTGCATTTTTAAAAGTTGATGGCTGGACTTTTATTACCAATTAATTTCTTTAAAACCTACAATATATAATTTCATGCAATTTTATACGGTAAAACTATTGGGTTAATAACTCTAATTGCAAAAATAATAATAAAATACTAAAACAAATGATCAATGGTAACCCCGGATCACAGACGAGACATTTGCAATCTCAAGTCAAACTCTTTAGTACCATAACTAATTAAGAAACTCGAATAATCCTATGGAGAGTTCTACAAGTTCCTCAGAAAAGACCTTTGTATACTTTTAAATAATCATCTCTAATATACTTAGTGATCATTGTACTTGCCCTTTTTAAAATTTGATGGCCGGAATTTTATTACCAATATATATATTTAAAAACCTAGAAGTTATACCTTTATGGGATTCCATGTTGTGGATCAATTGTGTTAATAACGCTAATTGTAAGGGTCATAACGGAATACTAACACAAATGACTGATGGTGACCCTGGATAACGGACGGGACACTTGCAATTCCACGTCAAACTCTTTACCACTGTAACTGATAAAGAAACTCGCATAATCTTTCAAAGAGTTCGACAAGTTCCTTAAAAATGACCCTTGTATACTTTTATGTAATCATCTACTATTTATTCAGTGATCATTGCACTTGCATTTCTAAAAGTTGATGGTTGGAGGTTTATTACCAATTAATTTCTTGAAAAACCTAGAATATATAATTTCATGCAATTTTATACGGTAAGACTATTGGGTTAATAATCTAATTGCAAGAATAATAATAGAATACTAAAACAAGTGATCAATGGTAACCCCGGATCACAGACGGGACACTTGCAATCTCAAGTTAAACTCTTTACTATTGTAACTAATTAAGAAACTCGAATAATCATATGGAGAGTTCAACAAATTCCTTAGGAAAGACCTTTGTATATTTTAAAATAATCATCTACAATATATTTAGTGATCATTGTACTTGCCCTTTTTAAAATTTGATGGCCGGACATTTATGACATAAATATATCTATAAAAACCTAGAATTTATACCTTTATGGGATTCTATGTTGTGGATCAATTGTGTTAATAACGCTAATTGTAAGGGTCATAACGGAATACTAACACAAATGACTGATGGTAACCCTGGATCACGGACGGGACACTTGCAATTCCATGTCAAACTCTTGACCACTGTAACTGATAAAGAAACTCGCATAATCTTTCAAAGAGTTAGACAAGTTCCTTAGAAATGACCCTTGTATACTTTTATGTTATCATCTACAATTTATTCAGTGATCATTGTACTTGCATTTTTAAAAGTTGATGGCTGGACTTTTATTACCAATTAATTTCTTTAAAACCTACAATATATAATTTCATGCAATTTTATACGGTAAAACTATTGGGTTAATAACTCTAATTGCAAAAATAATAATAAAATACTAAAACAAATGATCAATGGTAACCCCGGATCACAGACGAGACATTTGCAATCTCAAGTCAAACTCTTTTGTACCATAACTAATTAAGAAACTCGAATAATCCTATGGAGAGTTCTACAAGTTCCTCAGAAAAGACCTTTGTATACTTTTAAATAATCATCTCTAATATACTTAGTGATCATTGTACTTGCCCTTTTTAAAATTTGATGGCCGGAATTTTATTACCAATATATATATTTAAAAACCTAGAAGTTATACCTTTATGGGATTCCATGTTGTGGATCAATTGTGTTAATAACGCTAATTGTAAGGGTCATAACGGAATACTAACACAAATGACTGATGGTGACCCTGGATAACGGACGGGACACTTGCAATTCCACGTCAAACTCTTTACCACTGTAACTGATAAAGAAACTCGCATAATCTTTCAAAGAGTTCGACAAGTTCCTTAAAAATGACCCTTGTATACTTTTATGTAATCATCTACTATTTATTCAGTGATCATTGCACTTGCATTTCTAAAAGTTGATGGTTGGAGGTTTATTACCAATTAATTTCTTGAAAAACCTAGAATATATAATTTCATGCAATTTTATACGGTAAGACTATTGGGTTAATAATCTAATTGCAAGAATAATAATAGAATACTAAAACAAGTGATCAATGGTAACCCCGGATCACAGACGGGACACTTGCAATCTCAAGTTAAACTCTTTACTATTGTAACTAATTAAGAAACTCGAATAATCATATGGAGAGTTCAACAAATTCCTTAGGAAAGACCTTTGTATATTTTAAAATAATCATCTACAATATATTTAGTGATCATTGTACTTGCCCTTTTTAAAATTTGATGGCCGGACATTTATGACATAAATATATCTATAAAAACCTAGAATTTATACCTTTATGGGATTCTATGTTGTGGATCAATTGTGTTAATAACGCTAATTGTAAGGGTCATAACGGAATACTAACACAAATGACTGATGGTAACCCTGGATCACGGACGGGACACTTGCAATTCCATGTCAAACTCTTGACCACTATAACTGATAAAGAAACTCGCATAATCTTTCAAAGAGTTCGACAAGTTCCTTAGAAATGACCCTTGTATACTTTTATGTTATCATCTACAATTTATTCAGTGATCATTGTACTTGCATTTTTAAAAGTTGATGGCTGGACTTTTATTACCAATTAATTTCTTTAAAAACCTACAATATATAATTTCATGCAATTTTATACGGTAAAACTATTGGGTTAATAACTCTAATTGCAATAATAATAATAAAATACTAAAACAAATGATCAATGGTAACCCCGGATCACAGGCGAGACATTTGCAATCTCAAGTCAAACTCTTTACTACCATAACTAATTAAGAAACTCGAATAATCCTATGGAGAGTTCTACAAGTTCCTTAGAAAAGACCTTTGTATACTTTTAAATAATCATCTCTAATATTCTTAGTGATCATTGTACTTGCCCTTTTTAAAATTTGATGACCGGACTTTTATTACCTATATATATCTTTAAAAACCTAGAAGTTATACCTTTATGGGATTCCATGTTGTGGATCAATTGTGTTAATAACGCTAATTGTAAGGGTCATAATGGAATACTAACACAAATGACTGATGGTGACCCTGGATAACGGACGGGACACTTGCAATTCCACGTCAAACTCTTTACCACTGTAACTGATAAAGAAACTCGCATAATCTTTCAAAGAGTTCGACAAGTTCCTTAAAAATGACCCTTGTATACTTTTATGTAATCATCTACAATTTATTCAGTGATCATTGCACTTGCATTTCTAAAAGTTGATGGCTGGACTTTTATTACCAATTAATTTCTTGAAAAACCTAGAATATATAATTTCATGCAATTTTATACGGTAAAACTATTGGGTTAATAACTCTAATTGCAAGAATAATAATAGAATACTAAAACAAATGATCAATGGTAACCCCGGATCACAGAAGGGACACTTGCAATCTCAAGTCAAACTCTTTACTATTGTAACTAATTAAGAAACTCGAATAATCATATATAGAGTTCAACAAATTCCTTAGGAAAGACCTTTGTATATTTTTAAATAATCATCTTCAATATATTTAGTGATCATTGTACTTTCCCTTTTTAAAATTTGATGGCCGGACATTTATTACATATATATATCTATAAAAACCTAGAAGTTATACCTTTATGGGATTCTATGTTGTGGATCAATTGTGTTAATAACGCTAATTGTAAGGGTCATAACGGAATACTAACACAAATTACTGATGGTAACCCTAGATCGCGGACGGGACACTTGCAATTCCATGTCAAACTCTTGACCACTGTAACTGATAAAGAAACTCGCATAATCTTTCAAAGAGTTCGACAAGTTCCTTAGAAATGACCCTTGTATACTTTTATGTTATCATCTACAATTTATTCAGTGATCATTGTACTTGCATTTTTAAAAGTTGATGGCTGGACTTTTATTACCAATTAATTTCTTTAAAACCTACAATATATAATTTCATGCAATTTTATACGGTAAAACTATTGGGTTAATAACTCTAATTGCAAAAATAATAATAAAATACTAAAACAAATGATCAATGGTAACCCCGGATCACAGACGAGACATTTGCAATCTCAAGTCAAACTCTTTAGTACCATAACTAATTAAGAAACTCGAATAATCCTATGGAGAGTTCTACAAGTTCCTCAGAAAAGACCTTTGTATACTTTTAAATAATCATCTCTAATATACTTAGTGATCATTGTACTTGCCCTTTTTAAAATTTGATGGCCGGAATTTTATTACCAATATATATATTTAAAAACCTAGAAGTTATACCTTTATGGGATTCCATGTTGTGGATCAATTGTGTTAATAACGCTAATTGTAAGGGTCATAACGGAATACTAACACAAATGACTGATGGTGACCCTGGATAACGGACGGGACACTTGCAATTCCACGTCAAACTCTTTACCACTGTAACTGATAAAGAAACTCGCATAATCTTTCAAAGAGTTCGACAAGTTCCTTAAAAATGACCCTTGTATACTTTTATGTAATCATCTACTATTTATTCAGTGATCATTGCACTTGCATTTCTAAAAGTTGATGGTTGGAGGTTTATTACCAATTAATTTCTTGAAAAACCTAGAATATATAATTTCATGCAATTTTATACGGTAAGACTATTGGGTTAATAATCTAATTGCAAGAATAATAATAGAATACTAAAACAAGTGATCAATGGTAACTCCGGATCACAGACGGGACACTTGCAATTTCAAGTTAAACTCTTTACTATTGTAACTAATTAAGAAACTCGAATAATCATATGGAGAGTTCAACAAATTCCTTAGGAAAGACCTTTGTATATTTTAAAATAATCATCTACAATATATTTAGTGATCATTGTACTTGCCCTTTTTAAAATTTGATGGCCGGACATTTATGACATAAATATATCTATAAAAACCTAGAATTTATACCTTTATGGGATTCTATGTTGTGGATCAATTGTGTTAATAACGCTAATTGTAAGGGTCATAACGGAATACTAACACAAATGACTGATGGTAACCCTGGATCACGGACGGGACACTTGCAATTCCATGTCAAACTCTTGACCACTGTAACTGATAAAGAAACTCGCATAATCTTTCAAAGAGTTAGACAAGTTCCTTAGAAATGACCCTTGTATACTTTTATGTTATCATCTACAATTTATTCAGTGATCATTGTACTTGCATTTTTAAAAGTTGATGGCTGGACTTTTATTACCAATTAATTTCTTTAAAACCTACAATATATAATTTCATGCAATTTTATACGGTAAAACTATTGGGTTAATAACTCTAATTGCAAAAATAATAATAAAATACTAAAACAAATGATCAATGGTAACCCCGGATCACAGACGAGACATTTGCAATCTCAAGTCAAACTCTTTTGTACCATAACTAATTAAGAAACTCGAATAATCCTATGGAGAGTTCTACAAGTTCCTCAGAAAAGACCTTTGTATACTTTTAAATAATCATCTCTAATATACTTAGTGATCATTGTACTTGCCCTTTTTAAAATTTGATGGCCGGAATTTTATTACCAATATATATATTTAAAAACCTAGAAGTTATACCTTTATGGGATTCCATGTTGTGGATCAATTGTGTTAATAACGCTAATTGTAAGGGTCATAACGGAATACTAACACAAATGACTGATGGTGACCCTGGATAACGGACGGGACACTTGCAATTCCACGTCAAACTCTTTACCACTGTAACTGATAAAGAAACTCGCATAATCTTTCAAAGAGTTCGACAAGTTCCTTAAAAATGACCCTTGTATACTTTTATGTAATCATCTACTATTTATTCAGTGATCATTGCACTTGCATTTCTAAAAGTTGATGGTTGGAGGTTTATTACCAATTAATTTCTTGAAAAACCTAGAATATATAATTTCATGCAATTTTATACGGTAAGACTATTGGGTTAATAATCTAATTGCAAGAATAATAATAGAATACTAAAACAAGTGATCAATGGTAACCCCGGATCACAGACGGGACACTTGCAATCTCAAGTTAAACTCTTTACTATTGTAACTAATTAAGAAACTCGAATAATCATATGGAGAGTTCAACAAATTCCTTAGGAAAGACCTTTGTATATTTTAAAATAATCATCTACAATATATTTAGTGATCATTGTACTTGCCCTTTTTAAAATTTGATGGCCGGACATTTATGACATAAATATATCTATAAAAACCTAGAATTTATACCTTTATGGGATTCTATGTTGTGGATCAATTGTGTTAATAACGCTAATTGTAAGGGTCATAACGGAATACTAACACAAATGACTGATGGTAACCCTGGATCACGGACGGGACACTTGCAATTCCATGTCAAACTCTTGACCACTATAACTGATAAAGAAACTCGCATAATCTTTCAAAGAGTTCGACAAGTTCCTTAGAAATGACCCTTGTATACTTTTATGTTATCATCTACAATTTATTCAGTGATCATTGTACTTGCATTTTTAAAAGTTGATGGCTGGACTTTTATTACCAATTAATTTCTTTAAAAACCTACAATATATAATTTCATGCAATTTTATACGGTAAAACTATTGGGTTAATAACTCTAATTGCAATAATAATAATAAAATACTAAAACAAATGATCAATGGTAACCCCGGATCACAGACGAGACATTTGCAATCTCAAGTCAAACTCTTTACTACCATAACTAATTAAGAAACTCGAATAATCCTATGGAGAGTTCTACAAGTTCCTTAGAAAAGACCTTTGTATACTTTTAAATAATCATCTCTAATATTCTTAGTGATCATTGTACTTGCCCTTTTTAAAATTTGATGACCGGACTTTTATTACCTATATATATCTTTAAAAACCTAGAAGTTATACCTTTATGGGATTCCATGTTGTGGATCAATTGTGTTAATAACGCTAATTGTAAGGGTCATAATGGAATACTAACACAAATGACTGATGGTGACCCTGGATAACGGACGGGACACTTGCAATTCCACGTCAAACTCTTTACCACTGTAACTGATAAAGAAACTCGCATAATCTTTCAAAGAGTTCGACAAGTTCCTTAAAAATGACCCTTGTATACTTTTATGTAATCATCTACAATTTATTCAGTGATCATTGCACTTGCATTTCTAAAAGTTGATGGCTGGACTTTTATTACCAATTAATTTCTTGAAAAACCTAGAATATATAATTTCATGCAATTTTATACGGTAAAACTATTGGGTTAATAACTCTAATTGCAAGAATAATAATAGAATACTAAAACAAATGATCAATGGTAACCCCGGATCACAGAAGGGACACTTGCAATCTCAAGTCAAACTCTTTACTATTGTAACTAATTAAGAAACTCGAATAATCATATGGAGAGTTCAACAAATTCCATAGGAAAGACCTTTGTATATTTTTAAATAATCATCTACAATATATTTAGTGATCATTGTACTTGCCCTTTTTAAAATTTGATGGCCGGACATTTATTACCTATATATATCCATAAAAACCTAGAAGTTATACCTTTATGAGATTCTATGTTGTGGATCAATTGTGTTAATAACGCTAAGTGTAAGGGTCATAACGGAATACTAACACAAATTACTGATGGTAACCCTAGATCGCGGACGGGACACTTGCAATTCCATGTCAAACTCTTTACCACTGTAACTGATAAAGAAACTCGCATAATCTTTCAAAGAGTTCGACATGTTCCTTAGAAATGACCCTTGTATACTTTTATGTTGTCATCTACAATTTATTCAGTGATCATTGCCCTTGCATTTTTAAAAGTTGATGGCTGGAGTTTTATTACCAATTAATTTCTTGAAAAACCTAGAATATATAATTTCATGCAATTTTATACGGTAAAACTATTGGGTTAATAATCTAATTGCAAGAATAATAATAGAATACTAAAGCAAATGATCAATGGTAACCCCGGATCACAGACGGGACACTTGCAATCTCAAGTCAAACTCTTTACTATTGTAACTAATTAAGAAACTCGAATAATCATATATAGAGTTCAACAAATTCCTTAGGAAAGACCTTTGTATATTTTTAAATAATCATCTACAATATATTTAGTGATCATTGTACTTGCCCTTTTTAAAATTTGATGGCCGGACATTTATGACATATATATATCTATAAAAACCTAGAATTTATACTTTTATGGGATTCTATGTTGTGGATCAATTGTGTTAATAACGCTAATTGTAAGGGTCATAACGGAATACTAACACAAATGACTGATGGTAACCCTGGATCACGGACGGGACACTTGCAATTCCATGTCAAACTCTTGACCACTGTAACTGATAAAGAAACTCGCATAATCTTTCAAAGAGTTCGACAAGTTCCTTAGAAATGACCCTTGTATACTTTTATGTTATCATCTACAATTTAGTCAATGATCATTGTACTTGCATTTTTAAAAGTTGATGGCTGGACTTTTATTACCAATTAATTTCTTTAAAACCTACAATATATAATTTCATGCAATTTTATACGGTAAAACTATTGGGTTAATAACTCTAATTGCAAAAATAATAATAAAATACTAAAACAAATGATCAATGGTAACCCCGGATCACAGACGAGACATTTGCAATCTCAAGTCAAACTCTTTAGTACCATAACTAATTAAGAAACTCGAATAATCCTATGGAGAGTTCTACAAGTTCCTCAGAAAAGACCTTTGTATACTTTTAAATAATCATCTCTAATATACTTAGTGATCATTGTACTTGCCCTTTTTAAAATTTGATGGCCGGAATTTTATTACCAATATATATCTTTAAAAACCTAGAAGTTATACCTTTATGGGATTCCATGTTGTGGATCAATTGTGTTAATAACGCTAATTGTAAGGGTCATAACGGAATACTAACACAAATGACTGATGGTAACCCTGGATAACGGACGGGACACTTGCAATTCCACGTCAAACTCTTTACCACTGTAACTGATAAAGAAACTCGCATAATCTTTCAAAGAGTTCGACAAGTTCCTTAGAAATGACCCTTGTATACTTTTATGTTATCATCTACAATTTATTCAGTGATCATTGTACTTGCATTTTTAAAAGTTGATGGCTGGACTTTTATTACCAATTAATTTCTTTAAAAACCTACAATATATAATTTCATGCAATTTTATACGGTAAAACTATTGGGTTAATAATCTAATTGCAAGAATAATAATAGAATACTAAAGCAAATGATCAATGGTAACCCCGGATCACAGACGGGACACTTGCAATCTCAAGTCAAACTCTTTACTATTGTAACTAATTAAGAAACTCGAATAATCATATATAGAGTTCAACAAATTCCTTCGGAAAGACCTTTGTATATTTTAAAATAATCATCTTCAATATATTTAGTGATCATTGTACTTTCCCTTTTTAAAATTTGATGGCCGAACATTTATTACATATATATATCTATAAAAACCTAGAAGTTATACCTATATGAGATTCTATGTTGTGGATCAATTGTGTTAATAACGCTAATTGTAAGGGTCATAATGGAATACTAACACAAATGACTGATGGTAATCCTGGATCACGGATGGGACACTTGCAATTCCATGTCAAACTCTTGACCACTGTAACTGATAAAGAAACTCGCATAATCTTTCAAAGAGTTCGACAAGTTCCTTAGAAATGACCCTTGTATACTTTTATGTTATCATCTACAATTTATTCAGTGATCATTGTACTTGCATTTTTAAAAGTTGATGGCTGGACTTTTATTACCAATTAATTTCTTTAAAAACCTACAATATATAATTTCATGCAATTTTATACGGTAAAACTATTGGGTTAATAACTCTAATTGCAAAAATAATAATAAAATACTAAAACAAATGATCAATGGTAACCCCGGATCACAGACGAGACATTTGCAATCTCAAGTCAAACTCTTTACTACCATAACTAATTAAGAAACTCGAATAATCCTTTGGAGAGTTCTACAAGTTCCTTAGAAAAGACCTTTGTATACTTTTAAATAATCATCTCTAATATACTTAGTGATCATTGTACTTGCCCTTTTTAAAATTTGATGACCGGACTTTTATTACCTATATATATCTTTAAAAACCTAGAAGTTATACCTTTATGGGATTCCATGTTGTGGATCAATTGTGTTAATAACGCTAATTGTAAGGGTCATAACGGAATACTAACACAAATGACTGATTGTAACCCTGGATAACGGACGGGACACTTGCAATTCCACGTCAAACTCTTTACCACTGTAACTGATAAAGAAACTCGCATAATCTTTCAAAGAGTTCGACAAGTTCCTTAAAAATGACCCTTGTATACTCTTATGTATTCATCTACAATTTATTCAATGATCATTGCACTTGCATTTCTAAAAGTTGATGGCTGGACTTTTATTACCAATTAATTTCTTGAAAAACCTAGAATATATAATTTCATGCAATTTTATACGGTAAAACTATTGGGTTAATAACTCTAATTGCAAGAATAATAATAGAATACTAAAACAAATGATCAATGGTAACCCCGGATCACAGAAGGGACACTTGCAATCTCAAGTCAAACTCTTTACTATTGTAACTGATTAAGAAACTCGAATAATCATATGGAGAGTTCAAAAAATTCCACAGGAAAGACCTTTGTATATTTTTAAATAATCATCTACAATATATTTAGTGATCATTGTATTTGCCCTTTTTAAAATTTGATGGCCGGACATTTATTACCTATATATATCCATAAAAACCTAGAAGTTATACCTTTATGAGATTCTATGTTGTGGATCAATTGTGTTAATAACGCTAAGTGTAAGGGTCATAACGGAATACTAACACAAACTACTGATGGTAACCCTAGATCGTGGACGGGACACTTGCAATTCCATGTCAAACTCTTTACCACTGTAACTGATAAAGAAACTCGCATAATCTTTCAAAGAGTTCGACATGTTCCTTAGAAATGACCCTTGTATACTTTTATGTTGTCATCTACAATTTATTCAGTGATCATTGCACTTGCATTTCTAAAAGTTGATGGCTGGACTTTTATTACCAATTAATTTCTTGAAAAACCTAGAATATATAATTTCATGCAATTTTATACGGTAAAACTATTGGGTTAATAACTCTAATTGCAAGAATAATAATAGAATACTAAAACAAACGATCAATGGTAACCCCGGATCACAGAAGGGACACTTGCAATCTCAAGTCAAACTCTTTACTATTGTAACTAATTAAGAAACTCGAATAATCATATGGAGAGTTCAAAAAATTCCACAGGAAAGACCTTTGTATATTTTTAAATTATCATCTACAATATATTTAGTGATCATTGTATTTGCCCTTTTTAAAATTTGATGGCCGGACATTTATTACCTATATATATCCATAAAAACCTAGAAGTTATACCTTTATGAGATTCTATGTTGTGGATCAATTGTGTTAATAACGCTAAGTGTAAGGGTCATAACGGAATACTAACACAAATTACTGATGGTAACCCTAGATCGCGGACGGGACACTTGCAATTCCATGTCAAACTCTTTACCACTGTAACTGATAAAGAAACTCGCATAATCTTTCAAAGAGTTCGACATGTTCCTTAGAAATGACCCTTGTATACTTTTATGTTGTCATCTACAATATATTCAGTGATCATTGCCCTTGCATTTTTAAAAGTTGATGGCTGGAGTTTTATTACCAATTAATTTCTTGAAAACCCTAGAATATATAATTTCATGCAATTTTATACGGTAAAACTACTGGGTTAATAATCTAATTGCAAGAATAATAATAGAATACTAAAGCAAATGATCAATGGTAACCCCGGATCACAGACGGGACACTTCCAATCTCAAGTCAAACTCTTTACTATTGTAACTAATTAAGAAACTCGAATAATCATATGGAGAGTTCAACAAATTCCTTAGGAAAGACCTTTGTATATTTTTAAATAATTATCTACAATATATTTAGTGATCATTGTACTTGCCCTTTTTAAAATTTGATGGCCGGACATTTATTACATATATATCTATAAAAACCTAGAAGTTATACCTTTATGGGATTCTATGTTGTGGATCAATTGTGTTAATAACGCTAATTGTAAGGGTCATAACGGAATACTAACACAAATTACTGATGGTAACCCTAGATCGCGGACGGGACACTTGCAATTCCATGTCAAACTCTTTACCACTGTAACTGATACAGAAACTCGCATAATCTTTCAAAGTGTTCGACAAGTTCCTTAGAAATGACCCTTGTATACTTTTATGTTGTCATCTACAATTTATTCAGTGATCATTGTCCTTGCATTTTTAAAAGTTGATGGCTGGAGTTTTATTACCAATTAATTTCTTGAAAAACCTAGAATATATAATTTCATGCAATTTTATACGGTAAAACTATTGGGTTAATAATCTAATTGCAAGAATAATAATAGAATACTAAAGCAAATGATCAATGGTAACCCCGGATCACAGACGGGACACTTGCAATCTCAAGTCAAACTCTTTACTATTGTAACTAATTAAGAAACTCGAATAATCATATATAGAGTTCAACAAATTCCTTAGGAAAGACCTTTGTATATTTTTAAATAATCATCTACAATATATTTAGTGATCATTGTACTTGCCCTTTTTAAAATTTGATGGCCGGACATTTATGACATATATATATCTATAAAAACCTAGAATTTATACTTTTATGGGATTCTATGTTGTGGATCAATTGTGTTAATAACGCTAATTGTAAGGATCATAACGGAATACTAACACAAATGACTGATGGTAACCCTGGATCACGGACGGGACACTTGCAATTCCATGTCAAACTCTTGACCACTGTAACTGATAAAGAAACTCGCATAATCTTTCAAAGAGTTCGACAAGTTCCTTAGAAATGACCCTTGTATACTTTTATGTTATCATCTACAATTTATTCAGTGATCATTGTACTTGCATTTTTAAAAGTTGATGGCTGGACTTTTATTACCAATTAATTTCTTTAAAACCTACAATATATAATTTCATGCAATTTTATACGGTAAAACTATTGGGTTAATAACTCTAATTGCAAAAATAATAATAAAATACTAAAACAAATGATCAATGGTAACCCCGGATCACAGACGAGACATTTGCAATCTCAAGTCAAACTCTTTAGTACCATAACTAATTAAGAAACTCGAATAATCCTATGGAGAGTTCTACAAGTTCCTCAGAAAAGACCTTTGTATACTTTTAAATAATCATCTCTAATATACTTAGTGATCATTGTACTTGCCCTTTTTAAAATTTGATGGCCGGAATTTTATTACCAATATATATATTTAAAAACCTAGAAGTTATACCTTTATGGGATTCCATGTTGTGGATCAATTGTGTTAATAACGCTAATTGTAAGGGTCATAACGGAATACTAACACAAATGACTGATGGTGACCCTGGATAACGGACGGGACACTTGCAATTCCACGTCAAACTCTTTACCACTGTAACTGATACAGAAACTCGCATAATCTTTCAAAGTGTTCGACAAGTTCCTTAGAAATGACCCTTGTATACTTTTATGTTGTCATCTACAATTTATTCAGTGATCATTGTCCTTGCATTTTTAAAAGTTGATGGCTGGAGTTTTATTACCAATTAATTTCTTGAAAAACCTAGAATATATAATTTCATGCAATTTTATACGGTAAAACTATTGGGTTAATAATCTAATTGCAAGAATAATAATAGAATACTAAAGCAAATGATCAATGGTAACCCCGGATCACAGACGGGACACTTGCAATCTCAAGTCAAACTCTTTACTATTGTAACTAATTAAGAAACTCGAATAATCATATATAGAGTTCAACAAATTCCTTAGGAAAGACCTTTGTATATTTTTAAATAATCATCTACAATATATTTAGTGATCATTGTACTTGCCCTTTTTAAAATTTGATGGCCGGTCATTTATGACATATATATATCTATAAAAACCTAGAATTTATACTTTTATGGGATTCTATGTTGTGGATCAATTGTGTTAATAACGCTAATTGTAAGGATCATAACGGAATACTAACACAAATGACTGATGGTAACCCTGGATCACGGACGGGACACTTGCAATTCCATGTCAAACTCTTTACCACTGTAACTGATAAAGAAACTCGCATAATCTTTCAAAGAGTTCGACAAGTTCCTTAGAAATGACCCTTGTATACTTTTATGTTATCATCTACAATTTATTCAGTGATCATTGTACTTGCATTTTTAAAAGTTGATGGCTGGACTTTTATTACCAATTAATTTCTTTAAAACCTACAATATATAATTTCATGCAATTTTATACGGTAAAACTATTGGGTTAATAACTCTAATTGCAAAAATAATAATAAAATACTAAAACAAATGATCAATGGTAACCCCGGATCACAGACGAGACATTTGTAATCTCAAGTCAAACTCTTTAGTACCATAACTAATTAAGAAACTCGAATAATCCTATGGAGAGTTCTACAAGTTCCTCAGAAAAGACCTTTGTATACTTTTAAATAATCATCTCTAATATACTTAGTGATCATTGTACTTGCCCTTTTTAAAATTTGATGGCCGGAATTTTATTACCAATATATATATTTAAAAACCTAGAAGTTATACCTTTATGGGATTCCATGTTGTGGATCAATTGTGTTAATAACGCTAATTGTAAGGGTCATAACGGAATACTAACACAAATGACTGATGGTGACCCTGGATAACGGACGGGACACTTGCAATTCCACGTCAAACTCTTTACCACTGTAACTGATAAAGAAACTCGCATAATCTTTCAAAGAGTTCGACAAGTTCCTTAAAAATGACCCTTGTATACTTTTATGTAATCATCTACTATTTATTCAGTGATCATTGCACTTGCATTTCTAAAAGTTGATGGCTGGAGGTTTATTACCAATTAATTTCTTGAAAAACCTAGAATATATAATTTCATGCAATTTTATACGGTAAGACTATTGGGTTAATAATCTAATTGCAAGAATAATAATAGAATACTAAAACATGTGATCAATGGTAACCCCGGATCACAGACGGGACACTTGCAATCTCAAGTTAAACTCTTTACTATTGTAACTAATTAAGAAACTCGAATAATCATATGGAGAGTTCAACAAATTCCTTAGGAAAGACCTTTGTATATTTTAAAATAATCATCTACAATATATTTAGTGATCATTGTACTTGCCCTTTTTAAAATTTGATGGCCGGACATTTATGACATAAATATATCTATAAAAACCTAGAATTTATACCTTTATGGGATTCTATGTTGTGGATC
Source organism: Rubia yunnanensis (assembly GCA_037428765.1). Taxonomy (NCBI): domain Eukaryota; kingdom Viridiplantae; phylum Streptophyta; class Magnoliopsida; order Gentianales; family Rubiaceae; genus Rubia; species Rubia yunnanensis. The sequence continues at coordinate 59,970,358 of CM075068.1, forward strand.
AATTGTGTTAATAACGCTAATTGTAAGGGTCATAACGGAATACTAACACAAATGACTGATGGTAACCCTGGATCACGGACGGGACACTTGCAATTCCATGTCAAACTCTTGACCACTGTAACTGATAAAGAAACTCGCATAATCTTTCAAAGAGTTCGACAAGTTCCTTAGAAATGACCCTTGTATACTTTTATGTTATCATCTACAATTTATTCAGTGATCATTGTACTTGCATTTTTAAAAGTTGATGGCTGGACTTTTATTACCAATTAATTTCTTTAAAAACCTACAATATATAATTTCATGCAATTTTATACGGTAAAACTATTGGGTTAATAACTCTAATTACAATAATAATAATAAAATACTAAAACAAATGATCAATGGTAACCCCGGATCACAGACGAGACATTTGCAATCTCAAGTCAAACTCTTTACTACCATAACTAATTAAGAAACTCGAATAATCCTATGGAGAGTTCTACAAGTTCCTTAGAAAAGACCTTTGTATACTTTTAAATAATCATCTCTAATATTCTTAGTGATCATTGTACTTGCCCTTTTTAAAATTTGATGACCGGACTTTTATTACCTATATATATCTTTAAAAACCTAGAAGTTATACCTTTATGGGATTCCATGTTGTGGATCAATTGTGTTAATAACGCTAATTGTAAGGGTCATAACGGAATACTAACACAAATGACTGATGGTGACCCTGGATAACGGACGGGACACTTGCAATTCCACGTCAAACTCTTTACCACTGTAACTGATAAAGAAACTCGCATAATCTTTCAAAGAGTTCGACAAGTTCCTTAAAAATGACCCTTGTATACTTTTATGTAATCATCTACAATTTATTCAGTGATCATTGCACTTGCATTTCTAAAAGTTGATGGCTGGACTTTTATTACCAATTAATTTCTTGAAAAACCTAGAATATATAATTTCATGCAATTTTATACGGTAAAACTATTGGGTTAATAACTCTAATTGCAAGAATAATAATAGAATACTAAAACAAATGATCAATGGTAACCCCGGATCACAGAAGGGATACTTGCAATCTCAAGTCAAACTCTTTACTATTGTAACTAATTAAGAAACTCGAATAATCATATGGAGAGTTCAACAAATTCCATAGGAAAGACCTTTGTATATTTTTAAATAATCATCTACAATATATTTAGTGATCATTGTACTTGCCCTTTTTAAAATTTGATGGCCGGACATTTATTACCTATATATATCCATAAAAACCTAGAAGTTATACCTTTATGAGATTCTATGTTGTGGATCAATTGTGTTAATAACGCTAAGTGTAAGGGTCATAACGGAATACTAACACAAATTACTGATGGTAACCCTAGATCGCGGACGGGATACTTGCAATTCCATGTCAAACTCTTTACCACTGTAACTGATAAAGAAACTCGCATAATCTTTCAAAGAGTTAGACATGTTCCTTAGAAATGACCCTTGTATACTTTTATGTTGTCATCTACAATTTATTCAGTGATCATTGCCCTTGCATTTTTAAATGTTGATGGCTGGAGTTTTATTACCAATTAATTTCTTGAAAACCCTAGAATATATAATTTCATGCAATTTTATACGGTAAAACTATTGGGTTAATAATCTAATTGCAAGAATAATAATAGAATACTAAAGCAAATGATCAATGGTAACCCCGGATCACAGACGGGACACTTCCAATCTCAAGTCAAACTCTTTACTACCATAACTAATTAAGAAACTCGAATAATCATATGGAGAGTTCTACAAGTTCCTCAGAAAAGACCTTTGTATACTTTTAAATAATCATCTCTAATATACTTAGTGATCATTGTACTTGCCCTTTTTAAAATTTGATGACCGGACTTTTATTACCTATATATATCTTTAAAAACCTAGAATTTATACCTTTATGGGATTCTATGTTGTGGATCAATTGTGTTAATAACGCTAATTGTAAGGGTTATAACGGAATACTAACACAAATGACTGATGGTAACCCTGGATCACGGACGGGACACTTGCAATTCCATGTCAAACTCTTGACCACTGTAACTGATAAAGAAACTCGCATAATCTTTCAAAGAGTTCGACAAGTTCCTTAGAAATGACCCTTGTATACTTTTATGTTATCATCTACAATTTATTCAGTGATCATTGTACTTGCATTTTTAAAAGTTGATGGCTGGACTTTTATTACCAATTAATTTCTTTAAAAACCTACAATATATAATTTCATGCAATTTTATACGGTAAAACTATTGGGTTAATAACTCTAATTGCAATAATAATAATAAAATACTAAAACAAATGATCAATGGTAACCCCGGATCACAGACGAGACATTTGCAATCTCAAGTCAAACTCTTTACTACCATAACTAATTAAGAAACTCGAATAATCCTATGGAGAGTTCTACAAGTTCCTTAGAAAAGACCTTTGTATACTTTTAAATAATCATCTCTAATATTCTTAGTGATCATTGTACTTGCCCTTTTTAAAATTTGATGACCGGACTTTTATTACCTATATATATCTTTAAAAACCTAGAAGTTATACCTTTATGGGATTCCATGTTGTGGATCAATTGTGTTAATAACGCTAATTGTAAGGGTCATAACGGAATACTAACACAAATGACTGATGGTGACCCTGGATAACGGACGGGACACTTGCAATTCCACGTCAAACTCTTTACCACTGTAACTGATAAAGAAACTCGCATAGTCTTTCAAAGAGTTCGACAAGTTCCTTAAAAATGACCGTTGTATACTTTTATGTAATCATCTACAATTTATTCAGTGATCATTGCACTTGCATTTCTAAAAGTTGATGGCTGGAGGTTTATTACCAATTAATTTCTTGAAAAACCTAGAATATATAATTTCATGCAATTTTATACGGTAAAACTATTGGGTTAATAATCTAATCACAAGAATAATAATAGAATACTAAAACAAGTGATCAATGGTAACCCCGGATCACAGACGGGACACTTGCAATCTCAAGTCAAACTCTTTACTATTGTAACTAATTAAGAAACTCGAATAATCATATGGAGAGTTCAACAAATTCCTTAGGAAAGACCTTTGTATATTTTTAAATAATCATCTACAATATATTTAGTGATCATTGTACTTGCCCTTTTTAAAATTTGATGGCCGGACATTTATTACATATATATATCTATAAAAACCTAGAATTTATACCTTTATGGGATTCTATGTTGTGGATCAATTGTGTTAATAACGCTAATTGTAAGGCTCATAACGGAATACTAACACAAATGACTGATGGTAACCCTGGATCACGGACGGGACACTTGCAATTCCATGTCAAACTCTTGACCACTGTAACTGATAAAGAAACTCGCATAATCTTTCAAAGAGTTCGACAAGTTCCTTAGAAATGACCCTTGTATACTTTTATGTTATCATCTACAATTTATTCAGTGATCATTGTACTTGCATTTTTAAAAGTTGATGGCTGGACTTTTATTACCAATTAATTTCTTTAAAAACCTACAATATATAATTTCATGAAATTTTATACGGTAAAACTATTGGGTTAATAACTCTAATTGCAAAAATAATAATAAAATACTAAAACAAATGATCAATGGTAACCCCGGATCACAGACGAGACATTTGCAATCTCAAGTCAAACTCTTTACTACCATAACTAATTAAGAAACTCGAATAATCCTATGGAGAGTTCTACAAGTTCCTCAGAAAAGACCTTTGTATACTTTTAAATAATCATCTCTAATATACTTAGTGATCATTGTACTTGCCCTTTTTAAAATTTGATGACCGGACTTTTATTACCTATGTATATCTTGAAAAACCTAGAAGTTATACCTTCATGGGATTCCATGTTGTGGATCAATTGTGTTAATAACGCTAATTGTAAGGGTCATAACGGAATACTAACACAAATGACTGATGGTGACCCTGGATAACGGACGGGACACTTGCAATTGCACGTCAAACTCTTTACCACTGTAACTGATAAAGAAACTCGCATAATCTTTCAAAGAGTTCGACAAGTTCCTTAAAAATGACTCTTTTATACTTTTATGTAATCATCTACAATTTATTCAGTGATCATTGCACTTGCATTTCTAAAAGTTGATGGCTGGAGGTTTATTACCAATTTATTTCATGAAAAACCTAGAATATATAATTTCATTCAATTTTATACGGTAAAACTATTGGGTTAATAATCTAATTGCAATAATAATAATAGAATACTAAAACAAGTGATCAATGGTAACCCCGGATCACAGACGGGACACTTGCAATCTCAAGTCAAACTCTTTACTATTGTTACTAATTAAGAAACTCGAATAATCATATGGAGAGTTCAACAAATTCCTTAGGAAAGACCTTTGTATATTTTTAAATAATCATCTACAATATATTTAGTGATCATTGTACTTGCCCTTTTTAAAATTTGATGGCCGGACATTTATTACATATATATATCTATAAAAACCTAGAATTTATACCTTTATGGGATTCTATGTTGTGGATCAATTGTGTTAATAACGCTAATTGTAAGGGTCATAACGGAATACTAACACAAATGACTGATGGTAACCCTGGATCACGGACGGGACACTTGCAATTCCATGTCAAACTCTTGACCACTGTAACTGATAAAGAAACTCGCATAATCTTTCAAAGAGTTCGACAAGTTCCTTAGAAATGACCCTTGTATACTTTTATGTTATCATCTACAATTTATTCAGTGATCATTGTACTTGCATTTTTAAAAGTTGATGGCTGGACTTTTATTACCAATTAATTTCTTTAAAAACCTACAATATATAATTTCATGCAATTTTATACGGTAAAACTATTGGGTTAATAACTCTAATTGCAAAAATAATAATAAAATACTAAAACAAATGATCAATGGTAACCCCGGATCACAGACGAGACATTTGCAATCTCAAGTCAAACTCTTTACTACCATAACTAATTAAGAAACTCGAATAATCCTATGGAGAGTTCTACAAGTTCCTTAGAAAAGACCTTTGTATACTTTTAAATAATCATCTCTAATATTCTTAGTGATCATTGTACTTGCCCTTTTTAAAATTTGATGACCGGACTTTTATTACCTATATATATCTTTAAAAACCTAGAAGTTATACCTTTATGGGATTCCATGTTATGGATCAATTGTGTTAATAACGCTAATTGTAAGGGTCATAACGGAATACTAACACAAATGACTGATGGTAACCCTGGATAACAGACGGGACACTTGCAATTCCACGTCAAACTCTTTACCACTGTAACTGATAAAGAAACTCGCATAATCTTTCAAAGAGTTCGACAAGTTCCTTAAAAATGACCCTTGTATACTTTTATGTAATCATCTACAATTTATTCAGTGATCATTGCACTTGCATTTCTAAAAGTTGATGGCTGGACTTTTATTACCAATTAATTTCTTGAAAAACCTAGAATATATAATTTCATGCAATTTTATACGGTAAAACTATTGGGTTAATAACTCTAATTGCAAGAATAATAATAGAATACTAAAACAAATGATCAATGGTAACCCCGGATCACAGAAGGGACATTTGCAATCTCAAGTCAAACTCTTTACTATTGTAACTAATTAAGAAACTCGAATAATCATATGGAGAGTTCAACAAATTCCATAGGAAAGACCTTTGTATATTTTTAAATAATCATCTACAATATATTTAGTGATCATTGTACTTGCCCCTTTTAAATTTTGATGGCCGGACATTTATTACCTATATATATCCATAAAAACCTAGAAGTTATACCTTTATGAGATTCTATGTTGTGGATCAATTGTGTTAATAACGCTAAGTGTAAGGGTCATAACGGAATACTAACACAAATTACTGATGGTAACCCTAGATCGCGGACGGGACACTTGCAATTCCATGTCAAACTCTTTACCACTGTAACTGATAAAGAAACTCGCATAATCTTTCAAAGAGTTAGACATGTTCCTTAGAAATGACCCTTGTATACTTTTATGTTGTCATCTACAATTTATTCAGTGATAATTGCCCTTGCATTTTTAAAAGTTGATGGCTGGAGTTTTATTACCAATTAATTTCTTGAAAACCCGAGAATATATAATTTCATGCAATTTTATACGGTAAAACTATTGGGTTAATAATCTAATTGCAAGAATAATAATAGAATACTAAATCAAATGATCAATGGTAACCCCGGATCACAGACGGGACACTTGCAATCTCAAGTCAAACTCTTTACTATTGTAACTAATTAAGAAACTCGAATAATCATATATAGAGTTCAACAAATTCCTTAGGAAAGACCTTTGTATATTTTTAAATAATCATCTACAATATATTTAGTGATCATTGTACTTGCCCTTTTTAAAATTTGATGGCCGGACATTTATTACATATATATATCTATAAAAACCTAGAATTTATACCTTTATGGGATTCTATGTTGTGGATCAATTGTGTTAATAACGCTAATTGTAAGGGTCATAACGGAATACTAACACAAATGACTGATGGTAACCCTGGATCACGGACGGGACACTTGCAATTCCATGTCAAACTCTTGACCACTGTAACTGATAAAGAAACTCGCATAATCTTTCAAAGAGTTCGACAAGTTCCTTAGAAATGACCCTTGTATACTTTTATGTTATCATCTACAATTTATTCAGTGATCATTGTACTTGCATTTTTAAAAGTTGATGGCTGGACTTTTATTACCAATTAATTTCTTTAAAAACCTACAATATATAATTTCATGCAATTTTATACGGTAAAACTATTGGGTTAATAACTCTAATTGCAAAAATAATAATAAAATACTAAAACAAATGATCAATGGTAACCCCGGATCACAGACGAGACATTTGCAATCTCAAGTCAAACTCTTTACTACCATAACTAATTAAGAAACTCAAATAATCCTATGGAGAGTTCTACAAGTTCCTCAGAAAAGACCTTTGTATACTTTTAAATAATCATCTCTAATATACTTAGTGATCATTGTACTTGCCCTTTTTAAAATTTGATGACCGGACTTTTATTACCTATATATATCTTTAAAAACCTAGAAGTTATACCTTCATGGGATTCCATGTTGTGGATCAATTGTGTTAATAACGCTAATTGTAAGGGTCATAACGGAATACTAACACAAATGACTGATGGTAACCCTGGATAACGGACGGGACACTTGCAATTCCACGTCAAACTCTTTACCACTGTAACTGATAAAGAAACTCGCATAATCATTCAAAGAGTTCGACAAGTTCCTTAAAAATGACCCTTGTATACTTTTATGTAATCATCTACAATTTATTCAGTGATCATTGCACTTGCATTTCTAAAAGTTGATGGCTGGACTTTTATTACCAATTAATTTCTTGAAAAACCTAGAATATATAATTTCATACAATTTTATACTGTAAAACTATTGGGTTAATAATCTAATTGCAAGAATAATAATAGAATACTAAAACAAATGATCAATGGTAACCCCGGATCACAGAAGGGACTTTTGCAATCTCAAGTCAAACTCTTTACTATTGTAACTAATTAAGAAACTCGAATAATCATATGGAGAGTTCAACAAATTCCATAGGAAAGACCTTTGTATATTTTTAAATAATCATCTACAATATATTTAGTGATCATTGTACTTGCCCCTTTTAAATTTTGATGGCCGGACATTTATTACCTATATATATCCATAAAAACCTAGAAGTTATACCTTTATGAGATTCTATGTTGTGGATCAATTGTGTTAATAACGCTAAGTGTAAGGGTCATAACGGAATACTAACACAAATTACTGATGGTAACCCTAGATCGCGGACGGGACACTTGCAATTCCATGTCAAACTCTTTACCACTGTAACTGATAAAGAAACTCGCATAATCTTTCAAAGAGTTAGACATGTTCCTTAGAAATGACCGTTGTATACTTTTATGTTGTCATCTACAATTTATTCAGTGATCATTGCCCTTGCATTTTTAAAAGTTGATGGCTGGAGTTTTATTACCAATTAATTTCTTGAAAACCCTAGAATATATAATTTCATGCAATTTTATCCGGTAAAACTATTGGGTTAATAATCTAATTGCAAGAATAATAATAGAATACTAAAGCAAATGATCAATGGTAACCCCGGATCACAGACGGGACACTTGCAATCTCAAGTCAAACTCTTTACTATTGTAACTAATTAAGAAACTCGAATAATCATATATAGAGTTCAACAAATTCCTTAGGAAAGACCTTTGTATATTTTTAAATAATCATCTACAATATATTTAGTGATCATTGTACTTGCCCTTTTTAAAATTTGATGGCCGGACATTTATTACATATATATATCTATAAAAACCTAGAATTTATACCTTTATGGGATTCTATGTTGTGGATCAATTGTGTTAATAACGCTAATTGTAAGGGTCATAACGGAATACTAACACAAATGACTGATGGTAACCCTGGATCACGGACGGGACACTTGCAGTTCCATGTCAAACTCTTGACCACTGTAACTGATAAAGAAACTCGCATAATCTTTCAAAGAGTTCGACAAGTTCCTTAGAAATGACCCTTGTATACTTTTATGTTATCATCTACAATTTATTCAGTGATCATTGTACTTGCATTTTTAAAAGTTGATGGCTGGACTTTTATTACCAATTAATTTCTTTAAAAACCTACAATATATAATTTCATGCAATTTTATACGGTAAAACTATTGGGTTAATAACTCTAATTGCAAAAATAATAATAAAATACTAAAACAAATGATCAATGGTAACCCCGGATCACAGACGAGACATTTGCAATCTCAAGTCAAACTCTTTACTACCATAACTAATTAAGAAACTCAAATAATCCTATGGAGAGTTCCACAAGTTCCTCAGAAAAGACCTTTGTATACTTTTAAATAATCATCTCTAATATACTTAGTGATCATTGTACTTGCCCTTTTTAAAATTTGATGGCCGGACTTTTATTACCTATATATATCTTTAAAAACCTAGAAGTTATACCTTTATGGGATTCCATGTTGTGGATCAATTGTGTTAATAACGCTAATTGTAAGGGTCATAACGGAATACTAACACAAATGACTGATGGTGACCCTGGATAACGGACGGGACACTTGCAATTCCACGTCAAACTCTTTACCACTGTAACTGATAAAGAAACTCGCATAATCTTTCAAAGAGTTCGACAAGTTCCTTAGAAATGACCCTTGTATACTTTTATGTTGTCATCTACAATTTATTCAGTGATCATTGTCCTTGCATTTTTAAAAGTTGATGGCTGGAGTTTTATTACCAATTAATTTCTTGAAAAACCTAGAATATATAATTTCATGCAATTTTATACGGTAAAACTATTGGGTTAATAATCTAATTGCAATAATAATAATAGAATACTAAAGCAAATGATCAATGGTAACCCTGGATCACAGACGGGACACTTGCAATCTCAAGTCAAACTCTTTACTATTGTAACTAATTAAGAAACTCGAATAATCATATATAGAGTTCAACAAATTCCTTAGGAAAGACCTTTGTATATTTTTAAATAATCATCTACAATATATTTAGTGATCATTGTACTTGCCCTTTTTAAAATTTGATGGCCGGACATTTATGACATATATATCTCTATAAAAACCTAGAATTTATACCTTTATGGGATTCTATGTTGTGGATCAATTGTGTTAATAACGCTAATTGTAAGGGTCATAACGGAATACTAACACAAATGACTGATGGTAACCCTGGATCACAGACGGGACACTTGCAATTCCATGTCAAACTCTTGACCACTGTAACTGATAAAGAAACTCACATAATCTTTCAAAGAGTTCGACATGTTCCTTAGAAATGACCCTTGTATACTTTTATGTTATCATCTACAATTTATTCAGTGATCATTGTACTTGCATTTTTAAAAGTTGATGGCTGGACTTTTATTACCAATTAATTTCTTTAAAAACCTACAATATATAATTTCATGCAATTTTATACGGTAAAACTATTGGGTTAATAACTCTAATTGCAAAAATAATAATAAAATACTAAAACAAATGATCAATGGTAACCCCGGATCACAGACGAGACATTTGCAATCTCAAGTCAAACTCTTTACTACCATAACTAATTAAGAAACTCGAATAATCCTATGCAGAGTTCTACAAGTTCCCCAGAAAAGACCTTTGTATACTTTTAAATAATCATCTCTAATATACTTAGTGATCATTGTACTTGCCCTATTTAAAATTTGATGACCGGACTTTTATTACCTATATATATCTTTAAAAACCTAGAAGTTATACCTTTATGGGATTCCATGTTGTGGATCAATTGTGTTAATAACGCTAATTGTAAGGGTCATAACGGAATACTAACACAAATGACTGATGGTGACCCTGGATAACGGACGGGACACTTGCAATTCCACGTCAAACTCTTTACCACTGTAACTGATAAAGAAACTCGCATAATCTTTCAAAGAGTTCGACAAGTTCCTTAAAAATGACTCTTTTATACTTTTATGTAATCGTCAACAATTTATTCAGTTATCATTGCACTTGCATTTCTAAAAGTTGATGGCTGGAGGTTTATTACCAATTAATTTCTTGAAAAACCTAGAATATATAATTTCATGCAATTTTATACGGTAAAACTATTGGGTTAATAATCTAATTGCAATAATAATAATAGAATACTAAAACAAGTGATCAATGGTAACCCCGGATCACAGACGGGACACTTGCAATCTCAAGTCAAACTCTTTACTATTGTTACTAATTAAGAAACTCGAATAATCATATGGAGAGTTCAACAAATTCCTTAGGAAAGACCTTTGTATATTTTTAAATAATCATCTACAATATATTTAGTGATCATTGTACTTGCCCTTTTTAAAATTTGATGGCCGGACATTTATTACATATATATATCTATAAAAACCTAGAATTTATACCTTTATGGGATTCTATGTTGTGGATCAATTGTGTTAATAACGCTAATTGTAAGGGTCATAACGGAATACTAACACAAATGACTGATGGTAACCCTGGATCACGGACGGGACACTTGCAGTTCCATGTCAAACTCTTGACCACTGTAACTGATAAAGAAACTCGCATAATCTTTCAAAGAGTTCGACAAGTTCCTTAGAAATGACCCTTGTATACTTTTATGTTATCATCTACAATTTATTCAGTGATCATTGTACTTGCATTTTTAAAAGTTGATGGCTGGACTTTTATTACCAATTAATTTCTTTAAAAACCTACAATATATAATTTCATGCAATTTTATACGGTAAAACTATTGGGTTAATAACTCTAATTGCAAAAATAATAATAAAATACTAAAACAAATGATCAATGGTAACCCCGGATCACAGACGAGACATTTGCAATCTCAAGTCAAACTCTTTACTACCATAACTAATTAAGAAACTCAAATAATCCTATGGAGAGTTCTACAAGTTCCTCAGAAAAGACCTTTGTATACTTTTAAATAATCATCTCTAATATACTTAGTGATCATTGTACTTGCCCTTTTTAAAATTTGATGACCGGACTTTTATTACCTATATATATCTTTAAAAACCTAGAAGTTATACCTTCATGGGATTCCATGTTGTGGATCAATTGTGTTAATAACGCTAATTGTAAGGGTCATAACGGAATACTAACACAAATGACTGATGGTAACCCTGGATAACGGACGGGACACTTGCAATTCCACGTCAAACTCTTTACCACTGTAACTGATAAAGAAACTCGCATAATCTTTCAAAGAGTTCGACAAGTTCCTTAAAAATGACCCTTGTATACTTTTATGTAATCATCTACAATTTATTCAGTGATCATTGCACTTGCATTTCTAAAAGTTGATGGCTGGACTTTTATTACCAATTAATTTCTTGAAAAACCTAGAATATATAATTTCATACAATTTTATACTGTAAAACTATTGGGTTAATAATCTAATTGCAAGAATAATAATAGAATACTAAAACAAATGATCAATGGTAACCCCGGATCACAGAAGGGACTTTTGCAATCTCAAGTCAAACTCTTTACTATTGTAACTAATTAAGAAACTCGAATAATCATATGGAGAGTTCAACAAATTCCATAGGAAAGACCTTTGTATATTTTTAAATAATCATCTACAATATATTTAGTGATCATTGTACTTGCCCCTTTTAAATTTTGATGGCCGGACATTTATTACCTATATATATCCATAAAAACCTAGAAGTTATACCTTTATGAGATTCTATGTTGTGGATCAATTGTGTTAATAACGCTAAGTGTAAGGGTCATAACGGAATACTAACACAAATTACTGATGGTAACCCTAGATCGCGGACGGGACACTTGCAATTCCATGTCAAACTCTTTACCACTGTAACTGATAAAGAAACTCGCATAATCTTTCAAAGAGTTAGACATGTTCCTTAGAAATGACCGTTGTATACTTTTATGTTGTCATCTACAATTTATTCAGTGATCATTGCCCTTGCATTTTTAAAAGTTGATGGCTGGAGTTTTATTACCAATTAATTTCTTGAAAACCCTAGAATATATAATTTCATACAATTTTATCCGGTAAAACTATTGGGTTAATAATCTAATTGCAAGAATAATAATAGAATACTAAAGCAAATGATCAATGGTAACCCCGGATCACAGACGGGACACTTGCAATCTCAAGTCAAACTCTTTACTATTGTAACTAATTAAGAATCTCGAATAATCATATATAGAGTTCAACAAATTCCTTAGGAAAGACCTTTGTATATTTTTAAATAATCATCTACAATATATTTAGTGATCATTGTACTTGCCCTTTTTAAAATTTGATGGCCGGACATTTATTACATATATATATCTATAAAAACCTAGAATTTATACCTTTATGGGATTCTATGTTGTGGATCAATTGTGTTAATAACGCTAATTGTAAGGGTCATAACGGAATACTAACACAAATGACTGATGGTAACCCTGGATCACGGACGGGACACTTGCAGTTCCATGTCAAACTCTTGACCACTGTAACTGATAAAGAAACTCGCATAATCTTTCAAAGAGTTCGACAAGTTCCTTAGAAATGACCCTTGTATACTTTTATGTTATCATCTACAATTTATTCAGTGATCATTGTACTTGCATTTTTAAAAGTTGATGGCTGGACTTTTATTACCAATTAATTTCTTTAAAAACCTAGAATATATAATTTCATGCAATTTTATACGGTAAAACTATTGGGTTAATAACTCTAATTGCAAAAATAATAATAAAATACTAAAACAAATGATCAATGGTAACCCCGGATCACAGACGAGACATTTGCAATCTCAAGTCAAACTCTTTACTACCATAACTAATTAAGAAACTCAAATAATCCTATGGAGAGTTCCACAAGTTCCTCAGAAAAGACCTTTGTATACTTTTAAATAATCATCTCTAATATACTTAGTGATCATTGTACTTGCCCTTTTTAAAATTTGATGGCCGGACTTTTATTACCTATATATATCTTTAAAAACCTAGAAGTTATACCTTTATGGGATTCCATGTTGTGGATCAATTGTGTTAATAACGCTAATTGTAAGGGTCATAACGGAATACTAACACAAATGACTGATGGTGACCCTGGATAACGGACGGGACACTTGCAATTCCACGTCAAACTCTTTACCACTGTAACTGATAAAGAAACTCGCATAATCTTTCAAAGAGTTCGACAAGTTCCTTAGAAATGACCCTTGTATACTTTTATGTTGTCATCTACAATTTATTCAGTGATCATTGTCCTTGCATTTTTAAAAGTTGATGGCTGGAGTTTTATTACCAATTAATTTCTTGAAAAACCTAGAATATATAATTTCATGCAATTTTATACGGTAAAACTATTGGGTTAATAATCTAATTGCAATAATAATAATAGAATACTAAAGCAAATGATCAATGGTAACCCTGGATCACAGACGGGACACTTGCAATCTCAAGTCAAACTCTTTACTATTGTAACTAATTAAGAAACTCGAATAATCATATATAGAGTTCAACAAATTCCTTAGGAAAGACCTTTGTATATTTTTAAATAATCATCTACAATATATTTAGTGATCATTGTACTTGCCCTTTTTAAAATTTGATGGCCGGACATTTATGACATATATATCTCTATAAAAACCTAGAATTTATACCTTTATGGGATTCTATGTTGTGGATCAATTGTGTTAATAACGCTAATTGTAAGGGTCATAACGGAATACTAACACAAATGACTGATGGTAACCCTGGATCACAGACGGGACACTTGCAATTCCATGTCAAACTCTTGACCACTGTAACTGATAAAGAAACTCACATAATCTTTCAAAGAGTTCGACATGTTCCTTAGAAATGACCCTTGTATACTTTTATGTTATCATCTACAATTTATTCAGTGATCATTGTACTTGCATTTTTAAAAGTTGATGGCTGGACTTTTATTACCAATTAATTTCTTTAAAAACCTACAATATATAATTTCATGCAATTTTATACGGTAAAACTATTGGGTTAATAACTCTAATTGCAAAAATAATAATAAAATACTAAAACAAATGATCAATGGTAACCCCGGATCACAGACGAGACATTTGCAATCTCAAGTCAAACTCTTTACTACCATAACTAATTAAGAAACTCGAATAATCCTATGCAGAGTTCTACAAGTTCCCCAGAAAAGACCTTTGTATACTTTTAAATAATCATCTCTAATATACTTAGTGATCATTGTACTTGCCCTATTTAAAATTTGATGACCGGACTTTTATTACCTATATATATCTTTAAAAACCTAGAAGTTATACCTTTATGGGATTCCATGTTGTGGATCAATTGTGTTAATAACGCTAATTGTAAGGGTCATAACGGAATACTAACACAAATGACTGATGGTGACCCTGGATAACGGACGGGACACTTGCAATTCCACGTCAAACTCTTTACCACTGTAACTGATAAAGAAACTCGCATAATCTTTCAAAGAGTTCGACAAGTTCCTTAAAAATGACTCTTTTATACTTTTATGTAATCATCAACAATTTATTCAGTTATCATTGCACTTGCATTTCTAAAAGTTGATGGCTGGAGGTTTATTACCAATTAATTTCTTGAAAAACCTAGAATATATAATTTCATGCAATTTTATACGGTAAAACTATTGGGTTAATAATCTAATTGCAATAATAATAATAGAATACTAAAACAAGTGATCAATGGTAACCCCGGATCACAGACGGGACACTTGCAATCTCAAGTCAAACTCTTTACTATTGTTACTAATTAAGAAACTCGAATAATCATATGGAGAGTTCAACAAATTCCTTAGGAAAGACCTTTGTATATTTTTAAATAATCATCTACAATATATTTAGTGATCATTGTACTTGCCCTTTTTAAAATTTGATGGCCGGACATTTATTACATATATATATATCTATAAAAACCTAGAATTTATACCTTTATGGGATTCTATGTTGTGGATCAATTGTGTTAATAACGCTAATTGTAAGGGTCATAACGGAATACTAACACAAATGACTGATGGTAACCCTGGATCACGGACGGGACACTTGCAGTGCCATGTCAAACTCTTGACCACTGTAACTGATAAAGAAACTCGCATAATCTTTCAAAGAGTTCGACAAGTTCCTTAGAAATGACCCTTGTATACTTTTATGTTATCATCTACAATTTATTCAGTGATCATTGTACTTGCATTTTTAAAAGTTGATGGCTGGACTTTTATTACCAATTAATTTCTTTAAAAACCTACAATATATAATTTCATGCAATTTTATACGGTAAAACTATTGGGTTAATAACTCTAATTGCAAAAATAATAATAAAATACTAAAACAAATGATCAATGGTAACCCCGGATCACAGACGAGACATTTGCAATCTCAAGTCAAACTCTTTACTACCATAACTAATTAAGAAACTCAAATAATCCTATGGAGAGTTCCACAAGTTCCTCAGAAAAGACCTTTGTATACTTTTAAATAATCATCTCTAATATACTTAGTGATCATTGTACTTGCCCTTTTTAAAATTTGATGGCCGGACTTTTATTACCTATATATATCTTTAAAAACCTAGAAGTTATACCTTTATGGGATTCCATGTTGTGGATCAATTGTGTTAATAACGCTAATTGTAAGGGTCATAACGGAATACTAACACAAATGACTGATGGTGACCCTGGATAACGGACGGGACACTTGCAATTCCACGTCAAACTCTTTACCACTGTAACTGATAAAGAAACTCGCATAATCTTTCAAAGAGTTCGACAAGTTCCTTAGAAATGACCCTTGTATACTTTTATGTTGTCATCTACAATTTATTCAGTGATCATTGTCCTTGCATTTTTAAAAGTTGATGGCTGGAGTTTTATTACCAATTAATTTCTTGAAAAACCTAGAATATATAATTTCATGCAATTTTATACGGTAAAACTATTGGGTTAATAATCTAATTGCAATAATAATAATAGAATACTAAAGCAAATGATCAATGGTAACCCTGGATCACAGACGGGACACTTGCAATCTCAAGTCAAACTCTTTACTATTGTAACTAATTAAGAAACTCGAATAATCATATATAGAGTTCAACAAATTCCTCAGGAAAGACCTTTGTATATTTTTAAATAATCATCTACAATATATTTAGTGATCATTGTACTTGCCCTTTTTAAAATTTGATGGCCGGACATTTATGACATATATATCTCTATAAAAACCTAGAATTTATACCTTTATGGGATTCTATGTTGTGGATCAATTGTGTTAATAACGCTAATTGTAAGGGTCATAACGGAATACTAACACAAATGACTGATGGTAACCCTGGATCACAGACGGGACACTTGCAATTCCATGTCAAACTCTTGACCACTGTAACTGATAAAGAAACTCACATAATCTTTCAAAGAGTTCGACATGTTCCTTAGAAATGACCCTTGTATACTTTTATGTTATCATCTACAATTTATTCAGTGATCATTGTACTTGCATTTTTAAAAGTTGATGGCTGGACTTTTATTACCAATTAATTTCTTTAAAAACCTACAATATATAATTTCATGCAATTTTATACGGTAAAACTATTGGGTTAATAACTCTAATTGCAAAAATAATAATAAAATACTAAAACAAATGATCAATGGTAACCCCGGATCACAGACGAGACATTTGCAATCTCAAGTCAAACTCTTTACTACCATAACTAATTAAGAAACTCGAATAATCCTATGCAGAGTTCTACAAGTTCCCCAGAAAAGACCTTTGTATACTTTTAAATAATCATCTCTAATATACTTAGTGATCATTGTACTTGCCCTTTTTAAAATTTGATGACCGGACTTTTATTACCTATATATATCTTTAAAAACCTAGAAGTTATACCTTTATGGGATTCCATGTTGTGGATCAATTGTGTTAATAACGCTAATTGTAAGGGTCATAACGGAATACTAACACAAATGACTGATGGTGACCCTGGATAACGGACGGGACACTTGCAATTCCACGTCAAACTCTTTACCACTGTAACTGATAAAGAAACTCGCATAATCTTTCAAAGAGTTCGACAAGTTCCTTAAAAATGACTCTTTTATACTTTTATGTAATCATCAACAATTTATTCAGTGATCATTGCACTTGCATTTCTAAAAGTTGATGGCTGGAGGTTTATTACCAATTAATTTCTTGAAAAACCTAGAATATATAATTTCATGCAATTTTATACGGTAAAACTATTGGGTTAATAATCTAATTGCAATAATAATAATAGAATACTAAAACAAGTGATCAATGGTAACCCCGGATCACAGACGGGACACTTGCAATCTCAAGTCAAACTCTTTACTATTGTTACTAATTAAGAAACTCGAATAATCATATGGAGAGTTCAACAAATTCCTTAGGAAAGACCTTTGTATATTTTTAAATAATCATCTACAATATATTTAGTGATCATTGTACTTGCCCTTTTTAAAATTTGATGGCCGGACATTTATTACATATATATATCTATAAAAACCTAGAATTTATACCTTTATGGGATTCTATGTTGTGGATCAATTGTGTTAATAACGCTAATTGTAAGGGTCATAACGGAATACTAACACAAATGACTGATGGTAACCCTGGATCACGGACGGGACACTTGCAATTCCATGTCAAACTCTTGACCACTGTAACTGATAAAGAAACTCGCATAATCTTTCAAAGAGTTCGACAAGTTCCTTAGAAATGACCCTTGTATACTTTTATGTTATCATCTACAATTTATTCAGTGATCATTGTACTTGCATTTTTAAAAGTTGATGGCTGGACGTTTATTACCAATTAATTTCTTTAAAAACCTACAATATATAATTTCATGCAATTTTATACGGTAAAACTATTGGGTTAATAACTCTAATTGCAAAAATAATAATAAAATACTAAAACAAATGATCAATGGTAACCCCGGATCACAGACGAGACATTTGCAATCTCAAGTCAAACTCTTTACTACCATAACTAATTAACAAACTCAAATAATCCTATGGAGAGTTCCACAAGTTCCTCAGAAAAGACCTTTGTATACTTTTAAATAATCATCTCTAATATACTTAGTGATCATTGTACTTGCCCTTTTTAAAATTTGATGGCCGAACTTTTATTACCTATATATATCTTTAAAAACCTAGAAGTTATACCTTTATGGGATTCCATGTTGTGGATCAATTGTGTTAATAACGCTAATTGTAAGGGTCATAACGGAATACTAACACAAATGACTGATGGTGACCCTGGATAACGGACGGGACACTTGCAATTCCACGTCAAACTCTTTACCACTGTAACTGATAAAGAAACTCGCATAATCTTTCAAAGAATTCGACAAGTTCCTTAGAAATGACCCTTGTATACTTTTATGTTGTCATCTACAATTTATTCAGTGATCATTGTCCTTGCATTTTTAAAAGTTGATGGCTGGAGTTTTATTACCAATTAATTTCTTGAAAAACCTAGAATATATAATTTCATGCAATTTTATACGGTAAAACTATTGGGTTAATAATCTAATTGCAATAATAATAATAGAATACTAAAGCAAATGATCAATGGTAACCCTGGATCACAGACGGGACACTTGCAATCTCAAGTCAAACTCTTTACTATTGTAACTAATTAAGAAACTCGAATAATCATATATAGAGTTCAACAAATTCCTCAGGAAAGACCTTTGTATATTTTTAAATAATCATCTACAATATATTTAGTGATCATTGTACTTGCCCTTTTTAAAATTTGATGGCCGGACATTTATGACATATATATCTCTATAAAAACCTAGAATTTATACCTTTATGGGATTCTATGTTGTGGATCAATTGTGTTAATAACGCTAATTGTAAGGGTCATAACGGAATACTAACACAAATGACTGATGGTAACCCTGGATCACAGACGGGACACTTGCAATTCCATGTCAAACTCTTGACCACTGTAACTGATAAAGAAACTCACATAATCTTTCAAAGAGTTCGACATGTTCCTTAGAAATGACCCTTGTATACTTTTATGTTATCATCTACAATTTATTCAGTGATCATTGTACTTGCATTTTTAAAAGTTGATGGCTGGACTTTTATTACCAATTAATTTCTTTAAAAACCTACAATATATAATTTCATGCAATTTTATACGGTAAAACTATTGGGTTAATAACTCTAATTGCAAAAATAATAATAAAATACTAAAACAAATGATCAATGGTAACCCCGGATCACAGACGAGACATTTGCAATCTCAAGTCAAACTCTTTACTACCATAACTAATTAAGAAACTCGAATAATCCTATGCAGAGTTCTACAAGTTCCCCAGAAAAGACCTTTGTATACTTTTAAATAATCATCTCTAATATACTTAGTGATCATTGTACTTGCCCTTTTTAAAATTTGATGACCGGACTTTTATTACCTATATATATCTTTAAAAACCTAGAAGTTATACCTTTATGGGATTCCATGTTGTGGATCAATTGTGTTAATAACGCTAATTGTAAGGGTCATAACGGAATACTAACACAAATGACTGATGGTGACCCTGGATAACGGACGGGACACTTGCAATTCCACGTCAAACTCTTTACCACTGTAACTGATAAAGAAACTCGCATAATCTTTCAAAGAGTTCGACAAGTTCCTTAAAAATGACTCTTTTATACTTTTATGTAATCATCAACAATTTATTCAGTGATCATTGCACTTGCATTTCTAAAAGTTGATGGCTGGAGGTTTATTACCAATTAATTTCTTGAAAAACCTAGAATATATAATTTCATGCAATTTTATACGGTAAAACTATTGGGTTAATAATCTAATTGCAATAATAATAATAGAATACTAAAACAAGTGATCAATGGTAACCCCGGATCACAGACGGGACACTTGCAATCTCAAGTCAAACTCTTTACTATTGTTACTAATTAAGAAACTCGAATAATCATATGGAGAGTTCAACAAATTCCTTAGGAAAGACCTTTGTATATTTTTAAATAATCATCTACAATATATTTAGTGATCATTGTACTTGCCCTTTTTAAAATTTGATGGCCGGACATTTATTACATATATATATCTATAAAAACCTAGAATTTATACCTTTATGGGATTCTATGTTGTGGATCAATTGTGTTAATAACGCTAATTGTAAGGGTCATAACGGAATACTAACACAAATGACTGATGGTAACCCTGGATCACGGACGGGACACTTGCAATTCCATGTCAAACTCTTGACCACTGTAACTGATAAAGAAACTCGCATAATCTTTCAAAGAGTTCGACAAGTTCCTTAGAAATGACCCTTGTATACTTTTATGTTATCATCTACAATTTATTCAGTGATCATTGTACTTGCATTTTTAAAAGTTGATGGCTGGACTTTTATTACCAATTAATTTCTTTAAAAACCTACAATATATAATTTCATGCAATTTTATACGGTAAAACTATTGGGTTAATAACTCTAATTGCAAAAATAATAATAAAATACTAAAACAAATGATCAATGGTAACCCCGGATCACAGACGAGACATTTGCAATCTCAAGTCAAACTCTTTACTACCATAACTAATTAACAAACTCAAATAATCCTATGGAGAGTTCCACAAGTTCCTCAGAAAAGACCTTTGTATACTTTTAAATAATCATCTCTAATATACTTAGTGATCATTGTACTTGCCCTTTTTAAAATTTGATGGCCGGACTTTTATTACCTATATATATCTTTAAAAACCTAGAAGTTATACCTTTATGGGATTCCATGTTGTGGATCAATTGTGTTAATAACGCTAATTGTAAGGGTCATAACGGAATACTAACACAAATGACTGATGGTGACCCTGGATAACGGACGGGACACTTGCAATTCCACGTCAAACTCTTTACCACTGTAACTGATAAAGAAACTCGCATAATCTTTCAAAGAGTTCGACAAGTTCCTTAGAAATGACCCTTGTATACTTTTATGTTGTCATCTACAATTTATTCAGTGATCATTGTCCTTGCATTTTTAAAAGTTGATGGCTGGAGTTTTATTACCAATTAATTTCTTGAAAAACCTAGAATATATAATTTCATGCAATTTTATACGGTAAAACTATTGGGTTAAAAACTCTAATTGCAAGAATAATAATAGAATACTAAAACAAATGATCAATGGTAACCCCGGATCACAGAAGGGACATTTGCAATCTCAAGTCAAACTCTTTACTATTGTAACTAATTAAGAAACTCGAATAATCATATGGAGAGTTCAACAAATTCCATAGGAAAGACCTTTGTATATTTTTAAATAATCATCTACAATATATTTAGTGATCATTGTACTTGCCCCTTTTAAATTTTGATGGCCGGACATTTATTACCTATATATATCCATAAAAACCTAGAAGTTATACCTTTATGAGATTCTATGTTGTGGATCAATTGTGTTAATAACGCTAAGTGTAAGGGTCATAACGGAATACTAACACAAATTACTGATGGTAACCCTAGATCGCGGACGGGACACTTGCAATTCCATGTCAAACTCTTTACCACTGTAACTGATAAAGAAACTCGCATAATCTTTCAAAGAGTTAGACATGTTCCTTAGAAATGACCCTTGTATACTTTTATGTTGTCATCTACAATTTATTCAGTGATCATTGCCCTTGCATTTTTAAAAGTTGATGGCTGGAGTTTTATTACCAATTAATTTCTTTAAAAACCTACAATATATAATTTCATGCAATTTTATACGGTAAAACTATTGGGTTAATAACTCTAATTGCAAAAATAATAATAAAATACTAAAACAAATGATCAATGGTAACCCCGGATCACAGACGAGACATTTGCAATCTCAAGTCAAACTCTTTACTACCATAACTAATTAACAAACTCAAATAATCCTATGGAGAGTTCCACAAGTTCCTCAGAAAAGACCTTTGTATACTTTTAAATAATCATCTCTAATATACTTAGTGATCATTGTACTTGCCCTTTTTAAAATTTGATGGCCGGACTTTTATTACCTATATATATCTTTAAAAACCTAGAAGTTATACCTTTATGGGATTCCATGTTGTGGATCAATTGTGTTAATAACGCTAATTGTAAGGGTCATAACGGAATACTAACACAAATGACTGATGGTGACCCTGGATAACGGACGGGACACTTGCAATTCCACGTCAAACTCTTTACCACTGTAACTGATAAAGAAACTCGCATAATCTTTCAAAGAGTTCGACAAGTTCCTTAGAAATGACCCTTGTATACTTTTATGTTGTCATCTACAATTTATTCAGTGATCATTGTCCTTGCATTTTTAAAAGTTGATGGCTGGAGTTTTATTACCAATTAATTTCTTGAAAAACCTAGAATATATAATTTCATGCAATTTTATACGGTAAAACTATTGGGTTAAAAACTCTAATTGCAAGAATAATAATAGAATACTAAAACAAATGATCAATGGTAACCCCGGATCACAGAAGGGACATTTGCAATCTCAAGTCAAACTCTTTACTATTGTAACTAATTAAGAAACTCGAATAATCATATGGAGAGTTCAACAAATTCCATAGGAAAGACCTTTGTATATTTTTAAATAATCATCTACAATATATTTAGTGATCATTGTACTTGCCCCTTTTAAATTTTGATGGCCGGACATTTATTACCTATATATATCCATAAAAACCTAGAAGTTATACCTTTATGAGATTCTATGTTGTGGATCAATTGTGTTAATAACGCTAAGTGTAAGGGTCATAACGGAATACTAACACAAATTACTGATGGTAACCCTAGATCGCGGACGGGACACTTGCAATTCCATGTCAAACTCTTTACCACTGTAACTGATAAAGAAACTCGCATAATCTTTCAAAGAGTTAGACATGTTCCTTAGAAATGACCCTTGTATACTTTTATGTTGTCATCTACAATTTATTCAGTGATCATTGCCCTTGCATTTTTAAAAGTTGATGGCTGGAGTTTTATTACCAATTAATTTCTTGAAAACCCTAGAATATATAATTTCATGCAATTTTATACGGTAAAACTAGTGGGTTAATAATCTAATTGCAAGAATAATAATAGAATACTAAAGCAAATGATCAATGGTAACCCCGGATCACAGACGGGACACTTGCAATCTCAAGTCAAACTCTTTACTATTGTAACTAATTAAGAAACTCGAATAATCATATATAGAGTTCAACAAATTCCTTAGGAAAGACCTTTGTATATTTTTAAATAATCATCTACAATATATTTAGTGATCATTGTACTTGCCCTTTTTAAAATTTGATGGCCGGACATTTATTACATATATATATCTATAAAAACCTAGAATTTATACCTTTAAGGGATTCTATGTTGTGGATCAATTGTGTTAATAACGCTAATTGTAAGGGTCATAACGGAATACTAACACAAATGACTGATGGTAACCCTGGATCACGGACGGGACACTTGCAATTCCATGTCAAACTCTTGACCACTGTAACTGATAAAGAAACTCGCATAATCTTTCAAAGAGTTCGACAAGTTCCTTAGAAATGACCCTTGTATACTTTTATGTTATCATCTACAATTTATTCAGTGATCATTGTACTTGCATTTTTAAAAGTTGATGGCTGGACTTTTATTACCAATTAATTTCTTTAAAAACCTACAATATATAATTTCATGCAATTTTATACGGTAAAACTATTGGGTTAATAACTCTAATTGCAAAAATAATAATAAAATACTAAAACAAATGATCAATGGTAACCCCGGATCACAGACGAGACATTTGCAATCTCAAGTCAAACTCTTTACTACCATAACTAATTAACAAACTCAAATAATCCTATGGAGAGTTCCACAAGTTCCTCAGAAAAGACCTTTGTATACTTTTAAATAATCATCTCTAATATACTTAGTGATCATTGTACTTGCCCTTTTTAAAATTTGATGGCCGGACTTTTATTACCTATATATATCTTTAAAAACCTAGAAGTTATACCTTTATGGGATTCCATGTTGTGGATCAATTGTGTTAATAACGCTAATTGTAAGGGTCATAACGGAATACTAACACAAATGACTGATGGTGACCCTGGATAACGGACGGGACACTTGCAATTCCACGTCAAACTCTTTACCACTGTAACTGATAAAGAAACTCGCATAATCTTTCAAAGAGTTCGACAAGTTCCTTAGAAATGACCCTTGTATACTTTTATGTTGTCATCTACAATTTATTCAGTGATCATTGTCCTTGCATTTTTAAAAGTTGATGGCTGGAGTTTTATTACCAATTAATTTCTTGAAAAACCTAGAATATATAATTTCATGCAATTTTATACGGTAAAACTATTGGGTTAAAAACTCTAATTGCAAGAATAATAATAGAATACTAAAACAAATGATCAATGGTAACCCCGGATCACAGAAGGGACATTTGCAATCTCAAGTCAAACTCTTTACTATTGTAACTAATTAAGAAACTCGAATAATCATATGGAGAGTTCAACAAATTCCATAGGAAAGACCTTTGTATATTTTTAAATAATCATCTACAATATATTTAGTGATCATTGTACTTGCCCCTTTTAAATTTTGATGGCCGGACATTTATTACCTATATATATCCATAAAAACCTAGAAGTTATACCTTTATGAGATTCTATGTTGTGGATCAATTGTGTTAATAACGCTAAGTGTAAGGGTCATAACGGAATACTAACACAAATTACTGATGGTAACCCTAGATCGCGGACGGGACACTTGCAATTCCATGTCAAACTCTTTACCACTGTAACTGATAAAGAAACTCGCATAATCTTTCAAAGAGTTAGACATGTTCCTTAGAAATGACCCTTGTATACTTTTATGTTGTCATCTACAATTTATTCAGTGATCATTGCCCTTGCATTTTTAAAAGTTGATGGCTGGAGTTTTATTACCAATTAATTTCTTGAAAACCCTAGAATATATAATTTCATGCAATTTTATACGGTAAAACTAGTGGGTTAATAATCTAATTGCAAGAATAATAATAGAATACTAAAGCAAATGATCAATGGTAACCCCGGATCACAGACGGGACACTTGCAATCTCAAGTCAAACTCTTTACTATTGTAACTAATTAAGAAACTCGAATAATCATATATAGAGTTCAACAAATTCCTTAGGAAAGACCTTTGTATATTTTTAAATAATCATCTACAATATATTTAGTGATCATTGTACTTGCCCTTTTTAAAATTTGATGGCCGGACATTTATTACATATATATATCTATAAAAACCTAGAATTTATACCTTTAAGGGATTCTATGTTGTGGATCAATTGTGTTAATAACGCTAATTGTAAGGGTCATAACGGAATACTAACACAAATGACTGATGGTAACCCTGGATCACGGACGGGACACTTGCAATTCCATGTCAAACTCTTGACCACTGTAACTGATAAAGAAACTCGCATAATCTTTCAAAGAGTTCGACAAGTTCCTTAGAAATGACCCTTGTATACTTTTATGTTATCATCTACAATTTATTCAGTGATCATTGTACTTGCATTTTTAAGAGTTGATGGCTGGACTTTTATTACCAATTAATTTCTTTAAAAACCTACAATATATAACTTCATGCAATTTTATACGGTAAAACTATTGGGTTAATAACTCTAATTGCAAAAATAATAATAAAATACTAAAAAAAATGATCAATGGTAACCCCGGATCACAGACGAGACATTTGCAATCTCAAGTCAAACTCTTTACTACCATAACTAATTAAGAAACTCAAATAATCCTATGGAGAGTTCTACAAGTTCCTCAGAAAAGACCTTTGTATACTTTTAAATAATCATCTCTAATATACTTAGTGATCATTGTACTTGCCCTTTTTAAAATTTGATGACCGGACTTTTATTACCTATATATATCTTTAAAAACCTAGAAGTTATACCTTTATGGGATTCCATGTTGTGGATCAATTGTGTTAATAACGCTAATTGTAAGGGTCATAACGGAATACTAACACAAATGACTGATGGTGACCCTGGATAACGGACGGGACACTTGCAATTCCACGTCAAACTCTTTACCACTGTAACTGATAAAGAAACTCGCATAATCTTTCAAAGAGTTCGACAAGTTCCTTAAAAATGACCCTTGTATACTTTTATGTAATCATCTACAATTTATTCAGTGATCATTGCACTTGCATTTCTAAAAGTTGATGGCTGGAGGTTTATTACCAATTAATTTCTTCAAAAACCTAGAATATATAATTTAATGCAATTTTATACGGTAAAACTATTGGGTTAATAATCTAATTGCAAGAATAATAATAGAATACTAAAACAAGTGATCAATGGTAACCCCGGATCACAGACGGGACACTTGCAATCTCAAGTCAAACTCTTTACTATTGTAACTAATTAAGAAACTCGAATAATCATATGTAGAGTTCAACAAATTCCTTAGGAAAGACCTTTGTATATTTTTCAATAATCATCTACAATATATTTAGTGATCATTGTACTTGCCCTTTTTAAAATTTGATGGCCAGAAATTTATTACATATATATATCTATAAAAACCTGGAATTTATACCTTTATGGGATTCTATGTTGTGGATCAATTGTGTTAATAACACTAATTGTAAGGGTCATAACGGAATACTAACACAAATGACTGATGGTAACCCTGGATCACGGACGGGACACTTGCAATTCCATGTCAAACTCTTGACCACTGTAACTGATAAAGAAACTCGCATAATCTTTCAAAGAGTTCGACAAGTTCCTTAGAAATGACCCTTGTATACTTTTATGTTATCATCTACAATTTATTCAGTGATCATTGTACTTGCATTTTTAAAAGTTGATGGCTGGAGTTTTATTACCAATTAATTTCTTGAAAAACCTAGAATATATAATTTCATGCAATTTTATACGGTAAAACTATTGGGTTAATAATCTAATTGCAAGAATAATAATAGAATACTAAAACAAGTGATCAATGGTAACCCCGGATCACAGACGGGACACTTGCAATCTCAAGTCAAACTCTTTACTATTGTAACTAATTAAGAAACTCGAATAATCATATGGAGAGTTCAACAAATTCCTTAGGAAAGACCTTTGTATATTTTTAAATAATCATCTACAATATATTTAGTGATCATTGTACTTGCCCTTTTTAAAATTTGATGGCCGGACATTTATTACATATATATATCTATAAAAACCTAGAATTTATACCTTTATGGGATTCTATGTTGTGGATCAATTGTGTTAATAATGCTAATTGTAAGGGTCATAACGGAATACTAACACAAATGACTGATGGCAACCCTGGATCACGGACGGGACACTTGCAATTCCATGTCAAACTCTTGACCACTGTAACTGATAAAGAAACTCGCATAATCTTTCAAAGAGTTCGACAAGTTCCTTAGAAATGACCCTTGTATACTTTTATGTTATCATCTACAATTTATTCAGTGATCATTGTACTTGCATTTTTAAAAGTTGATGGCTGGACTTTTATTACCAATTAATTTCTTTAAAAACCTACAATATATAATTTCATGCAATTTTATACGGTAAAACTATTGGGTTAATAATCTAATTGCAAGAATAATAATAGAATACTAAAGCAAATGATCAATGGTAACCCCGGATCACAGACGGGACACTTGCAATCTCAAGTCAAACTCTTTACTATTGTAACTAATTAAGAAACTCGAATAATCATATGGAGAGTTCAACAAATTCCTTAGGAAAGACCTTTGTATATTTTTAAATAATCATCTACAATATATTTAGTGAT
Source organism: Rubia yunnanensis (assembly GCA_037428765.1). Classification (NCBI taxonomy): domain Eukaryota; kingdom Viridiplantae; phylum Streptophyta; class Magnoliopsida; order Gentianales; family Rubiaceae; genus Rubia; species Rubia yunnanensis. Next base: position 59,998,878 of record CM075068.1, read on the forward strand.
CGTTGTACTTGCCCTTTTTAAAATTTGATGGCCGGACATTTTTTACCTATATATATATCCATAAAAACCTAGAAGTTATACCTTTATGAGATTCTATGTTGTGGATCAATTGTGCTATTAACGCTAATTGTAAGGGTCATAATGGAATACTAACACAAATGACTGATGGTAACCCTGGATAACGGACGGACACTTGCAATTCCATGTCAAACTCTTTACCACTATAACTGATAAAGAAACTCGCATAATCTTTCTAAGAGTTCGACAAGTTCCTTAAAAATGACCCTTGTATACTTTTATGTAATCATCTACAATTTATTCAGTGATCATTGCACTTGCATTTCTAAAAGTTGATGGCTGGAGTTTTATTACCAATTAATTTCTTGAAATACCTAGAATATATAATTTCATGCAATTTTATACGGTAAAACTATTGGGTTAATAATCTAATTGCAAGAATAATAATAGAATACTAAAACAAATGATCAATGGTAACCCCGGATCACAGACGGGACACCTGCAATCTCAAGTCAAACTCTTTACTATTGTAACTAATTAAGAAACTCGAATAATCATATGGAGAGTTCAACAAATTCCTTAGGAAAGACCTTTGTATATTTTTAAATAATCATCTACAATATATTTAGTGATCATTGTACTTGCCCTTTTTAAAATTTGATGGCCGGACATTTATTACCTATATATATCCATAAAAACCTAGAAGTTATACCTTTATGAGATTCTATGTTGTGGATCAATTGTGTTAATAACGCTAATTGTAAGGGTCATAACGGAATACTAACACAAATGACTGATGGTGACCCTGGATAACGGACGGGACACTTGCAATTCCATGTCAAACTCTTTACCACTGTAACTGATAAAGAAACTCGCATAATCTTTCAAAGAGTTCTACAAGTTCCTTAAAAATGACCCTTGTATACTTTTATGTAATCATCTACAATTTATTCAGTGATCATTGCACTTGCATTTCTAAAAGTTGATGGCTGGACTTTTATTACCAATTAATTTCTTGAAAAACCTAGAATATATAATTTCATGCAATTTTATACGGTAAAACTATTGGGTTAATAACTCTAATTGCAAGAATAATAATAGAATACTAAAACAAATGATCAATGGTAACCCCGGATCACAGAAGGGACACTTGCAATCTCAAGTCAAACTCTTTACTATTGTAACTAATTAAGAAACTCGAATAATCATATGGAGAGTTCAACAAATTCCTTAGGAAAGACCTTTGTATATTTTTAAATAATCATCTACAATATATTTAGTGATCATTGTACTTGCCCTTTTTAAAATTTGATGGCCGGACATTTATTACATATATATATCTATAAAAACCTAGAATTTATACCTTTATGGGATTCTATGTTGTGGATCAATTGTGTTAATAATGCTAATTGTAAGGGTCATAACGGAATACTAACACAAATGACTGATGGCAACCCTGGATCACGGACGGGACACTTGCAATTCCATGTCAAACTCTTGACCACTGTAACTGATAAAGAAACTCGCATAATCTTTCAAAGAGTTCGACAAGTTCCTTAGAAATGACCCTTGTATACTTTTATGTTATCATCTACAATTTATTCAGTGATCATTGTACTTGCATTTTTAAAAGTTGATGGCTGGACTTTTATTACCAATTAATTTCTTTAAAAACCTACAATATATAATTTCATGCAATTTTATACGGTAAAACTATTGGGTTAATAATCTAATTGCAAGAATAATAATAGAATACTAAAGCAAATGATCAATGGTAACCCCGGATCACAGACGGGACACTTGCAATCTCAAGTCAAACTCTTTACTATTGTAACTAATTAAGAAACTCGAATAATCATATGGAGAGTTCAACAAATTCCTTAGGAAAGACCTTTGTATATTTTTAAATAATCATCTACAATATATTTAGTGATCGTTGTACTTGCCCTTTTTAAAATTTGATGGCCGGACATTTTTTACCTATATATATATCCATAAAAACCTAGAAGTTATACCTTTATGAGATTCTATGTTGTGGATCAATTGTGCTATTAACGCTAATTGTAAGGGTCATAATGGAATACTAACACAAATGACTGATGGTAACCCTGGATAACGGACGGACACTTGCAATTCCATGTCAAACTCTTTACCACTATAACTGATAAAGAAACTCGCATAATCTTTCTAAGAGTTCGACAAGTTCCTTAAAAATGACCCTTGTATACTTTTATGTAATCATCTACAATTTATTCAGTGATCATTGCACTTGCATTTCTAAAAGTTGATGGCTGGAGTTTTATTACCAATTAATTTCTTGAAATACCTAGAATATATAATTTCATGCAATTTTATACGGTAAAACTATTGGGTTAATAATCTAATTGCAAGAATAATAATAGAATACTAAAACAAATGATCAATGGTAACCCCGGATCACAGACGGGACACCTGCAATCTCAAGTCAAACTCTTTACTATTGTAACTAATTAAGAAACTCGAATAATCATATGGAGAGTTCAACAAATTCCTTAGGAAAGACCTTTGTATATTTTTAAATAATCATCTACAATATATTTAGTGATCATTGTACTTGCCCTTTTTAAAATTTGATGGCCGGACATTTATTACCTATATATATCCATAAAAACCTAGAAGTTATACCTTTATGAGATTCTATGTTGTGGATCAATTGTGTTAATAACGCTAATTGTAAGGGTCATAACGGAATACTAACACAAATGACTGATGGTGACCCTGGATAACGGACGGGACACTTGCAATTCCATGTCAAACTCTTTACCACTGTAACTGATAAAGAAACTCGCATAATCTTTCAAAGAGTTCTACAAGTTCCTTAAAAATGACCCTTGTATACTTTTATGTAATCATCTACAATTTATTCAGTGATCATTGCACTTGCATTTCTAAAAGTTGATGGCTGGACTTTTATTACCAATTAATTTCTTGAAAAACCTAGAATATATAATTTCATGCAATTTTATACGGTAAAACTATTGGGTTAATAACTCTAATTGCAAGAATAATAATAGAATACTAAAACAAATGATCAATGGTAACCCCGGATCACAGAAGGGACACTTGCAATCTCAAGTCAAACTCTTTACTATTGTAACTAATTAAGAAACTCGAATAATCATATGGAGAGTTCAACAAATTCCTTAGGAAAGACCTTTGTATATTTTTAAATAATCATCTACAATATATTTAGTGATCATTGTACTTGCCCTTTTTAAAATTTGATGGCCGGACATTTATTACATATATATATCTATAAAAACCTAGAAGTTATACCTTTATGAGATTCTATGTTGTGGATCAATTGTGTTAATAACGCTAATTGTAAGGGTCATAACGGAATACTAACACAAATTACTGATGGTAACCCTAGATCGCGGACGGGACACTTGCAATTCCATGTCAAACTCTTTACCACTGTAACTGATAAAGAAACTCGTATAATCTTTCAAAGAGTTCGACAAGTTCCTTAGAAATGACCCTTGTATACTTTTATGTTGTCATCTACAATTTATTCAGTGATCATTGTCCTTGCATTTTTAAAAGTTGATGGCTGGAGTTTTATTACCAATTAATTTCTTGAAAAACCTAGAATATATAATTTCATGCAATTTTATACGGTAAAACTATTGGGTTAATAATCTAATTGCAAGAATAATAATAGAATACTAAAGCAAATGATCAATGGTAACCCCGGATCACAGACGGGACACTTGCAATCTCAAGTCAAACTCTTTACTATTGTAACTAATTAAGAAACTCGAATAATCATATGGAGAGTTCAACAAATTCCTCAGGAAAGACCTTTGCATATTTTTAAATAATCTTCTACAATATATTTAGTGATCATTGTACTTGCCCTTTTTAAAATTTGATGGCCGGACATTTATTACCTATATATATCCATAAAAACCTTGAAGTTATACCTTTATGATATTCTATGTTGTGGATTAATTGTGTTAATAACGCTAATTGTAAGGGTCATAACGGAATACTAACACAAATTACTGATGGTAACCCTAGATCGCGGACGGGACACTTGCAATTCCATGTCAAACTCTTTACCACTGTAACTGATAAAGAAACTCGCATAATCTTTCAAAGAGTTCGACATGTTCCTTAGAAATGACCCTTGTATACTTTTATGTTGTCATCTACAATTTATTCAGTGATCATTGTCCTTGCATTTTTAAAAGTTGATGGCTGGAGTTTTATTACCAATTAATTTCTTGAAAAACCTAGAATATATAATTTCATGTAATTGTATACGGTAAAACTATTGGGTTAATAATCTAATTGCAAGAATAATAATAGAATACTAAAGCAAATGATCAACGGTAACCCCGGATCACAGATGGGACACTTGCAATCTCAAGTCAAACTCTTTACTATTATAACAAATTAAGAAACTCGAATAATCATGTGGAGAGTTCAACCAATTCCTTAGGAAAGACCTTTGTATATTTTTAAATAATCATCTACAATATATTTTGTGATCATTGTACTTGCCCTTTTTAAAATTTGATGGCCGGACATTTATTACATATATATACCTATAAAAACCTAGAAGTTATACCTTTATGAGATTCTATGTTGTGGATCAATTGTGTTAATAACGCTAATTGTAAGGGTCATAACGGAATACTAACACAAATTACTGATGGTAACCCTAGATCGCGGACGGGACACTTGCAATTCCATGTCAAACTCTTTACCACTGTAACTGATAAAGAAACTCGCATAATCTTTCAAAGAGTTCGACAAGTTCCTTAGAAATGACCCTTGTATACTTTTATGTTGTCATCTACAATTTATTCAGTGATCATTGTCCTTGCATTTTTAAAAGTTGATGGCTGGAGTTTTATTACCAATTAATTTCTTGAAAAACCTAGAATATATAATTTCATGCAATTTTATACGGTAAAACTATTGGGTTAATAATCTAATTGAAAGAATAATAATAGAATACTAAAGCAAATGATCAATGGTAACCCCGGATCACAGACGGGACACTTGCAATCTCAAGTCAAACTCTTTACTATTGTAACTGATTAAGAAACTCGAATGATCATATGGAGAGTTCAACAAATTCCTTAGGAAAGACCTTTGTATATTTTTAAATAATCATCTACAATATATTTAGTGATCATTGTACTTGCCCTTTTTAAAATTTGATGGCCGGACATTTATTACCTATATATATATCCATAAAAACCTAGAAGTTATACCTTTATGAGATGCTATGTTGTGGATCAATTGTGCTAATAACGCTAATTGTAAGGGTCATAATGGAATACTAACACAAATGACTGATGGTAACCCTGGATAACGGACTGGACACTTGCAATTCCATGTCAAACTTTTTACCACTGTAACTGATAAAGAAACTCGCATAATCTTTCTAAGAGTTGGACAAGTTCCTTAAAAATGACCCTTGTATACTTTTATGTAATCATCTACAATTTATTCAGTGATCACTGCACTTGCATTTCTAAAAGTTGATGGCTGGAGTTTTATTACCAATTAATTTCTTGAAAAACCTAGAATATATAATTTCATGCAATTTTATACGGTAAAACTATTGGGTTAATAATCTAATTGCAAGAATAATAATAGAATACCAAAACAAGTGATCAATGGTAACCCCGGATCACAGACGGGACACTTGCAATCTCAAGTCAAACTCTTTACTATTGTAACTAATTAAGAAACTCGAATAATCATATGGAGAGTTCAACAAATTCCTTCGGAAAGACCTTTGTATATTTTTAAATAATCATCTACAATATATTTAGTGATCATTGTACTTGCCCTTTTTAAAATTTGATGGCCGGACATTTATTACCTATATATATATCCATAAAAACCTAGAAGTTATACCTTTATGAGATTCTATGTTGTGGATCAATTGTGTTAATAACGCTAATTGTAAGGGTCATAACGGAGTACTAACACAAATGACTGATGGTGACCCTGGATAACGGACGGGACACTTGCAATTCCACGTCAAACTCTTTACCACTGTAACTGATAAAGAAACTCACATAATCTTTCAAAGAGTTCGACAAGTTCCTTAAAAATGACCCTTGTATACTTTTATGTAATCATCTACAATTTATTCAGTGATCATTGCACTTGCATTTCTAAAAGTTGATGGCTGGACTTTTATTACCAATTAATTTCTTGAAAAACCTAGAATATATAATTTCATGCAATTTTATACGGTAAAACTATTGGGTTAATAACTCTAATTGCAAGAATAATAATAGAATACTAAAACAAATGATCAATGGTAACCCCGGATCACAGAAGGGACACTTGCAATCTCAAGTCAAACTCTTTACTATTGTAACTAATTAAGAAACTCGAATAATCATATGGAGAGTTCAACAAATTCCTTAGGAAATACCTTTGTATATTTTTAAATAATCATCTACAATATATTTAGTGATCATTGTACTTGCCCTTTTTAAAATTTGATGGCCGGACATTTATTACATATATATATCTATAAAAACCTAGAAGTTATACCTTTATGAGATTCTATGTTGTGGATCAATTGTGTTAATAACGCTAATTGTAAGGGTCATAACGGAATACTAACACAAATTACTGATGGTAACCCTAGATCGCGGACGGGACACTTGCAATTCCATGTCAAACTCTTTACCACTGTAACTGATAAAGAAACTCGCATAATCTTTCAAAGAGTTCGACAAGTTCCTTAGAAATGACCCTTGTATACTTTTATGTTGTCATCTACAATTTATTCAGTGATCATTGTCCTTGCATTTTTAAAAGTTGATGGCTGGAGTTTTATTACCAATTAATTTCTTGAAAACCCTAGAATTTATAATTTCATGCAATTTTATACGGTAAAACTATTGGGTTAATAATCTAATTGCAAGAATAATAATAGAATACTAAAGCAAATGATCAATGGTAACCCCGGATCACAGACGGGACACTTGCAATCTCAAGTCAAACTCTTTACTATTATAACTAATTAAGAAACTCGAATGATCATATGGAGAGTTCAACAAATTCCTTAGGAAAGACCTTTGTATATTTTTAAATAATCTTCTACAATATACTTAGTGATCATTGTACTTGCCCTTTTTAAAATTTGATGGCCGGACATTTGTTACCTATATATATCCATAAAAATCTAAAAGTTATACCTTTATGAGATTCTATGTTGTGGATTAATTGTGTTAATAATGCTAATTGTAAGGGTCATAACGGAATACTAACACAAATTACTGATGGTAACCCGAGATCGCAGACGGGACACTTGCAATTCCATGTCAAACTCTTTACCACTGTAACTGATAAAGAAACTCGCATAATCTTTCAAAGAGTTCGACAAGTTCCTTAGAAATGACCCTTGTATACTTTTATGTTGTCATCTACAATTTATTCAGTGATCATTGTCCTTGCATTTTTAAAAGTTGATGGCTGGAGTTTTATTACCAATTAATTTCTTGAAAAACCCAGAATATATAATTTCATGCAATTTTATACGGTAAAACTATTGGGTTAATAATCTAATTGCAAGAATAATAATAGAATACTAAAGCAAATGATCAATGGTAACCCCGGATCACAGACGGGACACTTGCAATCTCAAGTCAAACTCTTTACTATTGTAACTAATTAAGAAACTCGAATAATCATATGGAGAGTTCAACAAATTCCTTAGGAAAGACCTTTGTATATTTTTAAATAATCATCTACAATATATTTAGTGATCATTGTACTTGCCCTTTTTAAAATTTTATGGCCGGACATTTGTTACCTATATATATCCATAAAAATCTAAAAGTTATACCTTTATGAGATTCTATGTTGTGGATTAATTGTGTTAATAATGCTAATTGTAAGGGTCATAACGGAATACTAACACAAATTACTGATGGTAACCCTGGATCACGGACGGGACACTTGCAATTCCATGTCAAACTCTTTACCACTGTAACTGATAAAGAAACTCGCATAATCTTTCAAAGAGTTCGACAAGTTCCTTAGAAATGACCCTTGTATACTTTTATGTTGTCATCTACAATTTATTCAGTGATCATTGTCCTTGCATTTTTAAAAGTTGATGGCTGGAGTTTTATTACCAATTAATTTCTTGAAAACCCTAGAATATATAATTTCATGCAATTTTATACGGTAAAACTATTGGGTTAATAATCTAATTGCAAGAATAATAATAGAATACTAAAGCAAATGATCAATGGTAACCCCGGATCACAGACGGGACACTTGCAATCTCAAGTCAAACTCTTTACTATTGTAACTAATTAAGAAACTCGAATGATCATATGGAGAGTTCAACAAATTCCTTAGGAAAGACCTTTGTATATTTTAAAATAATCTTCTACAATATACTTAGTGATCATTGTACTTGCCCTTTTTAAAATTTGATGGCCGGACATTTGTTACCTATATATATCCATAAAAATCTAAAAGTTATACCTTTATGAGATTCTATGTTGTGGATTAATTGTGTTAATAATGCTAATTGTAAGGGTCATAACGGAATACAAACACAAATTACTGATGGTAACCCGAGATCGCGGACGGGACACTTGCAATTCCATGTCAAACTCTTTACCACTGTAACTGATAAAGAAACTCGCATAATCTTTCAAAGAGTTCGACAAGTTCCTTAGAAATGACCCTTGTATACTTTTATGTTGTCATCTACAATTTATTCAGTGATCATTGTCCTTGCATTTTTAAAAGTTGATGGCTGGAGTTTTATTACCAATTAATTTCTTGAAAACCCTAGAATATATAATTTCATGCAATTTTATACGGTAAAACTATTGGGTTAATAATCTAATTGCAAGAATAATAATAGAATACTAAAGCAAATGATCAATGGTAACCCCGGATCACAGACGGGACACTTGCAATCTCAAGTCAAACTCTTTACTATTGTAACTAATTAAGAAACTCGAATGATCATATGGAGAGTTCAACAAATTCCTTAGGAAAGACCTTTGTATATTTTAAAATAATCTTCTACAATATACTTAGTGATCATTGTACTTGCCCTTTTTAAAATTTGATGGCCGGACATTTGTTACCTATATATATCCATAAAAATCTAAAAGTTATACCTTTATGAGATTCTATGTTGTGGATTAATTGTGTTAATAATGCTAATTGTAAGGGTCATAACGGAATACTAACACAAATTACTGATGGTAACCCGAGATCGCGGACGGGACACTTGCAATTCCATGTCAAACTCTTTACCACTGTAACTGATAAAGAAACTCGCATAATCTTTCAAAGAGTTCGACATGTTCCTTAGAAATGACCCTTGTATACTTTTATGTTGTCATCTACAATTTATTCAGTGATCATTGTCCTTGCATTTTTAAAAGTTGATGGCTGGAGTTTTATTACCAATTAATTTCTTGAAAACCCTAGAATATATAATTTCATGCAATTTTATACGGTAAAACTATTGGGTTAATAATCTAATTGCAAGAATAATAATAGAATACTAAAGCAAATGATCAATGGTAACCCCGGATCACAGACGGGACACTTGCAATCTCAAGTCAAACTCTTTACTATTGTAACTAATTAAGAAACTCGAATAATCATATGGAGAGTTCAACAAATTCCTTAGGAAAGACCTTTGTATATTTTTAAATAATCATCTACAATATACTTAGTGATTATTGTACTTGACCTTTTTAAAATTTGATGGCCGGACATTTATTACATATATATATCCATAAAAACCTAGAAGTTATACCTTTATGAGATTCTATGTTGTGGATCAATTGTGTTAATAACGCTAATTGTAAGGGTCATAACGGAATACTAACACAAATGACTGATGGTGACCCTGGATAACGGACGGGACACTTGCAATTCCACGTCAAACTCTTTACCACTCTAACTGATAAAGAAACTCGCATAATCTTTCAAAGAGTTCGACAAGTTCCTTAAAAATGACCCTTGTATACTTTTATGTTGTCATCTACAATTTATTCAGTGATCATTGTCCTTGCATTTTTAAAAGTTGATGGCTGGAGTTTTATTAGCAATTAATTTCTTGAAAACCCTAGAATATATAATTTCATGCAATTTTATACGGTAAAACTATTGGGTTAATAATCTAATTGCAAGAATAATAATAGAATACTAAAGCAAATGATCAATGGTAACCCCGGATCACAGACGGGACACTTGCAATCTCAAGTCAAACTCTTTACTATTGTAACTAATTAAGAAACTCGAATGATCATATGGAGAGTTCAACAAATTCCTTAGGAAAGACCTTTGTATATTTTAAAATAATCTTCTACAATATACTTAGTGATCATTGTACTTGCCCTTTTTAAAATTTGATGGCCGGACATTTGTTACCTATATATATCCATAAAAATCTAAAAGTTATACCTTTATGAGATTCTATGTTGTGGATTAATTGTGTTAATAATGCTAATTGTAAGGGTCATAACGGAATACTAACACAAATTACTGATGGTAACCCGAGATCGCGGACGGGACACTTGCAATTCCATGTCAAACTCTTTACCACTGTAACTGATAAAGAAACTCGCATAATCTTTCAAAGAGTTCGACATGTTCCTTAGAAATGACCCTTGTATACTTTTATGTTGTCATCTACAATTTATTCAGTGATCATTGTCCTTGCATTTTTAAAAGTTGATGGCTGGAGTTTTATTACCAATTAATTTCTTGAAAACCCTAGAATATATAATTTCATGCAATTTTATACGGTAAAACTATTGGGTTAATAATCTAATTGCAAGAATAATAATAGAATACTAAAGCAAATGATCAATGGTAACCCCGGATCACAGACGGGACACTTGCAATCTCAAGTCAAACTCTTTACTATTGTAACTAATTAAGAAACTCGAATAATCATATGGAGAGTTCAACAAATTCCTTAGGAAAGACCTTTGTATATTTTTAAATAATCATCTACAATATACTTAGTGATTATTGTACTTGACCTTTTTAAAATTTGATGGCCGGACATTTATTACATATATATATCCATAAAAACCTAGAAGTTATACCTTTATGAGATTCTATGTTGTGGATCAATTGTGTTAATAACGCTAATTGTAAGGGTCATAACGGAATACTAACACAAATGACTGATGGTGACCCTGGATAACGGACGGGACACTTGCAATTCCACGTCAAACTCTTTACCACTCTAACTGATAAAGAAACTCGCATAATCTTTCAAAGAGTTCGACAAGTTCCTTAAAAATGACCCTTGTATACTTTTATGTTGTCATCTACAATTTATTCAGTGATCATTGTCCTTGCATTTTTAAAAGTTGATGGCTGGAGTTTTATTACCAATTAATTTCTTGAAAACCCTAGAATATATAATTTCATGCAATTTTATACGGTAAAACTATTGGGTTAATAATCTAATTGCAAGAATAATAATAGAATACTAAAGCAAATGATCAATGGTAACCCCGGATCACAGACGGGACACTTGCAATCTCAAGTCAAACTCTTTACTATTGTAACTAATTAAGAAACTCGAATGATCATATGGAGAGTTCAACAAATTCCTTAGGAAAGACCTTTGTATATTTTAAAATAATCTTCTACAATATACTTAGTGATCATTGTACTTGCCCTTTTTAAAATTTGATGGCCGGACATTTGTTACCTATATATATCCATAAAAATCTAAAAGTTATACCTTTATGAGATTCTATGTTGTGGATTAATTGTGTTAATAATGCTAATTGTAAGGGTCATAACGGAATACTAACACAAATTACTGATGGTAACCCGAGATCGCGGACGGGACACTTGCAATTCCATGTCAAACTCTTTACCACTGTAACTGATAAAGAAACTCGCATAATCTTTCAAAGAGTTCGACATGTTCCTTAGAAATGACCCTTGTATACTTTTATGTTGTCATCTACAATTTATTCAGTGATCATTGTCCTTGCATTTTTAAAAGTTGATGGCTGGAGTTTTATTACCAATTAATTTCTTGAAAACCCTAGAATATATAATTTCATGCAATTTTATACGGTAAAACTATTGGGTTAATAATCTAATTGCAAGAATAATAATAGAATACTAAAGCAAATGATCAATGGTAACCCCGGATCACAGACGGGACACTTGCAATCTCAAGTCAAACTCTTTACTATTGTAACTAATTAAGAAACTCGAATAATCATATGGAGAGTTCAACAAATTCCTTAGGAAAGACCTTTGTATATTTTTAAATAATCATCTACAATATACTTAGTGATTATTGTACTTGACCTTTTTAAAATTTGATGGCCGGACATTTATTACATATATATATCCATAAAAACCTAGAAGTTATACCTTTATGAGATTCTATGTTGTGGATCAATTGTGTTAATAACGCTAATTGTAAGGGTCATAACGGAATACTAACACAAATGACTGATGGTGACCCTGGATAACGGACGGGACACTTGCAATTCCACGTCAAACTCTTTACCACTCTAACTGATAAAGAAACTCGCATAATCTTTCAAAGAGTTCGACAAGTTCCTTAAAAATGACCCTTGTATACTTTTATGTTGTCATCTACAATTTATTCAGTGATCATTGTCCTTGCATTTTTAAAAGTTGATGGCTGGAGTTTTATTACCAATTAATTTCTTGAAAACCCTAGAATATATAATTTCATGCAATTTTATACGGTAAAACTATTGGGTTAATAATCTAATTTCAAGAATAATAATAGAATACTAAAGCAAATGATCAATGGTAACCCCGGATCACAGACGGGACACTTGCAATCTCAAGTCAAACTCTTTACTATTGTAACTAATTAAGAAACTCGAATAATCATATGGAGAGTTCAACAAATTCCTTAGGAAAGACCTTTGTATATTTTTAAATAATCATCTACAATATATTTAGTGATTATTGTACTTGCCCTTTTTAAAATTTGATGGCCGGACATTTATTACATATATATATCCATAAAAACCTAGAAGTTATACCTTTATGAGATTCTATGTTGTGGATCAATTGTGTTAATAACGCTAATTGTAAGGGTCATAACGGAATACTAACACAAATGACTGATGGTGACCCTGGATAACGGACGGGACACTTGCAATTCCACGTCAAACTCTTTACCACTGTAACTGATAAAGAAACTCGCATAATCTTTCAAAGAGTTCGACAAGTTCCTTAAAAATGACTCTTGTATACTTTTATGTAATCATCTACAATTTATTCAGTGATCATTGCACTTGCATTTCTAAAAGTTGATGGCTGGACTTTTATTACCAATTAATTTCTTGAAAAACCTAGAATATATAATTTCATGCAATTTTATACGGTAAAACTATTGGGTTAATAATCTAATTGCAAGAATAATAATAGAATACTAAAGCAAATGATCAATGGTAACCCCGGATCACAGACGGGACACTTGCAATCTCAAGTCAAACTCTTTACTATTGTAACTAATTAAGAAACTCGAATGATCATATGGAGAGTTCAACAAATTCCTTAGGAAAGACCTTTGTATATTTTTAAATAATCATCTACAATATACTTAGTGATTATTGTACTTGCCCTTTTTAAAATTTGATGGCCGGACATTTATTACATATATATATCCATAAAAACCTAGAAGTTATACCTTTATGAGATTCTATGTTGTGGATCAATTGTGTTAATAACGCTAATTGTAAGGGTCATAACGGAATACTAACACAAATGACTGATGGTGACCCTGGATAACGGACGGGACACTTGCAATTCCACGTCAAACTCTTTACCACTGTAACTGATAAAGAAACTCGCATAATCTTTCAAAGAGTTCGACAAGTTCCTTAAAAATGACCCTTGTATACTTTTATGTTGTCATCTACAATTTATTCAGTGATCATTGTCCTTGCATTTTTAAAAGTTGATGGCTGGAGTTTTATTACCAATTAATTTCTTGAAAACCCTAGAATATATAATTTCATGCAATTTTATACGGTAAAACTATTGGGTTAATAATCTAATTTCAAGAATAATAATAGAATACTAAAGCAAATGATCAATGGTAACCCCGGATCACAGACGGGACACTTGCAATCTCAAGTCAAACTCTTTACTATTGTAACTAATTAAGAAACTCGAATAATCATATGGAGAGTTCAACAAATTCCTTAGGAAAGACCTTTGTATATTTTTAAATAATCATCTACAATATATTTAGTGATTATTGTACTTGCCCTTTTTAAAATTTGATGGCCGGACATTTATTACATATATATATCCATAAAAACCTAGAAGTTATACCTTTATGAGATTCTATGTTGTGGATCAATTGTGTTAATAACGCTAATTGTAAGGGTCATAACGGAATACTAACACAAATGACTGATGGTGACCCTGGATAACGGACGGGACACTTGCAATTCCACGTCAAACTCTTTACCACTGTAACTGATAAAGAAACTCGCATAATCTTTCAAAGAGTTCGACAAGTTCCTTAAAAATGACTCTTGTATACTTTTATGTAATCATCTACAATTTATTCAGTGATCATTGCACTTGCATTTCTAAAAGTTGATGGCTGGACTTTTATTACCAATTAATTTCTTGAAAAACCTAGAATATATAATTTCATGCAATTTTATACGGTAAAAATATTGGGTTAATAACTCTAATTGCAAGAATAATAATAGAATACTAAACCAAATGATCAATGGTAACCCCGGATCACAGAAGGGACACTTGCAATCTCAAGTCAAACTCTTTACTATTGTAACTAATTAAGAAACTCGAATAATCATATGGAGAGTTCAAAAAATTCCATAGGAAAGACCTTTGTATATTTTTAAATAATCATCTACAATATATTTAGTGATCATTGTACTTGCCCTTTTTAAAATTTGATGGCCGGACATTTATTACCTATATATATCCATAAAAACCTAGAAGTTATACCTTTATGATATTCTATGTTGTGGATTAATTGTGTTAATAACGCTAATTGTAAGGGTCATAACGGAATACTAACACAAATTACTGATGGTAACCCTAAATCGCGGACGGGACACTTGCAATTCCATGTCAAACTCTTTACCACTGTAACTGATAAAGAAACTCGCATAATCTTTCAAAGAGTTCGACATGTTCCTTAGAAATGACCCTTGTATACTTTTATGTTGTCATCTACAATTTATTCAGTGATCATTGTCCTTGCATTTTTAAAAGTTGATGGCTGGAGTTATATTACCAATTAATTTCTTGAAAACCCTAGAATATATAATTTCATGCAATTTTATACGGTAAAACTATTGGGTTAATAATCTAATTGCAAGAATAATAATAGAATACTATAGCAAATGATCAATGGTAACCCCGGATCACAGACGAGACACTTGCAATCTCAAGTCAAACTCTTACTACCATAACTAATTAAGAAACTCGAATAATCCTATGGAGAGTTCTACAAATTCCTTAGAAAAGACCTTTGTATACTTTTAAATAATCATCTCTAATATACTTAGTGATCATTGTACTTGCCCTTTTTAAAATTTGATGACCGGACTTTTATTACCTATATATATCTTTAAAAACCTAGAAGTTATACCTTTATGGGATTCCATGTTGTGGATCAATTGTGTTAATAACGCTAATTGTAAGGGTCATAACGGAATACTAACACAAATTACTGATGGTAACCCTAGTTCGCGGACGGGACACTTGCAATTCTATGTCAAACTCTTTACCACTGTAACTGATAAAGAAACTCGCATAATCTTTCAAAGAGTTCGACAAGTTCCTTAAAAATGACCCTTGTATACTTTTATGTAATCATCTACAATTTATTGAATGATCATTGTACTTGCATTTTTAAAAGTTGATGGCTGAACTTTTATTACCAATTAATTTCTTGAAAAACCTAGAATATATAATTTCATGCAATTTTATACGGTAACGCCGGATCACAGACGAGACACTTGCAATCTCAAGTCAAACTCTTACTACCATAACTAATTAAGAAACTCGAATAATCCTATGGAGAGTTCTACAAATTCCTTAGAAAAGACCTTTGTATACTTTTAAATAATCATCTCTAATATACTTAGTGATCATTGTACTTGCCCTTTTTAAAATTTGATGACCGGACTTTTATTACCTATATATATCTTTAAAAACCTAGAAGTTATACCTTTATGGGATTCCATGTTGTGGATCAATTGTGTTAATAACGCTAATTGTAAGGGTCATAACGGAATACTAACACAAATTACTGATGGTAACCCTAGTTCGCGGACGGGACACTTGCAATTCTATGTCAAACTCTTTACCACTGTAACTGATAAAGAAACTCGCATAATCTTTCAAAGAGTTCGACAAGTTCCTTAAAAATGACCCTTGTATACTTTTATGTAATCATCTACAATTTATTGAATGATCATTGTACTTGCATTTTTAAAAGTTGATGGCTGAACTTTTATTACCAATTAATTTCTTGAAAAACCTAGAATATATAATTTCATGCAATTTTATACGGTAACCCCGGATCACAGACGAGACACTTGCAATCTCAAGTCAAACTCTTACTACCATAACTAATTAAGAAACTCGAATAATCCTATGGAGAGTTCTACAAATTCCTTAGAAAAGACCTTTGTACACTTTTAAATAATCATCTCTAATATACTTAGTGATCATTGTACTTGCCCTTTTTAAAATTTGATGACCGGACTTTTATTACCTATATATATCTTTAAAAACCTAGAAGTTATACCTTTATGGGATTCCATTTTGTGGATCAATTGTGTTAATAATGCTAATTGTAAGGGTCATAACGGAATACTAACACAAATTACTGATGGTAACCCTAGTTCGCGGACGGGACACTTGCAATTCTATGTCAACCTCTTTACCACTGTAACTGATAAAGAAACTCGCATAATCTTTCAAAGAGTTCGACAAGTTCCTTAAAAATGACCCTTGTATACTTTTATGTAATCATCTACAATTTATTCAGTGATCATTGCACTTGCATTTCTACAAGTTGATGGCTGGACTTTTATTACCAATTAATTTTTTGAAAAACCTAGAATATATAATTTCATGCAATTTTATACGGTAAAACTATTGGGTTAATAACTCTAATCGCAAGAATAATAATGGAATACTAAAACAAATGATCAATGGTAACCCCGGATCACAGACGGGACACTTGCAATCTCAAGTCAAACTCTTTACTACCATAACTAATTAAGAAACTCGAATAATCCTATGGAGAGTTCAACAAGTTCCTTAGGAAAGACCTTTGTATACTTTTAAATAATCATTTCTAATATACTTACTGATCATTGTACTTGCTATTTTTAAAATTTGACTGCCGGACTTTTATTACCTATATATATCTTTAAAAACCTAGAAGTCATACCTTTAAGGGATTCCATGCTGTGGATCAATTGTGTTAATAACGCTAATTGTGAGGGTCATAACGGAATACTAACACAAATTACTGATGGTAACCCTGGATCACAGACGGGACACTTGCAATTCCATGTCAAACTCTTTACCACTGTTACTGATAAAGAAACTCGCATAATCTTTCAAAGAGTCTGACAAGTTCCTTAAAAATGACCCTTGTATACTTTTATGTAATCATCTACAATTTATTCAGTGATCATTGCACTTGCATTTCTAAAAGTTGATGGCTGGACTTTTATTACCAATTAATTTGTTTAAAAACCTACAACATATAATTTCATGCAATTTTATACGGTAAAACTACTGGGTTAATAACTCTAATTGCAAAAATAATAATAGAATACTAAAGCAAATGATCAATGGTAACCCCGGAACACAGACGGGACACTTGCAATCTCAAGTCAAACTCTTTACTATTGTAACTAATTAAGAAACTCGAATAATCATATATAGAGTTCAACAAATTCCTTAGGAAAGACCTTTGTATATTTTTAAATAATTATCTAAAATATATTTAGTGATTATTGTACTTGCCTTTTTAAAAATTTGATGGCCGGACATTTATTACATATATATATCTATAAAAACCTAGAAGTTATACCTTCATGAGATTCTATGTTGTGGATCAATTGTGTTAATAACGCTAATTGTAAGGGTCATAACGGAATACTAACACAAATGACTGATGGTAACCCCGGATCACGGACGGGACACTTGCAATTCCATGTCAAACTCTTGACCTCTGTAACTGATAAAGAAACTCGCATAATCTTTCAAAGAGTTCGACAAGTTCCTTAGAAATGGCCCTTGTATACTTTTATGTTATCATGTACAATTTATTCAGTGATCATTGTACTTGCATTTTTAAAAGTTGATGGCTGGACTTTTATTACCAATTAATTTGTTTAAAAACCTACAACACATAATTTCATGAAATTTTATACGGTAAAACTATTGGGTTAATAACTCTAATTGCAAAAATAATAATAGAATACTAAAACAAATGATCAATAGTAACCCCGGATCATAGACGGGACATTTGCAATCTCAAGTCAAACTCTTTACTACCATAACTAATTAAGAAACTCGAATAATCCTATGGAGAGTTCAACAAGTTCCTTAGGAAAGACCTTTGTATACTTTTAAATAATCATCTCTAATATACTTAGTGATCATTGTACTTGCCCTTTTTAAAATTTGATGACCGGACTTTTATTACATATATATATCTTTAAAAACCTAGAAGTTATACCTTTATGAGATTCCATGTTGTGGATCAATTGTGTTAATGATGCTAATTGTAAGGGTCATAACGGAATACTAACACAAATGACTGATGGTAACCCTGGATCACGGACGGGACACTTGCAATTCCATGTCAAACTCTTTACCACTGTTACTGATAAAGAAACTTGCATAATCTTTCAAAGAGTTCGACAAGTTCCTTAAAAATGACCCTTGTATACTTTTATGTAATCATCTACAATTTATTCAGTGATCATTGCACTTGCATTTCTACAAGTTGATGGCTGGACTTTTATTACCAATTAATTTTTTGAAAAACCTAGAATATATAATTTCATGCAATTTTATACGGTAAAACTATTGGGTTAATAACTCTAATTGCAAGAATAATAATGGAATACTAAAACAAATGATCAATGGTAACCCCGGATCACAGACGGGACACTTGCAATCTCAAGTCAAACTCTTTACTACCATAACTAATTAAGAAACTCGAATAATCCTATGGAGAGTTCAACAAGTTCCTTAGGAAAGACCTTTGTATACTTTTAAATAATCATCTCTAATATACTTAGTGATCATTGTACTTGCTATTTTTAAAATTTGACTGCCGGACTTTTATTACCTATATATATCTTTAAAATCCTAGAAGTCATACCTTTATGGGATTCCATGCTGTGGATCAATTGTGTTAATAACGCTAATTGTAAGGGTCATAACGGAATACTAACACAAATTACTGATGGTAACCCTGGATCACGGACGGGACACTTGCAATTCCATGTCAAACTCTTTACCACTGTTACTGATAAAGAAACTCGCATAATCTTTCAAAGAGTTTGACAAGTTCCTTAAAAATGACCCTTGTATACTTTTATGTAATCATCTACAATTTATTCAGTGATCATTGCACTTGCATTTCTAAAAGTTGATGGCTGGACTTTTATTACCAATTAATTTCTTGAAAAACCTAGAATATATAATTTCATGCAATTTTATAGGGTAAAACTATTGGGTTAATAACTCTAATTGCAAGAATAATAATTGAATACTAAAACAAATGATCAATGGTAACCCCGGATCATAGACGGGACACTTGCAATCTCAAGTCAAGCTCTTTACTACCATAACTAATTAAGAAACTCGAATAATCCTATGGAGAGTTCAAAAAGTTCCTTAGGAAAGACCTTTGTATACTTTTAAATAATCATCTCTAATATACTTAGTGATCATTGTACTTGCTATTTTTAAAATTTGACTGCCGGACTTTTATTACCTATATATATCTTTAAAAACCTAGAAGTCATACCTTTATGGGATTCCATGCTGTGGATCAATAGTGTTAATAACGCTAATTGTAAGGGTCAGAACGGAATACTAACACAAATTACTGATGGTAACTCTTAATTGCGGACGGGACACTTGCAATTCCATGTCAAAACTCTTTACCACGGTAACTGATAAAGAAACTGGCATAATCTTTCAAAGAGTTCGACAAGTTCCTTAGAAATGACCCTTGTATACTTTTATGTTATCATCTACAATTTATTCAGTGATCATTGTACTTGCATTTTTAAAAGTTGATGGCTGGACTTTTATTACCAATTAAGTTCTTTAAAAATCTAAAATATATAATTTCATGCAATTTTATACGGTAAAACTATAGGGTTAATAACTCTAATTGCAAAAATAATGATAGAATACTAAAACAAATTATCAATGGTAACCCCAGATCACAGACGGGACACTTGCAATCTCATGTCAAACTCTTTACTACCATAACTAATTAAGAAACTCGAATAATCCTATGGAGAGTTCAACAAGTTCCTTAGGAAAGACCTTTGTATACTTTTAAATAATCATCTCTAATATACTTAGTGATCATTGTACTTGCTATTTTTAAAATTTGATTGCCGGACTTTTATTACCTATATATATCTTTAAAAACCTAGAAGTCATACCTTTATGGGATTCCATGCTGTGGATCAATTGTGTTAATAACGCTAATTGTAAGGGTCATAACGGAATACTAACACAAATTACTGATGGTAACCCTGGATCACGGACGGGACACTTGCAATTCCATGTCAAACTCTTTACCACTGTTACTGATAAAGAAACTCGCATAATCTTTCAAAGAGTTCGAAAAGTTCCTTAAAAATGACCCTTGTATACTTTTATGTAATCATCTACAATTTATTCAGTGATCATTGCTTTTAGATTTCTAAAAGTTGATGGCTGGACTTTTATTACCAATTAATTTCTTGAAAAACCTAGAATATATAATTTCATGCAATTTTATACGGTAAAACTATTGGGTTAATAACTCTAATTGCAAGAATAATAATTGAATACAAAAACAAATGATCAATGGTAACCCCAGATCACAGACGGGACACTTGCAATCTCAAGTCAAACTCTTTACTACCACAACTAATTAAGAAACTCGAATAATCCTATGGAGAGTTCAACAAGTTCCTTAGGAAAGACCTTTGTATACTTTTAAATAATCATCTCTAATATACTTAGTGATCATTGTACTTGTTATTTTTAAAATTTGACTGCCGGACTTTTATTACCTATATATATCTTTAAAAACCTAGAAGTCATACCTTTATGGGATTCCATGCTGTGGATCAATTGTGTTAATAACCCTAATTGTAGGGGTCATAACGGAATACTAACACAAATTACTGATGGTAACCCTGGATCACGGACGGGACACTTGCAATTCCATGTCAAACTCTTTACCACTGTTACTGATAAAGAAACTCGCATAATCTTTCAAAGAGTTTGACAAGTTCCTTAAAAATGACCCTTGTATACTTTTATGTAATCATCTACAATTTATTCAGTGATCATTGCACTTGCATTTCTAAAAGTTGATGGCTGGACTTTTATTACCAATTAATTTCTTGAAAAACCTAGAATATATAATTTCATGAAATTTTATAGGGTAAAACTATTGGGTTAATAACTCTAATTGCAAGAATAATAATTGAATACTAAAACAAATGATCAATGGTAACCCCGGATCAGAGACGGGACACTTGCAATCTCAAGTCAAGCTCTTTACTACCATAACTAATTAAGAAACTCGAATAATCCTATGGAGAGTTCAAAAAGTTCCTTAGGAAAGACCTTTGTATACTTTTAAATAATCATCTCTAATATACTTAGAGATCATTGTACTTGCTATTTTTAAAATTTGACTGCCGGACTTTTATTACCTATATATATCTTTAAAAACCTAGAAGTCATACCTTTATGGGATTCCATGCTGTGGATCAATTGTGTTAATAACGCTAATTGTAAGGGTAATAACGAAATACTAAAACAAATGACTGATGGTAACCCTATATTGCGGACGGGGCACTTGCAATTCCATGTCAAACTCTTTACCACTGTAACTGATAAAGAAACTGGCATAATCTTTCAAAGAGTTCGACAAGTTCCTTAGAAATGACCCTTGTATACTTTTATGTTATCATCTACAATTTATTCAGTGATCATTGTACTTGCATTTTTAAAAGTTGATGGCTGGACTTTTATTACCAATTAATTTCTTTAAAAATCTAAAATATATAATTTCATGCAATTTTATACGGTAAAACTATAGGGTTAATAACTCTAATTGCAAAAATAATTATAGAATACTAAAACAAATTATCAATGGTAACCCCAGATCACAGACGGGACACTTGCAATCTCATGTCAAACTCTTTACTACCATAACTAATTAAGAAACTCGAATAATCATATGGAGAGTTCAACAAGTTCCTTAGGAAAGACCTTTGTATACTTTTAAATAATCATCTCTAATATACTTAGTGATCATTGTACTTGCTATTTTTAAAATTTGATTGCCGTACTTTGATTACCTATATATATCTTTAAAAACCTAGAAGTCATACCTTTATGGGATTCCATGCTGTGGATCAATTGTGTTAATAATGCTAATTGTAAGGGTCATAACGGAATACTAACACAAATTACTGATGGTAACCCTGGATCACGGACGGGACACTTGCAATTCCATGTCAAACTCTTTACCACTGTTACTGATAAAGAAACTCGCATAATCTTTCAAAGAGTTCGAAATGTTCCTTAAAAATGACCCTGGTATACTTTTATGTAATCATCTACAATTTATTCAGTGATCATTGCTTTTGCATTTCTAAAAGTTGATGGCTGGACTTTTATTACCAATTAATTTCTTGAAAAACCTAGAATATATAATTTCATGCAATTTTATACGGTAAAACTATTGGGTTAATAACTCTAATTGCAAGAATAATAATTGAATACTAAAACAAATGATCAATGGTAACCCCGGATCACAGATTGGACACTTGCAATATCAAGTCAAACTCTTTACTACCATAACTAATTAAGAAACTCGAATAATCCTATGGAGAGTTCAACAAGTTCCTTAGGAAAGACCTTCGTATACTTTTAAATAATCATCTTTAATATACTTAGAGATCATTGTACTTGCTATTTTTAAAATTTGACTGCCGGACTTTTATTACCTATATATATCTTTAAAAACCTAGAAGTCATACCTTTATGGGATTCCATGTTGTGGATCAATTGTGTTAATAACGCTAATTGTAGGGGTCATAACGGAATACTAACACAAATTACTTATGGTAACCCTGGATCACGGACGGGACACTTGCAATTCCATGTCAAACTCTTTACCACTGTTACTGATAAAGAAACTCGCATAATCTTTCAAAGAGTTTGACAAGTTCCTTAAAAATGACCCTTATATACTTTTATGTAATCATCTACAATTTATTCAGTGATCATTGCACTTGCATTTCTAAAAGTTGATGGCTGGACTTTTATTACCAATTAATTTCGTGAAAAACCTAGAATATATAATTTCATGCAATTTTATACGGTAAAACTATTGGGTTAATAACTCTAATTGCAAGAATAATAATTGAATACTAAAACAAATGATCAATGGTAACCCCGGATCACAGACGGGACACTTGCAATATCAAGTCAAACTCTTTACTACCATAACTAATTAAGAAACTCGAATAATCCTATGGAGAGTTCAACAAGTTCCTTAGGAAAGACCTTTGTATACTTTTAAATAATCATCTCTAATATACTTAGAGATCATTGTACTTGCTCTTTTTAAAATTTGGCTACCGGACTTTTATTACCTATATATATCTTTAAAAACCTGGAAGTTATACCTTTATGGGATTCCTTGCTGTGGATCAATTGTGTTAATAACGCTAATTGTAAGGGTCATAACGGAATACCAACACAAATGACTGATGGTAACCCTGGATCACGGACGGGACACTTGCAATTCCATGTCAAACTCTTTACCACTGTAATTGATAAAGAAACTCGCACAATCTTTCAAAAGGTTCGACGAGTTCCTTAAAAATGACCCTTGTATACTTTAATGTAATCATCTACAATTTATTCAGTGATCATTGCACTTGCATTTTTAAAAGTTGATGGCTGGACTTTTATTACCAATTAATTTCTTTAAAAACCAAGAATATATAATATTATGCAATTTTATACGGTAAAACTATTGGCTTAATAATCTAATTGCAAGAATAATAATAGAATACTAAAGCAAATGAATAATGGTAACCCCGGATCACAGACGGGACACTTGCAATCTCATGTCAAACTCTTTACTATTGTAACTAGTTAAGAAACTCGAATAATCATAGGGAGAGTTCAACAAGTTCCTTAGGAAAGACCTTTGTATATTTTTAAATAATCATTTACAATATATCTAGTGATCATTGTACTTGCTCTTTTTAAAATTTGGCTACCGGACTTTTATTACCTATATATATCTTTAAAAACCTGGAAGTTATACCTTTATGGGATTCCTTGCTGTGGATCAATTGTGTTAATAACGCTAATTGTAAGGGTCATAACGGAATACCAACACAAATGACTGATGGTAACCCTGGATCACGGACGGGACACTTGCAATTCCATGTCAAACTCTTTACCACTGTAACTGATAAAGAAACTCGCACAATCTTTCAAAGAGTTCGACGAGTTCCTTAAAAATGACCCTTGTATACTTTAATGTAATCATCTACAATTTATTCAGTGATCATTGCACTTCCATTTTTAAAAGTTGCTGGCTGGACTTTTATTACGAATTAATTTCTTTAAAAACCAAGAATATATAATATTATGCAATTTTATACGGTAAAACTATTGGCTTAATAATCTAATTGCAAGAATAATAATAGAATACTAAAGCAAATGAATAATGGTAACCCCGGATCACAGACGGGACACTTGCAATCTCATGTCAAACTCTTTACTATTGTAACTAGTTAAGAAACTCGAATAATCCTAGGGAGAGTTCAACAAGTTCCTTAGGAAAGACCTTTGTATATTTTTAAATAATCATTTACAATATATCTAGTGATCATTGTACTTGCTCTTTTTAAAATTTGGCTACCGGACTTTTATTACCTATATATATCTTTAAAAACCTGGAAGTTATACCTTTATGGGATTCCTTGCTGTGGATCAATTGTGTTAATAACGCTAATTGTATGGGTCATAACGGAATACCAACACAAATGACTGATGGTAACCCTGGATCACGGACGGGACACTTGCAATTCCATGTCAAACTCTTTACCACTGTAACTGATAAAGAAACTCGCACAATCTTTCAAAGAGTTCGACGAGTTCCTTAAAAATGACCCTTGTATACTTTAATGTAATCATCTACAATTTATTCAGTGATCATTGCACTTGCATTTTTAAAAGTTGATGGCTGGACTTTTATTACCAATTAATTTATTTAAAAACCAAGAATATATAATATTATGCAATTTTATACGGTAAAACTATTGGCTTAATAATCTAATTGCAAGAATAATAATAGAATACTAAAGCAAATGAATAATGGTAACCCCGGATCACAGACGGGACACTTGCAATCTCATGTCAAACTCTTTACTATTGTAACTAATTAAGAAACTCGAATAATCATAGGGAGAGTTCAACAAGTTCCTTAGGAAAGACCTTTGTATATTTTTAAATAATCATTTACAATATATCTAGTGATCATTGTACTTGCTCTTTTTAAAATTTGGCTACCGGACTTTTATTACCTATATATATCTTTAAAAACCTGGAAGTTATACCTTTATGGGATTCCTTGCTGTGGATCAATTGTGTTAATAACGCTAATTGTAAGGGTCATAACGGAATACCAACACAAATGACTGATGGTAACCCTGGATCACGGACGGGACACTTGCAATTCCATGTCAAACTCTTTACCACTGTAATTGATAAAGAAACTCGCACAATCTTTCAAAAGGTTCGACGAGTTCCTTAAAAATGACCCTTGTATACTTTAATGTAATCATCTACAATTTATTCAGTGATCATTGCACTTGCATTTTTAAAAGTTGATGGCTGGACTTTTATTACCAATTAATTTCTTTAAAAACCAAGAATATATAATATTATGCAATTTTATACGGTAAAACTATTGGCTTAATAATCTAATTGCAAGAATAATAATAGAATACTAAAGCAAATGAATAATGGTAACCCCGGATCACAGACGGGACACTTGCAATCTCATGTCAAACTCTTTACTATTGTAACTAATTAAGAAACTCGAATAATCATAGGGAGAGTTCAACAAGTTCCTTAGGAAAGACCTTTGTATATTTTTAAATAATCATTTACAATATATCTAGTGATCATTGTACTTGCTCTTTTTAAAATTTGGCTACCAGACTTTTATTACCTATATATATTTTTAAAAACCTGGAAGTTATACCTTTATGGGATTCCTTGCTGTGGATCAATTGTGTTAATAACGCTAATTGTAAGGGTCATAACGGAATACCAACACAAATGACTGATGGTAACCCTGGATCACGGGCAGGACACTTGCAATTCCATGTCAAACTCTTTACCACTGTAACTGATAAAGAAACTCGCATAATCTTTCAAAGAGTTCGACGAGTTCCTTAAAAATGACCCTTGTATACTTTAATGTAATCATCTACAAATTATTAAGTGATCATTGCACTTGCATTTTTAAAAGTTGCTGGCTGGACTTTTATTACCAATTAATTTCTTTAAAAACCAAGAATATATAATATTATGCAATTTTATACGGTAAAACTATTGGCTTAATAATCTAATTGCAAGAATAATAATAGAATACTAAAGCAAATGATCAATGGTAACCCCGGATCACAGACGGGACACTTGCAATCTCAAGTCAAACTCTTTACTATTGTAACTAATTAAGAAACTCGAATAATCATAGGGAGAGTTCAACAAGTTCCTTAGGAAAGACCTTTATATATTTTTAAATAATCATTTACAATATATCTAGTGATCATTGTACTTGCTCTTTTTAAAATTTGGCTACCGGACTTTTATTACCTATATATATCTTTAAAAACCTGGAAGTTATACCTTTATGGGATTCCTTGCTGTGGATCAATTGTGTTAATAACGCTAATTGTAAGGGTCATAACGGAATACCAACACAAATGACTGATGGTAACCCTGGATCACGGACGGGACACTTGCAATTCCATGTCAAACTCTTTACCACTGTAACTGATAAAGAAACTCGCACAATCTTTCAAAGAGTTCGACGAGTTCCTTAAAAATGACCCTTGTATACTTTAATGTAATCATCTACAATTTATTTAGTGATCATTGCACTTCCATTTTTAAAAGTTGCTGGCTGGACTTTTATTACGAATTAATTTCTTTAAAAACCAAGAATATATAATATTATGCAATTTTATACGGTAAAACTATTGTCTTAATAATCTAATTGCAAGAATAATAATAGAATACTGAAACAAATGATCAATGGTAACCCCGGATCACAGACGGGACACTTGCAATCTCATGTCAAACTCTTTACTATTGTAACTAATTAAGAAACTCGAATAATCATAGGGAGAGTTCAACAAGTTCCTTAGGAAAGACCTTTGTATACTTTTAAATAATCATCTCTAATATACTTAGAGATCATTGTACTTGCTCTTTTTAAAATTTGGCTACCGGACTTTTATTACCTATATATATCTTTAAAAACCTGGAAGTTATACCTTTATGGGATTCCTTGCTGTGGATCAATTGTGTTAATAACGCTAATTGTAAGGGTCATAACGGAATACCAACACAAATGACTGATGGTAACCCTGGATCACGGACGGGACACTTGCAATTCCATGTCAAACTCTTTACCACTGTAATTGATAAAGAAACTCGCACAATCTTTCAAAAGGTTCGACGAATTCCTTAAAAATGACCCTTGTATACTTTAATGTAATCATCTACAATTTATTCAGTGATCATTGCACTTGCATTTTTAAAAGTTGATGGCCGGACTTTTATTACGAATTAATTTCTTTAAAAACCAAGAATATATAATATTATGCAATTTTATACGGTAAAACTATTGGCTTAATAATCTAATTGCAAGAATAATAATAGAATACTAAAGCAAATGAATAATGGTAACCCCGGATCACAGACGGGACACTTGCAATCTCATGTCAAACTCTTTACTATTGTAACTAGTTAAGAAACTCGAATAATCATAGGGAGAGTTCAACAAGTTCCTTAGGAAAGACCTTTGTATATTTTTAAATAATCATTTACAATATATCTAGTGATCATTGTACTTGCTCTTTTTAAAATTTGGCTACCGGACTTTTATTACCTATATATATCTTTAAAAACCTGGAAGTTATACCTTTATGGGATTCCTTGCTGTGGATCAATTGTGTTAATAACGCTAATTGTAAGGGTCATAACGGAATACCAACACAAATGACTGATGGTAACCCTGGATCACGGACGGGACACTTGCAATTCCATGTCAAACTCTTTACCACTGTAACTGATAAAGAAACTCGCACAATCTTTCAAAGAGTTCGACGAGTTCCTTAAAAATGACCCTTGTATACTTTAATGTAATCATCTACAATTTATTCAGTGATCATTGCACTTGCATTTTTAAAAGTTGCTGGCTGGACTTTTATTACGAATTAATTTTTTAAAAACCAAGAATATATAATATTATGCAATTTTATACGGTAAAACTATTGGCTTAATAATCTAATTGCAAGAATAATAATAGAATACTAAAGCAAATGAATAATGGTAACCCCGGATCACAGACGGGATACTTGCAATCTCATGTCAAACTCTTTACTATTGTAACTAGTTAAGAAACTCGAATAATCCTAGGGAGAGTTCAACAAGTTCCTTAGGAAAGACCTTTGTATATTTTTAAATAATCATTTACAATATATCTAGTGATCATTGTACTTGCTCTTTTTAAAATTTGGCTACCGGACTTTTATTACCTATATATATCTTTAAAAACCTGGAAGTTATACCTTTATGGGATTCCTTGCTGTGGATCAATTGTGTTAATAACGCTAATTGTAAGGGTCATAACAGAATACCAACACAAATGACTGATGGTAACCCTGGATCACGGACGGGACACTTGCAATTCCATGTCAAACTCTTTACCACTGTAACTGATAAAGAAACTCGCACAATCTTTCAAAGAGTTCGACGAGTTCCTTAAAAATGACCCTTGTATACTTTAATGTAATCATCTACAATTTATTCAGTGATCATTGCACTTGCATTTTTAAAAGTTGATGGCTGGACTTTTATTACCAATTAATTTATTTAAAAACCAAGAATATATAATATTATGCAATTTTATACGGTAAAACTATTGGCTTAATAATCTAATTGCAAGAATAATAATAGAATACTAAAGCAAATGAATAATGGTAACCCCGGATCACAGACGGGACACTTGCAATCTCATGTCAAACTCTTTACTATTGTAACTAATTAAGAAACTCGAATAATCATAGGGAGAGTTCAACAAGTTCCTTAGGAAAGACCTTTGTATATTTTTAAATAATCATTTACAATATATCTAGTGATCATTGTACTTGCTCTTTTTAAAATTTGGCTACCGGACTTTTATTACCTATATATATCTTTAAAAACCTGGAAGTTATACCTTTATGGGATTCCTTGCTGTGGATCAATTGTGTTAATAACGCTAATTGTAAGGGTCATAACGGAATACCAACACAAATGACTGATGGTAACCCTGGATCACAGACGGGACACTTGCAATTCCATGTCAAACTCTTTACCACTGTAACTGATAAAGAAACTCGCACAATCTTTCAAAGAGTTCGACGAGTTCCTTAAAAATGACCCTTGTATACTTTAATGTAATCATCTACAATTTATTCAGTGATCATTGCACTTCCATTTTTAAAAGTTGATGGCTGGACTTTTATTACCAATTAATTTATTTAAAAACCAAGAATATATAATATTATGCAATTTTATACGGTAAAACTATTGGCTTAATAATCTAAATGCAAGAATAATAATAGAATACTAAAACAAATGATCAATGGTAACCCCGGATCACAGACGGGACACTTGCAATCTCATGTCAAACTCTTTACTATTGTAACTAATTAAGAAACTCGAATAATCATGGGGAGAGTTCAACAAGTTCCTTAGGAAAGACCTTTGTATATTTTTAAATAATCATTTACAATATATCTAGTGATCATTGTACTTGCTCTTTTTAAAATTTGACTACAGGACTTTTATTATCTATATATATCTTTAAAAACCTGGAAGTTATACCTTTATGGGATTCCTTGTTGTCGATCAATTGTGTTAATAACGCTAATTGTAAGGGTCAAAACGGAATACCAACACAAATGACTGATGGTAACCCTGGATCACGGACGGGACACTTGCAATTCCATGTCAAACTCTTTACTATTGTAACTAATTAAGAAACTCGAATAATCATAGGGAGAGTTCAACAAGTTCCTCAGGAAAGACCTTTGTATATTTTTAAATAATCATTTACAATATATCTAGTGATCATTGTACTTGCTCTTTTTAAAATTTGCCTACCGGAATTTTATTACCTATATATATCTTTAAAAACCTGGAAGTTATACCTTTATGGGATTCCTTGCTGTGGATCAATTGTGTTAATAACGCTAATTGTAAGGGTCATAACGGAATAACTACACAAATGACTGATGGTAACCCTGGATCACGGGCAGGACACTTGCAATTCCATGTCAAACTCTTTACCACTGTAACTGATGAAGAAACTCGCGTAATCTTTCAAAGAGTTCAACAAGTTCCTTAAAAATGACCCTTGTATACTTTTATGTAATCATCTACAATTTATTCAGTGATCATTTCACTAGCATTTTTAAAAGTTGATGGCCAGACTTTTATTACCGATTAATTTCTTTAAAAACCTAGAATATATAATATTATGCAATTTTATACGGTAAAACTATTGGCTTAATAATCTAAATGCAAGAATAATAATAGAATACTAAAACA
The DNA here is from genome assembly GCA_037428765.1 of Rubia yunnanensis. Classification (NCBI taxonomy): domain Eukaryota; kingdom Viridiplantae; phylum Streptophyta; class Magnoliopsida; order Gentianales; family Rubiaceae; genus Rubia; species Rubia yunnanensis. Next base: position 60,030,117 of record CM075068.1, read on the forward strand.
AATGATCAATGGTAACCCCGGATCACAGACGGGACACTTGCAATCTCATGTCAAACTCTTTACTATTGTAACTAATTAAGAAACTCGAATAATCATGGGGAGAGTTCAACAAGTTCCTTAGGAAAGACCTTTGTATATTTTTAAATAATCATTTACAATATATCTAGTGATCATTGTACTTGCTCTTTTTAAAATTTGACTACAGGACTTTTATTACCTATATATATCTTTAAAAACCTGGAAGTTATACCTTTATGGGATTCCTTGTTGTCGATCAATTGTGTTAATAACGCTAATTGTAAGGGTCAAAACGAAATACCAACACAAATGACTGATGGTAACCCTGGATCACGGACGGGACACTTGCAATTCCATGTCAAACTCTTTACTATTGTAACTAATTAAGAAACTCGAATAATCATAGGGAGAGTTCAACAAGTTCCTTAGGAAAGACCTTTGTATATTTTTAAATAATCATTTACAATATATCTAGTGATCATTGTACTTGCTCTTTTTAAAATTTGACTACAGGACTTTTATTACCTATATATATCTTTAAAAACCTGGAAGTTATACCTTTATGGGATTCCTTGTTGTGGATCAATTGTGTTAATAACGCTAATTGTAAGGGTCATAACGGAATACCAACATAAATGACTGATGGTAACCCTGGATCACGGACGGGACACTTGCAATTGCATGTCAAACTCTTTACCACTGTAACTGATAAAGAAACTCGCACAATCTTTCAAAGAGTTCGACGAGTTCCTTAAAAATGACCCTTGTATACTTTTATGTAATCATCTACAATTTATTCAGTTCTCATTGCACTTGCATTTTTAAAAGTTGATGGCTGGACTTTTATTACTAATTAATTTCTTCAAAAACCTAGAATATATAATATTATGCAATTTTATACGGTAAAACTATTGGCTTAATAATCTAATTGCAAGAATAATAATAGAATACTAAAGCAAATGAATAATGGTAACCCCGGATCACAGACGGGACACTTGCAATCTCATGTCAAACTCTTTACTATTGTAACTAATTAATAAACTCAAATAATCATAGGGAGAGTTCAACAAGTTCCTTAGGAAAGACCTTTGTATATTTTCAAATAATCATTTACAATATATCTAGTGATCATTGTACTTGCTCTTTTTAAAATTTGACTACCGGACTTTTATTACCTATATATATCTTTAAAAACCTGGAAGTTATACCTTCATGGGATTCCTTGCTGTGTATCAATTGTGTTAATAACGCTAATTGTAAGGGTCATAACGGAATACCAACACAAATGACTGATGGTAACCCTGGATCACGGACGGGACACTTGCAATTCCATGTCAAACTCTTTACCACTGTAACTGATAAAGAAACTCGCATAATCTTTCAAAGAGTTCAACAAGTTCCTTAAAAATGTCCCTTGTATACTTTTATGTAATCATCTACAATTTATTCAGTGATCATTTCACTAGCATTTTTAAAAGTTGATGGATGGACTTTTATTACCAATTAATTTCTTTAAAAACCTAGAATATATAATATTATGCAATTTTATACGGTAAAACTATTGGCTTAATAATCTAAATGCAAGAATAATAATAGAATACTAAAACAAATGATCAATGGTAACCCTGGATCACAGACGGGACACTTGCAATCTCATGTCAAACTCTTTACTATTGTAACTAATTAAGAAACTCGAATAATCATAGGGAGAGTTCAACAAGTTCCTTAGGAAAGACCTTTGTATATTTTTAAATAATCATTTACAATATATCTAGTGATCATTGTACTTGCTCTTTTTAAAATTTGGCTACCGGACTTTTATTACCTATATATATCTTTAAAAACCTGGAAGTTATACCTTTATGGGATTCCTTGCTGTGGATCAATTGTGTTAATAACGCTAATTGTGAGGGTCATAACGGAATACCAACACAAATGACTGATGGAAACCCTGGATCACGGACGGGACACTTGCAATTCCATGTCAAACTCTTTACCACTGTAACTGATAAAGAAACTCGCACAATCTTCCAAAGAGTTCAACAAGTTCCTTAAAAATGACCCTTGTATACTTTTATGTAATCATCTACAATTTATTCAGTGATCATTTCACTAGCATTTTTAAAAGTTGATGGCTGGACTTTTATTACCAATTAATTTCTTTAAAAACCTAGAATATATAATATTATGCAATTTTATACGGTAAAACTATTGGCTTAATAATCTAAATGAAAGAATAATAATAGAATACTAAAACAAATGATCAATGGTAACCCCGGATCACAGACGGGACACTTGCAATCTCATGTCAAACTCTTTACTATTGTAACTAATTAAGAAACTCGAATAATCATACAGAGAGTTCAACAAGTTCCTTAGGAAAGACCTTTGTACATTTTTAAATAACCGTTTACAATATATTTATCATTGTACTTGCTCTTTTTAAAATTTGACTACCGGACTTTTTTTACCTATATATATCTTTAAAAACCTAGAAGTTATACCTTTATGGGATTCCTTGCTGTGGATCAATTGTTTTAATAACGCTAATTCTAAGGATCATAACGGAATACCAAAATAAATGACTGATGGTAACCTTGTATCACGGACGGGACACTTGCAATTCCATTTCAAACTCTTTACCACTGTAACTGATAAAGAAACTCGCACAATCTTTCAAAGAGTTCGACGAGTTCCTTAAAAACGACCCTTGTATACTTTTATGTAATCATCTACAATTTATTCAGTGATCATTGCACTTGCATTTTTAAAATTTGATGGCTGGACTTTTATTACCAATTAATTTCTTGAAAAACCTAGAATATATAATTTCATGCAATTTTATACGGTAAAACTATTGGATTAATAATCTAATTGCAAGAATAATAGTAGAATACTAAAGAAAATGATCAATGGTAACCCCGGATCACAGACGGGACACTTGCAATCTCAAGTCAAACTCTTTACTACCATAACTAATTAAGAAACTCGAATAATCCTATGGAGAGTTTAACAAGTTCCTTAGGAAAGACCTTTGTATACATTTAAATAATCATCTCTAATATACTTTGTGATCATTGTACTTGCTCTTTTTAAAATTTGATGACCGGACTTTTATTACCTATATATATCTTTAGAAACCTAGAAGTTATACCTTTATGGAATTCCATGATGTGGATCAATTGTGTTAATAACGCTAATTGTAAGGGTCATAACGGAATACTAACAAAAATTACTGATGGTAACCCTAGATCGCGGACGGGACACTTGCAATTCCATGTCAAACTCCCTACCACTGTAACTGATAAAGAAACTCGCATAATCTTTCAAAGAGTTCGACAAGTTCCTTAGAAATGACCCATGTATACTTTTATGTTATCAACTACAATTTATTCAGTGATCATTGTACTTGCATTTTTAAAATTTGATGGCTGGACTTTTATTACCAATTAATTTCTTGAAAAACATAGAATATATAATTTCATGCAATTTTATACGGTAAAACTATTGGATTAATAATCTAATTGCAAGAATAATAATAGAATACTAAAGCAAATGATCAATGGTAACCCCGGATCACAGACGGGACACTTGGAATCTCAAGTCAAACTCTTTACCATTGTAACTAATTAAGAAACTCGAATAATCACATGGAGAGTTCAACAAATTCCTTTGGAAAGACCTTTGTATATTTTTAAATAATCTTCTACAATATACTTAGTGATCATTGTACTTGCCCTTTTTAAAATTTGGTGGTCGGACATTTATTACCTATATATATCTATAAAAACCTAGAAGTTATACCTTTATGAGATTCTATGTTGTGGATCAATTGTGTTAATAATGCTAATTGTAAGGGTCATAACGGAATACTAACACAAATGACTGATGGTAACCCTGGACCGCGGACGGGACACATGCAATTCCGTGTCAAACTCTTTACCACTGTAACTGATAAAGAAACTCGCATAATCTTTCAAAGAGTTCGACAAGTTCCTTAGAAATGACCCTTGTATACTTTTATGTCATCATCTACAATTTATTCAGTGATCATTGTACTTGCATTTTTAAAAGTTGATGGCTTGACTTTTATTACCAATTAATTTCTTGAAAAACCAAGAATATATAATTTCTTGCAATTTTATACGGTTAAACTATTGGATTAATAATCTAATTGCAAGAATAATAATAGAATACTAAAGAAAATGATCAATGGTAACCCCGGATCACAGACGGGACACTTGCAATCTCAAGTCAAACTCTTTACTATTGTAACTAATTAAGAAACTCGAATAATCACATGGAGAGTTCAAAAAATTCCTTAGGAAAGACCTTTGTATATTTTTAAATAATCTTCTACAATATACTTAGTGATCATTGTACTTGCCCTTTTTAAAATTTGATGGTCGGACATTTATTACCTATATATATCTATAAAAACCTAGAAGTTATACCTTTATGAGATTCTATGTTGTGGATCAATTGTGTTAATAATGCTAATTGTAAGGGTCATAACGGAATACTAACACAAATGACTGATGGTAACCCTGGACCGCGGACGGGACACATGCAATTCCGTGTCAAACACTTTACCACTGTAACTGATAAAGAAACTCGCATAATCATTCAAAGAGTTCGACAAGTTCCTTAGAAATGACCCTTGTATACTTCTATGTCATCATCTAAATTTTATTCAGTGATCATTGTACTTGCATTTTTAAAAGTTGATGGCTGGACTTTTATTACCAATTAATTTCTTGAAAAACCTAGAATATATAATTTCTTGCAATTTTATACGGTAAAACTATTGGATTAATAATCTAATTGCAAGAATAATAATAGAATACTAAAGCAAATGATCAATGGTAACCCCGGATCACAGACGGGACACTTGCAATCTCAAGTCAAACTCTTTACTACCATAACTAATTAAGAAACTCGAATAATCCTATGGAGAGTTTAACAAGTTCCTTAGGAAAGACCTTTGTATACATTTAAATAATCATCTCTAATATACTTAGTGATCATTGTACTTGCTCTTTTTAAAATTTGATGACCGGACCTTTATTACCTATATATATCTTTAGAAACCTAGAAGTTATACCTTTATGGAATTCCATGACGTGGATCAATTGTGTTAATAACGCTAATTGTAAGGGTCATAACGGAATACTAAAACAAATTACTGATCGTAACCCTGGATCACGGACGGGACACTTGCAATTCCATGTCAAACTCTTTACCACTGTAACTGATAAAGAAACTCGCATAATCTTTCAAAGGGTTCGACAAGTTCCTTAGAAATGACCCTTGTATACATTTATGTAATTATCTACAATTTATTCAGTGATCATTGTACTTGCATTTTAAAAAGTTGATGGCTGGACTTTTATTACCAATTAATTTCTTTAAAAACCTAGAACATATAATTTCATGCAACTTTATACGGTAAAACTATTGGATTAATAATCTAATTGCAAGAATAATAATAGAATACTAAAGCAAATGATCAATGGTAACCCCGGATCACAGACGGGACACTTGCAATCTCAAGTCAAACTCTTTACTACCATAACTAATTAAGAAACTCGAATAATCCTATGGAGAGTTTAACAAGTTCCTTAGGAAAGACCTTTGTATACATTTAAATAATCATCTCTAATATACTTAGTGATCATTGTACTTGCTCTTTTTAAAATTTGATGACCGGACTTTTATTACCTATATATATCTTTAGAAACCTAGAAGTTATACCTTTATGGAATTCCATGATGTGGATCAATTGTGTTAATAACGCTAATTGTAAGGGTCATAACGGAATACTAACACAAATTATTTATGGTAACCCTGGATCGCGGACGTGACACTTGCAATTCCATGTCAAACTCTTTACCACTGTAACTGATAAAGAAACTCGCATAATCTTTCAAAGAGTTCGACAAATTCCTTAGAAATGACCCATGTATACTTTTATGTTATCAACTACAATTTATTCAGTGATCATTGTACTTGCATTTTTAAAATTTGATGGCTGGACTTTTATTACCAATTAATTTTTTGAAAAACCTAGAATATATAATTTCATGCAATTTTATACGGTAAAACTATTGGATTAATAATCTAATTGCAAGAATAATAATAGAATACTAAAGCAAATGATCAATGGTAACCCCGGATCACAGACGGGACACTTGCAATCTCAAGTCAAACTCTTTACTATTGTAACTAATTAAGAAACTCGAATAATCACATGGAGAGTTCAACAAATTCCTTTGGAAAGACCTTTGTATATTTTTAAATAATCTTCTACAATATACTTAGTGATCATTGTACTTGCCCTTTTTAAAATTTGATGGCCGGACATTTATTACCTATATATATCTATAAAAACCTACAAGTTATACCTTTATGAGATTCTATGTTGTGGATCAATTGCGTTAATAACGCTAATTGTAAGGGTCATAACGGAATACTAACACAAATGACTGATGGTAACCCTGGACCGCGGAGGGGACACATGCAATTCCGTGTCAAACTCTTTACCACTGTAACTGATAAAGAAACTCGCATAATCTTTCAAAGAGTTCGACAAGTTCCTTAGAAATGACCCATGTATACTTTTATGTTATCAACTACAATTTATTCAGTGATCATTGTACTTGCATTTTTAAAAGTTGATGGCTGGACTTTTATTACCAATTAATTTCTTGAAAAACCTAGAATATATAATTTCTTGCAATCTCAAGTCAAACTCTTTACTACCATAACTAATTAAGAAACTCGAATAATCCTATGGAGAGTTTAACAAGTTCCTTAGGAAAGACCTTTGTATACATTTAAATAATCATCTATAATATACTTAGTGATCATTGTACTTGCTCTTTTTAAAATTTGATGACCGGGCTTTTATTACCTATATATATCTTTAGAAACCTAGAAGTTATACCTTTATGGAATTCCATGATGTGGATCAATTGTGTTAATAACGCTAATAGTAAGGGTCATAACGGAATACTGACACAAATTACTGATCGTAACCCTGGATCACGGACGGGACACTTGCAATTCCATGTCAAACTATTTACCACTGTAACTGATAAAGAAACTCGCATAATCTTTCAAAGAGTTCCACAAGTTCCTTAGAAATGACCCTTGTATACATTTATGTAATCATCTACAATTTATTCAGTGATCATTGTACTTGCATTTTAAAAAGTTGATGGCTGGACTTTTATTACCAATTAATTTCTTTAAAAACCTAGAACATATAATTTCATGCAACTTTATACGGTAAAAATATTGGATTAATAATCTAATTGCAAGAATAATAATAGAATACTAAAGCAAATGATCAATGGTAACCCCGGATCACAGACGGGACACTTGCAATCTCAAGTCAAACTCTTTACTACCATAACTAATTAAGAAACTCGAATAATCCTATGGAGAGTTTAACAAGTTCCTTAGGAAAGACTTTTGTATACATTTAAATAATCATCTCTAATATACTTAGCGATCATTGTACTTGCTCTTTTTAAAATTTGATGACCGGGCTTTTATTACCTATATATATCTTTAGAAACCTAGAAGTTATACCTTTATGGAATTCCATAATGTGGATCAATTGTGTTAATAACGCTAATTGTAAGGGTCATAACGGAATACTAACACAAATTACTGATCGTAACCCTGGATCACGGACGGGACACTTGCAATTCCATGTCAAACTCTTTACCACTGTAACTGATAAAGAATCTCGCATAATCTTTCAAAGAGTTCCACAAGTTCCTTAGAAATGACCCTTGTATACATTTATGTAATCATCTACAATTTATTCAGTGATCATTGTACTTGCATTTTAAAAAGTTGATGGCTGGACTTTTATTACCAATTAATTTCTTTAAAAACCTAGAACATATAATTTCATGCAACTTTATACGGTAAAAATATTGGATTAATAATCTAATTGCAAGAATAATAATAGAATACTAAAGCAAATGATCAATGGTAACCCCGGATCACAGACGGGACACTTGCAATCTCAAGTCAAACTCTTTACTACCATAACTAATTAAGAAACTCGAATAATCCTATGGAGAGTTTAACAAGTTCCTTAGGAAAGACCTTTGTATACATTTAAATAATCATCTCTAATACACTTAGTGATCATTGTACTTGCTCTTTTTAAAATTTGATGACCGGGCTTTTATTACCTATATATATCTTTAGAAACCTAGAAGTTATACCTTTATGGAATTCCATGATGTGGATCAATTGTGTTAATAACGCTAATTGTAAGGGTGATAACGGAATACTAACACAAATTACTGATGGTAACCCTGGATCGCGGACGGGACACTTGCAATTCCATGTCAAACTCTTTACCACTGTAACTGATAAAGAAACTCGCATAATCTTTCAAAGAGTTCGACAAGTTCCTTAGAAATGACCCATGTATACTTTTATGTTATCAACTACAATTTCTTCATTGATCATTGAACTTGCATTTTTAAAATTTGATGGCTGGACTTTTATTACCAATTAATTTCTTGAAAAACCTGGAATATATAATTTCATGCAATTTTATACGGTAAAACTATTGGATTAATAATCTAATTGCAAGAATAATAATAGAATACTAAAGCAAATGATCAATGGTAACCCCGGATCACAGACGGGACACTTGCAATCTCAAGTCAAACTCTTTACTATTGTAACTAATTAAGAAACTCGAATAATCACATAGAGAGTTCAACAAATTCCTTTGGAAAGACCTTTGTATATTTTTAAATAATCTTCTACAATATACTTAGTGATCATTGTACTTGCCCTTTTTAAAATTTGATGGCCGGACATTTATTACCTATATATATCTATAAAAACCTAGAAGTTATACCTTTATGAGATTCTATGTTGTGGATCAATTGCGTTAATAACGCTAATTGTAAGGGTCATAACGGAATACTAACACAAATGACTGATGGTAACCCTGGACCGCGGAGGGGACACATGCAATTCCGTGTCAAACTCCTTACCACTGTAACTGATAAAGAAACTCGCATAATCTTTCAAAGAGTTCGACAAGTTCCTTAGAAATGACCCATGTATACTTTTATGTTATCAACTAAAATTTATTCAGTGATCATTGTACTTGCATTTTTAAAAGTTGATGGCTGGACTTTTATTACCAATTAATATCTTGAAAAACCTAGAATATATAATTTCTTGCAATTTTATACGGTAAAACTATTGGATTAATAATCTAATTGCAAGAATAATAATAGAATACTAAAGCAAATGATCAATGGTAACCCCGGATCACAGACGGGACACTTGCAATCTCAAGTCAAACTCTTTACTATTGTAACTAATTAAGAAACTCGAATAATCACATAGAGAGTTCAACAAATTCCTTTGGAAAGACCTTTGTATATTTTTAAATAATCTTCTACAATATACTTAGTGATCATTGTACTTGCCCTTTTTAAAATTTGATGGCCGGACATTTATTACCTATATATATCTATAAAAACCTAGAAGTTATACCTTTATGAGATTCTATGTTGTGGATCAATTGCGTTAATAACGCTAATTGTAAGGGTCATAACGGAATACTAACACAAATGACTGATGGTAACCCTGGACCGCGGAGGGGACACATGCAATTCCGTGTCAAACTCCTTACCACTGTAACTGATAAAGAAACTCGCATAATCTTTCAAAGAGTTCGACAAGTTCCTTAGAAATGACCCATGTATACTTTTATGTTATCAACTAAAATTTATTCAGTGATCATTGTACTTGCATTTTTAAAAGTTGATGGCTGGACTTTTATTACCAATTAATATCTTGAAAAACCTAGAATATATAATTTCTTGCAATTTTATACGGTAAAACTATTGGATTAATAATCTAATTGCAAGAATAATAATAGAATACTAAAGCAAATGATCAATGGTAACCCCGGATCACAGACGGGACACTTGCAATCTCAAGTCAAACTCTTTACTATTGTAACTAATTAAGAAACTCGAATAATCACATAGAGAGTTCAACAAATTCCTTTGGAAAGACCTTTGTATATTTTTAAATAATCTTCTACAATATACTTAGTGATCATTGTACTTGCCCTTTTTAAAATTTGATGGCCGGACATTTATTACCTATATATATCTATAAAAACCTACAAGTTATACCTTTATGAGATTCTATGTTGTGGATCAATTGCGTAAATAACGCTAATTGTAAGGGTCATAACGGAATACTAACACAAATGACTGATGGTAACCCTGGACCGCGGACGGGACACATGCAATTCCGTGTCAAACTCTTTACCACTGTAACTGATAAAGAAACTCGCATAATCTTTCAAAGAGTTCGACAAGTTCCTTAGAAATGACCCATGTATACTTTTATGTTATCAACTACAATTTATTCAGTGATCATTGTACTTGCATTTTTAAAAGTTGATGGCTGGACTTTTATTACCAATTAATTTCTTGAAAAACCTAGAATATATAATTTCTTGCAATTTTATACGGTAAAACTATTTGATTAATAATCTAATTGCAAGAATAATAATAGAATACTAAAGCAAATGATCAATGGTAACCCCGGATCACAGACGGGACACTTGCAATCTCAAGTCAAACTCTTTACTACCATAACTAATTAAGAAACTCGAATAATCCTATGGAGAGTTTAACAAGTTCCTTAGGAAAGACCTTAGTATACATTTAAATAATCATCTCTAATATACTTAGTGATCATTGTACTTGCTCTTTTTAAAATTTGATGACCGGGCTTTTATTACCTATATATATCTTTAGAAACCTAGAAGTTATACCTTTATGGAATTCCACGATGTGGATCAATTGTGTTAATAACGCTAATTGTAAGGGTCATAACGGAATACTAACACAAATTACTGATCGTAACCCTGGATCACGGACGGGACACTTGCAATTCCATGTCAAACTCTTTACCACTGTAACTGATAAAGAAACTCGCATAGTCTTTCAAAGAGTTCCACAAGTTCCTTAGAAATGACCCTTGTATACATTTATGTAATCATCTACAATTTATTCAGTGATCATTGTACTTGCATTTTAAAAAGTTGATGGCTGGACTTTTATTACCAATTAATTTCTTTAAAAACCTAGAATATATAATTTCATGCAACTTTATACGGTAAAACTATTGGATTAATAATCTAATTGCAAGAATAATAATAGAATACTAAAGCAAATGATCAATGGTAACCCCGGATCACAGACGGGACACTTGCAATCTCAAGTCAAACTCTTTACTACCATAACTAATTAAGAAACTCGAATAATCCTATGGAGAGTTTAACAAGTTCCTTAGGAAAGACCTTTGTATACATTTAAATAATCATCTCTAATATACTTAGTGATCATTGTACTTGCTCTTTTTAAAATTTGATGACCGGGCTTTTATTACCTATATATATCTTTAGAAACCTAGAAGTTATACCTTTATGGAATTCCATGATGTGGATCAATTGTGTTAGTAACGCTAATTGTAAGGGTCATAACGGAATACTAACACAAATTACTGATGGTAACCCTGGATCGCGGACGGGACACTTGCAATTCCATGTCAAACTCTTTACCACTGTAACTGATAAAGAAACTCGCATAATCTTTCAAAGAGTTCGACAAGTTCCTTAGAAATGACCCATGTATACTTTTATGTGATCAACTACAATTTATTCATTGATCATTGTACTTGCATTTTTAAAATTTGATGGCTGGACTTTTATTACCAATTAATTTCTTGAAAAACCTGGAATATATAATTTCTTGCAATTTTATACGGTAAAACTATTGGATTAATAATCTAATTGCAAGAATAATAATAGAATACTAAAGCAAATGATCAATGGTAACCCCGGATCACAGACGGGACACTTGCAATCTCAAGTCAAACTCTTTACTATTGTAACTAATTAAGAAACTCGAATAATCACATGGAGAGTTCAACAAATTCCTTTGGAAAGACCTTTGTATATTTTTAAATAATCTTCTACAGTATACTTAGTGATCATTGTACTTGCCCTTTTTAAAATTTGATGGCCGGACATTTATTACCTATATATATCTATAAAAACCTACAAGTTATACCTTTATGAGATTCTATGTTGTGGATCAATTGCGTAAATAACGCTAATTGTAAGGGTCATAACGGAATACTAACACAAATGACTGATGGTAACCCTGGACCGCGGACGGGACACATGCAATTCCGTGTCAAACTCTTTACCACTGTAACTGATAAAGAAACTCGCATAATCTTTCAAAGAGTTCGACAAGTTCCTTAGAAATGACCCATGTATACTTTTATGTTATCAACTACAATTTATTCAGTGATCATTGTACTTGCATTTTTAAAAGTTGATGGCTGGACTTTTATTACCAATTAATTTCTTGAAAAACCTAGAATATATAATTTCTTGCAATTTTATACGGTAAAACTATTTGATTAATAATCTAATTGCAAGAATAATAATAGAATACTAAAGCAAATGATCAATGGTAACCCCGGATCACAGACGGGACACTTGCAATCTCAAGTCAAACTCTTTACTACCATAACTAATTAAGAAACTCGAATAATCCTATGGAGAGTTTAACAAGTTCCTTAGGAAAGACCTTTGTATACATTTAAATAATCATCTCTAATATACTTAGTGATCATTGTACTTGCTCTTTTTAAAATTTGATGACCGGTGAATGGCTTGGATCACTTCACCCTTTGTTTGCCCCAAGCTCCCCCCTTGGTCTTGGGGTTTGTCTTGTAGCCTTTGAAATTGTTGTTGATGTGACCTATATTATTATTGATGAGGCCGATATGGTTAAGGGTTTTAGCTTCCTTGAGGGTTTCCATACCGGAGGATCGGTTTATCACGATTTCCCAAATTGTACGGCCAGTTTTGGTACCCTTGATAACCTTGGTAGCCTTGCCCACCTTGATATCCATGGTTTCCTTGGTAGCCTTGATTCCCTTGATATCCCATAGCACTCACCTCCTCAACATAGTCCTCTTGCAAAGTAGGGCAAGTGTCTGTAGGATGCGCCAAGTAACAAATTTTACATGATTTAACATGTGGTGCATTCTTGAGCTTTTTCATCAACGATTTGACCTAGATACAAGGGCCAAGACTTGGTCCTAGAGCTTCCCACTATTGGAAGAGTCACTTGCGGGCATTGGATTTCTCCTTCTCAAATCGACCCTTGATCTAAAGTTTCTCAATTCTTCCGCTAGCTCCCCATACAATTGCATAGCCTCGGAGGATGTTTTGTTCCCAAGGGTTACACCATCAGAACTTCTTATCAACCTTTGATCCTCTTCAAGAAGGCCATTGTAGAAGTAATAAACTAAATCTCTCTCGGAATAACCGTGGTAAGGGCAACTTGCAAGAAGCTTCTTGAACCTCTCCCAATAGTCGAAGAGAGATTCTTCATGCCATTGGAGCTAGAAACTTCATTTTCATATCCAGCCAACTCTTGATGCTCTTGGGCGATAGGTAGTGGAGCCAATCTCTTGCACCACCCCTTAGTGTGAACGGGAATGCCTTCAACTTATATAAATCTTCATCCACTCCACAGGGGACCGTACCACCACACAAGAAGTGAAATTTGGTGAGGTGATTGTTGGCATTCTCCCCTTGCCTACCAAGGAAGATGGGTAGCATGTTGATGAACCCGGTCTTTAGCTTAAAGTGCCCGTTCGGTCCAACCACGGGATACTCAATGCACATTGGTTGTTAATAGAGATTGGGGGCCATGATGTATCTTAACAAAGCTTGCCCCAAAGGGATCCCCCTTTGGTGGAGAGGGGGAGCTCGTTCTTCGAGAGGAAGATGTTGAGGTCCCCCTCCCAGATGCTCATCTTCGTGCTCAAGTTGATGTTCCAAAGGGAAAGAGGTATCCACAAAATGGTCACTATGAGGGGTGTTATTCACACTTTCTAAGGAAAGCCTCCTACCCCGTCTCAAATTCAACTCTAACTTGGAGTCGTAGTGTAGGGGTTCATGTGAAGAGGATCGCGTACGAACTACACACCAAGAAATCAAACAATACGTCTTCGAGCCAAGTGAAAATGGAAAATCAACTAAGAAATAAAAATAAAAGCAAACTAACAAATATTTACAATTAGCATATAATCACACATAATATGCCCAAACACTTAAAAATAAATGCCTCTTCCCTGGCAGCGACGCTAAAATTTGGGATGTCGTCGCCGTACCTCCAAAACTTAATAATTTTAAGCCCTAACGCTTCATATCTACAATTAAGTATATAAAGGAAATTTGGGGTCATCCACGAGAAGAGGGATCTTTTCAAGTGTTTAAACATGTATAGGAGAAAAAATACTAGCCATATACATACATAGATACATATAAAAGCATGTAAACAAAGGGGGGTTTAGTTGGTTTTTTATCCTAAGTTATCAAATTGAAAGACAACAATTAGCAAAGCAAGAGAACTATGCTAATCATGCAAGACAACTAAAGATAAGATTAAAACAAAAATTAATGGAACCTTAGGCGCAATTGACTTCCACTTCCAAGCCTCTTATCCATCATTGAACATGCACCATATTTACTACTTTCACTACTTCCTGTGAAGACTAAACTTCTATCCTTCTTAGACAGTAGTTAGTAAGAGTGAACTGAACATCTCTTGTCAAACCTCACCAATAACTCCTGTAGTCGAAACACGACTAAAAGTATCCCATTGATGGCATTTAGCACGAAGAATCAACAAGCTTGGAAATACTTATAAACACTAAACCTTGTCTAAGCATTTAACCAATTCATGCATTTACACAAGATTAGTCAAGAACGATCCACATTCATAGACTTCTCTCATTTGCTACAAGCACCAAACATGACAAAGAGTTCAACATTATCATATTCATCTAGCAGTTATCAATCTATTAACATAATCAAAATCTCTAAATCATACTCTTGGATTCCTATCAAGAAAAGGGGAAATCAACCCATTTCCACAAACCCTAACAAGCATATCATACAAGTACTTCATATACTCAAGCTTTCAATAACATTAATGACATTAGCAAACACATTCAATGCTCCATAAATGCATAATAGTAAGAGTATTAAATAGGCTACAAATTGTTCTTAAGACATGGGCTTGGAAGCCTTTGTCAATTGCTC
This sequence comes from Rubia yunnanensis, assembly GCA_037428765.1. Taxonomy (NCBI): domain Eukaryota; kingdom Viridiplantae; phylum Streptophyta; class Magnoliopsida; order Gentianales; family Rubiaceae; genus Rubia; species Rubia yunnanensis. The sequence goes on from CM075068.1 coordinate 60,045,340, forward strand.
CCAAGAACTAGATTTAGCTACAAGAGTTCATGCTAATTAATGCTAAACAACCAAACATAATACAAGAGAATTCAAAGATGAAAATGGAAGAAAATAGGGTTAAGAACAGTACCAAAAATGCAGGAAGAGGAGGATGTGAATGAGAGGATAGAGAGTGCTATTTATAGTACAAAAAGGATAAGGTTAGGTTTTGGCCACCCATTGGTCGCGAGTTGTAATGGGATTTTTGCGACTCGCGACGGGCGCCAGAACTCAACCTTGTTTTCTTTTCTTCTTCTTGTGGTAAACACTTATCTTCATAATGATTTCTCTCATTTCCAATTCTTCAACACTTTGAGAAAGTCTTCAAAGTCTTTAAAAATGGTCTTCGACGCCCTCCAGTCTTCAAGTCTTCGTGTCTTCAAAGAAAGTCTTCAAATTCTTTAAAAATGGCCTTGGACGGCCTCCAGTCTTCAAGTCTTCATGTTCTTCCTTTGTCATGCAAAATCCACTTAGAAGAAGTAAAATAGCGTAAAGTTGTTCTTACCTCTCCTAAGAGAATTTCAAGGTAAAAAACAAGCTCTTGATAAGAAAAGAGCACAAAATTGATCCCAAAAAGTACTAAATTATTCACATAAAATGGACACATCATTTGTGGGCAGAGATGGTGAAAAGTAGTAAACTAGGGTGTGAGAGGCCTTAGATTATAGATAAGGTGCCAACGGCACTTGGTCCTTGTTGATAGGACCCGAGTGAAGTTGTGCATTCATGGTGGACACCCGAGATGTAATAACACGGGGGAGAAACAGGCTTACTACAATGGTCTCATCTTATTTTCTTAGATCCATGGCATCTAACTCAATTTTTTCCATGGATCTATCTTTTCTATAGTAGATTTATAGCTTGGGGATAATTGTAGGGCATGATTGAATCTATATATTTTAGTGAGATTCATTATATTCATTCTACTAAATGTGTTCATGATATTATTATGATTGTTCTTGAGTGTTCTAAATGCATGGATTTTACACCACATACTGGCTATCACTTTGGGCTATATTCATATATGGTGCACTTATTGATGCCCCCTTGGGAACACTATCATATGAACCCCCCTTTAGCACCGTTTCTTTTGCAAAAAAAACTAGTTCCTAAGTAACCGATGAAACGGTTTCACCGGTTGAAAGAAATCGATGCTACATCCCTACTTTTAGCACTGGCTTTTTCAGCACCGGCTTTTAAAAACCTGTGCTAATATGTACCGCGATGGCACCAGTTTTTTTTGTTAGCACCAGTTTTTTAACCGGAGCTAAAATATTTATGACGACTAAAAAAATCCCTTCCACTGAAATCGGCAGCGCGCTGCCGCTTTCAAAGGGAGGGAAAAAGACCCAAAATTTTAGCACCAGTTTTTCAACCGATGCTAATTTTAGCACCGGTTTTTTTCTTAAAACTAGTTTTTTAGCCGGTGCAAAAATATTTACAACGACTAAAAAAAATTCCTTCCTATGAGGGAAGGGAAAAAGACCCAAAATTAACAATTTCATAGGACATTAATTGAATAATAAAATTAAGTTCACAAAATTGATAATATAGAAATAAAACCAAAAAAGTTATGATACAAAATTAATAATCTATGGGAGAAAAAAAAAAGTAATAAAAATTCCACTCAGCAGAAACACAAGGCTTCTTGCCATTGAACACAACATCGGGCCGAACAAAAAGTTGATCCTTGTTGGCTACTTTCCTAGCGGTAACACAACCTCCAAAAAGGTACAAACTCTAAATACATAAGAAAACTGAGTAAAAAACACAAGTTAACAGTTTAAAGGAGATATAAGATTGAAAAGGGTAAACAAAATCCAGTTTGTGAACGTGGGTGAACGTGCAGCATCAACTATCCTACAAACTAGCTAAACTAAACAGGAAATAAAACCGACTAGATTATAAATATAACAACAGTGCACTGGCAGGTTTCATTTGCAAAAGTCGTCATGTAGAGGATAGGCTTCTTAGTGTAGATGGGGTGTGTCTGACTGACTTGTATTTCGATTTCTCGATTTGCTAATAAGTTCGACACTCTTCCCAACTTACTAAGAGTTTTTGTAACCCTCCTACTATTAGATTCATTCCTTACTTCATTTTGGAGGCAACTAATGTTGCTTCAAGAGCCAATAGCTCCCTTATGTATACATCAACTAAGCCAATGGCTTCATCTTCTCTTTTTGTTGTCACCTTTGTTTTTTACATGGCTTGGGAATGCCTAATACATATTCCCCCATCTCTGGATGGTTTCCAAAAAAAATATATATATATAGGGCTGAAAATTATGATCAGCCCAATATCTTTACAAACCCCTAAGACTATATAAACCCCCCACCCACCCAGATCGTTCTCCGCAATCCTTCTCTGATATACCATCGTTCTCTGAGCTCTTCCTCCTTTGTTTTCACTGACTCACATCGCCACCACTTCACATCGCTACCACCATGTCAATACCAGTGCGACACTCCGGTGCCCCTCATCAACACCACCACGACACCTGCTCCGCGCCACCTGCTCTTCTCGTCACATCTGGGAAGACTGACGCCGACCACCAGCGATTTAAGACGCCGACCACCATTGTTTCAGACGCCGACCATCAATCCATTTCTACCACTGCATCTCCATTGCGTCTATTTTGCGACTCCACTCCATCTCCATAGCTGTTGTTGATGCTAGAGATCTGCGGCTGCGCCACCCTGTCTCACCGGAGTTAGGCTCTTTCAAGTGGCGCCTCTGCCTTGCTTCATTGCGTCCGACTCTGCTCAAAAGTTCAAAACCCTTCGTCCTCCGGTGATTTTGTTAGGTTTTTTTTTTGTAAATTAATGTATTTTCTTGTTTGTAATTCGTCTCTGATTCTAGTTTTTTGTAATTTCTCTAATTTCTCTGGTTATGTTTGTAAATAGCCGGTATTTTGCTGGTAGTTTGTCTGAATTGAGCTTTGGATTCTTGCTGTAAATCCATTGTTAGGCTATGAACTACCGAAAGGAGAATCGACATCACTTCTGCTTCGGTAGTTTTTTTTAATTACCGAAATATCAGCTCGGCCAAAATTATTTACTTTGGTTCTGTGCAAAATCGCGAAGCTATCGGTTTCCAAATGATTTTACTGCTGTTTCAGAAAATTGGTGCGGCATCGCCCTAGCTTCAGTTGTTTTTTTTTTTTAAACTCAAAACACTCATCATGGATGAGCGGGGGTTTTTGTATTAAGGGATCCCATACCCTATGAAGCAGCCCGAAAGATTAATTTGCAAAACAGTTATAGCATGGTCCTATGTCAAAACATGAAGCTCGTGATACTTGAATGAATTCTCTTGAATGTGTTTCCTTCTCTAAGCTTATGAAGGCCAGACAATCAAGAGATTTCAGTCCAAGGAGAATACAATAAAGAACCTATCTAGTGTAGTGTTTTTTCCATCTAAATTGAGGGAATAGAGTTTCCCTGCGGTTGAGAAACGAGAACCTCAGTGATGTTTGAATGTCGGCAAATTGAGTGGTGTATCCTCTTCTAATTGCCAGTTTTGCTAGGAAGTCTGGTGTTTGGTTTCCCTCTCTATGGATGTGGCTGAAGATGGCCGTTTGAAAAGGTAAAGTAGCTAATTTGATCCGGTCCCGAGCTGCAAAAGAGGCCATGGACAGATCTGATCATGGAAGATTTGTATCGCCGCAGCACAATCCGATTGAATGTGAACATGCTCAGTCCTGTCCTTTGCAGCTTCCAATCCTGTAAGGATAGCCAACATTTCAGCCTTTAGAACTACTAAATGAGGCATGAGATGGGTGTTATTTATTTCCATATAGCATGATTCAGCATGTACAACTCTTTTATTATGATCTCTAAGAACACACCCTACCCCCAGACTATTCCCTTGTAAGGCAGCATCACAGTTAACTTTAAGTCCAAAGTCTGGAGGTTCCCATTTTATTAAGTTCAGTATTCTCTTCGTTTTCCTTTTATAGGGAGGAACTAATCCCTTGGAGACCAAGTTACAATGTGTATGACAACTAACTTTAGGATGAACTGAGAAGGTCATAAAGCACAGATCAGAAATGTTTTTCCATTGAGCATGAACACAGCTTCTCATGTTATCATGAATCATTTTGTTTCTACCTTTCCATAATTCCCAACATATTAAGCAAGTTGTACATTTGGAAGGTAAATGAAGACCAGTTTCATGAGGATATCAGCAAAAGGTAAGGCACACAATAACATTTTCCACATAAAGAAACTGACTTTTTTTGGCAGAACATGATTCCAAACGTTTGTAAAGATTTCCAGTTCAGGTTTTTTAGGTCTGTAAGCTTGATAAGCTGATTTAATAGTAAAAGAGCCATAAATATCAGGTTTCCAAATAATATAATCTTGATGTTCTGTAAGAGACATATACTTCAACAGCTCCAGGTTTATGGCAGAGTTAAATAGATATGAGAGTTGAGGGATATAGGTACCTTTGTTAAGCCGAAATTCAGCTACTGTAAGAAATGGAAAAGGAACTTGTACCTGGGTTTCCACCTGGTTAATGAGAGGTCCTGAGCCTAACCAATTTGCTATCCAAAAATTAGAAGATCCTTTACCTATGATTACTTCAGAATAAGATTCTGCCCAGCTATTTACTTTTCTGTATCTAGCCCAGGTTTCTGATTTTCTGGCATGGGGGGGTAATGACCACATGAATTTAGACCAATTTGACTGTCCTATTTGAAGTTTTCACCAGATTTTAGTAGAAAATGAATTAATTATTGATTGAATATGCCTTATACCTAATCCTTGTTCTTTCTGTGGATATGAAATTCTATTCCAAGATATCCAATGCTTATTAAGTCCATATTCTATGACTGAAAAATTGGTCTAAATCCATATCCAGGTCTAAATCCAAATCGATGATTTTGGCCCTAGCTTCGGTTGTTTTTACTTTTTACCTCTCTTTTTTTTCCTAAAAAGACTGGTAAAAAACATTTTTTATCACGGTTTTAAATCGAGGTAAAAAGTGTATTTTTTACTCCGTTCACATTTACCTCGGTTATTTTGGGATTGAAAATTGAGGTAAAAACACTGAAAAATCGAAGTAATAGGTATTGTCTCTTGTAGTGTAAGCGAAGGAATTATCCTCATTAGGATTTGCTAAATCGACCACCCAACATATGATTTCTCATACAAATAGCCAATTAGAATCATGTTTTAACACAAAGAAGAATATTCTCCCATGGGAATGAATTCACTCATCATTCACAATTTTAACACTCCCAAGATAGTAGTGGAGCCTAGTACGATTTTATACTACCATACATGTATGGATGTATGCATAAATCTCACAATAGTGGAAAGCACGAGTTCAAGTACAAATATTCATAGGACATAAAGATAGGAGAATCTAAAAATCTCAAAAAGTTATAATGTATTAATGAATACAAATACAACCCAAGCTTGATTAACTACTCCCTAAGCATTGAACCCCTAAAACTCCATTGAATTCTGTTCCTTTGGGCAAAGCAAAAATAAAGAGAAGAAAACAAAAGATTCTAGAGAAAAGGAAGAGCTCATTTCTCTCTCTACCCTACTCTTGAATTCTAAAAATGAGCATAAAATTAAACCCTAGTAGGCATAGGTCAATATAAATAGGCCAAAAATGGGTTCAAAAACCCTAGTAGCCGCAACGGACACGACCCGTGGAAACCGGCACGGTCCATGTCGACTAAGGGCCTTCGTGCTGGCGCATCTTGCACAATATAGCACGACCCACTAGTCCGTGCTAGCGAAGTCTGACATGTCAATCATGGGAAGTGCCCCTCGTGCTAGTGCGGGCCACTCGGTTTGGCACGGACCACCGCCTAGACCTCTGTTTCGATGCTTTTGATTGCACGTCCTGTATCGTTTGGCGCGGGCCGTTGCCTTGAGCGTTATTTTAATCAGTAAATTGGCACAGGCCGTGTAATTCATCACACCCCATTAGCTGGTCTTCGCATTTTGGACTTGAAATGACATGAACCATGTGAAACGGAATGGTTCATTCTCATACCTAGCCGATTTGGAGTGAAACAAAGCAAAAAGGGACGCTGTCTGCATGAACGGGCACAGTCCGTGTTAGGGGCAATGGCACAGTCCATGCTATTTGCATGGTCCGTGCTTTTGGAACATTCATTGCTAGGTACCCCTAGCACGAGTTGTCTGGCTGGGGTTCGTGCTGGCTCATGCCGGCCGGTCAGCTAGTTTGGTCGATTGATGTTTTCCTCTGTTTTTTACCCATTTGAAATTCAAATCGGCCTTTCTTTGCACAATTCCATCTATTACTACATTTTAAGTCCGTGGTCTTCATATATACTACCATTCTTACGAATGGCCTTCAAGTATCTTTTACCGTGTTTGCAAACGGCCTTCTATACAATGATGTCGAACTATCCACGAGCAACAAACTAATAAGATAATAGATTAAGATCTAGGTACTCGTGAATGCTACGTGTCCATTGGTTTCAATTAAGTCTACAAAACTTGTGATTGTGACAAGAAAATCAACAATGATCGTCTAAACCCTTTTTTTGTGTAAACCTAACTAAAACTAGCAATCCAACACGCAAAACATGATAATTATTGTGTTGAAGGTATTGGTTAATGCATGCAATACGGTGCACATCAATCCCCCCACACTTAAACCTTTACTCTTCCTCGAGTAGACAAAGATAAGTTAGCCAATGCATTCAACTTATTCCCAAGCTACCCTAGTTTCCCCAAAGAAGTAAGAATATCACAACTCTCACACTCCTTGAAGATGCTTAAGTAACCTAACCCCCAAAAATATTGTGAAGAAAGAGTGAGCAAAAATGATGAGTGTTGAACTAGCTTACTCCCCCAAATAGTCATCCAAAAGCAATTCAAGAGTTGCTGCCAAAAAACCACCAAGGAAATCCAAAAGATCCTCAGCTTGGTTGTAACTAAGGATAACTCAAGATTCTCAACTAAGTTACAACCAAAGATAATGCCCAATAATCTTCAACTTATAATTATTTTTCTCTCAATTTATCTCATTTTGCCTAGGAGCCCTTTCGGGTTTTCATCTTAGCTTTCACACATGTTATGATCACATTTTAACCTTTTTCCACACGGCCTCTCATTTTTGCCTTGGTTTGTAAACCTAGCTGGCCTAGCCTCTAAATTTTACCTAGGCCTTTCAACCTATCCGGTCTTTGACCATTGTTTCCTAGGTTGCCCTTCCAGGTTTCCAGCTTAGCCAGGTATATATATTTGTTTTCCTTTTTTTCAATTTTTTTTGGTGTAGCACAAAATTCCCCAAAGGTAGTCTTCATACTACATGATGAGAAAAACTAAAATTACACCACGAAAAGTTTCCAAAACCATCCCAAAAAAAAATCAACTTGAAAAACATAAAAACACAAAAGAATCCCATGAAAAACTCTTAAGTGTTTCACCACCTCCCTTCTCACACTTGAACTTTGCATTGTCCCCAATGCAATGAAAAATATGAATCATAGGTGAGAAAGAGAGAAGTAATGAAACAAACTCATGTGACCCCGAAGGGTCCTTCCTCGAGTTTTTTTTGTTTAAAATCACGCCCGAATCCGTGTTATTGGTAGCCTCGTAATCTTGCATCCAAAAACATGAAAATCAAGCATGATTCTGTTCTAACACAAAAAAACTAAAAAAATGTAACAAGAAAACAAATCTCCAAAACGTACTAAACAAAAATATTCACAAAATGTTTCTTTATTGTTGTCTTCATGACTTATTTTGCTCACCAAGGAGGGGATTGCCCTTCTTGTTCACTCCCAAGGTTGCCCACACAAAGTAGGGTTTCAACCTTTGCCCATTCACCAATAATTTTGTGCCATCCTTCTCATTTTTAACTTCTATTGCTCCTTGATCATATACCTTTGTCACCTTATAAGGCCCTTCCCACTTTGATCGTAACTTTCCTGGAAAGAGACGTAGCCGGGATTGGTAAACAAGAACTCTTTGTCCCACAAAGAAATCCTTCTTCACTATATTCTCATCATGTCGGCTTTCGTTCTTTCCTTATAGATCAAAGCGGTATCATATGAGGTGCACCTTATTTCTTCAAGTTCTTGCAATTGCAACTTCTTATGCTTCCCAGCTTCACTTAAGTCTAAGTTTAGGAGTTTAATGGCCCAATTTGTCTTGAATTAAAGCTCAAAAGGAAGATGGAACCTCTTGCCAAAAAGGATCTGGAAAGGTGACATTCCAATTGGAGTCTTTATCATCCAACCGGGAACTCCAATCCTTTCTAGAAATAATTACCATCTTTTCAAGGATAGCTTTGATTTCCCAATTAGATGTCTCCACTTAGCTATTTGTTTGTGGGTGGTAAGTAGTGGATATCCTACGAATCACTCTGTATTTCTCAAGCAAGGTTCCCATAAATTTGTTACAAAAGTGAGTTCCCCTATCACTAATTATAGTTATAGGCATGTCGAAATGTGACAAGATGTGAGATTTAAGGAAACTCACTACTATTTCCGCATCATTTTTCCTTTTTTCTTTGGCCTTGACCCATTTGGACATGTAGTCCACAACCACTAGGATAAAATAATGACCATTGGACTATGAGAAGGTACCCATGAAGTCCATATCCCACATATAAAAAATTCCAATCGGCATTGAAAAGACCTGGGGCATCTCATTCTGGAATGAGATGTTCGTATCCTTTTCCATTGATCACATGCCAATGCAAAAATCTGGGCATCTTTCATCATATTTGACCAGTAAAGGCCACAATACGCTACTTTACTCGTGGTCCTTTTATACCCAAAATGCCCCCAACGTAGGAGGAATGTCATAGTCTAAGGACATGTCCTACCTTCTCCTTAGGAATACATCTCCTTACCTCTTGGTCGAAGCAATGTTTCCACAAATAGGGATCATCCCAAAAATAATCCTCCGCCTCATTCACCAACATATCCTTTATTAATTGATCAAAAGATGGAGGAAACTCTCCAGTGGTAAGATAGGTCACTATATTGGCATACCAAGGTTGGCTCATTGTTACCCCTAACAATTGTTTATCGTGAAACTCTTCCCGAACGGGTTCAAAATTTTCCTTTACTTTGGTGGGCTCTAGGCTCTCGAGGGTTGGTAGTCTACTTAGGTGATCTGCCACTACATTTTTAGTGCCCTTTTTATCTTTTACCTCAAGGTCAAATTCGCTTAGTATCCACCTAAGGAGTCTAGGCTTTACTTCTCTCTTTGTCATCAAGTGGAGAAGTGTCGCATGATAGGTGTACACTATGACCCTTGTTACTAAAAGGTTACTGTTTCAACTTCTCTAGGGCAAAGACTACGGCTAGTAACTCATTCTCAATGGTGGAGTAGATGCATTGAGCATCGTTAAGAGTTACCAACACATTGTATATGATGTGTGGCACTCTTCCTACCCCCTAGCCTAGAATCTCCCCTATAGCGTGATCACTTGCATCACACATGATCTCAAATGGAATGGACTAGTCTGTGGGTTGGATGATAGGGGCAGTCACAACCATGTTCTTTAAGGTATGAAAGGCTTTCATACCCTCTTCATCGAATTTGAACTAATCATCCTTTTGCAACAATTTGCACAAAGGTGAGGAAATATTAGAAAAATCCTTAATCAAATGTCGGTAGAAACCGGCGTGTCCTAAGAATGACCTAATATTCCTAACATTGGTCGGGTAGGGTAAGGATTTGATAGTGTCAACTTTAGCCTTATCAACCTATGATGAGATTCATTATACATGCGTTAACCGTTGCATTCAGCATAATAATTATCTTCTTTTATATTTTGGATTGCTAGTATTAGTTGAGTTTACGTGACAAGGTTTAGACGACCATGTTTGGTTTTCTTATCCAAATCCCACATTTTGTAGACTTATTTAGTATTAATGGACATCTTGTATCTACGAGCACCTAGATCTTCCTTGTGATCATCCTTAGTAGGTCACTCGTGGGTACTTTTCATCACATTCTATGTGAAAGCCGTTCGTAAGGGCGGTAAAAGATATTGAAGGCCGTTCGCAAATATGGTAGAAGAGATTGAAGGCCATTCACACAATAATGGTAGAAGATGAAGGCCACATGCATCAAATAGTGGTAGAAAGAGATTGGAGCCAAAGATAGGCGGCATTGGAGTTCAAGGCGGCCAATGAAGAAATGGTGAATCATGGTTCGATGAGTTGTGCCAAAGTCTGAGAAAGATCCAAGATTAATTAGCCTTCAATGTTGATTCCATTAGATTATTCTTCTCGAGCACTATAAAATTGATTGCTAGAACTCTCAAATCAGACTAACGGTTGACCTGTAGCGAAGGAAGAAGCTCAGCCGGCCAAAATACAAATGGGTCAGCGCAGACCAATCATGGATGGCACCAACGACCCATGCGAGAGGAGTTGGCCCGCGTCAAATGATTTTGCACTAAGCCTTAGCATGGAACGAACCAAATGCAATTGGCCGCGCACACATGTTTCAACCTTCACTCAAAAATGTCTAAGTACAGGCACAGACCGTCTCATTTCCGATGGCCTGCACCGTTCCAAGTACAAAATGTTAATACATGCTGACAAGGTGAGGATAATCAAGCGGTCTGTACCAACTTACTGAGAAAAATTGTGTTTTTGATGATGGCCCATGCCAAAGGCCACGCTCCATAGATCAAAAGTTCAAGACCGATGCTGTTGACGACGGTCCACGCCAAAGAAGTCAACGCGTACCATGCTAGATGTAGTGACTCACGTCAGCATGTTCCAGGTGGGCTGTGTTAGAAGTAGTGACCCGTGCAAAATTAGTTTTCACAAATCGTGCCAGATCCAGCAGCCCACGCCAGCACGGACCAAGAACACTGCACGGACCACAACATCCATGTAGGCTGCGCGGACCCCCATGGGCTGCCGGATGCAACGGCTCACGCCATCATGATCCAGGTGGGCTGCGTTAGAAGCGGTGACCCATGCAAAATTAGTTGTCCCAAACCGTGCCAGATCCAGCAGCCTACGCCAGCACGGACCAAGAACACTGCGCGGATCGCAACATCCGTGACGGTCTGCTCTAGGCGGTGGCTGAACTAGGGTTTCCCTCTTTTTGGCCTATTTTTGGCCTATTTTTAGGCCCAATCCCCTACTACTATAAATATAGCCCTAATCTACTAGGGTTTTATCATCTAGTTAGTATTTTTCATTTACCACTCTTGTATTGGGATTTATGATATTAAAAGTTTTTGTGAGGTGTTTATTGGGGGAATTTTGTTAGGATTTGGACATATGAATTCCTTCGTGTGCTTAAATCTTTTCTTACTCGAGGGCGAGTAAGGTTTAAGTGCGGGGAGGTTTGATATGCCCATTTTATACGGTTATATTAGGACTTTTAGAAATAAGAGTTATTAACACAATATTTTCACTGCATAAATTGCATGAAATTATATATTCTTGGTTTTAACAAAAATTAATAGGTAATAAAACTCCAGCCATCAGATTTTAAAAAATCAAGTGCAATAATCCCTAAGTAAATTGTAGATGATTACTTGAAAGTATACAAGGGTCATTCTGAAGGAACTTGTTGAACTCTTTGAAGGATCATGCGAGTTTCTTTATCAGTTACAATGGTAAAGAGTTTTACATGGAATTGCAAGTGACCTGTCCGCGATCCAGGGTGACCATCTGTCATTTGTGTTAGTATTCCGTTATGACCCTTACAATAAGCGTTATTAACACACTTGTTTCCCCAACATAGAATCACATAAAGGTATGTCCTCTAGGTGTTTAAATATACATAGGCAATAAAAGTCTGGCCATAAAATTTGAAAAAGAGAAAGTACAATGATCACTAAGTATATTGTAGATGATTGTTTTAAAGTATACAAAGGTCTTTCTAAAGGAACTTGTCGAACTCTATGCGGGATTATTCGAATTTCTTAATTAGTTACTTTAGTAAAGAGTTTGATTTGAGATTGCAAGTGTCCAGTCTATGATCTGGGGTTACCATCTGCCATTTGTTTTAGTATTATATTATTAATCTAGAAATAAGAGTTATTAAGACAATATTTCCACCGTATCAATTGCATGAAATTATATATTCTTGGTTTTAACAAAAATTAATAGGTAATAAAACTCCAGCCATCAGATTTTAAAAAATCAAGTGCAATAATCCCTAAGTAAATTGTAGATGATTACTTGAAAGTATACGGGGGTCATTCTGAAGGAACTTGTTGAACCCTTTGAAGGATCATGCGAGTTTCTTTACCAGTTACAGTGGTAAAGAGTTTGACATGGGATTGAAAGTGACCCATCCGCGATCCAGGGTGACCATCTGTCATTTGTGTTAGTATTCCCTTATGACCCTTAAAATAAGCGTTATTAACACAATTGTTTCCACAACATAGAATCGCATAAAGGTATGACCTCTAGGTTTTTAAATATACATAGGCAATAAAAGTCTGGCCATAAAATTCGAAAATGAGAAAGTACAATAATCACTAAGTATATTGAAGATGATTATTTAAAAGTATACAAAGGTCTTTCCTATGGAACTTTTCGAACTCTTTGTGGGATTATTCGAATTTCTTAATTAGTTACGGTAGTAAAGAATTTGATTTGAGATTGCAAGTGTCCTGTCTATGATCTGGGGTTACCATCTGCCATTTGTTTTAGTATTATATTATTAATCTGGAAATAAGAGTTATTAACACAATATTTTCACCGCATAAATTGCATGAAATTATATATTCTTGGTTTTAACAAAAATTAATAGGTAATAAAACTCCAGCCATCAGATTTTAAAAAATCAAGTGCAATAATCCCTAAGTAAATTGTAGATGATTACTTGAAAGTATACAAGGGTCATTCTGAAGGAACTTGTTGAACTCTTTGAAGAATCATGCGAGTTTCTTTATCAGTTACAATGGTAAAGAGTTTGACATAGAATTGCAAGTGACCTGTCCGCGATCCAGGGTGACCATCTGTCATTTGTGTTAGTATTCCATTATGACCCTTACAATAAGCGTTATTAACACAATTGTTTCCCCAACATAGAATGGTATAAAGGTATGTCCTCTAGGTTTTTAAATATACATAGGCAATAAATGTCCGGCCATAAAATTTGAAAAAGAGAAAGTACAATGATCACTAAGTATATTGTAGATGATTATTTTAAAGTATACAAAGGTCTTTCCAAAGGAACTTGTCGAACTCTCTGCGGGATTATTCGAATTTCTTAATTAGGTACTTTAGTAAAGAGTTTGATTTGAGATTACAAGTGTCTCGTCCATGATCTGGGGTTACCATCTGCCATTTTTTTAGTATTATATTATTAATCTGGAAATAAGAGTTATTAACACAATATTTTCACCGTATAAATTGCATGAAATTATATATTCTTGGTTTTAACAAAAATTAATAGGTAATAAAACTCCAGCCATCAGATTTTAAAAAATCAAGTGCAATAATCCCTAAGTAAATTGTAGATGATTACTTGAAAGTATACAGGGGTCATTCTGAAGGAACTTGTTGAACTCTTTGAAGGATCATGCGAGTTTCTTTACCAGTTACAGTGGTAAAGAGTTTGACATGGGATTGAAAGTGACCCATCTGCGATCCAGGGTGACCATCTGTCATTTGTGTTAGTATTCCGTTATGACCCTTACAATAAGCGTTATTAACACAATTGTTTCCACAACATAGAATCGCATAAAGATATGACCTCTAGGTTTTTAAATATACATAGGCACTAAAAGTCTGGCCATAAAATTTGAAAATGAGAAAGTACAATGATCACTAATTATATTGTAGATGATTATTTAAAAGTATACAAAGGTCTTTCCTATGGAACTTTTCGAACTCTTTGTGGGATTATTCTAATTTCTTAATTAGTTACTGTGGTAAAGAGTTTGATTTGAGATTGAAAGTGTCCCATCTATGATCTCGGTTACCATCTGTCATTTGTTTTTGTATTCTATTAATAATCTGGCAATAAGAGTTATTAACACAAGATTTTCACCGTATAAAATCGTATGAAATTATATACTCTTGGTTTTAACAAAAAATTAATAGGTAATAAAATTCAAACCATTAGATTTTAAAAAATCAAGTACAATAATCCCTAAGTAAATTGTAGATGGTTACTTGAAAGTATACTAGGGTCATTCAGAAGGAACTTGTTGAAGTCTTTGAAGGATCATGCGAGTTTCTTTACCAGTTACAGTGGTAAAGAGTTTGACATGGGATTGAAAGTGACCCGTCCGCGATCCAGGGTGACCACCTGTCATTTGTGTTAGTATTCCGTTATGACCCTTACAATAAGTGTTATTAACACAATTGTTTCCAAAACATAGAATCGCATAAAGGTATGACCTCTAGGTGTTTAAATATATAGAGGCAATAAAAGTCCGGCCATAAAATTTGAAAAAGAGAAAGTACAATGATCACTAAGTATATTATAGATGATTATTTTAAAGTATACAAAGGTCTTTCCTATGGAACTTGTCGAACTCTCTGCGGGATTATTCGAGTTTCTTAATTAGTTACGGTAGCAAACAATTTGATTTGAGATTGCAAGTGTCCCGTCTATGATCTGGGGTTGCCATCTGCCATTTGTTTTAGTATTATATTATTAATCTGGAAATAAGAGTTATTAACACAATATTTTCACCGCATAAATTGCATGAAATTATATATTCTTGGTTTTAACAAAAATTAATAGGTAATAAAACTCCAGCCATCAGATTTTAAAAAATCAAGTGCAATAATCCCTAAGTAAATTGTAGATGATTACTTGAAAGTATACAAGGGTCATTCTGAAGAAACTTGTTGAACCCTTTGAAGGATCATGCGAGTTTCTTTACCAGTTACAGTGGTAAAGAGTTTGACATGGGATTGAAAGTGACCCGTCCGCGATCCAGGGTGACCATCTGTTATTTGTGTTAGTATTCCGTTATGACCCTTACAATAAGCGTTATTAACACAATTGTTTCCACAACATAGAATCGCATAAGGTATGACCTCTAGGTTTTTAAATATACATAGGCAATAAAAGTCTGGACATAAAATTTGAAAATGAGAAAGTACAATGATCACTAATTATATTGTAGATTATTATTTAAAAGTATACGAAGGTCTTTCCTATGGAACTTTTCGAACTCTTTGTGGGATTATTCGAATTTCTTAATTAGTTACTGTAGTAAAGAGTTTGATTTGAGATTGCAAGTGTCCCGTCTATGATCTCGGTTACCATCTGTCATTTGTTTTTGTATTCTATTAATATTCTGGCAATAAGAGTTATTAACACAATATTTTCACCGTATGAAATCGCATGAAATTATATATTTTTGGTTTTAACAAAAATTAATAGATAATAAAATTCCAACCATTAGATTTTAAAAAATCAAGTACAATAATCCCTAAGTAAATTGTAGATGATTACTTGAAAGTATACTAGGGTCATTCAGAAGGAACTTGTTGAAGTCTTTGAAGGATCATGCGAGTTTCATTATTAGTTACAGTGGTAAAGAGTTTGACATGGAATTGAAAGTGACCCGTCGGCGATCCAGGGTGACCATCTGTCATTTGTGTTAGTATTCCGTTATAACCCTTACAATAAGCATTATTAACACAATTGTTTCCAAAACACAGAATCGCATAAAGGTATGACCTCTAGGTGTTTAAATATATAGAGGCAATAAAAGTCCGGCCATAAAATTTGAAAAAGAGAAAGTACAATGATCACTAAGTATATTGTAGATGATTATTTTGAAGTATACAAAGGTCTTTCCAGAACTTGTCGAACTCTCAGCGGGATTATTCAAGTTTCTCAATTAGTTACGGTAGTAAAGAATTTGATTTGAGATTGCAAGTGTCCCGTATATGATCCGGGGTTACCATCTGCCATTTGTGTTAGTATTCCGTTATGACCCTTACAATAAGCGTTATTAACACAATTGTTTCCCCAACATAGAATGGTATAAAGGTATGTCCTCTAGGTTTTTAAATATACATAGGCAATAAAAGTCCGGCCATAAAATTTGAAAAAGAGAAAGTACAATGATCACTAAGTATATTGTAGATGATTATTTTAAAGTATACAAAGGTCTTTCCAAAGGAACTTGTCGAACTCTCTGTGGGATTATTCAAATTTCTTAATTAGGTACTTTGGTAAAGAGTTTGATTTGAGATTGCAAGTGTCCCGTCTATGATCTGGGGTTACCATCTGCCATTTGTTTTAGTATTATATTATTAATCTGGAAATAAGAGTTATTAACACAATATTTTCACCGTTTAAATTGCATGAAATTATATATTCTTGGTTTTAACAAAAATTAATAGGTAATAAAACTCCAGCCATCAGATTTTAAAAAATCAAGTGCAATAATCCCTAAGTAAATTGTAGACGATTACTTGAAAATATACAGGGGTCATTCTGAAGGAAATTGTTGAACTCTTTGAAGGATCATTCGAGTTTCTTTACCAGTTACAGTGGTAAAGAGTTTGACATGGGACTGAAAGTGACCCGTCCGCGATCCAGGGTGACCATCTGTCATTTGTATTAGTATTCCGTTATGACCCTTAAAATTAGCGTTATTAACACAATTGTTTCCACAACAGAGAATCGCATAAAGGTATGACCTCTAGGTTTTTAAATATACATAGGCAATAAAAGTCTGACCATAAAATTTGAAAATGAGAAAGTACAATGATCACTAATTATATTGTAGATGATTATTTAAAAGTATACAAAGGTCTTTCCTATGGAACTTTCCGAACTCTTTGTGGGATTATTCGAATTTCTTAATTAGTTACTGTAGTAAAGAGTTTGATTTGAGATTGCAAGTGTCCCGTCTATGATCTCGGTTACCATCTGTCATTTGTTTTTGTATTCTATTAATAATCTGGCAATAAGAGTTATTAACAAAATATTTTCACCGTATGAAATCGTATATATATTCTTGTTTTTAACAAAAATTAATAGATAATAAAATTCCAACCATTAGATTTTAAAAAATCAAGTGCAATAATCCCTAAGTAAATTGTAGATGATTAGTTGAAAGTATACTAGGGTCATTCAGAAGGAACTTGTTGAAGTCTTTGAAGGATCATGCGAGTTTCATTATTAGTTACAGTGGTAAAGAGTTTGACATGGAATTGAAAGTGACCCATCCGCGATCCAGGGTGACCATCTGTCATTTGTGTTAGTATTCCGTTATAACCCTTACAATAAGTGTTATTAACACAATTGTTTCCAAAACATAGAATCACATAAAGGTATGACCTCTAGGTGTTTAAATATATAGAGGCAATAAAAGTCCGGCCATAAATTTGAAAAAGAGAAAGTACAATGATCACTAAGTATATTGTAGATGATTATTTTAAAGTATACAAAGGTCTTTCCAAAGGAACTTGTCGAACTCTCTGCGGGATTATTCGAGTTTCTTAATTAGTTACGGTAGTAAAGAGTTTGATTTGACATTGCAAGTGTCCCATCTATGATCTGGGGTTACCATCTGTCATTTGTTTTAGTATTCTATTATTAATCTTGCAGTAAGATTACTAACACAACATTTTCACCATATAAAATCGCATGAAATTATTTATTCTTGGTTTTAACAAAACTTAATAGGTAATAAAATTCCAGCCATCAGATTTTAAAAAATCAAGTACAATAATCCCTAAGTAAATTGTAGATGATTACTTGAAAGTATACAAGGGTCATTCAGAAGGAACTTGTTGAACTCGTTGAAGGATCATGCGAGTTTCATTATTAGTTACAGTGGTAAAGAGTTTGACATGGAATTGAAAGGGACCCGTCTGCGATCCAGGGTGACCATCTGTCGTTTGTGTTAGAATTCCGTTATGACCCTTACAATAAGCGTTATTAACACAATTGTTTCCACAACATAGAATCGCATAAAGGTATGACCTATAGGTTTTTAAATATACATAGGCAATAAAAGTCTGGCCATAAAATTTGAAAATGAGAAAGTACAATGATCACTAAGTATATTGTAGATGATTATTTAAAAGTATACAAAGGTCTTTCCTATGGAACTTTTCGAACTCTTTGTGGGATTATTCGAATTTCTTAATTAGTTACGGTAGTAAAGAGTTTGCTTTGAGATTGCAAGTGTTCCGTCTATGATCTCGGTTACCATCTGTCCTTTGTTTTTGTATTCTATTAATAATCTGGCAATAAGAGTTATTAACACAATATTTTCACCGCATAAAATCGCATGAAATTATATATTCTTGGTTTTAACAAAAATTGATAGGTAATAAAATTCCAACCATTAGATTTTAAAAAATCAAGTACAATAATCCCTAAGTAAATTGTAGATGATTACTTGAAAGTATACTAGGGTCATATAGAAGGAACTTGTTGAACTCTTTGAAGGATTATGTGAGTTTCATTATTAGTTACAGTGGTAAAGAGTTTGACATGGAATTGAAAGGGACCCGTCCGCGATCTAGGGTGACCATCTGTCATTTGTGTTAGTATTCCGTTATGACCCTTAAAATAAGCGTTGTTAACACAATTGTTTCCAAAACATAGAATCGCATAAAGGTATGACCTCTAGGTGTTTAAATATATAGAGGCAATAAAAGTCCGGCCATAAAATTTGAAAAAGAGAAAGTACAATGATCACTAAGTATATTATAGATGATTATTTTAAAGTATACAAAGGTCTTTCCTATGGAACTTGTCGAACTCTCTGCGGGATTATTCGAGTTTCTTAATTAGTTACGGTAGCAAACAATTTGATTTGAGATTGCAAGTGTCCTGTCTATGATCTGGGGTTACCATCTGCCATTTGTTTTAGTATTATATTATTAATCTGGAAATAAGAGTTATTAACACAATATTTTCGCCGCATAAATTGCATGAAATTATATATTCTTGGTTTTAACAAAAATTAATAGGTAATAAAACTCCAGCCATCAGATTTTAAAAAATCAAGTGCAATAATCCCTAAGTAAATTGTAGATGATTACTTGAAAGTATACAGGGGTCATTCTGAAGAAACTTGTTGAACCCTTTGAAGGATCATGCGAGTTTCTTTACCAGTTACAGTGGTAAAGAGTTTGAAATGGGATTGAAAGTGACCCGTCCGCGATCCAGGGTGACCATCTGTCATTTGTGTTAGTATTCCGTTATGACCCTTACAATAAGCGTTATTAACACAATTGTTTCCACAACATAGAATCGCATAAGGTATGACCTCTAGGTTTTTAAATATACATAGGCAATAAAAGTCTGGACATAAAATTTGAAAATGAGAAAGTACAATGATCACTAATTATATTGTAGATTATTATTTAAAAGTATACGAAGGTCTTTCCTATGGAACTTTTCGAACTCTTTGTGGGATTATTCGAATTTCTTAATTAGTTACTGTAGTAAAGAGTTTGATTTGAGATTGCAAGTGTCCCGTCTATGATCTCGGTTACCATCTGTCATTTGTTTTTGTATTCTATTAATAATCTGGCAATAAGAGTTATTAACACAATATTTTCACCGTATGAAATCGCATGAAATTATATATTTTTGGTTTTAACAAAAATTAATAGATAATAAAATTCCAACCATTAGATTTTAAAAAATCAAGTACAATAATCCCTAAGTAAATTGTAGATGATTACTTGAAAGTATACTAGGGTCATTCAGAAGGAACTTGTTGAAGTCTTTGAAGGATCATGCGAGTTTCATTATTAGTTACAGTGGTAAAGAGTTTGACATGGAATTGAAAGTGACCCGTCGGCGATCCAGGGTGACCATCTGTCATTTGTGTTAGTATTCCGTTATAACCCTTACAATAAGCATTATTAACACAATTGTTTCCAAAACACAGAATCGCATAAAGGTATGACCTCTAGGTGTTTAAATATATAGAGGCAATAAAAGTCCGGCCATAAAATTTGAAAAAGAGAATGTACAATGATCACTAAGTATATTGTAAATGATTATTTTGAAGTATACAAAGGTCTTTCCAGAACTTGTCGAACTCTCAGCGGGATTATTCGAGTTTCTCAATTAGTTACGGTAGTAAAGAATTTGATTTGAGATTGCAAGTGTCCCGTCTATGATCCGGGGTTACCATCTGCCATTTTTTTAGTATTATATTATTAATCTGGAAATAAGAGTTATTAACACAATATTTTCACCGCATAAATTGCATGAAATTATATATTCTTGGTTTTAACAAAAATTAATAGGTAATAAAACTCCAGCCATCAGATTTTAAAAAATCAAGTGCAATAATCCCTAAGTAAATTGTAGATGATTACTTGAAAGTATACAAGGGTCATTCTGAAGGAACTTGTTGAACTCTTTGAAAGATCATGCGAGTTTCTTTATCAGTTACAATGGTAAAGAGTTTGACATGGAATTGCAAGTGACCTGTCTGCAATCCAGGGTGACCATCTGTCATTTGTGTTAGTATTCCGTTATGACCCTTACAATAAGCGTTATTAACACAATTGTTTCCCCAACATAGAATGGTATAAAGGTATGTCCTCTAGGTTTTTAAATATACATAGGCAATAAAAGTCCGGCCATAAAATTTGAAAAAGAGAAAGTACAATGATCACTAAGTATATTGTAGATGATTATTTTAAAGTATACAAAGGTCTTTCCAAAGGAACTTGTCGAACTCTCTGTGGGATTATTCAAATTTCTTAATTAGGTACTTTGGTAAAGAGTTTGATTTGAGATTGCAAGTGTCCCGTCTATGATCTGGGGTTACCATCTGCCATTTGTTTTAGTATTATATTATTAATCTGGAAATAAGAGTTATTAACACAATATTTTCACCGTTTACATTGCATGAAATTATATATTCTTGGTTTTAACAAAAATTAATAGGTAATAAAACTCCAGCCATCAGATTTTAAAAAATCAAGTGCAATAATCCCTAAGTAAATTGTAGACGATTACTTGAAAATATACAGGGGTCATTCTGAAGGAAATTGTTGAACTCTTTGAAGGATCATTCGAGTTTCTTTACCAGTTACAGTGGTAAAGAGTTTGACATGGGACTGAAAGTGACCCGTCCGCGATCCAGGGTGACCATCTGTCATTTGTGTTAGTATTCCGTTATGACCCTTAAAATTAGCGTTATTAACACAATTGTTTCCACAACAGAGAATCGCATAAAGGTATGACCTCTAGGTTTTTAAATATACATAGGCAATAAAAGTCTGACCATAAAATTTGAAAATGAGAAAGTACAATGATCACTAATTATATTGTAGATGATTATTTAAAAGTATACAAAGGTCTTTCCTATGGAACTTTCCGAACTCTTTGTGGGATTATTCGAATTTCTTAATTAGTTACTGCAGTAAAGAGTTTGATTTGAGATTGCAAGTGTCCCGTCTATGATCTCGGTTACCATCTGTCATTTGTTTTTGTATTCTATTAATAATCTGGCAATAAGAGTTATTAACAAAATATTTTCACCGTATGAAATCGTATATATATTCTTGGTTTTAACAAAAATTAATAGATAATAAAATTCCAACCATTAGATTTTAAAAAATCAAGTGCCATAATCCCTAAGTAAATTGTAGATGATTAGTTGAAAGTATACTAGGGTCATTCAGAAGGAACTTGTTGAAGTCTTTGAAGGATCATGCGAGTTTCATTATTAGTTACAGTGGTAAAGAGTTTGACATGGAATTGAAAGTGACCCGTCCGCGATCCAGGGTGACCATCTGTCATTTGTGTTAGTATTCCGTTATAACCCTTACAATAAGCGTTATTAACACAATTGTTTCCAAAACATAGAATCACATAAAGGTATGACCTCTAGGTGTTTAAATATATAGAGGCAATAAAAGTCCGGCCATAAATTTGAAAAAGAGAAAGTACAATGATCACTAAGTATATTGTAGATGATTATTTTAAAGTATACAAAGGTCTTTCCAAAGGAACTTGTCGAACTCTCTGCGGGATTATTCGAGTTTCTTAATTAGTTACGGTAGTAAAGAGTTTGATTTGTGAGTTTCATTATTAGTTACAGTGGTAAAGAGTTTGACATGGAATTGAAAGGGACCCGTCCGCGATCCAGGGTGACCATCTGTCATTTGTGTTAGTATTCCGTTATGACCCTTAAAATAAGCGTTATTAACACAATTGCTTCCACAACATAGAATCGCATAAAGGAACGACCTCTAGGTTTTTAAATATATATAGGCAATAAAAGTTCGGCCATAAAATTTGAAAAAGAGAAAGTACAATGATCACTAAGTATATTGTAGATGATTATTTTAAAGTATACAAAGGTCTTTCCTAAGGAACTTGTCGAACTCTCTGTAGGATTATTCGAATTTCTTAATTAGTTACGTTAGTAAAGAGTTTGATTTGAGATTGCAAGTGTCCCGTCAATGATCTAGGGTTACCATCTGTCATTTGTTTTAGTATTCTATTATTAATCTTGCAATAAGGGTTATTAACACAATATTTTCACCATATAAAATCCCATGAAATTATATATTCTTGGTTTTAACAAAAATTAATAGGCAATAAAATTCCAGCCATCAGATTTTAAAAAATCAAGTACAATAATCCCTAAGTAAATTGTAGATGATTACTTGAAAGTATACAAGGGTCATTCAGAAGGAACTTGTTGAACTCTTTGAAGGATTATGCGAGTTTCATTATTAGTTACAGTGGTAAAGAGTTTGACATGGAATTGAAAGTGACCCGTTAGCGATCCAGGGTGGCCATCTGTCATTTGTGTTAGTATTCCGTTATGACCCTTACAATAAGCGTTATTAACACAATTGTTTCCACAACATAGAATCACATAAAGGTATGACCTCTAGGCTTTTAAATGTACATAGGCAATAAAAGTCCGGCCATAAAATTTGAAAAAGAGAAAGTACAATGACCACTAAGTATATTGTAAATGATTATTTTAATGTATACAAAGGTCTTTCCTAAGGAACTCGTCGAACTCTCTGTGGGATTATTTGAATTTTTTAATTAGTTACGTTAGTAAAGAGTTTGATTTCAGATTGCAAGTGTCCCGTCTATGATCTGGGGTCACCATCTGTCATTTTTTTAGTATTCTATTATTAATCTTGCTATAAGTGTTATTAACACAATATTTTAACCGTATAAAATCCCATGAAATTATATATTCTTGGTCTTAACAAAAATTAATAGGCAATAAAATTCCAGCCATCAGATTTTAAAAAATCAAGTACAATAATCCCTAAGTAAATTGTAGATGATTACTTGAAAGTATACAAGGGTCATTCAGAAGGAACTTGTTGAACTCTTTTAAGGATTATGCGAGTTTCATTATTAGTTACAGTGGTAAAGAGTTTGACATGGAATTGAAAGTGACCCGTTAGCGATCCAGGGTGGCCATCTGTCATTTGTGTTAGTATTCCGTTATGACCCTTACAATAAGCGTTATTAACACAATTGTTTCCACAACATAGAATCACATAAAGGTATGACCTCTAGGCTTTTAAATGTACATAGGCAATAAAAGTCTGGCCATAAAATTTGAAAAAGAGAAAGTACAATGACCACTAAGTATATTGTAAATGATTATTTTAATGTATACAAAGGTCTTTCCTAAGGAACTCGTCGAACTCTCTGTGGGATTATTTGAATTTTTTAATTAGTTACGTTAGTAAAGAGTTTGATTTCAGATTGCAAGTGTCCCGTCTATGATCTGGGGTCACCATCTGTCATTTTTTTAGTATTCTATTATTAATCTTGCAATAAGTGTTATTAACACAATATTTTCACCGTATAAAATCCCATGAAATTATATATTCTTGGTCTTAACAAAAATTAATAGGCAATAAAATTCCAGCCATCAGATTTTAAAAAATCAAGTACAATAATCCCTTAGTAAATTGTAGATGATTACTTGAAAGTATGCAAGGGTCATTCAGAAGGAACTTGTTGAACTCTTTGAAGGATTACGCGAGTTTCATTATTAGTTACAGTGGTAAAGAGTTTGACATGGAATTGAAAGTGACCCGTCCGCGATCCAGGGTGACCATCTGTCATTTGTGTTAGTATTCTGTTATGACTCTTACAATAAGCGTTATCAACACAATTGCTTCCACAACATAGAATCGCACAAAGGAACGACCTCTGGGTTTTTAAATATATATAGGCAATAAAAGTCCGGCCATAAAATTTGAAAAAGAGAAAGTACAGTGATCACTAAGTATATTGTAGATGATTATTTTAAAGTGTACAAAGGTCTTTCCTAAGGAACTTTTCGAACTCTCTGTGGGATTATTCGAATTTCTTAATTAGTTACGATAGTAAGGAGTTTGATTTGAGATTGCAAGTGTCCCGTCTATGATCTGGGGTTACCATCTGTCATTTGATTTAGTATTCTATTATTAATCTTGCAATAAGGGTTATTAACACAATATTTTCACTGTATAAAATTCCGTGAAATTATATATTCTTGGTTTTAACAAAAATTAATAGGCAATAAAATTCCAGCCATCATATTTTAAAAAATCAAGTACAATAATCCCTAAGTAAATTGTAGATGATTACTTGAAAGTATACAAGGGTCATTCAGAAGGAACATGTTGAACTCTTTGAAGGATTATGTGAGGTTCATTATTAGTTATAGTGGTAAAGAGTTTGACATGGAATTGAAAGTGACCCGTCTGTGATCTAGGGTGACCATCTGTCATTTGTGTTAGTATTCCGTTATGACCCTTACAATAAGCGTTATTAACACAATTGTTTCCACAACATTGAATCGCGTATGACCTCTAGGTTTTTAAATATATATAGGCAATAGAAGTCCGGCCATAAAATTTGATAAAGAGTTAGTACAATGATCACTAAGTATATTGCAGATGATTATTTTAAAGTATACATAGGTCTTTCCTATGGATCTTGTCGAACTCTCTATGGGAATATTCGAGTTTCTTAATTAGTTACGATAGTAAAGAGTTTCATTTGAGATTGCAAGTGTCCCGTCTATGATCTGGGGTTACCATCTGTCATTTGTTTTAATATTCTATTATTAATTTTACAAAAGAGTTATTAACACAACATTTTCACCATATAAAATCGCATGAAATTATATATTCTTGGTGTTAACAAAAATTAATAGGCAATAAAAATCCAGCCATCAGAATTTAAAAAATCAAGTACAATAATCCCTAAGTAAATTGTAGATGATTACTTGAAAGTATACAAGGGTCATTCAGAAGGAACTTGTTGAACTCTTTTAAGGATTATGCGAGTTTCATTATTAGTTACAGTGGTAAAGAGTTTGACATTGAATTGCAACTGACCCATCCGCGATCAAGGGTGACCATCTGTCATTTGTGTTAGTATTCCGTAATGACCCTTACAATAAGCATTACTAACAAAATTGTTTCAACAACATAGAATCGCATAAAGGTATAACTTCTAGTTTTTAAATATATATAGGTAATAAAAGTTTGAGCATCAAATTTGAAAAAGAGCATGTGCAAATATCACTGAGTATATTGTAGATGATTATTTAAAAGTATATAAAGGTCTTTCCCATGGAACTTGTCGAACTCTCTGTGGGATTATTCGAGTTTCTTAATTAGTTACGGTAGTAAAAAGTTTGATTTGAGATTCCAAGGGTCCCGTCTATGATCTGGGGTTACCATCTGTCATATGTTTTAGTATTCTATTGTTAATCTTGCAATAAGAGTTATTAACACAATATTTTCACCATATAAAATGGCATGAAATTATATATTCTTGGTTTTAAGAAAAACTAATATGTAATAAAATTCCTTCCATCAGATTTTAAAAAATCAAGTACAATAATCCCTAAGTAAATTGTTGATGATTACTTGAAAGTATACAGGGGTCATTCAGATGGAACTTGTTGAACTATTTGAAGGATTATGCGAGTTTCTTTATCAGTTACAGTGGTTAAGAGTTTGACATGGAATTGCAAGTGTCCCGTCCGTGATCCAGGGTGACCATCTGTCATTTGTGTTAGTATTCCGTTATGACCCTTACAATAAGCATTACTAACAAAATATTTTCCATAACATAGAATCGCATAAAGGTATAACTTTTAGTTTTAAAATATATATATAGGTGATAAAAGTCCGGTCATCAAATTTGAAAAAGAGCAAGTACAAATATCACTGAGTATATTGTAGATGATTATTTAAAAGTATACAAAGGTCTTTCCTATGGAACTTGTCGAACTCTCTGTGGGATTATTCGAGTTTCTTAATTAGTTACGGTAGTAAAGAGTTTGATTTAAGATTGCAAGGGTCCCGTCTATGATCTGTGGTTACCATCTGTCATTTTTATTTGTATTCTATTATTAATGTTGCAATAAGAGTTATTAACACAATATTTTCACCGTATAAAATCGCATGAAATTATATATTCTTGGTTTTAACAAAAATTAATAGGTAATAAAATTCCAGCCATCAGATTTAAAAACATCAAATACAATAATCCCTAAGTAAATTGTAGATGATTCCTTGAAAGTATACAAGGGTCATTCAGAAGGAACTTGTTGAACTATTTGATGGATTATGCGAGTTTCTTTATCAGTTACAGTGGTAAAGAGTTTGACATGGAATTGCAAGTGTCCCGTCCATGATCCAGGGTAACCATCTGTCATTTGTGTTAGTATTCCATTATGACCCTTACAGTAAGCATTACTAACAAAATTGTTTCGATAACATAGAATCGCATAAAGGTATAACTTCTAGTTTTTAAATATATATAGGTAATAAAAGTCCGGCCATCAAATTTGAAAAAGAGCAAGTACAAATATCACTGAGTATATTGTAGATGATTATTTAAAAGTATACAAAGGTCTTTCCTATGGAACTTGTCGAACTCTCTGTGGGAATATTCGAGTTTCTTAATTAGTTACGGTAGTAAATAGTTTGATTTGAGATTGCAAGTGTCCCGTCTACGATCTGGGGTTACCATCTATCATTTGTTTTAGTATTCTATTATTAATCTCGCAATAAGAGTTATTAACACAATATTTTCACCTTATAAAATTCAATGAAATTATATATTCTTGGTTTTAACAAAAATTTATAGGTAACAAAATTCCAGCCATCAGAATTTAAAAAATCAAGTACATTAATACCTAAGTAAATTGTAGATGATTACTTGAAAGTATACAAGGTCATTCAGAAGGAACTTGTTGAACTATTTGAAGGATTATACGAGTTTCTTTATCAGTTACAGTGGTAAAGAGTTTGACATGGAAGTGCAAGGGTCCCGTCCGTGGTCTAGGGTGACCATCCGTCATTTGTGTTAGTATTCCGTTATGACCCTTACAATAAGCATTACTAACAAAATTGTTTCCACAACATAGAATCGCATAAAGGTATAACTTCTAGTTTTTAAACATATATAGGTAATAAAAGTCTGGCCATCAAATTTAAAAAAGAGCAAGTAAAAATATTACTGAGTATATTGTAGATGATAATTTAAAAGTATAAAAAGGTCTTTCCTATGTAACTTGTCGAACTCTCTGTTGGATTATTAGAGATTCTTAATTAGTTACGGTAGTAAAGAGTTTGATTTGAGATTGCAAGTGTCCCGTCTATGAACTGGGGCTACCATCTGTCATTTGTTTTAGTATTCTATTATTAATCTTGCAATAAGAGTATTAACACAATATTTTCACCGTATAAAATTGCAAGAAATTATATATTCTTGGTTTCAACAAAAATTAATTTGTAATAAAATTCCAGCCATCAGATTTTAAAAAATCAAGTACAATAATCCCTGTGTAAATTGTAGATGATTACTTGAAAGTATACAAGGGTCATTCAGAAGGAACTTGTTGGACTATTTGAAGGATTATAAGAGTTTCTTTATCAGTAACAGTGGTAAAGAGTTTGTCATGGAAGTGCAAGTGTCCCGTCCGTGATCCAGGGTGACCATCTGTCATTTTTGTTAGTATTCCGTTATGACCCTTACAATAAGCATTACAAACAAAATTGTTTCCACAACATAGAATTGCATAAAGGTATAACTTCTAGTTTTTAAATATATATAGGTAATAAAAGTCCGGCCATCAAATTTGAAAAAGAGAAAGTACAAATATCACAGAGTATATTGTAGATGATTATTTAAAAGTACACAAAGGTCTTCCCCATGGAACTTGTCGAACTCTCTGTGGGATTATTAGAGTTTCTTAATTAGTTACGGTAGTAAAGAGTTTGATTTGAGATTGCAAGGGTCCCGTCTATGATCTGGGGTTACCATCTGTGATTTGTTTTAGTATTCCATTATTAATCTTGCAATAAGAGTTATTAACACAATATTTTCACCGTATAAAATTGCATGAAATTATATATTCTTGGTTTTAACAAAAATTAATAGGTAATAAAATTCAGCCTTCAGATTTTAAAAAATCAAGTACAATAATCCCTAAGTAAATTGTAGATGATTACTTGAAAGTATACAAGGGTCATTCAGAAGGACCTTGTTGAACTATTTGAAGGAGTTTCTTTATTAGTTACAGTGGTAAAGAGTTTGACATGGAATTGAAAGTGTCCCGACCCTAATCCAGGGTTACCATCTGTCGTTTGTGTTAGTATTCCGTTATGATCGTAACAATAAGCATTACTAACAAATTTGTTTCCACAACACAGAATCGCGTAAAGGTATAACTTCTAGTTTTAAAATATATATAGGTAATAAAAGTCCGGCCATCAAATTTAAAAAAGAGCAAGTTCAAATATTAATGAGTATATTGTAGATGATTATTTAAAAGTATGCAAAGGTCTTTCCTATGGAACTTGTCGAAATCTCTGTGGGATTATTAGATTTTCTTAATTAGTTACGGTAGTAAAGAGTTTGATTTGAGATTGCAAGGGTCCCGTCTATGATCTGGGGTTACCATCTGTCATTTGTTTTAGTATTCCATTATTAATCTTGCAATAAGAGTTATTAACACAATATTTTCACAGTATAAAATCGTATGAAATTATATATTCTTGGATTTAACAAAAATTAATAGGTAATAAAATTCAGCCATCAGTTTTAAAAAATCAAGTACAATAATCCCTAAGTAAATTGTAGATGATTACTTGAAAGTATACAAGGGTCATTCATAAGGAACTTGTTGAACTATTTGAAGGAGTTTCTTTATTAGTTACAGTGGTAAAGAGTTTGACATGGAATTGAAAGTGTTCCGACCCTGATCCAGGGTTACCATCTGTCATTTGTGTTAGTATTCCGTTATGAACCTTACAATAACCATTACTAACAAAATTGTTTCCACAACATAGAATCGCGTAATGGTATGACTTCTTGTTTTCAAATATATATAGGTAATAAAAGTCCGGCCATCAAATTTAAAAAAGAGCAAGTTCAAATATTAATGAGTATATTGTAGATGATTATTTAAAAGTATACAAAGGTCTTTCCTATGGAACTTGTCGAACTCTCTGTGGGATTATTAGAGTTTCTTAATTAGTTACGGTATTAAAGAGTTTGATTTGAGATTGCAAGGGTCCCGTCTATGATCTGGGGTTACCATCTGTCATTTGTTTTAGTATTCTATTATTAATCTTGCAATAAGAGTTATTAACACAATATTTTCACCGTATAAAATTCCATGAAATTATATATTTTTGGTTTTAACAAAAATTAATAGGTAACAAAATTCCAGCCATCAGATTTTAAAAAATCAAGTACAATAATACCTAAGTAAATTGTAGATGATTACTTGAAAGTATACAAGGGTCATTCAGAAGGAACTTGTTGAACTATTTGATGGATTATGCGAGTTTCTTTATCAGTTACAGTGGTAAGGAGTTTGACATAGAAGTGCAAGTGTCCCGTCCGTGGTCCAGGGTGACCATCTGTCATTTTTGTTAGTATTCCGTCATGACCCTTACAATAAGCATTACTAACAAAATTGTTTCCACAACATAGAATCGCATAAAGGTATAACTTATAGTTTTTAAATATATATAGGTAATAAAAGTCCGGCCATCAAATTTAAAAATGAGCAAGTTCAAATATTAATGAGTATATTGTAGATGATTATTTAAAAGTATACAAAGGTCTTTCCTATGGAACTTGTCGAACTCTCTGTGGGATTATTAGAGTTTCTTAATTAGTTACGGTATTAAAGAGTTTGATTTGAGATTGCAAGGGTCCCGTCTATGATCTGGGGTTACCATCTGTCATTTGTTTTAGTATTCTATTATTAATCTTGCAATAAGAGTTATTAACACAATATTTTCACCGTATAAAATTCCATGAAATTATATATTTTTGGTTTTAACAAAAATTAATAGGTAACAAAATTCCAGCCAACAGATTTTAAAAAATCAAGTACAATAATACCTAAGTAAATTGTAGATGATTACTTGAAAGTATACAAGGGTCATTCAGAAGGAACTTGTTGAACTATTTGATGGATTATGCGAGTTTCTTTATCAGTTACGGTGGTAAAGAGTTTGACATGGAATTGCAAGTGTCCTGTCCGTGATCCTGGGTGACCATCTGTCATTTGTATTAGTATTCCGTTATGACCCTTACAATAAGCATTGCTAACAAAATTGTTTCCACAACATAGAATCGCATAAAGGTATAACTTCTAGTTTTAAAATATATATAGGTAATAAAAGTCCGGCCATAAAATTTAAAAAAGAGCAAGTACAAATATATCTCAGTATATTGTAGATGATTATTTAAAAGTATACAAAGGTCTTTCCTATGGAACTTGTCGAACTCTCTGGGGGATTATTCGAATTTCTTAATTAGTTACGGTTGTAAAGAGTTTGATTTTTTATTGCAAGTGTCCCGTCTATGATCTGGGGTTACCATCTATCATTTATTTTAGTATTCTATTATTAATCTGGCAATAAGAGTTATTAACACAATATTTTCACCGTATAAAAGTCCATGAAATTATATACTCTTGTTTTGACAAAAATTAATAGGTAATAAAATTCCAGCCATCAGATTTTAAAAAATCAAGTACAATAATCCCTATGTAAATTGTATATGATTACTTGAAAGTATACAAGGGTCATTCAGAAGGAACTTGTTGAACTATTTGAAGGATTATACGAGTTTCTTTATCAGTATCAGTGGTATAGAGTTTTACATGGAAGTGCAAGTGTCCCGTCCGTGGTCCAGGGTGACCATCTGTCATTTTTGTTAGTATTCCGCTATGACCCTTACAATAAGCATTACTAACAAAATTGTTTCCACAACATAGAATCGCATAAAGGTATAACTTCTAGTTTTTAAATATATATAGGTAATAAAAGTCCGGCCATCAAATTTGAAAAAGAGCATGTACAAATATCACAGAGTATATTGCAGATGATTATTTAAAAGTATACAAAGGTCTTCCCCATGGAACTTGTCGAACTCTCGGTGGGATTATTAGAGTTTCTTAATTAATTACGGTAGTAAAGAGTTTGATTTGAGATTGAAAGTGTCCCGTCTATGATCTGGGGTTACCATCTGTCATTTGTTTTAGTATTCTATTATTAATCTTGCAATAAGAGTTATTAACACAATATTTTCACCGTACAAAATTGCATGAAATTATATATTATTGGTTTTAACAAAAATTAATAGGTAATAAAATTCCAGCCATCAGATTTTAAAAAATCAAGTACTATAATCCCTATGTAAATTGTAGATGATTACTCTAAAGTATAAAAGGGTCATTCAGAAGGAACTTGTTGAACTATTTAAAGGATTATACGAGTTTCTTTATCAGTAACAGTGGTAAAGAGTTTGACATGGAAGTGCAAGTGTCCCGTCCGTGGTCCAGGGTGACCATCTGTCATTTGTGTTAGTATTTCATTATGACCCTTACAATAAGCATTACTAACAAAATTGTTTCCACAACATAGAATCGCATAAAGGTGAAACTTCTAGTTTTTAAATATATATAGGTAATAAAAGTCCGGCCATCAAATTTAAAAAAGAGCAAGTTCAAATATTAATGAGTATATTGTAGATGATTATTTAAAAGTATACAAAGGTCTTTCCTATGGAACTTGTCGAACTATCTGTGGGATTGCAAGGGTAGTAAAGAGTTTGAATTGAGATTGCAAGGGTCCCGTCTATGATCTGGGGTTACCATCTGTCATTTGTTTTAGTATTCTATTATTAATCTTGCAATAAGAGTTATTAACACTATATTTTCACCGTATAAAATTCCATGAAATTATATATTCTTGGTTTTAACAAAAATTAATAGGTAACAAAATTTCAGCCATCAGATTTTAAAAAATCAAGTACAATAATACCTAAGTAAATTGTAGATGATTACTTGAAAATATACAAGGGTCATTCAGAAGAAACTTGTTGAACTATTTGATGGATTATGCGAGTTTCTTTATCAGTTACAGTGGTAAAGAGTTTGACATGGAATTGCAAGTGTCCCATCCGTGATCCAGGGTGACCATCTGTCATTTATATTAGTATTCCGTTATGACCCTTACAATAAGCATTACTAACAAAATTGTTTCCACAACATAGAATCGCATAAAGGTATAACTTCTTGTTTTTAAATATATATAGGTAATAAAAGTCCGGCCATCGAATTTGAAAATTAGCAAGTACGAATATCACTGAGTATATTGTAGATGATTATTTAAAAGTATACAAAGGTCTTTCCTATGGAACTTGTTGAACTCTCTGTGGGATTACTAGAGTTTCTTAATTAGTTACGGTAGTAAAGAGTTTGATTTGAGATTGCAAGGGTCCCGTCTATGATCTGGGGTTACCATCTTTCATTTGTTTTAGTATTCTATTATTAATCTTGCAATGAGAGTTATTAACACAATATTTTCACCGTATAAAATTCCATGAAATTATATATTATTTGTTTTAACAAAAATTAATAGGTAATAAAATTCCAGCCATCAGATTTTTAAAAATCAAGTACAATAATCCCTATGTAAATTGTAGATGATTACTTGAAAGTATACAAGGGTCATTCAGAATGAACTTGTTGAACTATTTGATGGATTATGCGAGTTTCTTTATCAGTTACAGTGGTACAGAGTTTGACATGGAAGTGCAAGTGTCCTGTCCGTGGTCCAGGGTGACCATCTGTCATTTTTGTTAGTATTCCGTTATGACCCTTACAATAAGCATTACAAACAAAATTGTTTCCACAACATAGAATCGCATAAAGGTATAACTTCTAGTTTTAAAATATATATAGGTAATAAAATCCGGCCATCAAATTTGAAAAAGAGCAAGTACGCATATCACTGAGTATATTGTAGATGATTATTTAAAAGTATACAAACGTCCTTCCTATGGAACTTGGCGAACTCTCTGTGGGATTATTAGAGTTTCTTAATTAGTTACGGTAGTAAAGAGTTTGATTTGAGATTGCAACTGTCCCGTCTATGATCTGTGTTTACCATCTGTCATTTGTTTTAGTATTCTATTATTAATCTTGCAATAAGAGTTATTAACACAATATTTTCACCGTATAAAATTGCATGAAATTATATATTCTTGGTTTTTTCAAAAATTAATAGGTAATAAAATTCCAGCCATCAGATTTTAAAAAATCAAGTACAATAATCCCTATGTAAATTGTAGATGATTACTTGAAAGTATACAAGGGTCATTCAGAAGGAACTTGTTGAACTATTTGAAGGATTGTACGAGTTTCTTTATCAGTAACAGCGGTAAAGAGTTTGACATGGAAGTGCAAGTGTCCCGTCCGTGGTCTAGGGTGACCATCTGTCATTTTTGTTAGTATTCCGTTATGACCCTTACAATAAGCATTACTAACAAAATTGTTTCCACAACATAGAATCGCATAAAGGTGTAACTTCTAGTTTTTAAATATATATAGGTAATAAAAGTCCGGCCATCAAATTTAAAAAAGAGCAAGTTCAAATATTAATGAGTATATTGTAGATGATTATTTAAAAGTATACAAAGGTCTTTCCTATGGAACTTGTCGAACTCTCTGTGGGATTATTAGAGTTTATTAATTAGTTACGGTAGTAAAGAGTTTGAATTGAGATTGCAGGGGTCCCGTCTATGATCTGGGGTTACCATCTGTCATTTGTTTTAGTATTCTATTATTAATCTTGCAATAAGAGTTATTAACACTATATTTTCACCGTATAAAATTCAATGAAATTATATATTCTTGGTTTTAACAAAAATTAATAGGAAACAAAATTTCGGCCACCAGATTTTATAAAATCAAGTACAATAATACCTAAGTAAATTGTAGATGATTACTTCAAAGTATAGATGGGTCATTCAGAAGAAACTTGTTGAACTATTTGATGGATTATGCGAGTTTCTTTATCAGTTACAGTGGTAAAGAGTTTGACATGGAATTGCAAGTGTCCCGTCCGTGATCCAGGTTGACCATCTGTCATTTGTGTAAGTATTCCGTTATGAACCTTACAATAAGCATTACTAAAAAAATTGTTTCCACAACATAGAATCGCATAAAGGTATAACTTCTTGTTTTTAAATATATATATATAGGTAATAAAAGTCCGGCCATCGAATTTGAAAAAGAGCAAGTACGAATATCACTGAGTATATTGTAGATGATTATTTAAAAGTATACAAAGGTCTTTCCTATGGAACTTGTCGAACTCTCTGTGGGATTATTAGAGTTTATTAATTAGTTACGGTATTAAAGAGTTTGATTTGAGATTGCAAGGGTCCCGTCTATGATCTGGGGTTACCATCTGTCATTTGTTTTAGTATTCTATTATTAATCTTGCAATAAGAGTTATTAACACAATATTTTCACTGTATAAAATTCTATGAAATTATATATTCTTTGTTTTAACAAAAATTAATAGGTAATAAAATTCCAGCCATCAGATTTTAAAAAATCAAGTACAATAATCCATAAGTAAATTGTAGATGATTACTTGAAAGTATACAAGGGTCATTCAGAAGGAACTTGTTGAACTATTTGATGGATTATGCGAGTTTCTTTATCAGTTACAGTGGTAAAGAGTTCGACATGTAATTGCAAGTGTCCCGTCCGTAATCCGAGGTGACCATCTTTCATTTGTGTTAGTATTTCCGTTATGCCCGTTACAATAAGCATTACTAAAAAAATTGTTTCCACAACATAGAATCGCATAAAGGTATAACTTCTAGTTTTAAAACATATATAGGTAATAAAAGTCCGGCCATCAAATTTAAAAAAGAGTAAGTACAAATATTACTGAGTATATTGTAGATGATTATTTAAAAGTATACAAAGGTCCTTCCTATGGAACTTGTCGAACTCTCTGGGGGATTATTCAAATTTCTTAATTAGTTAGGGTAGTGAAGAGTTTGATTTGAGATTGCAAGTGTCCCATCTATGATCTGGGGTTACCATCTATCATTTATTTTAGAATTCTATTATTAATCTGGCAATAAGAGTTATTAACACAATATTTTCACCGTATAAAATTCCATGAAATTATATATTCTTGGTTTTAACAAAAATTAATAGGTAATAAAATTCCAGCCATCAGATTTTAAAATTTTAAGTACAATAATCCCTATGTAAATTGTAGATGATTACTTGAAAGTATACAAGGGTCATTTAGAATGAACTTGTTGAACTATTTGATGGATTATGCGAGTTTCTTTATCAGTTACAGTGGTAAAGAGTTTGACATAGAAGTGCAAGTGTCCCGTCCGTGGTCCAGGGTGACCATCTGTCATTTTTGTTAGTATTCTGTTATGACCATTACAATAAGCATTACTAACAAAATTGTTTCCACAACATAGAATCGCATAAAGGTATAACTTCTAGTTTTTAAATATATATAGATAATAAAAGTCCGGCCATCAAATTTGAAAAAGAGCAAGTACGCATATCACTGAGTATATTGTAGATGATTATTTAAAAGTATACAAACGTCCTTCCTATGGAACTTGTCAAACTCTCTGTGGGATTATTAGAGTTTCTTAATTAGTTACGGTAGTAAAGAGTTTGATTTGAGATTGCAAGTGTCCCCTCCATGATCTGGGGTTACCATCTGTCATTTGTTTTAGTATTCTATTATTAATCTTGCAATAAGAGTTATTAACACAATATTTTCACCGTATAAAATTGCATGAAATTATATATTCTTGGTTTTAACAAAATTAATAGGTAATAAAATTCCAGCCATCAGATTTTAAAAAATCAAGTACAATAATCCCTATGTAAATTGTAGATGATTACTTGAAAGTATACAAGGGTCATTCAGAAGGAACTTGTTGAACTATTTGAAGGATTATACGAGTTTCTTTATCAGTAACAGTGGTAAAGAGTTTGACATGGAAGTGCAAGTGTCCCGTCCGTGGTCCAGGGTGACCATCTGTCATTTTTGTTAGTATTCCGTTATGACCCTTACAATAAGCATTACTAACAAAATTGTTTACACAACATAGAATCGTATAAAGGTATAACTTCTAGTTTTTAAATATATATATAGGTAATAAAAGTCCGGCCATCAAATTTGAAAAAGGGCAAGTACGCATATCACTGAGTATATTGTGGATGATTATTTAAAAGTATGCAAAGGTCCTTCCTATGGAACTTGTCGAACTCTCTGTGGGATTATTAGAGTTTCTTAATTAGTTACGGTAGTAAAGAGTTTGATTTGAGATTGAAAGTGTCCCGTCTATGATCTGGGGTTACCATCTGTCATTTGTTTTAGTATTCTATTATTAATCTTGCAATAAGAGTTATTAACACAATATTTTCACCGTATAAAATTGCATGAAATTATATATTCTTGGTTTTAACAAAAATTAATAGGTAATAAAATTCCAGCCATCAGATTTTAAAATTTAAGTACAATAATCCCTAAGTAAATTGTAGATGATTACTTGAAAGTATACAAGGGTCATTCAGAATGAACTTGTTAAACTATTTGATGGATTATGCGAGTTTCTTTATCAGTTACAGTGGTAAAGAGTTTGACATGGAATTGCAAGTGTCCCGTCCGTGGTCCAGGGTGAACCTCTGTCATTTTTGTTAGTATTCCGTTATGACCCTTACAATAAGCATTACTAACACAATTGTTTCCACAACATAGAATCGCATAAAGGTATAACTTCTTGTTTTAAAATATATATAGGTAATAAAATTCCGGCCATCAAATTTAAAAAAGAGCAAGTGCAAATATTACTGAGTATATTGTAGATGATTATTTAAAAGTATACAAAGGCCTCTCCTATGGAACTTGTCGAACTCTCTGGGGGATTATTAGAATTTCTTAATTAGTTACGGTAGTAAAGAGTTTGATTTGAGATTGCAAGTGTCCCGTCTGTGATCTGGGGTTACCATCTATCATTTATTTTAGTATTCTATTATTAATCTGGCCATAAGAGTTATTAACACAATATTTTCACCGTATAAAATTCCATGAAATTATATATTCTTGGTTTTTACAAAAAGTAATAGGTAATAAAATTCCAGCCATCAGATTTTTAAAAATCAAGTACAATAATCCCTATGTAAATTGTAGATGATTACTTGAAAGTATACAAGGGTCATTCAGAAGGAACTTGTTGAACTATTTGAAGGATTATACGAGTTTCTTTATCAGTAACAGTGGTAAAGAGTTTGACATGGAAGTGCAAGTGTCCCGTCCGTGGTCCAGGGTGACCATCTGTCATTTTCGTTAGTATTCCGTTATAACCCTTACAATAAGCATTACTAATAAAATTGTTTCCACAACATAGAATCGCATAAAGGTATAACTTCTAGTTTTTAAATATATACAGGTAATAAATGTCCGGCCATCAAATTTAAAAAAGAGCAAGTTCAAATATTAATTAGTATATTGTAGATGATCATTTAAAAGTATACAAAGGTCTTTTCTATGGAACTTGTCGAACTCTCTGTGGGATTATTAGAGTTTATTAATTAGTTACGGTATTAAAGAGTTTGATTTGAGATTGCAAGGGTCCCGTCTATGATCTGGGGTTACCATCTGGTATTTGTTTTAGTATTCTATTGTTAATCTTGAAATAAGAGTTATTAACACAATATTTTCACCGTACAAAATTCCATGAAATTATATATTCGTGGTTTTAACAAAAATAAATAGGAAACAAAATTCCAGCCATCAGATTTTAAAAAATCAAGTACAATAATCCCTAAGTAAATTGTAGATGATTACTTGAAAGTATATATGGGTCATTCAGAAGGAACTTGTTGAACTATTTGATGGATTATGCGAGTTTCTTTATCAGTTACAGTGGTAAAGAGTTTGACATGGAATTGCAAAAGTCCCGTCCGTGATCCGAGTTGACCATCTGTCATTTGTGTTAGTATTCCGTTATGACCCTTACAATAAGCATTACTAAAAAAATGGTTTCCACAACATAGAATCGCATAAAGGTATAACTTCTAGTTTTAAAATATATATATGTAATAACAGTCCGGCCATCAAATTTAAAAAATAGCAAGTACAAATATTACTGAGTATATTGTAGATGATTATTTAAAAGTATACAAAGGTCTTTCCTATGGAACTTGTCGAACTCTCTGGGGGATTATTCGAATTTCTTAATTAGTTACGGTAGTAAAGAGTTTGATTTGTGATTGCAAGTGTCCCGTCTATGATCTGGGGTTACCATCTATCATTTATTTTAGTATTCTATTATTAATCTGGCAATAAGAGTTATTAACCCAATATTTTCACCGTATAAAATTCCATGAAATTATATATTCTTGGTTTTAACAAAAATTAATAGGTAATAAAATTCTAGCCATTAGATTTTAAAATTTAAGTACAATAATCCCTATGTAAATTGTAGATGATTACTTGAAAGTATACAAGGGTCATTCAGAATGAACTTGTTGAACTATTTGATGGATTATGCGAGTTTCTTTATCAGTTACAGTGGTAAAGAGTTTGACATGGAAGTGCAAGTGTCCCGTCCGTGTTCCGGGGTGACCATCTGTCATTTTTGTTAGTATTCTGTTATGACCCTTACAATAAGCATTACTAACACAATTGTTTCCACAACATAGAATTGCATAAAGGTATAATTTCTAGTTTTTAAATATATATAGGTAATAAAAGTCCGGTCATCAAATTTGAAAAAGTGCAAGTACGCATATCATAGAGTATATTGCAGATGATTATTTAAAAGTATACAAAGGTCTTCCCCATGGAACTTTTCGAACTCTCTGTGGGATTATTAGAGTTTCTTAATTAGTTACGGTAGTAAAGAGTTTGATTTGAGATTGCAAGGGTCCCGTCTATGATCTGGGGTTACCATCTGACATTTGTTTTAGTATTACAATTATTAATCTTACAATAAAAGTTATTAACACAATATTTTCACAGTATAAAATCGCATGAAATTATATATTCTTGGTTTTAACAAAAATTAATAGGTAATAAAATTCCAGCCATCAAATTTTTAAAAATCAAGTACAATAATCCCTATGTAAATTGTAGATGATTACTTGAAAGTATACGAGGGTCATTCAGAAGGAACTTGTTGAACTATTTGAAGGATTATACGAGTTTCTTTATCAGTAACAGTGGTAAAGAGTTTGACATGGAAGTGCAAGTGTCTCGTCCGTGGTCCAGGGTGAGCATCCGTCATTTTTGTTAGTATTCCGTTATAACCCTTACAATAAGCATTACTAATAAAATTGTTTCCACGACATAGAATCGCATAAAGGTATAACTTCTAGTTTTTAAATATATATAGGTAATAAAAGTCCGGCCATCAAATTAGAAAAAGAGCAAGTACGCATATCACTGAGTATATTGTAGATGATTATTTAAAAGTATACAAAGGTCTTTCCTATGGAACTTGTCGAACTCTCTGTGGGATTATTAGAGTTTCTTAATTAGTTACGGTATTAAAGAGTTTGATTTGAGATTGCAAGGGTCCCGTCTATGATCTGGGGTTACCATCTGTCATTTGTTTTAGTATTCTATTATTAATCTTGCAATAAGAGTTATTAACACAATATTTTCACCGTATAAAATTCCATGAAATTATATATTT
Organism: Rubia yunnanensis; assembly: GCA_037428765.1. NCBI lineage: Eukaryota > Viridiplantae > Streptophyta > Magnoliopsida > Gentianales > Rubiaceae > Rubia > Rubia yunnanensis. Next base: position 60,085,320 of record CM075068.1, read on the forward strand.
TTGGTTTTAACAAAAATTAATAGGTAACAAAATTCCAGCCATCAGATTTTAAAAAATCAAGTACAATAATACCTAAGTAAATTGTAGATGATTACTTGAAAGTATACAAGGGTCATTCAGAAGGAACTTGTTGAACTATTTGATGGATTATGCGAGTTTCTTTATCAGTTACGGTGGTAAAGAGTTTGACATGGAATTGCAAGTGTCCTGTCCGTGATCCTGGGTGACCATCTGTCATTTGTATTAGTATTCCGTTATGACCCTTACAATAAGCATTGCTAACAAAATTGTTTCCACAACATAGAATCGCATAAAGGTATAACTTCTAGTTTTAAAATATATATAGGTAATAAAAGTCCGGCCATAAAATTTAAAAAAGAGCAAGTACAAATATATCTCAGTATATTGTAGATGATTATTTAAAAGTATACAAAGGTCTTTCCTATGGAACTTGTCGAACTCTCTGGGGGATTATTCGAATTTCTTAATTAGTTACGGTAGTAAAGAGTTTGATTTTTTATTGCAAGTGTCCCGTCTATGATCTGGGGTTACCATCTATCATTTATTTTAGTATTCTATTATTAATCTGGCAATAAGAGTTATTAACACAATATTTTCACCGTATAAAAGTCCATGAAATTATATACTCTTGTTTTGACAAAAATTAATAGGTAATAAAATTCCAGCCATCAGATTTTAAAAAATCAAGTACAATAATCCCTATGTAAATTGTATATGATTACTTGAAAGTATACAAGGGTCATTCAGAAGGAACTTGTTGAACTATTTGAAGGATTATACGAGTTTCTTTATCAGTAACAGTGGTATAGAGTTTTACATGGAAGTGCAAGTGTCCCGTCCGTGGTCCAGGGTGACCATCTGTCATTTTTGTTAGTATTCCGCTATGACCCTTACAATAAGCATTACTAACAAAATTGTTTCCACAACATAGAATCGCATAAAGGTATAACTTCTAGTTTTTAAATATATATAGGTAATAAAAGTCCGGCCATCAAATTTAAAAAAGAGCAAGTTCAAATATTAATGAGTATATTGTAGATGATTATTTAAAAGTATACAAAGGTCTTTCCTATGGAACTTGTCGAACTCTCTGTGGGATTATTAGAGTTTATTAATTAGTTACGGTAGTAAAGAGTTTGAATTGAGATTGCAAGGGTCCGGTCTATGATCTGGGGTTACCATCTGTCATTTGTTTTAGTATTCTATTATTAATCTTGCAATAAGAGTTATTAACACTATATTTTCACCGTATAAAATTCCATGAAATTATATATTCTTGGTTTTAACAAAAATTAATAGGTAACAAAATTTCAGCCATCAGATTTTAAAAAATCAAGTACAATAATACCTAAGTAAATTGTAGATGATTACTTGAAAATATACAAGGGTCATTCAGAAGAAACTTGTTGAACTATTTGATGGATTATGCGAGTTTCTTTATCAGTTACAGTGGTAAAGAGTTTGACATGGAATTGCAAGTGTCCCATCCGTGATCCAGGGTGACCATCTGTCATTTATATTAGTATTCCGTTATGACCCTTACAATAAGCATTACTAACAAAATTGTTTCCACAACATAGAATCGCATAAAGGTATAACTTCTTGTTTTTAAATATATATAGGTAATAAAAGTCCGGCCATCGAATTTGAAAATTAGCAAGTACGAATATCACTGAGTATATTGTAGATGATTATTTAAAAGTATACAAAGGTCTTTCCTATGGAACTTGTTGAACTCTCTGTGGGATTACTAGAGTTTCTTAATTAGTTACGGTAGTAAAGAGTTTGATTTGAGATTGCAAGGGTCCCGTCTATGATCTGGGGTTACCATCTGTCATTTGTTTTAGTATTCTATTATTAATCTTGCAATGAGAGTTACTAACACAATATTTTCACCGTATAAAATTCCATGAAATTATATATTATTTGTTTTAACAAAAATTAATAGGTAATAAAATTCCAGCCATCAGATTTTTAAAAATCAAGTACAATAATCCCTATGTAAATTGTAGATGATTACTTGAAAGTATACAAGGGTCATTCAGAATGAACTTGTTGAACTATTTGATGGATTATGCGAGTTTCTTTATCAGTTACAGTGGTACAGAGTTTGACATGGAAGTGCAAGTGTCCTGTCCGTGGTCCAGGGTGACCATCTGTCATTTTTGTTAGTATTCCGTTATGACCCTTACAATAAGCATTACAAACAAAATTGTTTCCACAACATAGAATCGCATAAAGGTATAACTTCTAGTTTTAAAATATATATAGGTAATAAAATCCGGCCATCAAATTTGAAAAAGAGCAAGTACGCATATCACTGAGTATATTGTAGATGATTATTTAAAAGTATACAAACGTCCTTCCTATGGAACTTGGCGAACTCTCTGTGGGATTATTAGAGTTTCTTAATTAGTTACGGTAGTAAAGAGTTTGATTTGAGATTGCAACTGTCCCGTCTATGATCTGTGTTTACCATCTGTCATTTGTTTTAGTATTCTATTATTAATCTTGCAATAAGAGTTATTAACACAATATTTTCACCGTATAAAATTGCACGAAATTATATATTCTTGGTTTTAACAAAAATTAATAGGTAATAAAATTCCAGCCATCAGATTTTAAAAAATCAAGTACAATAATCCCTATGTAAATTGTAGATGATTACTTGAAAGTATACAAGGGTCATTCAGAAGGAACTTGTTGAACTATTTGAAGGATTGTACGAGTTTCTTTATCAGTAACAGCGGTAAAGAGTTTGACATGGAAGTGCAAGTGTCCCGTCCGTGGTCTAGGGTGACCATCTGTCATTTTTGTTAGTATTCCGTTATGACCCTTACAATAAGCATTACTAACAAAATTGTTTCCACAACATAGAATCGCATAAAGGTGTAACTTCTAGTTTTTAAATATATATAGGTAATAAAAGTCCGGCCATCAAATTTAAAAAAGAGCAAGTTCAAATATTAATGAGTATATTGTAGATGATTATTTAAAAGTATACAAAGGTCTTTCCTATGGAACTTGTCGAACTCTCTGTGGGATTATTAGAGTTTATTAATTAGTTACGGTAGTAAAGAGTTTGAATTGAGATTGCAGGGGTCCCGTCTATGATCTGGGGTTACCATCTGTCATTTGTTTTAGTATTCTATTATTAATCTTGCAATAAGAGTTATTAACACTATATTTTCACCGTATAAAATTCAATGAAATTATATATTCTTGGTTTTAACAAAAATTAATAGGAAACAAAATTTCGGCCACCAGATTTTATAAAATCAAGTACAATAATACCTAAGTAAATTGTAGATGATTACTTCAAAGTATAGATGGGTCATTCAGAAGAAACTTGTTGAACTATTTGATGGATTATGCGAGTTTCTTTATCAGTTACAGTGGTAAAGAGTTTGACATGGAATTGCAAGTGTCCCGTCCGTGATCCAGGTTGACCATCTGTCATTTGTGTAAGTATTCCGTTATGAACCTTACAATAAGCATTACTAAAAAAATTGTTTCCACAACATAGAATCGCATAAAGGTATAACTTCTTGTTTTTAAATATATATATATAGGTAATAAAAGTCCGGCCATCGAATTTGAAAAAGAGCAAGTACGAATATCACTGAGTATATTGTAGATGATTATTTAAAAGTATACAAAGGTCTTTCCTATGGAACTTGTCGAACTCTCTGTGGGATTATTAGAGTTTCTTAATTAGTTACGGTATTAAAGAGTTTGATTTGAGATTGCAAGGGTCCCGTCTATGATCTGGGGTTACCATCTGTCATTTGTTTTAGTATTCTATTATTAATCTTGCAATAAGAGTTATTAACACAATATTTTCACTGTATAAAATTCTATGAAATTATATATTCTTTGTTTTAACAAAAATTAATAGGTAATAAAATTCCAGCCATCAGATTTTAAAAAATCAAGTACAATAATCCATAAGTAAATTGTAGATGATTACTTGAAAGTATACAAGGGTCATTCAGAAGGAACTTGTTGAACTATTTGATGGATTATGCGAGTTTCTTTATCAGTTACAGTGGTAAAGAGTTCGACATGTAATTGCAAGTGTCCCGTCCGTAATCCGAGGTGACCATCTTTCATTTGTGTTAGTATTTCCGTTATGCCCGTTACAATAAGCATTACTAAAAAAATTGTTTCCACAACATAGAATCGCATAAAGGTATAACTTCTAGTTTTAAAACATATATAGGTAATAAAAGTCCGGCCATCAAATTTAAAAAAGAGTGAGTACAAATATTACTGAGTATATTGTAGATGATTATTTAAAAGTATACAAAGGTCCTTCCTATGGAACTTGTCGAACTCTCTGGGGGATTATTCAAATTTCTTAATTAGTTAGGGTAGTGAAGAGTTTGATTTGAGATTGCAAGTGTCCCGTCTATGATCTGGGGTTACCATCTATCATTTATTTTAGAATTCTATTATTAATCTGGCAATAAGAGTTATTAACACAATATTTTCACCGTATAAAATTCCATGAAATTATATATTCTTGGTTTTAACAAAAATTAATAGGTAATAAAATTCCAGCCATCAGATTTTAAAATTTTAAGTACAATAATCCCTATGTAAATTGTAGATGATTACTTGAAAGTATACAAGGGTCATTTAGAATGAACTTGTTGAACTATTTGATGGATTATGCGAGTTTCTTTATCAGTTACAGTGGTAAAGAGTTTGACATAGAAGTGCAAGTGTCCCGTCCGTGGTCCAGGGTGACCATCTGTCATTTTTGTTAGTATTCTGTTATGACCATTACAATAAGCATTACTAACAAAATTGTTTCCACAACATAGAATCGCATAAAGGTATAACTTCTAGTTTTTAAATATATATAGATAATAAAAGTCCGGCCATCAAATTTGAAAAAGAGCAAGTACGCATATCACTGAGTATATTGTAGATGATTATTTAAAAGTATACAAACGTCCTTCCTATGGAACTTGTCAAACTCTCTGGGGGATTATTAGAGTTTCTTAATTAGTTACGGTAGTAAAGAGTTTGATTTGAGATTGCAAGTGTCCCCTCCATGATCTGGGGTTACCATCTGTCATTTGTTTTAGTATTCTATTATTAATCTTGCAATAAGAGTTATTAACACAATATTTTCACCGTATAAAATTGCATGAAATTATATATTCTTGGTTTTAACAAAATTAATAGGTAATAAAATTCCAGCCATCAGATTTTAAAAAATCAAGTACAATAATCCCTATGTAAATTGTAGATGATTACTTGAAAGTATACAAGGGTCATTCAGAAGGAACTTGTTGAACTATTTGAAGGATTATACGAGTTTCTTTATCAGTAACAGTGGTAAAGAGTTTGACATGGAAGTGCAAGTGTCCCGTCCGTGGTCCAGGGTGACCATCTGTCATTTTTGTTAGTATTCCGTTATGACCCTTACAATAAGCATTACTAACAAAATTGTTTACACAACATAGAATCGTATAAAGGTATAACTTCTAGTTTTTAAATATATATATAGGTAATAAAAGTCCGGCCATCAAATTTGAAAAAGGGCAAGTACGCATATCACTGAGTATATTGTGGATGATTATTTAAAAGTATACAAAGGTCCTTCCTATGGAACTTGTCGAACTCTCTGTGGGATTATTAGAGTTTCTTAATTAGTTACGGTAGTAAAGAGTTTGATTTGAGATTGAAAGTGTCCCGTCTATGATCTGGGGTTACCATCTGTCATTTGTTTTAGTATTCTATTATTAATCTTGCAATAAGAGTTATTAACACAATATTTTCACCGTATAAAATTGCATGAAATTATATATTCTTGGTTTTAACAAAAATTAATAGGTAATAAAATTCCAGCCATCAGATTTTAAAATTTAAGTACAATAATCCCTAAGTAAATTGTAGATGATTACTTGAAAGTATACAAGGGTCATTCAGAATGAACTTGTTAAACTATTTGATGGATTATGCGAGTTTCTTTATCAGTTACAGTGGTAAAGAGTTTGACATGGAATTGCAAGTGTCCCGTCCGTGGTCCAGGGTGACCCTCTGTCATTTTTGTTAGTATTCCGTTATGACCCTTACAATAAGCATTACTAACACAATTGTTTCCACAACATAGAATCGCATAAAGGTATAACTTCTTGTTTTAAAATATATATAGGTAATAAAATTCCGGCCATCAAATTTAAAAAAGAGCAAGTGCAAATATTACTGAGTATATTGTAGATGATTATTTAAAAGTATACAAAGGCCTCTCCTATGGAACTTGTCGAACTCTCTGGGGGATTATTAGAATTTCTTAATTAGTTACGGTAGTAAAGAGTTTGATTTGAGATTGCAAGTGTCCCGTCTGTGATCTGGGGTTACCATCTATCATTTATTTTAGTATTCTATTATTAATCTGGCCATAAGAGTTATTAACACAATATTTTCACCGTATAAAATTCCATGAAATTATATATTCTTGGTTTTTACAAAAAGTAATAGGTAATAAAATTCCAGCCATCAGATTTTTAAAAATCAAGTACAATAATCCCTATGTAAATTGTAGATGATTACTTGAAAGTATACAAGGGTCATTCAGAAGGAACTTGTTGAACTATTTGAAGGATTATACGAGTTTCTTTATCAGTAACAGTGGTAAAGAGTTTGACATGGAAGTGCAAGTGTCCCGTCCGTGGTCCAGGGTGACCATCTGTCATTTTCGTTAGTATTCCGTTATAACCCTTACAATAAGCATTACTAATAAAATTGTTTCCACAACATAGAATCGCATAAAGGTATAACTTCTAGTTTTTAAATATATACAGGTAATAAATGTCCGGCCATCAAATTTAAAAAAGAGCAAGTTCAAATATTAATTAGTATATTGTAGATGATCATTTAAAAGTATACAAAGGTCTTTTCTATGGAACTTGTCGAACTCTCTGTGGGATTATTAGAGTTTATTAATTAGTTACGGTATTAAAGAGTTTGATTTGAGATTGCAAGGGTCCCGTCTATGATCTGGGGTTACCATCTGGTATTTGTTTTAGTATTCTATTGTTAATCTTGAAATAAGAGTTATTAACACAATATTTTCACCGTACAAAATTCCATGAAATTATATATTCGTGGTTTTAACAAAAATAAATAGGAAACAAAATTCCAGCCATCAGATTTTAAAAAATCAAGTACAATAATCCCTAAGTAAATTGTAGATGATTACTTGAAAGTATATATGGGTCATTCAGAAGGAACTTGTTGAACTATTTGATGGATTATGCGAGTTTCTTTATCAGTTACAGTGGTAAAGAGTTTGACATGGAATTGCAAAAGTCCCGTCCGTGATCCGAGTTGACCATCTGTCATTTGTGTTAGTATTCCGTTATGACCCTTACAATAAGCATTACTAAAAAAATGGTTTCCACAACATAGAATCGCATAAAGGTATAACTTCTAGTTTTAAAATATATATATGTAATAACAGTCCGGCCATCAAATTTAAAAAATAGCAAGTACAAATATTACTGAGTATATTGTAGATGATTATTTAAAAGTATACAAAGGTCTTTCCTATGGAACTTGTCGAACTCTCTGGGGGATTATTCGAATTTCTTAATTAGTTACGGTAGTAAAGAGTTTGATTTGAGATTGCAAGTGTCCCGTCTATGATCTGGGGTTACCATCTATCATTTATTTTAGTATTCTATTATTAATCTGGCAATAAGAGTTATTAACCCAATATTTTCACCGTATAAAATTCCATGAAATTATATATTCTTGGTTTTAACAAAAATTAATAGGTAATAAAATTCTAGCCATTAGATTTTAAAATTTAAGTACAATAATCCCTATGTAAATTGTAGATGATTACTTGAAAGTATACAAGGGTCATTCAGAATGAACTTGTTGAACTATTTGATGGATTATGCGAGTTTCTTTATCAGTTACAGTGGTAAAGAGTTTGACATGGAAGTGCAAGTGTCCCGTCCGTGTTCCGGGGTGACCATCTGTCATTTTTGTTAGTATTCTGTTATGACCCTTACAATAAGCATTACTAACACAATTGTTTCCACAACATAGAATTGCATAAAGGTATAATTTCTAGTTTTTAAATATATATAGGTAATAAAAGTCCGGTCATCAAATTTGAAAAAGTGCAAGTACGCATATCATAGAGTATATTGCAGATGATTATTTAAAAGTATACAAAGGTCTTCCCCATGGAACTTGTCGAACTCTCTGTGGGATTATTAGAGTTTCTTAATTAGTTACGGTAGTAAAGAGTTTGATTTGAGATTGCAAGGGTCCCGTCTATGATCTGGGGTTACCATCTGACATTTGTTTTAGTATTACAATTATTAATCTTACAATAAAAGTTATTAACACAATATTTTCACAGTATAAAATCGCATGAAATTATATATTCTTGGTTTTAACAAAAATTAATAGGTAATAAAATTCCAGCCATCAAATTTTTAAAAATCAAGTACAATAATCCCTATGTAAATTGTAGATGATTACTTGAAAGTATACGAGGGTCATTCAGAAGGAACTTGTTGAACTATTTGAAGGATTATACGAGTTTCTTTATCAGTAACAGTGGTAAAGAGTTTGACATGGAAGTGCAAGTGTCTCGTCCGTGGTCCAGGGTGAGCATCCGTCATTTTTGTTAGTATTCCGTTATAACCCTTACAATAAGCATTACTAATAAAATTGTTTCCACGACATAGAATCGCATAAAGGTATAACTTCTAGTTTTTAAATATATATAGGTAATAAAAGTCCGGCCATCAAATTTGAAAAAGAGCAAGTACGCATATCACTGAGTATATTGTAGATGATTATTTAAAAGTATACAAAGGTCTTTCCTATGGAAATTGTCGAACTCTCTGTGGGATTATTAGAGTTTATTAATTAGTTACGGTATTAAAGAGTTTGATTTGAGATTGCAAGGGTCCCGTCTATGATCTGGGGTTACCATCTGTCATTTGTTTTAGTATTCTATTATTAATCTTGCAATAAGAGTTATTAACACAATATTTTCACTGTATAAAATTCCATGAAATTATATATTCTTTGTTTTAACAAAAATTAATAGGCAACAAAATTCCAGCCATCAGATTTTAAAAAATCAAGTACAATAATCCCTAAGTAAATTGTAGATAATTACTTGAAAGTATACAAGGGTCATTCAGAATGAACTTGTTGAACTATTTGATGGATTATGCGAGTTTCTTTATCAGTTACTGTGGTAAAGAGTTTTACATGGAAGTGCAAGTGTCCCGTCCGTGGTCCAGGGTGACCATCTGTCATTTTTGTTAGTATTCCGTCATGACCCTTACAATAAGCATTACTAACAAAATTGTTTCCACTACATAGAATCGCATAAAGGTATAACTTCTAGTTTTTAAATTATATAGGTAATAAATATCCGGCCATCAAATTTGAAAAAGAGCAAGTACGAATATCACTGAGTATATTGTAGATGATTATTTAAAAGTATACAAAGGCCTATCCTATGGAACTTGTCGAACTCTCTGTGGGATTATTAGAGTTTCTTAATTAGTTACGGTAGTAAAGAGTTTGATTTGAGATTGCAAGGGTCCCGTCTATGATCTGGGGTTACCATCTGTCATTTGTTTTAGTATTCTATTATTAATCTTGCAGTAAGAGTTATTAACACAATATTTTCACCGTATAAAATTCCATGAAATTACATATTCTTGGTTTTAACAAAAATGAATAGGTAATAAAATTCCATCCATCAGATTTTAAAAAATCAAGTATAATAATACCCAAGTAAGTTGTAGATGATTACTTGAAAGTATACAAGGGTCATTCAGAAGGAACTTGTTGACTATTTGATGGATTATGCGAGTTTCTTTATCAGTTACAGTGGTAAAGAGTTTGACATGGAATTGCAAGTGTCCCGTCCGTGATCCAGGGTGACCATCTGTCATTTGTGTTAGTATTCCGTTATGACCCTTACAATAAGCATTACTAACAAAATTGTTTCCACAACATAGAATCACATAAATGTATAACTTCTAGTTTAAAAATATATATAGGTAATAAAAGTCCGGCCATCAAATTTGAAAAAGAGCAAGTACACATATCACTGAGTATATTGTAGATGATTATTTAAAAGTATGCAAAGGTCCTTCCTATGGAACTTGTCGAACTCTCTGTGGGATTATTAGAGTTTCTTAATTAGTTACGGTAGTAAAGAGTTTGATTTGAGATTGCAAGTGTCCCGTCTATGATCTGGGGTTACCATCTGTCATTTGTTTTAGTATTCTATTATTAATCTTGCAATAAGAGTTATTAACACAATATTTTCACCGTATAAAATTCCATGAAATTATATATTCTTGGTTTTAACAAAAATTAATAGGCAACAAAATTCCACCCATCAAATTTTAAAAAATCAAGTACAATAATCCCTAAGTAAATTGTAGATGATTACTTGAATGTATACAAGGGTCATTCAGAATGAACTTGTTGAACTATTTGATGGATTATGCGAGTTTCTTTATCAGTAACAGTGGTAAAGAGTTTGACATTGAAGTGCAAGTGTCCCGTCCATGGTCCAGGGTGACCATCTGTCATTTTTGATAGTATTCCGTTATGACCCTTACAATAAGCATTACTAACAAAATTGTTTACACAACATAGAATCACATAAAGGTATAACTTCCAGTTTTTAAATATATATAGGTAATAAAAGTCCGGCCATCAAATTTGAAAAAGGGCAAGTATGCATATCACTGAGTTTAATATAGATGATTATTTAAAAGTATACAAAGGTCTTTCCTATGGAACTTGTCGAACTCTCTGTGGGATTATTAGAGTTTCTCAATTAGTTACGGTATTAAAGAGTTTGATTTGAGATTGCAAGGGTCCCGTCTATGATCTGGGGTTACCATCTGTCATTTGTTTTAGTATTCTATTATTAATCTTGCAATAAGAGTTATTAACACAATATTTTCACAGTATAAAATTCCATGAAATTATATATTCTTGGTTTTAACAAAAATTAATAGGTAACAAAATTCCAGCCATCAGATTTTTAAAAATCAAGTACAATAATCCCTAAGTAAATTGTAGATGATTACTTGAAAGTATACAAGGGTCATTCAGAAGGAACTTGTTGAACTATTTAATGGATTATGCGAGTTTCTTTATCAGTTAGATTGGTAAAGAGTTTGACATGGAATTGCAAGTGTCCCGTCCGTGATCCCGGGTGACCATCTGTCATTTGTGTTAGTATTCCGTTATGACCCTTACAATAAGCATTACTAACAAAATTGGTTCCACAACATAGAATCGCATAAAGGTATAACTTCTAGTTTTAAAATATATATAGGTAATAAAAGTCCGGCCATCAAATTTGAAAAAGAGCAAGTACACATATCACTGAGTATATTGTAGGTGATTATTTAAAAGTATACAAAGGTCCTTCCTATGGAACTTGTCGAACTCTCTGTGGGATTATTAGAGTTTCTTAATTAGTTACGGTAGTTAAGAGTTTGATTTGAGATTGCAAGTGTCCTGTCTATGATCTGGGGTTACCACCTGTCATTTGTTTTAGTATTCTATTATTAATATTGCAATAAGAGTTATTAACCCAATATTTTCACCGTATAAAATTGCATGAAATTATATATTCTTGGTTTTAACAAAAATTAATAGGTAATAAAATTCCAGCCATCAGATTTTAAAAAATCAAGTACAATAATCCCTATGTAAAATGTAGATGATTACTTGAAAGTATACAAGGGTCATTCAGAATGAACTTGTTGAACTATTTGATGGATTATGCGAGTTTCTTTATCAGTTACAGTGGTAAAGAGTTTGACATGGAATTGCAAGTGTCCCATCCGTGGTCCAGGGTGAGCATCCGTCATTTTTGTTAGTATTCCGCTATAACCCTTACAATAAGCATTACTAACAAAATTGGTTCCACAACATAGAATCGCATAAAGGTATAACTTCTAGTTTTAAAATATATATAGGTAATAAAAGTCCGGCCATCAAATTTGAAAAAGAGCAAGTACACATATCACTGAGTATATTGTAGGTGATTATTTAAAAGTATACAAAGGTCCTTCCTATGGAACTTGTCGAACTCTCTGTGGGATTATTAGAGTTTCTTAATTAGTTACGGTTGTTAAGAGTTTGATTTGAGATTGCAAGTGTCCTGTCTATGATATGGGGTTACCATCTGTCATTTGTTTTAGTATTCTATTATTAATCTTGCAATAAGAGTTATTAACACAATATTTTCACTGTATAAAATTCCATGAACTTATATATTCTTGGTTTTAACAAAAATTAATAGGCAAAAAAATTCCAGCCATCAGATTTTAAAAAATCAAGTACAATAATCCCTAAGTAAATTGTAGATGATTACTTGAAAGTATACAAGGGTCATTCATAATGAACTTGTTGAACTATTTGATAGATTATGCGAGTTTCTTTATCAGTTACAGTGGTAAAGAGTTTTACATGGAAGTGCAAGTGTCCCGTCCGTTGTCCAGGGTGACCATCTATCATTTTTGTTAGTATTCCGTTATGACCCTTACAATAAGCCTTACTAACAAAATTGTTTCCACAACATAGAATCGCATAAAGGTATAACTTCTAGTTTTTAAATTATATAGGTAATAAATATCCGGCCATCAAATTTGAAAAAGAGCAAGTACGAATATCACTGAGTATATTGTAGATGATTATTTAAAAGTATACAAAGGCCTTTCCTGTGGAACTTGTCGAACTCTCTGTGGGATTATTAGAGTTTCTTAATTAGTTAAGGTAGTAAAGAGTTTGATTTTAGATTGCAAGGGTCCCGTCTATGATCTGGGGTTACCATCTGTCATTTGTTTTAGTATTCTATTATTAATCCTGCAATAAGAGTTATTAACACAATATTTTCACCGTATAAAATTCCATGAAATTACATATTCTTGGTTTTAACAAAAATGAATAGGTAATAAAATTCCATCCATCCGATTTTAAAAAATCAAGTATAATAATCCCCAAGTAAATTGTAGATGATTACTTGAAAGTATACAAGGGTCATTCATAAGGAACTTGTTGAACTATTTGATGGATTATGCGAGTTTCTTTATCAGTAATAGTGGTAAAGAGTTTGACATTGAAGTGCAAGTGCCCCGTCCATGGTCCAGGGTGACCATCTGTCATTTTTGTTAGTATTCCGTTACGACCCTAACAATAAGCATTACTAACAAAATTGTTTACACAACATAGAATCGCATAAAGGTATAACTTCTAGTTTTTAAATATATATAGGTAATAAAAGTCCGGCCATCAAATTTGAAAAAGGGCAAGTATGCATATCACTGAGTTTAATGTAGATGATTATTTAAAATTATACAAAGGTCTTTCCTATGGAACTTGTCGAACTCTCTGTGGGATTATTAGAGTTTCTTAATTAGTTACGGTATTAAAGAGTTTGATTTGAGATTGCAAGGGTCCCGTCTATGATCTGGGGTTACCATCTGTCATTTGTTTTAGTATTCTATTATTAATCTTGCAATAAGAGTTATTAACACAATATTTTCACAGTATAAAATTCCATGAAATTATATATTCTTGGTTTTAACAAAAATTAATAGGTAACAAAATTCCAGCCATCAGATTTTTAAAAATCAAGTACAATAATCCCTAAGTAAATTGTAGATGATTACTTGAAAGTATACAAGGGTCATTCAGAAGGAACTTGTTGAACTATTTAATGGATTATGCGAGTTTCTTTATCAGTTAGATTGGTAAAGAGTTTGACATGGAATTGCAAGTGTCCCGTCCGTGATCCCGGGTGACCATCTGTCATTTGTGTTAGTATTCTGTTATGACCCTTACAATAAGCATTACTAACAAAATTGGTTCCACAACATAGAATCGCATAAAGGTATAACTTCTAGTTTTAAAATATATATAGGTAATAAAAGTCCGGCCATCAAATTTGAAAAAGAGCAAGTACACATATCACTGAGTATATTGTAGGTGATTATTTAAAAGTATACAAAGGTCCTTCCTATGGAACTTGTCGAACTCTCTGTGGGATTATTAGAGTTTCTTAATTAGTTACGGTAGTTAAGAGTTTGATTTGAGATTGCAAGTGTCCTGTCTATGATCTGGGGTTACCATCTGTCATTTGTTTTAGTATTCTATTATTAATCTTGCAATAAGAGTTATTAACCCAATATTTTCACCGTATAAAATTGCATGAAATTATATATTCTTGGTTTTAACAAAAATTAATAGGTAATAAAATTCCAGCCATCAGATTTTAAAAAATCAAGTACAATAATCCCTAAGTAAAATGTAGATGATTACTTGAAAGTATACAAGGGTCATTCAGAATGAACTTGTTGAACTAGTTGATGGATTATGCGAGTTTCTTTATCAATTACAGTGGTAAAGAGTTTGACATGGAATTGCAAGTGTCCCGTCCGTGGTCCAGGGTGAGCATCCGTCATTTTTTTTAGTATTCCGTTATAACCCTTACAATAAGCATTACTAACAAAATTGGTTCCACAACATAGAATCGCATAAAGGTATAACTTCTAGTTTTAAAATATATATAGGTAATAAAAGTCCTGCCATCAAATTTGAAAAAGAGCAAGTACACATATCACTGAGTATATTGTAGGTGATTATTTAAAAGTATACAAAGGTCCTTCCTATGGAACTTGTCGAACTCTCTGTGGGATTATTAGAGTTTCTTAATTAGTTACGGTAGTTAAGAGTTTGATTTGAGATTGCAAGTGTCCTGTCTATGATCTGGGGTTACCATCTGTCATTTGTTTTAGTATTCTATTATTAATCTTGCAATAAGAGTTATTAACACAATATTTTCACTGTATAAAATTCCATGAAAGTATATATTCTTGGTTTTAACAAAAATTAATAGGCAAAAAAATTCCAGCCATCAGATTTTAAAAAATCAAGTACAATAATCCCTAAGTAAATTGTAGATGATTACTTGAAAGTATACAAGGGTCATTCATAATGAACTCGTTGAACTATTTGATAGATTATGCGAGTTTCTTTATCAGTTACTGTGGTAAAGAGTTTTACATGGAAGTGCAAGTGTCCCGTCCGTTGTCCAGGGTGACCATCTGTCATTTTTGTTAGTATTCCGTCATGACCCTTACAATAAGCATTACTAACAAAATTGTTTCCACAACATAGAATCGCATAAAGGTATAACTTCTAGTTTTTAAATTATATAGGTAATAAATATCCGGCCATCAAATTTGAAAAAGAGCAAGTACGAATATCACTGAGTATATTGTAGATGATTATTTAAAAGTATACAATGGCCTTTCCTATGGAACTTGTCCAACTCTCTGTGGGATTATTAGAGTTTCTTAATTAGTTACGGTAGTTAAGAGTTTGATTTGAGATTGCAAGTGTCCTGTCTATGATCTGGGGTTACCATCTGTCATTTGTTTTAGTATTCTATTATTAATCTTGCAATAAGAGTTATTAACACAATATTTTCACTGTATAAAATTCTATGAAAGTATATATTCTTGGTTTTAACAAAAATTAATAGGCAAAAAAATTCCAGCCATCAGATTTTAAAAAATCAAGTACAATAATCCCTAAGTAAATTGTAGATGATTACTTGAAAGTATACAAGGGTCATTCATAATGAACTCGTTGAACTATTTGATAGATTATGCGAGTTTCTTTATCAGTTACTGTGGAAAAGAGTTTTACATGGAAGTGCAAGTGTCCCGTCCGTTGTCCAGGGTGACCATCTGTCATTTTTGTTAGTATTCCGTCATGACCCTTACAATAAGCATTACTAACAAAATTGTTTCCACAACATAGAATCGCATAAAGGTATAACTTCTAGTTTTTAAATTATATAGGTAATAAATATCCGGCCATCAAATTTGAAAAAGAGCAAGTACGAATATCACTGAGTATATTGTAGATGATTATTTAAAAGTATACAATGGCCTTTCCTATGGAACTTGTCCAACTCTCTGTGGGATTATTAGAGTTTCTTAATTAGTTAAGGTAGTAAAGAGTTTGATTTGAGATTGCAAGGGTCCCGTCTATGATCTGGGGTTACCATCTGTCATTTGTTTTAGTATTCTATTATTAATCCTGCAATAAGAGTTATTAACCCAATATTTTCACCGTATAAAATTGCATGAAATTATATATTCTTGGTTTTAACAAAAATTAATAGGTAATAAAATTCCAGCCATCAGATTTTAAAAAATCAAGTACAATAATCCCTATGTAAAATGTAGATGATTACTTGAAAGTATACAAGGGTCATTCAGAATGAACTTGTTGAACTATTTGATGGATTATGCGAGTTTCTTTATCAGTTACAGTGGTAAAGAGTTTGACATGGAATTGCAAGTGTCCCGTCCGTGGTCCAGGGTGAGCATCCGTCATTTTTGTTAGTATTCCGTTATAACCCTTACAATAAGCATGACTAACAAAATTGGTTCCACAACATAGAATCGCATAAAGGTATAACTTCTAGTTTTAAAATATATATAGGTAATAAAAGTCCGGCCATCAAATTTGAAAAAGAGCATACACATATCACTGAGTATATTGTAGGTGATTATTTAAAAGTATACAAAGGTCCTTCCTATGGAACTTGTCAAACTCTCTGTGGGATTATTAGAGTTTCTTAATTAGTTACGGTAGTTAAGAGTTTGATTTGAGATTGCAAGTGTCCTGTCTATGATCTGGGGTTACCATCTGTCATTTGTTTTAGTATTCTATTATTAATCTTGCAATAAGAGTTATTAACACAATATTTTCACTGTATAAAATTCCATGAAATTATATATTCTTGGTTTTAACAAAAATTAATAGGCAAAAAAATTCCAGCCATCAGATTTTAAAAAATCAAGTACAATAATCCCTAAGTAAATTGTAGATGATTACTTGAAAGTATACAAGGGTCATTCATAATGAACTTGTTGAACTATTTGATAGATTATGCGAGTTTCTTTATCAGTTACTGTGGTAAAGAGTTTTACATGGAAGTGCAAGTGTCCCGTCCGTTGTCCAGGGTGACCATCTGTCATTTTTGTTAGTATTCCGTCATGACCCTTACAATAAGCATTACTAACAAAATTGTTTCCACAACATAGAATCGCATAAAGGTATAACTTCTAGTTTTTAAATTATATAGGTAATAAATATCCGGCCATCAAATTTGAAAAAGAGCAAGTACGAATATCACTGAGTATATTGTAGATGATTATTTAAAAGTATACAATGGCCTTTCCTATGGAACTTGTCCAACTCTCTGTGGGATTATTAGAGTTTCTTAATTAGTTAAGGTAGTAAAGAGTTTGATTTGAGATTGCAAGGGTCCCGTCTATGATCTGGGGTTACCATCTGTCATTTGTTTTAGTATTCTATTATTAATCCTGCAATAAGAGTTATTAACCCAATATTTTCACCGTATAAAATTGCATGAAATTATATATTCTTGGTTTTAACAAAAATTAATAGGTAATAAAATTCCAGCCATCAGATTTTAAAAAATCAAGTACAATAATCCCTATGTAAAATGTAGATGATTACTTGAAAGTATACAAGGGTCATTCAGAATGAACTTGTTGAACTATTTGATGGATTATGCGAGTTTCTTTATCAGTTACAGTGGTAAAGAGTTTGACATGGAATTGCAAGTGTCCCGTCCGTGGTCCAGGGTGAGCATCCGTCATTTTTGTTAGTATTCCGTTATAACCCTTACAATAAGCATTACTAACAAAATTGGTTCCACAACATAGAATCGCATAAAGGTATAACTTCTAGTTTTAAAATATATATAGGTAATAAAAGTCCGGCCATCAAATTTGAAAAAGAGCAAGTACACATATCACTGAGTATATTGTAGGTGATTATTTAAAAGTATACAAAGGTCCTTCCTATGGAACTTGTCGAACTCTCTGTGGGATTATTAGAGTTTCTTAATTAGTTACGGTAGTTAAGAGTTTGATTTGAGATTGCAAGTGTCCTGTCTATGATCTGGGGTTACCATCTGTCATTTGTTTTAGTATTCTATTATCAATCTTGCAATAAGAGTTATTAACACAATATTTTCACTGTATAAAATTCCATGAAATTATATATTCTTGGTTTTAACAAAAATTAATAGGCAAAAAAATTCCAGCCATCAGATTTTAAAAAATCAAGTACAATAATCCCTAAGTAAATTGTAGATGATTACTTGAAAGTATACAAGGGTCATTCATAATGAACTTGTTGAACTATTTGATAGATTATGCGAGTTTCTTTATCAGTTACTGTGGTAAAGAGTTTTACATGGAAGTGCAAGTGTCCCGTCCGTTGTCCAGGGTGACCATCTGTCATTTTTGTTAGTATTCCGTCATGACCCTTACAATAAGAATTACTAACAAAATTGTTTCCACAACATAGAATCGCATAAAGGTATAACTTCTAGTTTTTAAATTATATAGGTAATAAATATCCGGCCATCAAATTTGAAAAAGAGCAAGTACGAATATCACTGAGTATATTGTAGATGATTATTTAAAAGTATACAAAGGCCTTTCCTATGGAACTTGTCCAACTCTCTGTGGGATTATTAGAGTTTCTTAATTAGTTATGGTAATAAAGAGTTTGATTTGAGATTGCAAGGGTCCCGTCTATATGATCTGGGGTTACCATCTGTCATTTGTTTTACTATTCTATTATTAATCTTGCAATAAGAGTTATTAACACAATATTTTCACCGTATAAAATTCCATGAAATTACATATTCTTGGTTTTAACAAAAATGAATAGGTAATAAAATTCCATCCATCCGATTTTAAAAAATCAAGTATAATAATCCCCAAGTAAATTGTAGATGATTACTTGAAAGTATACAAGGGTCATTCAGAAGGAACTTGTTGAACTATTTGATGGATTATGCGAGTTTCTTTATCAGTTACAGTGGTAAAGAGTTTGACATGGAATTGCAAGTGTCCCGTCCGTGATCCAGGGTGACCATCTGTCATTTGTGTTAGTATTCCGTTATGACCCTTACAATAAGCATTACTAACAAAATTGTTTCCACAACATAGAATCACATAAATGTATAACTTCTAGTTTAAAAATATATATAGGTAATAAAAGTCCGGCCATCAAATTTGAAAAAGAGCAAGTACGCATATCAATGAGTATATTGTAGATGATTATTTAAAAGTATACAGAGGTCTTTCCTATGTAACTTGTCGAACTCTCTGTGGGATTATTAGAGTTTCTTAATTAGTTACGGTAGTAAAGAGTTTGATTTGAGATTGCAAGGGTCATGTCTATGATCTGGGGTTACCATCTGTCATTTGTTTTAGTATTCTATTATTAATCTTGCAATAAGAGTTATTAACACAATATTTTCACCGTATAAAATTCCATGAAATTATATATTCTTGGTTTTAACAAAAATTAATAGGCAACAAAATTCCAGCCATCAGATTTTAAAAAATCAAGTACAATAATCCCTAAGTAAATTGTAGATGATTACTTGAAAGTATACAAGGGTCATTCAGAATGAACTTGTTGAACTATTTGATGGATTATGCGAGTTTCTTTATCAGTAATAGTGGTAAAGAGTTTGACATTGAAGTGCAAGTGCCCCGTCCATGGTCCAGGGTGACCATCTGTCATTTTTGTTAGTATTCCGTTATGACCCTTACAATAAGCATTACTAACAAAATTGTTTACACAACATAGAATCGCATAAAGGTATAACTTCTAGTTTTTAAATATATATAGGTAATAAAAGTCCGGCCATCAAATTTGAAAAAGGGCAAGTATGCATATCACTGAGTTTAATGTAGATGATTATTTAAAATTATACAAAGGTCTTTCCTATGGAACTTGTCGAACTCTCTGTGGGATTATTAGAGTTTCTTAATTAGTTACGGTATTAAAGAGTTTGATTTGAGATTGCAAGGGTCCCGTCTATGATCTGGGGTTACCATCTGTCATTTGTTTTCGTATTCTATTATTAATCTTGCAATAAGAGTTATTAAAACAATATTTTCACAGTATAAAATTCCATGAAATTATATATTCTTGGTTTTAACAAAAATTAATAGGTAACAAAATTCCAGCCATCAGATTTTAAAAAATCAAGTACAATAATCCCTAAGTAAATTGTAGATGATTACTTGAAAGTATACAAGGGTCATTCAGAAGGTACTTGTTGAACTATTTAATGGATTATGCGAGTTTCTTTATCAGTTAGATTGGTAAAGAGTTTGACATGGAATTGCAAGTGTCCCGTCCGTGATCCCGGGTGACCATCTGTCATTTGTGTTAGTATTCCGTTATGACCCTTACAATAAGCATTACTAACAAAATTGGTTCCACAACACAGAATCGCATAAAGGTATAACTTCTAGTTTTAAAATATATATAGGTAATAAAAGTCCGGCCATCAAATTTGAAAAAGAGCAAGTACACATATCACTGAGTATATTGTAGATGATTATTTAAAAGTATACAAGGGTCCTTCCTATGGAACTTGTCGAACTCTCTGTGGGATTATTACAGTTTCTTAATTAGTTACGGTAGTTAAGAGTTTGATTTGAGATTGCAAGTGTCCCGTCTATGATCTGGGGTTACCATCTGTCATTTGTTTTAGTATTCTATTATTAATCTTGCAATAACAGTTATTAACCCAATATTTTCACCGTATAAAATTGCATGAAATTATATATTCTTGGTTTTAACAAAAATTAATAGGTAATAAAATTCCAGCCATCAGATTTTAAAAAATCAAGTACAATAATCCCTATGTAAAATGTAGATGATTACTTGAAAGTATACAAGGGTCATTCAGAATGAACTTGTTGAACTATTCGATGGATTATGCGAGTTTCTTTATCAGTTACAGTGGTAAAGAGTTTGACATGGAATTGCAAGTGTCCCGTCCGTGGTCCAGGGTGAGCGTCCGTCATTTTTGTTAGTATTCCGTTATAACCCTTACAATAAGCATTACTAATAAAATTGTTTCCACGACATAGAATCGCATAAAGGTATAACTTCTAGTTTTTAAATATATACAGGTAATAAAAGTCCGGCCATCAAATTTGAAAAAGAGCAAGTACGCATATCACTGAGTATATTGTAGATGATTACTTAAAAGTATACAAAGGTCTTTCCTATGGAACTTGTCGAACTCTCTGTGGGATTATTAGAGTTTATTAATTAGTTACGGTATTAAAGAGTTTGATTTGAGATTGCAAGGGTCCCGTCTATGATCTGGGGTTACCATCTGTCATTTGTTTTAGTATTCTATTATAAATCTTGCAATAAGAGTTATTAACACAATATTTTCACTGTATAAAATTCCATGAAATTATATATTCTTGGTTTTAACAAAAATTAATAGGCAAAAAAATTCCAGCCATCAGATTTTAAAAAATCAAGTACAATAATCCCTAAGTAAATTGTAGATGATTACTTGAAAGTATACAAGGGTCAGTCATAATGAACTTGTTGAACTATTTGATAGATTATGCGAGTTTCTTTATCAGTTACTGTGGTAAAGAGTTTTACATGGAAGTGCAAGTGTCCCGTCCGTGGTCCAGGGTGACCATCTGTCATTTTTGTAAGTATTCCGTTATGACCCTTACAATAAGCATTACTAACAAAATTGTTTCCACAACATAGAATCGCATAAAGGTATAACTTCTAGTTTTTAAATTATATAGGTAATAAATATCCGGCCATCAAATTTGAAAAAGAGCAAGTACGAATATCACTGAGTATATTGTAGATGATTATTTAAAAGTATACAAAGGCCTTTCCTGTGGAACTTGTCGAACTCTCTGTGGGATTATTAGAGTTTCTTAATTAGTTAAGGTAGTAAAGAGTTTGATTTGAGATTGCAAGGGTCCCGTCTATGATCTGGGGTTACCATCTGTCATTTGTTTTAGTATTCTATTATTAATCTTGCAATAAGAGTTATTAACACAATATTTTCACCGTATAAAATTCCATGAAATTACATATTCTTGGTTTTAACAAAAATGAATAGGTAATAAAATTCCATCCATCAGATTTTAAAAAATCAAGTATAATAATCCCCAAGTAAATTGTAGATGATTACTTGAAAGTATACAAGGGTCATTAAGAAGGAACTTGTTGAACTATTTGATGGATTATGCGAGTTTCTTTATCAGTTACAGTGGTAAAGAGTTTGACATGGAATTGCAAGTGTCCCGTCCGTGATCCAGGGTGACCATCTGTCATTTGTGTTAGTATCCCGTTCCCTTACAATAAGCATTACTAACAAAATTGTTTCCACAACATAGAATCACATAAATGTATAACTTCTAGTTTAAAAATATATATAGGTAATAAAAGTTCGGCCATCAAATTTGAAAAAGAGCAAGTACGCATATCAATGAGTATATTGTAGATGATTATTTAAAAGTATACAGAGGTCTTTCCTATGTAACTTGTCGAACTCTCTGTGGGATTATTAGAGTTTCTTAATTAGTTACGGTAGTAAAGAGTTTGATTTGAGATTGCAAGGGTCATGTCTATGATCTGGGGTTACCATCTGTCATTTGTTTTAGTATTCTATTATTAATCTTGCAATAAGAGTTATTAACACAATATTTTCACCGTATAAAATTCCATGAAATTATATATTCTTGGTTTTAACAAAAACTAATAGGCAACAAAATTCTAGCCATCAGATTTTAAAAAATCAAGTACAATAATCCCTAAGTAAATTGTAGATGATTACTTGAAAGTATACAAGGGACATTCAGAATGAACTTGTTGAACTATTTGATGGATTATGCGAGTTTCTTTATCAGTAATAGTGGTAAAGAGTTTGACATTGAAGTGCAAGTGCCCCGTCCATGGTCCAGGGTGACCATCTGTCATTTTTGTTAGTATTCCGTTATGACCCTTACAATAAGCATTACTAACAAAATTGTTTACACAACATAGAATAGCATAAAGGTATAACTTCTAGTTTTTAAATATATATAGGTAATAAAAGTCCGGCCATCAAATTTGAAAAAGGGCAAGTATGCATATCACTGAGTTTAATGTAGATGATTATTTAAAATTATACAAAGGTCTTTCCTATGGAACTTGTCGAACTCTCTGTGGGATTATTAGAGTTTCTTAATTAGTTATGGTATTAAAGAGTTTGATTTGAGATTGCAAGGGTCCCGTCTATGATCTGGGGTTACCATCTGTCATTTGTTTTAGTATTCTATTATTAATCTTGCAATAAGAGTTATTAACACAATATTTTCACAGTATAAAATTCCATGAAATTATATATACTTGGTTTTAACAAAAATTAATAGGTAACAAAATTCCAGCCATCAGATTTTAAAAAATCAAGTACAATAATCCCTAAGTAAATTGTAGATGATTACTTGAAAGTATACAAGGGTCATTCAGAAGGAACTTGTTGAACTATTTAATGGATTATGCGAGTTTCTTTATCAGTTAGATTGGTAAAGAGTTTGACATGGAATTGCAAGTGTCCCGTCCGTGATCCCGGGTGACCATCTGTCATTTGTGTTAGTATTCCGTTATGACCCTTACAATAAGCATTACTAACAAAATTGGTTCCACAACATAGAATCGCATAAAGGTATAACTTCTAGTTTTAAAATATATATAGGTAATAAAAGTCCGGCCATCAAATTTGAAAAAGAGCAAGTACGCATATCACTGAGTATATTGTAGATGATTATTTAAAGGTATACAAAGGTCCTTCCTATGGAACTTGTCGAACTCTCTGTGGGATTATTAGAGTTTCTTAATTAGTTACGGTAGTAAAGAGTTTGATTTTAGATTGCAAGTGTCCCGTCTATGATCTGGGGTCACCATCTGTCATTTGTTTTAGTATTCTATTATTAATCTTGCAATAAGAGTTATTAACCCAATATTTTCACCGTATAAAATTGCATGAAATTATATATTCTTGGTTTTAACAAAAATTAATAGGTAACAAAATTCCAGCCATCAGATTTTAAAAAATCAAGTACAATAATCCCTAAGTAAATTGTAGATGATTACTTAAAAGTATACAGGGGTCATTCAAAAGGAACTGGTTAAACTATTTGATTGATTATGCGAGTTTCTTTATCTGTTACAGTGGTAAAGAGTTTGACATGGAATTGCAAGTGTCCCGTCCGTGTTCCCGGGTGACCATCTGTCATTTGTGTTAGTATTCCGTTATGACCCTTACAATAAGCATTACTAACAAAATTGGTTCCACAACATAGAATCGCATAAAGGTATAACTTCTAGTTTTAAAATATATAGGTAATAAAAGTCCAGCCATCAAATTTGAAAAAGAACAAGTACGCATATCACTGAGTATATTGTAGATGATTATTTAAAAGTATACAAAGGTCCTTCCTATGGAACTTGTCGAACTCTGTGTGGGATTATTAGAGTTTCTTAATTAGTTACGGTAGTATAGAGTTTGATTTGAGATTGCAAGTGTCCCGTCTATGATCTGGGGTTACCATCTGTCATTTGTTTTTGTATTCTATTATTAATCTTGCAATAAGAGTTATTAACCCAATATTTTCACCGTATAAAATTGCACGAAATTATATATTCTTGGTTTTAACAAAAATTAATAGGTAATAAAATTCCAGCCATCAGATTTTAAAAAATCAAGTACAATAATCCCTATGTAAAATGTAGATGATTACTTGAAAGTATACAAGGGTCATTCAGAATGAACTTGTTGAACTATTTGATGGATTATGCGAGTTTCTTTATCAGTTACAGTGGTAAAGAGTTTGACATGGAATTGCAAGTGTCCCGTCCATGGTCCAGGGTGACCATCTATCATTTTTGTTAGTATTCCGTTATGACCCTTACAATAAGCATTACTAACAAAATTGTTTCCACAACATAGAATCTCATAAAGGTATAACTTGTAGTTTTTAAATATATATAGGTAATAAAAGTCCGGCCATCAAATTTGAAAAAGAGCAAGTACGCATATCACTGAGTATATTGTAGATGATTATTTAAAAGTATACAAAGGTCCTTCCTATGGAACTTGTCGAATTCTTTGTGGGATTATTAGAGTTTCGTAATTAGTTACGGTAGTAAAGAGTTTGATTTGAGATTGCAAGTGTCCCGTCTATGATCTGGGGTTACCATCTGTCATTTGTTTTAGTATTCTATTATTAATCTTGCAATAAGAGTTATTAACCCAATATTTACACCGTATAAAATTGCATGAAATTATATATTCTTGGTTTTAACAAAAATTAATAGGTAATAAAATTCCAGCCATCAGATTTTAAAAAATCAAGTACAATAATCCCTGTGTAAAATGTAGATGATTACTTGAAAGTATACAAGGGTCATTCAGAATGAACTTGTTGAACTATTTGATGGATTATGCGAGTTTCTTTATCAGTTACAGTGGTAAAGAGTTTGACATGGAATTGCAAGTTTCCCCTCCGTGGTCCAGGGTGAGCATCCGTCATTTTTGTTAGTATTCCGTTATGACCCTTACAATAAGCATTACTAACAAAATTGGTTCCACAGCAACGAATCGCATAAAGGTATAACTTCTAGTTTTAAAATATATAGGTAATAAAAGTCCAGCCATCAAATTTGAAAAAGAGCAAGTACGCATATCACTGAGTATATTGTAGATGATTATTTAAAAGTATACAAAGGTCCTTCCTATGGAACTTGTCGAACTCTGTGTGGGATTATTACAGTTTCTTAATTAGTTACGGTAGTATAGAGTTTGATTTGAGATTGCAAGTGTCCCGTCTATGATCTGGGGTTACCATCTGTCATTTGTTTTAGTATTCTATTATTAATCTTGCAATAAGAGTTATTAACCCAATATTTTCACCGTATAAAATTGCACGAAATTATATATTCTTGGTTTTAACAAAAATTAATAGGTAATAAAATTCCAGCCATCAGATTTTAAAAAATCAAGTACAATAATCCCTATGTAAAATGTAGATGATTACTTGAAAGTATACAAGGGTCATTCAGAATGAACTTGTTGAACTATTTGATGGATTATGCGAGTTTCTTTATCAGTTACAGTGGTAAAGAGTTTGACATGGAATTGCAAGTGTCCCGTCCATGGTCCAGGGTGACCATCTGTCATTTTTGTTAGTATTCCGTTATGGCACTTACAATAAGCATTACTAACAAAATTGTTTCCACAACATAGAATCGCATAAAGGTATAACTTGTAGTTTTTAAATATATATAGGTAATAAAAGTCCGGCCATCAAATTTGAAAAAGAGCAAGTACGCATATCACTGAGTATATTGTAGATGATTATTTAAAAGTATACAAAGGTCCTTCCTATGGAACTTGTCGAACTCTTTGTGGGATTATTAGAGTTTCTTAATTAGTTACGGTAGTAAAGAGTTTGATTTGAGATTGCAAGTGTCCCGTCTATGATCTGGGGTTACCATCTGTCATTTGTTTTAGTATTCTATTATTAATCTTGCAATAAGAGTTATTAACCCAATATTTTCACCGTATAAAATTGCATGAAATTATATATTCTTGGTTTTAACAAAAATTAATAGGTAATAAAATTCCAGCCATCAGATTTTAAAAAATCAAGTACAATAATCCCTGTGTAAAATGTAGATGATTACTTGAAAGTATACAAGGGTCATTCAGAATGAACTTGTTGAACTATTTGATGGATTATGCGAGTTTCTTTATCAGTTACAGTGGTAAAGAGTTTGACATGGAATTGCAAGTTTCCCCTCCGTGGTCCAGGGTGAGCATCCGTCATTTTTGTTAGTATTCCGTTATGACCCTTACAATAAGCATTACTAACAAAATTGTTTCCACAACATAGAATCGCATAAAGGTATAACTTCTAGTTTTTAAATATATATAGGTAATAAAAGTCCGGCCATCAAATTTGAAAAAGAGCAAGTACGCATATCACTGAGTATATTGTAGATGATTATTTAAAAGTATACAAAGGTCCTTCCTATGGAACTTGTCGAACTCTTTGTGGGATTATTAGAGTTTCTTAATTAGTTACGGTAGTAAAGAGTTTGATTTGAGATTGCAAGTGTCCCGTCTATGATCTGGGGTCACCATCTGTCATTTGTTTTAGTATTCTATTATTAATCTTGCAATAAGAGTTATTAACCCAATATTTTCACCGTATAAAATTGCATGAAATTATATATTCTTGGTTTTAACAAAAATTAATAGGTAATAAAATTCCAACCATCAGATTTTAAAAAATCAAGTACAATAATCCCTGTGTAAAATGTAGATGATTACTTGAAAGTATACAAGGGTCATTCAGAATGAACTTGTTGAACTATTTGATGGATTATGCGAGTTTCTTTATCAGTTACAGTGGTAAAGAGTTTGACATGGAATTGCAAGTTTCCCCTCCGTGGTCCAGGGTGAGCATCCGTCATTTTTGTTAGTATTCCGTTATGACCCTTACAATAAGCATTACTAACAAAATTGTTTCCACAACATAGAATCGCATAAAGGTATAACTTCTAGTTTTTAAATATATATAGGTAATAAAATTCCGGCCATCAAATTTGAAAAAGAGCAAGTACGCATATCAATGAGTATATTGTAGATGATTATTTAAAAGTATACAGAGGTCTTTCCTATGTAACTTGTCGAACTCTCTGTGGGATTATTAGAGTTTCTTAATTAGTTACGTTAGTAAAGAGTTTGATTTGAGATTGCAAGGGTCCTGTCTATGATCTGGGGTTACCATCTGTCATTTGTTTTAGTATTCTATTATTAATCTTGCAATAAGAGTTATTAACACAATATTTTCACCGTATAAAATTCCATGAAATTATATATTCTTGGTTTTAACAAAAACTTATAGGCAACAAAATTCCAGCCATCAGATTTTAAAAAATCAAGTACAATAATCCCTAAGTAAATTGTAGATGATTACTTGAAAGTATACAAGGGTCATTCAGAAGGAACTTGTTGAACTATTTAATGGATTATGCGAGTTTCTTTATCAGTTAGATTGGTAAAGAGTTTGACGTGGAAACTCTCTGTGGGATTATTAGAGTTTCTTAATTAGTTACGGTAATAAAGAGTTTGATTTGAGATTGCAAGTGTCCCGTCTATGATCTGGGGTTACCATCTGTCATTTGTTTTAGTATTCTATTATTAATCTTGCAATAAGAGTTATTAACCCAATATTTTCACCGTATAAAATTGCATGAAATTATATATTCTTTGTTTTAACAAAAATTAATAGGTATTACAATTCCAGCCATCAGATTTTAAAAAATCAAGTACAATAATCCCTGTGTAAAATGTAGATGATTACTTGAAAGTATACAAGGGTCATTCAGAATGAACTTGTGGAACTATTTGATGGATTATGCGAGTATCTTTATAAGTTACAGTGGTAAAGAGTTTGACATGGAATTGCAAGTGTCCCGTCCATGGTCCAGGGTGACCATCTGTCATTTTTGTTAGTATTCCGTTATGACCCTTACAATAAGCATTACTAACAAAATTGTTTCCACAACATAGAATCGCATAAACGTATAACTTGTAGTTTTTAAATATATATAGGTAATAAAAGTCCGGCCATCAAATTTGAAAAAGAGCAAGTACGCATATCACTGAGTATATTGTAGATGATTATTTAAAAGTATACAAAGGTCCTTCCTATGGAACTTGTCGAACTCTGTGTGGGATTATTAGAGTTTCTTAATTAGTTACGGTAGTAAAGAGTTTGATTTGAGATTGCAAGTGTCCCGTCTATGATCTGGGGTTACCATCTGTCATTTGTTTTAGTATTCTATTATTAATCTTGCAATAAGAGTTATTAACCCAATATTTTCACCGAATAAAATTGCATGAAATTATATATTCTCGGTTTTAACATAAATTAATAGGTAATAAAATTTCAGCCATCAGATTTTAAAAAATCAAGTACAATAATCCCTATGTAAAATGTAGATGATTACTTGAAAGTATACAAGGGTTATTCAGAATGAGCTTGTTGAACTATTTGATGGATTATGCGAGTTTCTTTATCAGTTACAGTGGTAAAGAGTTTGACATGGAATTGCAAGTGTCCCGTCCATGGTCCAGGGTGACCATCCGTCATTTTTGTTAGTATTCCGTTATGACCCTTACAATAAGCATTACTAACAAAATTGTTTCCACAACATAGAATCGCATAAAGGTATAACTTGTAGTTTTTAAATATATATAGGTAATAAAAGTCCGGCCATCAAATTTGAAAAAGAGCAAGTACGCATATCACTGAGTATATTGTAGATGATTATTTAAAAGTATACAAAGGTCTTTCCTATGGAACATGTCGAACTCTCTGTGGGATTATTAGAGTTTATTAATTAGTTAAGGTAATAAAGAGTTTGATTGGAGATTGCAAGGGTCCCGTCTATGATCTGGGGTTACCATCTGTCATTTGTTTTAGTATTCTATTATTAATCTTGAAATAAGAGTTATTAACACAATATTTTCACCGTATAAAATTCCATGAAATTATATATTCTTGGTTTTAACAAAAATTAATAGGTAACAAAATTCCAGCCATCAGATTTTAAAAAATCAAGTACAATAATCCCTAAGTAAATTGTAGATGATTACTTAAAAGTATACAAGGGTCATTCAGAAGGAACTTGTTGAACTATTTGATGGATTATGCGAGTTTGTTTATCAGTTACAGTGGTAAACAGTTTGACATGGAATTGCAAGTGTCCCGTCCGTGATCCAGGGTGACCATCTGTCATTTGTGTTAGTATTCCGTTATGACCCTTACAATAAGCATTACTAAAAAAATTGTTTCTACAACATAGAATCGCATAAAGGTATAACTTCTAGTTTTAAAATATATATAGGTAATAAAAGTCCGGCCATCAAATTTAAAAAAAAGCGAGTGCAAATATTATTGAGTATATTGTAGATGATTATTTAAAAGTATACAAAGGCCTTTCCTATGGAACTTGTCGAACTCTCTCGGGGATTATTCAAATTTCTTAATTAGTTACGGTAGTAAAGGGTTTGATTTGGGATTGCAAGTGTCCCGTCTATGATCTGGGGTTACCATCTATCATTTATTTTAGTATTCTATTATTAATCTGGCCATAAGAGTTATTAACACAATATTTTCACCGTATAAAATTCCATGAAATTATATATTCTTGGTTTTTACAAAAAGTAATAGGTAATAAAATTCCAGCCATCAGATTTTAAAAAATCAATTACAATAATCCCTATGTAAATTGTAGATGATTACTTGAAAGTATACAAGGGTCATTCAGAATGAACTTGTTGAACTATTTGATGGATTTTGCGAGTTCCTTTATCAGTTACAGTGGTAAAGAGTTTTACATGGAAGTGCAAGTGTCCCGTCCGTGGTCCAAGGTGACCATCTGTCATTTTTGTTAGTATTCCGTTATGACCCTTACAATAAGCATTACTAACAAAATTGTTTCCACAACATAGAATCGCATAAAGGTATAACTTCTAGTTTTTAAATATATATAGGTAATAAAAGTCCGGCCATCAAATTTGATAAAGAGCAAGTACAAATATCACAGAGTATATTGCAGATGATTATTTAAAAGTATACAAAGGTCTTCCCCATGGAACTTGTCGAACTCTCTGTGGGATTATTAGAGTTTCTTAATTAGTTACGGTAGTAAAGAGTTTGATTTGAGATTGCAAGGGTCCCGTCTATGATCTGGGGTTACCATCTGTCATTTGTTTTAGTATTCTATTATTAATCTTGCAATAAGAGTTATTAACACAATATTTTCACAGTATAAAATCGCATGAAATTATATATTCTTGGTTTTAACAAAAATTAATAGGTAATAAAATTCCAGCCATCAGATTTTAAAAAATCAAGTACAATAATCCCTAAGTAAATTGTAGATTATTACTTGAAAGTATACAAGGGTCCTTCAGAAGGAACTTGTTGAACTATTTGAAGGAGTTTCTTTATTAGTAACAGTGGTAAAGAGTTTGACATGGAAGTGAAGTGTCCCGTCCGTGGTCCAGGGTGACCATCTGTCATTTTTGTTAGTATTCCGTTATGACCCTTACAATAAGCATTACAAACAAAATTGTTTCCACAACATAGAATCGCATAAAGGTATAACTTCTAGTTTTTAAATATATATAGGTAATAAAAGTCCGGCCATCAAATTTAAAAAAGAGCAAGTTCAAATATTAATGAGTATATTGTAGATGATTGTTTAAGAGTATACAAAGGTCTTTCCTATGGAACTTGTCGAACTCTCTGTGGGATTATTAGAGTTTCTTAATTAGTTACGGTATTAAAGAGTTTGATTTGAGATTGCAAGGGTCCCATCTATGATCTGTGGTTACCATCTATCATTTGTTTTAGTATTCTATTATTAATCTGGCAATAAGAGTTATTAACACAATATTTTCACCGTATAAAATTCCATGAAATTATATATTCTTGGTTTTAACAAAAATTAATAGGTAACAAAATTCCAGCCATCAGATTTTAAAAAATCATGTACAATAATCCCTATGTAAATTTTAGATTATTACTTGAAAGTATACAAGGGTCATTCCGAAGGAACTTGTTGAACTATTTGAAGGATTATGCGAGTTTTTTTATCACTTGCATTCGTAAAGAGTTTGACATGGAATTGCAAGTGTCCCGCCCGTGGTTCAGGGTTACCATGTGTCATTTGTGTTAGTATTCCGTTATGACCCTTACAATAAGCATTACTAACAAAATTGTTTCCACAACATAGAATCGCATAAAGGTATAACTTCTAGTTCTTAAATATATATAGGTAATAAAAGTCCGGCCATCAAATTTGATAAAGAGCAAGTACAAATATCACAGAGTATATTGCAAATGATTATTTAAAAGTATACAAAGATCTTCCCCATGGAACTTGTCGAACTCTCTGTGGGATTATTAGAGTTTCTTAATTAGTTACGGTAGTAAAGAGTTTGATTTGAGATTGCAAGGGTCCCCTCTATGATCTGGGGTTACCATCTGTCATTTGTTTTAGTATTCTATTATTAATCTTGCAATAAGAGTTATTAACACAATATTTTCACCGTATAAAATTCCTTGAAATTATATATTTTTGGTTTTAACAAAAATTAATAGGTAACAAAATTCCAGCCATCAGATTTTAAAAAATCAAGTACAATAATCCCTAAGTAAATTGTAGATGATTACTTGAAAGTATACAAGGGTCATTCAGAAGGAACTTGTTGAACTCTTTGAAGGATTATGCGAGTTTTTTTATCACTTGCATTGGTAAAGAGTTTGACATGGAATTGCAAGTGTCCCGTCCGTGGTCCAGGGTTACCATGTGTCATTTGTGTTAGTATTCCGTTATGACCCTTACAATAAGCATTACTAACAAAATTTTTCCACAACATAGAATCCCATAAAGGTATAACTTCTTGTTTTTAAATATATATAGGTAATAAAAGTCCGGCCATCAAATTTGATAAAGAGCAAGTACAAATATCACAGAGTATATTGCAGATGATTATTTGAAAGTATACAAAGGTCTTCCCCATGGAACTTGTCGAACTCTCTGTGGGATTATTAGAGTTTCTTAATTAGTTACGGTAGTAAAGAGTTTTATTTGAGATTGCAAGGGTCCCCTCTATGATCTGGGGTTACCATCTGTCATTTGTTTTAGTATTCTATTATTAATCTTTCAATAAGAGTTATTAACACAATATTTTCACAGTATAAAATCGCATGAAATTATATATTCTTGGTTTTAACACAAACTAATAGGTAATAAAATTCCATCCATCAGATTTTAAAAAACCAAGTACAATAATCCCTAAGTAAATTGTAGATTATTACTTGAAAGTATACAAGGGTCATTCCGAAGGAACTTGTTGAACTATTTGAAGGATTATGCGAGTTTTTTTATAACTTGCATTCGTAAAGAGTTTGACATGGAATTGCAAGTGTCCCGCCCGTGGTTTAGGGTTACCATGTGTCATTTGTCTTAGTATTCCGTTATGACCCTTACAATAAGCATTACTAACAAAATTGTTTCCACAACATAGAATCGCATAAAGGTATAACTTCTAGTTCTTAAATATATATAGGTAATAAAAGTCCGGCCATCAAATTTGATAAAGTGCAAGTACAAATATCACAGAGTATATTGCAGATGATTATTTAAAAGTATACAAAGATCTTCCCCATGGAACTTGTCGAACTCTCTGTGGGATTATTAGAGTTTCTTAATTAGTTACGGTAGTAAAGAGTTTGATTTGAGATTGCAAGGGTCCCCTCTATGATCTGGGGTTACCATCTGTCATTTGTTTTAGTATTCTATTATTAATCTTGCAATAAGAGTTATTAACACAATATTTTCACCGTATAAAATTCCATGAAATTATATATTTTTGGTTTTAACAAAAATTAATAGGTAACAAAATTCCAGCCATCAGATTTTAAAAAATCAAGTACAATAATCCCTAAGTAAATTGTAGATGATTACTGGAAAGTATACAAGGGTCATTCAGAAGGAACTTGTTGAACTCTTTGAAGGATTATGCGAGTTTTTTTATCACTTGCATTGGTAAAGAGTTTGACATGGAATTGCAAGTGTCCCGTCCGTGGTCCAGGGTTACCATGTGTCATTTGTGTTAGTATTCCGTTATGACCCTTACAATAAGCATTACTAACAAAATTGTTTCGACAACATAGAATCGCATAAAGGTATAACTTCTAGTTTTTAAATATATATAGGTAATAAAAGTCCGGCCATCAAATTTGATAAAGAGCAAGTACAAATATCACAGAGTATATTGCAGATGATTATTTGAAAGTATACAAAGGTCTTCCCCATGGAACTTGTCGAACTCTCTGTGGGATTATTAGAGTTTCTTAATTAGTTACGGTAGTAAAGAGTTTTATTTGAGATTGCAAGGGTCCCCTCTATGATCTGGGGTTACCATCTGTCATTTGTTTTAGTATTCTATTATTAATCTTGCAATAAGAGTTATTAACACAATATTTTCACAGTATAAAATCGCATGAAATTATATATTCTTGGTTTTAACATAAACTAATAGGTAATAAAATTCCATCCTTCAGATTTTAAAAAACCAAGTACAATAATCCCTAAGTAAATTGTAGATTATTACTTGAAAGTATACAAGGGTCATTCCGAAGGAACTTGTTGAACTATTTGAAGGAGTTTCTTTATTAGTTACAATGGTAAAGAGTTTGACATGGAATTGAAAGTGTCCCGACCCTGATCCAGGGTTACCACCTGTCATTTGTGTTAGTATTCCGTTATGAACCTTAGAATAAGAATTACTAACGAAATTGTTTCCACAACATAGAATCGCATAAAGGTATAACTTCTAGTTTTTAAATATATATATAGGTAATAAAAGTTCGGCCATCAAATTTAGAAAAGAGCAAGTTCAAATATTAATGAGTATATTGTAGTTGATTATTTAAAAGTATACAAAGTTCTTTCCAATGGAACTTGTCGAACTCTCTGTGGGATTATTAGAGTTTCTTAATTAGTTACGGTAGTAAAGAGTTTGATTTGAGATTGCAAGTGTCCCGTCTATGATCTGGGGTTACCATCTGTCATTTGTTTTAGTATTCTATAATTAATCTTGCAATTAGAGTTATTAACACAATATTTTCACCGTATAAAATTGCATGAAATTATATATTCTTGGTTTTAACAAAAGTTAATAGGTAACAAAATTCCGGCCATGAGATTTTAAAAAATCAAGTACAATAATCCCTATGTAAATTGTAGATGATTACTTGAAAGAATACAAGGGTCATTTAGATGGAACTTGTTGAACTATTTGAAGGATTATGTGAGTTTCTTTATCAGTTACAGTGGTAAAGATTTTGACATGGAATTGCAAGTGTCCCGTCCGTGATCCAGGGTGACCATCTGTCATTTGTGTTAGTATTCCGTTATGACCCTTGCAATATGCATTACTAACAAAATTGTTTCCACAACATAGAATCGCATAAAGGTATAACTTCTAGTTTTTAAATATATATAGGTAATAAAAGTCCGGCCATCAAATTTAAAAAAGAGCAAGTTCAAATATTAATGAGTATATTGTAGATGATTATTAAAAGTATACAAAGGTCTCTCCTATGGAACTTGTCGAACTCTCTGTGGGATTATTAGAGTTTCTTAATTAGTTACGGTATTAAAGAGTTTGATTTGAGAATGCAAGGGTCCCGTCTATGATCTGTGGTTACCATCTGTCATTTGTTTTAGTATTCTATTATTAATCTTGCAATAAGAGTTATTAACACAATATTTTAACCGTATAAAATTCCATGAAATTATATATTCTTGGTTTTAACAAAAATTAATCGGTAACAAAATTCCAGCCATCAGATTTTAAAAAATCAAGTACAATAATCCCTAATTAAATTGTAGATGATTACTTGAAAGTATACAAGGGTCATTTAGAAGGAACTTGTTGAACTATTTGACATGGAATTGCAAGTGTCCCGTCCGTGATCTAGGGTGACCATCTGTCATTTGTGTTAGTATTCCGTTATGACCCATACAATAAGCATTACTAACAAAATTGTTTCCACAACATAGAATCGCATAAAGGTATAACTTCTAGTTTTTAAATATATATAGGTAATAAAAGTCCGGCCATCAAATTTGAAAAAGAGCAAGTACAAATATTACTGAGTATATTGTAGATGATTATTTAAAAGTATACAAAGGTCTTTCCTATGGAACTTGTCGAACTCTCTGTGGGATTATTCAAATTTCTTAATTAGTTACGATGGTAAAGAGTTTGATTTCAGATTGCAAGTGTCTCGTCTATGATATGGGGTTACCATTTATCATTTGTTTTAGTATTCTATTATAAATCTGGCAATAAGAGTTATTAACACAATATTTTCACTGTATAAAATTCTATGAAATTATATATTCTTGGTTTCAACAAAAATTAGTAGGTAACAAAATTCCTGCCATCAGATTTTAAAAAATCAAGTACAATAATCCCTAAGTAAATTGTGGATGATTACTTGAAACTATACAAGGGTCATTCAGAAAGAACTTGTTGAACTATTGGAAGGATTATGCGAGTTTCTTTATCAGTTACAGTGGTACAGAGTTTGACATGGAATTGCAAGTGTCCCGTCCGTGATCCAGGGTGACCATCTGTCATTTGTGTTAGTATTCCGTTATGACCCTTACAATAAGCATTACTAACAAAATTGTTTCCACAACATAGAATCGCATAAAGGTATAACTTCTAGTTTTTAAATATATATTGGTAATAAAAGTCCAGCCATCAAATTTTACAAAGAGCAAGTACAAATATTACTGAGTATATTGTAGATGATTATTTAAAAGTATACAAAGGTCTTTCCTATGGAACTTGTCGAACTCTCTTTGGGATTATTAGAGTTTCTTAATTAGTTACGGTAGTAAAGAGTTTGATTTGAGATTGCAAGTGTCCCGTCTATGATCTGGGGCTACCATCTGTCATTTGTTTTAGTATTCTATTATTAATCTTGCAATAAGAGTTATTAACACAATATTTTCACCGTATAAAATCGCATGAAATTATATATTCTTGGTTTTAACAAAAATTAATAGGTAACAAAATCCAGCCATCAGATTTTAAAAAATCAAGTACAATAATCCCTAAGTAAATTGTAGATGATTACTTGAAAGTATACAAGGGTCATTCAGAAGGAACTTGTTGAACTATTTGAAGGATTATGCGAGTTTCTTTGTCAGTTATAGTGGTAAAGAGTTTGACTTGGAATTGCAAGTGTCCCATCCGTGATCCAGGGTAACCATCTGTCATTTGTGTTAGTATTCCGTTATGACCCTTGCAATATGCATTACTAACAAAATTGTTTCCACAACATAGAATCGCATAAACGTATAACTTCTAGTTTTTAAATATATATTGGTAATAAAAGTCCGGCCATCAAATTTTAAAAAGAGCATGTACAAATATTACTGATTATATTGTAGATGATTATTTAAAAGTATACAAAGTTCTTTCCTATGGAACTTGTAGAACTCTCTATGGGATTATTGGAGTTTCTTAATTAGTTACGGTAGTAAAGAGTTTGATTTGAGATTGCAAGTGTCCCATCTATGATCTGGGGTTACCATCTGTCATTTGTTTTTGTTTTCCATTATTAATCTTACAATAAGAGTTATCAACACAATATTTTCACCGTATAAAATCGAATGCAATTATTTATTCTTGGTTTTAACAAGAATTAATAGGTAACAAAATTCCAGCCATGAGATTTTAAAAAATCAAGTACAATAATCCCTAAGTAAATTGTAGATGATTACTTGAAAGTATACAAGGGTCATTCAGAAGGAACTTGTTGAACTATTTGAAGGATTATGCGAGTTTCTTTGTCAGTTATAGTGGTAAAGAGTTTGACTTGGAATTGCAAGTGTCCCATCCGTGATCCAGGGTGACCATCTGTCATTTGTGTTAGTATTCCGTTATGACCCTTGCAATATGCATTACTAACAAAATTGTTTCCACAACATAGAATCGCATAAAGGTATAACTTCTAGTTTTTAAATATATATAGGTAATAAAAGTCCGGCCATCAAATTTGAAAAAGAGCAAGTACAAATATTACTGAGTATATTGTAGATGATTATTTAAAAGTATACAAAGGTCTTTCCTATGGAACTTGTCGAACTCTCCGTGGGATTATTAGAGTTTCTTAATTAGTTACAGTAGTAAAGAGTTTGATTTGAGATTGCAAGTGTCCCGTCTATGATCTGGGGTTACCATCTGTCATTTGTTTTAGTATTCTATTATTAATCTTGCAATAAGAGTTATTAACACAATATTTTCACCGTATAAAATCGCATGAAATTATATATTCTTGGTTTTAACAAAAATTAATAGGTAACAAAATTCCAGCCATCAGATTTTAATAAATCAAGTACAATAATCCCTAAGTAAATTGTAGATGATTACTTGAAAGTATACAAGGGTCATTCAGAAAGAACTTGTTGAACTATTTGAAGGATTAAGCGAGTTTTTTATCAGTTACAGTGGTAAAAAGTTTGACATGGAATTGCAAGTGTCCCGTCCGTGATCCAGGGTGACCATCTGTCATTTGTGTTAGTATTCCGTTATGACCCTTACAATATGCATTACTAACAAAATTGTTTCCACAACATAGAATCGGATAAAGGTATAACTTGTAGTTTTTAAATATATATAGGTAATAAGAGTCCGGCCATCAAATTTGAAAAAGGGCAAGTACAAATATTACTGAGTATATTGTAGATGATTATTTAAAAGTATACAAAGGTCTTTCCTATGGAACTTGTCGAACTCTCTGTGGGATTATTCAAATTTCTTAATTAGTTACGATGGTAAAGAGTTTGATTTCAGATTGCAAGTGTCTCGTCTATGATCTGGGGTTACCATCTATCATTTGTTTTAGTATTCTATTATTAATCCAGCAATAAGAGTTATTAACACAATATTTTCACCGTATAAAATCGCATGCAATTATATATTCTTGGTTGTAACAAGAATTAATAGGTAACAAAATTCCAGCCATCAGATGCTTACTTGAAAGTATACAAGGGTCATTCAGAATGAACTTGTTGAACTATTTGAAGGATTATGCGAGTTTCTTTATCAGTTATAGTGGTAAAGAGTTTGACATGGAATTGCAAGTGTCCCGTCCGTGATCCAGGGTGACCATCTGTCATTTGTGTTAGTATTCCGTTATGACCCTTACAATAAGCTTTACTAACAAAATTGTTTCCACAATATAGAATCGCATAAAGGTATAACTTCTAGTTTTTAAATATATATAGGTAATAAAAGTCCGGCCATCAAATTTGAAAAAGAGCAAGTACAAATATTACTGAGTATATTGTAGATGATTATTTAAAAGTATACAAAGGTCTTTCCTGTGGAACTTGTCGAACTCTCTGTGGGATTATTCAAATTTCTTAATTAGTTACGATGGTAAAGAGTTTGATTTCAGATTGCAAGTGTCTCGTCTATAATCTGGGGTTACCATCTATCATTTGTTTTAGGATCCTATTATTAATCTGGCAATAAGAGTTATTAACACAATATTTTCACCTTATAAAATCGCATGCAATTATATATTCTTGGTTTTAACAAAAATTAATAGGTAACAAAATTCCAGCCATCAGATTTTAAAAAATCGAGTACAATAATCCCTAAGTAAATTGTAAATAATTACTTGAAAGTATACAAGGGTCATTCAGAAAGAACTTGTTGAACTATTTGAAGGATTATGCGAGTTTCTTTATTAGTTACAGTGGTAAAGAGTTTGACATGGAATTGCAAGTGTCCCGTCCGTGATCCAGGGTGACCATCTGTCATTTGTGTTAGTATTCCGTTATGACCCTTGCAATATGCATTACTAACAAAATTGTTTCCACAACATAGAATCGCATAAAGGTATAACTTCTAGTTTTTAAATATATATAGGTAATAAAAGTCCGGCCATCAAATTTGAAAAAGAGCAAGTACAAATATTACTGAGTATATTGTAGATGATTATTTAAAAGTATACAAAGGTCTTTCCTATGGAACTTGTCGAACTCTCTGTGGGATTATTCAAATTTCTTAATTAGTTACGATGGTAAAGAGTTTGATTTCAGATTGCAAGTGTCTCGTCTATGATCTGGGGTTACCATCTATCATTTGTTTTAGGATCCTATTATTAATCTGGCAATAAGAGTTATTAACACAATATTTTCACCGTATAAAATCGCATGCAATTATATATTCTTGGTTTTAACAAAAATTAATAGGTAACAAAATTCCAGCCATCAGATTTTAAAAAATCGAGTACAATAATCCCTAAGTAAATTGTAAATAATTACTTGAAAGTATACAAGGGTCATTCAGAAAGAACTTGTTGAACTATTTGAAGGATTATGCGAGTTTCTTTATTAGTTACAGTGGTAAAGAGTTTGACATGGAATTGCAAGTGTCCCGTCCGTGATCCAGGGTGACCATCTGTCATTTGTGTTAGTATTCCGTTATGACCCTTGCAATATGCATTACTAACAAAATTGTTTCCACAACATAGAATCGCATAAAGGTATAACTTCTAGTTTTTAAATATATATAGGTAATAAAAGTCCGGCCATCAAATTTGAAAAAGAGCAAGTACAAATATTACTGAGTATATTGTAGATGATTATTTAAAAGTATACAAAGGTCTTTCCTATGGAACTTGTCGAACTCTCTGTGGGATTATTCAAATTTCTTAATTAGTTACGATGGTAAAGAGTTTGATTTCAGATTGCAAGTGTCTCGTCTATGATCTGGGGTTACCATCTATCATTTGTTTTAGGATCCTATTATTAATCTGGCAATAAGAGTTATTAACACAATATTTTCACCGTATAAAATCGCATGCAATTATATATTCTTGGTTTTAACAAAAATTAATAGGTAACAAAATTCCAGCCATCAGATTTTAAAAAATCGAGTACAATAATCCCTAAGTAAATTGTAAATGATTACTTGAAAGTATACAAGGGTCATTCAGAAAGAACTTGTTGAACTATTTGAAGGATTATGCGAGTTTCTTTATCAGTTACAGTGGTAAAGAGTTTGACATGGAAATGAAAGTGTCCCGTCTGTGATCCAGGGTGACCATCTGTCATTTGTGTTAGTATTCCGTTATGACCCTTACAATAAGCATTACTAACAAAATTGTTTCCACAACATAGAATCGCATAAAGGTATAACTTCTAGTTTTAAAATATATATTGGTAATAAAAGTCCGGCGATCAAATTTTACAAAGAGCAAGCACAAATATTACTGAGTATATTGTAGATGATTATTTAAAAGTATACAAAGGTCTTTCCTATGGAACTTGTCGAACTCTCTGTGGGATAATTAGAGTTTCTTAATTAGTTACGGTAGTAAAGAGTTTGATTTGAGATTGCAAGTGTCCCGTCTATGATCTGGGGTTACCATCTGTCATTTGTTTTAGTATTCTATTATTAATCTTGCAATAAGAGTTATTAACACAATATTTTCACCGTATAAAATCGCATGAAATTATATATTCTTGGTTTTAACAAAAATTAATAGGTAACAAAATTCCAGCCATCAGATTTTAAAAAATCAAGTACAATAATCCCTAAGTAAATTGTAGATGATTACTTGAAAGTATACAAGGGTCATTCAGAAAGAACTTGTTGAACTATTTGAAGGATTAAGCGAGTTTTTTATCAGTTACAGTGGTAAAGAGTTTGACATGGAATTGCAAGTGTCCCATCCGTGATCCAGGGTGACCATCTGTCATTTGTGTTAGTATTCCGTTATGACCCTTACAATATGCATTACTAACAAAATTGTTTCCACAACATAGAATCGGATAAAGGTATAACTTGTAGTTTTTAAATATATATAGGTAATAAGAGTCCGGCCATCAAATTTGAAAAAGGGCAAGTACAAATATTACTGAGTATATTGTAGATGATTATTTAAAAGTATACAAAGGTCTTTCCTATGGAACTTGTCGAACTCTCTGTGGGATTATTCAAATTTCTTAATTAGTTACGATGGTAAAGAGTTTGATTTCAGATTGCAAGTGTCTCGTCTATGATCTGGGGTTACCATCTATCATTTGTTTTAGTATTCTATTATTAATCCAGCAATAAGAGTTATTAACACAATATTTTCACCGTATAAAATCGCATGCAATTATATATTCTTGGTTGTAACAAGAATTAATAGGTAACAAAATTCCAGCCATCAGATTTTAAAAAATTAAGTGCAATAATCCCTAATTAAATTGTAGATGCTTACTTGAAAGTATACAAGGGTCATTCAGAATGAACTTGTTGAACTATTTGAAGGATTATGCGAGTTTCTTTATCAGTTATAGTGGTAAAGAGTTTG
Source organism: Rubia yunnanensis (assembly GCA_037428765.1). Taxonomy (NCBI): domain Eukaryota; kingdom Viridiplantae; phylum Streptophyta; class Magnoliopsida; order Gentianales; family Rubiaceae; genus Rubia; species Rubia yunnanensis. The sequence continues at coordinate 60,127,310 of CM075068.1, forward strand.
ACATGGAATTGCAAGTGTCCCGTCCGTGATCCAGGGTGACCATCTGTCATTTGTGTTAGTATTCCGTTATGACCCTTACAATAAGCTTTACTAACAAAATTGTTTCCACAATATAGAATCGCATAAAGGTATAACTTCTAGTTTTTAAATATATATAGGTAATAAAAGTCCGGCCATCAAATTTGAAAAAGAGCAAGTACAAATATTACTGAGTATATTGTAGATGATTATTTAAAAGTATACAAAGGTCTTTCCTGTGGAACTTGTCGAACTCTCTGTGGGATTATTCAAATTTCTTAATTAGTTACGATGGTAAAGAGTTTGATTTCAGATTGCAAGTGTCTCGTCTATAATCTGGGGTTACCATCTATCATTTGTTTTAGGATCCTATTATTAATCTGGCAATAAGAGTTATTAACACAATATTTTCACCTTATAAAATCGCATGCAATTATATATTCTTGGTTTTAACAAAAATTAATAGGTAACAAAATTCCAGCCATCAGATTTTAAAAAATCGAGTACAATAATCCCTAAGTAAATTGTAAATAATTACTTGAAAGTATACAAGGGTCATTCAGAAAGAACTTGTTGAACTATTTGAAGGATTATGCGAGTTTCTTTATTAGTTACAGTGGTAAAGAGTTTGACATGGAATTGCAAGTGTCCCGTCCGTGATCCAGGGTGACCATCTGTCATTTGTGTTAGTATTCCGTTATGACCCTTGCAATATGCATTACTAACAAAATTGTTTCCACAACATAGAATCGCATAAAGGTATAACTTCTAGTTTTTAAATATATATAGGTAATAAAAGTCCGGCCATCAAATTTGAAAAAGAGCAAGTACAAATATTACTGAGTATATTGTAGATGATTATTTAAAAGTATACAAAGGTCTTTCCTATGGAACTTGTCGAACTCTCTGTGGGATTATTCAAATTTCTTAATTAGTTACGATGGTAAAGAGTTTGATTTCAGATTGCAAGTGTGTCGTCTATGATCTGGGGTTACCATCTATCATTTGTTTTAGGATCCTATTATTAATCTGGCAATAAGAGTTATTAACACAATATTTTCACCGTATAAAATCGCATGCAATTATATATTCTTGGTTTTAACAAAAATTAATAGGTAACAAAATTCCAGCCATCAGATTTTAAAAAATCGAGTACAATAATCCCTAAGTAAATTGTAAATAATTACTTGAAAGTATACAAGGGTCATTCAGAAAGAACTTGTTGAACTATTTGAAGGATTATGCGAGTTTCTTTATTAGTTACAGTGGTAAAGAGTTTGACATGGAATTGCAAGTGTCCCGTCCGTGATCCAGGGTGACCATCTGTCATTTGTGTTAGTATTCCGTTATGACCCTTGCAATATGCATTACTAACAAAATTGTTTCCACAACATAGAATCGCATAAAGGTATAACTTCTAGTTTTTAAATATATATAGGTAATAAAAGTCCGGCCATCAAATTTGAAAAAGAGCAAGTACAAATATTACTGAGTATATTGTAGATGATTATTTAAAAGTATACAAAGGTCTTTCCTATGGAACTTGTCGAACTCTCTGTGGGATTATTCAAATTTCTTAATTAGTTACGATGGTAAAGAGTTTGATTTCAGATTGCAAGTGTCTCGTCTATGATCTGGGGTTACCATCTATCATTTGTTTTAGGATCCTATTATTAATCTGGCAATAAGAGTTATTAACACAATATTTTCACCGTATAAAATCGCATGCAATTATATATTCTTGGTTTTAACAAAAATTAATAGGTAACAAAATTCCAGCCATCAGATTTTAAAAAATCGAGTACAATAATCCCTAAGTAAATTGTAAATAATTACTTGAAAGTATACAAGGGTCATTCAGAAAGAACTTGTTGAACTATTTGAAGGATTATGCGAGTTTCTTTATTAGTTACAGTGGTAAAGAGTTTGACATGGAATTGCAAGTGTCCCGTCCGTGATCCAGGGTGACCATCTGTCATTTGTGTTAGTATTCCGTTATGACCCTTGCAATATGCATTACTAACAAAATTGTTTCCACAACATAGAATCGCATAAAGGTATAACTTCTAGTTTTTAAATATATATAGGTAATAAAAGTCCGGCCATCAAATTTGAAAAAGAGCAAGTACAAATATTACTGAGTATATTGTAGATGATTATTTAAAAGTATACAAAGGTCTTTCCTATGGAACTTGTCGAACTCTCTGTGGGATTATTCAAATTTCTTAATTAGTTACGATGGTAAAGAGTTTGATTTCAGATTGCAAGTGTCTCGTCTATGATCTGGGGTTACCATCTATCATTTGTTTTAGGATCCTATTATTAATCTGGCAATAAGAGTTATTAACACAATATTTTCACCGTATAAAATCGCATGCAATTATATATTCTTGGTTTTAACAAAAATTAATAGGTAACAAAATTCCAGCCATCAGATTTTAAAAAATCGAGTACAATAATCCCTAAGTAAATTGTAAATGATTACTTGAAAGTATACAAGGGTCATTCAGAAAGAACTTGTTGAACTATTTGAAGGATTATGCGAGTTTTTTTATCAGTTACAGTGGTAAAGAGTTTGACATGGAATTGAAAGTGTCCCGTTTGTGATCCAGGGTGACCATCTGTCATTTGTGTTAGTATTCCGTTATGACCCTTACAATAAGCATTACTAACAAAATTGTTTCCACAACATAGAATCGCATAAAGGTATAACTTCTAGTTTTAAAATATATATTGGTAATAAAAGTCCGGCGATCAAATTTTACAAAGAGCAAGCACAAATATTACTGAGTATATTGTAGATGATTATTTAAAAGTATACAAAGGTCTTTCCTATGGAACTTGTCGAACTCTCTGTGGGATAATTAGAGTTTCTTAATTAGTTACGGTAGTAAAGAGTTTGATTTGAGATTGCAAGTGTCCCGTCTATGATCTGGGGTTACCATCTGTCATTTGTTTTAGTATTCTATTATTAATCTTGCAATAAGAGTTATTAACACAATATTTTCACCGTATAAAATCGCATGAAATTATATATTCTTGGTTTTAACAAAAATTAATAGGTAACAAAATTCCAGCCATCAGATTTTAAAAAATCAAGTACAATAATCCCTAAGTAAATTGTAGATGATTACTTGAAAGTATACAAGGGTCATTCAAAAAGAACTTGTTGAACTATTTGAAGGATTAAGCGAGTTTTTTATCAGTTACAGTGGTAAAGAGTTTGACATGGAATTGCAAGTGTCCCATCCGTGATCCAGGGTGACCATCTGTCATTTGTGTTAGTATTCCGTTATGACCCTTACAATATGCATTACTAACAAAATTGTTTCCACAACATAGAATCGGATAAAGGTATAACTTCTAGTTTTTAAATATATATAGGTAATAAGAGTCCGGCCATCAAATTTGAAAAAGAGCAAGTACAAATATTACTGAGTATATTGTAGATGATTATTTAAAAGTATACAAAGGTCTTTCCTATGGAACTTGTCGAACTCTCTGTGGGATTATTCAAATTTCTTAATTAGTTACGATGGTAAAGAGTTTGATTTCAGATTGCAAGTGTCTCGTCTATGATCTGGGGTTACCATCTACCATTTGTTTTAGTATTCTATTATTAATCTGGCAATAAGAGTTATTAACACAATATTTTCACCGTATAAAATCGCATGCAATTATATATTCTTGGTTGTAACAAGAATTAATAGGTAACAAAATTCCAGCCATCAGATTTTAAAAAATTAAGTGCAATAATCCCTAATTAAATTGTAGATGCTTACTTGAAAGTATACAAGGGTCATTCAGAATGAACTTGTTGAACTATTTGAAGGATTATGCGAGTTTTTTTATCAGTTACAGTGGTAAAGAGTTTGACATGGAATTGCAAGTGTCCCGTCCGTGATCCAGGGTGACCATCTGTCATTTGTGTTAGTATTCCGTTATGACCCTTGCAATATGCATTACTAACAAAATTGTTTCCACAACATAGAATCGCATAAAGGTATAACTTCTAGTTTTTAAATATATATAGGTAATAAAAGTCCGGCCATCAAATTTGAAAAAGAGCAAGTACAAATATTACTGAGTATATTGTAGATGATTATTTAAAAGTATACAAAGGTCTTTCCTATGGAACTTGTCGAACTCTCTGTGGGATTATTCAAATTTCTTAATTAGTTACGATGGTAAAGAGTTTGATTTCAGATTGCAAGTGTCTCGTCTATGATCTGGGGTTACCATCTATCATTTGTTTTAGGATCCTATTATTAATCTGGCAATAAGAGTTATTAACACAATATTTTCACCGTATAAAATCGCATGCAATTATATATTCTTGGTTTTAACAAAAATTAATAGGTAACAAAATTCCAGCCATCAGATTTTAAAAAATCGAGTACAATAATCCCTAAGTAAATTGTAAATGATTACTTGAAAGTATACAAGGGTCATTCAGAAAGAACTTGTTGAACTATTTGAAGGATTATGCGAGTTTCTTTATCAGTTACAGTGGTAAAGAGTTTGACATGGAATTGAAAGTGTCCCGTCTGTGATCCAGGGTGACCATCTGTCATTTGTGTTAGTATTCCGTTATGACCCTTACAATAAGCATTACTAACAAAATTGTTTCCACAACATAGAATCGCATAAAGGTATAACTTCTAGTTTTAAAATATATATTGGTAATAAAAGTCCGGCGATCAAATTTTACAAAGAGCAAGCACAAATATTACTGAGTATATTGTAGATGATTATTTAAAAGTATACAAAGGTCTTTCCTATGGAACTTGTCGAACTCTCTGTGGGATAATTAGAGTTTCTTAATTAGTTACGGTAGTAAAGAGTTTGATTTGAGATTGCAAGTGTCCCGTCTATGATCTGGGGTTACCATCTGTCATTTGTTTTAGTATTCTATTATTAATCTTGCAATAAGAGTTATTAACACAATATTTTCACCGTATAAAATCGCATGAAATTATATATTCTTGGTTTTAACAAAAATTAATAGGTAACAAAATTCCAGCCATCAGATTTTAAAAAATCAAGTACAATAATCCCTAAGTAAATTGTAGATGATTACTTGAAAGTATACAAGGGTCATTCAAAATAAACTTGTTGAACTATTTGAAGGATTAAGCGAGTTTTTTATCAGTTACAGTGGTAAAGAGTTTGACATGGAATTGCAAGTGTCCCATCCGTGATCCAGGGTGACCATCTGTCATTTGTGTTAGTATTCCGTTATGACCCTTACAATATGCATTACTAACAAAATTGTTTCCACAATATAGAATCGCATAAAGGTATAACTTCTAGTTTTTAAATATATATAGGTAATAAAAGTCCGGACATCAAATTTGAAAAAGAGCAAGTACAAATATTACTGAGCATATTGTAGATGATTATTTAAAAGTATACAAAGGTCCTTCCTATGGAACTTGTCGAACTCTCTGCGGGATTATTCAAATTTCTTAATTAGTTACGATGGTAAAGAGTTTGATTTGAGATTGCAAGTGTCTCGTCTATGATCTGGGGTCACCATCTATCATTTGTTTTAGTATTCTATTATTAATCTGGCAATAAGAGTTATTAACACAATATTTTCACCGTATAAAGTCGCATGAAATTATATATTCTTGGTTTTAACAAAAATTAATATGTAACAAAATTCCAGCCATCAGATTTTAAAAAATCAAGTACAATAATCCCAAAGTAAATTGTAGATGATTACATGAAAGTATACAAGGGTTATTCAGAAAGAACTTGTTGAACTATTTGAAGGATTAAGCGAGTTTTTTTATCAGTTACAGTGGTAAAGAGTTTGACATGGAATTGGAAGTGTCCTGTCCGTGATCCAGGGTGACCATCTATCATTTGTGTTAGTATTTAGTTATGACCCTTACAATAAGCATTACCAACAAAATTGTTTCCACAACATAGAATCGCATAAAGGTATAACTTCTAGTTTTTAAATATATATTGGTAATAAAAGTCCGGCCATCAAATTTTAAAAAGAGCAAGTACAAATATTACTGAGTATATTGTAGATGATTATTTAAAAGTATACAAAGGTCTTTCCTATGGAACTTGTCGAACTCTCTGTGGGATTATTAGAGTTTCTTAATTAGTTACGGTAGTAAAGAGTTTGATTTGAGATTGCAAGTGTCCCGTCTATGATCTGGGGTTACCATCTGTCATTTGTTTTAGTATTCTATTATTAATCTTGCAATAAGATTTATTAACACAATATTTTCACCGTATAAAATCGCATGAAATTATATATTCTTGGTTTTAACAAAAATTAATAGGAAATAAAATTCCAGCATTCAGATTTTAAAATATCGAGTACAATAATCCCTAAGTAAATTGTAGATGATTACTTGAAAGTATACAAGGGTCATTCAGAAGGAACTTGTTGAACTATTTGAAGGATTATGCGAGTTTCTTTATCAGTTACAGTGGTAAAGAGTTTGACATGGAATTGCAAGTGTCCCGTGCTTGATCCTGGGTGACCATTTGCCATTTGTGTTAGTATTCCGTTATGACCCTTACAATAAGCATTACTAACAAAATTGTTTCCACAACATAGAATCACATTAAGGTATAACTTCTAGTTTTTAAATATATATAGGTAATAAAAGTCCGGCCATCAAATTTGAAAAAGAGCATGTACAAATATTACTGAGTATATTGTAGATGATTATTTAAAAGTATACAAAGGTCCTTCCTATGGAACTTGTCGAACTCTCTGTGGGATTATTCAAATTTCTTAATTAGTTACGATGGTAAAGAGTTTGATTTGAGATTGCAATTGTCTCGTCTATGATCTGGGGTCACCATCTATCATTTGTTTTAGTATTCTATTATTAATCTGGCAATAAGAGTTATTAACACAATATTTTCACCGTATAAAATCGCATGCAATTATATATTCTTGGTTTTAACAAAAATTAATAGGTAACAAAATTCCAGCCATCAGATTTTAAAAAATCAAGTACAATAATCCCTATGTAAATTGTAGATGCTTACTTGAAAGTATACAAGGGTCATTCAGAAGGAACTTGTTGAACTATTTGAAGGATTATACGAGTTTCTTTATCAGTTACAGTGGTAAAGAGTTTGACATGGAATTGCAAGTGTCCCGTCCGTGATCCAGGGTGACCATCTGTCATTTGTGTTAGTATTCCGTTAGACCCTTACAATAAGCATTACTTACAAAACTGTTTCCACAAAATAGAAACGCATAAAGGTATAACTTCTAGTTTTTAAATATATATAGGTAATAAAAGTCCTGCCTTCAAATTTTAAAAGAGCAAGTACAAATATTATTGAGTATATTGTAGATGATTATTTGAAAGTATACAAAGTTCTTTCCTATGGAGCTTGTCGAACTCTCTGGGGGATTATTCAAATTTCAATATTAGTTACGGTAGTAAAGAGTTTGATTTGAGATTGCAAGTGTCCCGTCTATGAGCTGGGTTTACCATTTATCTTTTTTTTAGTATTCTATTATTAATCTGGCATTAAGAGATTGCAAGTGTCCCGTCTATGATCTGTGGTTACCATCTATCATTTGTTTTAGTATTTTATTATTAATCTTGCAATAAGAGTTATTAACACAATATTTTCACCGTATAAAATTCCACGAAATTATATATTCTTGGTTTGAACAAAAATTAATAGGTAACAAAATCCAGCCATCAGATTTTAAAAAATCAAGTACAATAATCCCTAAGTAAATTGTAGATGATTACTTGAAAGTATACAAGGGTCATTCAGAAGGAACTTGTTGAACTATTTGAAGGATTATGCGAGTTTCTTTATCAGTTACAGTGGTAAAGAGTTTGACATGGAATTGTAAGTATCCCGTCCGTGATCCAGGGTGACCATCTGTCATTTGTGTTAGTATTCCATTATGACCCTTACAATAAGCATTACTAACAAAATTGTTTCCACAACATAGAATCGCATAAAGGTATAACTTCTAGTTTTTAAATATATATATAGGTAATAAAAGTCCGGCCATCAAATTTGAAAAAGAGCATGTACAAATATTACTGAGTATATTGTAGATGATTATTTAAAATTATACAAAGGTCTTTCCTATGGAACTTGTCGAACTCTCTGTGGGATTATTCAAATTTCTTAATTAGTTATGGTAGTAAAGAGTTTGATTTGAGATTGCAAGTGTCCCGTCTATGATCTGGGGTTACCATCTATCATTTGTTTTATTATTCTATTATTAATCTGGCAATAAGAGTTATTAACACAATATTTTCACCGTATAAAATCGCATGCAATTATATATTCTTGGTTTTAACAAAAATTAATCGGTAACAAAATTCCATCTATCATATTTTAAAAAATCAAGTACAATAATCCCTAAGTAAATTGTAGATGCTTACTTGAAAGTATACAAGGGTCATTCAGAAGGAACTTGTTGAACTATTTGAAGGATTATGCGAGTTTTTTTATCAGTTACAGTGGTAAAGAGTTTGACATGGAATTGGAAGTGTCCCGTCCGTGATCCAGGGTGACCATCTATCATTTGTGTTAGTATTCAGTTATGAGCCTTACAATAAGCATTACCAACAAAATTGTTTCCACAACATAGAATCGCATAAAGGTATAACTTCTAGTTTTTAAATATATATTGGTAATAAAACTCCGGCCATCAAATTTTAAAAAGAGCAAGTACAAATATTACTGAGTATATTGTAGATGATTACTTAAAAGTATACAAAGGTCTTTCCTATGGAACTTGTCGAACACTCTGTGGGATTATTAGAGTTTCTTAATTAGTTACGGTAGTGAAGAGTTTGATTTGAGATTGCAAGTGTCCCGTCTATGATCTGGGGTTACCATATGTCATTTGTTTTAGTATTCTATTATTAATCTTGCAATAAGAGTTATTAACACAATATTTTCACCGTATAAAATTGCATGAAATTATATATTCTTGGTTTTAACAAAAATTAATAGGTAATAAAATTCCAGCATTCAGATTTTAAAATATCGAGTACAATAATCCCTAAGTAAATTGTAGATGATTACTTGAAAGAATACAAGGGTTATTCAGAAGGAACTTGTTGAACTATTTGAAGGATTATGCGAGTTTCTTTATCAGTTACAGTGGTAAAGAGTTTGACATGGAATTGCAAGTGTCCCGTGCTTGATCCTGGGTGACCATCTGCCATTTGTGTTAGTATTCCATTATGACCTTTACAATAAGCATTACTAACAAAATTGTTTCCACAACATAGAATCGCATTAAGGTATAACTTCTAGTTTTTAAATATATATAGGTAATAAAACTCCGGCCATCAAATTTGAAAAGGAGCATGTACAAATATTACTGAGTATATTGTAGATGATTATTTAAAAGTATACAAAGGTCCTTCCTATGGAACTTGTCGAACTCTCTGTGGGATTATTCAAATTTCTTAATTAGTTACGATGGTAAAGAGTTTGATTTGAGATTGCAAGTGTCTCGTCTATGATCTGGGGTCACCATCTATCATTTGTTTTAGTATTCTATTATTAATCTGGCAATAAGAGTTATTAACACAATATTTTCACCGTATAAAATCGCATGAAATTATATATTCTTGGTTTTAACAAAAATTAATAGGTAACAAAATTCCAGCCATCAGATTTTAAAAAATCAAGTACAATAATCCCTAAGTAAATTGTAGATGATTACTTGAAAGTATACAAGGGTCATTCAGAAAGAACTTGTTGAACTATTTGAAGGATTAAGCGAGTTTTTTTATCAGTTACAGTGGTAAAGAGTTTGACATGGAATTGCAAGTGTCCCGTCCGTGATCCAGGGTGACCATCTATCATTTGTGTTAGTATTCAGTTATGACCCTTACAATAAGCATTACCAACAAAATTGTTTCCACAACATAAAATCGCATAAAGGTATAACTTCTAGTTTTTAAATATATATAGGTAATAAAAGTCCGGCCATCAAATTTGAAAAAGAGCATGTACAAATATTATTGAGTATATTGTAGATGATTATTTAAAAGTATACAAAGGTCTTTCCTGTGGAACTTGTCGTACTCTCTGTGGGATTATTCAAATTTCTTAATTAGTTACGATGGTAAAGAGTTTGATTTGAGATTGCAAGTGTCCCGTCTATGATCTGGGGTTACCATATATCATTTGTTTTATTATTCTATTATTAATCTGGCAATAAGAGTTATTAACACAATATTTTCACCGTATAAAATCGCATGCAATTATATATTCTTGGTTTTAACAAAAATTAATAGGTATAAAAATTTAAGCCATCAGATTTTAAAAAATCAAGTACAATAATCCCTAAGTAAATTGTAGATGCTTACTTGAAAGTATACAAGGGTCATTCAGAAGGAACTTGTTGAACTATTTGAAGGATTATGCGAGTTTCTTTATCAGTTACAGTGGTAAAGAGTTTGACATGGAATTGCAAGTGTCCCGTCCGTGATCCAGGGTGACCATCTGTCATTTGTGTTAGTATTCCGTTATGACCCTTACAATAAGCATTACTAACAAAACTGTTTCCACAACATAGAATCGCATAAAGGTATAACTTCAAGTTTTTAAATATATATAGGTAATAAATGTCCTGCCATCAAATTTTAAAAAGAGCAAGTACAAATATTATTGAGTATATTGTAGATGATTATTTAAAAGTATACAAAGGTCTTTCCTAAGGAACTTGTCAAACTCTCAGGGGGATTATTCGAATTTCGTAAATAGTTACGGTAGTAAAGAGTTTGATTTGAGATTGCAAGTGTCCCGTCTATGATATGGGGTTACCATCTATCATTTGTTTTAGTATTCTATTATTAATCTGGCAATAAGAGTTATTAACACAATATTTTCACCGTATAAAATCGCATGCAATTATATATTTTTGGTTTTAACAAAAATTAATAGGTAACAAAATTCCACCCATCAGATTTTAAAAAATCAAGTACAATAATCCCTAAGTAAATTGTAGATGCTTACTTGAAAGTATACAAGGGTCATTCAGAAGGAACTTGTTGAACTATTTGAAGGATTATGCGAGTTTCTTTATCAGTTACAGTGGTAAAGAGTTTGACATGGAATTGCAAGTGTCCCGTCCATGATCCAGGGTGACCATCTGTCATTTGTGTTAGTATTCCGTTATGACCCTTACAATAAGCATTACTAACAAAACTGTTTCCACAACATAGAATCGCATAAAGGTATAAGTTCTAGTTTTTAAATATATATAGGTAATTAAAGTCCTTCCATCAAATTTTAAAAAGAGCAAGTACAAATATTATTGAGTATATTGTAGATGATTATTTGAAAGTATACAAAGGTCTTTCCTACGGAACTTGACGAACTCTCTGGGGGATTATTCGAATTTCGATATTAGTTACGATAGTAAAGAGTTTGATTTGAGATTGCAAGTGTCCCGTCTATCATCTGGGTTTACCATTTATCTTTTTTTTTAGTATTCTATTATTAATCTGGCATTAAGAGTTATTAACACAATATTTTCACCGTATAAAATTCCACGAAATTATATATTCTTGGTTTTAACAAAAATTAATAGGTAACAAAATCCAGCCATCAGATTTTAAAAAATCAAGTACAATAATCCCTAAGTAAATTGTAGATGATTACTTGAAAGTATACAAGGGTCATTCAGAAGGAACTTGTCGAACTATTTGAAGGATTATGCGAGTTTCTTTATCACTTACAGTGGTAAAGAGTTTGACATGGATTTGCAAGTGTCCCGTCCGTGATCCAGGGTGACCATCTGTCATTTGTGTTAGTATTCCGTTATGACCCTTACAATAAGCATTACTAACAAAATTGTTTCCACAACATAGAATCGCATAAAGGTATAACTTCTAGTTTTTAAATATATAGAGGTAATAAAAGTCCGGCCATCAAATTTGAAAAAGAGCATGTACAAATATTACTGAGTATATTGTAGATGATTATTTAAAAGTATACAAAGGTCTTTCCTATGGAACTTGTCGAACTCTCTGTGGGATTATTCAAATTTCTTAATTAGTTACGGTAGTAAAGAGTTTGATTTGAGATTGCAAGTGTCCCGTCTATGATCTGGGGTTACCATCTATCATTTGTTTTATTATTCTATTATTAATCTGGCAATAAGAGTTATTAACACAATATTTTCACCGTATAAAATCGCATGCAATTATATATTCTAGGTTTTAACAAAAATTAATAGGTAACAAAATTCCAGCTATCTGATTTTAAAAAATTAAGTACAATAATCCCTAAGTAAATTGTAGATGCTTACTTGAAAGTATACAAGGGTCATTCAGAAGGAACTTGTTGAACTATTTGAAGGATTATGCGAGTTTTTTTATCAGTTACAGTGGTAAAGAGTTTGACATGGAATTGGAAGTGTCTCGTCCGTGATCCTGGGTGACCATCTATCATTTGTGTTAGTATTCAATTATGACCCTTACAATAAGCATTACCAACAAAATTGTTTCCACAACATAGAATCGCATAAAGGTATAACTTCTAGTTTTTAAATATATATTGGTAATAAAAGTCCGGCCATCAAATTTTAAAAAGAGCAAGTACAAATATTACTGTGTATATTGTAGATGATTATTTAAAAGTATACAAAGGTCGTTCCTATGGAACTTGTCGAACTCTCTGTGGGATTATTCAAATTTCTTAATTAGTTACGGTAGTAAAGAGTTTGATTTGAGATTGCAAGTGTCCCGTCTATGATCTGGGGTTACCATCTATCATTTGTTTTATTATTCTATTATTAATCTGGCAATAAGAGTTATTAACACAATATTTTCACCGTATAAAATCGCATGCAATTATATATTCTAGGTTTTAACATTAATTAATAGGTAACAAAATTCCAGCTATCTGATTTTAAAAAATTAAGTACAATAATCCCTAAGTAAATTGTAGATGCTTACTTGAAAGTATACAAGGGTCATTCAGAAGGAACTTGTTGAACTATTTGAAGGATTATGCGAGTTTTTTTATCAGTTACAGTGGTAAAGAGTTTGACATGGAATTGGAAGTGTCCCGTCCGTGATCCAGGGTGACCATCTATCATTTGTGTTAGTATTCAGTTATGACCCTTACAATAAGCATTACCAACAAAATTGTTTCCACAACATAGAATCGCATAAAGGTATAACTTCTAGTTTTTAAATATATATTGGTAATAAAAGTCCGGCCATCAAATTTTAAAAAGAGCAAGTACAAATATTACTGTGTATATTGTAGATGATTATTTAAAAGTATACAAAGGTCTTTCCTATGGAACTTGTCGAACTCTCTGGGGGATTATTCGAATTTATTAATTAGTTACGGTAGTAAAGAGTTTGATTTGAGATTGCAAAGGTCCGGTCTATGATCTGGGGTTACCATCTATCATTTATTTTAGTATTCTATTATTAATCTGGCAATAAGAGTTATTAACACAATATTTTCACCGTATAAAATTCCATGAAATTATATATTCTTGGTTTTAACAAAAATTAATAGGTAACAAAATTCCAGCCATCAGATTTTATAAAATCAAGTAAATAATCCCTAAGTAAATTGTAGATGATTACCTGAAAGTATACAAGGGTCATTCAGAAGAAACTTGTTGAACTATTTGAAGGATTATGCGAGTTTCTTTATCAGTTACAGTGGTAAAGAGTTTGACATGGAATTGCAAGTGTCCCGTCCGTGATCCAGGGTGACCATCTGTCATTTGTGTTAGTATTCCATTATGACCCTTACAATAAGCATTACTAACAAAACTGTTTCCACAACATAGAATCGCATAAAGGTATAACTTCTTGTTTTAAATTTATATAGGTAATAAAAGTCCTGCCATCAAATTTTAAAAAGAGCAAGTACAAATATTACTGAGCATATTGTAGATGATTATTTAAAAGTATACAAAGGTCCTTCCTATGGAATTTGTCGAACTCTCTGTGGGATTATTCAAATTTCTTAATTAGTTACGATGGTAAAGAGTTTGATTTGAGATTGCAAGTGTCTCGTCTATGATCTGGGGTCACCATCTATCATTTGTTTTAGTATTCTATTATTAATCTGGCAATAAGAGTTATTAACACAATATTTTCACCGTATAAAATCGCATGAAATTATATATTCTAGGTTTTAACAAAAATTAATAGGTGACAAAATTCCAGCCATCAGATTTTAAAAAATCAAGTACAATAATCCCTAAGTAAATTGTAGATGATTACTTGAAAGTATACAAGGGTCATTCAAAAATAACTTGTTGAACTATTTGAAGGATTAAGCGAGTTTTTTTATCAGTTACAGTGGTAAAGAGTTTGACATGGAATTTCAAGTGTCCCGTCCGTGATCCAGGGTGACCATCTATCATTTGTGTTAGTATTCCGTTATGACCCTTACAATAAGCATTACCAACAAAATTGTTTCCACAACATAGAATCGCATAAAGGTATAACTTCTATTTTTTAAATATATATAGGTAATAAAAGTCCGGCCATCAAATTTGAAAAAGAGCATGTACAAATATTTCTGAGTATATTGTAGATGATTATTTAAAAGTATACAAAGGTCATTCCAATGGAACTTGTCGAACTCTCTGTGGGATTATTCAAATTTCTTTATTAGTTACGGTAGTAAAGAGTTTGATTTGAGATTACAAGTGTCCCGTCTATGATCTGGGGTTACCATATATCATTTGTTTTATTATGCTATTATTAATCTGGCAATAAGAGTTATTAACACAATATTTTCACCGTATAAAATCGCATGCAATTATATATTTTTGGTTTTAACAAAAATTAATAGGGAACAAAATTCCAGCAATCAGATTTTAAAAAATCAAGTACAATAATCCCTAAGTAAACTGTAGATGCTTACTTGAAAGTATACAAGGGTCATTCAGAAGGAACTTGTTGAACAATTTGAAGGATTATGCGAGTTTCTTTATCAGTTACAGTGGTAAAGAGTTTGACATGGAATTGCAAGTGTCCCGTCCGTGATCCAGGGTGACAATCTGTCATTTGTGTTAGTATTCCGTTATGACCCTTACAATAAGCATTACTAACAAAACTGTTTCCAAAACATAGAATCGCATAAAGGTATAACTTCTAGTTTTTAAATATATATAGGTAATAAAAGTCCTGCCATCAAATTTTAAAAAGAGCAAGTACAAATATTATTGAGTATATTGTAGATGATTATTTGAAAGTATAAAAAGGTCTTTCCTATGGAACTTGTCGAACTCTCTGGGGGATTATTCGAATTTCGATATCAGTTACGGTAGTAAAGAGTTTGATTTGAGATTGCAAGTGTCCCATCTATGATCCGGGTTTACCATCTATCATTTATTTTAGTATTCTATTATTAATCTGGCATTAAGAGTTATTAACAAAATATTTTCACCGTATAAAATTCCACGAAATTATATATTCTTGGTTTTAACAAAAATTAATAGGTAACAAAATCCAGCCATCAGATTTTAAAAAATCAAGTACAATAATCCCTAAGTAAATTGTAGATGATTACTTGAAAGTATACAAGGGTCATTCAGAAAGAACTTGTTGAACTATTTGAAGGATTATGCGAGTTTCTTTATCAGTTACAGCGGTAAAGAGTTTGACATGGAATTGCAAGTGTCCCGTCCGTGATCCAGGGTGACCATCTGTCATTTGTATTAGTATTCCGTTATGACCCTTACAATAAGCATTACTAACAAAATTGTTTCCACAACATAGAATCCCATAAAGGTATAACTTCTAGTTTTTAAATATATATTGGTAATAAAAGTCCGGCCATCAAATTTTCAAAAGAACAAGTACAAATATTACTGAATATATTGTAGATGATTATTTAAAAGTATACAAAGGTCCTTCCTATGGAACTTGTCGAACTCTCTGGGGGATTATTCGAATTTCTTAATTAGTTACGGTAGTAAAGAGTTTGATTTGAGATTGCAAGTGTCCCATCTATGATCTGGGGTTACCATCTGTCATTTTTTTTAGTATTCTATTATTAATCTTCCAATAAGAGTTATTAACACAATATTTTCACTGTATAAAATCGCATGAAATTATATATTCTTGGTTTTAACAAAAATTAATAGGTAATAAAATTCCAGCAATCAGATTTTAAAATATCGAGCACAATAATCCCTAAGTGAATTGTAGATGATTACTTTAAAGTATACAAGGGTCATTTAGAAGGAACTTGTTGAACTATTTGAAGGATTATGCGAGTTTCTTTATCAGTTACAGTGGTAAAGAGTTTGACGTGGAAATGCAAGTGTCCCGTGCTTGATCTTGGGTGACCATCTGTCATTTGTGTTAGTATTCCGTTATGACCCTTACAATAAGCATTACTAATGTTTCCACAACATAGAATCGCATAAAGGTATAACTTCTAGTTTTTAAATATATATAGGTAATAAAAGTCCGGCCATCAAATTTGAAAAAGAGTATGTACAAATATTGCTGAGTATATTGTAGATGATTATTTAAAAGTATACAAAGGTCTTTCCTATGGAACTTGTCGAACTCTCTGTGGGATTATTCAAATTTCTTAATTAGTTACGGTAGTAAAGAGTTTGATTTGAGATTGCTTGTGTCCCGTCTGTGATCTGGGGTTACCAACTATCATTTGTTTTAGTATTCTATTATTCATCTGGCAACAAGAGTTATTAACACAATATTTTCACCGTATAAAATTGCATGCAATTATATATTCTTTGTTTTAACAAAAATTAATAGATAACCAAATTCCAGCCATCGGATTTTAAAAAATCAGGTACAATAATCCCGAAGTAAATTGTAGATGATTACTTGAAAGTATACAAGGGTCATTCAGAAAGAACTTGTTGAACTATTTGAAGGATTATGCGAGTTTCTTTATCAGTTACAGCGGTAAAGAGTTTGACATGGAATTGCAAGTGTCCCGTCCGTGATCCAGGGTGACCATCTGTCATTTGTATTAGTATTCCGTTATAACCCTTACAATAAGCATTACTAACAAAATTGTTTCCACAACATAGAATCCCATAAAGGTATAACTTCTAGTTTTTAAATATATATTGGTAATAAAAGTCCGGCCATCAAATTTTAAAAAGAACAAGTACAAATATTACTGAGTATATTGTAGATGATTATTTAAAAGTATACAAAGGTCTTTCCTATGGAACTTGTCGAACTCTCTGGGGGATTATTCGAATTTCTTAATTAGTTACGGTAGTAAAGAGTTTGATTTGAGATTGCAAGTGTCCCGTCTATGATCTGGGATTACCATCTGTCATTTTTTTTAGTATTCTATTATTAATCTTCCAATAAGAGTTATTAACACAATATTTTCACCGTATAAAATCGCATGAAATTATATATTCTTGGTTTTAACAAAAATTAATAGGTAATAAAATTCCAGCAATCAGATTTTAAAATATCGAGTACAATAATCCCTAAGTAAATTGTAGATGATTACTTGAAAGTATACAAGGGTCATTCAGAAGGAACTTGTTGAACAATTTGAAGGATTATGCGAGTTTCTTTATCAGTTACAGCGGTAAAGAGTTTGACATGGAATTGCAAGTGTCCCGTCCGTGATCCAGGGTGACAATCTGTCATTTGTGTTAGTATTCCGTTATGACCCTTACAATAAGCATTACTAACAAAACTGTTTCCACAACATAGAATCGCATAAAGGTATAACTTCTAGTTTTTAAATATATATAGGTAATAAAAGTCCTGCCATCAAATTTTAAAAAGAGCAAGTACAAATATTATTGAGTATATTGTAGATGATTATTTGAAAGTATAAAAAGGTCTTTCCTATGGAACTTGTCGAACTCTCTGGGGGATTATTCGAATTTCGATATCAGTTACGGTAGTAAAGAGTTTGATTTGAGATTGCAAGTGTCCCGTCAATGATCCGGGTTTACCATCTATCATTTATTTTAGTATTCTATTATTAATCTGGCATTAAGAGTTATTAACAAAATATTTTCACCGTATAAAATTCCACGAAATTATATATTCTTGGTTTTAACAAAAATTAATAGGTAACAAAATCCCAGCCATCAGATTTTATAAAATCAAGTAAATAATCCCTAAGTAAATTGTAGATGATTACTTGAAAGTATACAAGGGTCATTCAGAAGGAACTTGTTGAACTATTTGAAGGATTATGCGAGTTTCTTTATCAGTTACAGTAGTAAAGAGTTTGACATGGAATTGCAAGTGTCCCGTCCGTGATCCAGGGTGACCATCTGTCATTTGTGTTAGTATTCCGTTATGACCCTTACAATAAGCATTACTAAAAAAATTGTTTCCACGACATAGAATCGCATAAAGGTATAACTTCTAGTTTTTAAATATATATAGGTAATAAAAGTCCGGCCATCAAATTTGAAAAAGAGAAATTACAAATATTAATGTGCATATTATAGATGATTATTTAAAAGTATACAAAGGTCTTTCCTATGGAACTTGTCGAACTCTCTGGGGGATTATTCGAATTTCTTAATTAGTTACGGTAGTAAAGAGTTTGATTTGAGATTGCAAGTGTCCCGTCTATGATCTGGGGTTACCATCTATCATTTATTTTAGTATTCTATTATTAATCTGGCAATAAGAGTTATTAACACAATATTTTCACCGTATAAAATTCCATGAAATTATATATTCTTGGTTTTAACAAAATTAATAGGTAACAAAATTCCAACCATCAAATTTTATAAAATCAAGTAAATAATCCCTAAGTAAATTGTAGATGATTACTTGAAAGTATACAAGTGTCATTCAGAAGGAACTTGTTGAACTATTTGAAGGATTATGCGAGTTTCTTTATCAGTTACAGTGGTAAAGAGTTTGACATGGAATTGCAACTGTCCCGTCCGTGATCCAGGGTGACCATCTATCATTTGTGTTAGTATTCCGTTATGACCCTTACAATAAGCATTACCAACAAAATTATTTCCACAACATAGAATCGCATAAAGGTATAACTTCTATTTTTTAAATATATATAGGTAATAAAAGTCCGGCCATCAAATTTGAAAAAGAGCATGTACAAATATTTCTGAGTATATTGTAGATGATTATTTAAAAGTATACAAAGGTCATTCCTATGGAACTTGTCGAACTCTCTGTGGGATTATTCAAATTTCTTAATTAGTTACGGTAGTAAAGAGTTTGATTTGAGATTACAAGTGTCCCGTCTATGATCTGGGGTTACCATCTATCATTTGTTTTATTATTCTATTATTAATCTGGCAATAAGAGTTATTAACACAATATTTTCACCGTATAAAATCGCATGCAATTATATATTTTTGGTTTTAACAAAAATTAATAGGGAACAAAATTCCAGCAATCAGATTTTAAAAAATCAAGTACAATAATCCCTAAGTAAATTGTAGATGCTTACTTGAAAGTATACAAGGGTCATTCAGAAGGAACTTGTTGAACTATTTGAAGGATTATGCGAGTTTCTTTATCAGTTACAGTGGTAAAGAGTTTGACATGGAATTGCAAGTGTCCCGTCCGTGATCCAGGGTGACAAACTGTCATTTGTGTTAGTATTCCGTTATGACCCTTACAATAAGCATTACTAACAAAACTGTTTCCACAACATAGAATCGCATAAAGGTATAACTTCTAGTTTTTAAATATATATAGGTAATAAAAGTCCTGCCATCAAATTTTAAAAAGAGCAAGTACAAATATTATTGAGTATATTGTAGATGATTATTTGAAAGTATAAAAAGGTCTTTCCTATGGAACTTGTCGAACTCTCTGGGGGATTATTCGAATTTCGATATCAGTTACGGTAGTAAAGAGTTTGATTTGAGATTGCAAGTGTCCCGTCTATGATCCGGGTTTACCATCTATCATTTATTTTAGTATTCTATTATTAATCTGGCATTAAGAGTTATTAACAAAATATTTTCACCGTATAAAATTCCACGAAATTATATATTCTTGGTTTTAACAAAAATTAATAGGTAACAAAATCCAGCCATCAGATTTTAAAAAATCAAGTACAATAATCCCTAAGTAAATTGTAGATGATTACTTGAAAGTATACAAGGGTCATTCAGAAAGAACTTGTTGAACTATTTGAAGGATTATGCGAGTTTCTTTATCAGTTACAGCGGTAAAGAGTTTGACATGGAATTGCAAGTGTCCCGTCCGTGATCCAGGGTGACCATCTATCATTTGTGTTAGTATTCCGTTATGACCCTTACAATAAGCATTACCAACAAAATTGTTTCCACAACATAGAATCGCATAAAGGTATAACTTCTAGTTTTTAAATATATATAGGTAATAAAAGTCCGGCCATCAAATTTGAAAAAGAGTATGTACAAATATTACTGAGTATATTGTAGATGATTATTTAAAAGTATACAAAGGTCTTTCCTATGGAACTTGTCGAACTCTCTGTGGGATTATTCAAATTTCTTAATTAGTTACGGTAGTAAAGAGTTTGATTTGAGATTGCTTGTGTCCCGTCTGTAATCTGGGGTTACCAACTATCATTTGTTTTAGTATTCTATTATTCATCTGGCAACAAGAGTTATTAACACAATATTTTCACCGTATAAAATTGCATGCAATTATATATTCTTTGTTTTAACAAAAATTAATAGATAACCAAATTCCAGCCATCGGATTTTAAAAACTCAGGTACAATAATCCCTAAGTAAATTGTAGATGATTACTTGAAAGTATACAAGGGTCATTCAGAAGGAACTTGTTGAACTATTTGAAGGATTATGCGAGTTTCTTTATCAGTTACAGTGGTAAAGAGTTTGACATGGAATTGCAAGTGTTCCGTCCATGATCCAGGGTGACCATCTGGCATTTGTGTTAGTATTCCGTTATGACCCTTACAATAAGCATTACTAAAAAAATTGTTTCCACAACATAGAATCGCATAAAGGTATAACTTCTAGTTTTTAAATATATATAGGTAATGAAAGTTCAGCCACCAAATTTGAAAAAGAGAAATTACAAATATTACTGTGTATATTGTAGATGATTATTTAAAAGTATACAAAGGTCTTTTCTATGGAACTTGTCGAACTCTCTGGGGGATTATTCGAATTTCTTAATTAGTTACGGTAGTAAAGAGTTTGATTTGAGATTGCAAGTGTCCGGTCTATGATCTGGAGTTACCATCTATCATTTATTTTAGTATTCTGTTATTAATCTGGCAATAAGAGTTATTAACACAATATTTTCACCGTATAAAATTCCATGAAATTATATATTTTTGGTTTTAACAAAAATTAATAGGTAACAAAATTCCAGCCATCAGATTTTATAAAATCAAGTAAATAATCCCTAAGTAAATTGTAGATGATTACTTGAAAGTATACAAGGGTCATTCAGAAGGAACTTGTTGAACTATTTGAAGGATTATGCGAGTTTCTTTATCAGTTACAGTAGTAAAGAGTTTGACATGGAATTGCAAGTGTCCCGTCCGTGATCCAGGGTGACCATCTGTCATTTGTGTTAGTATTCCGTTATGACCCTTACAATAAGCATTACTAAAAAAATTGTTTCCACAACATAGAATCGCATAAAGGTATAACTTCTAGTTTTTAAATATATATAGGTAATAAAAGTCCGGCCATCAAATTTGAAAAAGAGAAATTAGAAATATTAATGTGCATATTGTAGATGATTATTTAAAAGTATACAAAGGTCTTTCCTATGGAACTTGTCGAACTCTCTGGGGGATTATTCAAATTTCTTAATTAGTTACGGTAGTAAAGAGTTTGATTTGAGATTGCAAGTGTCCCGTCTATGATCTGGGGTTACCATCTATCATTTATTTTAGTATTCTATTATTAATCTGGCAATAAGAGTTATTAACACAATATTTTCACCGTATAAAATTCCATGAAATTATATATTCTTGGTTTTAACAAAATTAATAGGTAACAAAATTCCAACCATCAAATTTTATAAAATCAAGTAAATAATCCCTAAGTAAATTGTAGATGATTACTTGAAAGTATACAAGTGGTATTCAGAAGGAACTTGTTGAACTATTTGAAGGATTATGCGAGTTTCTTTATCAGTTACAGTGGTAAAGAGTTTGACATGGAATTGCAGCTGTCCCGTCCGTGATCCAGGGTGACCATCTGGCATTTGTGTTAGTATTCCGTTATGACCCTTACAATAAGCATTACTAACAAAATTGTTTCCACAACATAGAATCGCATAAAGGTATAACTTCTAGTTTTTAAATATATATAGGTAATAAAAGTCCGGCCATCAAATTTGAAAAAGAGAAATTACAAATATTAATGTGCATATTGTAGATGATTATTTAAAAGTATACAAAGGTCTTTCCTATGGAACTTGTCGAACTCTCTGGGGGATTATTCGAATTTCTTAATTAGTTACGGTAGTAAAGGGTTTGATTTGAGATTCAAGTGTCCCGTCTATGATCTGGGGTTACCATCTATCATTTATTTTAGTATTCTATTATTAATCTGGCAATAAGAGTTATTAACACAATATTTTCACCGTATAAAATTCCATGAAATTATATATTCTTGGTTTTAACAAAATTAATAGGTAACAAAATTCCAACCATCAAATTTTATAA
Organism: Rubia yunnanensis; assembly: GCA_037428765.1. NCBI lineage: Eukaryota > Viridiplantae > Streptophyta > Magnoliopsida > Gentianales > Rubiaceae > Rubia > Rubia yunnanensis. Next base: position 60,149,948 of record CM075068.1, read on the forward strand.
AATCAAGTAAATAATCCCTAAGTAAATTGTAGATGAGTACTTGAAAGTATACAAGTATCATTCAGAAGGAACTTGTTGAACTATTTGAAGGATTATGCGAGTTTCTTTATCAGTTACAGTGGTAAAGAGTTTGACATGGAATTGCAACTGTCCCGTCCGTGATCCAGGGTGACCATCTGGCATTTGTGTTAGTATTCCGTTATGACCCTTACAATAAGCATTACTAACAAAATTGTTTCCACAACATAGAATCGCATAAAGGTATAACTTCTTGTTTTTAAATATATATAGGTAATAAAAGTCCTGCCATCAAATTTTAAAAAGAGCAAGTACAAATATTACTGAGCATATTGTAGATGATTATTTAAAAGTATACAAAGGTCCTTCCTATGGAATTTGTCGAACTCTCTGTGGGATTATTCAAATTTCTTAATTAGTTACGATGGTAAAGAGTTTGATTTGAGATTGCAAGTGTCTCGTCTATGATCTGGGGTCACCATCTATCATTTGTTTTAGTATTCTATTATTAATCTGGCAATAAGAGTTATTAACACAATATTCTCACCGTATAAAATCGCATGAAATTATATATTCTAGGTTTTAACAAAAATTAATAGGTAACAAAATTCCAGCCATCAGATTTTAAAAAATCAAGTACAATAATCCCTAAGTAAATTGTAGATGATTACTTGAAAGTATACAAGGGTCATTCAAAAAGAACTTGTTGAACTATTTGAAGGATTAAGCGAGTTTTTTTATCAGTTACAGTGGTAAAGAGTTTGACATGGAATTGCAAGTGTCCCGTCCGTGATCCAGGGTGACCATCTATCATTTGTGTTAGTATTCCGTTATGACCCTTACAATAAGCATTACCAACAAAATTGTTTCCACAACATAGAATCGCATAAAGGTATAACTTCTATTTTTTAAATATATATAGGTAATAAAAGTCCGGCCATCAAATTTGAAAAAGAGCATGTACAAATATTTCTGAGTATATTGTAGATGATTATTTAAAAGTATACAAAGGTCATTCCTATGGAACTTGTCAAACTCTCTGTGGGATTATTCAAATTTCTTAATTAGTTACGGTAGTAAAGAGTTTGATTTGAGATTACAAGTGTCCCGTCTATGATCTGGGGTTACCATCTATCATTTGTTTTATTATTCTATTATTAATCTGGCAATAAGAGTTATTAACACAATATTTTCACCGTATAAAATCGCATGCAATTATATATTTTTGGTTTTAACAAAAATTAATAGGGAACAAAATTCCAGCAATCAGATTTTAAAAAATCAAGTACAATAATCCCTAAGTAAATTGTAGATGCTTACTTGAAAGTATACAAGGGTCATTCAGAAGGAACTTGTTGAACTATTTGAAGGATTATGCGAGTTTCTTTATCAGTTACAGTAGTAAAGAGTTTGACATGGAATTGCAAGTGTCCCGTCCGTGATCCAGGGTGACCATCTGTCATTTGTGTTAGTATTCCGTTATGACCCTTACAATAAGCATTACTAAAAAAATTGTTTCCACAACATAGAATCGCATAAAGGTATAACTTCTAGTTTTTAAATATATATAGGTAATAAAAGTCCGGCCATCAAATTTGAAAAAGAGAAATTAGAAATATTAATGTGCATATTGTAGATGATTATTTAAAAGTATACAAAGGTCTTTCCTATGGAACTTGTCGAACTCTCTGGGGGATTATTCGAATTTCTTAATTAGTTACGGTAGTAAAGAGTTTGATTTGAGATTGCAAGTGTCCCGTCTATGATCTGGGATTACCATCTGTCATTTTTTTTAGTATTCTATTATTAATCTTCCAATAAGAGTTATTAACACAATATTTTCACCGTATAAAATCGCATGAAATTATATATTCTTGGTTTTAACAAAAATTAATAGGTAATAAAATTCCAGCAATCAGATTTTAAAATATCGAGTACAATAATCCCTAAGTAAATTGTAGATGATTACTTGAAAGTATACAAGGGTCATTCAGAAGGAACTTGTTGAACAATTTGAAGGATTATGCGAGTTTCTTTATCAGTTACAGCGGTAAAGAGTTTGACATGGAATTGCAAGTGTCCCGTCCGTGATCCAGGGTGACAATCTGTCATTTGTGTTAGTATTCCGTTATGACCCTTACAATAAGCATTACTAACAAAACTGTTTCCACAACATAGAATCGCATAAAGGTATAACTTCTAGTTTTTAAATATATATAGGTAATAAAAGTCCTGCCATCAAATTTTAAAAAGAGCAAGTACAAATATTATTGAGTATATTGTAGATGATTATTTGAAAGCATAAAAAGGTCTTTCCTATGGAACTTGTCGAACTCTCTGGGGGATTATTCGAATTTCGATATCAGTTACGGTAGTAAAGAGTTTGATTTGAGATTGCAAGTGTCCCGTCAATGATCCGGGTTTACCATCTATCATTTATTTTAGTATTCTATTATTAATCTGGCATTAAGAGTTATTAACAAAATATTTTCACCGTATAAAATTCCACGAAATTATATATTCTTGGTTTTAACAAAAATTAATAGGTAACAAAATCCAGCCATCAGATTTTAAAAAATCAAGTACAATAATCCCTAAGTAAATTGTAGATGATTACTTGAAAGTATACAAGGGTCATTCAGAAAGAACTTGTTGAACTATTTGAAGGATTATGCGAGTTTCTTTATCAGTTACAGCGGTAAAGAGTTTGACATGGAATTGCAAGTGTCCCGTCCGTGATCCAGGGTGACCATCTGTCATTTGTATTAGTATTCCGTTATGACCCTTACAATAAGCATTACTAACAAAATTTTTTCCACAACATAGAATCCCATATAGGTATAACTTCTAGTTTTTAAATATATATTGGTAATAAAAGTCCGGCCATCAAATTTTAAAAAGAACAAGTACAAATATTACTGAGTATATTGTAGATGATTATTTAAAAGTATACAAAGGTCTTTCCTATGGAACTTTTCGAACTCTCTGGGGGATTATTCGAATTTCTCAATTAGTTACGGTAGTAAAGAGTTTGATTTGAGATTGCAAGTGTCCCGTCTATGATCTGGGGTTACCATCTGTCATTTTTTTTAGTATTCTATTATTAATCTTCCAATAAGAGTTATTAACACAATATTTTCACCGTATAAAATCGCATGAAATTATATATTCTTAGTTTTAACAAAAATTAATAGGTAATAAAATACCAGCAATCAGATTTTAAAATATCGAGTACAATAATCCCTAAGTAAATTGTAGATGATTACTTTAAAGTATACAAGGGTCATTTAGAAGGAACTTGTTGAACAATTTGACGGATTATGCGAGTTTCTTTATCAGTTACAGTGGTAAAGAGTTTGACGTGGAAATGCAAGTGTCCCGTGCTTGATCTTGGGTGACCATCTGTCATTTGTGTTAGTATTCCGTTATGACCCTTACAATAAGCATTACTAACAAAATTGTTTCCACAACATAGAATCGCATAAAGGTATAACTTCTAGTTTTTAAATATATATAGGTAATAAAAGTCCGGCCATCAAATTTGAAAAAGAGTATGTACAAATATTACTGAGTATATTGTAGATGATTATTTAAAAGTATACAAAGGTCTTTCCTATGGAACTTGTCGAACTCTCTGAGGGATTATTCAAATTTCTTAATTAGTTACGGTAGTAAAGAGTTTGATTTGAGATTGCTTGTGTCCCGTCTGTGATCTGGGGTTACCAACTATCATTTGTTTTAGTATTCTATTATTCATCTGGCAACAAGAGTTATTAACACAATATTTTCACCGTATAAAATTGCATGCAATTATATATTCTTTGTTTTAACAAAAATTAATAGATAACCAAATTCCAGCCATCGGATTTTAAAAAATTAGGTACAATAATCCCTAAGTAAATTGTAGATGATTACTTGAAAGTATACAAGGGTCATTCAGAAGGAACTTGTTGAACTATTTGAAGGATTATGCGAGTTTCTTTATCAGTTACAGTGGTAAAGAGTTTGACATGGAATTGCAAGTGTCCCGTCCATGATCCAGGGTGACCATCTGGCATTTGTGTTAGTATTCCGTTATGACCCTTACAATTAGCATTACTAACAAAATTGTTTCCACAACATAGAATCGCATAAAGGTATAACTTCTAGTTTTTAAATATATATAGGTAATGAAAGTTCAGCCACCAAATTTGAAAAAGAGAAATTACAAATATTACTGTGTATATTGTAGATGATTATTTAAAAGTATACAAAGGTCTTTTCTATGGAACTTGTCGAACTCTCTGGGGGATTATTCGAATTTCTTAATTAGTTACGGTAGTAAAGAGTTTGATTTGAGATTGCAAGTGTCCGGTCTATGATCTGGAGTTACCATCTATCATTTATTTTAGTATTCTGTTATTAATCTGGCAATAAGAGTTATCAACACAATATTTTGACCGTATAAAATTCCATGAAATTATATATTCTTGGTTTTAACAAAAATTAATAGGTAACAAAATTCCAGCCATCAGATTTTATAAAATCAAGTAAATAATCCCTAAGTAAATTGTAGATGATTACTTGAAAGTATACAAGGGTCATTCAGAAGGAACTTGTTGAACTATTTGAAGGATTATGCGAGTTTCTTTATCAGTTACAGTAGTAAAGAGTTTGACATGGAATTGCAAGTGTCCCGTCCGTGATCCAGGGTGACCATCTGTCATTTGTGTTAGTATTCCGTTATGACCCTTACAATAAGCATTACTAAAAAAATTGTTTCCACGACATAGAATCGCATAAAGGTATAACTTCTAGTTTTTAAATATATATAGGTAATAAAAGTCCGGCCATCAAATTTGAAAAAGAGAAATTACAAATATTAATGTGCATATTATAGATGATTATTTAAAAGTATACAAAGGTCTTTCCTATGGAACTTGTCGAACTCTCTGGGGGATTATTCGAATTTCTTAATTAGTTACGGTAGTAAAGAGTTTGATTTGAGATTGCAAGTGTCCCGTCTATGATCTGGGGTTACCATCTATCATTTATTTTAGTATTCTATTATTAATCTGGCAATAAGAGTTATTAACACAATATTTTCACCGTATAAAATTCCATGAAATTATATATTCTTGGTTTTAACAAAATTAATAGGTAACAAAATTCCAACCATCAAATTTTATAAAATCAAGTAAATAATCCCTAAGTAAATTGTAGATGATTACTTGAAAGTATACAAGTGTCATTCAGAAGGAACTTGTTGAACTATTTGAAGGATTATGCGAGTTTCTTTATCAGTTACAGTGGTAAAGAGTTTGACATGGAATTGCAACTGTCCCGTCCGTGATCCAGGGTGACCATCTATCATTTGTGTTAGTATTCCGTTATGACCCTTACAATAAGCATTACCAACAAAATTATTTCCACAACATAGAATCGCATAAAGGTATAACTTCTATTTTTTAAATATATATAGGTAATAAAAGTCCGGCCATCAAATTTGAAAAAGAGCATGTACAAATATTTCTGAGTATATTGTAGATGATTATTTAAAAGTATACAAAGGTCATTCCTATGGAACTTGTCGAACTCTCTGTGGGATTATTCAAATTTCTTAATTAGTTACGGTAGTAAAGAGTTTGATTTGAGATTACAAGTGTCCCGTCTATGATCTGGGGTTACCATCTATCATTTGTTTTATTATTCTATTATTAATCTGGCAATAAGAGTTATTAACACAATATTTTCACCGTATAAAATCGCATGCAATTATATATTTTTGGTTTTAACAAAAATTAATAGGGAACAAAATTCCAGCAATCAGATTTTAAAAAATCAAGTACAATAATCCCTAAGTAAATTGTAGATGCTTACTTGAAAGTATACAAGGGTCATTCAGAAGGAACTTGTTGAACTATTTGAAGGATTATGCGAGTTTCTTTATCAGTTACAGTGGTAAAGAGTTTGACATGGAATTGCAAGTGTCCCGTCCGTGATCCAGGGTGACAAACTGTCATTTGTGTTAGTATTCCGTTATGACCCTTACAATAAGCATTACTAACAAAACTGTTTCCACAACATAGAATCGCATAAAGGTATAACTTCTAGTTTTTAAATATATATAGGTAATAAAAGTCCTGCCATCAAATTTTAAAAAGAGCAAGTACAAATATTATTGAGTATATTGTAGATGATTATTTGAAAGTATAAAAAGGTCTTTCCTATGGAACTTGTCGAACTCTCTGGGGGATTATTCGAATTTCGATATCAGTTACGGTAGTAAAGAGTTTGATTTGAGATTGCAAGTGTCCCGTCTATGATCCGGGTTTACCATCTATCATTTATTTTAGTATTCTATTATTAATCTGGCATTAAGAGTTATTAACAAAATATTTTCACCGTATAAAATTCCACGAAATTATATATTCTTGGTTTTAACAAAAATTAATAGGTAACAAAATCCAGCCATCAGATTTTAAAAAATCAAGTACAATAATCCCTAAGTAAATTGTAGATGATTACTTGAAAGTATACAAGGGTCATTCAGAAAGAACTTGTTGAACTATTTGAAGGATTATGCGAGTTTCTTTATCAGTTACAGCGGTAAAGAGTTTGACATGGAATTGCAAGTGTCCCGTCCGTGATCCAGGGTGACCATCTATCATTTGTGTTAGTATTCCGTTATGACCCTTACAATAAGCATTACCAACAAAATTGTTTCCACAACATAGAATCGCATAAAGGTATAACTTCTAGTTTTTAAATATATATAGGTAATAAAAGTCCGGCCATCAAATTTGAAAAAGAGTATGTACAAATATTACTGAGTATATTGTAGATGATTATTTAAAAGTATACAAAGGTCTTTCCTATGGAACTTGTCGAACTCTCTGTGGGATTATTCAAATTTCTTAATTAGTTACGGTAGTAAAGAGTTTGATTTGAGATTGCTTGTGTCCCGTCTGTAATCTGGGGTTACCAACTATCATTTGTTTTAGTATTCTATTATTCATCTGGCAACAAGAGTTATTAACACAATATTTTCACCGTATAAAATTGCATGCAATTATATATTCTTTGTTTTAACAAAAATTAATAGATAACCAAATTCCAGCCATCGGATTTTAAAAACTCAGGTACAATAATCCCTAAGTAAATTGTAGATGATTACTTGAAAGTATACAAGGGTCATTCAGAAGGAACTTGTTGAACTATTTGAAGGATTATGCGAGTTTCTTTATCAGTTACAGTGGTAAAGAGTTTGACATGGAATTGCAAGTGTTCCGTCCATGATCCAGGGTGACCATCTGGCATTTGTGTTAGTATTCCGTTATGACCCTTACAATAAGCATTACTAAAAAAATTGTTTCCACAACATAGAATCGCATAAAGGTATAACTTCTAGTTTTTAAATATATATAGGTAATGAAAGTTCAGCCACCAAATTTGAAAAAGAGAAATTACAAATATTACTGTGTATATTGTAGATGATTATTTAAAAGTATACAAAGGTCTTTTCTATGGAACTTGTCGAACTCTCTGGGGGATTATTCGAATTTCTTAATTAGTTACGGTAGTAAAGAGTTTGATTTGAGATTGCAAGTGTCCGGTCTATGATCTGGAGTTACCATCTATCATTTATTTTAGTATTCTGTTATTAATCTGGCAATAAGAGTTATTAACACAATATTTTCACCGTATAAAATTCCATGAAATTATATATTTTTGGTTTTAACAAAAATTAATAGGTAACAAAATTCCAGCCATCAGATTTTATAAAATCAAGTAAATAATCCCTAAGTAAATTGTAGATGATTACTTGAAAGTATACAAGGGTCATTCAGAAGGAACTTGTTGAACTATTTGAAGGATTATGCGAGTTTCTTTATCAGTTACAGTGGTAAAGAGTTTGACATGGAATTGCAAGTGTTCCGTCCATGATCCAGGGTGACCATCTGGCATTTGTGTTAGTATTCCGTTATGACCCTTACAATAAGCATTACTAAAAAAATTGTTTCCACAACATAGAATCGCATAAAGGTATAACTTCTAGTTTTTAAATATATATAGGTAATGAAAGTTCAGCCACCAAATTTGAAAAAGAGAAATTACAAATATTACTGTGTATATTGTAGATGATTATTTAAAAGTATACAAAGGTCTTTTCTATGGAACTTGTCGAACTCTCTGGGGGATTATTCGAATTTCTTAATTAGTTACGGTAGTAAAGAGTTTGATTTGAGATTGCAAGTGTCCGGTCTATGATCTGGAGTTACCATCTATCATTTATTTTAGTATTCTGTTATTAATCTGGCAATAAGAGTTATTAACACAATATTTTCACCGTATAAAATTCCATGAAATTATATATTTTTGGTTTTAACAAAAATTAATAGGTAACAAAATTCCAGCCATCAGATTTTATAAAATCAAGTAAATAATCCCTAAGTAAATTGTAGATGATTACTTGAAAGTATACAAGGGTCATTCAGAAGGAACTTGTTGAACTATTTGAAGGATTATGCGAGTTTCTTTATCAGTTACAGTAGTAAAGAGTTTGACATGGAATTGCAAGTGTCCCGTCCGTGATCCAGGGTGACCATCTGTCATTTGTGTTAGTATTCCGTTATGACCCTTACAATAAGCATTACTAAAAAAATTGTTTCCACAACATAGAATCGCATAAAGGTATAACTTCTAGTTTTTAAATATATATAGGTAATAAAAGTCCGGCCATCAAATTTGAAAAAGAGAAATTAGAAATATTAATGTGCATATTGTAGATGATTATTTAAAAGTATACAAAGGTCTTTCCTATGGAACTTGTCGAACTCTCTGGGGGATTATTCAAATTTCTTAATTAGTTACGGTAGTAAAGAGTTTGATTTGAGATTGCAAGTGTCCCGTCTATGATCTGGGGTTACCATCTATCATTTATTTTAGTATTCTATTATTAATCTGGCAATAAGAGTTATTAACACAATATTTTCACCGTATAAAATTCCATGAAATTATATATTCTTGGTTTTAACAAAATTAATAGGTAACAAAATTCCAACCATCAAATTTTATAAAATCAAGTAAATAATCCCTAAGTAAATTGTAGATGATTACTTGAAAGTATACAAGTGGTATTCAGAAGGAACTTGTTGAACTATTTGAAGGATTATGCGAGTTTCTTTATCAGTTACAGTGGTAAAGAGTTTGACATGGAATTGCAGCTGTCCCGTCCGTGATCCAGGGTGACCATCTGGCATTTGTGTTAGTATTCCGTTATGACCCTTACAATAAGCATTACTAACAAAATTGTTTCCACAACATAGAATCGCATAAAGGTATAACTTCTAGTTTTTAAATATATATAGGTAATAAAAGTCCGGCCATCAAATTTGAAAAAGAGAAATTACAAATATTAATGTGCATATTGTAGATGATTATTTAAAAGTATACAAAGGTCTTTCCTATGGAACTTGTCGAACTCTCTGGGGGATTATTCGAATTTCTTAATTAGTTACGGTAGTAAAGGGTTTGATTTGAGATTCAAGTGTCCCGTCTATGATCTGGGGTTACCATCTATCATTTATTTTAGTATTCTATTATTAATCTGGCAATAAGAGTTATTAACACAATATTTTCACCGTATAAAATTCCATGAAATTATATATTCTTGGTTTTAACAAAATTAATAGGTAACAAAATTCCAACCATCAAATTTTATAAAATCAAGTAAATAATCCCTAAGTAAATTGTAGATGAGTACTTGAAAGTATACAAGTATCATTCAGAAGGAACTTGTTGAACTATTTGAAGGATTATGCGAGTTTCTTTATCAGTTACAGTGGTAAAGAGTTTGACATGGAATTGCAACTGTCCCGTCCGTGATCCAGGGTGACCATCTGGCATTTGTGTTAGTATTCCGTTATGACCCTTACAATAAGCATTACTAACAAAATTGTTTCCACAACATAGAATCGCATAAAGGTATAACTTCTTGTTTTTAAATATATATAGGTAATAAAAGTCCTGCCATCAAATTTTAAAAAGAGCAAGTACAAATATTACTGAGCATATTGTAGATGATTATTTAAAAGTATACAAAGGTCCTTCCTATGGAATTTGTCGAACTCTCTGTGGGATTATTCAAATTTCTTAATTTGTTACGATGGTAAAGAGTTTGATTTGAGATTGCAAGTGTCTCGTCTATGATCTGGGGTCACCATCTATCATTTGTTTTAGTATTCTATTATTAATCTGGCAATAAGAGTTATTAACACAATATTCTCACCGTATAAAATCGCATGAAATTATATATTCTAGGTTTTAACAAAAATTAATAGGTAACAAAATTCCAGCCATCAGATTTTAAAAAATCAAGTACAATAATCCCTAAGTAAATTGTAGATGATTACTTGAAAGTATACAAGGGTCATTCAAAAAGAACTTGTTGAACTATTTGAAGGATTAAGCGAGTTTTTTTATCAGTTACAGTGGTAAAGAGTTTGACATGGAATTGCAAGTGTCCCGTCCGTGATCCAGGGTGACCATCTATCATTTGTGTTAGTATTCCGTTATGACCCTTACAATAAGCATTACCAACAAAATTGTTTCCACAACATAGAATCGCATAAAGGTATAACTTCTATTTTTTAAATATATATAGGTAATAAAAGTCCGGCCATCAAATTTGAAAAAGAGCATGTACAAATATTTCTGAGTATATTGTAGATGATTATTTAAAAGTATACAAAGGTCATTCCTATGGAACTTGTCAAACTCTCTGTGGGATTATTCAAATTTCTTAATTAGTTACGGTAGTAAAGAGTTTGATTTGAGATTACAAGTGTCCCGTCTATGATCTGGGGTTACCATCTATCATTTGTTTTATTATTCTATTATTAATCTGGCAATAAGAGTTATTAACACAATATTTTCACCGTATAAAATCGCATGCAATTATATATTTTTGGTTTTAACAAAAATTAATAGGGAACAAAATTCCAGCAATCAGATTTTAAAAAATCAAGTACAATAATCCCTAAGTAAATTGTAGATGCTTACTTGAAAGTATACAAGGGTCATTCAGAAGGAACTTGTTGAACTATTTGAAGGATTATGCGAGTTTCTTTATCAGTTACAGTGGTAAAGAGTTTGACATGGAATTGCAAGTGTCCCGTCCGTGATCCAGGGTGACAATCTGTCATTTGTGTTAGTATTCCGTTATGACCCTTACAATAAGCATTACTAACAAAACTGTTTCCACAACATAGAATCGCATAAAGGTATAACTTCTAGTTTTTAAATATATATAGGTAATAAAAGTCCTGCCATCAAATTTTAAAAAGAGCAAGTACAAATATTATTGAGTATATTGTAGATGATTATTTGTAAGTATAAAAAGGTCTTTCCTATGGAACTTGTCGAACTCTCTGGGGGATTATTCGAATTTCGATATCAGTTACGGTAGTAAAGAGTTTGATTTGAGATTGCAAGTGTCCCGTCTATGATCCGGGTTTACCATCTATCATTTATTTTAGTATTCTATTATTAATCTGGCATTAAGAGTTATTAACAAAATATTTTCACCGTATAAAATTCCACGAAATTATATATTCTTGGTTTTAACAAAAATTAATAGGTAACAAAATCCAGCCATCAGATTTTAAAAAATCAAGTACAATAATCCCTAAGTAAATTGTAGATGATTACTTGAAAGTATACAAGGGTCATTCAGAAAGAACTTGTTGAACTATTTGAAGGATTATGCGAGTTTCTTTATCAGTTACAGCGGTAAAGAGTTTGACATGGAATTGCAAGTGTCCCGTCCGTGATCCAGGGTGACCATCTGTCATTTGTATTAGTATTCCGTTATGACCCTTACAATAAGCATTACTAACAAAATTGTTTCCACAACATAGAATCCCATAAAGGTATAACTTCTAGTTTTTAAATATATATTGGTAATAAAAGTCCGGCCATCAAATTTTAAAAAGAACAAGTACAAATATTACTGAGTATATTGTAGATGATTATTTAAAAGTATACAAAGGTCTTTCCTATGGAACTTGTCGAACTCTCTGGGGGATTATTCGAATTTCTTAATTAGTTACGGTAGTAAAGAGTTTGATTTGAGATTGCAAGTGTCCCGTCTATGATCTGGGGTTACCATCTGTCATTTTTTTTAGTATTCTATTATTAATCTTCCAATAAGAGTTATTAACACAATATTTTCACCGTATAAAATCGCATGAAATTATATATTCTTGGTTTTAACAAAAATTAATAGGTAATAAAATTCCAGCAATCAGATTTTAAAATATCGAGTACAATAATCCCTAAGTAAATTGTAGATGATTACTTTCAAGTATACAAGGGTCATTTAGAAGGAACTTGTTGAACTATTTGAAGGATTATGCGAGTTTCTTTATCAGTTACAGTGGTAAAGAGTTTGACGTGGAAATTCAAGTGTCCCGTGCTTGATCTTGGGTGACCATCTGTCATTTGTGTTAGTATTCCGTTATGACCCTTACAATAAGCATTACTAACAAAATTGTTTCCACAACATAGAATCGCATAAAGGTATAACTTCTAGTTTTTAAATATATATAGGTAATAAAAGTCCGGCCATCAAATTTGAAAAAGAGTATGTACAAATATTACTGAGTATATTGTAGATGATTATTTAAAAGTATACAAAGGTCTTTCCTATGGAACTTGTCGAACTCTCTGTGGGATTATTCAAATTTCTTAATTAGTTACGGTAGTAAAGAGTTTGATTTGAGATTGCTTGTGTCCCGTCTGTGATCTGGGGTTACCATCTATCATTTATTTTAATATTCTATTATTAATCTGGCAATAAGAGTTATTAACACAATATTTTCACCGTATAAAATTCCATGAAATTAGATATTCTTGGTTTTAACAAAAATTAATAGGTAACAAAATTCCAACCATCAGATTTTATAAAATCAAGTAAATAATCCCTAAGTAAATTGTAGATGATTACTTGAAAGTATACAAGGGTCATTCAGAAGGAACTTGTTGAACTATTTGAAGGATTATGCGAGTTTCTTTATCAGTTACAGTAGTAAAGAGTTTGACATGGAATTGCAAGTGTCCCGTCCGTGATCCAGGGTGACCATCTGTCATTTGTGTTAGTATTCCGTTATGACCCTTACAATAAGCATTACTAAAAAAATTGTTTCCACAACATAGAATCGCATAAAGGTATAACTTCTAGTTTTTAAATATATATAGGTAATAAAAGTCCGGCCATCAAATTTGAAAAAGAGAAATTACAAATATTAATGTGCATATTGTAGATGATTATTTAAAAGTATACAAAGGTCTTTCCTATGGAACTTGTCGAACTCTCTGGGGGATTATTCGAATTTCTTAATTAGTTACGGTAGTAAAGAGTTTGATTTGAGATTGCAAGTGTCCCGTCTATGATCTGGGGTTACCATCTATCATTTATTTTAGTATTCTATTATTAATCTGGCAATAAGAGTTATTAACACAATATTTTCACCGTATAAAATTCCATGAAATTATATATTCTTGGTTTTAACAAAATTAATAGGTAACAAAATTCCAACCATCAAATTTTATAAAATCAAGTAAATAATCCCTAAGTAAATTGTAGATGATTACTTGAAAGTATACAAGTGGTATTCAGAAGGAACTTGTTGAACTATTTGAAGGATTATGCGAGTTTCTTTATCAGTTACAGTGGTAAAGAGTTTGACATGGAATAGCAACTGTCCCGTCCGTGATCCAGGGTGACCATCTGGCATTTGTGTTAGTATTCCGTTATGACCCTTACAATAAGCATTACTAACAAAATTGTTTCCACAACATAGAATCGCATAAAGGTATAACTTCTAGTTTTTAAATATATGTAAGTAATAAAAGTCCGGCCATCAAATTTGAAAAAGAGAAATTACAAATATTAGTGTGCATATTGTAGATGATTATTTAAAAGTATACAAAGGTCTTTCCTATGGAACTTGTCGAACTCTCTGGGGGATTATTCGAATTTCTTAATTAGTTACGGTAGTAAAGGGTTTGATTTGAGATTGCAAGTGTCCCGTCTATGATCTGGGGTTACCATCTATCATTTATTTTAGTATTCTATTATTAATCTGGCAATAAGAGTTATTAACACAATATTTTCACCGTATAAAATTCCATGGAATTATATATTCTTGGTTTTAACAAAATTAATAGGTAACAAAATTCCAACCATCAAATTTTATAAAATCAAGTAAATAATCCCTAAGTAAATTGTAGATGATTACTTGAAAGTATACAAGTGTCATTCAGAAGGAACTTGTTGAACTATTTGAAGGATTATGCGAGTTTCTTTATCAGTTACAGTGGTAAAGAGTTTGACATGGAATTGCAACTGTCCCGTCCGTGATCCAGGGTGACCATCTGGCATTTGTGTTAGTATTCCGTTATGACCCTTACAATAAGCATTACTAACAAAATTGTTTCCACAACATAGAATCGCATAAAGGTATAACTTCTAGTTTTTAAATATATATAGGTAATGAAAGTTCGGCCACCAAATTTGAAAAAGACAAATTACAAATATTACTGTGTATATTGTAGATGATTATTGAAAAGTATACAAAGGTCTTTCCTATGGAACTTGTCGAACTCTCTGGGGGATTATTCGAATTTCTTAATTAGTCACGGTAGTAAAGAGTTTGATTTGAGAATTCAAGTGTCCGGTCTATGATCTGGAGTTACCATCTATCATTTATTTTAGTATTCTATTATTAATCTGGCAATAAGAGTTATTAACACAATATTTTCACCGTATAAAATTCCATGAAATTAGATATTCTTGGTTTTAACAAAAATTAATGGGTAACAAAATTCCAACCATCAGATTTTATAAAATCAAGTAAATAATCCCTAAGTAAATTGTAGATGATTACTTGAAAGTATACAAGTGTCATTCAGAAGGAACTTGTTGAACTATTTGAAGGATTATGCGAGTTTCTTTATCAGTTACAGTGGTAAAGAGTTTGACATGGAATTGCAACTGTCCCGTCCGTGATCCAGGGTGACCATCTGGCATTTGTGTTAGTATTCCGTTATGACCCTTACAATAAGCATTACTAACAAAATTGTTTCCACAACATAGAATCGCATAAAGGTATAACTTCTAGTTTTTAAATATATATAGGTAATGAAAGTTCGGCCACCAAATTTGAAAAAGACAAATTACAAATATTACTGTGTATATTGTAGATGATTATTTAAAAGTATACAAAGGTCTTTCCTATGGAACTTGTCGAACTCTCTGGGGGATTATTCGAATTTTTTAATTAGTCACGGTAGTAAAGAGTTTGATTTGAGAATTCAAGTGTCCGGTCTATGATCAGGAGTTACCACTATCATTTATTTTAGTATTCTATTATTAATCTGGAAATAAGAGTTATTAACACAATATTTTCACCGTATAAAATTCCATGAAATTAGATATTCTTGGTTTTAACAAAAATTAATAGGTAACAAAATTCCAACCATCAGATTTTATAAAATCAAGTAAATAATCCCTAAGTAAATTGTAGATGATTACTTGAAAGTATACAAGGGTCATTCAGAAGGAACTTGTTGAACTATTTGAAGGATTATGCGAGTTTCTTTATCAGTTACAGTAGTTAAGAGTTTGACATGGAATTGCAAGTGTCCCGTCCGTGATCCAGGGTGACCATCTGTCATTTGTGTTAGTATTCCGTTATGACCCTTACAATAAGCATTACTAACAAAATTGTTTCCACAACATAGAATCGCATAAAGGTATAACTTCTAGTTTTTAAATATATATAGGTAATAAAAGTCCGACCATCAAATTTGAAAAAAAAGCAAGTACAAATATCACTGAGTATATTGTAGATGATTATTTAAAAGTATACAAAGGTCTTTCCTATGGAACTTGTCAAACTCTCTGGGGGATTATTCGAATTTCTTAATTAGTCACGGTAGTAAAGAGTTTGATTTGAGAATTCAAGTGTCCGGTCTATGATCAGGAGTTACCACTATCATTTATTTTAGTATTCTATTATTAATCTGGAAATAAGAGTTATTAACACAATATTTTCACCGTATAAAATTCCATGAAATTAGATATTCTTGGTTTTAACAAAAATTAATAGGTAACAAAATTCCAACCATCAGATTTTATAAAATCAAGTAAATAATCCCTAAGTAAATTGTAGATGATTACTTGAAAGTATACAAGGGTCATTCAGAAGGAACTTGTTGAACTATTTGAAGGATTATGCGAGTTTCTTTATCAGTTACAGTAGTTAAGAGTTTGACATGGAATTGCAAGTGTCCCGTCCGTGATCCAGGGTGACCATCTGTCATTTGTGTTAGTATTCCGTTATGACCCTTACAATAAGCATTACTAACAAAATTGTTTCCACAACATAGAATCGCATAAAGGTATAACTTCTAGTTTTTAAATATATATAGGTAATAAAAGTCCGACCATCAAATTTGAAAAAAAAGCAAGTACAAATATCACTGAGTATATTGTAGATGATTATTTAAAAGTATACAAAGGTCTTTCCTATGGAACTTGTCAAACTCTCTGGGGGATTATTCGAATTTCTTAATTAGTCACGGTAGTAAAGAGTTTGATTTGAGAATTCAAGTGTCCGGTCTATGATCAGGAGTTACCATCTATCATTTATTTTAGTATTCTATTATTAATCTGGAAATAAGAGTTATTAACACAATATTTTCACCGTATAAAATTCCACGAAATTAGATATTCTTGGTTTTAACAAAAATTAATAGGTAACAAAATTCCAACCATCAGATTTTATAAAATCAAGTAAATAATCCCTAAGTAAATTGTAGATGATTACTTGAAAGTATACAAGGGTCATTCAGAAGGAACTTGTTGAACTATTTGAAGGATTATGCGAGTTTCTTTATCAGTTACAGTAGTAAAGAGTTTGACATGGAATTGCAAGTGTCCCGTCCGTGATCCAGGGTGACCATCTGTCATTTGTGTTAGTATTCCGTTATGACCCTTACAATAAGCATTACTAAAAAAATTGTTTCCACAACATAGAATCGCATAAAGGTATAACTTCTAGTTTTTAAATATATATATAGGTAATAAAAGTCCGGCCATAAATTTTGAAAAAGAGCAATCACAAATATTACTGTGTATATTGTAGATGATTATTTAAAAGTATACAAAAGTCTTTCCTATGGAACTTGTCGAATCTCTGGGGGATTATTCGAATTTCTTAATTAGTTACGGTAGTAAAGAGTTTGATTTGAGATTGCAAGTGTCCAGTCTATGATCTGGGGTTACCATCTATCATTTATTTTAGTATTCTATTATTAATCTGGCAATAAGAGTTATTAACACAATATTTTCACTGTATAAAATTCCATGAAATTATATATTATTGGTTTTAACAAAAATTAATAGGTAACAAAATTCCAACCATCAGATTTTATAAAATCAAGTAAAGAATCCCTAAGTAAATTGTAGATGATTACTTGAAAGTATACAAGGGTCATTCAGAAGGAACTTGTTGAACTATTTGAAGGATTATGCGAGTTTCTTTATCAGTTACAGTGGTAAAGAGTTTGACATGGAATTGCAAGTGTCCCGTCCCTGATCCAGGGTGACCATCTGTCATTTGTGTTAGCATTCCATTATGACCCTTACAATAAGCATTACTAACAAAATTGTTTCCACAACATAGAATCGCATAAAGGTATAACTTCTAGTTTTTAAATATATATAGGTAATAAAAGTCCGACCATCAAATTTGAAAAAAAAGCAAGTACAAATATCAACGAGTATATTGTAGATGATTATTTAAAAGTATACACAGGTCTTTCCTATGGAACTTGTCGAACTCTCTGTGGGATTATTAGAGTTTCTTAATTAGTTACGGTAGTAAAGAGTTTGATTTGAGATTGCAAGGGTCCCGTCTCTGATCTGGGGTTACCATCTGTCATTTGCTTTAGTATTCTATTATTACTCTGGCAACAAGAGTTATTAACACAATATTTTCACCGTATAAAATTCCATGAAATTATATATTCTTGGTTTTAACAAAAATTAATAGGTAACAAAATTCCAACCATCAGATTTTATAAAATCAAGTAAATAATCCCTAAGTAAATTGTAGATGATTACTTGAAAGTATACAAGGGTTATTCAGAAGGAACTTGTTGAACTATTTGAAGGATTATGCGAGTTTCTTTATCAGTTACAGTAGTAAAGAGTTTGACATGGAATTGCAAGTGTCCCGTCCGTGATCCAGGGTGACCATCTGTCATTTGTGTTAGTATTCCGTTATGACCCTTACAATAAGCATTACTAAAAAAATTGTTTCCACAACATAGAATCGCATAAAGGTATAACTTCTAGTTTTTAAATATATATATAGGTAATAAAAGTCCGGCCATAAATTTTGAAAAAGAGCAATCACAAATATTACTGTGTATATTGTAGATGATTATTTAAAAGTATACAATAGTCTTTCCTATGGAACTTGTCGAATCTCTGGGGGATTATTCGAATTTCTTAATTAGTTACGGTAGTAAAGAGTTTGATTTGAGATTGCAAGTGTCCAGTCTATGATCTGGGGTTACCATCTATCATTTATTTTAGTATTCTATTATTAATCTGGCAATAAGAGTTATTAACACAATATTTTCACTGTATAAAATTCCATGAAATTATATATTATTGGTTTTAACAAAAATTAATAGGTAACAAAATTCCAACCATCAGATTTTATAAAATCAAGTAAATAATCCCTAAGTAAATTGTAGATGATTACTTGAAAGTATACAAGGGTCATTCAGAAGGAACTTGTTGAACTATTTGAAGGATTATGCGAGTTTCTTTATCAGTTACAGTGGTAAAGAGTTTGACATGGAATTGCAAGTGTCCCGTCCGTGATCCAGGGTGACCATCTGTCATTTGTGTTAGTATTCCATTATGACCCTTACAATAAGCATTACTAACAAAATTGTTTCCACAACATAGAATCGCATAAAGGTATAACTTCTAGTTTTTAAATATATATAGGTAATAAAAGTCCGACCATCAAATTTGAAAAAAAAGCAAGTACAAATATCAACGAGTATATTGTAGATGATTATTTAAAAGTATACACAGGTCTTTCCTATGGAACTTGTCGAACTCTCTGTGGGATTATTAGAGTTTCTTAATTAGTTACGGTAGTAAAGAGTTTGATTTGAGATTGCAAGGGTCCCGTCTCTGATCTGGGGTTACCATCTGTCATTTGCTTTAGTATTCTATTATTACTCTGGCAACAAGAGTTATTAACACAATATTTTCACCGTATAAAATTCCATGAAATTATATATTCTTGGTTTTAACAAAAATTAATAGGTAACAAAATTCCAACCATCAGATTTTATAAAATCAAGTAAATAATCCCTAAGTAAATTGTAGATGATTACTTGAAAGTATACAAGGGTCATTCAGAAGGAACTTGTTGAACTATTTGAAGGATTATGCGAGTTTCTTTATCAGTTACAGTAGTAAAGAGTTTGACATGGAATTGCAAGTGTCCCGTCCGTGATCCAGGGTGACCATCTGTCATTTGTGTTAGTATTCCGTTATGACCCTTACAATAAGCATTACTAAAAAAATTGTTTCCACAACATAGAATCGGATAAAGGTATAACTTCTAGTTTTTAAATATATATATAGGTAACAAAAGTCCGGCCATAAATTTTGAAAAAGAGCAATCACAAATATTACTGTGTATATTGTAGATGATTATTTAAAAGTATACAATAGTCTTTCCTATGGAACTTGTCGAATCTCTGGGGGATTATTCGAATTTCTTAATTAGTTACGGTAGTAAAGAGTTTGATTTGAGATTGCAAGTGTCCAGTCTATGATCTGGGGTTACCATCTATCATTTATTTTAGTATTCTATTATTAATCTTGCAATAAGAGTTATTAACACAATATTTTCACTGTATAAATTCCATGAAATTATATATTATTGGTTTTAACAAAAATTAATAGGTAACAAAATTCCAACCATCAGATTTTATAAAATCAAGTAAATAATCCCTAAGTAAATTGTAGATGATTACTTGAAAGTATACAAGGGTCATTCAGAAGGAACTTGTTGAACTATTTGAAGGATTATGCGAGTTTCTTTATCAGTTACAGTGGTAAAGAGTTTGACATGGAATTGCAAGTGTCCCGTCCGTGATCCAGGGTGACCATCTGTCATTTGTGTTAGTATTCCATTATGACCCTTACAATAAGCATTACTAACAAAATTGTTTCCACAACATAGAATCGCATAAAGGTATAACTTCTAGTTTTTAAATATATATAGGTAATAAAAGTCCGACCATCAAATTTGAAAAAAAGCAAGTACATATATCAACGAGTATATTGTAGATGATTATTTAAAAGTATACACAGGTCTTTCCTATGGAACTTGTCGAACTCTCTGTGGGATTATTAGAGTTTCTTAATTAGTTACGGTAGTAAAGAGTTTGATTTGAGATTGCAAGGGTCCCGTCTCTGATCTGGGGTTACCATCTGTCATTTGCTTTAGTATTCTATTATTACTCTGGCAACAAGAGTTATTAACACAATATTTTCACCGTATAAAATTCCATGAAATTATATATTCTTGGTTTTAACAAAAATTAATAGGTAAAAAAATTCCAACCATCAGATTTTATAAAATCAAGTAAATAATCCCTAAGTAAATTGTAGATGATTACTTGAAAGTATACAAGGGTCATTCAGAAGGAACTTGTTGAACTATTTGAAGGATTATGCGAGTTTCTTTATCAGTTACAGTAGTAAAGAGTTTGACATGGAATTGCAAGTGTCCCGTCCGTGATCCAGGGTGACCATCTGTCATTTGTGTTAGTATTCCGTTATGACCCTTACAATAAGCATTACTAAAAAAATTGTTTCCACAACATAGAATCGCATAAAGGTATAACTTCTAGTTTTTAAATATATATATAGGTAATAAAAGTCCGGCCATAAATTTTGAAAAAGAGCAATCACAAATATTACTGTGTATATTGTAGATGATTATTTAAAAGTATACAATAGTCTTTCCTATGGAACTTGTCGAATCTCTGGGGGATTATTCGAATTTCTTAATTAGTTACGGTAGTAAAGAGTTTGATTTGAGATTGCAAGTGTCCAGTCTATGATCTGGGGTTACCATCTATCATTTATTTTAGTATTCTATTATTAATCTGGCAATAAGAGTTATTAACACAATATTTTCACTGTATAAAATTCCATGAAATTATATATTATTGGTTTTAACAAAAATTAATAGGTAACAAAATTCCAACCATCAGATTTTATAAAATCAAGTAAATAATCCCTAAGTAAATTGTAGATGATTACTTGAAAGTATACAAGGGTCATTCAGAAGGAACTTGTTGAACTATTTGAAGGATTATGCGAGTTTCTTTATCAGTTACAGTGGTAAAGAGTTTGACATGGAATTGCAAGTGTCCCGTCCGTGATCCAGGGTGACCATCTGTCATTTGTGTTAGTATTCCATTATGACCCTTACAATAAGCATTACTAACAAAATTGTTTCCACAACATAGAATCGCATAAAGGTATAACTTCTAGTTTTTAAATATATATAGGTAATAAAAGTCCGACCATCAAATTTGAAAAAAAGCAAGTACAAATATCAACGAGTATATTGTAGATGATTATTTAAAAGTATACACAGGTCTTTCCTATGGAACTTGTCGAACTCTCTGTGGGATTATTAGAGTTTCTTAATTAGTTACGGTAGTAAAGAGTTTGATTTGAGATTGCAAGGGTCCCGTCTCTGATCTGGGGTTACCATCTGTCATTTGCTTTAGTATTCTATTATTACTCTGGCAACAAGCGTTTTTAACACAATATTTTCACCGTATAAAATTCCATGAAATTATATATTCTTGGTTTTAACAAAAATTAATAGGTAAAAAAATTCCAGCCATCAGATTTTATAAAATCAAGTAGAATAATCCCTAAGTAAATTGTAGATGATTACTTGAAAGTATACAAGGGTCATTCAGAAGGAACTTGTTGAACTATTTGAAGGATTATGCGAGTTTCTTTATCAGTTACAGTGGTGAAGAGTTTGACATGGAATTGCAAGTGTCCCGTCCGTGATCCAGGGTGACCATCTGTCATTTGTGTTAGTATTCCGTTATGACCCTTACAATAAGCATTACTAACAAAATTGTTTCCACAACATAGAATCGCATAAAGGTATAACTTCTAGTTTTTAAATATATATAGGTAATAAAAGTCCGGCCATCAAATTTGAAAAAGAGAAATTACAAATATTACTGTGCATATTGTAGATGATTATTTAAAAGTATACAAAGGTCTTTCCTATGGAACTTGTCGAACTCTCTGGGGGATTATTCGAATTTCTTAATTAGTTACGGTAGTAAAGAGTTTGATTTGTGATTGCAAGTGTCCCGTCTATGATCTGGGGTTACCATCTATCATTTATTTTAGTATTCTATTATTAATCTGGCAATAAGAGTTATTAACACAATATTTTCACCGTATAAAATTCCATGAAATTATATATTCTTGGTTTTAACAAAAATTAATAGGTAACAAAATTCCAGCCATCAGATTTTATAAAATCAAGTAAATAATCCCTAAGTAAATTGTAGATGATTACTTGAAAGTATACAAGGGTCATTCAGAAGGAACTTGTTGAACTATTTGAAGGATTATGCGAGTTTCTTTATCAGTTACAGTGGTAAAGAGTTTTACATGGAATTTCAAGTGTCCCATCCTTGATCCAGGGTGACCATCTGTCATTTGTGTTAGTATTCCGTTATGACCCTTACAATAAGCATTACTAACAAAATTGTTTCCACAACATAGAATCGCATAAAGGTATAACTTCTAGTTTTTAAATATATATAGGTAATAAAAGTCCGGCCATCAAATTTCAAAAAGGGCAATTACAAATATTACTGTGTATATTGTAGATGATTATTTAAAAGTATACGAAGGTCTTTCCTATCAAGGCCCACTAATTGAATCTTGAAACTATTCACTGTGTGCGATTGTATGTGCGATTGTGTGTGAGATTTCACTTTGTGTTCATTTTCACTTTCCCCTCTCTCATCTCCTTCATTTTCAGACCGTTACTCCGCCAACGGTCTCACAACCGGTCACCTCTGGCTGCTTTGCCTCCGGGTGGGGCTTCCTCGCCGGCTGATATGGCAGCCTCCACCTCCAATCATCCTCCACCGCCCAAAACCTTCGATGCGGCTCTTCAAACTAAATCCCCTCCACTCTCATCTCAACTCCCAAACAACCCTGAATTGGTCCCCAAATCTACCCATCTTGGTGACCCGGCCTGTCTGTATTCGGATGAACAAATTGCCACCTTATCGGCTCACTACTCCAATGCCTTGGTCGGTAAGTTTACAAAGGGCAGATGTACCATGGATCAGATGGAAGTGGCTCTCAAAACCATTGGTTTCGAAGGTAAGTACCAGTTAGGATCTCTTGATTTCAAACACATTCTAATTCGATTCGAGCAGGTCAACGATTACTAACGGTGTTGGATGAAAGGTATATGGAATTTCAACGGAGTTTTGCTAAAGATGCTCAAATGGACTCCGAAATTCTCCACTCAAAAAGAATCTCCAATCGTCCCAATTTGGTGTACGATCAGGGAGGTACCTCTCTATTACTATAATTCTGCATCTATTGAATCTATTGGGAACAGTACAGGCAACTTCATAAAAAATGATTTTGCAACTGAGATGCTTACCAGACCCTCTGCCATTAAATTCTGCGTCGAAATTGATCTTATGAAACCTCTGGCTCACTTTATTAGACTTGGTTCAATATCTAACAATAGGAAGTATCCAATTGAGTTTGAAGATATCCCCCTCTATTGTAATCATTGTGCTAAATTAAGTCATTCACTAGGTCAATGCAGAGCTATTACCCAAAATATGAATGACAGGATAGATGATAATAACAGAACTCAGGTTCAACCTAATCCTCAGTGACAGGCAACCGAGAAAAAATTTGATCTACCACCCCTGATATCTGACTCTGCTAAGAATCCCCTCAACCAAAATTCTGTAATGGATGATAGAAGCCTTGAACCATACTCTCAGCCTAATATAATATTACAATCTCCTATTACTCCTGCTAATGCTAGAACTCAGGTCACAGCACCTATTCTGAGTCCTGACAATTCTACAACTAGGTTATTAAAGGCTACTGCATACTCAAAACCAGTTCTAAAATCTTATGCTAAAGATGATCTTCAAATTGGTTCACTTAGATTTTTTATGAAGGATTCTGTTCCTAACCCTACACTTTCCCAATATGGAAAGATGTCAAACAGATTTTATGTTTTGCAGGATGAAGGTCCTCAATCCCAGGATCAGGATGGAGTAAATGAAGACCTGGGTACTAACATTGATCTTGATAATGATGAGCACCAAATTCCAGATTCTTCTCCTAATCAAGAATACTCGGGTAAGGTAGATTCCCAAGGTAAGTCCAAAAATAAAAAACCCACATATCTTAGCCAACTGAATAAGATGCTATTAAGATCAGCTACAAGAGGTAATAAATCTGGTGAAATATGATAGATACAGTTAACACCAGTTTTTTGATATGGAATCTCCGAGGTATGGAAACTTCTATGCTAAGATTAACAAATCTGATAAAAACTAAGAAGATTCAGTTGCTATGCCTAATTGAGCCTTTTCATGACAACTCAAAAATTAACTACTACATGACTGCTCTTCAATTTTCTAACAGCATGGCCCTTCCTAATGGGAAAATCTGGTTAATGTGGTCTCAGATCCTTACAGTTAAACTGAAAAATTTTCATGAACAATTCATGCATGTTGACATATCTCATCACTCTTTCAATCTTTGTATGGAAGCTGTTTTCATTTATGCCTTGAGAAACAGAGATGGTAGGAAAGAACTATGGAAAGATTTAGAACCAATTTCTAAAGGAGAAACAATTTTCATAGGGGATTTTAATACCATCACCAATGTGGCTGAATATAGAGATCCGTCTAATCCGGCTCTTAGTAGTATTAGAGACTTCAACACATGGATAAACTCCAACGGTATTCAGGACATAAACACGGTTGGGAACCTGTTTACTTGGAGCAACTCTAGGCTTAGAAATCCAACCTCAAAAAGATTAGATAGAGGACTTTGTACCCTAGCATGGAGTTCCAAATTTCCCTCATCTTCCATACAGATTCTTAATAGGAATACCTCAGACCACTCACCCCTCCTTCTCCAGCTATCAAACCTAATCCCCTCATTTCCTAAACCTTTCAGATTTATTAATGCTTGGTTCCAAAGGACAGAGTTTACTGGCTTAATTCAGGATAATTGGGAAAAACCTGCCCAGGATTATGGTATGATGAGATTCTATCTAAAATTGATCAGACTTAAAAAGTTGATTAAAATATGGAACAGAGAGTCATTTGGTAATATTGACTCCAATGTCACTCTAGCTGAGGAGGCTTTAAGAATTCAGGAATCTACATTTGATTTAAACCCTAACCTCCCTGAACTGGTTAAACTAAATCAGAAAAAAGCTGTTTTACTTAGGGCTCTTAAGGAGAAAGAAAAGTTTTGGAAACAGAAAGCAAGACTTAAATGTCATAAACTAGGGGATAATAATACTCAATTCTTCCATAAGGTGGTCCAGGAGAAGAACTGTAAGATGCAAATAAATAAAATCAAAAATGCTGCTGGTCAATGGTTAATTACACAAAATGATATCCAAAAGGAAGCAATTGCCTTTTATTCTAATCTTCTAACTGAACCTGACCAAAACATTGATGATACCTTCTCCTCCCACTTTCTAAGTCAAATTCCCAAACTGTTAAATGACTCAGATAACCAAACTTTATCTGCTCCAGTATTGGAATCTGAACTGGAACTTGTAATTAAAAGTTTAAACAGCAATAGCTGCCCAGGGCCAGATGGTTTCACCACTAAGTTTTATAAAAAATGCTGGTCCTTTATTAAATATGACCTTATGGATGCAGTCAATGAATTTATCTTAGGGTCTACCATTCCGAAAGGGATATCTAGTACATGGATTACACTCATTCCCAAGAAGGCAACACCTAGTACTTTTGGTGATTTTAGACCAATCTCCCTATCTAATGTACTTAATAAAATATGTTCTAAAGTTCTGATGGAAAGGCTAAAACCTTTTATGGACAAGCTGATATCTCCTAACCAGTCATCCTTTTTAAAAAGGAGGGACATTTCTGACAACATATTATATCTACAGGAAATGGTCAGATTTCTAGATAAGAAGAACAGGATTCCTAACTGTATCTTAAAATTGGACTTAATGAAGGCCTTCGATAGAGTAAACTGGCAGTTTCTTAGGATGATTTTGATTAAATTGGCTTTAATGGGAACTTTTTAAAGGCAGTTATGAGTAATTTATTACAGGCACATTTTTCAGTTCTTGTTAATGGGACTCCAGTTGGTTTCTTTAAAGCTTCTAGAGGGATTAAACAAGGTGATCCACTCTCTCCTTTTCTGTTTAATATTTTTACTGAAGCTTTCTCAAGGAGTTTAGCATACATTTTTTCTACCAGTAGACTATCATGTTTCAGTTTACCTGCCTCAATACCTGCTGTGTCACATTTAATGTATGCAGATGACACCATCATCTTTATGCAAGTATCTAAATCTAATCTCATAAGAATAAAAGCCTTTTTAGATGTATTTGAGGTGACCTCAGGACAGAAATTTAACTTTGATAAATCAGAATTCTATCTTAGTAAAAGGGCATCAAGTTTTAAGAACACTCAGGTTAAATCTATTCTGAAAATGAAAATAGGTTCATTCCCATTCAAGTACCTGGGATGCCCCATATTTCGGGGAAGAACCCTTAAAAGGTATTTTCAACCTTTAATGGCTAACTTAGACTCTAAGCTCCAAAGCTGGAAGAATAAGTGGCTAAGTGCTGGGGGAAAGTTGGTTCTAATTAAACATTGCCTTTACTCCCTGCCACAACATTTATGGGCTGTAACCTATCCTCCTAAAATAGTAATCAGCACAATTGAGAAACGATTAGCAAGATTCTTTTGGGGGGAATCAGATGGAAAAAAGAATAAAATCTGGAAAAAATGGTCTGCCATTGCTGTTCCAACTGATCTAAATGGGCTTGGTTTTAGGTCTGTCAAGGCCATAATTGATACTTGTTCAGCTAAACTTTGGTGGAAAAGCCAATTAGGGTCTACTCTTTGGTCAAAGCTGATCTGGCCCCTTCCAGTTTCACACAGAAAATCAGTAACATGGAAGAGGATTCTCTACATTAACTATTTTGTAGAGCAAAACTCAGTAATCATCCATGGGAAGGGTTATTGTAATTTTTGGCTAGCTAATTGGTGTCCTCAGGGTCCTCTGTACAATATCATCCCAGACCATATTGTTGAAGGAAATCCATTTCTGACAGTAGCAGATTTCATACATAACAAGTCAACTGTACTGCCTCAGATTTGCTTCTTGTTAGAAAATGATACTTTATCTTTTTTGCAGGGAGCTGAGCTGGTTCCAGAAAGAGATGACAGATTAGTCTAGAAGATGGAAACATCAGGGAACTTCACATCGAAATCAACCTACAAGGAACTCACTTATGAATCAGGTAACTTCCCTGTTTCTAAATTCATTTGGAATAAAGCCTTGCAAAAAAAGATCTCAATATTTACATGGAAATTGTTGCAATCCTTCCTTCCATTTGATGAAGTGCTTATCACTTTAGGGTTTAAGTTAGCCTCCAAGTGCCCGTCCTACTCTAATACAGACTCAATTCAACACTTCTTCATTTCATGTAATACTGCTAAGGCTGTCTGGGAAAACATTGCTTCAATAGTCCATTTCCACCTAAACCCTAGGCATTCCCTAATAGAAAGATTCTTCATTTTCTGGAATACTGATGATTTGATGAGTTGGAAACATTTTATCTGTAAAATAATACCATCACTGACCTGTTGGTCTCTCTGGAAGGCTAGGAATAATTTCCTATATGACAACAAGCCTTTCTCCACTGAACTAATTTCTAAGGAAGTTCATGATTTGATCAAACTGGCACTACTAACTACACCAAAGACTTACTTTGCACAGTCTGTTATGGTTTCTTCTTTAATTCATTGGGCTCCTTTTACTAGACCTCCACCGAAGCCTAACATAACTACTGTTCTGTGGGAAACACCCCCTCTCGGGTCAATCAAAATTAACATTGATGCCTCTTGGTATCCTGATAAGGCAGCAGTAGGAATGGTAGTCAGAGATAGCTTAGGTGATTTGATTGATTTAGCTTCGACCCCTATTGCTGCGGCCTCCTCAATTGAGGCAGAAATGAAGGCCGTCCTGTTTGCTGCAGAAAAATATAAGGGTACAGGACACATTTACTATTATGAAACTGATTGCATGATGGCTGTGAACATGATTAATGACCCTTACTCTGCCAATTGGTCCCTCTTTGATTTGGCCTATAAAGTAAATGCTATATTAGGTGATTCTCCAATTCATCATGTTTTTAGGGAAAGTAACTCTGTTGCAAATGCCATTGCTAAGCATCATAACTGCCACCTTCAATGCTTGCATCTCAGCTCCATTCCACAGCATATTCAGGGCCTCATTGCTTTTGACAAAAGGAATTTTCCTCATGTCAGAGCACACTAGCATAACTTTACTTTGGATTGATACTGCTAATCAAGTTGCTCTCATGCAGGTGGCAGCTCTTGGCATCCAACTAAACTCGATGAAGGAACACATGTGGTGCTGAACAATCTCCACTCTCCTACTGCTGGATTACTAATTTAAAACCCTATGTAGTTTCATGATATTGAAGTTACCTGGCCATAGGTGAGAATTCACACAGGGGGTGGAGATTCTCCCTTTGGATCGTAACTTCACTACAGCTTCTACTGTATAGCTATCTATATTCATAGATTAGGACTTTTGGAGGCAACAATGTTGTCTCATTAACTCGGCACCTAGATACTCATCATGTAACAATGGTTAATCTTTTTAAGACTTGGGGACCCCAATATATGACTCCCCCACCTAAGGGTGATTTCATTAAAAAAAAAAGGTCTTTCCTATGGAACTTGTCGAATCTCTGGGGGATTATTAGAATTTCTTAATTAGTTACGGTAGTAAAGAGTTTGATTTGAGATTGAAAGTGTCCCGTCTATGATCTGGGGTTACCATCTATCATTTATTTTAGTATTCAATTATTAATCTGGAAATAAGAGTTATTAACACAATATTTTCACTGTATAAAATTCCATGAAATTATATATTCTTGGTTTTAACAAAAATTAATAGGTAACAAAATTCCAGCCATCAGATTTTATTAAATCAAGTAAATAATCCCTAAGTAAATTGTAGTTGATTTCTTGAAAGTATACAAGGGTCATTCAGAAGGAACTTGTTGAACTATTTGAAGGATTATGCGAGTTTCTTTATCAGTTACAGTGGTAAAGAGTTTGACATGGAATTGCAAGTGTCCCGTCCGTGATCCAGGGTGACCATCTGTCATTTGTGTTAGTATTCCGTTATGACCCTTACAATAAGCATACTAACAAAATTGTTTCCACGACATAGAATTGCATAAAGGTATAACTTCTAGTTTTTAAATATATATAGGTAATAAAAGTCCGGCCATCAAATTTGAAAAAGAGCAGGTACAAATATCACTGAGTATATTGTAGATGATTATTTAAATGTATACAAAGGTCTTTCCTATGGAACTTGTCGAACTCTCTGTGGGATTATTAGAGTTTCTTAATTAGTTACGGTACTAAAGAGTTTGATTTGAGATTGCAAGGGTCCTGTCTATGATCTTGGGTTACTATCTGTCATTTGTTTTATTATTCTATTATTAATATTGCAATAAGAGTGCTTAAATCAATATTTTCACCGTATAAAATTCCATGAAATTATATATTCTTGGTTTTAACAAAAATTAATAGGTAACAAAATTCCAGCCATCAGATTTTAAAAAATCAAGTACAATAATCCCTAAGTAAATTGTAGATGATTACTTGAAAGTATACAAGGGTCATTCAGAAGGAACTTGTTGAACTATTTGAAGGATTATGCGAGTTTCTTTATCAGTTACAGTGGTAAAGAGTTTGACATGGAATTGCAAGTGTCCCGTCCGTGATCCAGGGTGACCATCTGTCATTTGTGTTAGTATTCCGTTATGACCCTTACAATAAGCATTACTAACAAAATTGTTTCCACAACATAGAATCGCATAAAGGTATGACTTCTAGTTTTAAAATATATATAGGTAATAAAAGTCCGGCCATCAAATTTGAAAAAGAGCAAGTACAAATATTACTGAGTATATTGTAGATGATTATTTAAAAGTATACAAAGGTCTTTCCTATGGAACTTGTCGAACTCTCTGTGGGATTATTCAAATTTCTTAATTAGTTACGATGGTAAAGAGTTTGATTTGAGATTACAAGCGTCCCGTCTATGATCTGGGGTTACCATCTATCATTTGTTTTAGTATTCTATTATTGATCTGGCAATAAGAGTTATTAACACAATATTTTCACCGTATAAAATTCCATGAAATTATATATTCTTCGTTTAAACAAAAATTAATAGGTAACAAAATTCCAGCCATCAGATTTTAAAAAATCAGGTACAATAATCCCTAAGTAAATTGTAGATGATTACTTGAAAGTATACAAGGGTCATTCAGAAGGAACTTGTTGAATTATTTGAAGGATTATGCGAGTTTCTTTATCAGTTACAGTGGTAAAGAGTTTGAGATGGAATTGCAAGTGTCCCGTCCGTGATCCAGGGTGACCATCTTTCATTTGTGTTAGTATTCCGTTATGACCCTTACAATAAGCATTACTAACAAAATTGTTTCCACAACATAGAATCGCATAAAGGTATAACTTCTAGTTTTTAAATATATATAGGTAATAAATGTCCGGCCATCAAATTTGAAAAAGAGCAAGTACAAATATCAATGAGTATATTGTAGATGATTATTTAAATGTATACAAAGGTCTGTCCTATGGAACTTGTCGAACTCTCTGTGGGATTATTCAAATTTCTTAATTAGTTACGATAGTAAAGAGTTTGATTAGAGATTGCAAGTGTCCCGTCTATGATCTGGGGTTACCATCTATCATTTTTTTAGTATTCTAATATTAATCTGGCAATAAGAGTTATTAACACAATATTTTCCCCGTATAAAATTCCATGAAATTATATATTCTTGGTTTTAACAAAAATTAATAGGTAACAAAATTCCAGCCATCAGATTTTATAAAATCAAGTAAATAATCCCTAAGTAAATTGTAGATGATTACTTGAAAGTATACAAGGGTCATTCAGAAGGAACTTGTTGAATTATTTGAAGGATTATGCGAGTTTCTTTATCAGTTACAGTGGTAAAGAGTTTGACATGGAATTGCAAGTGTCCCATCCGTGATCCAGGGTGACCATCTGTCATTTGTGTTAGTATTCCGTTATGACCCTTACAATAAGCATTACTAACGAAATTGTTTCCACAACATAGAATCGCATAAAGGTATAACTTCTAGTTTTTAAATATATATAGGTAATAAATGTCCGGCCATCAAATTTGAAAAAGAGCAAGTACAAATATCAATGAGTATATTGTAGATGATTATTTAAATGTATACAAAGGTCTGTCCTATGGAACTTGTCGAACTCTCTGTGGGATTATTCAAATTTCATAATTAGTTACGATAGTAAAGAGTTTGATTAGAGATTGCAAGTTTCCCGTCTATGATCTGGGGTTACCATCTATCATTTGTTTTAGTATTCTAATATTAATCTGGCAATAAGAGTTATTAACACAATATTTTCCCCGTATAAAATTCCATGAAATTATATATTCTTGGTTTTAACAAAAATTAATAGGTAACAAAATTCCAGCCATCAGATTTTATAAAATCAAGTAAATAATCCCGAAGTAAATTGTAGATGATTACTTGAAAGTATACAAGGGTCATTCAGAAGGAACTTGTTGAACTATTTGAAGGATTATGCGAGTTTCTTTATCAGTTACAGTGGTAAAGAGTTTGACATGGAATTGCAAGTGTCCCGTCCGTGATCCAGGGTGACCATCTGTCATTTGTGTTAGAATTCCGTTATGACCCTTACGATAAGCATTACTAACAAAATTGTTTCCACAACATAGAATCGCATAAAGGTATGACTTCTAGTTTTAAAATATATATAGGTAATAAAAGTCCGGCCATCAAATTTGAAAAAGAGCAAGTACAAATATTACTGAGTATATTGTAGATGATTATTTAAAAGTATACAAAGGTCTTTCCTATGGAACTTGTCGAACTCTCTGTGGGATTATTCAAATTTCTTAATTAGTTACGATGGTAAAGAGTTTGATTTGAGATTGCAAGTGTCCCGTCTATGATCTGGGGTTACCATCTATCATTTGTTTTAGTATTCTATTATTGATCTGGCAATAAGAGTTATTAACACAATATTTTCACCGTATAAAATTCCATGAAATTATATATTCTTCGTTTTGACAAAAATTAATAGGTAACAAAATTCCAGCCATCAGATTTTAAAAAATCAGGTACAATAATCCCTAAGTAAATTGTAGATGATTACTTGAAAGTATACAAGGGTCATTCAGAAGGAACTTGTTGAACTATTTGAAGGATTATGCGAGTTTCTTTATCAGTTACAGTGGTAAAGAGTTTGACATGGAATTGCAAGTGTCCCGTCCGTGATCCAGGGTGACCATCTGTCATTTGTGTTAGTATTCCGTTATGACCCTTACAATAAGCATTACTAATGAAATTGTTTCCACAACATAGAATCGCATAAAGGTATAACTTCTAGTTTTTAAATATATATAGGTAATAAATGTCCGGCCATCAAATTTGAAAAAGAGCAAGTACAAATATCAATGAGTATATTGTAGATGATTATTTAAATGTATACAAAGGTCTGTCCTATGGAACTTGTCGAACTCTCTGTGGGATTATTCAAATTTCATAATTAGTTACGATAGTAAAGAGTTTGATTAGAGATTGCAAGTTTCCCGTCTATGATCTGGGGTTACCATCTATCATTTGTTTTAGTATTCTAATATTAATCTGGCAATAAGAGTTATTAACACAATATTTTCCCCGTATAAAATTCCATGAAATTATATATTCTTGGTTTTAACAAAAATTAATAGGTAACAAAATTCCAGCCATCAGATTTTATAAAATCAAGTAAATGATCCCGAAGTAAATTGTAGATGATTACTTGAAAGTATACAAGGGTCATTCAGAAGGAACTTGTTGAACTATTTGAAGGATTATGCGAGTTTCTTTATCAGTTACAGTGGTAAAGAGTTTGACATGGAATTGCAAGTGTCCCGTCCGTGATCCAGGGTGACCATCTGTCATTTGTGTTAGAATTCCGTTATGACCCTTACGATAAGCATTACTAACAAAATTGTTTCCACAACATAGAATCGCATAAAGGTATAACTTCTAGTTTTTAAATATATATAGGTAATAAATGTCCGGCCATCAAATTTGAAAAAGAGCAAGTACAAATATCAATGAATATATTGTAGATGATTATTTAAATGTATACAAAGGTCTGTCCTATGGAACTTGTCGAACTCTCTGTGGGATTATTCAAATTTCATAATTAGTTACGATAGTAAAGAGTTTGATTAGAGATTGCAAGTTTCCCGTCTATGATCTGGGGTTACCATCTATCATTTGTTTTAGTATTCTCATATTAATCTGGCAATAAGAGTTATTAACACAATATTTTCCCCGTATAAAATTCCATGAAATTATATATTCTTGGTTTTAACAAAAATTAATAGGTAACAAAATTCCAGCCATCAGATTTTATAAAATCAAGTAAATAATCCCGAAGTAAATTGTAGATGATTACTTGAAAGTATACAAGGGTCATTCAGAAGGAACTTGTTGAACTATTTGAAGGATTATGCGAGTTTCTTTATCAGTTACAGTGGTAAAGAGTTTGACATGGAATTGCAAGTGTCCCGTCCGTGATCCAGGGTGACCATCTGTCATTTGTGTTAGTATTCCGTTATGACCCTTACAATAAGCATTACTAACGAAATTGTTTCCACAACATAGAATCGCATAAAGGTATAACTTCTAGTTTTTAAATATATATAGGTAATAAATGTCCGGCCATCAAATTTGAAAAAGAGCAAGTACAAATATCAATGAATATATTGTAGATGATTATTTAAATGTATACAAAGGTCTGTCCTATGGAACTTGTCGAACTCTCTGTGGGATTATTCAAATTTCATAATTAGTTACGATAGTAAAGAGTTTGATTAGAGATTGCAAGTTTCCCGTCTATGATCTGGGGTTACCATCTATCATTTGTTTTAGTATTCTCATATTAATCTGGCAATAAGAGTTATTAACACAATATTTTCCCCGTATAAAATTCCATGAAATTATATATTCTTGGTTTTAACAAAAATTAATAGGTAACAAAATTCCAGCCATCAGATTTTATAAAATCAAGTAAATAATCCCGAAGTAAATTGTAGATGATTACTTGAAAGTATACAAGGGTCATTCAGAAGGAACTTGTTGAACTATTTGAAGGATTATGCGAGTTTCTTTATCAGTTACAGTGGTAAAGAGTTTGACATGGAATTGCAAGTGTCCCGTCCGTGATCCAGGGTGACCATCTGTCATTTGTGTTAGTATTCCGTTATGACCCTTACAATAAGCATTACTAACGAAATTGTTTCCACAACATAGAATCGCATAAAGGTATAACTTCTAGTTTTTAAATATATATAGGTAATGAAAGTTCGGCCACCAAATTCGAAAAAGAGCAAGTACAAATATTACTGAGTATATTGTAGATAATTATTTAAAACTATACAAAGGTCTTTCCTATGGAACTTGTCGAACTCTCTGGGGGATTATTCAAATTTCTTAATTAGTTACGGTAGTAAAGAGTTTGATTTGAGATTGCAAGTGTCCCGTCTATGATCTGGGGTTACCATCTATCATTTGTTTTAGTATTCTATTATTAATCTGGCAATAAGAGTTATTAACACACTGATGGAGATGTCAAGACGACTGATGGAGATGCCAAGACGACTACCACCATAAATGAAGACATTCCACGACTTGATCAAACATTCTACTACTTCTTTATCTCCATTTGAAATTGTTTATGGTTTTCTACCTATTACACCTCTTGATCTACTTCCTTTGAATTTTAAACAGGTTAAAAACCTTGATGGAGAACAGAAAGCTGATTTTGTGAAGAAAATCCATGAGAAGGTGCGCATGAGAATTGAACGGACAAATGCACAGAATGCTGATAAAGCTAATCAAAGCCGCAAGTTGATGAGGTTCAACGTGGGAGATTATGTTTGGGTTCATCTGCGGAAAGAGAGGTTTCCAAATGCTCGGAAATCTACGTTGAGTCCACGTGGAGATGGTCCTTTTAGAGTGCTGGCTCGTGTGAACGACAATGCTTACAAGATTGAGTTACCAGATCATTATGGTGTTAGTGCGACCTTCAATGTTGCTGATTTATCTCCGTTTACATTTGAAGATGATTCAGTTTCGAGGGCGAAACCTTTCGACCATGGAGGGAATGATGGAGATGTCAAGACGACTGATGGAGATGTCAAGACGACTACCACCATAAATGAAGACATTCCACGACTTGATCAAACATTTAAAGGATATGTTCGAGATCCTCTAAGAGACATGGCAGGACCTATGACTAGGTCAAGGACTAAGCTTAGGGATGCTGCTTTAAATGCTTTGATTGATCGCCTTTATGATGAAGAATTGAAGAAGGAGTCACCATCGACATCTTGGATTCATTATCCAAGATTGTCGACGAACTGAAGACATCATGAAGAACACTATACTCTTTTTTCCCACTGGGTTTTTAATGAGGTAGTGTGATCACTGTAAATTAATGTCATTTTGGGTTTATTGGACTGATAGCTCGGCCATGTGGGCTTTGAAGAGCTGAATTTCGAAAATACAGTCCATTAAGGTTTAGTATATTCAGTTTTATTCTGATTAGAATTATATTTGGTAAGATTAGATGAGGTAATATTCTTCAAGGTTACTTCTTGAAGAATTCAACCTGATTACCTTAGATTACCATTTATTTTAGGTATTTTAGTTAGATATGGTTTTAGCTTCTTAAAGCTGCCATAAGTCGATTCCGTTTCCATTTGTGATTAGGGTTTGAGGCAAGATTGTAACCCTATAAAAGGGAAGGCCTTATGGACGAATTTCAGAACCTTTCATCAATCAAATATACAACCTTTTGAGTTCATACTCTTTGCTTGCGAGCTATTCCATTAATGCTTAACCCCGAGGGCTAGTTAAGTATCAATAAACCTTGTAATCTGATCCTGAGGGCTAGTTAGAGAGCAAGTCGAAGTTAGGCGTACCCCGAGGGCTAGACTCCTGAATTTCGTGCGAGATAGTGCGGGTTTGCAGATCCCTTCACTAGATCAAAGTTATCAATTCCGCAAATCGTGAGTCTTCGCAAGGAGATTCATATCAGTTGGTATCAGAGCAAAGCGAAGGATCGACTGAGGCCAAAAAAAAAGAAGAAAAAAAAGGGGTTTCGAGTTTGCATTAATTTATTTTCGATTTTTTTAATATATATATATAAACTCTTTCGTGTCGTGTTTTAACTGTGTTTGTTTGATCTTTCTTACCAGGAAGATTGAATCTAGAGTCGAAGGACATCGAAGGGTCTGAGAGTTAGAATACTTTGGTATTACTATCCGCCTTCACCTTCATCAATCGAGTCAGGAGGACGTCGAAGGGTCTGAGCGTTAACAAGTATTATCCGCCTTCACCTCCCGGTCAGTTTCGTAGTTTTAAGTAGCTTAAACAGTTTATGTGCTTGTGATATTTTCGTCAACTCTTCTGAAAATTATTGCATGCTCATAATCCTATTTGTTTTCTTTATCGTTCTTTGATTCCGTGATCTAGAATTGTTCTTTGATTCTTGATTACACCTTATTCAAAAACAAAAAAAAATAGAGTCTTGTGTCGTTTTCCATATATATAGTGTCATATTCTTTATCCTTACGATCTTGAATACCTCGAAGTTCATTTGAATCAAGAGGAAGTTGTCGCAGTTTTCTTATTCTAAGTTTTATATAGGCGATTCTTGTTCCAAAAATTTTCAAAAATCAAAAACAAAAGGTAGCAGATTTTAGGTTTCAAAATCGGAATTTAAGATTTGAAATCTGAAATTTGGGGCAGATTTGCAATTTTCAAAAGTTTGGGGGCAGATTTGCAATTTCTGAAAATTTTGGTATTTGTGACCGAAATTTTTCTTGGGGAATAACATTCTGTTTGTGAGTTTTATAGTACAAAAAAAAAGGAAAAAAAAATGAATTGTGGCTGGAAAAAAAAAAGGAAAGAAAAAGGAATCCGGTTTGAAAAAGGAAAAGAAAAGTCAAAATCCGGAAGAGAAAAAGGAAATAAAAGCCAATTGTGAGAGGGGTTTTGATCTGAATTTTTTGACTTGGGGGACAAGTAAGTCATTAAAATCCTTTTCCACACGTGATTTGGATTTAAATTCCTATTCCAATTTGTTCTTGAATTTTCGGAACCTATTTGTAGCCTATATAAAGCAATCTTGTTTTGGTCATAATTCATTCAATACAGCTCCGATTCGTGCCATTCAAATTGTGTTTTGTTCCTTATTCTTTGTAGAATTTGGAATTCCAGATTGTAGAGCCAAATTTTGAGTTATATATTTTTAAATTTCGAAATAAATTCTGCAGTACTCAT
Organism: Rubia yunnanensis; assembly: GCA_037428765.1. Lineage (NCBI taxonomy): Eukaryota > Viridiplantae > Streptophyta > Magnoliopsida > Gentianales > Rubiaceae > Rubia > Rubia yunnanensis. The sequence goes on from CM075068.1 coordinate 60,187,865, forward strand.
CTCCATGGTTTGCTTTGAATTGCGGTGAATTGATCAGTTGCCCTTGCATTAGCCTTCGCCTTGTGAGTTGTGAGTGTTATACACTTGGTGAGTGACCTTACTAAACAAAGGGAAGGGTGGGGGGCAATTTTTTAACTAACCGTTTGATTTTCTTAGCAGTTAGCGAAGATGGGGGACGAAAATCCATTCGTCCCGCCTTTTGTTAGCAATCCTAACAATTTGCCATTGAAGAACACCTCTAATGGCGGGCGTGGTAGTCATCCACATGAAGAGGCTCCAAATAGTTGGGAGCGACATCGAATTAATCCAAATGAAGCCAATGATCCCGATCGGTTTGCTGTCGCAATAAATGCATTTATGAGTGAGGTGCAAAGGTTGGCGAGAAAAGTTGACAGCATGACACCGCCTACACCTACATCATCGGTCAAGAGGGAAGAGACCAAGAAATATGTCCATCAATTTAATGGTTCTGGAAGTTCAAATGATTATTCTGATGATGGTTCAGAAAGGCAATCACACCGAGGGTCTTCTAGAAGGCATCGCCCCAGTAAACCTCATTCCCGAAGGAGAGTGAAGACTAATTCAGGATTTTATTCAGGTTCTAATGAAGCTCGAGATATCAAGGGTTTAAAATATGACATCCCTCGATTTGATGGTCAGCACAATCCAGTGAAGTATCTTGATTGGGAGCAACAGATTGAGAATCTGTTTGATCTCAACAATTATCGGGAGAAGGAGAAAGTCAAAGTGGCACAGTATTCTTTCACTCATTATGCGGCTGAGTGGTGGAAAAATAAAAAGGAGTCGCGATATCTTGCCGGAAAGAAACCTATCTCCACATGGGAGAGACTGAGATCCGAGCTTCGCGAATATCATGTTCCGCCTACTTACTTGATGGAACAACATTCTTATCTATCCAACATGAAGCAAGGAAATCGCACAGTTGATGAATACTGGCAAGATCTTGAGTTGACCATGAGAAGGGTTGGAATGAAAGAAGATGACGCATTCATCAAAAATCATTTCATTGAAGGCTTACGTGAAAACCTTCAAATGCCAGTCAAGCTCCAACATCACATATCTATGAATGATTTATTGGTGAAAGCAAGGTTAGTTGAGAGTACCCTGCGACCAAGGAGGCCACAGCCTAGTTTTCCAAGTCAACGACCAGGGTTTGACTACGGAAACCTTAGTTATGGCCGCAGTAAGGGCCCGCCCATGGGAGGAAGAGGATCAGTTCAGACTTATTCAAATCCAACTTATAATCCTACTGAGAGGAGGGCGGCACCACCAACCCAACAGGTTTCAAAAATTCCAGGTAAGTCTTCTACTTCTTCATCACATTTAGTTTCTGTTAACTCTCCTACTTGATTTCATTGTAAAGAAAGAGGACATGTCCGTAATAACTGTCTGCATGCACGAGTACTAACAACACTTGAGGAAGAAGATGAAGAAGATGAATATGCTGATATGCCACCATTGTGTGAAAGTGGTGAAGAACAGGTAGATGAAGAGATCATCATAAATGATCATGGTGAACAGGGTCCAGAAACACAAGGTAACTTCGTGTCATTAAGAGTTCTCAACTCTCAAATGGCTGAGACACAGGTACAAAGGATTAACATTTTTCATACTCGTTGCCTTGTGAAAGATAAGAATTGTTTACTGATTATTGATGGTGGTTCTTGTGCTAATACTGTGTCCAATCTTCTTGTTAAATCATTGTCTTTGCATGTGACTACTCATCCATCACCATATAAACTTATTTGGTTAAATGGTAGTGGTGAAATTAAGGTTAACAAAAAATGCATGATTAACTTTAAGATTGGAAAATACCATGATTCTATCTTATGTGATGTTATACCTATGGAAGCTAGTCATATTTTGCTAGGGAGACCTTGGCAGTTTGATCGTAAATCTATGCATGATGGTTACACTAACAAAATTACTGTGATTAAGGATAGAACAAGGTATACTTTGGTTCCATTATCTCCAGTGGAAGTTTTAGAGGCACAGAGACGCATGAGAGTCGATAAAGAGAAGTTTGCGACTGATGTGCAAATGACCGACCAAAAGCCTAGCCAGGGCTTGAAGGAGATCGGCCACAAGGTGAAGAATGGAGGCAAAAACCTTGATAATTTCGACCAAATATCAAGGGAGACCGTCCTAGGTAAGCCAGGTAAGTCTGCGAATGATTATGTTAAGTCGCGTAAAATCCTATCTTCACATCTTAGTCCTTTGCCATCAATTTACATGATGAGACATGAACTTCCTAATGATTCTGGTAGATTGTTTTATGCATCAATTAGGGATGTGAATCGTGCGTTTTCTAATCATTCTTATGTGCTTATCATGCATTTTAAAGAGAGCTATTTTGCTAGTGATGATATTCCTATAAATGTTCCTCCACGGTTTGCTCAGATGTTACAGGAATTTGAGGATGTCTTTCCAGAAGCCTTACCCGCGGGTTTACCACCTTTGCGAGGTATTGAACACCAAATTGACTTGATTCCGGGTTCGGTTATCCCAAATCACCCGGCGTATAAAGCAAACCCTGAGGAGACAAAGGAACTACAACGACAAGTTGAGGAGTTACTTAAAAAAGGGTATGTGCGGGAATCCCTATCTCCTTGTGCCGTGCCTGTCATTTTAGTTCCTAAGAAAGATAAAACTTGGCGTATGTGCATTGATTGTCGTGCTATTAACAAGATTACCATTAAGTATCGCCATCATATCCCTAGGTTAGATGATATGCTTGAAGATTTGCATGGATCTGTGATTTATACTAAAATTGATTTGACTCAGGGTTATCATCAGATTCGAATTAATGAGGGAGATGAATGGAAAACTGCATTTAAGACTAAGTTTGGGTTGTATGAATGGATCGTTATGCCTTTCGGTTTAACTAATGCACCTAGTACTTTTATGCGGTTGATGAATCATGTCTTAAGAAAGTTTATTGGTTGGTTTGTTGTGGTCTATTTTGATGACATATTGATTTATTCTAAGTCGACTGATGAACATATTGAGCATTTTAAAATGGTTCTTGTTGCACTCCGTGAGTCTTTTTTATATGCGAACATTAAGAAGTGCACATTTTGCGCTTCGAAAGTGGTGTTTCTCGGTTTTGTGGTCTCTAAAGAGGGCATAAAAGTTGACGAAACCAAAATTGAGGCCATTAAGACCTGGCCGAGACCTACTAATGCCAACCAGGTCCGTTCTTTTCATGGTTTAGCTAGTTTTTATAGACGGTTTGTGCGTGATTTCTCATCTATTGCTGCACCTCTAAATGAACTAGTTAAAAAGGATGTGAAATTTGTTTGGACTGAGAGTCAAGAGAATGCATTTAATGAATTGAAAGTACGATTATGCAATGCTCATGTTCTTGCTTTACCTGATTTTAATGGTACTTTTGAGATTCATTGTGATGTTTCTGGTGTTGGTATTGGTGCTGTTTTGATGCAAGAGAATCGACCTATAGCTTACTTCAGTGAGAAGTTAAAGGGCGGTGCTCTAAACTATCCTGTGTATGATAAAGAATTTTATGCAATTGTGCGTACATTAGAAACTTGGCAGCATTATTTATTGCATAAAGAATTTGTCATTCATATTGATCATAAATCCTTGAAATACTTGAAGAGTCAGATGAAGTTGAATAAGCGTCATGCTAAATGGTCTAGTTTCATTGAATCTTTTCCTTATGTGTTGCGTTACAAAAAGGGTAAAGAAAATGTTGTTGCTGATGCTTTGAGTCGTAGATATGTTTTACTTACACGTTTGGAATGCATTATGCTAGGGTTTTCATTCGTGCGAGATTTATATGCGACCGATTCTGATTTTTCATCTATTTATGCTGCATGCGAAAATGGTGCTTATGAGAAGTTTTTTCGGCATGATGGTTTCTTGTTTATGAATAATAGGTTATGTATTCCTCAATGTTCTATGCGTGAATTACTTGTTCGAGAAGCTCATTCAGGTGGGTTAATGGGACATTTTGGTGCTTTTAAAACTTATAATTTGTTGCGAGAACACTTCTATTGGCCGAAAATGGCACTTGCTATTGACAGGGTTTGTAGGAATTGTCTTGATTGCTTGAAGGCTAAGTCTAAAACTAAGCCTCATGGTCTTTATACTCCATTGCATGTTCCTACACATCCTTGGGTTGATATTTCCATGGATTTTATCCTAGGTTTGCCACGATCTCAGTCAGGTAATGATTCTATCTTTGTGGTTGTGGATAGATTTTCGAAAATGGCACACTTTATTCCTTGTAGGAAGACAGATGATGCAAAGCATGTTGCCGATCTATTTTTGAAGGAAGTGGTTCGGTTACATGGAATTCCTGCATCTATTGTCTCTGATCGCGATGTTAAATTTTTATCCTACTTTTGGAATACCTTGTGGCACAAGTTAGGGACAAAGTTGTTGTTTTCGACTGCCAGTCATCCTCAAACTGATGGACAAACAGAAGTGACCAATCAAACCCTAGGGGCTCTCCTGCGTGCACTAGTTCAGAAGAACTTAAAGAATTGGGAAAAATGCATTCCGATTGCAGAGTTTGCTTACAATCGCACTATTCATTCTACTACTTCTTTATCTCCATTTGAAATTGTTTATGGTTTTCTACCTATTACACCTCTTGATCTACTTCCTTTGAATTTTAAACAGGTTAAAAACCTTGATGGAGAACAGAAAGCTGATTTTGTGAAGAAAATCCATGAGAAGGTGCGCATGAGAATTGAACGGACAAATGCACAGAATGCTGATAAAGCTAATCAAAGCCGCAAGTTGATGAGGTTCAACGTGGGAGATTATGTTTGGGTTCATCTGCGGAAAGAGAGGTTTCCAAATGCTCGGAAATCTACGTTGAGTCCACGTGGAGATGGTCCTTTTAGAGTGCTGGCTCGTGTGAACGACAATGCTTACAAGATTGAGTTACCAGATCATTATGGTGTTAGTGCGACCTTCAATGTTGCTGATTTATCTCCGTTTACATTTGAAGATGATTCAGTTTCGAGGGCGAAACCTTTCGACCACGGAGGGAATGATGGAGATGTCAAGACGACTGATGGAGATGTCAAGACGACTACCACCATAAATGAAGACATTCCACGACTTGATCAAACATTTAAAGGATATGTTCGAGATCCTCTAAGAGACATGGCAGGACCTATGACTAGGTCAAGGACTAAGCTTAGGGATGCTGCTTTAAATGCTTTGATTGATCGCCTTTATGATGAAGAATTGAAGAAGGAGTCATCATCGACATCTTGGATTCATTATTCAAGATTGTCGACGAACTGAAGACATCATGAAGAACACTATACTCTTTTTTCCCACTGGGTTTTTAATGAGGTAGTGTGATCACTGTAAATTAATGTCATTTTGGGTTTATTGGACTGATAGCTCGGCCATGTGGGCTTTGAAGAGCTGAATTTTGAAAATACAGTCCATTAAGGTTTAGTATATTCAGTTTTATTCTGAATAGAATTATATTTGGTAAGATTAGATGAGGTAATATTCTTCAAGGTTACTTCTTGAAGAATTCAACCTGATTACCTTAGATTACCATTTATTTTAGGTATTTTAGTTAGATATGGTTTTAGCTTCTTAAAGCTGCCATAAGTCGATTCCGTTTCCATTTGTGATTAGGGTTTGAGGCAAGATTGTAACCCTATAAAAGGGAAGGCCTTATGGACGAATTTCAGAACCTTTCATCAATCAAATATACAACCTTTTGAGTTCATACTCTTTGCTTGCGAGCTATTCCATTAATGCTTAACCCCGAGGGCTAGTTAAGTATCAATAAACCTTGTAATCTGATCCTGAGGGCTAGTTAGAGAGCAAGTCGAAGTTAGGCGTACCCCGAGGGCTAGACTCCTGAATTTCGTGCGAGATAATGCGGGTTTGCAGATCCCTTCACTAGATCAAAGTTATCAATTCCGCAAATCGTGAGTCTTCGCAAGGAGATTCATATCAGTGTAGAGTTTGATTAGTTACGGTAGTAAAGAGTTTGATTATTCAAATTTCTTAATTAGTTACGGTAGTAAAGAGTTTGATTTGAGATTGCAAGTGTCCCGTCTATGATCTGGGGTTACCATCTATCATTTGTTTTAGTATTCTATTATTAATCTGGCAATAAGAGTTATTAACACATTATTTTCACCGTATAAAATCGCATGAAATTATATATTCTTGGTTTTAACAAAAATTAATAGGTAATAAAATTCCAGCCATCGGATTTTAAAAAATCGAGTACAATAATCCCTAAGTATATTGTAGATGATTACTTGAAAGTATGCAAGGGTCATTCAGAAGGAACTTGTTGAACTATTTGAAGGATTAAGCAAGTTTTTTTATCAGTTACAGTGGTAAAGATTTTGACATGGAATTGCAAGTGTCCCGTCCGTGATCCAGGGTGACCATCTGTCATTTGTGTTAGTATTCCGTTATGACCCTTACAATAAGCATTACTAACAAAATTGTTTCCACAACATAGAATCGCATAAAGGTATAACTTCTAGTTTTTAAATATATATAGGTAATAAAAGTCCGGCCATCAAATTTGAAAAATAGCAAGTACAAATATCACTGAGTATATTGTAGATGATTATTGAAAATTATACAAAGGTCTTTCCTATGGAACTTGTCGAACTCTCTATGGGATTATTCAAATTTCTTAATTAGTTATGATAGTAAAGAGTTTGATTTGAGATTTCAAGTGTCCCGTCTATGATCCGGGGTTACCATCTATCATTTGTTTTAGTATTCTATTATTAATCTGGCAATAAGAGTTATTAACGCAATATTTTCACCGTATAAAATCGCATGAAATTATATATTCTTGGTTTTAACAAAAATTAATAGGTAATAAAATTCCAGCCATCAGATTTTAAAAAATCGAGTACAATAATCCCTAAGTAAATTGTAGATGATTACTTCAGAGTATACAAGGGTCATTTAGAAGGAACTTGTTGAACTATTTGAAGGATTATGCGAGTTTCTTTATCAGTTACAATGGTAAAGATTTGGACATGGAATTGCAAGTGTCCCGTCCGTGATCCAGGGTGACCATCTGTCATTTGTGTTAGTATTCCGTTATGACCCTTACAATAAGCATTACTAACAAAATTGTTTCCACAACATAGAATCACATAAAGGTATAACTTCTAGTTTTTAAATATATATAGGTAATAAAAGTCCGGCCATCAAATTTGAAAAAGAGCAAGTACAAATATCACTGAGTATATTATAGATGATTATTTAAAAGTATACAAAGTCTTTCCTATGAACTTGTCGAACTCTCTGTGGGATTATTAGAGTTTCTTAATTAGTTACGATAGTAAAGAGTTTGATTTGAGATTGCAAGGGTCCCGTCTATGATCTGGGTTTCCATCAATCATTTGTTTTAACGTTCTATTATTAATCTGGCAATAAGAGTTATTAACACAATATTTTCACCGTATAAAATTCCATCCAATTATATATTCTTGGTTTTAACAAAAATTAATAGGTAACAAAATTCGAGCCATCGGATTTTAAAAAATCAAGTGCAATAATCCCTAAGTAAATTGTAGATGATTACTTGAAAGTATACAAGGGTCATTTCGAAGGAACTTGTTGAACTATTTGAAGGATTACGCGAGTTTCTTTATCAGTTATAGTGGTAAAGAGTTTGACATGGAATTGCAAGTGTCCCGTCCGTGATCCAGGGTGACCATCTGTCATTTGTGTTAGTATTACGTTATAACCCTTACAATAAGCATTACTTACAAAAAAATTTCCACAACATAGAATCGCATAAAGGTATAACTTCTAGTTTTTAAATATATATAGGTAATAAAAGTCCGGCCATCAAATTTGAAAAAGACCAAGTACAAATATCACTGAGTATATTGTAGATGTTTATTGAAAAGTATACAAAGGTCTTTCCTATGGAACTTGTCGAACTCTCTGTGGGATTATTCAAATTTCTTAATTAGTTATGATAGTAAAGAGTTTGATTTGAGATTTCAAGTGTCCCGTCTATGATCCGGGGTTACCATCTATCATTTGTTTTAGTATTCTATTATTAATCTGGCAATAAGAGTTATTAACACACTATTTTCACCGTATAAAATCGCATGAAATTATATATTCTGGGTTTTAACAAAAATTAATAGGTAATAAAATTCCAGCCATCGGATTTTAAAAAATCGAGTACAATAATCCCTAAGTATATTGTAGATGATTACTTGAAAGTATGCAAGGGTCATTCAGAAGGAACTTGTTGAACTATTTGAAGGATTAAGCAAGTTTTTTTATCAGTTACAGTGGTAAAGATTTTGACATGGAATTGCAAGTGTCCCGTCCGTGATCCAGGGTGACCATCTGTCATTTGTGTTAGTATTCCGTTATGACCCTTACAATAAGCATTACTAACAAAATTGTTTCCACAACATAGAATCGCATAAAGGTATAACTTCTAGTTTTTAAATATATATATAGGTAATAAAAGTCCGGCCATCAAATTTGAAAAATAGCAAGTACAAATATCACTGAGTATATTGTAGATGTTTATTTAAAAGTATACAAAGTCTTTCCTATGGAACTTGTCGAACTCTCTGTGGGATTATTAGAGTTTCTTAATTAGTTACGATAGTAAAGAGTTTGATTTGAGATTGCAAGGGTCCCGTCTATGATCTGGGTTTCCATCTATCATTTGTTTTAACTTTCTATTATTAATCTGGCAATAAGAGTTATTAACACAATATTTTCACCGTATAAAATCGCATGAAATTATATATTCTTGGTTTTAACAAAAATTAATAGGTAATAAAATTCCAGCCATCGGATTTTAAAAAATCGAGTACAATAATCCCTAAGTATATTGTAGATGATTACTTGAAAGTATGCAAGGGTCATTCAGAAGGAACTTGTTGAACTATTTGAAGGATTAAGCAAGTTTTTTTATCAGTTACAGTGGTAAAGATTTTGACATGGAATTGCAAGTGTCCCGTCCGTGATCCAGGGTGACCATCTGTCATTTGTGTTAGTATTCCGTTATGACCCTTACAATAAGCATTACTAACAAAATTGTTTCCACAACATAGAATCGCATAAAGGTATAACTTCTAGTTTTTACATATATATAGGTAATAAAAGTCCGGCCATCAAATTTGAAAAATAGCAAGTACAAATATCACTGAGTATATTGTAGATGATTATTGAAAATTATACAAAGGTCTTTCCTATGGAACTTGTCGAACTCTCTATGGGATTATTCAAATTTCTTAATTAGTTATGATAGTAAAGAGTTTGATTTGAGATTTCAAGTGTCCCGTCTATGATCCGGGGTTACCATCTATCATTTGTTTTAGTATTCTATTATTAATCTGGCAATAAGAGTTATTAACGCAATATTTTCACCGTATAAAATCGCATGAAATTATATATTCTTGGTTTTAACAAAAATTAATAGGTAATAAAATTCCAGCCATCAGATTTTAAAAAATCGAGTACAATAATCCCTAAGTAAATTGTAGATGATTACTTCAGAGTATACAAGGGTCATTTAGAAGGAACTTGTTGAACTATTTGAAGGATTATGCGAGTTTCTTTATCAGTTACAATGGTAAAGATTTGGACATGGAATTGCAAGTGTCCCGTCCGTGATCCAGGGTGACCATCTGTCATTTGTGTTAGTATTCCGTTATGACCCTTACAATAAGCATTACTAACAAAATTGTTTCCACAACATAGAATCACATAAAGGTATAACTTCTAGTTTTTAAATATATATAGGTAATAAAAGTCCGGCCATCAAATTTGAAAAAGAGCAAGTACAAATATCACTGAGTATATTATAGATGATTATTTAAAAGTATACAAAGTCTTTCCTATGAACTTGTCGAACTATCTGTGGGATTATTAGAGTTTCTTAATTAGTTACGATAGTAAAGAGTTTGATTTGAGATTGCAAGGGTCCCGTCTATGATCTGGGTTTCCATCAATCATTTGTTTTAACGTTCTATTATTAATCTGGCAATAAGAGTTATTAACACAATATTTTCACCGTATAAAATTCCATGCAATTATATATTCTTGGTTTTAACAAAAATTAATAGGTAACAAAATTCGAGCCATCGGATTTTAAAAAATCAAGTGCAATAATCCCTAAGTAAATTGTAGATGATTACTTGAAAGTATACAAGGGTCATTTCGAAGGAACTTGTTGAACTATTTGAAGGATTACGCGAGTTTCTTTATCAGTTATAGTGGTAAAGAGTTTGACATGGAATTGCAAGTGTCCCGTCCGTGATCCAGGGTGACCATCTGTCATTTGTGTTAGTATTACGTTATAACCCTTACAATAAGCATTACTTACAAAAAATTTTCCACAACATAGAATCGCATAAAGGTATAACTTCTAGTTTTTAAATATATATAGGTAATAAAAGTCCGGCCATCAAATTTGAAAAAGACCAAGTACAAATATCACTGAGTATATTGTAGATGTTTATTGAAAAGTATACAAAGGTCTTTCCTATGGAACTTGTCGAACTCTCTGTGGGATTATTCAAATTTCTTAATTAGTTATGATAGTAAAGAGTTTGATTTGAGATTTCAAGTGTCCCGTCTATGATCCGGGGTTACCATCTATCATTTGTTTTAGTATTCTATTATTAATCTGGCAATAAGAGTTATTAACGCAATATTTTCACCGTATAAAATCGCATGAAATTATATATTCTTGGTTTTAACAAAAATTAATAGGTAATAAAATTCCAGCCATCAGATTTTAAAAAATTGAGTACAATAATCCCTAAGTAAATTGTAGATGATTACTTCAGAGTATACAAGGGTCATTTAGAAGGAACTTGTTGAACTATTTGAAGGATTATGCGAGTTTCTTTATCAGTTACAATGGTAAAGATTTGGACATGGAATTGCAAGTGTCCCGTCCGTGATCCAGGGTGACCATCTGTCATTTGTGTTAGTATTCCGTTATGACCCTTACAATAAGCATTACTAACAAAATTGTTTCCACAACATAGAATCGCATAAAGGTATAACTTCTAGTTTTTAAATATATATAGGTAATAAAAGTCCGGCCATCAAATTTGAAAAAGAGCAAGTACAAATATCACTGAGTATATTGTAGATGATTATTTAAAAGTATACAAAGTCTTTCCTATGGAACTTGTCGAACTCTCTGTGGGATTATTAGAGTTTCTTAATTAGTTACGATAGTAAAGAGTTTGATTTGAGATTGCAAGGGTCCCGTCTATGATCTGGGTTTCCATCTATCATTTGTTTTAACTTTCTATTATTAATCTGGCAATAAGAGTTATTAACACAATATTTTCACCGTATAAAATTCCATGCAATTATATATTCTTGGTATTAACAAAAATTAATAGGTAACAAAATTCGATCCATCAGATTTTAAAAAATCAAGTACAATAATCCCTAAGTAAATTGTAGATGATTACTTGAAAGTATACAAGGGTCATTTAGAAGGAACTTGTTGAACTATTTGAAGGATTATGCGAGTTTCTTGATCAGTTATAGTGGTAAAGAGTTTGACATGGAATTGCAAGTGTTCCGTCCGTGATCCAGGGTGACCATCTGTCATTTGTGTTAGTATTACGTTATAACCCTTACAATAAGCATTACTTACAAAAAAATTTCCACAAAATAGAATCGCATAAAGGTATAACTTCTAGTTTTTAAATATATATAGGTAATAAAAGTCCGGCCATCAAAATTGAAAAAGACCAAGTACAAATATCACAGAGTATATTGTAGATGATTATTCAAAAGTATATACAAAGTCTTTCCTATGGAACTTGTCGAACACTCTGTGGGATTATTCAAATTTCTTAATTAGTTACGATAGTAAAGAGTTTGATTTAAGATTGCAAGTGTCCCGTCTATGATCTGGGGTTACCATCTATCATTTGTTTTAGTATTCTATTATTAATCTGGCAATAAGAGTTATTAACACAATATTTTCACCATATAAAATCGCATGAAATTATATATTCTTGGTTTTAACAAAAATTAATAGGTAACAAAATTCTAGCCATCAAATTTTAAAAAATCGAGTACAATAATCCCTAAGTAAATTGTAGATTATTACTTGAGAGTATACAAGGGTCATTTAGAAGGAACTTGTTGAACTATTTGAAGGATTACGCGAGTTTCTTTATCAGTTACAATGGTAAAGATTTAGACATGGAATTGTAAGTGTCCCGTCCGTGATCCAGGGTGACCATCTGTCATTTGTGTTAGTATTCCGTTATGACCCTTACAATAAGCATTACTAACAAAATTGTTTCCACAACATAGAATCGCATAAAGGTATAACTTCTAGTTTTTAAATATATATAGGTAATAAAAGTCCGGCCATCAAATTTGAAAAAGACCAAGTACAAATATCACTGAGTACATTGTAGATGATTATCGAAAATTATACAAAGGTCTTTCCTATGGAACTTGTCGAACTCTCTGTGGGATTATTCAAATTTCTTAATTAGTTATGATAGTAAAGAGTTTGATTTGAGATTTCAAGTGTCCTGTCTATGATCTGGGGTTACCATCTATCATTTGTTTTAGTATTCTATTATTAATCTGGCAATAAGAGTTATTAACACAATATTTTCACCATATAAAATCGCATGAAATTATATATTCTTGGTTTTAACAAAAATTAATAGGTAATAAAATTCCAGCCATCAGATTTTAAAAAATCGAGTACAATAATCCCTAAGTAAATTGTAGATGATTACTTGAGAGTATACAAGGGTCATTCAGAAGGAACTAGTTGAACTATTTGAAGGATTAAGCAAGTTTTTTTATCAGTTACAGTGGTAAAGATTTTGACATGGAATTGCAAGTGTCCCGTCCGTGATCCAGGGTGACCATCTGTCATTTGTGTTAGTATTCCGTTATGACCCTTACAATAAGCATTACTAACAAAAAATTTTCCACAACATAGAATCGCATAAAGGTATAACTTCTAGTTTTTAAATATATATAGGTAATAAAAGTCCGGCCATCAAATTTGAAAAAGAGCAAGTACAAATATCACTGAGTATATTGTAGATGATTATTTAAAAGTATACAAAGTCTTTCCTATGGAACTTGTCGAACTCTCTGTGGGATTATTAGAGTTTCTTAATTAGTTACGATAGTAAAGAGTTTGATTTGAGATTGCAAGGGTCCCGTCTATGATCTGGGTTTCCATCTATCATTTGTTTTAACTTTCTATTATTAATCTGGCAATAAGAGTTATTAACACAATATTTTCACCGTATAAAATTCCATGCAATTATATATTCTTGGTATTAACAAAAATTAATAGGTAACAAAATTCGATCCATCAGATTTTAAAAAATCAAGTACAATAATCCCTAAGTAAATTGTAGATGATTACTTGAAAGTATACAAGGGTCATTTAGAAGGAACTTGTTGAACTATTTGAAGGATTATGCGAGTTTCTTGATCAGTTATAGTGGTAAAGAGTTTGACATGGAATTGCAAGTGTTCCGTCCGTGATCCAGGGTGACCATCTGTCATTTGTGTTAGTATTACGTTATAACCCTTACAATAAGCATTACTTACAAAAAAATTTCCACAAAATAGAATCGCATAAAGGTATAACTTCTAGTTTTTAAATATATATAGGTAATAAAAGTCCGGCCATCAAAATTGAAAAAGACCAAGTACAAATATCACAGAGTATATTGTAGATGATTATTCAAAAGTATATACAAAGTCTTTCCTATGGAACTTGTCGAACACTCTGTGGGATTATTCAAATTTCTTAATTAGTTACGATAGTAAAGAGTTTGATTTAAGATTGCAAGTGTCCCGTCTATGATCTGGGGTTACCATCTATCATTTGTTTTAGTATTCTATTATTAATCTGGCAATAAGAGTTATTAACACAATATTTTCACCATATAAAATCGCATGAAATTATATATTCTTGGTTTTAACAAAAATTAATAGGTAACAAAATTCTAGCCATCAAATTTTAAAAAATCGAGTACAATAATCCCTAAGTAAATTGTAGATTATTACTTGAGAGTATACAAGGGTCATTTAGAAGGAACTTGTTGAACTATTTGAAGGATTACGCGAGTTTCTTTATCAGTTACAATGGTAAAGATTTAGACATGGAATTGTAAGTGTCCCGTCCGTGATCCAGGGTGACCATCTGTCATTTGTGTTAGTATTCCGTTATGACCCTTACAATAAGCATTACTAACAAAATTGTTTCCACAACATAGAATCGCATAAAGGTATAACTTCTAGTTTTTAAATATATATAGGTAATAAAAGTCCGGCCATCAAATTTGAAAAAGACCAAGTACAAATATCACTGAGTACATTGTAGATGATTATCGAAAATTATACAAAGGTCTTTCCTATGGAACTTGTCGAACTCTCTGTGGGATTATTCAAATTTCTTAATTAGTTATGATAGTAAAGAGTTTGATTTGAGATTTCAAGTGTCCTCTCTATGATCTGGGGTTACCATCTATCATTTGTTTTAGTATTCTATTATTAATCTGGCAATAAGAGTTATTAACACAATATTTTCACCATATAAAATCGCATGAAATTATATATTCTTGGTTTTAACAAAAATTAATAGGTAATAAAATTCCAGCCATCAGATTTTAAAAAATCGAGTACAATAATCCCTAAGTAAATTGTAGATGATTACTTGAGAGTATACAAGGGTCATTCAGAAGGAACTAGTTGAACTATTTGAAGGATTAAGCAAGTTTTTTTATCAGTTACAGTGGTAAAGATTTTGACATGGAATTGCAAGTGTCCCGTCCGTGATCCAGGGTGACCATCTGTCATTTGTGTTAGTATTCCGTTATGACCCTTACAATAAGCATTACTAACAAAAAATTTTCCACAACATAGAATCGCATAAAGGTATAACTTCTAGTTTTTAAATATATATAGGTAATAAAAGTCCGGCCATCAAATTTGAAAAAGAGCAAGTACAAATATCACTGAGTATATTATAGATGATTATTTAAAAGTATACAAAGTCTTTCCTATGGAACTTGTCGAACTCTCTATGGGATTATTAGAGTTTCTTAATTAGTTACGATAGTAAAGAGTTTGATTTGAGATTGCAAGGGTCCCGTCTATGATCTGGGTTTCCATCAATCATTTGTTTTAACGTTCTATTATTAATCTGGCAATAAGAGTTATTAACACAATATTTTCACCGTATAAAATTCCATGCAATTATATATTCTTGGTTTTAACAAAAATTAATAGGTAACAAAATTTGAGCCATCATATTTTAAAAAATCAAGTACAATAATCCCTAAGTAAATTGTAGATGATTACTTGAAAGTATACAAGGGTCATTTCGAAGGAACTTGTTGAACTATTTGAAGGATTATGCGAGTTTCTTTATCAGTTATAATGGTAAAGAGTTTGACATGGAATTGCAAGTGTTCCGTCCATGATCCAGGGTGACCATCTGTCATTTGTGTTAGTATTACGTTATAACCCTTACAATAAGCATTACTTA
The DNA here is from genome assembly GCA_037428765.1 of Rubia yunnanensis. Taxonomy (NCBI): domain Eukaryota; kingdom Viridiplantae; phylum Streptophyta; class Magnoliopsida; order Gentianales; family Rubiaceae; genus Rubia; species Rubia yunnanensis. The sequence goes on from CM075068.1 coordinate 60,203,418, forward strand.
CAAAATAATTTCCACAACATAGAATCGCATAAAGGTATAACTTCTAGTTTTTAAATATATATAGGTAATAAAAGTCCGGCCACCAAATTTGAAAAAGACCAAGTACAAATATCACTGAGTATATTGTAGATGTTTATTGAAAAGTATACAAAGGTCTTTACTATGGAACTTGTCGAACTCTCTGTGGGATTATTCAAATTTCTTAATTAGTTATGATAGTAAAGAGTTTGATTTGAGATTTCAAGTGTCCCGTCTATGATCTGGGGTTACCATCTATCATTTGTTTTAGTATTCTATTATTAATCTGGCAATAAGAGTTATTAACACAATATTTTCACCGTATAAAATCGCATGAAATTATATATTCTTGGTTTTAACAAAAATTAATAGGTAATAAAATTCCAGCCATCAGATTTTAAAAAATCGAGTACAATAATCCCTAAGTAAATTGTAGATGATTACTTGAGAGTATACAAGGGTCATTTAGAAGGAACTTGTTGAACTATTTGAAGGATTATGCGAGTTTCTTTATCAGTTACAATGGTAAAGATTTGGACATGGAATTGCAAGTGTCCCGTCCGTGATCCTGGGTGACCATCTGTCATTTGTGTTAGTATTCCGTTATGACCATTACAATAAGCATTACTAACAAAAAATTTTCCACAACATAGAATCGCATAAAGGTATAACTTCTAGTTTTTAAATATATATAGGTAATAAAAGTCCGGCCATCGAATTTGAAAAAGAGCAAGTACAAATATCACTGAGTATATTGTAGATGATTATTTAAAAGTATACAAAGTCTTTCCTATGGAAGTTGTCGAGCTCTCTGTGGGATTATTAGAGTTTCTTAATTAGTTACGATAGTAAAGAGTTTGATTTGAGATTGCAAGGGTCCCGTCTATGTTCTGGGTTTCCATCTATCATTTGTTTTCACTTTCTATTATTAATCTGGCAATAAGAGTTATTAACACAATATTTTCACCGTATAAAATTCCATGCAATTATATATTCTTGGTATTAACAAAAATTAATAGGTAACAAAATTCGAGCCATCAGATTTTAAAAAATCAAGTACAATAATCCCTAAGTAAATTGTAGATGATTACTTGAAAGTATACAAGGGTCATTTCGAAGGAACTTGTTGAACTATTTGAAGGATTATGCGAGTTTCTTGATCAGTTATAGTGGTAAAGAGTTTGACATGGAATTGCAAGTGTTCCGTCCGTGATCCAGGGTGACCATCTGTCATTTGTGTTAGTATTACGTTATAACCCTTACAATAAGCATTACTTACAAAAATATTTCCACAACATAGAATCGCATAAAGGTATAACTTCTAGTTTTTAAATATATATAGGTAATAAAAGTCCGGCCATCAAAATTGAAAAAGACCAAGTACAAATATCACTGAGTATATTGTAGATGATTATTCAAAAGTATGTACAAAGTCTTTCCTATGGAACTTGTCGAACACTCTGTGGGATTATTCAAATTTCTTAATTAGTTACGATAGTAAAGTGTTTGATTTAAGATTGCAAGTGTCCCGTCTATGATCTGGGGTTACCATCTATCATTTGTTTTAGTATTCTATTATTAATCTGGCAATAAGAGTTATTAACACAATATTTTCACCATATAAAATCGCATGAAATTATATATTCTTGGTTTTAACAAAAATTAATAGGTAACAAAATTCTAGCCATCAAATTTTAAAAAATCGAGTACAATAATCCCGAAGTAAATTGTAGATTATTACTTGAGAGTATACAAGGGTCATTTAGAAGGAACTTGTTGAACTATTTGAAGGATTATGCGAGTTTCTTTATCAGTTACAATGGTAAAGATTTAGACATGGAATTGTAAGTGTCCTGTCCGTGATCCAGGGTGACCATCTGTCATTTGTGTTAGTATTCCGTTATGACCCTTACAATAAGCATTACTAACAAAATTGTTTCCACAACATAGAATCGCATAAAGGTATAACTTCTAGTTTTTAAATATATATAGGTAATAAAAGTCCGGCCATCAAATTTGGAAAAGACCAAGTATAAATATCACTGAGTATATTGTAGATGATTATTGAAAATTATAGAAAGGTCTTTCCTATGGAACTTGTCGAACTCTCTGTGGGATTATTCAAATTTCTTAATTAGTTATGATAGTAAAGAGTTTGATTTGAGATTTCAAGTGTCCTGTCTATGATCTGGGGTTACCATCTATCATTTGTTTTAGTATTCTATTATTAATCTGGCAATAAGAGTTATTAACACAATATTTTCACCGTATAAAATCGCATGAAATTATATGTTCTTGGTTTTAACAAAAATTAATAGGTAATAAAATTCCAGCCATCAGATTTTAAAAAATCGAGTACAATAATCCCTAAGTAAATTGTAGATGATTACTTGAGAGCATACAAGGGTCATTGAGAAGGAACTTGTTGAACTATTTGAAGGATTAAGCAAGTTTTTTTATCAGTTACAGTGGTAAAGATTTTGACATGGAATTGCAAGTATCCCGTCCGTGATCCAGGGTGACCATCTGTCATTTGTGTTAGTATTCCGTTATGACCCTTACAATAAGCATTACTAACAAAAAATTTTCCACAACATAGAATCGCATAAAGGTATAACTTCTAGTTTTTAAATATATATAGGTAATAAAAGTCCGGCCATCAAATTTGAAAAAGAGCAAGTACAAATATCACTGAGTATATTATAGATGATTATTTAAAAGTATACAAAGTCTTTCCTATGGAACTTGTCGAACTCTCTATGGGATTATTAGAGTTTCTTAATTAGTTACGATAGTAAAGAGTTTGATTTGAGATTGCAAGGGTCCCGTCTATGATCTGGGTTTCCATCAATCATTTGTTTTAACGTTCTATTATTAATCTGGCAATAAGAGTTATTAACACAATATTTTCACCGTATAAAATTCCATGCAATTATATATTCTTGGTTTTAACAAAAATTAATAGGTAACAAAATTCGAGCCATCAGATTTTAAAAAATCAAGTACAATAATCCCTAACTAAACTGTAGATGATTACTTGAAAGTATACAAGGGTCATTTCGAAGGAACTTGTTGAACTATTTGAAGGATTATGCGAGTTTCTTTATCAGTTATAGTGGTAAAGAGTTTGACATGGAATTGCAAGTGTTCCGTCCGTGATCCAGGGTGACCATCTGTCATTTGTGTTAGTATTACGTTATAACCCTTACAATAAGCATTACTTACAAAATAATTTCCACAACATAGAATCGCATAAAGGTATAACTTCTAGTTTTTAAATATATATAGGTAATAAAATTCCGGCCATCAAATTTGAAAAAGACCAAGTACAAATATCACTGAGTATATTGTAGATGTTTATTGAAAAGTATACAAAGGTCTTTCCTATGGAACTTGTCGAACTCTCTGTGGGATTATTCAAATTTCTTAATTAGTTATGATAGTAAAGAGTTTGATTTGAGATTTCAAGTGTCCCGTCTATGATCTGGGGTTACCATCTATCATTTGTTTTAGTATTCTATTATTAATCTGGCAATAAGAGTTATTAACACAATATTTTCACCGTATAAAATCACATGAAATTATATATTCTTGGTTTTAACAAAAATTAATAGGTAATAAAATTCCAGCCATCAAATTTTAAAAAATCGAGTACAATAATCCCTAAGTAAATTGTAGATGATTACTTGAGAGTATACAAGGGTCATTTAGAAGGAACTTGTTGAACTATTTGAAGGATTATGCGAGTTTCTTTATCAGTTACAATGGTAAAGATTTGGACATGGAATTGCAAGTGTCCCGTCCGTGATCCAGGTTGACCATCTGTCATTTGTGTTAGTATTCCGTTATGACCCTTACAATAAGCATTACTAACAAAATTTTTTCCACAACATAGAATCGCATGAAGGTATAACTTCTAGTTTTTAAATATATATAGGTAATAAAAGTCCGGCCATCAAATTTGAAAAAGAGCAAGTACAAATATCACTGAGTATATTGTAGATGATTATTTAAAAGTATACAAAGTCTTTCCTATGGAACTTGTCGAACTCTCTGTGGGATTATTAGAGTTTCTTAATTAGTTACGATAGTAAAGAGTTTGATTTGAGATTGCAAGGGTCCCGTCTATGATCTGGGTTTCCATCTATCATTTGTTTTAACTTTCTATTATTAATCTGGCAATAAGAGTTATTAACACAATATTTTCACCGTATAAAATTCCATGCAATTATATATTCTTGGTTTTAACAAAAATTAATAGGTAACAAAATTCGAGCCATCAGATTTTAAAAAATCAAGTACAATAATCCCTAAGTAAATTGTATATGATTACTTGAGAGTATACAAGGGTCATTCAGAAGGAACTTGTTGAACTATTTGAAGGATTATGCGAGTTTCTTTATTAGTTACAGTGGTAAAGAGTTTGACATGGAATTGCAAGTGTCCCGTCCGTGATCCAGGGTGACCATCTGTCATTTGTGTTAGTATTCCGTTATGACCCTTACAATAAGCATTACTAACAAAAATTTTTCCACAACATAGAATCGCATAAAGGTATAACTTCTAGTTTTTAAATATATATAGGTAATAAAAGTCCGGCCATCAAATTTGAAAAAGAGCAAGTACAAATATCACTGAGTATATTATAGATGATTATTTAAAAGTATACAAAGTCTTTCCTATGGAACTTGTCGAACTCTCTGTGGGATTATTAGAGTTTCTTAATTAGTTACGATAGTAAAGAGTTTGATTTGAGATTGCAAGGGTCCCGTCTATGATCTGGGTTTCCATCAATCATTTGTTTTAACGTTCTATTATTAATCTGGCAATAAGAGTTATTAACACAATATTTTCACCGTATAAAATTCCATGCAATTATATATTCTTGGTTTTAACAAAAATTAATAGGTAACAAAATTCGAGCCATCAGATTTTAAAAAATCAAGTACAATAATCCCTAAGTAAATTGTAGATGATTACTTGAAAGTATACAAGGGTCATTTCGAAGGAACTTGTTGAACTATTTGAAGGATTACGCGAGTTTCTTTATCAGTTATAGTGGTAAAGATTTTGACATGGAATTGCAAGTGTCCCGTCCGTGATCCAGGGTGACCATCTGTCATTTGTGTTAGTATTCCGTTATGACCCTTACAATAAGCATTACTTACAAAATTGTTTCCACAACATAGAATCGCGTAAAGGTATAACTTCTAGTTTTTAAATATATATAGGTAATAAAAGTCCGGCCATCAAATTTGAAAAAGGGCAAGTACAAATATCACTGAGTATATTGTAGATGATTATTTAAAAGTATACAAAGTCTTTCCTATGGAACTTGTCGAACTCTCTGTGGGATTATTCAAATTTCTTAATTACTTTCGATAGTAAAGAGTTTGTTTTGAGATTGCAAGTGTCCCGTTTATGATCTGGGGTTACCATCTATCATTTGTTTTAGTATTCTATTATTAATATGGCAATAAGAGTTATTAACACAATATTTTCATCGTATAAAATCGCATGAAATTATATATTCTTAGTTTTAACAAAAATTAATAGGTAACAAAATTCGAGCAATCAGATTTGAAAAAATCCAGTACAATAATCCCTAAGTAAATTGAGGATGATTACTTGAAAGTATACAAGGGTCATTCAGAAGGAACTTGTTGAACTATTTGAAGGATTAAGCTAGTTTTTTTATCAGTTACAGTGGTAAAGAGTTTTACATGGAATTGCAAGTGTCCCATCCATTATCCAGGGTGACCATCTGTCATTTGTGTTAGTATTCCGTTATGACCCTTACGATAAGCATTACTAACCAAATTGTTTCCACAACATAGAATTGCATAAAGGTATAACTTCTAGTTTTCAAATATATATTGGTAATAAAAGTCCGGCCATCAAATTTTAAAAAGAGCAAGTACAAATATCACTGAGTATATTGTAGATGTTTATTGAAAAGTATACAAATGTCTTTCCTATGGAACTTGTCGAACTCTCTGTGGGATTATTCAAATTTCTTAATTAGTTATGATAGTAAAGAGTTTGATTTGAGATTTCAAGTGTCCCGTCTATGATCTGGGGTTACCATCTATCATTTGTTTTAGTATTCTATTATTAATCTGGCAATAAGAGTTATTAACACAATATTTTCACCGTATAAAATCGCAAGAAATTATATATTCTTGGTTTTAACAAAAATTAATAGGTAATAAAATTCCAGCCATCAGATTTTAAAAAATCGAGTACAATAATCCCTAAGTAAATTGTAGATGATTACTTGAGAGTATACAAGGGTCATTTAGAAGGAACTTGTTGAACTATTTGAAGGATTATGCGAGTTTCTTTATCAGTTACAATGGTAAAGATTTGGACATGGAATTGCAAGTGTCCCGTCTGTGATCTAGGGTGACCATCTGTCATTTGTGTTAGTATTCCGTTATGACCCTTACAATAAGCATAACAAAATTTTTTCCACAACATAGAATTGCATATAGGTATAACTTCTAGTTTTTAAATATATATAGGTAATAAAAGTCCGGCCATCAAATTTGAAAAAGAGCAAGTTCAAATATCACTGAGTATATTATAGATGATTATTTAAAAGTATACAAAGTCTTTCCTATGGAACTTGTCGAACTCTCTGTGGGATTATTAGAGTTTCTTAATTAGTTACGATAGTAAAGAGTTTGATTTGAGATTGCAAGGGTCCCGTCTATGATCTGGGTTTCCATCTATCATTTGTTTTAACTTTCTATTATTAATCTGGCAATAAGAGTTATTAACACAATATTTTCACCGTATAAAATTCCATGCAATTATATATTCTTGGTTTTAACAAAAATTAATAGGTAATAAAATTCGAGCCATCAGATTTTAAAAAATCAAGTACAATAATCCCTAAGTAAATTGTAGATGATTACTTTAAAGTATACAAGGGTCATTCAGAAGGAACTTGTTGAACTATTTGAAGGATTATGCGAGTTTCTTTATTAGTTACAGTGGTAAAGAGTTTGACATGGAATTGCAAGTGTCCCGTCCGTGATCCAGGGTGACCATCTGTCATTTGTGTTAGTATTCCGTTATGACCGTTACAATAAGCATTACTAACAAAATTGTCTCCACAACATAGAATCGCATAAAGGTATAACTTCTAGTTTTTAAACATATATAGGTAATAAAAGTCCGGCCATCAAATTTGAAAAAGAGCAAGTACAAATATCACTGAGTATATTGTAGATGATTATTTGAAAGTATACAAAGGTATTTCCTATGGAACTTGTCGAACTCTCTGTGGGATTATTAGAGTTTCTTAATTAGTTACGGTAGTAAAGAGTTTGATTTGAGATTGCAAGTGTCAAGTCTATGATCTGGGGTTACCATCTGTCATTTGTTTTAGTATTCTATTATTAATCTTCCAATAATAGTTATTAACACAATATTTTCACCGTATAAAATTGCATGAAATTATATATTCTTGGTTTTAACAAAAATTAATAGGTATTAAAATTCCAACCATCTGATTTTGAAAAATCGAGTACGATAATCCCTAAATAAATTGTAGATGATTACTTGAGAGTATACAAGGGTCATTTAGAAGGAACTTGTTGAACTATTTGAAGGATTATGCGAGTTTCTTTATCAGTTACAGTGGTAAAGATTTTGACATGGAATTGCAAGTGTCCCGTCCGTGATCCAGGGTGACCATCTGTCATTTGTGTTAGTATTCCGTTATGACCCTTACAATAAGCATTACTTACAAAATTGTTTCCTCAACATAGAATCGCGTAAAGGTATAACTTCTAGTTTTTAAATATATATAGGTAATAAAAGTCCGGCCATCAAATTTGAAAAAGGGCAAGTACAAATATCACTGAGTATATTGTATATGATTATTTAAAAGTATACAAAGTCTTTCCTACAGAACTTTTCGAACTCTCTGTGGGATTATTCAAATTTCTTAATTAGTTTCGATAGTAAAGAGTTTGTTTTGAGATTGCAAGTGTCCCGTCTATGATCTGGGGTTACCATCTTGCATTTGTTTTAGTATTCTATTATTAATCTGGCAATAAGAGTTATTAACACAATATTTTAACCGTATAAAATCGCATGAAATTATATATTCTTAGTTTTAACAAAAATTAATAGGTAACAAAATTCGAGCAATCAGATTTGAAAAAATCAAGTACAATAATCCCCAAGTAAATTGTAGATGATTACATGAAAGTATACAAGGGTCATTCAGAAGGAACTTGTTGAACTATTTGAAGGATTAAGCGAGTTTTTTTATCAGTTACAGTGGTAAAGAGTTTTACATGGAATTGCAAGTGTCCCATCCATTATCCAGGGTGACCATCTGTCAATTGTGTTAGTATTCCGTTATGACCGTTACAATAAGCATTACTAACAAAATTGTTTCCACCACATAGAATCGCATAAAGGTATAACTTCTAGTTTTCAAATATATATTCGTAATAAAAGTCCGGCCATCAAATTTTAAAAAGAGCAAGTACAAATATCACTGAGTATATTGTAGATGTTTATTGAAAAGTATACAAAGGTCTTTCCTATAGAACTTGTCGAACTCTCTGTGGGATTATTCAAATTTCTTAATTAGTTATGATAGTAAAGAGTTTGATTTGAGATTTCAAGTGTCCCGTCTATGATCTGGGGTTACCATCTATCATTTGTTTTAGTATTCTATTATTAATCTGGCAATAAGAGTTATTAACACAATATTTTCACCGTATAAAATAGCATTGAATTATATATTCTCGGTTTTAACAAAAATTAATAGGTAATAAAATTCCAGCCATCAGATTTTAAAAAATCGAGTACAATAATCCCTAAGTAAATTGTAGATGATTACTTGAGAGTATACAAGGGTCATTTAGAAGGAACTTGTTGAACTATTTGAAGGATTATGCGAGTTTCTTTATCAGTTACAGTGGTAAAGATTTTGACATGGAATTGCAAGTGTCCCGTCCGTGATCCAGGGTGACCATCTGTCATTTGTGTTAGTATTCCGTTATGACCCTTACAATAAGCATTACTTACAAAATTGTTTCCACAACATAGAATCGCGTAAAGGTATAACTTCTAGTTTTTAAATATATATAGGTAATAAAAGTCTGGCCATCAAATTTGAAAAAGGGCAAGTACAAATATCACTGAGTATATTGTAGATGATTATTTAAAAGTATACAAAGTCTTTCCTATGGAACTTGTCGAACTCTCTGTGGGATTATTCAAATTTCTTAATTAGTTACAATAGTAAAAAGTTTGATTTGAGATTGCAAGGGTCCCGTCTATGATCTGGGTTTCCATCTATCATTTGTTTTAACTTTCTATTATTAATCTGGCAATAAGAGTTATTAACACAATATTTTCACCGTATAAAATTCCATGCAATTATATATTCTTGGTTTTAACAAAAATTAATAGGTAACAAAATTCGAGCCATCAGATTTTAAAAAATCAAGTACAATAATCCCTAAGTAAATTGTATATGATTACTTGAGAGTATACAAGGGTCATTCAGAAGGAACTTGTTGAACTATTTGAAGGATTATGCGAGTTTCTTTATTAGTTACAGTGGTAAAGAGTTTGACATGGAATTGCAAGTGTCCCGTCCGTGATCCAGGGTGACCATCTGTCATTTGTGTTAGTATTCCGTTATGACCCTTACAATAAGCATTACTAACAAAAAATTTTCCACAACATAGAATCGCATAAAGGTATAACTTCTAATTTTTAAATATATAAAGGTAATAAAAGTCCGGCCATCAAATTTGAAAAAGAGCAAGTACAAATATCACTGAGTATATTATAGATGATTATTTAAAAGTATACAAAGTCTTTCCTATGGAACTTGTCGAACTCTCTGTGGGATTATTACAGTTTCTTAATTAGTTACGATAGTAAAGAGTTTGATTTGAGATTGCAAGGGTTCCGTTTATGATCTGGGTTTCCATCAATCATTTGTTTTAACGTTCTATTATTAATCTGGCAATAAGAGTTATTAACACAATATTTTCACCGTATAAAATTCCATGCAATTATATATTCTTGGTTTTAACAAAAATTAATAGGTAACAAAATTCGAGCCATCAGATTTTAAAAAATCAAGTACAATAATCCCTAAGTAAATTGTAGATGATTACTTGAAAGTATACAAGGGACATTTCGAAGGAACTTGTTGAACTATTTGAAGGATTATGCGAGTTTCTTTATCAGTTATAGTGGTAAAGAGTTTGACATGGAATTGCAAGTGTTCCGTCCGTGATCCAGGGTGACCATCTGTCATTTGTGTTAGTATTACGTTATAACCCTTACAATAAGCATTACTTACAAAATAATTTCCACAACATAGAATCGCATAAAGGTATAACTTCTAATTCTTAAATATATATAGGTAATAAAAGTCCGGCCATCAAATTTGAAAAAGACCAAGTACAAATATCACTGAGTATATTGTAGATGTTTATTGAAAAGTATACAAAGGTCTTTCCTATGGAACTTGTCGAACTCTCTATGGGATTATTCAAATTTCTTAATTAGTTATGATAGTAAAGAGTTTGATTTGAGATTTCAAGTGTCCCGTCTATGATCTGGGGTTACCATCTATCATTTGTTTTAACTTTCTATTATTAATCTGGCAATAAGAGTTATTAACACAATATTTTCACCGTATAAAATTCCATGCAATTATATATTCTTGGTTTTAACAAAACTTAATAGGTAACAAAATTCGAGCCATCAGATTTTAAAAAATCAAGTACAATAATCCCTAAGTAAATTGTAGATGATTACTTGAAAGTATACAAGGGTCATTCAGAAGGAACTTGTTGAACTATTTGAAGGATTATGCGAGTTTCTTTATTAGTTACAGTGGTAAAGAGTTTGACATGGAATTGCAAGTGTCCCGTCCGTGATCCAGGGTGACCATCTGTCATTTGTGTTAGTATTCCGTTATGACCCTTACAATAAGCATTACTTACAAAATTGTTTCCACAACATAGAATCGCGTAAAGGTATAACTTCTAGTTTTTAAATATATATAGGTAATAAAAGTCCGGCCATCAAATTTGAAAAAGGCCAAGTACAAATATCACTGAGTATATTGTAGATGATTATTTAAAAGTATACAAAGTCTTTCCTATGGAACTTGTCGAACTCTCTGTGGGATTATTCAAATTTCTTAATTAGTTACGATAGTAAAAAGTTTGATTTGAGATTGCAAGGGTCCCGTCTATGATCTGGGTTTCCATCTATCATTTGTTTTAACTTTCTATTATTAATCTGGCAATAAGAGTTATTAACACAATATTTTCACCGTATAAAATTCCATGCAATTATATATTCTTGGTTTTAACAAAAATTAATAGGTAACAAAATTCGAGCCATCAGATTTTAAAAAATCAAGTACAATAATCCCAAAGTAAATTGTATATGATTACTTGAGAGTATACAAGGGTCATTCAGAAGGAACTTGTTGAACTATTTGAAGGATTATGCGAGTTTCTTTATTAGTTACAGTGGTAAAGAGTTTGACATGGAATTGCAAGTGTCCCGTCCGTGATCCAGGGTGACCATCTGTCATTTGTGTTAGTATTCCGTTATGACCCTTACAATAAGCATTACTAACAAAAATTTTTCCACAACATAGAATCGCATAAAGGTATAACTTCTAGTTTTTAAATATATATAGGTAATAAAAGTCCGGCCATCAAATTTGAAAAAGAGCAAGTACAAATATCACTGAGTATATTATAGATGATTATTTAAAAGTATACAAAGTCTTTCCTATGGAACTTGTCGAACTCTCTGTGGGATTATTAGAGTTTCTTAATTAGTTACGATAGTAAAGAGTTTGATTTGAGATTGCAAGGGTCCCGTCTATGATCTGGGTTTCCATCAATCATTTGTTTTAACGTTCTATTATTAATCTGGCAATAAGAGTTATTAACACAATATTTTCACCGTATAAAATTCCATGCAATTATATATTCTTGGTTTTAACAAAAATTAATAGGTAACAAAATTCGAGCCATCAGATTTTAAAAAATCAAGTACAATAATCCCTAAGTAAATTGTAGATGATTACTTGAAAGTATACAAGGGTCATTTCGAAGGAACTTGTTGAACTATTTGAAGGATTACGCGAGTTTCTTTATCAGTTATAGTGGTAAAGAGTTTGACATGGAATTGCAAGTGTCCCGTCCGTGATCCAGGGTGACCATCTGTCCTTTGTGTTAGTATTACGTTATAACCCTTAAAATAAGCATTACTTACAAAAAAATTTCCACAACATAGAATCGCATAAAGGTATAACTTCTAGTTTTTAAATATATATAGGTAATAAAAGTCCGGCCATCAAATTTGAAAAAGAGCAAGTACAAATATCACTGAGTATATTATAGATGATTATTTAAAAGTATACAAAGTCTTTCCTATGGAACTTGTCGAACTCTCTGTGGGATTATTAGAGTTTCTTAATTAGTTACGATAGTAAAGAGTTTGATTTGAGATTGCAAGGGTTCCGTTTATGATCTGGGTTTCCATCAATCATTTGTTTTAACGTTCTATTATTAATCTGGCAATAAGAGTTATTAACACAATATTTTCACCGTATAAAATTCCATGCAATTATATATTCTTGGTTTTAACAAAAATTAATAGGTAACAAAATTCGAGCCATCAGATTTTAAAATATCAAGTACAATAATCCCTAAGTAAATTGTAGATGATTACTTGAAAGTATACAAGGGTCATTCAGAAGGAACTTGTTGAACTATTTGAAGGATTATGCGAGTTTCTTTATTAGTTACAGTGGTAAAGAGTTTGACATGGAATTGCAAGTGTCCCGTCCGTGATCCAGGGTGACCATCTGTCATTTGTGTTAGTATTCCGTTATGACCCTTACAATAAGCATTACTAACAAAATTGTTTCCACAACATAGAATCGCATAAAGGTATAACTTCTAGTTTTTAAATATATATAGGTAATAAAAGTCCGACCATCAAATTTGAAAAAGAGCAAGTACAAATATCACTGAGTATATTGTAGATGATTATTTGAAAGTATACAAAGGTATTTCCTATGGAACTTGTCGAACTCTCTGTGGGATTATTAGAGTTTCTTAATTATTTACGGTAGTAAAGAGTTTGATTTGAGATTGCAAGTGTCCCGTCTATGATCTGGGGTTACCATCTGTCATTTGTTTTAGTATTCTATTATTAATCTGGCAATAAGAGTTATTAACACAATATTTTCACCGTATAAAATTGCATGAAATTATATATTCTTGGTTTTAACAAAAATTAATAGGTAATAAAATTCCAACCATCTGATTTTGAAAAATCGACTACAATAATCCCTAAGTAAATTTTAGATGATTACTTGAGAGTATACAAGGGTCATTTAGAAGTAACTTGTTGAACTATTTGAAGGATTATGCGAGTTTCTTTATCAGTTACAGTGGTAAAGATTTTGACATGGAATTGCAAGTGTCCCGTCCGTGATCCAGGGTGACCATCTGTCATTTGTGTTAGTATTCCGTTATGACCCTTACAATAAGCATTACTTACAAAATTTTTTCCACAACATAGAATTGCATATAGGTATAACTTCTAGTTTTTAAATATATATAGGTAATAAAAGTCCGGCCATCAAATTTGAAAAAGGGCAAGTACAAATATCACTGAGTATATTGTAGATGATTATTTAAAAGTATACAAAGTCTTTCCTATGGAACTTTTCGAACTCTTTGTGGGATTATTCAAATTTCTTAATTAGCTTCGATAGTAAAGAGTTTGTTTTGAGATTGCAAGTGTCCCGTCTATGATCTGGGGTTACCATCTATCATTTTTTTTAGTATTCTATTATTAATCTGGCAATAAGAGTTATTAACACAATATTTTCACCGTATAAAATCGCATGAAATTATATATTCTTATTTTTAACAAAAATTAATAGGTGACAAAATTCGAGCCATCAAATTTTAAAAAATCAAGTACAATAATCCCTAAGTAAATTGTAGATGATTACTTGAAAGTATACAGGGGTCATTCAGAAGGAACTTGTTGAACAATTTGAAGGATTAAGCAAGTTTTGTTATCAGTTACAGTGGTAAAGAGTTTTACATGGAATTGCAAGTGTCCCATCCATTGTCCAGGGTGACCATCTGTCATTTGTGTTAGTATTCCGTTATGACTCTTACAATAAGCATTACTAACAAAATTGTTTCCACAACATAGAATCGCATAAAGGTATAACTTCTAGTTTTCAAATATATATTGGTAATAAAAGTCCGGCCATCAAATTTTAAAAAGAGCAAGTACAAATATTACTGAGTATATTGTAGATGATTATTTAAAAGTATACAAAGGTATTTCCTATGGAACTTGTCGAACTCTCTGTGGGATTATTAGAGTTTCTTAATTAGTTACGGTAGTAAAGAGTTTGATTTGAGATTGCAAGTGTCCCGTCTATGATCTGGGGTTACCATCTGTCATTTGTTTTAGTATTCTATTATTAATCTTGTCGAACTTGTCGAACTCTCTGTGGGATTATTCAAATTTCTTAATTAGTTTCGATAGTAAAGAGTTTGTTTTGAGATTGCAAGTGTCCCGTTCATGATCTGGGGTTACCATCTATCATTTGTTTTAGTATTCTATTATTAATCTGGCAATAAGAGTTATTAACACAATATTTTCACCGTATAAAATCGCATGAAATTATATATTCTTAGTTTTAACAAAAATTAATAGGTAACAAAATTCGAGCAATCAGATTTGAAAAAATCAAGTACAATAATCCCTAAGTAAATTGTAGATGATTACTTGAAAGTATACAAGGGTCATTCAGAAGGAACTTGTTGAACTATTTGAAGGATTAAGCGAGTTTTTTTATCAGTTACAGTGGTAAAGAGTTTTACATGGAATTGCAAGTGTCCCGTCCATTATCCAGGGTGACCATCTGTCATTTGTGTTAGTATTCCGTTATGACCCTTACAATAAGCATTACTAACAAAATTGTTTCCACAACATAGAATCGCATAAAGGTATAACTTCTAGTTTTCAAATATATATTGGTAATAAAAGTCCGGCCATCAACTTTTAAAAAGAGCAAGTACAAATATCACTGAGTATATTGTAGATGTTTATTGAAAAGTATACAAAGGTCTTTCCTATGGAACTTGTCGAACTCTCTGTGGGATTATTCAAGTTTCTTAATTAGTTATGATAGTAAAGAGTTTGATTTGAGATTTCAAGTGTCCCGTCTATGATCTGGGGTTACCATCTATCATTTGTTTTAGTATTCTATTATTAATCTGGCAATAAGAGTTATTAACACAATATTTTCACCGTATAAAATCGCATGAAATTATATATTCTTGGTTTTAACAAAAATTAATAGGTAATAAAATTCCAGCCATCAGATTTTAAAAAATCGAGTACAATAATCCCTAAGTAAATTGTAGATGATTACTTGAGAGTATACAAGGGTCATTTAGAAGGAACTTTTTGAACTATTTGAAGGATTATGCGAGTTTCTTTATTAGTTACAGTGGTAAAGAGTTTGACATGGAATTGCAAGTGTCCCGTCCGTGATCCAGGGTGACCATCTGTCATTTGTGTTAGTATTCCGTTATGACCCTTACAATAAGCATTACTTACAAAATTGTTTCCACAACATAGAATCGCGTAAAGGTATAACTTCTAGTTTTTAAATATATATAGGTAATAAAAGTCCGGCCATCAAATTTGAAAAAGGGCAAGTACAAATATCACTGAGTATATTGTAGATGATTATTTAAAAGTATACAAAGTCTTTCCTATGGAACTTGTCGAACTCTCTGTGGGATTATTCAAATTTCTTAATTAGTTACAATAGTAAAAAGTTTGATTTGAGATTGCAAGGGTCCCGTCTATGATCTGGGTTTCCATCTATCATTTGTTTTAACTTTCTATTATTAATCTGGCAATAAGAGTTATTAACACAATATTTTCAACGTATAAAATTCCATGCAATTATATATTCTTGGTTTTAACAAAAATTAATAGGTAACAAAATTCGAGCCATCAGATTTTAAAAAATCAAGTACAATAATCCCTAAGTAAATTGTATATGATTACTTGAGAGTATACAAGGGTCATTCAGAAGGAACTTGTTGAACTATTTGAAGGATTATGCGAGTTTCTTTATTAGTTACAGTGGTAAAGAGTTTGACATGGAATTGCAAGTGTCCCGTCCGTGATCAAGGGTGACCATCTGTCATTTGTGTTAGTATTCCGTTATGACCCTTACAATAAACATTACTAACAAAAATTTTTCCACAACATAGAATCGCATAAAGGTATAACTTCTAGTTTTTAAATATATATAGGTAATAAAAGTCCGGCCATCAAATTTGAAAAAGAGCAAGTACAAATATCACTGAGTATATTATAGATGATTATTTAAAAGTATACAAAGTCTTTCCTATGGAACTTGTCGAACTCTCTGTGGGATTATTAGAGTTTCTTAATTAGTTACGATAGTAAAGAGTTTGATTTGAGATTGCAAGGGTTCCGTTTATGATCTGGGTTTCCATCAATCATTTGTTTTAACGTTCTATTATTAATCTGGCAATAAGAGTTATTAACACAATATTTTCACCGTATAAAATTCCATGCAATTATATATTCTTGGTTTTAACAAAAATTAATAGGTAACAAAATTCGAGCCATCAGATTTTAAAAAATCAAGTACAATAATCCCTAAGTAAATTGTAGATGATTACTTGAAAGTATACAAGGGTCATTCAGAAGGAACTTGTTGAACTATTTGAAGGATTATGCGAGTTTCTTTATTAGTTACAGTGGTAAAGAGTTTGACATGGAATTGCAAGTGTCCCGTCCGTGATCCAGGGTGACCATCTGTCATTTGTGTTAGTATTCCGTTATGACCCTTACAATAAGCATTACTTACAAAATTGTTTCCACAACATAGAATCGCGTAAAGGTATAACTTCTAGTTTTTAAATATATATAGGTAATAAAAGTCCGGCCATCAAATTTGAAAAAGGGCAAGTACAAATATCACTGAGTATATTGTAGATGATTATTTAAAAGTATACAAAGTCTTTCCTATGGAACTTGTCGAACTCTCTGTGGGATTATTCAAATTTCTTAATTAGTTTCGATAGTAAAGAGTTGTTTTGAGATTGCAAGTGTCCCGTTCATGATCTGGGGTTACCATCTATCATTTGTTTTAGTATTCTATTATTAATCTGGCAATAAGAGTTATTAACACAATATTTTCACCGTATAAAATCGCATGAAATTATATATTCTTAGTTTTAACAAAAATTAATAGGTAACAAAATTCGAGCAATCAGATTTGAAAAAATCAAGTACAATAATCCCTAAGTAAATTGTAGATGATTACTTGAAAGTATACAAGGGTCATTCAGAAGGAACTTGTTGAACTATTTGAAGGATTAAGCGAGTTTTTTTATCAGTTTCAGTGGTAAAGAGTTTTACATGGAATTGCAAGTGTCCCGTCCATTATCCAGGGTGACCATCTGTCATTTGTGTTAGTATTCCGTTATGACCCTTACAATAAGCATTACTAACAAAATTGTTTCCACAACATAGAATCGCATAAAGGTATAACTTCTAGTTTTCAAATATATATTGGTAATAAAAGTCCGGCCATCAAAATTGAAAAAGACCAAGTACAAATATCACTGAGTATATTGTAGATGTTTATTGAAAAGTATACAAAGGTCTTTCCTATGGAACTTGTCGAACTCTCCGTGGGATTATTCAAATTTTTAATTAGTTATGATAGTAAAGAGTTTGATTTGAGATTTCAAGTGTCCCGTCTATGATCTGGGGTTACCATCTATCATTTGTTTTAGTATTCTATTATTAATCTGGCAATAAGAGTTATTAACACAATATTTTCACCGTATAAAATCGCAAGAAATTATATATTCTTGGTTTTAACAAAAATTAATAGGTAATAAAATTCCAGCCATCAGATTTTAAAAAATCGAGTACAATAATCCCTAAGTAAATTGTAGATGATTACTTGAGAGTATACAAGGGTTATTTAGAAGGAACTTGTTGAACTATTTGAAGGATTATGCGAGTTTCTTTATCAGTTACAATGGTAAAGATTTGGACATGGAATTGCAAGTGTCCCGTCCGTGATCCAGGGTGACCATCTGTCATTTGTGTTAGTATTCCGTTATGACCCTTACAATAAGCATTACTAACAAAAATTTTTCCACAACATAGAATCGCATAAAGGTATAACTTCTAGTTTTTAAATATATATAGGTAATAAAAGTCCGGCCATCAAATTTGAAACTGAGCAAGTACAAATATCACTGAGTATATTATAGATGATTATTTAAAAGTATACAAAGTCTTTCCTATGGAACTTGTCGAACTCTCTGTGGGATTATTAGAGTTTCTTAATTAGTTACGATAGTAAAGAGTTTGATTTGAGATTGCAAGGGTCCCGTCTATGATCTGGGTTTCCATCTATCATTTGTTTTAACTTTCTATTATTAATCTGGCAATAAGAGTTATTAACACAATATTTTCACCGTTTAAAATTCCATGCAATTATATATTTTTGGTTACAAAAATTAATAGGTAACAAAATTCGAGCCATCAGATTTTAAAAAATCAAGTACAATAATCCCTAAGTAAATTGTAGATGATTAATTGAAAGTATACAAGGGTCATTTCGAAGGAACTTGTTGAACTATTTGAAGGATTATGCGACTTTCTTGATCAGTTATAGTGGTAAAGAGTTTGACATGGAATTGCAAGTGTTCCGTCCGTGATCCAGGGTGACCATCTGTCATTTGTGTTAGTATTACGTTATAACCCTTACAATAAGCATTACTTACAAAAAAATTTCCACAACATAGAATCGCATAAAGGTATAACTTCTAGTTTTTAAATATATGTAGGTAATAAAAGTCCGGCCATCAAAATTGAAAAAGACCAAGTACAAATATCACTGAGTATATTGTAGATGTTTATTGAAAAGTATACAAAGGTCTTTCCTATGGAAATTGTCGAACTCTCTGGGGGATTATTCGAATTTCTTAATTAGTTACGGTAGTAAAGAGTTTGATTTGAGATTGCAAGTGTCCCGTCTATGATCTGGGGTTACCATCTGTCATTTGTTTTAGTATTCTATTAATAATCTTGCAATAATAGTTATTAACACAATATTTTCACCGTATAAAATTGCATGAAATTATATATTCTTAGTTTTAAAAAAAAATTAATTGGTAATAAAATTCCAACCATAAGATTTTAAAAAATCGAGTACAATAATCCCTAAGTAAATTGTAGATGATTACTTAAGAGTATACAAGGGTCATTTAGAAGGAACTTGTTGAACTATTTGAAGGATTATGCGAGTTTCTTTATAAGTTACAGTGGTAAAGATTTTGACATGGACTTGCAAGTGTACCGTCCGTGATCCAGGGTGACCATCTGTCATTTGTGTTAGTATTCCGTTATGACCCTTGCAATAAGCATTACTTACAAAATTGTTTCCACAACATAGAATCGCATAAAGGTATAACTTCTAGTTTTTAAATATATATAGGTAATAAAAGTCCGGCCATCAAATTTGAAAAAAAGCAAGTACAAATATCACTGAGTATATTGTAGATGATTATTTAAAAGTATACAAAGTCTTTCCTATGGAACTTGTCGAACTCTCTGTAAAGAATTTGATTTGAGATTGCAAGTGTCCCGTCTATGATCTGGGGTTACCATCTGTCATTTGTTTTAGTATTCTATTATTAACCTTGCAATAAGAGTTATCAACACAATATTTTCACCGTATAAAATTCCATGAAATTATATATTCTTGGTTTTACCAAAAATTAGTAGGTAACAAAATTCGAGCCATCAGATTTTGAAAAATCAAGTACAATAATCCCTAAGTAAATTGTAGATGATTACTTGAAAGTATACAAGGGTCATTCAGAAGGAACTTGTAGAACTAATTGAAGGATTAAGCGAGTTTTTTTATCAGTTACAGTGGTAAAGAGTTTTACATGGAATTGCAAGTATCCCGTCCATGATCCAGGGTGACCATCTGTCATTTGTGTTAGTATTCCATTATGACCCTTACAATAAGCATTACTAACAAAATTGTTTCCACAACATAGAATCGCATAAAGGTATAACTTCTAGTTTTCAAATATATATTGGTAATAAAAGTCCGGCCATCAAATTTTAAAAAGAGCAAGTACAAATATTACTGAGTATATTGTAGATGATTATTTAAAAGTATACAAAGGTATTTCCTATGGAACTTGTCGAACTCTCTGTGGGATTATTAGAGTTTCTTAATTAGTTACGGTAGTAAAGAGTTTGATTTGAGATTGCAAGTGTCCCGTCTATGATCTGGGGTTACCATCTGTCATTTGTTTTAGTATTCTATTATTAATCTTGCAATAATAGTTATTAACACAATATTTTCACCGTATAAAATTGCATGAAATTATATATTCTTGGTTTTAACAAAAATTAATAGGTAATAAAATTCCAACCATCTAATTTTAAAAAATCGAGTACAATAATCCCTAAGTAAATTGTAGATGATTACTTGAGAGTATACAAGGGTCATTTAGAAGGAACTTGTTAAACTATTTGAAGGATTATGGGAGTTTCTTTATCAGTTACAGTGGTAAAGATTTTGACATGGAATTGCAAGTGTCCCGTCCGTGATCCAGGGTGACCATCTGTCATTTGTGTTAGTATTCCGTTATGACCCTTACAATAAGCATTACTTACAAAATTTTTTCCACAACATAGAATCGCGTAAAGGTATAACTTCTAGTTTTTAAATATATATAGGTAATAAAAGTCCGGCCATCAAATTTGAAAAAGGGCAAGTACAAATATCACTGAGTATATTGTAGATGATTATTTAAAAGTATACAAAGTCTTTCCTATGGAACTTTTCGAACTCTTTGTGGGATTATTCAAATTTCTTAATTAGCTTCGATAGTAAAGAGTTTGTTTTGAGATTGCAAGTGTCCCGTCTATGATCTGGGGTTACCATCTATCATTTTTTTTAGTATTCTATTATTAATCTGGCAATAAGAGTTATTAACACAATATTTTCACCGTATAAAATCGCATGAAATTATATATTCTTATTTTTAACAAAAATTAATAGGTGACAAAATTCGAGCCATCAAATTTTAAAAAATCAAGTACAATAATCCCTAAGTAAATTGTAGATGATTACTTGAAAGTATACAGGGGTCATTCAGAAGGAACTTGTTGAACAATTTGAAGGATTAAGCAAGTTTTGTTATCAGTTACAGTGGTAAAGAGTTTTACATGGAATTGCAAGTGTCCCATCCATTGTCCAGGGTGACCATCTGTCATTTGTGTTAGTATTCCGTTATGACTCTTACAATAAGCATTACTAACAAAATTGTTTCCACAACATAGAATCGCATAAAGGTATAACTTCTAGTTTTCAAATATATATTGGTAATAAAAGTCCGGCCATCAAATTTTAAAAAGAGCAAGTACAAATATTACTGAGTATATTGTAGATGATTATTTAAAAGTATACAAAGGTATTTCCTATGGAACTTGTCGAACTCTCTGTGGGATTATTAGAGTTTCTTAATTAGTTACGGTAGTAAAGAGTTTGATTTGAGATTGCAAGTGTCCCGTCTATGATCTGGGGTTACCATCTGTCATTTGTTTTAGTATTCTATTATTAATCTTGCAATAATAGTTATTAACACAATATTTTCACCGTATAAAATTGCATGAAATTATATATTCTTAGTTTTAAAAAAAAATTAATTGGTAATAAAATTCCAACCATCAGATTTTAAAAAATCGAGTACAATAATCCCTAAGTAAATTGTAGATGATTACTTGAGAGTATACAAGGGTCATTTAGAAGGAACTTGTTGAACTATTTGAAGGATTATGCGAGTTTCTTTATAAGTTACAGTGGTAAAGATTTTGACATGGACTTGCAAGTGTACCGTCCGTGATCCAGGGTGACCATCTGTCATTTGTGTTAGTATTCCGTTATGACCCTTGCAATAAGCATTACTTACAAAATTGTTTCCACAACATAGAATCGCATAAAGGTATAACTTCTAGTTTTTAAATATATATAGGTAATAAAAGTCCGGCCATCAAATTTGAAAAAAAGCAAGTACAAATATCACTGAGTATATTGTAGATGATTATTTAAAAGTATACAAAGTCTTTCCTATGGAACTTGTCGAACTCTCTGTAAAGAATTTGATTTGAGATTGCAAGTGTCCCGTCTATGATCTGGGGTTACCATCTGTCATTTGTTTTAGTATTCTATTATTAACCTTGCAATAAGAGTTATCAACACAATATTTTCACCGTATAAAATTCCATGAAATTATATATTCTTGGTTTTACCAAAAATTAGTAGGTAACAAAATTCGAGCCATCAGATTTTGAAAAATCAAGTACAATAATCCCTAAGTAAATTGTAGATGATTACTTGAAAGTATACAAGGGTCATTCAGAAGGAACTTGTAGAACTAATTGAAGGATTAAGCGAGTTTTTTTATCAGTTACAGTGGTAAAGAGTTTTACATGGAATTGCAAGTGTCCCGTCCATGATCCAGGGTGACCATCTGTCATTTGTGTTAGTATTCCATTATGACCCTTACAATAAGCATTACTAACAAAATTGTTTCCACAACATAGAATCGCATAAAGGTATAACTTCTAGTTTTCAAATATATATTGGTAATAAAAGTCCGGCCATCAAATTTTAAAAAGAGCAAGTACAAATATTACTGAGTATATTGTAGATGATTATTTAAAAGTATACAAAGGTATTTCCTATGGAACTTGTCGAACTCTCTGTGGGATTATTAGAGTTTCTTAATTAGTTACGGTAGTAAAGAGTTTGATTTGAGATTGCAAGTGTCCCGTCTATGATCTGGGGTTACCATCTGTCATTTGTTTTAGTATTCTATTATTAATCTTGCAATAATAGTTATTAACACAATATTTTCACCGTATAAAATTGCATGAAATTATATATTCTTGGTTTTAACAAAAATTAATAGGTAATAAAATTCCAACCATCTGATTTTAAAAAATCGAGTACAATAATCCCTAAGTAAATTGTAGATGATTACTTGAGAGTATACAAGGGTCATTTAGAAGGAACTTGTTGAACTATTTGAAGGATTATGGGAGTTTCTTTATCAGTTACAGTGGTAAAGATTTTGACATGGAATTGCAAGTGTCCCGTCCGTGATCCAGGGTGACCATCTGTCATTTGTGTTAGTATTCCGTTATGACCCTTACAATAAGCATTACTTACAAAATTTTTTCCACAACATAGAATCGCGTAAAGGTATAACTTCTAGTTTTTAAATATATATAGGTAATAAAAGTCCGGCCATCAAATTTGAAAAAGGGCAAGTACAAATATCACTGAGTATATTGTAGATGATTATTTAAAAGTATACAAAGTCTTTCCTATGGAACTTTTCGAACTCTTTGTGGGATTATTCAAATTTCTTAATTAGCTTCGATAGTAAAGAGTTTGTTTTGAGATTGCAAGTGTCCCGTCTATGATCTGGGGTTACCATCTATCATTTTTTTTAGTATTCTATTATTAATCTGGCAATAAGAGTTATTAACACAATATTTTCACCGTATAAAATCGCATGAAATTATATATTCTTATTTTTAACAAAAATTAATAGGTGACAAAATTCGAGCCATCAAATTTTAAAAAATCAAGTACAATAATCCCTAAGTAAATTGTAGATGATTACTTGAAAGTATACAGGGGTCATTCAGAAGGAACTTGTTGAACAATTTAAAGGATTAAGCAAGTTTTGTTATCAGTTACAGTGGTAAAGAGTTTTACATGGAATTGCAAGTGTCCCATCCATTGTCCAGGGTGACCATCTGTCATTTGTGTTAGTATTCCGTTATGACCCTTACAATAAGCATAACTAACAAAATTGTTTCCACAACATAGAATCGCATAAAGGTATAACTTCTAGTTTTCAAATATATATTGGTAATAAAAGTCCGGCCATCAAATTTTAAAAAGAGCAAGTACAAATATTACTGAGTATATTGTAGATGATTATTTAAAAGTATACAAAGGTATTTCCTATGGAACTTGTCGAACTCTGTGTGGGATTATTAGAGTTTCTTAATTAGTTACGGTAGTAAAGAGTTTGATTTGAGATTGCAAGTGTCCCGTCTATGATCTGGGGTTACCATCTGTCATTTGTTTTAGTATTCTATTATTAATCTTGCAATAATAGTTATTAACACAATATTTTCACCGTATAAAATTGCATGAAATTATATATTCTTGGTATTAACAAAAATTAATAGGTAATAAAATTCCAACCATCAGATTTTAAAAAATCAAGTACAATAATCCCTAAGTAAATTGTAGATGATTACTTGAGAGTATACAAGGGTCAATTAGAAGGAACTTGTTGAACTATTTGAAGGATTATGCGAGTTTCTTTATCAGTTACAGTGGTAAAGATTTTGACATGGAATTGCAAGTGTCCCGTCCGTGATCCAGGGTGACCATCTGTCATTTGTGTTAGTATTCCGTTATGACCCTTACAATAAGCATTACTAATAAAATTGTTTCCACAACATAGAATCGCATAAAGGTATAACTTCTAGTTTTTAAA
Organism: Rubia yunnanensis; assembly: GCA_037428765.1. NCBI lineage: Eukaryota > Viridiplantae > Streptophyta > Magnoliopsida > Gentianales > Rubiaceae > Rubia > Rubia yunnanensis. The sequence goes on from CM075068.1 coordinate 60,228,170, forward strand.
TATATATAGGTAATAAAAGTCCGGCCATCAAATTTGAAAAAGACCAAGTACAAATATCACTGAGTATATTGTAGATGATTATTTAAAAGTATACAAAGGTCTTTCCTGTGGAACTTGTCGAACTCTCTGTGGGATTATTCAAATTTCTTAATTAGTTACGATAGTAAAGAGTTTGATTTGAGATTGCAAGTGTCCCGTCTATGATCCGGGGTTACCATCTATCATTTTTTTTAGTATTCTGTTATTAATCTGGCAATAAGAGTTATTAACACAATATTTTCACCGTATAAAATTCCATGAAATTATATATTCTTGGTTTTAACAAAAATTAATAGGTAACAAAATTCCAGCCATCAGATTTTAAAAAATCAAGTACAATAATCCTAAGTAAGTGTCCCGTCCGTGATCCAGGGTGACCATCTGTCATTTGTGTTAGTATTCCGTTATGACCCTTACAATAAGCATTACTAACAAAATTGTTTCCACAACATAGAATCGCGTAAAGGTATAACTTCTAGTTTTTAAATATATATAGGTAATAAAAGTCCGGCCATCAAATTTGAAAAAGGGCAAGTACAAATATCACTGAGTATATTGTAGATGATTATTTAAAAGTATACAAAGTCTTTCCTATGGAACTTTTCGAACTCTTTGTGGGATTATTCAAATTTCTTAATTAGCTTCGATAGTAAAGAGTTTGTTTTGAGATTGCAAGTGTCCCGTCTATGATCTGGGGTTACCATCTATCATTTTTTTTAGTATTCTATTATTAATCTGGCAATAAGAGTTATTAACACAATATTTTCACCGTATAAAATCGCATGAAATTATATATTCTTATTTTTAACAAAAATTAATAGGTGACAAAATTCGAGCCATCAAATTTTAAAAAATCAAGTACAATAATCCCTAAGTAAATTGTAGATGATTACTTGAAAGTATACAGGGGTCATTCAGAAGGAACTTGTTGAACAATTTGAAGGATTAAGCAAGTTTTGTTATCAGTTACAGTGGTAAAGAGTTTTACATGGAATTGCAAGTGTCCCATCCATTGTCCAGGGTGACCATCTGTCATTTGTGTTAGTATTCCGTTATGACCCTTACAATAAGCATTACTAACAAAATTGTTTCCACAACATAGAATCGCATAAAGGTATAACTTCTAGTTTTCAAATATATATTGGTAATAAAAGTCCGGCCATCAAATTTTAAAAAGAGCAAGTACAAATATTACTGAGTATATTGTAGATGATTATTTAAAAGTATACAAAGGTATTTCCTATGGAACTTGTCGAACTCTGTGTGGGATTATTAGAGTTTCTTAATTAGTTACGGTAGTAAAGAGTTTGATTTGAGATTGCAAGTGTCCCGTCTATGATCTGGGGTTACCATCTGTCATTTGTTTTAGTATTCTATTATTAATCTTGCAATAATAGTTATTAACACAATATTTTCACCGTATAAAATTGCATGAAATTATATATTCTTGGTATTAACAAAAATTAATAGGTAATAAAATTCCAACCATCAGATTTTAAAAAATCAAGTACAATAATCCCTAAGTAAATTGTAGATGATTACTTGAGAGTATACAAGGGTCAATTAGAAGGAACTTGTTGAACTATTTGAAGGATTATGCGAGTTTCTTTATCAGTTACAGTGGTAAAGATTTTGACATGGAATTGCAAGTGTCCCGTCCGTGATCCAGGGTGACCATCTGTCATTTGTGTTAGTATTCCGTTATGACCCTTACAATAAGCATTACTAATAAAATTGTTTCCACAACATAGAATCGCATAAAGGTATAACTTCTAGTTTTTAAATATATATAGGTAATAAAAGTCCGGCCATCAAATTTGAAAAAGACCAAGTACAAATATCACTGAGTATATTGTAGATGATTATTTAAAAGTATACAAAGGTCTTTCCTGTGGAACTTGTCGAACTCTCTGTGGGATTATTCAAATTTCTTAATTAGTTACGATAGTAAAGAGTTTGATTTGAGATTGCAAGTGTCCCGTCTATGATCCGGGGTTACCATCTATCATTTTTTTTAGTATTCTGTTATTAATCTGGCAATAAGAGTTATTAACACAATATTTTCACCGTATAAAATTCCATGAAATTATATATTCTTGGTTTTAACAAAATTAATAGGTAACAAAATTCCAGCCATCAGATTTTAAAAAATCAAGTACAATAATCCTAAGTAAGTGTCCCGTCCGTGATCCAGGGTGACCATCTGTCATTTGTGTTAGTATTCCGTTATGACCCTTACAATAAGCATTACTAACAAAATTGTTTCCACAACATAGAATCGCATAAAGTTATAACTTCTAGTTTTTAAATATATATAGGTAATAAAAGTCCGGCCATCAAATTTGAAAAAGACCAAGTACAAATATCACTGAGTATATTGTAGATAATTATTTAAAAGTATACAAAGGTCTTTCCTATGAACTTGTCGAACTCTCTGTGGGATTATTCAAATTTCTTAATTAGTTACGATTGTAAAGAGTTTGATTTGAGAGTGCAAGTGTCCCGTCTATAATCTGGGGTTACCATCTATCATTTGTTTTAGTATTCTATTATTAATCTGGCAATAAGAGTTATTAATACAATACTTTCACCGTATAAAATCGCATGAAATTATATATTCTTGGTTTTAACAAAAATTAATAGGTAATAAAATTCTAGCCATCAGATTTTAAAAAATCAAGTACAATAATCCCTAAGTAAATTGTAGATGATTACTTGAGAGTATACAAGGGTCATTTAGAAGGAACTTGTTGAACTATTTGAAGGATTATGCGAGTTTCTTTATCTGTTATAGTGGTATAGAGATTGACATGGAATTGCAAGTGTTCCATCCGTGATCCAGGATGACCATCTGTCATATGTGTTATTATTCCGTTCTGACCCTTACAATAAGCATTACTAAAAAAATTGTTTCCACAACATAGAATCGCATAAAGGTATAACTTCTAGTTTTTAAATATCTATAGGTAATAAAAGTTCGGCCATCAAATTTGAAAAAGAGCAAGTACAAATATTACTGAGTATGTTGTAGATGATTATTTAAAAGTATACAAAGGTCTTTCCTATGGAACTTGTCAAACTCTCTGTGGGATTATTCAAATTTATTAATTAGTTACGATGGTAAAGAGTTTGATTTGAGATTGCAAGTGTCCCGTCTATGATCTGGGGTTACCATCTATCATTTGTTTTAGTATTCTATTATTAATCTGGCAATAAGAGTTATTAACACAATATTTTCACCGTATAAAATTCCATGAAATTATATATTCTTGGTTTTAACAAAAATTAATAGGTAACAAAATTCCAGCCAACAGATTTTTAAAAATCAAGTACAATAATCCCTAAGTAAATTGTAGATGATTACTTGAAAGTATACAAGGGTCATTCAGAAGGAACATGTTGAACTATTTGAAGTATTAAGCGAGTTTTTTTATCAGTTACAGTGGTAAAGAGTTTTACATGGAATTGCAAGTGTCCCGTCCGTGACCCAGGGTCACCATCTGTCATTTGTGTTAGTATTCCGTTATGACCCTTACAATAAGTATTACTAACAAAATTGTTTCCACAACATAGAATCACATAAAGGTATAACTTCTAGTATTCAAATATATATTGGTAATAAAAGTCCGGCCATCAAATTTTAAAAAGAGCAAGTACAAATATTACTGAGTATATGGTAGATGATTATTTAAAAGTATAAAAGGTCTTTCCTATGGAACTTGTCGAACTCTCTGTGGGATTATTAGAGTTTCTTAATTAGTTACGGTAGTAAAGAGCTTGATTTGAGATTGCAAGTGTCCCATCTATGATCTGGGGTTACCATCTGTCATTTGTTTCAATATTCTATTATTAATCTTGCAATAAGAGTTATTAACACAATATTTTCACCGTATAAAATCAAATGAAATTATATATTCTTGGTGTTAACAAAAATAAATAGGTAATAAAATTCCAGCCATCAGATTTTAAAAAATTGAGTACAATAATCCCTAAGTAAATTGTAGATGATTACTTGAGAGTATACAAGGGTTATTTAGAAGGAACTTGTTGAACTATTTGAAGGATTATGCGAGTTTCTTTATCAGTTACAGTGGTAAAGATTTTGACATGGAATTGCAAATGTCCCGTTCGTGATCCAGGGTGACCATCTGTCATTTGTGTTAGTATTCCGCTATGACCCTTACAATAAGCATTACTAACAAAATTGTTTCCACAACATAAAATCGCATAAAGTTATAACTTCTAGTTTTCAAATATATATAGGTAATAAAAGTCCGGCGATCAAATTTGAAAAAGAGCAAGTACAAATATCCCTAGTATATTGTAGATGATTATTGAAAAGTATACAAAGGTCTTTCCTATGGAACTTGTCGAACTCTCTGTGGGATTATTAGAGTTTCTTAATTAGTTACGGTAGTAAAGAATTTGATTTGAGATTGCAAGGGTCCCGTCTATGATCTGGGATTACCATCTATCATTTGTTTTAGTATTCTATTATCAACCTTGCAATAAGAGTTATTAACACAATATTTTCACCGTATAGAATCGCATGCAATTATATATTCTTGGTTTTAACAAAAATTAATAGGTAATAAAATTCCAACCATCAGATACTCAAAAATCGAGTACAATAATCCCAAAGTAAATTGTAGATGATTACTTGAGAGTATACAAGGGTCATTTAGAAGGAACTTGTTGAACTATTTGAAGGATTATGCGAGTTTCTTTATCTGTTATAGTGGTATAGAGATTGACATGGAATTGCAAGTGTTCCATCCGTGATCCAGGATGACCATCTGTCATATGTGTTATTATTCCGTTCTGACCCTTACAATAAGCATTACTAAAAAAATTGTTTCCACAACATAGAATCGCATAAAGGTATAACTTCTAGTTTTTAAATATCTATAGGTAATAAAAGTTCGGCCATCAAATTTGAAAAAGAGCAAGTACAAATATTACTGAGTATGTTGTAGATGATTATTTAAAAGTATACAAAGGTCTTTCCTATGGAACTTGTCAAACTCTCTGTGGGATTATTCAAATTTATTAATTAGTTACGATGGTAAAGAGTTTGATTTGAGATTGCAAGTGTCCCGTCTATGATCTGGGGTTACCATCTATCATTTGTTTTAGTATTCTATTATTAATCTGGCAATAAGAGTTATTAACACAATATTTTCACCGTATAGAATTCCATGAAATTATATATTCTTGGTTTTAACAAAAATTAATAGGTAACAAAATTCCAGCCAACAGATTTTTAAAAATCAACTACAATAATCCCTAAGTAAATTGTAGATGATTACTTGAAAGTATACAAGGGCCATTCAGAAGGAACATGTTGAACTATTTGAAGTATTAAGCGAGTTTTTTTATCAGTTACAGTGGTAAAGAGTTTTACATGGAATTGCAAGTGTCCCGTCCGTGATCCAGGGTCACCATCTGTCATTTGTGTTAGTATTCCGTTATGACCCTTACAATAAGCATTACTAACAAAATTGTTTCCACAACATAGAATCACATAAAGGTATAACTTCTAGTATTCAAATATATATTGGTAATAAAAGTCCGGCCATCAAATTTTAAAAAGAGCAAGTACAAATATTACTGAGTATATGGTAGATGATTATTTAAAAGTATAAAAGGTCTTTCCTATGGAACTTGTCGAACTCTCTGTGGGATTATTAGAGTTTCTTAATTAGTTACGGTAGTAAAGAGCTTGATTTGAGATTGCAAGTGTCCCATCTATGATCTGGGGTTACCATCTGTCATTTGTTTCAATATTCTATTATTAATCTTGCAATAAGAGTTATTAACACAATATTTTCACCGTATAAAATCAAATGAAATTATATATTCTTGGTGTTAACAAAAATACATAGGTAATAAAATTCCAGCCAGCAGATTTTAAAAAATTGAGTACAATAATCCCTAAGTAAATTGTAGATGATTACTTGAGAGTATACAAGGGTTATTTGGAAGGAACTTGTTGAACTATTTGAAGGATTATGCGAGTTTCTTTATCAGTTACAGTGGTAAAGATTTTGACATGGAATTGCAAATGTCCCGTTCGTGATCCAGGGTGACCATCTGTCATTTGTGTTAGTATTCCGCTATGACCCTTACAATAAGCATTACTAACAAAATTGTTTCCACAACATAAAATCGCATAAAGTTATAACTTCTAGTTTTTAAATATATATAGGTAATAAAAGTCCGGCGATCAAATTTGAAAAAGAGCAAGTACAAATATCCCTAGTATATTGTAGATGATTATTGAAAAGTATACAAAGGTCTTTCCTATGGAACTTGTCGAACTCTCTGTGGGATTATTAGAGTTTCTTAATTAGTTACGGTAGTAAAGAATTTGATTTGAGATTGCAAGGGTCCCGTCTATGATCTGGGATTACCATCTATCATTTGTTTTAGTATTCTATTATCAACCTTGCAATAAGAGTTATTAACACAATATTTTCACCGTATAGAATCGCATGCAATTATATATTCTTGGTTTTAACAAAAATAAATAGGTAATAAAATTCCAACCATCAGATTTTCAAAAATCGAGTACAATAATCCCAAAGTAAATTGTAGATGATTACTTGAGAGTATACAAGGGTCATTTAGAAGGAACTTGTTGAACTATTTGAAGGATTATGCGAGTTTCTTTATCAGTTACAATGGTAAAGATTTTGACTTGGAATTGCAAGTGCCCCGTCCGTGATCCAAGCTGACCATCTTTCATTTGTGTTAGTATTCCGTTATGACCCTTACAATAAACATTACTTAAAAAATTGTTCCCACAACATAGAATCGCATAAAGGTATAACTTCTAGTTTTTAAATATATATAGGTAATAAAAATCCGGCCATCAAATTTGAAAAAGAGCAAGTACAAATATCCCTGAGTATATTGTAGATGATTATTGAAAAGTATACAAAGGTCTTTCCTGTGGAATTTGTCGAACTCTCTGTGGGATTATTAGAGTTTCTTAATTAGTTACCGTAGTAAAGAATTTGATTTGAGATTGCAAGGGTCCCGTCTATGATCTGGGGTTACCATCTGTCATTTGTTTTAGTATTTTATTATTAATCTTGCAATAAGAGTTATTAACACAATATTTTCACCGTATAAAATTGTGTGAAATTATATAATCTTGGTTTTAACAAAAATTTATAGGTAATAAAATTCCAGCCATCAGATTTTAAAAAATCAAGTACAATAATCCCTAAGCAAATTGTAGATGATTACTTGAGAGTATACAAGGGTCATCAGAAGGAAATTGTTGAAATATTTGAGGGATTATGCGAGTTTCTTTATCAGTTACAGTGGTGAAGAGTTTGACATGGAATTGCAAGTGTCCCGTCTGTGATCCAGGGTGACCATCTGTCATTTGTGTTAGTATTCCGTAATGACCCTTACAATAAGCATTACTAACAAAATTGTTTCCACAACATAGAATCGCATAAAGGTATAACTTCTAGTTTTTAAATATATATAGGTAATGAAAGTCCGGCCATCAAATTCGAAAAAGAGCAAGTACAAATATCACTAAGTATATTGTAGATGATTATTTTAAAGTATACAAAGGTCTTTCCTGTGGAACTTGTCGAACTCTCTGTGGAATTATTAGAGTTTCTTAATTAGTTACGGTAGTAAAGAGTTTGATTTGATATTGCAAGCGTCCCGTCTATGATCTGGGCTTACCATCTGTCATTTGTTTTAGTATTTTATTATTAATCTTGCAATAAGAGTTATTAACACAATATTTTCACCGTATAAAATTGCATGAAATTATATAATCTTGGTTTTAACAAAAATTTATAGGTAATAAAATCCAGCCATCAGATTTTAAAAAATCAAGTACAATAATCCCTAAGCAAATTGTAGATGATTACTTGAAAGTATACAAGGGTCATCAGAAGGAAATTGTTGAAATATTTGAGGGATTATGCGAGTTTCTTTATCAGTTACAGTGGTGAAGAGTTTGACATGGAATTGCAAGTGTCCCGTCTGTGATCCAGGGTGACCATCTGTCATTTGTGTTAGTATTCCGTAATGACCCTTACAATAAGCATTACTAACAAAATTGTTTCCACAACATAGAATCGCATAAAGGTATAACTTCTAGTTTTTAAATATATATAGGTAATAAAAGTCCGGCCATCAAATTTGAAAGCGAGCATGTACAAATGTCATTGAGTATATTCTAGATGATTATTTAAAAGTATACAAAGGTCTTTCCTATGGAACTTGTCTAACACTCTGTGGGATTATCAGAGTTTCTTAATTAGTTACGGTAGTAAAGAGTTTTATTTGAGATTGCAAGGGTCCCGTCTATGATCTGGGGTTACCATCTGTCATTTGTTTTAGTATTCTATTATTAATCTGGCAATAAGAGCTATTAACACAATAGTTTCACCGTATAAAATTCCATGAAATTATATATTCTTGGTTTTAACAAAAATTAATAGGTAACTAAATTACAGGCATCAGATTTTTAAAAATCAAGTACAATAATCCCTAAGTAAATATAGATGATTACTTGAAAGTATACAAGGGTCATTCAGAAGGAACTTGTTGAACTATTTGAAGGATTATGCGAGTTTCTTTATCAGTTACAGTGGTGAAGAGTTTGACATGGAATTGCAAGTGTCCCGTCCGTGATCCAGGGTGACCATCTGTCTTTTGTGTTAGTATTCCGTAATGACCCTTACAATAAGCATTACTAACAAAATTGTTTCCACAACATAGAATCGCATAAAGGTAGAACTTCTAGTTTTTAAATATATATAGGTAATGAAAGTCCGGCCATCAAATTCGAAAAAGAGCAAGTACAAATATCACTAAGTATATTGTAGATGATTATTTTAAAGTATACAAACGTCTTTCCTATGGAACTTGTCGAACTCTCTGTGGAATTATTAGAGTTTCTTAATTAGTTACGGTAGTAAATAGTTTGATTTGAGATTGCAAGTGTCCCGTCTATGATCTGGGGTTACCATCTGTCATTTGTTTTAGTATTCTATTATTAATCTTGCAATAAGAGTTATTAACACAACAGTTTCACCGTATAAAATCGCATGAAATAATACATTCCGTGTTTTAACAAAAATTAATAGGTAATAAAATTCCGGCCATCAGATTTTAAAAAATCAAGTACAATAATCCCTAAGTAAATTGTTGATGATTACTTGAAAATATAGTATTATGCGAGTTTCTTTATCAGTTACAGTGGTAAAGAGTTTAACATGGAATTGCAAGTGTCCCATCCGTGATCCAGGGAGACCATCTGTCATTTGTGTTAGCACTCCGTTATGACGCTTACAATAAGCATTACTAACAAAATTGTTTCCACAACATAGAATCGCACAAAGGTATAACTTCTAGTTTTTAAATATATATAGGTAATGAAAGTCCGGCCATCAAATTCGAACAAGAGCAAGTAAAAATATCACTAAGTATATTGTAGATGATTATTTAAAAGTGTACAAAGGTCTTTCCTATGGAACTTGTCGAACTCTCTGTGGGATTATTAGAGTTTCTTAATTAGTTACGGTAGTAAAGAGTTTGATTTGATATTGCAAGGGTCCCGTCTATGATCTGGGGATTCCATCTATCATTTGTTTTAGTATTTTATTATTAATCTTGCAATAAGATTATTAACACAATATTTTCACCGTACAAAATCGCAAGAAATTATATAATCTTGGTTTTAACAAAAAATTATAGGTAATAAAATTCCAGCCATCAGATTTTAAAAAATCAAGTACAATAATCCCTAAGTAAATTGTAGATGATTACTTGAAAGTATACAAGGGTCATCAGAAGGAAATTGTTGAACTATTTGAAGGATTATGCGAGTTTCTTTATCAGTTACAGTGGTGAAGAGTTTGACATGGAATTGCAAGTGTCCCGTCCGTGATCCAGGGTGACCATCTGTCATTTGTGTTAGTATTCCGTATTGACCCTTACAATAAGCATTACTAACAAAATTGTTTCCATAACATTGAATCGCTTAAAGGTATAACTTCTAGTTTATAAATATATATAGGTAATAAAAGTCCGGCCATCAAATTTGAAAAAGAGCATGTACAAATATCACTGAGTATATTCTAGACGATTATTTAAAAGTATACAAAGGTCTTTCCTATGGAACTTGTCTAACACTCTGTGGGATTATCCGAGTTTCTTAATTAGTTACGGTAGTAAAGAGTTTGATTTGAGATTGCAAGGGTCCCGTCTATGATCTGAGGTTACCATCTGTCATTTGTTTTAGTATTCTATTATTAATCTGGCAATAAGAGTTATTAACACAATATTTTCACCGTATAAAATCACATGAAATTATATATTCTTGGTTTTAAAAAAATTAATAGGTAATAAAATTCCAGCCATCAGATTTTAAAAAATCAAGTACAATGTTCCCTAAGTAAATTGTAGATGATTACTTGAAAGTATACAAGGGTCATTAAGAAGGAACTTGTTGAACTATTTGAAGGATTATGCGTGTTTCTTTATCAGTTACAATGGTAAAGAGTTTGACATGGAATTGCAAGTGTCCAGTCCGCGATCCAGGGTGATCATCTGTCATTTGTGTTAATATTCCGTTATGACCCTTACAATAAGCATTACTAAAAAAATTGTTTCCACAACATAGAATCGCATAAAGGTAGAACTTCTAGTTTTTAAATATATATAGGTAATGAAAGTCCGGCCATTAAATTCGAAAAAGAGCAAGTACAAATATCACTAAGTATATTGTAGATGATTATTTTAAAGTATACAAAGGTCTTTCCAATGGAACTTGTCGAACTCTCTGTGGGATTATTAGAGTTTGTTAATTAGTTATGGTAGTAAAGAGTTTGATTTGAGATTGCAAGTGTCCCGTCTATGATCTGGGGTTACCATCTGTCATTTTTTTTAGTATTCTATTATTAATCTTGCAATAAGAGTTATTAACACAACAGTTTCACCGTATAATATCGCATGAAATTATATATTCCGTGTTTTAACAAAAATTAATAGGTAATAAAATTCCGGCCATCAGATTTTAAAAATTCAAGTACAATAATCCCTAAGTAAATTGTAGATGATTATTTGAAAGTATACAAGGGTCATTTAGAAGGAACTTGTTGAACTATTTGAAGGATTATGCGAGTTTCTTTATCAGTTACAATGGTAAAGATTTTGACATGGAATTGCAAGTGTCCCGTCTGTGATCCGGGGTGACCATCTGTCAGTTGTGTTAGTATTCCGTTATGACCCTTACAATAAGCATTACTAACAAAATTGTTTCCACTACATAGAATCACATAAAGGTATAATTTCTAGTTTTTAAATATATATATATATAGGTAATAAAAGTCCGGACATCAAATTTGAAAAAGAGCAAGTACAATGATCACTTAGTATATTGTGGATGAATATTTAAGGGTATACAAAAGTCTTTCCTGTGGAACTTTTCGAAATCTCAGTGGGATTATTAGAGTTTCTTAATTAGTTATGGTAGTAAAGATTTTGATTTAAGATTGAAAGTGTCCCGTCTATGATCTGGGGTTACCATCTGTCATTTGTTTTAGTATTCTATTACTAATCTTGCAATAAGAGTTATTAACACCATAGTTTCACCGTATAAATCGCATGAAATTATATATTCTTGGTTTTAACAAAAATTAATAGGTAATAAAATTCCAGCCATCAAATTTTTAAAATCAAGTACAATAATCCCTAAGTATATTGTAGATGATTACTTGAAAGTATACAAGGGTCATTCAGAAGGAACTTGTTGAACTATTTGAAGGATTATGCGAGTTTCTTTCGAAAAGTATATGTGAACGTGTGGACTCTCTCTTATATAATCTCAAGACCTCTGATGTTAACGTGTCATGAATAGGTGATATGAAGTAGTGATTTGAACACACGAATGAGCTTCATTAAAGAAAGCAGTATAGAGGTAATGCAAGGTACTTTTGTTTGAAAAATATATGCAAGGTACTCATGTTCTTCTCCTTATCTAGAGAAAATATTGACAGCGTGTCACCACTTTGAATTCAGTTCTTATCCGCTAACGATACAACTGATGAGACAGGAAATGCATGTTTTCTTAGAGCTTTTAACACCACTTTTTAGATGCTTTTGTTGGTGGAAAGCTATATTATTAGGTTTTTTATCAAATGGGAGGTTATAATCACCTTGTGTGGTTTTCTCTCCTAATTTCCCTATTTCGTAAGCATTTTAGTAGCTGGTGTGTTTTACCTCTACGATTTGATCTATTTCTACTTGTTTTACGAGCTTATTTAGAAAACATCACAAATAAGGTCATTTCCAGGGATGGTAGAAGATTGAGGAAGTCTGTTTTCAAAATGGTAGAAGAAGGAAGGCCACATACAATGTGGGAGAAGATAGATTGAAGAAGGAAGGCAAAGTAGCAGATAAAGAATGATCAGACAGTTGGAAGCAAGTAATGGAAAATATCTATAAGGAATTAGCGTCTGTGGGTGGCACTATTAGATTATTCTTCACGAGCGCTATAAAATCAACAACTAGAACTCCCAAAATAAATCAAGGGTTCACCTGTAGCGGCGCAAACAAGTTGGAGACAAAAATGAAGAATGACCCATGCAAAAATACACAGATCGTGCCCTCGGACTATAGAAACGAGTGGTTCCCTGGGACTTATAGCACGGCCCATACAATTCCGCAAAGACCGTGTCCTAGGCATAGAAACAGGTGGTTCTTTGGTGCACGACCCATGAAAGAACGTACGACCCGTGTTGCACGGCCCATGCCTTGCAGTAAATAAAGGGTGGTTCTTTAGTAATTTCCAATTTTGCACTTTTTCTCTCTCTTCCACCTATAAAAAGGATTCTTCTTCCTTCATCTTTCCTTAATCCCGACTTGGGCCTCTATTAACCCTAGATTTTCATAGTTTCCCTTAGTTTCTCATCTTTTTCATGGTTATTATATATCTATGATGAGTTTCCGTAACCAAGCATAGCTTTGTGCTTAGAAGCTTAGACTGATGAATAGGAGGCAGATTTTCACATTGGTACTTTCCATTTCTGTATTACTTTAATTCATATCATTTTGTATATTTGAATCCATGAAATTTGTTAGTTTAGCTAGTATTTATAACTTGGAAATATTTGTAAGCATGTATTGACTTTAGATTTGTGAGACCTTTAGATTCATTTCTATTTTTGTTGCTATAAATATCGTGCTTAATTTATACTTTAATTTAGTGTTATAAACTATGCCTTGAATACGATTAGGATGTACACCTGGTTTAATTCATGATTGATTTAGCGCTAGACTTTGAATTTAGCTTGGGAGTGTGGATTATTAAACTTGCTTGCAGACTCGTTAGTACTGATGGGTAAAACGAACCTTGTGAGATGCTGGGGTGGTAATAGGGTCATAATGGTGATTGGATTAGTCATGCTCGGTGTTTAGAAACACCCAATTGAATTCCTAAAATAGGTTGGGATGACCAAAATAGGTCGGGTGTTGTTAAATATCCTAAATAAGGGTATCAAGATTAATACATAAGAGCTAATTCCTAGTTTATAGATACTAAGCGTTGGGCCCTGGTAGCTATAGACCTTAGAGTCATCATGAGATATAGATGTCCTCTTCCCGTTGAGGTCTAAGATGGGTATTCATGGTGGAGGCGCCTTATGATCCATGCTACTACTGTGTCTTACAGTTGCGACCTACGCAAGGTATTGTTCCTTTAAGCAAGGGAATGTTAGCCATGGTAGTGAGAGTTAGAGGTGGTTAGTGTACAGCTAACCTCTAGCTACATGTGGAGAGGGCAGAACTCATATGTGACAGACCTAGAGAGTTCCCTAGGAATTAACATCACAATATCGCGTGATATAGCACGAAATAGAATTATAGATCTTTAATGTGAATGGAAGTCTTGGATCAAATCGTTAAAGTCAATTATGTGATGCAGATACCTCTAAAACTAATTATAATCATCTTAATCTCATTGTATTTTATGCTCCTAGTCGTAGGAAATCTCAACACCCCCCTGTCCCCCTCTTTTTATACTTGCTATACCAAACACACAGTTGGGGTGATGGTCGAGGGTGAACTTCATGGCTCTAACCTTTAAACCGTTGTATCCCCGTGGATGATACCTGGACTTGCCACTATCTACCTTAAAGTGGATAGGAGTAAGAACAAGTGAAACATATAAATATCTTTAACTGCGACCTTTTATGGTTTTTAATGACACCGGTTAAGGTCCCTTCAACAACACCATACACAACCTAGGAATTGAAGATAGCGAGAGGTAACTGAACACCCCAACATTGTTCGATATCATACACACATGATATTCATTGATACCCTCTAACCGGGTAAGTGACATAATGTGTGTCTCAAAGACCCAAAGTAGCACTAATGCATTTTCATTTAAGGTTTAGGGATATGGTAGTTATCTAGAAGAATGGTATAACTACATATAGAAATAAAGACAAAAATTCATGTCAACTAAGTGCGATTAACACTGTTACTACGTGCGATTCTATGTGCGAAATACACACCAACGTCACTGTTCTTCTTCCTTCTCTAACTTTTCCCTGTAACGGCTCTTTTACTAATTCTGGTTTAAGACCATGGCGTCTCCGATGCCTAATCAAAACCTAGATTCCACCGCGGCTACTAACAAAAGCTTCCTCCAAGCTCTAAACACGAAACCTTCCCCACTCCTATCCTCCCTTCCAGACACGCCCAACCTTCATCCTATAACTGAGTATAAGGGAAAGATTGCCTATATCCTCCCTCCGGAGGAAGGCGAACTTCTTGCTTCACATTACCAGAATGCTTTGGTTGGCAAATTCAATAGGGGGAAACCTCCTATGGAGAAACTAGTTGCTGCCTTCAAATCAATTGGATTTAAGGCTAAATTTCAATTGGGATCTATTGACTATCGCCATATTCTTATTCGATTTTAGGAAAGCGAGGATTATCAGTGTTCTTGGATGAAGGGTCAATGGATGATCCAAGGATCAACAATGAAGGTTCAGAAGTGGTCTCCGGACTTTTCCCCTGCCGCCGAATCCTCCGTTGTACCAGCATGGGTAACTTTTCATCAGCTTCCTATACATTTCTACAATACCTCGGCTATTATAGGCATTAGTAGCCAGATAGGGAGATTTCTCAAAATGGATGCAGCTACTAATGCTCTAACAAGACCTTCTGCTATAAAAGTTTGTGTAGAAGTTGACCTAATGTCTCAACTCCCTCCTACTATTGTGGTAGGAATTGGAAATAAAATTGTTGATTACCCAATTGAATATGATCAGTTGCCTTCATATTGTACACATTGTAGGATAATTGGACACAGCCAGGCAAACTGTAATTTCCTACACCCAGAATTGAGAAACAATAGAAAAGTCTTAGCTGAAACCAAAGAGAATAAGGTTAGACAGGCCTCAGTCCAAGCTGACACTCAAAAAAAATTAGGAATTTCTCCTAAGGTAACTGTTGATGTGGAAGGTACATCAACTCTATCAGTTTCCCAAAAAGAATCTGATTTCCAATTTCAAAATAAGATCTCAGGTTCTCCTGGGGAAAACAACTCAAACTCTCTCAGAGTTAGTCACATGAATAGAAATACTCCTTTCATTCATTGGATGATATCTCTAAACCTATCTCCAATTTTTTTTGGAGAAGAAAGACTAAACAGCCTGAACTTCCTCCTATCCGGGAAGATTTAGTTAAGAAGGATATGGTTACTATATCAAATGCTTTCCACACTTTAACTGACTTACAGGATGATGATCATGATGCTCAAGATGAAGAAACAGTGGACATTTTCCACGAGTCTGTGGAATCACAGGAAGCAGTGGCACACCAGTCAGGTCCACAAGAGGTAGACACTGTGGTCATTTGCTTGTCTACCCCTGTTGAAGAGCAGGTTGATCCAACTGAGCTAGTACTCAACACTGCAATCAAAGACCCAGCCATCAATGCAGAACACAACAGAGCTGTAGAACAAACTCAGCAGGAGGTAAGTATTTCAACTGCAGACAAAAAGAGTATAAGTGATGGTAAGAAGGGTAAAAATAGTATTGCACCTGTATCTAAACTAAGGATACTAAGATCATCTCAAAAAGCAACCCCCCCAGATTTTAAATGATAAAGTACACCAAAACAGGGAAAATATTGGTCTGGAATGTTAGGGGTTATGGCACTTCACTGGATAGATTAAAGACTCTAAACAGGAAACACAAGATTGACACTCTATGTTTAATTGAACCATGGCATGATAAACAGAACATAAAAACTTTGATGCATGATCTTGGTTACAATAATGCTCTCCATGCCTAGAATGCTAAAATTTGGATTTTATGGAATCATGTTTTCAGTTTAACCATTGCAAATGAATCTGATCAGTATTTACAGGCTAGAGTAACTGATAATGCCACTTCTGTTTATTGGAATGTTTTCTTCATTTATGCTAGTGTCCATAGACAGTTGAGGGAGATTTTATGGTCTGATTTACAACCTCCAACACCAGATCCATCAATTTACATTGGTGATTTTAATACGGTAGCCTCGGTTTCTGAATATAAAGGTAGGAAATCAACACCTAGAAAAAGCATGCAACAATTTAATTATTTCCTAACTAATATGGACCTACATGATATCCCTACTGTGGGCAACTCATTCACTTGGAGTAACAATAGATATGGGGATAAATGTAAGGACCTACAGTTTCAAAGGTTAGACAGGGGAATGAGTAATTTAGACTGGCTGGAACTTTTCCCCAACAGTTCTATCCAAGTACTAAATAGAATGACATCTGATCATTCTCCTCTTTTATTCTCTATTCAATCCGCTGTAGAACAGGTTCCAAGGCCTTTTAGACATCAAGAAATGTGGTCAAATAGACAAGATTTTCAAGATTTAGTTGTCTCTAACTGGAATTTAATATCACCTCTCACTGGGATGCATAGATTTGTACATAAACTAAAGAGGCTTAAGATTGTAATTAAAGATTGGAACAAAAATATTTTTGGTAATGTAAATCATAATCTTTTACAATCTGAATCAAAAGTCAATGATCTGGAAATTCTGTTCCAGCAGACTCAGGATGAATCAGTGTTAATTGAACTTATGAAATCTAAAGCTTTGCTTCTGAGATCTCAAAAGGAATACAATATTTTTCTGAAGCAAAAGGCTAGGTTAAATTGGTTTAAACAGGGAGATGCAAACACAATTTATTTTCATCACACAATTAGAGAAAAGAAAGCAAGATGTAGAATTGCTAAAATTAAAGATGGTAATGGGAACTGGATAACTGATCCAAATCTGATTAAAGAAGAAGGTGTTAGATTTTTTCAGAAATTACTGAATAAGGATGTCTCACAAAAAGAGGGAACTTATCTAAATCAATTTCTGCAAGAAATACCTACAGTACTAACTGATCAACAGAACCTCCTTCTGCTTACCCCTTTCAACACACAGGAACTGAATAATGCAGTTTTTGACCTTAATAAATCTAGTGCACCGGGTTCTAATGGTTTCTCGGGTGATTTTTATATTTCTTTTTGGGAAACCATTAAGGAAGACCTCTTAGAAGCTGCAAATGAATTTTTAAATAATGGATACATCCCTAAAGCCATGTCTAGCACCTGGCTCACTTTGATCCCCAAAAAAGCTATTCCAAATACATTTGCAGATTTCAAGCCAATTAGCTTATCAAACTTCGTTAATAAAGTTTTCTCTAAACTGTTAATGGAGAGGATTAAGCCACTAATGCATTTACTGATTTCCCCTGAGCAAAGTGCTTTCGTTAAAGGTAGGGATATTTTAGATAATGTGATCCTAATGCATGAAATGACCAGATTACTGTCTAGGAAGACTAAGATTTCAAATCTTATAGTCAAATTAGATATGCAAAAGGCTTTTGATAGGGTTTCTTGGTCTTTTCTAAATTCCATTCTCCTACATTTTGGTTTCCATGGAAAATTTGTTAGACTCATCATGCATAACATTGCTTCTGCAAACTTTTCAGTACTAATAAAGGGAGTAACATCGGGTTTCTTCTCTTCCTCAAGGGGCATTAAACAAGGAGACCCCCTCTCACCTTTTCTGTACAATATTTTATTAGAGGCTTTTTCCAAAGGTCTAAAGAAAATGTTTAGCACTGGATATTTACAGTATTTTAGTCTTCCCAACTCCTGTTCTCCTCTTACTCATCTCATGTATGCCGATGACACTGCTATTTTTCTGAATACTAAGACTAGCAATTTGAGGCGGTTTAAACATTTTTTGAATGCATATGAGATTACATCAGGTCAAAAGGTAAATTTTGCAAAATCCAAATTCTTTGTCTCTCACAACACACCACTACTGCAAGTCAGTCTGTTAAAAGGTTACTAGGGATGGAGAAAGGCTCCCTTCCCTTTAAATACCTTGGAGTCCCTATTTTTTCTGGTAGGAATTTAAAGGTGCATTATCTACCTTTAATTGAAAGAATGGATAAATTGATAAATAATTGGAAGAATAGATGGTTAAGTTCTGCTGGTAAGATCATTTTGATTAATCATTGCTTCCTTTCGATACATATCTTCGCAGTTCTAAAACCCCCTAGGATAGTTTTAAAAACAATGGAAAAAATGGCATCTAGCCTATTCTGGGGAAAAACTGATCTTACTGATAGAAAAAGGTGGAGATCCTGGAAAAAAATGAGTTACTTGGTGGATGAAAATGGGATAGGCTTTAAGGATTTGAATGCTATAGTAGATGCCTTTTCATGTAAATTATGGTGGAAGCTCCAAACTAATGAGACCTAATGGTCAACTCTTTTATGGACACTACCTGTCTCTTACAAAAAATCCCACATTTGGGGTAGAATCAGCAGAGTAACTGCAAGGGCAAACAGTTTAACTAGGGTTATTTTTGGAAAAGGGGATTGCTCATTCTGGAATGCAAATTGGATGAGAGATGGTGCTCTCTGTTATAAATGGCCTGAGGAAATGGACCTTCCTTTTGAGGATATTTCCCTGAGGTCTTTCATTAAAAACAAATATGCTTTCTTACCAAATCTGGAGCCTCATTTGGCTACCAATATCATTCATATATTGCAGGAAGTAAGGTTGGAATACTCTCATGTGGACCAGCTAGTTTGGACTCCAACAACTGATGGGAAGTTCTCAATAAGATCGGCCTACAGCATATTCAGACAAAAAGGACCTAAAATCCTACATCTCAATAAGGTTTGGTCTCCCTTCATACCTAGAAAGATGTCAGTACTTCTTTGGAGAGCTCTAAATAGCTTCCTTCCCTTTGATAATATCTTAAGTAGGATGGGTCTAATTTTGGCTTCTAGGTGTCCTCTCTGCCTGAACAATAAGGATAATCTTGATCATTTTTTCAATTCATGCCCTTCTTCCTGTTCTGTATGGCAAAGAGTTCATTCAATTTTACAGCTACCACATACAGGTTTTAGGAATTTAAAAAGCAGGGTAGAATTTTACTTAACTTTCAAGGCTGATTCTAAAATTCATGCAAACTTGATAACTGCTGCTTTTATGGTTACAATTTGGTCTCTCTGGACTAGCAGGAACAAATACATTTTTGAGAATAGACCTTTCTCAAGTGAGGCTTGTGTCCATGACATTAAACAAACGATTTATATAATTTTCACAGCTCACAAATTGATAGGTAATCGAGAAAGGCATAAGCAATAGATTCAGGCTAATATCATTCCTCAAATTTTTCAAAAAAATAAATCTGCTATTACTGCTGTGCATTGGAAAAAACCACTAACTGGCTATAAGATTAATACTGATGCATCATGGATCTCTAGTGGACTTTCCTCTGCTGCAGTAATTGTAAGGGATTGGAATGGTAATGTGGTTAAAATGAGAGTTAAAATTTTTCAAAGTCCATCTCCTTTGCATGCAGAATTGGTTGCAATCCAATGTGGAGATGACACCTGTTCAGAACTAGCTTTAGGTAAATGTGTAATTGAATCTGATTGCTTAACTGCTATTAGGGGTATTCAAAACCCATTGTGCAGCCCTTGGAGAAGTTACTCTATCTGCAATGCACTTAATGTAGAACACTCCTCACACCCAATCCAACATACACCTAGACAAGCTAACATGGCTGCGGATTTCTTGGCAAAATTTGCTAGGGAAAAACATTTACAAGGTGATTTAGACATTAGGTCAATACCCCTTTTCCTTTTGGGATTGTTATCACTCGATAGTATTGGTTTCCCAGCAATAAGAATTGGATCTCCTATGGATACCAGTAGGAAATAGATATGGTCTTATCCATTTGCTAGTATGTGTATCTTGACTGTTTCTAAGGAAGTTTCTGTTATCTGCTTTTAGTACAAATACTGCTAGTTTCTCTCCTCTTGTAATTTTAGGTTTTTAGACTGTATGCATGGATACGAGGTAGGGCGAGGAACTGTACTACTTCTGATTCTGACGATGATGTTTTTGATCTATTTCATACTCTCATGCTAAATGGACTCTATGCCACTGAATCTCTGGGAATTACTACAACATACTGCTCCCTTCCACTGTCTGAGAAGAAAAAGTCTTCAGCACTCCTATATTGACAACATTTGGGAATCCTCTTGGCTTGTATATTGTTGACAAATAGGTGTCTCGATCCTTCTAGTCGCCGACCGGTTTGCGGTACTACAGCTTCAGGGTTTCCTTAGTAGGCTTACTTTTGTACATGGATTAACTCTAGTTTCGACCAGGTGCATCCACCGCTTTTGGTAGCAAGTTCTTTTGCTTCAAGAGCTTATTTTAGCTCTTGGATCATCATTACAATGATCAACTTGTAACATTCATAAACTTTCAGCGCCTAATTTGGCTTATTAACTCGGCTTGGGGGAGCCTAATAAATACCCCCCCCCATCCTTGGATGGTTTAAATTAAAAAAACTACATATAGAAATAGTTATCGCATAAGTTTTTTTGTTCTTGTGTGAAATTACTTGTATTGTTATATGATGTTTAACGAATTAATTAAGTGCATATGAGGAAAAAAATTCAACCGGAACCACAATTTCAGACGACTTTCTCTGTCGGATGTTGGTTTCCAAATAATACCGATTCATGTTTCAAACTTGTAACTACTTTTCTCAGTGCCATATCCCTTCAAAACAGTTATTCCCTCCATCGCATAATAAATGGTGGAATTTTTTTTCTCATGGTCTTCAATGATCATATTTGACCCTTAATATCTCTAGCTACATATAGCAATTTCCCATAAAAAACTTAGAAAATTGATTTTAAGATGAATCTAACATCTTTCATGATATTTTATTATATATATACATTTATATTTAGGGTCAAAGTTTGAAAAAATTGACTTGGAAAAAGAAATTACGATGGGATGGAGGGAGTATTCCTAATTTACAAGCAAAGCAGGAACAAGACTACAAAAGTATATCCGATTCAATTCCCAATTTTGGAACATCCAACCGTACATCGCTATTCTGGCTTCATGATCTAGTGTCGAATATGTATGTTAATTGTCACTTAGATTCCAGTATCAATATTATATCAAATGTCTTTTCGATGTCGGAAAATACTAGATGACCTCATAAGCTTGCCCATTCTGGGATTACAATTGTGATTTCAAAATTATAAATCAAGTGACGTGGTGTGGATCTTTTTTGATCTCAGAAGGTTTCACGACGGTTGGCAGATAACAACCAACAAAGGTTTAAAGCGTCGCTAATAAAACTTTCTGCGACAGTTTAAAACCTCCGTCCAACAACGTGCATGATACGTGGCAGTGCCATGGACGACAAACAAAATATGCCGTCTAAACTCGACTTTCACCTCCGCAAATAAAACCTTATACCATAAATAGCTCGATATGAGTACAATACTATTGAATGGCCTTTCGTTACAGTGTTGGGCTTAATTTCTATGACTAGACGGTGTTTGTGACTACGTATTATGGAACTAAATGAGAGTAAAAATTTGCACATCATAGTTCTTCAAATGAAATTTTAGTTTATGCTTACACGGAATATTATTTGTATCGTGGTATACCTTTTTGCTTGGAGTGGAGAGGTAATTTTCGTGTGTGGGTGTCTTTGGTTGGTTGTTGCCATTCCTCTCTTTTACCACATGCATGGATGATCTATTGCATTCCAGCTCGCTTCTTTGGGATGGTTCTTGCACAGTGCATCTATGTTAGATCGAATTCCGGCTCTACTTGGGGATTATGAAGACCTAGAAAGAAAAAAAAATCATTCCCACTGATGCCGCAACCGATGTGGGAAATTCTTTTCGGGCTAACATAACCTCCAAGATCGGCGTAGATCATAATAATCATCTCAGACACCAATAAAGAAGATCTTTGGGTGTCCCCAGGACTAAAATCTGACGCTCAAGTTAGTCCTTTTATGTTAGTGTTTTTGGCTCATTCGCCCCATACATTTTTCTTCATTCATGATTTTTATTTATAGTTGATGGACCGTGTGATCATGGTCCATGTTGTGTGTTTCTTTTTACTGAATCGTGGTCGCGCTGGGATATTCGTTGGTGTTGATTCTCTCTTCTCGGGGTGAGGGGAACCCTATATCTAGAAGATTGTTCCTTGTGCTTGCTGGTTCAGTCCGTTTATGCAAGGTGTTGTCTTTGGTGTTAGACTTCGCTTCATTTTGGGGAGGTGTATACCAACACGCTTTCGAAAGGTTTCAAGCTAACCAAAAGTGGGCTAATGTCAGCCCCATATCCGGTTGACCCGAAAGCGTGATGGCATTGGTAGTTGAACTTTTTACCTTGGTTATTAAATAACCAAAGGGAAAAGTCCAAAAAAACAAAGTAATAATATTCTTTACTTCATTTATAAAAAATCAAGGTAAAGGAAATTTGGGATATATACCAATATAACTCAACCTACTTGAGTAAGTGGCAATATTAACCTCAAATAATATTTAGTGCAAAAACAACCCTAACTAGTTTATGAAAGTGCCAATATAACCCTAAGACATGATTTCCGACATTGACCGACGCTGACAATTTATAAAATGACCTTTAGACTAAAACCTAAAAGTGTTAGGATAATATTACCCTTGTTCCACCCCCAACCCCTCCACCAGCAGCCAACACCACCCCTTCCACTCGACTGCCACCACCACCACCACTTCCCCCTCCACCTGGCCATCACCGCCAGCTCTAACTGTGCCACCTTGTTTCCTCCTTTCTCGTCAAGCCCACCAAAAAAAATGCATCTGCCCAGCTTCGCCAGCATGCACCTTTCCTTCTTTATTCATGTCTCGCTGCCAGAAATGGAGCCCCACCAAGGTGGCGATGTTGGTTTTTCAGAAGAAAAAAAAACCAGAGAACACAAAAATGAAACGAATGTTTGCAGCAAACGAAAATGCCGAAACAGGAAGAAGAATAGTTTTGGTGCAGTAATCGTCTGCGTTTTCCTCCTTCATTATATTCCATATATACACAATCTTACAACGACTTGTCCGATAATATCGAACCCACTAACGCCTACAAACTTGCAACGTCTATCACGTGCTAAGAAAATGGAAACAAACTTCCTACGAAATAGAAACAACAATTGACTCTATCTAAGTCTAAAAATAGACAGAAACTAGATTAGGAAATATGACAAATCACCCCCTTAATCTTGTTGTCGTCTACTGTAAGTCAGCAACACCAATCCTGCTCCTCAATTCTTGAAAACGCACCCTCCCGAGTGATTTTGTTAGCATGTCAGCAAGCTGCCCCTTGGTGTTGATGTAGTCGATCTCCAGCTCTTCTTGCTCCACGTAGTCTCGGATCAGATGATACCGAGTGTCGATGTGTTTGCTTCGGTTATGAAACACGGGATTTCTGCTGAGGGAGATTACTGACTTGTTATCCACCAGCAGCTTCGGCGTTCGTGGTGGTTCGTTCTGCAACTCTCCGAGTAACCTGCTCAACCAAATTCCTTGACAAGCAGCGGTAGCAGCTGCAATGTACTCCGATTCGCATGACAAAATTGCCACCACTCGTTGTTTCTGCGATTGCCAACTCACCGGAGCTCGTCCGAGAAAGAAGATGAGGCCGGTCGTGCTCTTCCTATCGTCGACGTCTCCGGCCAAATTAGCATCGCTATAGCCTGTCAACTTCAAGGCTCCGTCTCCTCCTTTAAACGAGATCCCAAAATTCAAAGTTCCCGACACATACCTCAACAAATGCTTCACCGCCATGTAGTGCACCATTGTGGGGTTCTCCATGAACCTGCTTACATAGCCGACGGCAAATGTGATATCGGGCCTCGTGTGTACCAAGTACCTTAAACCGCCCATGATGCTGCGATATAGCGTGGAATCCACCGGTCTCCCGTCTCCGGTCTTGCTCAGCTTAAGCCATGCCTCCATTGGTGCTGCACAAGGATTGCAATGCTCCATTCCAGCCTTTTGCAACAACTTCCTTGCGTACGATACTTGACAGAGAGTAATTTCTCTATCCCGTTGCTTCACCTGGATTCCCAAGTAATAGCTGAGGCAACCGAGATCACTCATCTTGAAAAGGCTGGTCATCTCCGTCTTGAATCTGGTCACTTCTTCGATTGAGGCTCCGGTGATTATGAGATCATCAACGTAAACTCCGACAAGAAGCAAATCTTCCCCGTTTCCCCGGCAGTAAACAGCATGCTCCGCCTCGCTCCGCTCGAACCCCAGGTTGCGAAGACTTGCGTCGAGCTTCGCTTTCCACGCTCTCGAAGCTTGACGAAGTCCGTAAAGCACCTTTTGAAGTCGAAGAACCTTGCGCTCCTCGCCTTTGATGACAAAACCCGGTGGTTGCTCGACGTACTTTTCCTCGAGCAGTTCTCCGTTGAGGAAGGCGGTCTTCACATCCATGTGATGGACCGGCCAACCATGGTGAGCCGCGAGCTCGATCAGTACTCGCACGGTTTCCATCCTTGCGACCAGAGCAAACACCTCTTCATAGTCCACCCCCTTCCGCTGCACATATCCCTTTGCCACCAAGCGTGCCTTTCGTTTCACCATCTCCCCATTCGCGTCCTTTTTGAGCTTGAACACCCACTTGAGTCCGATTACGCGGTGTCCCGGTGGTAGAGAGGTGAGGCGCCAAGTCTGGTTTGTTTCGATGCTTGCAAGTTCCTCCATCATCGCAGCTCTCCACCCTTCATCCTTCTCGGCTTCACCAAGGGACGCGGGTTCGTCGGCGATGAGGAGACACTGTTCGTCATCTTTTACTTCAACGGGGATAGTTGCATCGTACAGACTGTCTAGCGTGCGGTACTGGCAAGGCGCCTCCTCGCCCGGAGATGGTTCTGACGCACCGGTTGGTGGAGACACGAACTCCACCGTCGGCGGTGGTGGTGCAACCGGAGTTGTTTGAGTGGGCGGCGAATCTCCGGCGTTTGAAGGTGATGCGCGTTCCGTGTGCGTCGTGCTCCAGCTCGCATTAGTGCCTGCAATTGGAGAAGCAAAATGCTCGAGGGAGAACGTCTCCGTTTCTCCAAGTCGATCACCTCCTTGCTCTCATCCCGGAAGTGTCCAACCCCATGCTGCATCCTCGTTGAAAACGATGTCACGGGAGACTCTGACTCGATCCGTGGCGGGGTCATACACGCAGTATGCTGTGGTGCCCGGCTCGTAACCTAGCAAAACCATTGGGATGCTCCTGTCGTCCAGCTTCTTTGGGTTTGGATACGCCGCCTTGACATGAGCGACACACCCGAAGACGCGGAGGTGTTGCACACTTGGTCGGCGCCCGTGCCATGCTTCGTAGGGGGTTTTTCCGATGACGCTCTTTGTCATTCCCCGGTTCAACAAGTACACCGCTGTCATCACCGCCTCACCCCAGAATCTGACCGGCACCCCCTTCGCCTTTAAAAGACAGCGCGCCGTTCCGACCACTGTTTGGTTTCGGTGCTCCACGACTCCGTTTTGTTGCGGTGTGTATGGCGGCGTCAGCTGCCGTTGTACTCCTCGCTCTGCGAAATAATCACCAAGTCCTTGAGAAGTGAATTCTCCACCGCGATCGGTGCGTAGCATTTTTAGTTTACTCCCGCTTTGTAGCTCGGCCGCGGCTACAATCTTCTTGATCGCCTCAGCTGCTTGATCCTTCGTGGATAGCAAAGATATCCACATATACCTACTGTAATCATCCACCATTAGAAGGAAATAGCGTTTACCTCCAGGTGTGGGTGGATCGATCGGACCGCACAAATTTGCATGCACAAGTCCGAGACGTTCGTTTGCGCGGTTCCAAGCTTGGTGAGGAAATGGTGCACGTTTTTGCTTTCCGGCCAAGAATGCGTCACACTTACGCTCGACATCGTCAATCATCGGGAGTCCATGCACCATATCGTCACGCGCAAGTCGCCGGAGAGCTCCAAAGTGCATGTGCCCGTATCGAGCATGCCAACGCCAACCGCTCTCGGAGCCGTGCATGGCAAGGCAGACGGGCCGTGCCATGTTTAGGTGGAGCAAATAGAGTCGTCCGTGGCTTCTTGGCACTCGCGCGAGCAAGCGCTCGTCTTGGTCGCGCAGTTGGAGCCAGCCATGTCGGATTCGAGTTTTGTATCCGAGTTCGTCTAGCTGCCCCAAGGGGATGATGCTACTGTGAAGGTGCGGGATGTAGTACACCTCCGAGAGCGTCAGATGCCCCCCATTCAAACATGTGAAGAGGATCGTTCCACGGCCTTCTATCTCCACCGACGTGTCATCTCCGAGCTTGACAGACCCGCGCACGTTGGTGTCCAGTTCAGAAAACAGCTCACGTCTGCCACACATGTGGGAACTAGCGCCGGAGTTTAGAAACCACACCGTGCTGCATCTCATGTCCTGTCCCATTGCCTTCGCCTGAGATCGCACCTCATTCAGAAGCACATGCTCGTCGGACACCTGGCTCCCGATCATGAGTGAGTGCAACCTCGCCACCAGCAGGGCCGCCTCCTCCTCCTGATCTTGCACAAGGTTTGCCCGTTCCTTGCGCTCCCGTCGCAGTTCCGGGCAGTCTCTGGAGATATGACCCGTGAACTTGTTACAATTGTAACATTTTATTTTGGTCATATCCCGATCACGGCTAGAGGCTCGTTGGCTACCATCGCGGCCGTGACCCTGTTGTTTCCCCTTCCACTTGGCCTTCCCTTTTGCGCTGGTTCCGGAGTTGGATCCTTGCCCTTGCTCACGTTGTTTCCCGCGCGCGATCCACCCCGACTCGTATCATCCTGATTGCCTCCCATGCCTCGTAAGCTGAGTTCTTCACGGTGAGGGCCGGAATCATCTCCGGAGGCACCGCGCGGATCAACGCCGAGAGCGCGGCCATGTCCTCTCGCTCGCCTGGTTCTCCGACGCCGGAAACAGCCTCCCAGAGTCCTTGCGACCGAAGATTGATCTTCATGACCAAGGCCCACTCGATATAATTCATCGCCGTGAGAGTGGGGTAAACGATGTTGCCGCCAAGATTTGTCCGCTCCTGCACGATTCGTTCGCGAACGACAACCTCGTTGCCATTCCTCCGGATGACGCTCCGTCCCCGGCTCCGTCCTCGTGCCCGTGTCGACGAGTTCTCAGCGGACATGGTCTCCTAGATCAAAACGAAGAAAGCTCTGATACCAAATGTTGGTTTTTCAGAAGAAAAAAAAACCAGAGAACACAAAAATGAAACGAATGTTTGCAGCAAACGAAAATGCCGAAACAGGAAGAAGAATAGTTTTGGTGCAGTAATCGTCTGCGTTTTCCTCCTTCATTATATTCCATATATACACAATCTTACAACGACTTGTCCGATAATATCGAACCCACTAACGCCTACAAACTTGCAACGTCTATCACGTGCTAAGAAAATGGAAACAAACTTCCTACGAAATAGAAACAACAATTGACTCTATCTAAGTCTAAAAATAGACAGAAACTAGATTAGGAAATATGACAATTCTTTGAGAAGCGTAGAAATCATAAGCCTTAACTTGCATCTGAACTGTCTCCGGGTCCAGACCCATCCGACCCGTGGAAGAAAGGATCATATCATCCTCATCATGGATATCGACAAATCCTGATTCATTCGACAACGTCGTCGGAGTAGGCTTCTCCGCTACCATCACCATCTCCGGCTTCTACGTCACTGTCTTCCTAGGCTTCATGAAATCCTTACTCAAATCCTGAAGAGCCTCCCTGCGCTTGAGGATCTTGACTTGCCTCATGATGAGATTATTTTTGGAAATCGGAGTGTCAAAACTGGGAGATTTCCAATCCAGATTCACTGTCTTGGTTGGGCTCCATTTTTTACGATAAGACATGAAGGAAAAAGGCTACGATGGTAGACTGTGGAAGAAAAGAAGAGAATAAAGGTAAAGAAAGAATAGGGTTTTGGGGGTAAAATTGTAATTTTTTCTTTTTTTTAAAAAAATCAGTGAGCTAAAATAATCTTTTCAATCAATTCCAGCCTTAAACTGCTGGAATGGATAAAATTGCACTTTCATCAACCATATAGAGTTATATTTGCACTTAGTAATCAAAAGGTTATATTGGAACTTATGTCAACTAGGTAGGATTATAAAAGCACTTTTCTCAAAAACTTTTTTACCTCGGTTTTCAAAACAATTTCCCTGCAAACGAAGTTCGTAGGTGTGAAGTGAAAAATATGTTTTCTTATAGTGAAATGATGTCTGCTATCGTGGATTAGGCTGCGAGATGGTCTGTGGGTTGGTTATGAATAACCGTAGAGGAATATGCTATTACGGGTGAGAATTTTAGCCAAACGGGTGAGAATTTTTGCCTAGGGATCAATCGACCTGCCTTGATACCACGACAGCTGTTGTATCACTAGGTTAGGAGGAAACTCCATGCCGGAAGATGCATGCAATGGGCATTGTTGTGACATTGTCATATGTGGCAGCATAGGCACTTGTATGTGGGTCGATACTTGCTGTTATATCTGCATATACGCTTGCATCTACATCTGAGGCTGTGTATGCATTGACATATGCGGTAGAGTGAAAACCTAAACTCCCTCATGCATAGCAAGGTTTCTATGGTGAATACATTAGAACAACTGATGATGTTTTTTTAAAATTTTATGATAGATGAACGACGTTACTTGTAGTTGGGATCATTGATGGTTATTTACTGGAAGCAGGATTTTGTTAGAGCTGCAAAAACATGTCAAACTCCTATTCTCTCATTTAGAGAAACTTAATTTAGGCGACCTCTTCCTTGGAATCGACCAATTCATCTAATTCGTCCCTAGGGATCTTCGGATTACTAAGTGATAAGCATGGTTGTTTCTCCAACTATAATTGGATTGGTAGGCAGTGTCGTCGTAGTAGTTGGATTGGGCATCGAAAATGGATTGGAAACTTTACGAAATGACTCCTCTCCTCCAACGTGGCTAGGCTCATCTTGTACCCTTGTGTGAAACTTTACTTTTAACACTATTGAACCAAGTGTAAAGTTGTTGAAAAATCGGGTCTTGCTGAACATGCCACTTAATGCGGGATAGACATCAATCTGGTGGCTAAAACTTGCTCCTAAGCACTGAACTTGCAAGACAACTCACTAAATGTGCCAGAAGAAAACTTTCCGATGCAAAAACTAGATCAAAAGTGTTTGTCCTGAATATTAAGAATATAATGAATAAAATATAAACATATTCCAATACATATTACATGTCGGAATATGTATCTGGTGTGGTGGTCCTTTCAGGCAAACCACTTGTTGTTCACTCCTTAAACTTCTGCATCAGCAAAACAGTTTTGGAAGGGATTTCGGGAGAAACTCTCTGACGATCAAGTCAGCTTTCTCTTCTCACAATTGGAATTTCTTAAGTCACTTACGCTTACCTTAGCTCCTCATGAGCATGTTGTATTTATGGTTCCTGTTACGCTTATGGTTCCTTATTCCTAGGAACAGAGATCGTGGGTCACACCACGATCACCATATTCTGTGTTCATGGCTTATGTGTTCGCTATTCGTTCTTTATTTCTCGGCCCGCATTCTTTATGATGATTGGAAGTCTCACATGTAGCTAATTCGTGCCTTGGGCTGAAGAGGCTTCGCCTTGTTACAGGATGAAATTGGGCTGGGCCTAGCGGCCATCGACCTCTTGATTGCTGGGCTACATATACATCATAAGTTCTCCATCCATGAAGTCAATACTACACAAAGCTATAACTATGTTTATGAGCAGCTTTTCGAATTAAATATTTTGCTCTGAAGTCATGTGTGATAATATGCTCACTTCTACTGCGATGTGAACTACTTTTGCGAAGTGATGTATGCTTCTTGGTTGTATACTCTAATTTTAACAAATTTTGCATTCATTTGAATTTTAAACTTTTGAGTGATTTCGTATCACGTGCGTGATTGGTTGTTACGGTCTTGTGGCCAAGATTTTTTCCTTCGTATTTGCTGTTCACTCTGCAATTCGCTCCTCGGTCGGTTCATTTTCCTTTTCTTCTAATTATCTTGAATTTTGTTCTTTGAAAGATGTCCCTTTTCAGTGCACTACTGCCACCGTCTTCTCAAATTCCTAAAAAGATAACTTACTTTTTGGCAGACTGTCATGATTGCTTACTATTCCATTTTTAGTCCCTTAGCTCTTCATTTTCCTTTATTAAAACTTCACCTAGGTTCAGACTCCTTCGTCCTATATCATCTTCTTTATTGCTCCATATTTCTCTCGTCTTTTGTGTTAAAACCAGTAAGTTTTCCTATGTCTGCCTTTGTTCATTCTTAGCCTATTTGTATAGGCCTTAACTTGTAGAGCTTTTTATTTTTGTTGTGTAACTTGTTTCTCCTTTTCTCTGGCAGTCTGCTTATGCTCTAGATTCTGCTGGGAATTGTCCATTCTGGGCTTTATTGTTTTAATTGAAGTTGCATTTGTCTGAATTTTAGGGATCTTGAACTCTTAGATATCTACCTCTACTAACAATGTTGAGTTTCTGCCTAAACGTCCATGAAACTGGTGTTGATTCCCCAGAGGATTCCGACCACCTCGCCGGTTCTTCAATTATCATTAGGCTCCTCACTGATTCTTATGTTAAGGATTTGAAAAACAGCTTCCCTATGTTACATTCGTACAAACTTAAGGAACCTACAGCTTCTGAGAGTGTTCACACTCCTCCCTCTGGTTATATTTCCTGCTATTTAGATTACATTAAGTTTGGGCTTTCCTTTCCCTTGCCCCAACATGTATTGGATTTTCTTTCTGACGATAAAGTTTCTTTCCTAAGGTTGTGTCGACATTTTTTCTTCTATCATGTATGTGAAGATGCTGGCATTCCATTTTTCCATTAATTTGTTCTGCAGCCTTTACCATCTTCACAAAGTAAAAAACTGCTCAGATGAGTTCACCCTATATCCTAAGATCCCCAATGCAGAGTTCGTTAGCGGGTTCCTAAATAATTGTGAAGTGTAGCGAGAAAAATTATTCTGTATAAAACTTGGTAATGATAGTAGGCCAACTTTCACGATTTGGAACTGTGGTGTTCCTAAATCAAAACTTCCCAAAGCTAAAGTTTGTTTGAATGACAAGTCTGAGATTGTAGCCTCACTTAGCCAGCATTCCATCTCACTTCGCCCTGCTAGTTCCTTAAGCAAAGGTGTTTTACTTGTTTCTTATTTGGCTGTTTCTACCATGCACAACTTGGTTCTACTTGTGTTTGCTTTTATTTTGCTTCTATGTTTGCGTGTTTGCCTAACTATCTTTCTATGTTAAGTTATAGATAGGGATCTAACTCAACGCTCTATTGAGAGGAACTTCCTTTCTGAGGATGAGAACGATGATATGGAGACCCTGGCTACTAAGGTTACTAACAACACTAAGGTTGTAATTTTTCCAGAAATGGTTAGTAGAGCCATCATTCAGCCTATATCCTTTGAGTCGATCAACTAAGAAACTAAAGGAGGTGGTGATCGTACTTCCAATGAAACAGCTCACCAAAGGAGACGTAAGGAACAAATCGACGATACCTCTACGGCTTTAGAGCCTGTTAAAAAGAGAGGGTGTGATCGCCATCCACCTCTGCATCCTCATAATCTTAGTCGTGACTTGATTGTTAAAGGGACCATTCCTGCAATGCTTTCTAAATTATCCCTTTCTGAAATAATGGTTATGGTATGTTCTCATTCCTTGGAGATATTATCATATTTAAATGTGTTGCCTTATAACCGCTTTTATTTTGGGCTTGTATCAAAACCAAGGTTGGTAAGAATCTGCAACTTGTGAGCGAGCGGAATTTTGATTTAGCTAAAGGGGATGATGCGGTGCTGAAGGAGCCACAGGAAAGCAAGAGAGAGTGTGACCCTGAAGAATATTAATAAAAATGTCGAGGAGCAAGTGCACATTGCTGAAGACCGAGCTTTGGCATGTGGGAAAGAGATTGAGATCATGCGCTTCCAGTTGGAAGAGATACAGACGAACGACCCTGCTTTGCCCGGAAACCCTCAGGTTCTAGTTGACCGCCTTTTGAAGACCAAATATTTTTATTCTTTGTTTGAGGAGGTCTTAAATAATTCTTGCAATGTTGGTTATTGTGAGGATTTGGTTGAGTTATGGAAGCTGAATCCTACTGCTAAGGTTGACAAGCTGCCTAGGTTGGCCAAGTTTGAAAAGGTTTTGGCTCAGCAGATGAAAGCTCTTAACAAGGGTTTCCTTAAGAGCATTTTTGAGCTGAAGAAGTGCGTGATTGACTACTTTGAGAACCTTCCCTTCAATTCCTCCAATTTTGAGGCTCACATTCCTATGTACATATAATCTTAACAATGATGTGAACCCTGGGGGTGATTTGAACAGCGAAGCTCCCGTTCATCCTTTAAGCAATGAGGGTGCTTCCGATGTTGTCCACACCTCATCCTCTTCTCCTTCTAAAGTTAGTCAATCCTAACGCTATAGACCTGAGAAGCTTTATTTTTTATTGTGTAATTTGAAGACAATGTTCCTTAGTATGTTCACACTATTTTGTATTATTGGCGACTAATGCGATCATTATATTCATTTTTTATAATTTGACCAATCCTTTTACATTTATTTACCTCCAGGGCTTTGATATTATGGTTGACCAATTTTTTTTTTGAAAAGTGTTGAATACCTGGGATGTTATGCTTATTTTTCATATCCAGTGGACTTGTATCATCTCTCAAATGTTGCCCAATTAACCTGATCAAGACTTCCAAGCATATATCAAAAGAATATTTTCAGCTGATTTCCTCTAATCGCCTAACTTGCATAGAGTCCATTCCATTGCATATTGGGTGGGAAGCTCTTATATCTTCATAGACTTCATCTTTTTCCCCAGTTTGTCTTTGCAGTAAGCTCATTCCTGATAGCTATAATGGTGAGTCTCTTGGAAAAGATATCATTCGTAGTTTGGTTGACGTTGAATCTGTGGTTGTATACCTATGTTCGTTTGACCTTCCTTCCCTTGTTCAAGAATGGGCGTTATCATCGGGCATTCATTTGAAGTTTATGCTCCTGGGTATTAATGACCTCAAAGTGAAGTGGGGCAAAACTGTGAAGGATACTCAGGAAGTTGTGCGTAATCTGTGGAGGATTTGCAACGAGTAGAATGGTCTTATCCATCAGCAACAGTTGAATATGGTGGAAATGCTTTTCCTACATAAGGAGGCCACACTATGCCTTAAGTAAGATGTGCAAAGCCCACCAGAAAAGAGTGATCATTGATCAGCAGTGTGCTCGCCTTGAGAACTTGATCAATCAGTTGAAGAAAAAGCAGGATGAATGTGCTCATCTTTCAGCATTTTCTCTCGGATGGCAAAGCCAGTTCGACAAATATTTTACTATAAATACACAGCTACGAAGTGAAAATAAGCAGCTCCACACTGAGTGTGAGCGGCTTGATACATCTGCGCAGAACTTGAACAATCTTTTGCTGAGTATAAAGATAGACATCAGACTTGCCCTTCGTCATCTCATCGGGCTACTGGTCATGGAGATCTTATTATGGACTTAGGTGGGCAAAGAATTAACCCATCTGATGTTGTTCGACCACATATTTGGAAGAGGAAGTGCAAAATCTGGCTACAGAGAAAAAGAAATATGAAGAGACTGTGAACGTTATGAGTAGCAGCTCAATTGCAAGGAGTTTGGCCCTATAAATGACTTCAAGGCCTACTTTGGTAAACATCTTAGCCATATGGAGTGAAGGGGTCTAATACGTCATCCAGATTATTTATTCATGAAGTGGTGATTTGACCACATGATTAGCGATGAGTGTGTGGCTTAAGAGGACTAGCGTAGGACAAAACTTTCCCATCATGAGTTCAAGCATGGTCGTTGTTGTAATGGTTCATCCTCTTCTGGGTTCATCGCAAACATCTAGGCATGGATAGATCTCTTCTTTAAGTTATTCTCCTGTAACATTTTGAATAACCTTGTTTGTGACGTTTTGAAATTGCATCTTTGCTATCTATCAATAAGTTGTATTCCTCCTATGTTTTCTGATGGGTTGAGTCTTTTTTATCGAGTGGAGCTGTAAGGTCTATGTCCTGTGTAATAATTATAGCGAAGCTGCTTGATACATCACTTAGATTTTGTAAAGGGTCTGTGTCTCGTGACGTGCAAGGTCTATTGCTTGTGTGTGTAAGTTTTTATGAGCAAATCTGCTTATGCGCAAGATCTATAGCTTGCGCTCATATTATTCATCGAGTTGTAAGTTCTAAACCTTGCAAGGATCAGTAATTATGTAAGATCTATAGCTTGTGAGTGTATTATTCGTGAAGTTGCAAGATGTAAAGCTTGCAAGCATCAATAGTTGTGCAACATCCATAGCTTGCGATCATGTAGTTCGCCGAGTTGCAAGATCTAAAGCTTGCAAATATTGGTAGCTGTGCAAGATCTATAGCTTTCGAGTGTACAATTTTTGAAGTTGAAAGATCTAAAGCTTGCAAACATCGGTAGTCGTGCGAGATCTATAGCTTGCAATTCATGCCTTTATGCTTGACTTTTACCATTGATCGTGATATGCTACCAGTGTACTATCATCCTAAGATTTGTAAGTAGAAGACAAAAAGTGTAATTGTGGCCCTGAAAGATGGTTTTTTAATATTGACTGTGATAATTTCTTGTTGGGAACAATGGAACGAATACAACCAATAATAATCTCATTGTTTCTGTACACGTAGATGCATTCTATCTTCTTCCTCAAATCTAGACATAAAAATTTCTCAGATTGATCACATGCCATGAGTTGGGAACACTGGTGCCATTCAACCTCTCATGTTCATAGTTGTTGGACTTGTGAGCCTTCGTGGCCTTGTAGGGTTCCTCCCACTTTGGGCATAACTTACCTCGTTCTTCTGCTAGGCTAGCCTTGTTCTTTATTAACACCAGATTGCCAATCTGAAATCATGTTTCCTTAACCTTCTAATTATAGGCTCTATCCATTCTTTCTTTATACTTAGCTTCCGTGAATGTTGCCAATTCTCTTTTCTCTTCTAGCTCATCTAAGTCTAACTTTATCATTTCCAGATTGTCCTTCTCCATGTAACTTCATACTCAAAGGCTTGAATTTCCAATCTCTACTGGTATTACTTCCTCGTGAACATAGACCAGGCTATATGGTGTCTTACCCGTGGTTCTCAAACAGTCGTTCTATATAACCCTAGGGTGTTGGGTATTTCTTCCACACATCTACTTCACTTTCCTTCCAGTTGCCTCTGAATTCCTTGAACAATGGTCATGTTCATTACTTTCACTTGGCTGTTAGTTTGAGGGTGCGCCACAGAGGTAAATTGTTGAAGAATCCCAAGCTTTGAACACCAATCATTGAACGTGCTGCTTTGGAACTGTGTACCGCTATCCATGACAAGGGTACGTGGCACTCCAAAGTGACACAGTATGTTCTGCCAGACAAATTTTCTGGTTACTTCAGTTGTTACTCATCCCAATGGTTTCGTCTCCACCTCATTTGTGAAATAATCGATTACATGATTAGGAATTTGGCGTTGTCCCCACCTCTTGGGAATGACCCCACTAGGTCAATTCCCCATTTATCAAATGGCTAAGATCCATATATCCCTTGCAAAGTGGCTTGTGGCTTATGTGACAATGAAGCGCTGATCTGGCAACTTCTACAATTGACGACGGAGTTTGGCGTATCATTAAACATAGTCGGCCAATAGAATCCTGTTCGGATGATCATTATTGCTATTGTTTTAGCTCCTTGATGCGTTCCGTATAGTCCTTTGTGGACTTCTCTTAGAATTTCTTTTTCCTATACTTGTCCTATACACTTTATTCATGGGGACAGAAAGCCATTTTTGTACAAGGTCCTGTCTTCGTAAGTGTAGTTCTTGGAATGTAACTCCAACTTTCTGGCTTACACCTTATCTTCTGGCAATGTTCCATTCGCAAAGTACTCTATTAGTGGTGTCATCTAATTTACACCCTTTGTTTGTACTGATTACACAGTAGTTGATACAGTGCTTCTGACTAGAACAGCTTCTACTATCACGTCTCCATGTTCACTCAGAGAATCAAATCCAGTTGTTGCTAGCTTACTTAGCACATCCACTTTCGTATTTCCAGTTCTTTGTACATGCTGAATATTAAAGTACTCGAGTTGGGCTATGAGTTACTGAATATTATTTAAATACTTTATTAGTTGTTCTTCTCATACTTTGTAGTCTCCTCTAACCTGCTGGACTAAAGATAGTGAATCATAAGATACCCGAACACTCTTTACTTCCATTATGATGGGTAGGTCCAATCCACATATCAAAGCTTCAAATTATGCTTCGTTGTTAGTGTGCGGAAACTCAAAATGGAGTGAGTATCTGTGTTCACCTTCTTCTAGGTTTACCAACAGTAATCCTTCCCCGCAATCTTCTCTACTAGACGAACCATCAACAAACAATGTCATGCCATGTCTTCCCACTTCGATTTTCCTTTTCAATTCTCATATTCTGTTGCATTTTCATTGTATGTGCGTCTTTGCTTGTCATTTTTGCGACGAAATCTGCTAATGCCTGGGCTTTGATTGCTGTTCTTGGTTCAAATTGGCACAGTTCCAGAGTCCACTTCGTTAATCTTCTTGAAGATTCAAGCTTGTTAAGAATGTTCTTGATTGAAAACCTATGTAGACCACAATGCAGTGACTATGGAGTTACATTCGTAACCTTTTTGCCGAGTATACTAAACACAGGGTTAGCTTCTCAACTGGCATGTACGTCTTCTCTGCGTGTTGCAATATGCTGCTGATATAATAGAGTGAAACTTATTTCTGTCTCTCTAGGCGAACCAAAACTGAGCTGACTGCATTCTGCGAGATCGCCAAGTATAAGTATAATATTTCTCCAGGGGCAGGTGATTTTAATGTTGGAAATGCTTAAAGTTGTTCCTTTAAGCTATCACATGCTTTCTGACAATCTTCGTTCCAGCTAAAAACTTTGGCTTTTCTCAAGACTTCAAAGAATGGGAAGTATTTCTCCGCTGCTTTCGAGATGAAGCTGCTAAGCGCTAGTAGCGATCCCATTAAGATTTTCACTTCTTTGACTGCTCCTGGTTGGGGAGATTTACTATAGCTTGGATTTTCTCTGGGTTGGATTTGATACCTTTTGAGGATACCTTGTATCCTAAAATCTTCCTGCGCCTACTCAAATTATACATTTCTTAGGGTCAGCTTCATCCCTATGGCCCTTAATGTGTCCAAAGTCTCATTAAATCTATAGAGAAGCTACCCACTTTCTTGCTCTTGATAATCATGTCATCGTTATATGCCTCGACATTTTGTCATATCGGATCATGAAATGCATGATCAACTACACTTTGGTATGTTGCTCCGGCATTTTTTAACCCAAACGACATCTTTACAAAATAGAATGTCCCAAAGCTTGTTATAAAGGCTATTTTCTTTGCATCCTCTGGATTCATCAATCTTTGATGGTATCCCTTATACGCATCCAAGAATGCCAGGGCTTCATGTCCTGAAATTGCTTCCACTAGT
This sequence comes from Rubia yunnanensis, assembly GCA_037428765.1. Taxonomy (NCBI): domain Eukaryota; kingdom Viridiplantae; phylum Streptophyta; class Magnoliopsida; order Gentianales; family Rubiaceae; genus Rubia; species Rubia yunnanensis. The sequence continues at coordinate 60,266,158 of CM075068.1, forward strand.
TGATCAATCTTTGGCAAAGGGTAGCCGTCCTTAAGGCATGCTTTATTCAAATCTGTGAAGTCAATGCACATTCTCCAACTTGCATTTTATTTCTTCACCATGTCTGGGTTTGCTAGCCACTTTAGATATATGACCTCTTTCAGCAGACCAGCCTGAAGGAGTGCTGTAACATCCTCTTCGATTTCTTTTTGTCTATCGCTAGTGGTGTATATGTGGTCTAGCGAGCAAAAGGATGAGGACCACTAGGCCTATACCAATAGCTTCCAAGTACCAAACAGGTGATCAAAGCCTGCAGACACCACGAAGAATATGAGCCAAAAAATAAGGAACAAACAGCGGTCGTAAAGGCCACGAACTCAGCAAGTAGTGATCGTGGAATGACACACGATCTTCACTCCTAGAAGCAAAGAAACACAACCATACAAGTCTATAAATACAACAAGATCTGAAGGAGCTAAGGTAAGCGCAAGTATCTCAAAAAAGTCCAATTCTAGGAAGAGAGGACTGACTTGATTGTTAGATACTTTCTCCCAGAATCATTTTCGGGACAAGTTTTGTAGGTTAGGAGATTCTTGGGAAGAACAACCAACTTGCCGGAGTGGCCAACCTTAAAATTTGGCACCGTCTGTGGGGACTCAAATTGTTTTTCGTTTCAAGAACACTCAGGTAAATAATGGTGTTCATCAGGAGTGAGCAAAGCCATTGCCATCAATCACACAAACAAATGTTGGGACATGATAGAGAAGTACATCATCATCAAGAACACACCCCCAATAGGGAAAAGGAGCACAACAAGGACTAAACAGAAGAAGAAGTAGAGTATCCGAACAATAACTATGACAAGGAAAAGAGAACGTTCGCGGCATTCTAGGAAGCAAACATGGAGAGTCTCTACGAGCAATTTTTGAAAACACTCACGCAGAAACCCTCACAACCAGAAAAAAGAGTAAATCCAGAGCGTCAAATCCTTAACTACGAGGAACAGTTTTGTGACATCCTTGCAGAAGATGACAAAGATAAAATCACCTCTAGTTCCACATTTGCGTGATTTTAAAATGCCAAAAGATTTCAAACTTCTTTTTCATGTTAAAAGCTATTATGGGACCACAGATCCAAGAGAGTTTCTGCACTCATACAGAAATAACATGCAATTTTGCAATGCGAATATAGAGTTAGTCTGCAAGGCATTTCCTATCTTTTTTACAGGAACGGCGATCACGTGGTATGAAGACCTTCCTAATGGAAGTATCAATTATGGGCACAGGTGTCTGACATATTTCTGGGTTGCATCTACTAGAAACAAAAGTTTACTAAGACAATTACAGACCTCAACAATATAGCCCAGCAAAGTGACAAAAGCGTAGCAGAATATCATAACTGATTTGTTACAAAAAGCTTACAAGTTCGCTACCTTTCCTTTCAATCGTCATTGGGAGCATTCATAGGAAGCATACGATAAGGAGAATTCTATAAAGAGCTAACGAAGAACATGCATGGAAACCCAAGGGGGCTACAAAAGATGATTGAGCTTCACGTGCAAATGGAAGAAGCTAACAATCGTAAAATAGAGCGAGAAAGAGGAGAAAAGAAAACATTGGAGGCTTCACATAAGGGATTCATGAAAAAGGGAAAGGGAAATGCCCCTTTCAAAGGAAGGGAACCAAGTTCGCAGATGACAACATTTCAGGATACAACCTTGACCAGGCCAAGGAAGGAAATATGGAAAGCACAAAGGGATCTAATCTGGGAACAAGTACCCATGCTAGCACCAACAGAAAAAGATCCAGGGAGTACTACTTTTCTTTTCACAAGAACCATGGACATGACATCGAGTATTGTAGAGACCTAAGAAGATAAATTGAAGAAAATTTGAGGAATGGCTTCTTAGGTCAATATAGGAAAAAGGGGGTAGCCAGTATGGAGAGAATAAAATAGCAAACACCTTAGTGAAGAACCAAGGGACAATGACCACATTACCAAAGAGTCAAAAGATGACCGCGACAATTGACTGTAAGGAGGACAAAGGGAATGAAATACCACAAACGGTTATCCTGTCTATACATGGATCTACAGATTCATTCTCCAAAATGCTTGAAAAGCTAGAGCACGGTACTCTCCCCCGCAGGAACCCATGACAAAAGATTGTGATAGAATAAGGCAATCACTTTCAGTGAAGAGGATGCAGTGCCGAACGCTTCGCCTCACAACGACCTTATGGTAATTATTAAAAAAAATCGGAAATGATGTCATGCATAAAGTGTTCGTTGATGATGGATGTGCAGTCGAAATAGTATTTTTTGAATTCTTTGACATTCTAGGTTTCAAAAAAATAGATCTAAAAAAAATCCACGTCCTCGCTAGTTAGGTTCAAAGGGAAATCAGAAATACCTCTGGGTAATATACAACTACCAATCACTCTTGGAGAGAATGGAAGAAATTGTACCATCATGTGTGACTTCGTAGTCATGGACACTCGAAGCACATTTAATGCTATCATAGGGAGACCATAGATGAATAGAGCTAAGGCCATATGGTTCCCTTACCACCTGGTCATGAAATTCCCAACTCCGGCCGGGATTGCAACTATAAGAGGAAACCAGCAAACTGTGAGGCAATGCATGGTCATCGAAATAAAGCTAGGGAGATTAGGGAACAAACCCAAGATGGTTAACACAATCTCGAATGGAGAATTGATAAGTCAGTCTGAATCAGCAGTGGATCTAGGGAAAGAAATAGAGCTGGTTAGTTTAGATAACAAAGATAGCTCGAAGTGTGTAAGGATAGGGAAACACCTTCCTAACAAAGAGAAGAGAAGAACCATATAAATCCTGCAAAGTCACAAAAAAAATTCATGGAATGTTTATAACATGGGAGGAGTGAACCCGCACATCGTTACATAGTCTTTAAATATCAGTGATGCGATCAAGCTAGTAAAATAAATGTAGCATAGCTTCACCAGTGATAGGCTGACAACAATCAAAGAAGTAGTTACAACCCTGCTTCAAGCGGGTATAGTAAAAGAGATCATATACCCAAAGTGCATCGCAAACCCAGTTATGGTAAAGAAGTCAGACACGGGATGTAGGATGTGCATTGATTTTACGGATTTGAATAAAGTGTGCCCCAAAGATTGTTATCCTTTCACAAAGATTGTTATCCTTTCACAAAGATTGATCAGCTAGTTGAGGCAATTTTGGGGCATCAGGTGTGCACGTTTTTAGATGCTTACAAGGGATATCATCAAATATTAATGAACCCAAAAGATGCAGAGAAAACAACTTTTATAACAAGCTTTGGGACATTTTATTACGTAAAGACGTCGTTTGGACTAAAAAATGTAGGAGCAATGTACCAGCAAGTAGTGGATAACACATTTCGTAATCAAATGGGCGTAACGTCGAATTTTATGTCAATCATATGGTTATCAAAAGTAGGAAGGTGGATAGCTTCGCTGCGGATTTGCAAGAGACGCTGGACTCAGTAAGTGCCATAGGAATGAAGCTCAACCCTAAGAAGTGTGTGTTCGGGGTAGGCATAGGAAAATTCTTAGAATACAAGGTGTTTTCAAAAGGAATTGAAGCCAACCTAGAGAAGGTTTAAGCCATTGTCAATCTCCCTTAGCCTCGGTCTTTCAAGCAAGTAAAAGTTCTAATGGGGTCACTAGCAGTGCTCAACAGGTTCATCTCAAAGGCGGAAGAAAAGCATTTTCAACTATTAGAAGTTCTAAGAAAGTCCAAGATGTTTAGTTGGAGCCCAGAATGCCATATAGCATTTGATGGTTTGAAACAACGGTTTCTGACACTACCAACACTGAAATCACCCACCCCTGGAGAAACGTTATACTTATATTTAGTGATCAACAAAATGTGGTCTGTTGGTTAGTAGTGAAAACTAGAAATAAGCACCAGTATATTATATCAGCAGAATATTACAGAGTGCAGAGAAAGTGTATATGCCAGTGGAGAAGCTAACCCTAGCCTTGATATACTCTGCACGAAGACTGCGGACATATTTCTATGCTTATCACATTATGGTCTACACTGGCTTTCCAATCAAGGACGTCCTCAACAATCCTGAGTCATCAAGAAGATTAACAAAGTGGGCCTTGGAACTAGGTCGATTCAAAATATAATTCGAGCCTAGAACATCGATCAAAATGTAAGCATTAGTCGACTTCATTACAGAGATGACGAGCGAAGAAGCACAGAGAGCGATCATGTGTCAAACCTTGAGAATCGATAAATGTAAGTCAAAATGGGCAGAAGTTGCCTGGACATATTTTGTTGATAGTACATCCAACAAAAAAGGTTGTGGAGCATGGTTACTCTTCGTAGACCCTGATGGAGGGGAACAAAGTTGGATACTATTGGCCAACTATGTTCAACAACGCACACAACTTCATGCTTAAATGTAGAAGTTGCCAAATCAACGCTTCTTTGTTGCATAAGCCACAATCAACTTTGAGAGAAATCTATGGAGCCTGGCCATTTGACAAATGGGGGATTAACTTAGTCGAACCATTTCCAAGGGGTGAAAGCAAAGCCAAGTTTCTGGTTGTAGCAATTGACTACTTCACAAAGTGGGTGGAAACGAAGCCAATAGGAAAGTTATAGCCAAAGCCACTAGGAGTTTTGTATGGAAGAACATAGTATGTGGCTTTGGGGTGCCACATACCATTGTCACAAATAACGGTACGTAGTTCACAAGTGATGTATTCACTAATTGGTGTTCCAAGCTCAGGATTCTCCAGAAGTTTACCTTTGTAGCACACCCTCAGGCCAATGGCCAAGTAGAGGCAACGAACTGGACTATCGATCAAGGAATACATAAGTGACTGGAAGGAAGGAAAACTGGATGGGTAGATGAGTTACCAAATAAGCTTTGGTTGTATAGAATGATAGTTGAGAACCAACAGGAAAGACACCATACAATTTGGTTTTTGGTCATGAAGCTGTTATACCAATAGAAATTGGTAATCCCAATCTTTGAGTAAGTGATTACCAGAAAAATGACAACCCAGGTGTGATAAGGCTTGAGCTGGATGAACTAGAGGAAAAAAAGATCTAGCAATGATCACTGAAGTTAAGTACAAGGAAATAATGGCTAGAGTTCACGATCGAAAGGTGAAAGAGACAAGGTTCCAGTTTGGAGATCTAGTGTTGAGGAAGAACGAAGCTAGACCGGCCGGAAAAATGCGGGAAGTTGTGCCCAAAGTGAGAAGGACCTTACAAGGTGACAAAGGCACACAAATCCAATAATTACAAACCGGAAAGGTTGGATGGCACCGGTGTTCCAAACACTTGGCATGTGGTCAACCTGAGAAAATTTTGTGCATAAAGTCAAGATGAAGGATAGAGATTGCCTAGTTGTACAGAATCCATGACACCATCATTGGAGCCTTTTACTTCATAGTTCACAATGCGATATTATCGCGGGCATGCATATTTAATATGAAAACTCTCTTTCCGGGATATTTCTCATTTTTTACGTGTTTATGTTAGAAGATAATTCTATTTGGCTAAGACACTCAGATTTTACAAGTCGCATATAACCTGGCGAACAACAGGCTATAGATCTTGCATAATTATTGATACTTGCAAGCTGTAGATCATACAACTTTGCAAATCAAACAACAACGAGCTATAGATATCATGCAACTAACGGTCGTTGCGAGCTTTGGATCTCGCAACTCGACCGTACACATGAACGCAATTCATAAATCTTGCTTGAGAGCAGATTTGCTCATAAACATGAAATGCACAATAAATATTAAACGACACTAACAATCAAGATTCACTAGAATAACGATGCAAGCTATAGATCTTGCAAACTGCTACAGAGCTTAACTTAGCCAATGAATGTGATGTTTGCATGCTATAGATCTTGTAGCTTAGAAATCTATACCTCACAACGTCTTACTTACTTAGCACAAAGTCATCGAGCATATGTAAAACATAAGAAAGGTAATTCATTTAGCGCGACGAAAAGCCAATGTTCACAAAAACATGGGAAATTTATTACGATACAAGAAAGGATAAGCAGTTCAAAATAACAAATCTATCTACGCTTCGAGAAGATGACGAACCACCACACTAGCCACTACGCTCAGCTTCGTGACGAGAATGCGAAGCCCTACGACGATTCTCTTCAGCAGCGTGTTCTTCACTACCCAAATGCTCATATCGCCACTTGAAGTCAGTGATAGGACCAAAATCTTTGTGATCCAACTGCATACTCATAACATTCACGGTTTCTTCATACCTTTTCATCTCACTTGACAAGTTTTGTGCACTCTCCTCTAAGCTTCAAATGTGTGATCTAACAGCCTCAGACAGATTAATCATTTTCCCATCAATCCCTATTATAAGATCTCAGCGACCAGTAGCCCTTCAAGATGACGAGGGTAAAGACTAGAGTTTGTCTTTGTATCAAACACATGCCCATACAAGTTGATATAGAGATCTGTCAAGGTGCTCACACTCAGCGCGAATCTCTTCGTTATCACTTTGTAACTATGTGTTGATATCAAACTTCTAATCGAACTTTGTTTGCCAACCAATAGAATAAATGGAAAGAAGATCTCACTCTTCCCACTTCTTCTTCAATCGTTCATACAAATTATCTTTACGAGTACACTGCTTGTCAATGATCGCAGTCTTTTGGAGGACTTCACACGTCTTATCTGTGGAATAGTTCCCAATCTCTTCGTGTTGGCAGAGCATTTTCACTAGATTCAATTGTTGCCGGTAAATGAGATCGTGATGCTTATTTCAGATTCTTTGCAAATCACGAACAACATCGTGTGTCTCCTTTGTAGTCTTCTTCCATTTTGCCTCAAGATCATTAACACCTAGAAGCATACATTTCGAACGAATGCCCAATGCCAGTGCCCATTCTTAAACACGAACAGGGAGATTTAGCGAACGTAAATACACAGCCACAGATTCAAGATCAACCAAACCACGGATGATATCTTTACCAAGCGAATCAACGTCATAGCCATCAGGTATAAGCTTACTATAAGGACAAGTAGGAGAAGAAGTTGAAGCTGATGAGGAAGTCGGGACTTTCCACCCAATATACAATGGAGTATACTCCCAACATGACAAAAATATTTGGTCAACCAAGATATCAAAGCCCTACAATTAGATAAATATAAAAATATATGTCAAATTATAAAATGCGAGCATAATAATCGTAATAGTTGCAAATAATACTAAATCATACAGACACACTTAAAAATATTGTCATAAATTATAAAAAGTAAACACGAATTCGCTTAGATCTATGGCGCTTAACTAACTTTGGGTGGAGAAGAGGGCGAAGAATGGATAATGAGAGGGGCATCCTTGTTGCTTCTAGGAGAAACGGGAACTTCGTTGTCCAACTATCCCCCCAGAGTTTTCAGCATCATTAACATCAGAGTTCAACTCAGAATGACGATCATTAGGATTAGAGTAATTGAAAGGAAGCTCCTCATTATAATCAATCGTACACTTCTTTAGCTCAGCCTCAGAAGGGAGAACTGGTAGACCACCGAGATAGGATAGCAATGCAAAGGGATGACCACTATCAGAGACACTCTTCACGAAACCCTCATTCACAATCTCCATTTACTGGGCTAGGATCTTCTCATATTTGGCCAACTTGGGCAACTTATCAAGATTTACAGTCAAATTCAGCTTCCGTAACTCAACCAAGGCCTCGCAATAACCGATTTTGTGAGAATTAGTTGAGACCTCATCTAAAAAAGAGTAAACGGATTGATTCTTCACAAGTTGGTTGACTAGAAACTGAGGGTATCAGGACAATGCAGAGCCATTTGTCTATATCTTCTCCAGCTAAAAATGTAGATTCTCCATCTCCTGCTTAGCAGTCATAGCACCCTCCTCAGCAATGTGCACTCACTCCTCTAGATATTTAACAGTGGGTTTAAGAACACTGCACTCTGTCTTGCTCGCTTGTTGCTCCACCAATATCGCACTGTATCCTTTGGTGAAGCTCGAAACTTGCTTACTGACAAGTTGCAGACTTTAACCAACATTCGTATCATAATGTACCAATAGTAAGACCGGTTATACAATAACAAGAAGCATTTAATTCATAATAATACTTCAACAGCAAGAGAACGTACCAAAACCATCGTTTCCAAAAGGGATAGCTTAGAAAGTATGTCAAGAACAGTTCCTTCCACGAACAAGTTGTGGTTTAAAATGAGAGAGTGGGTAGAAAGTTGGCCAACGCGCCCATTTTTCTTCACGAGCTCCAAGATAGTGCAAGTGTTCTTAGTTCACTCCTTGTGCCTCCTTTGGTGGGTTCTCTCCTTGGGTTTTTGATTACCACCCTCCATAGTTTACCCCAAAAAGCGTGCCAAATGCAAGGTGCTGAGTAGCAGCTTCAGTAATCACTGCTTTGGGAATGACAACCTCAGTATTTTGATTGACCTCATCAACCAAGGTCTCTATCTCTCCCTCGTCTTCGGAAAGGAAGTTTCTAGCAGCAAATTGGTGAGTCAGATGAACATCTGCAATTCAAAAAGTAACTACAATTACGCGAATAGGTGAACATAGGAACGACATAAAAGCACAGATGAGGAAAATCAAGCTGAGCAAGGTAGAAACAACTAAATAATCAGCAAGTTAAACACATTTGCTTAAAGAACTAGCAGGGCGAGGTGAGATGGGCTTGCTAAGCGATGCTACATATTCAGACTTGGCATTTAGACGAGCCCCAGCCTTAGGAAGTGTCAACTTAGGCTTTAAGGATTTGAATGCTATAGTAGATGCCTTTTCATGTAAATTATAGTGGAAGCTCCAAACTAATGAGACCCAATGGTCAACTCTTTTATGGACACTACCTGTCTCTTACAAAAAATCCCACATTTGGAGTAGAATCAGCAGAGTAACTGCAAGGGCAAACCGTTTAACTAGGGTTATTTTTGGAAAAGGGGATTGCTCATTCTGGAATGCAAATTGGATGGGAGATGGTGCTCTCTGTTATAAATGGCCTGAGGAAATGGACCTTCCTTTTGAGGATATTTCCCTGAGGTCTTCACTAAAAACAAATATGCTTTCTTACCAAATCTGGAGCCTCATTTGGCTACCAATATCATTCATATATTTCAGGAAGTAAGGTTGGAATACTCTCATGTGGACCAGCTAGTTTGGACTCCAACAACTGATGGGAAGTTCTCAATTAGATCGGCCTACAGCATATTCAGACAAAAAGGACCTAAAATCCTACATCTCAATAAGGTCTGGCCTCCCTTCATACCTAGAAAGATGTCAGTACTTCTTTGGAGAGCTCTAAATAGCATCCTTCCCTTTGATAATATCTTAAGTAGGATGGGTCTAATTTTGGCTTCTAGGTGTCCTCTCTGCCTGAACAATAAGGATAATCTTGATCATTTTTTCAATTCATGCCCTTCTTCCTGTTCTGTATGGCAAAGAGTTCATTCAATTTTACAGCTACCACATACAGGTTTTAGGAATTTAAAAAGCAGGGTAGAATTTTACTTAACTTTCAAGGCTGATTCTAAAATTCATGCAAACTTGATAACTGCTGCTTTTATGGTTACAATTTGGTCTCTCTGGACTAGCAGGAACAAATACATTTTTGAGAATAGACCTTTCTCAAGTGAGGCTTGTGTCCATGACATTAAACAAACGATTTATATAATTTTCACAGCTCACAAATTGATAGGTAATCGAGAAAGGCATAAGCAATAGATTCAGGCTAATATCATTCCTCAAATTTTTCAAAAAAATAAATCTGTTATTACTGCTGTGCATTGGAAAAAACCACTAACTGGCTATAAGATTAATACTGATGCATCATGGATCTCTAGTGGACTTTCCTCTGCTGCAGTAATTGTAAGGGATTGGAATGGTAATGTGGTTAAAATGAGAGTTAAAATTTTTCAAAGTCCATCTCCTTTGCATGCAGAATTGGTTGCAATCCAATGTGGAGATGACACCTGTTCAGAACTAGCTTTAGGTAAATGTGTAATTGAATCTGATTGCTTAACTGCTGTTAGGGGTATTCAAAACCCATTGTGCAGCCCTTGGAGAAGTTACTCTATCTGCAATGCACTTAATGTAGAACACTCCTCACACCCAATCCAACATACACCTAGACAAGCTAACATGGCTGCGGATTTCTTGGCAAAATTTGCTAGGGAAAAACATTTACAAGGTGATTTAGACATTAGGTCAATACCCCTTTTCCTTTGGGGATTGTTATCACTCGATAGTATTGGTTTCCTAGCAATAAGAATTGGATCTCCTATGGATACCAGTAGGAAATAGATATGGTCTTATCCATTTGCTAGTATGTGCATCTTGACTGTTTCTAAGGAAGTTTCTGTTATCTGCTTTTAGTACAAATATTGCTAGTTTCTCTCCTCTTGTAATTTTAGGTTTTTAGACTGTATGCATGGATACGAGGTAGGGCGAGGAACTGGACTACTGCTGATTCTGACGATGATGTTTTTGATCTATTTCATACTCTCATGCTGAATGGACTCTATGCCACTGAATCTCTGGGAATTACTACAACATACTGCTCCCTTCCACTGTCTGAGAAGAAAAAGTCTTCAGCACTCCTATGTTGACAACATTTGGGAATCCTCTTGGCTTGTATATCGTTGACAAATAGGTGTCTCGATCCTTCTAGTCGCCGACCGGTTCGCGGTACTACAGCTTCAGGGTTTCCTTAGTAGGCTTACTTTTGTACATGGATTAACTCTAGTTTCAACCAGGTGCATCCACCGCTTTTGGTAGCAAGTTCTTTTGCTTCAAGAGCTTATTTTAGCTCTTGGGTCATCATTACAATGATCAACTTGTAACATTCATAAATTTTCAGCGCCTAATTTGGCTTATTAACTCGGCTTGGGGGAGCCTAATAAATACCCCCCCCCTATCCTTGGATGGTTTAAATTAAAAAAAACTACATATAGAAATAGTTATCGCATAATTTTTTTTGTTCTTGTGTGAAATTACTTGTATTGTTATATGATGTTTAACGAATTAATTAAGTGCATATGAGGAAAAAAATTCAACCGGAACCACAATTTCAGACGACTTTCTCTGTCGGATGTTGGTTTCCAAATAATACCGATACATGTTTCAAACTTGTAACTACTTTTCTCAGTGCCATATCCCTTCAAAACAGTTATTCCCTCCATCGCATAATAAATGGTGGAATTTTTTTTCTCATGGTCTTCAATGATCATATTTGACCCTTAATATCTCTAGCTACATATAGCAATTTCCCATAAAAAACTTAGAAAATTGATTTTAAGATGAATCTAACATCTTCCATGATATTTTATTATATATATATATTTATATTTAGGGTCAAAGTTTGAAAAAATTGACTTGGAAAAAGAAATTGCGATGGGACGGAGGGAGTATTCCTAATTTACAAGCAAAGCAGGAACAAGACTACAAAAGTATATCCGATTCAATTCCCAATTTTGGAACATCCGACCGTACATCGCTATTCTGGCTTCATGATCTAGTGTCGAATATGTATGTTAATTGTCACTTAGATTCCAGTATCAATATTATATCAAATGTCTTTTCGATATCGGAAAATACTAGATGACCTCATAAGCTTGCCCATTCTGGGATTACAATTGTGATTTCAAAATTATAAATCAAGTGACGTGGTGTGGATCTTTTTTGATCTCAGAAGGTTTCACGACGGTTGGTAGATAACAACCAACAAAGGTTTAAAGCGTCGCTAATAAAACTTTCTGCGACAGTTTAAAACCTCCGTCCAACAACGTGCATGATACGTGGCAGTGCCAGGGACGACAAACAAAATATGCCGTCTAAACTCGACTTTCACCTCCGCAAATAAAACCTTTGTAAACTAGTGATTATTATGTTAATAATACCACAAATAGCTCGATATGAGTACAATACTATTGAATGGCCTTTCGTTACAGTGTTGGGCTTAATTTCTATGACTAGACGGTGTTTGTGACTACGTATTATGGAACTAAATGAGAGTAAAAATTTGCACATCATAGTTCTTCAAATGAAATTTTAGTTTATGCTTACACGGAATATTATTTGTATCGTGGTATACCTTTTTGCTTGGAGTGGAGAGGTAATTTTCGTGTGTGGGTGTCTTTGGTTGGTTGTTGCCATTCCTCTCTTTTACCACATGCATGGATGATCTATTGCATTCCAGCTCGCTTCTTTGGGATGGTTCTTGCACGGTGCATCTATGTTAGATCGAATTCCGGCTCTACTTGGGGATTATGAAGACCTAGAAAGAAAAAAAAATCATTCCCACTGATGCCGCAACCGATGTGGGAAATTCTTTTCGGGCTAACATAACCTCCAAGATCGGCGTAGATCATAATAATCATCTCAGACACCATTAAAGAAGATCTTTGGGTGTCCCCAGGACTAAAATCTGACGCTCAAGTTAGTCCTTTTATGTTAGTGTTTTTGGCTCATTCGCCCCATACATTTTTCTTCATTCATGATTTTTATTTATAGTTGATGGACCGTGTGATCATGGTCCATGTTGAGTGTTTCTTTTTGCTGAATCGTGGTCGCGCTGGGATATTCGTTGGTGTTGATTCTCTCTTCTCGGGGTGAGGGGAACCCTATATCTAGAAGATTGTTCCTTGTGCTTGCTGGTTCTGTCCGTTTATGCAAGGTGTTGTCTTTGGTGTTAGACTTCACTTCATTTTGGGGAGGTGTATACCAACACGCTTTCGAAAGGTTTCAAGCTAACCAAAAGTAGGCTAATGTCAGCCCCATATCCGGTTGACCCGAAAGCGTGACGGCATTGGTAGTTGAACTTTTTACCTTGATTATTAAATAACCAAAGGGAAAAGTCCAAAAAAACAAAGTAATAATATTCTTTACTTCATTTATAAAAAATCAAGGTAAAGGAAATTTGGGATATATACCAATATAACTCAACCTACTTGAGTAAGTGGCAATATTAACCTCAAATAATATTTAGTGCAAAAACAACCCTAACTAGTTTATGAAAGTGCCAATATAACCCTAAGACATGATTTCCGACATTGACCGACGCTGACAATTTATAAAATGACCTTTAGACTAAAACCTAAAAGTGTTAGGATAATATTACCCTTGTTCCACCCCCAACCCCTCCACCAGCAGCCAACACCACCCCTTCCACTCGACCGCCACCACCACTACCACTTCCCCCTCCACCTGGCCATCACCGCCAGCTCTAACTGTGCCACCTTGTTTCCTCCTTTCTCGTCAAGCCCACCTAAAAAAATTTGCATCTGCCCAGCTTCGCCAGCGTGCACCTTTCCTTCTTTATTCATGTCTCGCTGCCAGAAATGGAGCCCCACCAAGGTGGCGAAGCTATTCTTGTTGGTTTTTCAGAAGAAAAAAAAACCAGAGAACACAAAAATGAAATGAATGTTTGCAGCAAACGAAAATGCCGAAACAGGAAGAAGAATAGTTTTGGTGCAGTAATCGTCTGCGTTTTCCTCCTTCATTATATTCCATATATACACAATCTTACAACGACTTGTCCGATAGTATCGAACCCACTAACGCCTACAAACTTGCAACGTCTATCACGTGCTAAGAAAATGGAAACAAACTTCCTACGAAATAGAAACAACAATTGACTCTACCTAAGTCTAAAAATAGACAGAAACTAGATTAGGAAATATGACAAATCACCCCCTTAATCTTGTTGTCGTCTACTGTAAGTCAGCAACACCAATCCTGCTCCTCAATTCTTGAAAACGCACCCTCCCGAGTGATTTTGTTAGCATGTCAGCAAGCTGCCCCTTGGTGTTGATGTAGTCGATCTCCAGCTCTTCTTGCTCCACGTAGTCTCGGATCAGATGATACTAAGTGTCGATGTGTTTGCTTCGGTCATGAAACACAGGATTTCTGCTGAGGGAGATTGCTGACTTGTTATCCACCAGCAGCTTCGGCGTTCGTGGTGGTTCGTTCTGCAACTCTCCGAGTAACCTGCTCAACCAAATTCCTTGACAAGCAGCGGTAGCAGCTGCAATGTACTCCGATTCGCATGACGAAATTGCCACCACTCGTTGTTTCTGCGATTGCCAACTCACCGGAGCTCGTCCAAGAAAGAAGATGAGGCCGGTCGTGCTCTTCCTATCGTCGACGTCTCCGGCCAAATCAGCATTGCTATAGCCTGTCAACTTCAAGGCTCCGTCTCCTCCTTTAAACGAGATCCCAAAATTCAAAGTTCCCGACACATACCTCAACAAATGCTTCACCGCCATGTAGTGCACCGTTGTGGGGTTCTCCATGAACCTGCTTACATAGCCGATGGCAAATGTGATGTCGGGCCTCGTGTGTACCAAGTACCTTAAACCGCCCACGATGTTGCGATATAGCGTGGAATCCACCGGTCTCCCGTCTCCGGTCTTGCTCAGCTTAAGCCATGCCTCCATTGGTGCTGCACAAGGATTGCAATGCTCCATTCCAGCCTTTTGAAACAACTTCCTTGCATACGATGCTTGACAGAGAGTAATTTCTCCATCCCGTTGCTTCACCTGGATTCCCAAGTAATAGTTGAGGCAACCGAGATCACTCATCTTGAAAAGGCTGGTCATCTCCGTCTTGAATCTGGTCACTTCTTCGATTGAGGCTCCGGTGATTATGAGATCATCAACGTAAACTCCGACAAGAAGCAAATCTTCCCCGTTGCCCCGGCGGTAAACAGCATGCTCCGCCTCGCTCCGCTCAAACCCCAGGTTGCGAAGACTTGCATTGAGCTTCGCATTCCATGCTCTCGGAGCTTGACGAAGTCCGTAAAGCGCCTTTTGAAGTCGGAGAACCTTGCGCTCCTCACCTTTGATGACAAAACCCGGTGGTTGCTCGACGTACACTTCCTCGAGCAGTTCTCCGTTGAGGAAAGCGGTCTTCACATCCATGTGATGGACCGGCCAACCATGGTGAGCCGCGAGCCGATCAACACTCGTACGGTTTCCATCCTTGCGACCGGAGCAAACACCTCTTCATAGTCCACCCCCTTCCGCTGCACATATCCCTTTGCCACCAAGCGTTCCTTTCGTTTCACCATCTCCCCATTCGCGTCCTTTTTGAGCTTAAACACCCACTTGAGTCCGATTGCGCGGTGTCCCGGTGGTAGAGAGGTGAGGCGCCAAGTCTGGTTTGCTTCGAAGCTTGCAAGTTCCTCCATCATCGCAGCTTTCCACCCTTCATCCTTCTCGGCTTCACCAAGGGACGCGGGTTCGTCGGCGATGAGGAGACACTGTTCGTCATCTTTTGCTTCAATAGGGACAGTTGCATCGTACAGACTGTCTAGCGTGCGGTACCGGCAAGGCGCCTCCTCGCCCGGAGATGGTTCTGACGCACCGGTTGGTGGGGACACGAACTCCACCGTCAGCGGTGGTGGTGCAACCGGAGTTGTTTGAGTGGTCGGCGAATCTCCAGCGTTTGAAGGTGATGCGCGTTCCGTGTGCGTCGTGCTCCAGCTCGCATTAGTGCCTGCAATTGGAGAAGCAAAATGCTCGAGGGAGAACGTCTCCGTTTCTCCAAGTCGATCACCTCCTTGCTCTCATCCCGGAAGTGTCCAATCCCATGCCGCATCCTCGTCGAAAACGATGTCACGGGAGACTCTAACTCGATCCGTGGCACCCAGCAAAACCATTGGGATGCTCCTGTCGTCCAGCTTCTTTGGGTTTGGATGCGCCGCCTTGACATGAGCGACACACCCGAAGACGCGGAGGTGTTGCACACTTGGTCGGCGCCCGTGCCATGCTTCGTAGGGGGTCTTTCCGATGACGCTCTTTGTCATTCCTCGGTTCAACAAGTACACCACTGTCATCACCGCCTCACCCCAGAATCTGACCGGCACCCCCTTCGCCTTCAAAAGACAGCGCGCCGTTCCGACCACTGTTTGGTTTCGGCGCTCCACGACTCCGTTTTGTTGCGGTGTGTATGGTGCCGTCAGCTGCCGTTGTACTCCTCGCTCTGCGAAATAATCACCAAGTCCTTGAGAATTGAATTCTCCGCCGCGATCGGTGCGTAGCATTTTCAGTTTACTCCCGCTTTGTAGCTCGGCCGAGGCTACAATCTTCTTGATCGCCGCAGCTGCTTGATCCTTCGTGGCTAGCAAAGATATCCACATATACCTACTGTAATCATCCACCATTAGAAGGAAATAGCGTTTACCTCCAGGTGTGGGTGGATCGATCGGTCCACACAAGTCTACGTGCACAAGTCCAAGACGTTCGTTTGCGTGGTTCCAAGCTTGGTGAGGAAATGGTGCACGTTTTTGCTTTCCGGCCAAGCATGCGTCACACTTATGCTCGACATCGTCAATCATCGGGAGTCCATGCACCATATCGTCACGCGCGAGTCGCCGGAGAGCTCCAAAGTGCATGTGCCCGTATCGAGCATGCCAACGCCAACCGCTCTCGGAGCCATGCATGGCAAGGCAAACGGGCCGCGCCATGTTTAGGTGGAGCAAGTAGAGTCATCCGCAGCTTCTTGGCACTCGCGCGAGCAAGCGCCCGTCTTGGTCGCGCAGTTGGAGCCAGCCATGTCGGATTCGAGTTTCATATCCGAGTTCGTTTAGCTGTCCCAAGGGGATGATGCTACTGTGAAGGCGCGGGATGTAGTACACCTCCGAGAGCGTCAGATGCTCCCCATTCAAACATGTGAAGAGGATCGTTCCACGGCCTTCTATCTCCACCGACGTGTCATCTCCGAGCTTGACAGACCCGCGCACGTTGGTGTCCAGTTCAGAAAATAACTCACGTCTGCCACATATGTGGGAACTAGCGCCAGAGTCTAGAAATCACACCGTGCTGCATCTCCTGTCCTGTCCCGTTGCCTTCGCCTGAGATCGCACATCATTCAGAAGCACATGCTTGTCGGACACCTGGCTCCTGATCATGAGTGAGTGCAACCTCGCCACCAGCAGGGCCGCCTCCTCCTCCTGATCTTGCACAAGGTTTGCCCGTTTCTTGCGCTCCCGTCGCGGTTCCGGGCAGTCTCTGGAGATATGACCCGCGAACTTGTTACAATTGTAACATTTTATTTTGGTCATATCCCGATCACGGCTAGAGGCTCGTTGGCTACCATCGCGGCCGTGACCCTATTGTTTCCCTTTCCACTTGGCCTTCCCCTTTGCGCTGGTTCCAGAGTTGGATCCTTGCCCTTGCTCGCGTTGTTTCCTGATCGGGATCCATCCCGACTCGCATCATCTTGATTGCCTCCCATGCCTCGTGAGCTGAGTTCTTCACAGCGAGGGCCGGAATCATCTCTGGAGGCACCGCGCGGATCAACGCCGAGAGCGCGGCCATGTCCTCTCGCTCGCCTGGTTCTCCGACGCCGGAAACAGCCTCCCAGAGTCCTTGCGCCCGGAGATTGATCTTCATGACCAAGGCCCACTTGATATAATTCATCGCCGTGAGAGTGGGGTAAACGATGTTGCCGCCAAGATTTGTCCGCTCCTGCACGATTCGTTCGTGAACGACGACCTCGTTGCCATTCCTCCGGATGACGCTCCGTCCCCGGCTCCGTCCTCGTGCCCGTGTCGGCGAGTTCTCAGCGGACATGGTCTCCTAGATCAAAACGAAGAAAGCTCTGATACCAAATGTTGGTTTTTCAGAAGAAAAAAAAACCAGAGAACACAAAAATGAAACGAATGTTTGCAGCAAACGAAAATGCCGAAAAAGGAAGAAGAATAGTTTTGGTGCAGTAATCGTCTGCATTTTCCTCCTTAATTATATTCCATATATACACAATCATACAACGACTTGTCTGATAATATCGAACCCACTAACGCCTACAAACTTGCAACGTCTATCACGTGCTAAGAAAATGGAAACAAACTTCCTACGAAATAGAAACAACAATTGACTCTATCTAAGTTTAAAAATAGACAGAAACTAGATTAGGAAATATGACAATTCTTTGAGAAGCGTAGAAATCATAAGCCTTAACTTGCATCTGAACTGTCTCCAGGTCCAGACCCATCCGACCCGTGGAAGAAAGGATCATATCATCCTCATCATGGATATCGACAAATCCTTATTCATTCGACAACGTCGTCGGAGTAGGCTTCTCCGCTACCATCACCATCTCCGGCTTCTACGTCATTGTCTTCCTAGGCTTCATGAAATCCTTACTCAAATCCTGAAGAGCCTCCCTGCGCTTGAGGATCTTGACTTACCTCATGATGAGATTATTTTTGGAAATCGGAGTGTCAAAGCTGGGAGATTTCCAATCCAGATTCACTGTCTTGGTTGGGCTCCATTTTTTACGATAAGACATGAAGGAAAAAGGCTACGATGGTAGACTGTGGAAGAAAAGAAGAGAATAAAGGTAAAGAAAGAATAGGGTTTTGGGGGTAAAATTGTAATTTTTTCTTTTTTTAAAAAAAACAGTGAGCTAAAATAATCTTTTCAATCAATTCCAGCCTTAAACTGCTGGAATGGATAAAATTGCACTTTCATCAACCATATAGAGTGATATTTGCACTTAGTAATCAAAAGGTTATATTGGAACTTATGTCAACTAGGTAGGATTATAAAAGCACTTTTCTCAAAAACTTTTTTACCTCGGTTTTCAAAACAATTTCCCTGCAAACAAAGTTCGTATGTGTGAAGTGAAAATTATGTTTTCTTATAGTGAAATGATGTCTGCTATCGTGGATTAGGCTGCGAGATGGTCTGTGGGTTGGTTATGAATAACCGTAGAGGAATATGCTATTACGGGTGAGAATTTTAGCCAAACGGGTGAGAATTTTTGCCTAGGGATCAATCGACCTGCCTTGATACCACGACAGCTGTTGTATCACTAGGTTAGGAGGAAACTCCATGCCGGAAGATGCATGCAATGGGCATTGTTGTGACATTGTCATATGTGGCAGCATAAGCACTTGTATGTGGGTCGATACTTGCTGTTATATCTGCATATACGCTTGCATCTACATCTGAGGCTGTGTATGCATTGACATATGCGATAGAGTGAAAACCTAAACTCCCCCATGCGTAGCAAGGTTTCTAAGTTTAACCCCTAATATGGTGAATACATTAGAACAACTGATGATGGTTTTTTTCAATTTTATGATAGATGAACGACGTTACTTGTAGTTGGGATCATTGATGGTTATTTACTGGAAGCAGGATTTTGTTAGAGCTGCAAAAACATGTCAAACTCCTATTCTCTCATTTAGAGAAACTTAATTTAGGCGACCTCTTCCTTGGAATCGACCAATTCATCTAATTCGTCCCTAGGGATCTTCGGATTACTAAGTGATAAGCATGGTTGTTTCTCCAACTATAATTGGGTTGGTAGGCAGTGTCGTCGTAGTAGTTGGATTGGGCATCGACAATGGATTGGAAACTTTACGAAATGACTCCTCTCCTCCAACGTGGCTAGGCTCATCTTGTACCCTTGTGTGAAACTTTACTTTTAACACTATTGAACCAAGTGTAAAGTTGTTGAAAAATCGGGTCTTGCTGAACGTGCCACTTAATGCGGGATAGACATCAATCTGGTGGCTAAAACTTGCTCCTAAGCACTGAACTTGCAAGACAACTCACTAAATGTGCCAGAAGAAAACATTCTGATGCAAAAACTAGATCAAAAGTGTTTGTCCTGAATATTAAGAACATAATGAATAAAATATAAACATATTCCAACACATATTACATGTCGGAATATGTATCTGGTATGGTGGTCCTTTCAGGCAAACCACTTGTTGTTCACTCCTTAAACTTCTGCATCAGCAAAATAGTTTCGGAAGGGATTCCGGGAGAAACTCTCTGACGATCAAGTCAGCTTTCTCTTCTCACAATTGGAATTTCTTAAGTCACTTACGCTTACCTTAGCTCCTCATGAGCATGTTGTATTTATGGTTCCTGTTACGCTTATGGTTCCTTATTCCTAGGAACAGAGATCGTGGGTCACACCACGATCACCATATTCTGTGTTCATGGCTTATGTGTTCGCTATTCGTTCCTTATTTCTCGGCCCGCATTCATTATGATGATTGGAAGTCTCACATATAGCTAATTCGTGCCTTGGGCTGAAGAGGCTTCGCCTTGTTACAGGATGAAATTGGGCTGGGCCTAGCGGCCATCGACCTCTTGATTGCTGGGCTACATATACATCATAAGTTCTCCATCCATGAAGTCAATACTACACAAAGCTATAACTATGTTTATGAGCAGCTTTTCGAATTAAATATTTTGCTCTGAAGTCATGTGTGATAATATGCTCGCTTCTACTGCGATGTGAACTACTTTTACGAAATGATGTATGCTTCTTGGTTGTATACTCTAATTTTAACAAATTTTGCATTCATTTGAATTTTAAACTTTTGAGTGATTTCGTATCACGTGGGTGATTGGTTGTTACGGTCTTGTGGCCGAGATTTTTTCCTTCGTATTTGCTGTTCACTCTGCAATTCGCTCCTCGGTCGGTTCATTTTCCTTTTCTTCTAATTATCTTGAATTTTGTTCTTTGAAAGATGTCCCTTTTCAGTGCACTACTGCCACCGTCTTCTCAAATTCCTAAAAAGGTAACTTACTTTTTGGCAGACTGTCATGATTGCTTACTATTCCATTTTTAGTCCCTTAGCTCTTCATTTTCCTTTATTAAAACTTCACCTAGGTTCAGACTCCTTCGTCCTATATCATCTTCTTTATTGCTCCATATTTCTCCCGTCTTTTGTGTTAAACCAGTAAGTTTTCCTATGTCTGCCTTTGTTCATTCTTAGCCTATTTGTATAGGCCTTAACTTGTAGAGCTTTTTATTTTTGTTGTGTAACTTGTTTCTCCTTTTCTCTGGCAGTCTGCTTATGCTCTAGATTCTGCTGGGAATTGTCCATTCTGGGCTTTATTGTTTTAATTGAAGTTGCATTTGTTTGAATTTTAGGGATCTTGAACTCTTAGATATCTACCTCTACTAACAATGTTGAGTTTCTGCCTAAATGTCCATGAAACTGGTGTTGATTCCCCAGAGGATTCCGACCACCTCGCCGGTTCTTCAATTATCATTAGGCTCTTCACTGATTCTTATGTTAAGGATTTGAAAAACAGCTTCCCTATGTTACATTCGTACAAACTTAAGGAACCTACAGCTTCTGAGAGTGTTCACACTCCTCCCTCTAGTTATATTTCCTGCTATTTAGATTACTTTAAGTTTGGGCTTTCCTTTCCCTTGCCCCAACATGTATTAGATTTTCTTTCTGACGATAAAGTTTCTTTCCTAAGGTTGTGTCGACATTTTTTTCTTCTATCATGTATGTGAAGATGCTGGCATTCCATTTTTCCATTAATTTGTTCTGCAACCTTTACCATCTCCACAAAGTAAAAAACTGCTCAGATGAGTTCGCCCTATATCCTAAGATCCCCAATGCAGAGTTCGTTAGCGGGTTCCTAAATAATTGTGAAGTGCAGCGAGAAAAATTATTCTGTATAAAACTTGGTAATGATAGTAGGCCAACTTTCACGATTTGGAACTGTGGTGTTCCTAAATCAAAACTTCCCAAAGCTAAAGTTTGTTTGAATGACAAGTCTGAGATTGTAGCCTCACTTAGCCAGCATTCCATCTCACTTCGCCCTGCTAGTTCCTTAAGCAAAGGTGTTTTACTTGTTTCTTATTTGGCCGTTTCTACCATGCACAACTTGGTTCTACTTGTGTTTGCTTTTATTTTACTTCTATGTTTGCGTGTTTGCCTAACTATCTTTCTGTGTTAAGTTATAGATAGGGATCTAACTCAACGCTCTATTGAGAGGAACTTCCTTTCTGAGGATGAGAACGATGATATGGAGACCCTGGCTACTAAGGTTACTAACAACACTAAGGTTGTAATTTTTCCAGAAATGGTTAGTAGAGCCATCATTCAGCCTATATCCTTTGAGTCGATCAACTAAGAAACTAAAGGAGGTGGTGATCGTACTTCCAATGAAACAGCTCACCAAAGGAGACGTGAGGAACAAAACGACAATACCTCTACGGCTTTAGAGCCTGTTAAAAAGAGAGGGTGTGATCGCCATCCACCTCTGCATCCTCATAAGCTTATTTGTGACTTGATTGTTAAAGGGACCATTCCTGCAACGCTTTCTAAATTATCCCTTTCTGAAATAATGGTTATGGTATGTTCTCATTCCTTTGAGATATTATCATATTTAAATGTGTTGCCTTATAACCGCTTTTATTTTGGGCTTGTATCAAAACCAAGGTTGGTAAGAACCTGCAACTTGTGAGCGAGCGGAATTTTGATTTAGCTAAAGGGGATGATGCGGTGCTGAAGGAGCCACAGGAAAGCAAGAGAGAGTGTGACCCTGAAGAATCTTAATAAAAATGTCGAGGAGCAAGTGCACATTGCTGAAGACCGAGCTTTGTCATGTGGGAAAGAGATTGAGATGATGCGCTTCCAGTTGGAAGAGATACGGACGAACGACCCTGCTTTGCCCGGAAACCCTCAGGTTCTAGTTGACCGCCTTTTGAAGACCAAATCTTTTTATTCTTTGTTTGAGGAGGTCTTAACTAATGCTTGCAATGTTGGTTATTGTGAGGATTTGGTTGAGTTATGGAAGCTGAATCCTACTGCTAAGGTTGACAAGCTGCCTAGGTTGGCCAAGTTTGAAAAGGTTTTGGCTCAGCAGATGAAAGCTCTTAACAAGGGTTTCCTTAAGAGCATTTTTGAGCTGAAGAAGTGCGTGATTGACTACTTTGAGGACCTTCCCTTCAATTCCTCCAATTTTGAGGCTCACATTCCTATGTACATATAATCTTAACAATGATGTGAACCCTGGGGGTGATTTGAACAGCGAAGCTCCCGTTCATCCTTTAAGCAATAAGGGTTCTTCCGATGTTGTCCACACCTCATCCTCTTCTCCTTCTAAAGTTAGTCAATCCTAACGCTATAGACCTGAGAAGCTTTATTTTTTATTGTGTAATTTCAAGACAATGTTCCTTAGTATGTTCGCACTATTTTGTATTATTGGCGACTAATGCGATCATTATATTCATTTTTTATAATTTGACCAATCCTTTTACATTTATTTACCTCCAGGGCTTTGATATTATGGTTGACCAATTTTTTTTTTGAAAAGTGTTGAATACCTGGGATGTTATGCTTATTTTTCATATCCAGTGGACTTGTATCATCTCTCAAATGTTGCCCAATTAACCTGATCAAGACTTCCAAGCATATATCAAAAGAATATTTTCAGCTTATTTCCTCTAATCACCTAACTTGCATAGAGTCCATTCCATTGCATATTGGGTGGGAAGCTCTTATATCCCCACTTTGTCTTTGCAGTAAGCTCATTCCTGACAGTTATAATGGTGAGTCTCTTGGAAAAGATATCATTCGTAGTTTGGTTGACGTTGAATCTATGGTTGTATACCTATGTTCGTTGGACCTTCCTTCCCTTGTTCAAGAATGGGCGTTATCATCGGGCATTCATTTGGGAATTAATGACCTCGAAGTGAAGTGGGGAAAAACTGTGAAGGATACTCAAGAAGTTGTGCGTAATCTGTGGAGGATTTGCAACGAGTAGAATGGTCTTATCCATCAGCAACAATTGAATATGGTGGAAATGCTTTGCCTACATAAGGAGGCCACACTATGCCTTAAGTAAGATGTGCAAAGCCCACCAGAAAAGAGTGATCATTGATCAGCAGTGTGCTCGCCTTGAGAACTTGATCAATCAGTTGAAGAAAAAGCAGGATAAATGTGCTCATCTTTCAGCATTTTCTCTCGGATGGCAAAGCCAGTTCGACACATATTTTACTATAAATACAAAGCTACGAAGTGAAAATAAGCAGCTCCACACTGAGTGTGAGCGGCTTGATACATCTGCGCAGAACTTGAACAATCTTTTGCTGAGTATAAAGATAGACATCAGACTTGCCCTTCGTCATCTCGTCGGGCTACTGGTCATGGAGATCTTATTTTGGACTTAGGTGGGCAAAGAATTAACCCATCTGATGTTGTTCGACCACATATTTGGAAGAGGAAGTGCAAAATCTGGCTACAGAGAAAAAGAAATATGGAAAGACTGTGAACGTTATGAGTAGCAGCTCGATTGCAAGGAGTTTGGCCCTATAAATGACTTCAAGGCCTACTTTGGTAAACATCTTAGCCATATGGAGTGAAGGGGTCTAATACGTCATCCAGATTATTTATTCATGAAGTGGTGATTTGACCACATGGTTAGCGATGAGTGTGTGGCTTAAGAGGACTAGCGTAGGACAAAACTTTCCCATCATGAGTTTAAGCATGGTCGTTGTTGTAATGGTTCATCCTCTTCCGGGTCATCGCAAACATCTAGGCATGGATAGATCTCTTCTTTAAGTTATTCTCCTGTAACATTTTGAATAACCTTGTTTGTGACGTTTTGAAATTGCATCTTTGCTATCTATCAATAAGTTGTATTCCTCCTATGTTTTCTGATGGGTTGAGTATTTTTTATCGAGTGGAGCTGTAAGGTCTATGTCCTGTGTAATAATTATAGCGAAGCTGCTAGATACATCACTTAGATTTTGTAAAGGGTCTGTGTCTCGTGACGTGCAAGGTCTATTGCTTGTGTGTGTAAGTTTTTTTGAGCAAATCTGCTTATGCGCAAGATCTATAGCTTGCGCTCATATTATTCATCGAGTTGTAAGTTCTAAAGCTTGCAAGGATCAGTAATTATGTAAGATCTATAGCTTGTGAGTGTATTATTCGTGAAGTTGCAAGATGTAAAGCTTGCAAGCATCAATAGTTGTGCAACATCCATAGCTTGCGATCATGTAGTTCGCAGAGTTGCAAGATCTAAAGCTTGCAAATATTGGTAGCTGTGCAAGATCTATAGCTTTCGAGTGTACAATTTTTGAAGTTGAAAGATCTAAAGCTTGCAAACATCGGTAGTCGTACGAGATCTATAGCTTGCAATTCATGCCCTTATGCTTGACTTTTGGCATTGATCGTGATATGCTACCAGTGTACTATCATCCTAAGATTTGTAAGTAGAAGACAAAAAGTGTAATTGTGGCCCTGAAAGATGGTTTTTTAATATTGACTGTGATAATGTCTTGTTGGGAACAATGGAACGAATACAACCAATAATAATCTCATTGTTTCTGTACACGTAGATGCATTCTATCTTCTTCCTCAAATCTAGACATAAAAATTTCTCAGATTGATCACATGCCATGAATTGGGAACACTGGTGCCATTCAACCTCTCATGTTCATAGTTGTTGGACTTGTGAGCCTTCGTGACCTTGTAGGGTTCCTCCCACTTTGGGCATAACTTACCTCGTTCTTCTGCTAGGCTAGCCTTGTTCTTTATTAACACCAGATTGCCAATCTGAAATCATGTTTCCTTAACCTTCTAATTATAGGCTCTATCCATTCTTTCTTTATACTTAGCTTCTGTGATTGTTGCCAATTCTCTTTTCTCTTCTAGCTCATCTAAGTCTAACTTTATCATTTCCAGATTGCCCTTCTCCATGTAACTTCATACTCAAAGGCTTGAATTTCCAATCTCTACCGGTATTACTTCCTCGTGAACATAGACCAAGCTATATGGTGTCTTACCCGTGGTTCTCAAACAGTCGTTCTATATAACCCTAGGGTGTTGGGTATTTCTTCCACACATCTACTTCACTTTCCTTCCAGTTGCCTCTGAATTCCTTGAACAATGGTCATGTTCATTACTTTCACTTGGCTGTTAGTTTGAGGATGCGCCACAGAGGTAAATTGTTGAAGAATCCCAAGCTTTGAACACCAATCATTGAACGTGCTGCTTTGGAACTGTGTACCGCTATCCATGACAAGGGTATGTGGCACTCCAAAGTGACACAGTATGTTATGCCAGACAAATTTTCTGGTTACTTCAGTTGTTACTCATCCCAATGGTTTCGTCTCCACCTCATTTGTGAAATAATTGATTATATGATTAGGAATTTGGCGTTGTCCCCACCTCTTGGGAATGACCCCACTAGGTCAATTCCCCATTTATCAAATGGCTAAGATCCATATATCCCTTGCAAAGTGGCTTGTGGCTTATGTGGCAATGAAGCGCTGATCTGGCAACTTCTACAGTTGACGACGGAGTTTGGCGTATCATTAAACATAGTCGGCCAATAGAATCCTGTTCGGATGATCTTTATTGCTATTGTTCTAGCTCCTTGATGCGTTCCGTATAGTCCTTTGTGGACTTCTCTTAGAATTTCTTTTGCCTATACTGGTCCTATACACTTTATTCATGGGGACAGAAAGCCATTTTTGTACAAGGTCCTGTCTTCGTAAGTGTAGTTCTTGGAATGTAACTCCAACTTTCTGGCTTACACCTTATCTTCTGGCAATGTTCCATTCGCAAAGTACTCTATTAGTGGTGTCATCTAATTTACACCCTTTGTTTGTACTGATTACACAGTAGTTGATACAGTGCTTCTGACTAGAACAGCTTCTGCTATCACGTCTCCATGTTCGCTCAGAGAATCAAATCCAGTTGTTGCTAGCTTACTTAGCACATCCACTTTCGTATTTCCAGTTCTTTGTACATGCTGAATATTAAAGTACTCGAGCTGGGCTATGAGTTACTGAATATTATTTAAATACTTTATTAGTTGTTCTTCTCATACTTTGTAGTCTCCTCTAACCTGCTGGACTAAAGATAGTGAATCATAAGATACCCGAACACTCTTTACTTCCATTATGATGGGTAGGTCCAATCCACATATCAAAGCTTCAAATTATGCTTCGTTGTTAGTGTGCGGAAACTCAAAATGGAGTGAGTATCTGCGTTCACCTTCTTCTAGGTTTACCAACAGTAATCCTTCCCCGCAATCTTCTCTACTAGACGAACCATCAACAAACAATGTCATGCCATGTCTTCCCACTTCGATTTTCCTTTTCAATTCTCATATTCTGTTGCATTTTCATTGTATGTGCGTCTTTGCTTGTCATTTTTGCGACGAAATCTGCTAATGCCTGGGCTTTGATTGCTGTTCTTGGTTCAAATTGGCACAGTTCCAGAGTCCACTTCGTTAATCTTCTTGAAGATTCAAGCTTGTTAAGAATGTTCTTGATTGAAAACCTATGTAGACCACAATGCAGTGACTATGGAGTTACATTCGTAACCTTTTTGCCGAGTATACTAAACACAGGGTTAGCTTCTCAACTGGCATGTACGTCTTCTCTGCGTGTTGCAATATGCTGCTGATATAATAGAGTGAAACTTATTTCTGTCTCTCTAGGCGAACCAAAACTGAGCTGACTGCATTCTGCGAGATCGCCAAGTATAAGTATAATATTTCTCCAGGGGCAGGTGATTTTAATGTTGGAAATGCTTAAAGTTGTTCCTTTAAGCTATCACATGCTTTCTGACAATCTTCGTTCCAGCTAAAAACTTTGGCTTTTCTCAAGACTTCAAAGATTGGGAAGTATTTCTCCGCTGCTTTCGAGATGAAGCTGCTAAGCGCTAGTAGCGATCCCATTAAGATTTTCACTTCTTTGACTGCTCCTGGCTGGGGAGATTTACTATAGCTTGGATTTTCTCTGGGTTGGATTTGATACCTTTTGAGGATACCTTGTATCCTAAAATCTTCCTGCGCCTACTCAAATTATACATTTCTTAGGGTGAGCTTCATCCCTATGGCCCTTAATGTGTCCAAAGTCTCTTTAAATCTGTAGAGAAGCTACCCACTTTCTTGCTCTTGATAATCATGTCATCGTTATATGCCTCGACATTTTGTCATATCGGATCATGAAATGCATGATCAACTACACTTTGGTATGTTGCTCCAGCATTTTTTAACCCAAACGACATCTTTACAAAATAGAATGTCCCAAAGCTTGTTATAAAGGCTATTTTCTTTGCATCCTCTGGATTCATCAATCTTTGATGGTATCCCTTATACGCATCCAAGAATGCCAGGGCTTCATGTCCTGAAATTGCTTCCACTAGTTGATCAATCTTTGGCAAAGGGTAGCCGTCCTTAAGGCATGCTTTATTCAAATCTATGAAGTCAATGCACATTCTCCAACTTGCATCTTATTTCTTCACCATGTCTGGGTTTGCTAGCCACTTTAGATATATGACCTCTTTCAGCAGACCAGCTTGAAGGAGTGCTGTAACATCCTCTTCGATTTCTTTTTGTCTATCGCTAGTGGTGTATATGTGGTCTAGCGAGCAAAAGGATGAGGACCACTAGGCCTATACCAATAGCTTCCAAGTACCAAACAGGTGATCAAAGCCTGCAGACACCACGAAGAACATGAGCCAAAAAATAAGGAACAAACAGTGGTCGTAAAGGCCACGAACTCAGCAATTAGTGATCGTGGAATGACACACGATCTTCACTCCTGGAAGCAAAGAAACACAACCATACAAGTCTATAAATACAACAAGCTCTGAAGGAGCTAAGGTAAGTGCAAGTATCTCAAAAAAATTCCAATTCTAGGAAGAGAGGACTGACTTGATCGTTAGATACTTTCTCCCAGAATCATTTTTGGGACAAGTTTTGTAGGTTAGGAGATTCTTGGGAAGAACAACCAACTGGCCGGAGTGGCCAACCTTAAAATTTGGCACCGTCTGTGGGGACTCAAATTGTTTTTCGTTTCAAGAACACTCAGGTAAATAATGGTGTTCATCAGGAGTGAGCAAAGCCATTGCCATCAATCACACAAACAAATGTTGGGACATGATAGAGAAGTACATCATCATCGAGAACACACCCCCAATAGGGAAAAGGAGCACAACAAGGACTAAACAGAAGAAGTAGAGTATCCGAACAATAACTATGACAAGGAAAAGAGAGCGTTCGCGGCATTCCAGGAAGCAAACATGGAGAGTCTCTACGAGCAATTTTTGAAAACACTCACGCAAAAACCCTCACAACCAGAAAAAAGAGTAAATCCAGAGCGTGAAATCCTTAACTACGAGGAACAGTTTTGTGACATCCTTGCAGAAGATGAAAAAGATAAAATCACCTCTAGCTCCACATTTGCGTGATTTTAAAATGCCAAAAGATTTCAAACTTCTTTTTCATGTTAAAAGCTATTATGGGACCATAGATCCAAGAGAGTTTCTGCACTCATACAGAAATAACATGCAATTTCGCAATGCGAATATAGAGTTAGTCTGCAAGGCATTTCCTATCTTTTTTACAGGAACGGCGATCACGTGGTATGAAGACCTTCCTAATGGAAGTATCAATTATGGGCACAGGTGTCTGACATATTTCTGGGTTGCTTCTACTAGAAACAAAAGTTTACTAAGACAATTACATACCTCAACAACATAGCCCAGCAAAGTGACAAAAGCCTAGCAGAATATCATAACTGATTTGTTACAAAAAGCTTACAAGTTCGCTACCTTTCCTTTCAATCGTCATTGGGAGCATTCACAGGAAGCATACGATAAGGAGAATTCTATAAAGAGCTAACGAAGAACATGCATGGAAACCCAAGGGGGCTACAAAAGATGATTGAGCTTCACGTGCAAATGGAAGAAGCTAACAATCGTAAAATAGAGCGAGAAAGAGGAGAAAAGAAAACATTGGAGGCTTCACATAAGGGATTCATGAAAAAGGGAAAAGGAAATGCCCCTTTCAAAGGAAGGGAACCAAGTTCGCAGATGACAACATTTCAGGATACAACCTTGACCAGGCCAAGGAAGGAAATATGGAAAGCACAAAGGGATCTAATCTGGGAACAAGTACCCATGCTAGCACCAACAGAAAAAGATCCAGGGAGTACTACTTTGCTTTTCACAAGGACCATGGACATGACATCGAGTATTGTAGAGACCTAAGAAGATAAATTGAAGAAAATTTGAGGAATGGCTTCTTAGGTCAATATAGGAAAAAGGGGGTAGCCAGTATGGAGAGAATAAAATAGCAAACACCTTAGTGAAGAACCAAGGGACAATGACCACATTACCAAATAGTCAAAAGATGACCGCGACAATTGACTGTAAGGAGGACAAAGGGAATGAAATACCACAAACGGTTATCCTGTCTATACATGGATCTACAGATTCATTCTCCAAAATGCTTGAAAAGCTAGAGCACGGTACTCTCCCCCGCAGGAACCCATGACAAAAGATTGTGATAGAATAAGGCAATCACTTTCAGTGAAGAGGATGCAGTGCCGAACGCTTCGCCTCACAACGACCTTATGGTAATTATTAAAAAAAATTGGAAATGATGTCGTGCATAAAGTGTTCATTGATGATGGATGTGCAGTCGAAATAGTATTTTTTGAATGCTTTGACATGCTAGGTTTCAAAAAAAATAGATCTAAAAAAATCCACGTCCTCGCTAGTTAGGTTCAAAGGGAAATCAGAAATACCTCTGGGTAATAAACAACTACCAATCACTCTTGGAGAGAATGGAAGAAATTGTACCATCATGTGTGACTTCGTAGTCATGGACACTCGAAGCACATTTAATGCTATCATAGGGAGACCATAGATGAATAGAGCTAAAGCCATATGGTTCCCTTACCACCTGGTCATGAAATTCCCGACTCCGGCCGGGATTGCAACTATAAGAGGAAACCAGCAAACTGCGAGGCAATGCATGGTCATCGAAATAAAGGTAGGGAGATTAGGGAACAAACCCAAGATGGTTAACACGATCTCGAATGGAGAATTGATAAGTCAGTCTGAATCAGCAGCAGATCTAGGGAAAGAAATAGAGCTGGTTAGTTTAGATAACAAAGACAGCTCGAAGTGTGTAAGGATAGGGAAACACCTTCCTAACAAAGAGAAGAGAAGAACCATACAAATCCTGCAAAGTCACAAAAAAAAATTCATGGAATGTTTATAACATGGGAGGAGTGAACCCGCACATCGTTACATAGTCTTTAAATATCAGTGATGCGGTCAAGCTAGTAAAATAAATGTAGCACAGCTTCACCAGTGATAGGCTGACAACAATCAAAGAAGAAGTTACAACCCCGCTTCAAGCGGGTATAGTAAAGGAGATCATATACCCAAAGTGCATCGCAAACCCAGTTATGGTAAAGAAGTCAGACACAGGATGTAGGATGTGCATTGATTTTACGGATTTGAATAAAGTGTGCCCCAAAGATTGTTATCCTTTCACAAAGATTGATCAGCTAGTTGAGGCAATTTTGGGGTATCAGGTGTGCACGTTTTTAGATGCTTACAAGGGATATCATCAAATATTAATGAACCCAAAAGATGCAGAGAAAACAACTTTTATAACAAGCTTTGGGACATTTTATTACGTAAAGACGTCGTTTGGACTAAAAAATGTAGGAGCAATGTACCAGCAAGTAGTGGATAACACATTTCGTAATCAAATGGGGCGTAACGTCGAATTTTATGTCAATGATATGGTTATCAAAAGTAGGAAGGTGGATAGCTTCGCTGCGGATTTGGAAGAGACGCTGGACTCACTAAGTGCCATAGGAATGAAGCTCAACCCTAAGAAGTGTGTGTTTTCGGGGTAGGCATAGGAAAATTCTTAGAATACATGGTGTTTTCAAAAGGAATTGAAGCCAACCTAGAGAAGGTTTAAGCCATTGTCAATCTCCCTTAGCCTCGGTCTTTCAAGCAAGTAAAAGTTCTAATGGGGTCACTAGCAGTGCTCAACAGGTTCATCTCAAAGGTGGAAGAAAAGCATTTTTAACTATTCGAAGTTCTAAGAAAGTCCAAGATGTTTAGTTGGAGCCCAGAATGCCATATAGCATTTGATGGTTTGAAACAACGGTTTCTGACACTACCAACACTGAAATCACCCACCCCTGGAGAAACGTTATACTTATATTTAGTGATCAACAAAATGTGGTCTGTTGGTTAGTAGTGAAAACTAGAAATAAGCACCAGTATATTATATCAGCAGAATATTACAGAGTGCATAGAAAGTGTATATGCCAGTGGAGAAGCTAACCCTAGCCTTGATATACTCTGCACGAAGACTGCGGACATATTTCTATGCTTATCACATTATGGTTTACACTGGCTTTCCAATCAAGGACGTCCTCAACAATCCTGAGTCATCAAGAAGATTAACAAAGTGGGCCTTGGAACTAGGTCGATTCAAAATATAATTCGAGCCTAGAACATCGATCAAAATGTAAGCATTAGTCGACTTCATTACAGAGATGACGAGCGAAGAAGCACAGAGAGCGAGCATGTGTCAAACCTTGAGAATCGATAAATGTAAGTCAAAATGGGCAGAAGTTGCCTGGACATATTTTGTTGATAGTACATCCAACAAAAAAGGTTGTGGAACATGGTTACTCTTCGTAGACCCTGATGGAGGGGAACAAAGATACTTATTACGGTTTTAGGTCCTACTCACCAACAATGAAGCATAATATGAGGCATTGAATTGTGATTTGGATCTTACTGTAAGGATGAAGGCCAGAAGTGTTCGAGTATCCAGCAATTTGCTGATTGTTGTCCAGCAAATACGAGGCAACTATGATGTACGAGAAGAGCAGCTGGTGAAGTATCTACAAAAAGTAAAGCAAATCACAGCCCAGCTCAAATATTTTGACATGCAGCACGTACCACGAAGTGAAAACACAAAGGCAGATACACTGAGCAAGCTAGGAATGGCAGGATTTGATTCTTTTAGTGAGCATGGTGATATCATTATGGAAGTCATTCCAGTCAGAAGCACGGTGTCAACTATTGTGTTAGCGATACAAGCAGACGAAGTAAACTGGATAACACCAATAATAGATTTCTTTACAAAGGGAATGTTGCCAAAAGATAAGATGCAGGCTAGGAAGTTGGAATTACGTTCTACTAATTACGCCTACAGGGATGGGACTTTATACAAGAAGGGTTTACTGTCTCCATGGATATAACACATTGGACCAACGCAAGCATAAGATATTTTGAAAAAGGTTCATGAAGGTCTATGTGGAACACATCAAGGAGCTAGAACGATAGCGTAGAATATCATCCGAGTTGGATACTATTGGCCAACTATGTTCAACAACGCACACAACTTCATGCTTAAATGTAGAAGTTGCCAAATCAACGCTTCTTTGTTGCATAAGCCACAATCAACTTTGAGAGGAATCTATGGAGCCTGGCCATTTGACAAATGGGGGATTAACTTAGTCGAACCATTTCCAAGGGGTGAAAGCAAAGCCAAGTTTCTGGTTGTAGCAATTGACTACTTCACAAAGTGGGTGGAAACGAAGCCAATAGGAAAGTTATAGCCAAAGCCACTGGGATTTTTGTATGGAAGAACATAGTATGTGGCTTTGGGGTGCCACATACCATTGTCACAAATAACGGTACGCAGTTCACAAGTGATGTATTCACTAATTGGTGTTCCAAGCTCAGGATTCTCCAGAAGTTTACCTTTGTAGCACACCCTCAGGCCAATGGCGAAGTAGAGGCAACGAACTGGACTATCGATCAAGGAATACATAAGTGACTGGAAGGAAGGAAAACTGGATGGGTAGATGAGTTACCAAATAAGCTTTGGTTGTATAGAATGATAGTTGAGAACCAACAGGAAAGACACCATACAGTTTGGTTTTTGGTCATGAAGCTGTTATACCAATAGAAATTGGTAATCCCAATCTTTGAGTAAGTGATTACCAGAAAAATGACAACCCAGGTGTGATAAGGCTTGAGCTGGATGAACTAGAGGAAAAAAAGATCTAGCAATGAGCACTGAAGTTAAGTACAAGGAAATAATGGCTAGAGTTCACGATCGGAAGGTGAAAGAGACAAGGTTCTAGTTTGGAGATCTAGTGTTGAGGAAGAACGAAGCTAGACCAGCCGGAAAAATGCGGGAAGTTGTGCCCAAAGTGAGAAGGACCTTACAAGGTGACAAAGGCACACAAATCCAATAATTATAAACCGGAAAGGTTGGATGGCACCGGTGTTCCAAACACTTGGCATGTGGTCAACCTGAGAAAATTTTGTGCATAAAGTCAAGATGAAGGATAGAGATTGCCTAGTTGTACAGAATCTATGACACCATCATTGGAGCCTTTTACTTCATAGTTCACAATGCGATATTATCGCGGGCATGCATATTTAATATGAAAACTCTCTTTCCGGGATATTTCTCATTTTTTACGTGTTTATGTTAGAAGATAATTCTATTTGGCTAAGACACTCAGATTTTACAAGTCGCATATAACCTGGCGAACAACAGGCTATAGATCTTGCATAATTATTGATGCTTGCAAGCTATAGATCATACAACTTTGCAAATCAAACAACAACGAGCTATAGATATCATGCAACTAACGGTCGTTGCGAGCTTTGGATCTCGCAACTCGACCGTACACATGAACGCAATTCATAAATCTTGCTTGAGAGCAGATTTGCTCATAAACATGAAATGCACAATAAATATTAAACGACACTAACAATCAAGATTCACTAGAATAACGATGCAAGCTATAGATCTTGCAAACTGCTACAGAGCTTAACTTAGCCAATGAATGTGATGTTTGCAAGCTATAGATCTTGTAGCTTAGCAATCTATACCTCACAACGTCTTACTTACTTAGCACAAAGTCATCGAGCATATGTAAAACATAAGAAAGGTAATTCATTTAGCGCGACGAAAAGCCAATGTTCACAAAAACATGGGAAATTTATTACGATACAAGAAAGGATAAGCAGTTCAAAATAACAAATCTATCTACGCTTCGAGGCTCGTGAGGATCCTGAAGATGACGAACCACCACACTAGTCACTACGCTCAGCTTCGTGATGAGAATGCGAAGCCCTACGACGATTCTCTTCAGCAGCGTGTTCTTCACTAACCAAATGCTCATATCGCCACTTTATATGTAAATAAGCTGGATGGCATATAAGATCTCTTCGCTCAATGTGTCCGAGATACTTAGTATACTATGCCTTGAAGTCAGTGATAAGACCAAAATCTTTGTGATCCAACTGCATACTCATAACATTCACGGTTTCTTCATACCTTTTCATCTCACTTGACGAGTTTTGTGCACTCTCCTCTAAGCTTCAAATGTGTGATCTAACAGCCTCAGACAGATTAATCATTTGCCCATCAATCCCTATTATAAGATCTCAGCGACCAGTAGCCCTTCAAGATGAAGAGGGTAAAGACTAGAGTTTGTCTTTGTATTCAACACATGCCTATTCAAGTTGATATACAGATCTGTCAAGGTGCTCACACTCAGCGCGAATCTCTTCGTTATCACTTTGTAACTATGTGTTGATATCAAACTTCTAATCGAACGTTATTTGCCAACCAATAGAATAAATGGAAAGAAGATCTCACTCATCCCACTTCTTCTTCAATCGTTCATACAAATTATCTTTACGAGTACACTGCTTGTCAATGATCGCAGTCTTTTGGAGGACTTCACACGTCTTATCTGTGGAATAGTTCCCAATCTCTTCGTGTTGGCAGAGCATTTTCACTAGATTCAGTTGTTGCCGGTAAATGAGATCGTGATGCTTATTTCAGATTCTTTGCAAATCACGAACAACATCGTGTGTCTCCTTTGTAGTCTTCTTCCATTTTGCCTCAAGATCATTAACACCTAGCAGCATACATTTCGAACGAATGCCCAATGCCAGTGCCCATTCTTGAACACGAACAGGGAGATTTAGTGAACGTAAATACACAGCCATAGATTCAAGATCAACCAAACCACAGATGATGTCTTTACCAAGCGAATCAACGTTATAGCCATCAGGTATAAGCTTACTACAAGGACAAGTAGGAGAAGAAGTTGAAGCTGATGAGGAAGTCGGGACTTTCCACCCAATATACAATGGAGTATACTCCCAACATGACAAATGATCGGAAGAAATAAGTTGGGAATAAATTTCGTTACACGCTCAACATCTTCAATCAGATTAATATGACACTTTTCAGAAAATGAAGAAAACCCATTGGGATAAGGAAAACAAACATAAAATCCCAGATATTCAACACTTTTCAAAAATATTTGGTCAACCAAGATATCAAAGCCCTACAATTAGATAAATATAAAAATATATGTCAAATTATAAAATACGAGCATAATAATCGTAATTGTTGCCAATAATACTAAATCATACAGACACACTTAAAAATATTGTCATAAATTATAAAAAGTAAACACGAATTCGCTTAGATCTATGGCGCTTAACTAACTTTGGGTGGAGAAGAGGGCGAAGAATGGATAATGAGA
This sequence comes from Rubia yunnanensis, assembly GCA_037428765.1. Lineage (NCBI taxonomy): Eukaryota > Viridiplantae > Streptophyta > Magnoliopsida > Gentianales > Rubiaceae > Rubia > Rubia yunnanensis. The sequence continues at coordinate 60,302,304 of CM075068.1, forward strand.
GGGGCATCCTTGTTGCTTCTAGGAGAAATGGGAACTTTGTTGTCCAACTATCCCCCAGAGTTTTCAGCATCATTAACATCAGAGTTTAACTCAGAATGACGATCATTAGGATTGGAGGAATTGAAAGGAAGCTCCTCATTATAATCAATCGTACACTTCTTTAGCTCAGCCTCAGAAGGGAGAACTGGGAGACCACCGAGATAGGATAGCAATGCAAAGGGATGACCACCATCAGAGACACTCTTCACGAAACCCTCATTCACAATCTCCATTTACTGGGCTAGGATCTTCTCATATTTGGCCAACTTGGGCAACTTATCAAGATTTACAGTCAAATTCAGCTTCCGTAACTCAACCAAGGCCTCGCAATAACCGATTTTGTGAGAATTAGTTGAGACCTCATCTAAAAAAGAGTAAACGGATTGATTCTTCACAAGTTGGTTGACTAGAAACTGAGGGTATCAGGACAATGCAGAGCCATTTGTCTATATCTTCTCCAGCTAAAAATGTAGATTCTCCATCTCCTGCTTAGCAGTCATAGCACCCTCCTCAGCAATGTGCACTCACTCCTCTAGATATTTAACAGTGGGTTTGAGAACACTGCACTCTGTCTTGCTCGCTTGTTGCTCCACCAATATCGCACTATATCCTTTGGTGAAGCTCGAAACTTGCTTACTGACAAGTTGCAGACTTTAACCAACATTCGTATCATAATGTACCAATAGCAAGACCGGTTATACAATAACAAGAAGCATTTAATTCATAATAATACTTCAACAGCAAGAGAACGTACCAAAACCATCATTTCCAAAAGGGATAGCTTAGAAAGTATGTCAAGAACAGTTCCTTCCACGAACAAGCTGTGGTTTAAAATGAGAGAGTGGGTAGAAAGTTGGCCAACGCGCCCATTTTTCTTCACGAGCTCCAAGATAGTGCAAGTGTTCTTAGTTCACTCCTTGTGCCTCCTTTGGTGGGTTCTCTCCTTGGGTTTTTGATTACCACCCTCCATAGTTTACCCCAAAAATCGTGCCAAATGCAAGGTGCTGAGTAGAAGCTTCAGTAATCACTGCTTTGGGAATGACAACCTCAGTATTTTGATTGACCTCGTCAACCAAGGTCTCTATCTCTTCCTCGTCTTCGGAAAGGAAGTTTCTAGCAGCAAATTGGTGAGTCAGATGCACATCTACAATTCAAAAAGTAACTACAATTACGCGAATAGGTGAACATAGGAACGACATAAAAGCACAGATGAGGAAAATCAAGCTGAGCAAGGTAGAAACAACTAAATAATCAGCGAGTTAAACACATTTGCTTAAAGAACTAGCAGGGCGAGGTGAGATGGGCTTGCTAAGCGATGCTACATATTCAGACTTGGCATTTAGACGAGCCCCAGCCTTAGGAAGTGTCAACTTAGGAACTTTGTAGTTCCAAACTAAAAAGGTTAGGCTATTATTATTCTCATGTTTTATATAAAAGAAATTTGCACGCCACATCCCACAGTTATTTGGGAACTCGCTAATGAACTCAATAGTAGGGATCAAAGGTTACAGAGTGAATTCATCAGAGGAAATTTTTACTTTGAGAAGATGATACAAGTTGCAGAACAAATTGATGGAAAAAGTAATGTCAGCAGTTTCGCATACGTGATGAAAGAAAACAAAAATTGAGATCGCTTTGGGTGTAGCTGACATAAACCCACTTTATAGTGAAAAATAAGATCCAACACATGTTGGGGAAAATGAAATGAATGTTTGAATGTAAGATAATCCAAATAATATGAAAAGTGGCCAGACGGAGGAGCGCAAACACTCTCAGAGGCCCCAGGTGCCTTAAGGCCATACGAACGTAAAAGAGTGAAAGTATTTTTCAAATCCTCAACAAAGGAATCTGTGAGGAGACTACTTATAATGGAAGAACCGACCTGATGTTCGGAATCCTCCTTGGAATCAACATTGATTTACAGGCATTTGGAGCAGAGACTCCAAGATTTTTAGAAGCAAACACTAACGAGGCCAAGTTCTCTAGAATCATGACGAATGATGGCGTCAATAAAATGACAACAGCTAGAAAATGTTATTCTGGCCAAATTCAAGAACAAGGGCAGAACAACGAAGAACACAGTACAGAAATTCAACCCAATTGCAACAGACACAAATCCCTACAGGAGATACGGATCCACAGATTGAAACCTGTAAAAATCGATTAAGAGAAAGGAAAGAAGAGACACAGAAGAACTTACTTTTTTAAGAATGGAATACCAGGAAGAATCGTGAGAAATATAGAGGGAGGAAGAAGATGAACGGGTCTATGTTTATCAATGTTTTTATTTAAAGAAAGGGAAGAGCTACAAGACAAATAGATGGAAGAGTACGCAATCACGACAATCTGACATAAAGTGGGTTAACTTTTTGGATTCTCAGGATGGAGGTGGTAGAAATACACTGAATAGGGCCATTTTTTGAAGCACAAAATTTAGAATAATTATAGGAGAGAAACCAAAAAGGCATCGGAGTAAATTACGGAATGAATAGAAAATATGAAGGAGAGAATCTCAGTGGAAAGTTCATAATAGCTAGGTGTCATAGAGATAATAAAAAATTTGAAATTTGAAATTTAACAGATTGCATGGTTTCAGAAAATAGCAAGCAAGAATGTTCGCAAACAACACTTCACATAACATGTTCACATTGCAGCCCAAGCGAACAAATCACAATGCCTAAGCACAAAACAAGATTAAAAGTTCCTTATTTAGCATTTGAACCTAGTTATAGATTCATGTACCATTTGCTTCTTGGCTGGGGGGAGAGGGACTTATGGTGTATATGTGGTCCAGCGAGCAAAAGGCTGAGGACCACTAGGACTAGCCCAATAGCTTCCAAGGGCGAAATTAAGCATTTTCAGCGCAAACCATTGATCAAAGCATGCAGGCACCATGAAGAACATGAGTAAAAAAATAAGGCACGAACATTGGCCATGAAGGCCACGAATCAGCAAGTTGTAATTGTGGAACGACCAACGATCTTCACTCCTAAAAAAGAGGAACTACAACCACACCAGTCTATAAATCCAACAAGCTCTGAAGGAGTTAAGGTAAGTGAAACTATCTCCAGAAATTCCAATTCTAGGAAGAGAGGAGTGACTTGATCGTCGGAGTCTTTCTCCCGGAATCATTTCTGGGACATGTTTTGCAGGTATGAGATTCTTGGGATGAAAAACCAACTTGCCGAAGTGGTCAACCACATCAGCTAGCGAAGCAACGCTGCTTTTGTTTAACTAGTTTGACTGAGTTGCTGATATTCAAGAAATGAATAGCGATGCCTGGGTCTACCCCTCACATGATCTGGATGCTCCAAGTGAGCGTGTCTTTGTGGCTTCACAGGATTTCTACAACCTTCATCTTCTCTTTTTCTGGAAGACGTTTCCTTATCTTTATGCACTTCGAATCATCTTCATTATCCATGCTAAACAACTCTGTTTCATCTCCCAAGTCTGTTGTTGATTCTGGCTGCTCTAGTAAACTAGTGCTTAAGATTGTGTTAATCATTTTTGCCTTTTCTTCAACATTTCCTGCCTTCATTGCTATGACCATGCATTATCTGGTTGTTTGCTGATTTCCCCTTATTCTTGCGATACCAGCTGGAGTGTGGAATTTCATTACCAGGTGGTAAGGGGACTATATGTTTTTAGCTCTGTTCATCCATAGCCTTCCGATGATGGCATTAAACGTACTTGGGGCATCCATGACAATGAAGTCGCACATTATGGTGCAATTTCTCCCATTTTCACCAATAGTGATAGGTAACTGTATATTTTCCAAAGGTGTTTCAGCTCGTCCAGTGAATCCTACCAGCGAGGACGTGGACTTTTTTAGGCCAGCTCTCTTGAAACTCAGCATGTTAATGCAGTTTACGAATAGTATCTCAACTGCGCTTCCGTCATCTACAAACACTCTGTGAATAGTTGCATTCCCGATTTTTGCTATGATAACCATGTGGTCATTGTGAGGAAAAGCATTCGGTACCGCATATTCCTCGCTAAAGATGATCGTCTCACTTGAACGAAGGTTTTTATCAACTGGCTCTTGCGGGGAAGAGTACTATGCTTTGGACTTCCAAGCATTATTGGACAATGACTCTGTGTATCTGTGTACCGATAAGATGACTGTCTCCGGTATTTCACTGCCCACGTCATCATTGTAACCCACCACCGTAGTCATCTTTTGATTTTTTTTGCCATTGTGATCGTTGTTCCTTGGTTTCTTAGAGTTGGGTTCGCTATTGTGCTAGTGTCTCCACATTGGCTTTCTCCTTCTTTCCTATATTGGCTTAAGTAGTCATTCCTCAGGTTTTCTTCAATTTGTCTTCTCAGGTCTCTGCAATGCTCTATTTCATTACCATGATCCTTGTGGAAGGCACAATAATAGTCCCTAGATCTCGTTTCTGGTGGCACTACCATAGGTGCTGGTTATCGAAATAGATCCTTGTTCGCTTGCCATATATCCTTCCTTGATCTAGTCATTGGAGTATCTTCAAATTCCGTGCCCTGCGATCTCCATTCTCCTTGCTTGAAAGTCATATTTCTTTTAAATTTCTTCATAAAATCCATTTGTGAATCCTTCATCGTTTTATTTTTGCCTCGTTCCCTTTCTATCGTACGGTTGATTGTCTCTTCTGTTCTCAGATGCTGTTCAATACTCTTTTGTAGCTCTCTTGGATTTTCGGGCATGTTTTTTGTTAGTTCCTTGTAGAACTCTCATGACCGCATGCCCCCTGTAAACGCTCCAAATGACGATTGAAATGACAAGTCACAAACCTACAAACTTTCCATCATAAACCTACTATGATACTCAGCTAGCCTTTCTTCACTTCGTTGAGCTATGTTATTAAGGTCCGCAATCATTTTTGTGAACCTTTGCTTCTGATAGAAGCGACCTAGGAATAAATCTGATAAATGTTCCCACAACTTGATGTTTCCACTTGGGAGATCCTTACACCAGGTGATCGTTGTTCCTGACAAAAAGATGGGGAACCCATTGCATACTAATTTGATGTTTGCATCACAAAATCTCATATTGTTTCTATATGAATGTAGGAACTCTTTTGGATATGTGGTCCCATCATGTATTTTAACTTGTAGGGGAAGTTTGAAGTCCTTTCGGTTTTTAAAATCTCGGAGGTGTGGAGCTAAGGGTGATTTGACTGCATTTTTGCCAGCAACGATGTCCCAAAGCTCTTCTTCGTACTTGAGACTCACGTTCCTGACTTATCTTTTTTTCTATTCATGGATTGTTCTGTTTGAGAGTTGTAGGAATTGGTTGTACAAGTTTTCCTTGCTCGCTTCTAAAAATGATGTGAACGCTCTTCTTTCTCTTTCTTGGTTCGTGATGGGGGATTCTGCTTCTTCCTCCTCCGTTTCTTCTTTACTACCCTCCATTTCCTTACTGGGGATGTAGTCCTGATCCTAGGGAGGATGCATGCTTCTATTATGTCCAAGTGTTTGCTCCTCTATTTGGTGGTTATGGTTTTTCTCACTTCTGGTGAACACCATTGTTTACCTGAATGAATTTAAAATCACAGAAAAAATTCCGTCCCCACGGACGGCGCCAAATGATGTGGTGGTCCTTTCAGTAAAACCGCTTATTGTTTACTTCTTAGACTTCCGCACCTGTAAAACAGTCCCATAAGTGACTTTGGGAGAAACTCTCTAATGATCAAGTCAGCTTTCTCTTCTCAAATTGAAATTTCTTAAGTCAGTTATGCTTACCTTAACTCCTCATGAGCTTGTTGTATTTATAGGCAAAAATAGTCATGGTTCCTTATTCCTAGGAACATAGATTGTGGGTCACACCACGATCACCACATTCTGTGTTCATGGCTTTCGTGTTCGCTGCTCGTTCCTCATTTCTTGGCCTACGTTCTCTGTGCTGATTGGAAGTCTCACTCATAGCTAATTAGCGCCTTGGGCTGAAGAGGCTTTGCCTTATTAAAAGATGAAATTGGACTGGGTCTAGAAGCAATCAGTCTCTTGATCACTGGGCTACATAAACACCGGTATCATATCATAATAAACCTACTATATACTTACAATTTCATAAATATATATTATTAATTAAAAAGTTCTTCTCTTATGATGGACACCGACCCAGCGTCATATATAAAACATTCGGCCCACCCATCATCACCCACATACAAAAGTTTTGGAATCTTAGCAGTGACTACTTGACTATACTGCTCAGTCCCAGCCAAATGAATCTATTTATTGGTCAACTTTTTCAATTCATATTTTGACCACTGATAACTTTAGTTTTATATACTAAAGGTGAATAGAATCCAACCATATAACATAATGATATTATAACTTATTGATATTTATGATGAGTCGAGAAAATTGATAAAAAAATATGCCCCTTAGTATTTATGATCAAATATGAGTGGAGAAAATTGACCAAACAAATGACGAAGTATCTGTTTTACCAGAGTCAGCTTCCAAGCTGATCATGAAACTTTCAATTAGTCCACCACAACTAGCATAGCAAATCCTCTTTGGTTCTTTTGGAACTGATAAGCCTCAAAGGATGGCATTAGGCAAGATTGAGATTTGATACATGGAGTAAATATATTAAAACAAAAAACAACAAATCATAGACATTCCATGTTTTTTGCTCTTTTTTCCCCTATGACAAGACAAAGAAAATGAGGAAGAGAACAAGGTGCAGCGGTTCATTACAACCTATATATATGAACCAAATCGAAAAAGCAACCCGTTTCGACAAATCCGGGTCGGTTCCCCACCGCCGTAGGATATCCGATTATCTTTCTTATGGGGACTCTGATTATTAGCCTTTCAAGCACCGGGAGCCGCATCCTTAACTTTGCTCTGCAAGTAAACGCTGTACTCTCTTGCGTAATCCTTCATATGGCTGGCCGTATCCGCGATCCGGCTCCTCGCGTAATCTACCCGGTCCGACCCGGGTGGGTGGAGCCCCCTCGAGTACTTGTACAACCAAGCTGATCCGCCAAAGGCGGTGACGGCGAAAGCGCAGAGGCCGAGAAACCCAGCAACGGAAACGAACAGAACGGACCCCACCGGGACCCAGATGGGACTGGAGAGAATAATCAACGGCGCGAAGAAGATCAGCACCATTACAGTCGCCGTGAGTGTTGCGCCGGCGAGGAGGAGTAGAATCCCGCCGGAAACCACCAGGGTGAGGAGTCCGATGAGCTGGGTGGAGTTGGGTGCATGCTCGTGCATTTTACGTAAGAAGGAGGCGGTCATATTGGTGTTGGCGGAGGCGCGCGGCGGCCTTCCTCCAGGGCTGGCTTGTCTGTCAGCCATGGTGAGTGTGTATTTTTTGTCAGAGTTTTCTCGGGGAGTTTTGGGAGAAGCTGTGGATTTCTGAAGAGGGTTATTTATTAAGGGGGGAAGGGGTGACGCGTGTGGGGTTGTTAGACATGCAAAGATCCACGTGGAAGATTATTGCATGAATTGGAGTTTAGCCTCTCCTACATGCACTGTGGTAACTGTGACTTTTTCTCGCGTTGTAAGAAATGTAGGATCTTTCGAGCGTTCTCTGCCCCTGGATTGAGTTAAAGATGCTTCCATTTTTTATTTCTTTTAAGGCAAAGTCTTGGGAAAGACGGTCTTTCCATAGCCTTATGGAAAGACGGGGTTTAATTAGAATAATTAAAGGTAAAGGGTCTTAGTTGCAATATTAAAATTTTAGTATGAAACATGTAGTAGTTATAAATTTTATAACCCGGTTCATGCAACCCGAAAATTTTATCTTCATTTCTTCTAATTTACACTTTAAACCTTGGTCTTTCCATAACTTATGGAAAGACCGTCTTTCAAGAGACGGACTCTTTTTTTAAAGGCGTTATTTATCACAGTTTTTCACTTTGCGGACTGAATGCACAATTTTGGATCGAGGGGCCTTATTTGCAATTAATAAAAAATAGAGTAAATTTTTCTGAATCGGATCCACAAGAAAGAACCGGATCATAAGGTAAACCCGGTCATTATATAACCGATTCGTTTCAAAACGGTTACGTCTGCAAAACATCACGCTTTCCATTTTTATTCCTTCCCAAATATCATGCTGCCAACCAGGAGCCAGAAATTTTTTTTCGGTGAATTACAATTTCATTTGATATCTCTTTCTTTGAATGTAGTGTAAGATTTTTGAAATTCTTTTAAATTTAGTGAATAAATTGGGTCTAAAATTTAAATTAAACTAGGGCACTAATTAAAAATCATGACAAAGTCTTGTGTGAGACGGTCTCGCAGCGAGGCAAGTGATTAAATTGTTAAGAATATAGTATGAGGTGTCTGGCGGTTAAATGCAAAATTTCACTGTTTTACATTTAAGTCCAGATATAAATAACAATATTTCCTCTTCTTCTCTCATAATTTTTTCACGCATTCTTTCTCCTCTCCATCTTCTCTCCTGCGCAACTGGCAACTGCTCCATCTTCTCTTCATCTCCATTTCTCTTCTATTTCCCTTCAATTCAACCACACTTTTTATCAGTTTTATTGCATGTTTATTGCGCAGGGGAAGAACGCATTGACTCAATGAAGATTCGCTTCATTCTCCGGTGAATTTTCTGCAAATTTTCTGGTTAAAGCTTCGATTTCCAGTGGCCGAACAAAATACAACCTTCCTTTCGTGTTTATTTTCGAATGTAATGTCTTTGCTCGGATTTATTATGCATATTTTGTTGGGTTTTTTCGATTTTTGTTTTCTTTTTTGGTTCATGTAATTTTCTAGGGTTTATGTTGTTCAATGTGTTCATATTTGGCGATTTCTCTATTTTTTTTGTGTTTTGTGATTTGTTCTTACGAATTTGTGCTAATATTTGTGTTGTTGCTGCTGTTTGTTAGAATTCAAAGGATATTTGCATCATTATTGCGGCAATCGAGAAGGAAGAATCGTTTGTAAGTTTCTGAGTTTTCGGCCGTGATGTTTTAGCTACAAGTATTGATCTTTCAGGTTTTCAGTTTGATGTTTCAAGTTTCAGACTTTAAGTACTGCTATCAGTGTTGTTGTGATATTTTAATTTCAACGTTTGATAATTTTGGTGTTTTCATGCTTAAGTGTACAATTAATGTTGATTTTTTATTGTGTGTGATATCTTAGTGTTTTGTTACGATTTGTCCTAATTTTGTTTTGTTGATCTTCCTTAGATGTCTAAGACACTGTTGCTGCAATCGAGAAGGAAAGGGGATCTGTAATTTTTTTTATTTTGTAGATGTGACTTTTTAAATGCTATTGTTGACCTTTTAGGTTTAAAGTACTGTTTATCTGTGTTGGTGTGATGATTTAATTTCAGTATTTGATGTTTGTAGTGTTTTAAGTGTGCAATTGATGTTGAGTTTTCTTTTTTTAATTGTGTGTGTGATATCTTAGGGTTTTGTTACGATTTGTGCTAATTTTTGTGTTGTTGTTGCTATTTTTTAGATGTGTAAGAATGCATACCCAATGTTGCTGCAATCGAGAAGGAAAGATGATCTATAAATTATGTTATTTTGCAGATTGTGACTCTTTAAATAATGTTGTTAATTTTTTCAAGTTTTATGTTTGATTTTTCATGTTTAGGTTTTAAGTACTATTTATATGTGTTGGTGTAATGATTTAATATCGGTATTTGATATTTGTAGTGTTTTAAATATGCAATTGATGTTAAGTTTTGTTGCTTTGAATGTGTGTGTGATATCTTAGGGTTTTTTTTACGATTTGTGCTAGTTTTTGTGTTGTTGTTGTTGTTTCTTAGACGTCTAAGAATGTTTGCCCACTGTTGCTACAATCGAGAAGGAAAGAAGATCTGTAAATATTGTTATTTTGCATATGTGACTCTTTAAATAATGTTGTTAATTTTTTCAAGTTTTATGCTTGATCTTTCATGTTTAGATTTTAAGTATTGTTTATCTATGTTGGTGTGACGATTTAATATCATGCTTTGTAGTGTTTTAAGTGTGCAATTGATGTCCAGTTTTGTTACTTTGATTGTGTGTGTGATATCTTAGGGTTTTGTTATGATTTGTGCTAGTTTTTGTGTTGTTGTTGTTGTTTCTTAGATTTATAAGAATGTTTGCCCATTGTTGCTGCAATCGAGAAGGAAAGAAAATCTGTAAATTTTTTTATTTTGCAGATGTGACTTTTTAAATACTGTTGTGATGTTTCAGGTTTTATGTTTCATCTTTCATGTTTAGGTTTTAAGTACCGTTTATCAGTGTTGGTGTGATGATTTAATATCAGTATTTGATGTTGTGTAGTGTTTTGAGTGTGCAATTGATGTTCATTTTTGTTGTTTTAATTGTGTGTGTGATATCTTAGGGCTTGGTTAGGATTTGTGCTGATTTTTGTGCTATTGTTGATGTTTTCTTAGATGTGTAAGAATGCTTGCCACTGTTGCTGCAATTGAGAAGGAAAAAGGATCTGTAAAATTTGTTATTTTTGCAGATGTGACTTTTCAAATATTGTTGTTGATGTTTCAGGTTTTATGGTTGATCTTTCATGTTTAGATTTTAAGTATTGTATGCTTGTGGTGTTATAAGTGTTCAATTAATGTTCAGTTTTGTTGTTTTGATTATGTGTGGGATATCTTAGGGTTTTGTTACTATTTGTGCTAATTTTTGTGTTGTTGTCACTGTTTCTTAGATGTCTAAGACAACTTTCCCGTTGTTGCTGCATTCGAGAATGAAGTAGGAGTTGTAAGTTTTCTTTTTTTTTAGTTGTGATGTTTTAGATACTATTGTTGATATTTCAGGTTCTATCTTTAAGCTTTCATGTTTAAGCTCTAAGTATTGTTATGTGTGTTGGTGTAATGTTTTAAATTTCAGTGTTTGATGCTTGTGGTGTTTTCATGTTTAAGTATACAACTAATGTTCAGTTTTGTTGTTTTGATATTTTAATGTGTACAATTTCATGTTTTAAAATTTTGATATTGATGTTTTAAATACTGTATTTGATGTTTCACAATGTAGTTGTCAGTGATGCTATGTGTGCTATTGTGATGTTTTAATTTCATATATTGATGTTTTAATTAATTTATATGATGTTTTATGTTTATTTCACAGAAATACTTTCCAAGCAAGAGCTCTACGATGTCATTGATGAGATATTAAAAATATTCTAGGAGGAATCATGCTCCTGGAGATGTTCCCTTTAATAGAGGATCAGAGCCGGCCTTTTGTTCTTGATGTTGGTGGAGTAGAAGAGCCATCCTCTTCAAAACCAGCAGAAGAGAAGGCTAGTCTTTGAACAATCGTTCAATGAATGGAAATAATTTTGGGGGGAAATAGAATTTGATTGCTTGGAATGTATTGTTTCACATTGATTTTTCAGTTATGATGGTCGATTGTTAGTGTTAGTGCTGAGACGCTTGATTGTAATTGATGTTTTACCTTAATTTGATTTTTTTTTCAATTTTTATGCTGGTGATTTTTAGGGCATTTGAACTCTTTTGTAATGAATGATGTTTGATGGTTCTATAGTATGACAATTGACATTTTCACATACTGTAAAATTTCAAATTAAAGTTTGCCACTTTCATATGCTAAATTTATAAGTATTTTTTGTGCCCATGATGATTCATTGAATTCCATCGATTTTGAGTTGTCAGTTTATGATGTTTTATATCTTATTCATCCGTCATATGCATAAAGTGATACATATCATCTTACACATGTATATTTTCATGTAAAAATAATAATAACTTAGTGGATAGAAGTGGAACGCCAAAATATTTTTTTCAAATGCAACAGTGGGATGCATATTTTCAACACTAGTTTGAGATATTTCAGTATCTTAATTTTGAATTTTTAACTTGTGTTTTCTTTTTCATTGACGTGTTATCTTTTCAGCATGTCATTTTTAAAAATTGATATTGATGTTTCTTATTTTTGAATATTAAATTTTTATTTGATGTTTGAATAATATGAATTGATCTTTTAAATTTTAATATTGATATTTTTAATGTTTTAATTTGATGTTTGATTACTTAAAATATTTGATGTTAGACCCGCATTTGACCAAATACTCCAATGCACATAGGCCCGTACTTGACCAAATTCCTCAATGCACACTTGTTCTTCTTCATCAAATAGACCTGCACATTCCGGCCAATAATTCCAACACTCAGCACCAAACAATTTCCTACAATAACCCCACCAATATCGGCATGTCTTACCTTCTTCACAAACGAAAATGAGATGGGAACGTGGCATCCACCCTTAGTACATAAGCCGAAACTTCCTGTTGGTGTTCCACAAACCTTGCTCCGACTCGGTGGAATCAGTTGGGCGATCAACTCTTGCTCCGCAAAATCTGACGAAACCTCTATTGAATCCGACACGAACCTGATCAAACTTCCATCAAATTTGATGAAAATCTGGCAGCGTGAATTCACCTTCAACTTTGATTGTTGCAAAATCCAACGAAATCTTGTTTTGAAATCTGACAATGGCGATAATTGAAGATGTCGGAGGCGAAGGTTGGAAGTATCCGACTACGATGAGGATTGAAAACACCCTAATTTCCCAGCGATAGCGGACGACGACAGTGGTTTTTTGCAGGGCAATGGGTCAAACCTTTTTAATTTTCATTAACAACCCGGTCCCTAAGTTACAGCGTTTTTGTTAGAATTGACCCCAAATTATAATTAGTAGTATTTTGGCCCCAAAATTAAAAAAAAACCTCTTTATTTTACCCTTGGTCTCATGGTAAGACGAGCTCGCAGGAGACAGACTCAATAATCATATATTGATTAACTAAAAAATGTTTTTCTTAAATTGTAGGGCAATTGCCCTACCTTGCACTCGAATAGATCCGCCACTACTGCCAACATAAGCTTTCCTCTCCGATCATTCCGTTCTCTCGCTGATAAATTCTCCTATCGATAGGCCGCTCTCTGTCAATCAATCCATTTGAACATGCAAGAACATCGACATCAACTCGCAATAGAAACAGATAAAAGTTCAAGCAACATGTACATGAAAGCAAATCCAATTGAAGCAAATTCGATTGAAACAACTAAATTTCAATTTGAAATGAATGATTTTCTTACATCAAATCAATTTCTTCAAATTAATAGTGTCCAAGACATGAATTCGTCACATTAATCACAGAGCTTATATTGTTGAATTCGATATGAAATAAATTGTTATTTAAACTTCTGATGCAACGGAAGAATATATGAATTCTACTACTATGAACATGTAAGAAATATGCGGTAACTATTAATATCATAAAATATATGCAGCAATAAATTTTCATCTAGCTAGCATGTGTATTTATTTTGCTACTTATTAAAAGGAATACTTGGAAATGGCACACTTGTGCCAACCGTCGTTAGAGACATAGTGGTCATTTCCCAGGCAGGCCGAACGTGTGCCCTAGGCTAAGCTCTGAAGTAGCCGCCCAAACCAACATCTTTTTGGGCACAACTTTTGTCGTTTTGTGCATCCCATTTGTTAAAAGTTGTGGCGCCGCTATGTGCTGCCAGGTGGCCGCCCAAAATGACGTTGTTTTGGGCACCCGTGTTTCTATCCTCGAAGGAGTCGAGCTCTTAACCTTGGAAGGGATGGAGTCTTTTGACCTCAAGGGGTTGAATTCTCGGCCCTCGAAGGGATGTAGTCTTGTAAACTCAAGGGGTTGAGTTCTCGCCCCTCGAAGGAATGTAGTCTTCTTTCCTCGATGGGGTCGAGGTCTCGGCCCTCAAAGGGATGTATACTTCTAGCCTCAAGGGGTTGAGTTCCCGAACCTCGAAGGGATGAAGTCTTTAGTCCTCGAAGGGGTTGAGTTCTCGGCCCTCGAAGTGAGGGAGTCTTCTGTCTTCGAAGGGGTCAAGATCTCGGCCCTCGAAGGGATAGAGTCTTCTGTCCTTGAAAGGAGGGGTTCTATTGGACATGTTCGAGAGGTACCCATTCAAGAGGTGATATTTGAGGTAGAGGGGTTCCATTCGAGAGGTGCCTATTCAATACGCACCGATTCGAGAGAAACCCATTCGAGAAGTTAAGTTTCAGATGAAAGGGTTCGATTGGATGGGTTCGAGAGGTACCCATTCGAGATGTGAACTTCCAGGTGGAGGGGTTCGAGACATTCAGGATTCGAGTGATGAATACTTAGCGTGCGTGTGCCAATGGCTCGACAGGTCGAAGTCTTGAGGGGTAGATGGGGGATCCTCGAAGGGGTGGTTCTCGACCTCGAAGGGATGGAATATTCTATCCTCGAAGGGGTCAAGTTCTAGGCATTCGAAGGGATGGAGGCTTTTGTCCTCGAAGGAGTCGAGCTCTCGGCACTCGGAGGGATGGAGTCTTCTGGCCTGAAAGGATTGAGTTCTCGGTCCTCGAAGGGATGGAGTCTTCTGTCCTCAAAGGGGTTGGGTTCTCCGCCCTCGAAGGGATGTAATCTTCTGTCCTCGAAGGGAGGGGTTCCATTGGACATGTTCGAGACTCCATGGTATGGCCATTGAAGTCTTCTGTCCTCGAAGGGGTTGAGGACAGAAGACTAAAGGGGTAGATGGGGATCTTCGAAGGGGTGGTTTTCGACCTCGAAGGGATGGAATCTTCTGCCCTCGAAGGGATGGAGGCTTCTGTCCCTTCGAAGGGGTTGACCTCCCGGCCCTCGAAGGGATGGAGTCTTCTGGCCTTAAGGGGTTGAGTTCTTAGCCCTCCAAGAGATGAAGTCTTCTATCCTAGAAGGGGTCGAGTTCTAGACCCTTAATGGGATGGGGGCTTCTGCCCTCGAAGGAATCGAGCTCTCGACCCTCGAAGGGATGGAGTCTTCTACCCTTGAAGGGATCGAGTTCTAGGCCCTCGAAGGGATGCAAGCTTCTATCCCTGAAGGGGTCGAGGTCTCGGCCCTCGAAGGGATGAAGTCTTCTATCCTCGAAGGGACGAGTTCTATTGGACATGTTCGAGATGTACCTACTCGAGAGGTTAAGTTTCAGGTGGAGAAGTTAGAGACATTGAGGATTTGAGTGATGGATACTTAACTTACATGTGCCAATGGCTCGACAGGTGGAAGACTTGAGGGGTAGATGTGGATCCTCGAAGGGGTTGAGTCTTCTGTCCTCGAAGGGGTCAATTTCTCGCCCCTCGATGGGATGGAGTCTTCTGCCCTCGAAAGGAGAGGTTTCACTGGACATGTTCGAGACTCTATGGTACGGGCGTTAAAGTCTTTTATCCTCGAAGGGGTCGAGGACAGAAGACTCGAGGGGTAGATAGGGGATCCTCGCAGGAGTTGTCTTCTCGGCCCTCGAAGGGATGGAATCTTCTTCCCTCGAAAGGTCGAGTTCTAGGCCCTCGAAGGAATGAAGGTTTATGTTCTCAAAGGGGTCGAGCTCTCGGCCCTCGAAGGGATGGAGTTTTCTGTCCTCGAAGGGTTTGAGTTCTAGGGTCTCGAAGGGATGGAGGCTTTTGTCCTCTAAGGGGTCGAGGTCTTAGCCCTCGAAGGGATGAATGCTTATATCCTCGAAGGGGTTCGTGGTCTTGGCCCATGAAGGGATGGAGCCTTTTTTCCTCGAAGGAATGGAGGCTTCTGTCCTCGTAGAGTTCTTAGCCCTCGAAGGGATGGAGGCTTATGTCCTCAAAAGTTTTGAGATCTCGTCCCTCGAAGTGATGGAGCCTTCTGTCCTCGAGAGGGTTGAGTTCTCGACCCTCGAAGAGATGGTTCTTGGCTCGAAGGGATGGAATCTTCTATTCTCGAAGGGGTTGAGTTCTAGGCCCTCGAAGGGATAGAGGCTTATATCCTCAAAGGGAGGGGTTCCATTGGACATGTTCGAGGGGTACCTACCCGAGAGGTTAAGATTTTAGTGGAGGAGTTCGAGACATTGAGGATTCAAGTGATGGATACTTAGTGTGTGTGTGCCAATGGCTCGACAGGTGGAAGACTCGAGGGGTAGATGCGGATCCTTGAAGGGGTTGAGTCTTCTATTCTCGAAGGGATGGGGTCTTTTTTCCTCGAAGGGGTTAACTTCTCGGCCCTCGTAGGGATGGAGTCTCCTGTCCTCGAAGGGAGGGGTTTCATTGGACATGTTCGAGACTCCATGGTATGACTGTTGAAGTCTTCTGTCCTCAAAGGGGTCAAGGGCAGAAGACTTGAGGGGTAGATGGGGGATCCTCGAAGGAGTTGTGTTCTCGGCCCTCGAAGAGATGGAATCTTCTACCCTCGAAGGGGTCAAGTTCTAAGCCATCGAAGGGATAGAGGCTTCTATCCTCGATGGGGTCGAGCTCTCGACCCTCGAAGGGATGGAGTCTTTTGTCCTTAAGGGATTGAGTTCTCGGCCCTCAAAGGGATGAAGTCTAATGTTCTCAAAGAGAGGGGTTCCATTGGACATCTTTGAGACTCCATGGTACGGCCGTTGAAGTCTTCTGTCCTCAAAGGGGTCGAGGACAGATTCGAGGACAGAAGACCCGAGGGGTAGATGGGGAATCTTCAAAGGGGTGGTTGTCGACCTCGAAGGGATGTAATCTTCTACCCTCGAAGGGGTCCAGTTCTTGGCCCTGAAAGGGATGCGGGCTTCTTTCCTCGAAGGGGTCGACCACTTAGCCCTCGAAGGGATGAAGTCTTCTGGCCTTAAGGGGTTGAGTTCTCGGCCCTCGAAGGGATGGAGTCTTCTGTCCTCGAAGGGGTCGAGTTCTAGGCCCTTGAAGGGATGAAGGCTTCTGCCCTCGAAGGAATCGAGCTCTCGACCCTCGAAGGGATGGAGTCTTCTGTCCTCGACGAGGTGGAGTTCTAGGCCCTCGAAAGGATGCATGCTTCTGTCCTCGAAGGGGTCGAGGTCTCGGCCCTCGAAGGGATGGAGTCTTCTGTCCTCTAAGGGATGAGTTCCATTGGACATGTTTTAGAGGTACCTACTCGAGAGGTTAAGTTTCAGGTGGAGGAGTTCAAGACATTGAGGATTCGAGTGATGTATACTTAGCATGTGTGTGCCAATGGCTCGACAGGTGGAAGACTTGAGGGGTAGATGCGGGTTCTCGAAGGGGTTGAGTTTTCTGTCCTCGAAGGAGTCTATTTCTCGCCCCTCGAAGGGATGGAGTCTTTTGTCCTCGAAAGGAGGGGTTCCATTGGACATGTTCGAGACTCCATTGTATGACCGTTGAAGTCTTTTGTCCTCGAAGGGGTCGAGGACAGAAGACTTGAGGGGTAAATGGGGAATCCTCTAATGAGTTGTGTTCTTGGCCCTCGAAGGGATGGAATCTTCTGGCCTAGAAGGGGTTGATTTTTAGGCCCTTGAAAGGATGGTAGCTTCTGTTCTCAAAGCAGTCGAGTTCTCGGCCCTCAAAGGGATGGAGTCTTCTGTCCTCGAAGGGGTCGAGTTTTAAGCCTTCGAAGGGATGGAAGCTTATGTCCTCTAATGGGTTGGGGTCTTAGGCCTCGAAGGGATGGAACCTTATGTCCTTGAAGGGGTTCGAGGTCTTGGCCCACGAAGGGATGGAGCCTTTTGTCCTCGAAGGGATTGAGGCATCTGTCCTTGTAGGAGTCGAGGTCTTGGGCCTCGAAGGGATGAAGGCTTATATCCTCGAATGGGTCGAGGTCTTGGCCCTCGAAGGAATAGAAAAAGGAGGCCGTTCGTGGCTTATATTCCTCGAAGGGATGGAGCCTTCTCCGGTTGAATATGTGTGTAAGTAAGCCACGAACGGCCTCCTTTTTCTATTCAAGAATATGAAATCTCTAGAAAGTGTGTACTTGTATTCTCGCCAACTTTTGGATAACATCTTCATGTCTATCTTTCTTAACTCATCCATATCAGGGGCATCAATTTCAAAGGGTCTCAATTTATTGTGACAAAAAAGGAAAAGTTTAAAAAAAGATTGACTTTCGCATCAACTTCAATGAAATTAATTGGATTACAACAAACATGTAAACAACTATGATGGGGTAACCTGCAGTCTATCCACAAGGTGGTTTTTTATTCCTTTGGCACATCGTGCAAATTATCGTAATGGATGTCCACCCAAGTATGACCGACTTTTCCAACTCAACTTGACCACTTCGCCTGGTCTTCCGACAAACATCGGCCCATTGAGTTGAAAATCAATGGGATCATTTCCTTCCTAGCCATTCTCCTTTCTAAATTTCCTACTATGTGTATTTGCAATTCCCACTTCTTCGATCCCTTTTTTTTGTCATCCTCATTAAGCGTTGTTTAAGTATTTCCATCATTGGAATGTAATATATCATCTCGACCCTCTTCCTTGGCACTGGACTACCCCACACCAATTTAATTCATCACATGTCAATCTTTATTGTTACTATTTCCACAAAACGAAGAACACACAAAAAATAGCAACATGATATATTTATGAACACAAATACATACACAAATTAATTATTGAGAACAAATTAATTATTGTGCACAAATGGAGAGTACTAAAACTAAGAACATAAATATACACTCAAAATTATGTAATGATTTACCTTCTCGTTGACAAGATGTGTATGATCTAGAGCCCTAGTAACATAGTTAGTCTTTAACACTCAAGAACAAAAACCCAAACTAAAACTTCCTTAAAAAATCCAAACTTCTCAGCCAAGATTGAGATGTAAACCTAGAGTTCGGGAGGATTTCATAAGTTTAGTCATTGATAGTATGAAGGATTTGATGGGAAGAAGTGGATGAGGGCTTGAGTGAGGTTTTTGGTAGAGAAAAAGGGTGGGAAATTTGCACCCAAAATGTAGGAATTAATGACCTTTTGAAATGTTTTTAATGCTGAAGTAGAGGCCCCGCGAATGAACACTTCCGGAATCTGAAGTGTTTTGTGTCTACCTTAAAGAAGACGAGACTTGGATCCAAACTTGAAATTCAATCGGCTCTATGGAATAAAATATCTGAGCTTCCGACTTAGAAGTTATCTGGATATATAAAAAAATCCCCAAATTGAAATCAGTTTAAAAAACATGATTTTGAACAAATGCCTTTGGTTAGCACATACCGATCCCCAAATTTGAACTCTGACATGCCTCCACCTCGGGGTTGTAAATTAACCATGTGAGATCAACTATAATCCGAGGCTGAGGGCGTTCAAAGAGATCAAATTTATAGATTTATATTCTGCTCCAGTTGCCACTACTAAGCCACCTAGAAGGTAGATAGTGGCAAGATCGAGTTTGTCCACAGAGATGCTAGGTGTCTAAAAGCCAACTACACAAAGCCACATCCAGGCCGTCAATTTGTTTGTGTGTTAGGAGGAATAGCTAAATATTGCAAAATGAGTTTTGGGGCTTTTTAACCGAAAACTACTATCATACGAGATCACAAGAGAATAAACTATATATACTAGCACTTGGGGAATATTTGCGTAACATGATCAGTGATATATGCTTTGATCCTCAATCACATTCAAGACATTCAGTGGCCAAGCCTTTTGTGAGGTAAAACCAGACACTCTCGGACCACCAGCTTATCATTTTTTAGTTAGCATAAGGAAAACAAGAAGAAGAGGAGGAGCTTCAAATATTTTAATATGTGGGAGGCCTCTCCATATTTCAAGGGGAAAATCTACGCGGTTTGGAGGAAGGTGAGACAAATGAGGGATTTTGGAAAACTTCTTGAAGATGAGGAAAAGCCTTTGAAAAGGCTTAATATAAGGGAGTTCTCGAAGATTGGAGAAAGGGTGGATAAGGCTAAGAAGGAATGGCTTTTGGCACAAGAGAGATTGAATGAATAACCTAGGGATGAAAGGAGGCAAAGGGTGGAATTTGATGCAAGGAAAGTGGTTGAAGAATCGGCCTCCAAAGAGATGGAAGAAAGGCTGCGCCCTTTTTCTCCTTTTTTCGCCCCAGAGCTAGAGAGAGAATTTTTATTGAGAGCTCTTTCAGGTACCTACTCCAGAGGTTTAGTTTCAGGTGGAGGAGTTCGAGACATTATGGATTCAAGTGATGGATACTTAGTGTGCGTGTGATAATGGCTCGACAGGTGGAAAACTCTAGGGGTAGATGCGGATCCTCGTAGCAGGTTGAGTTCTTGGCCCTCGAAGGGAGGGAGTCTTCTGTCCTCGAAGGGTTCAAGATCTCGGCCCTCAAAGGGATGGAGTCTTTTGTCTTCGAAGGGAGGGGTTCCATTGAACATATTCGAGAGGTACCCATTCGAGAGGTGATATTTGAGGTGGAGGGTTCCATTCGAGAGGTACCTATTCAAGACGTACCGATTAGAGAGGAACCCGTTTGAGATGCTAAGTTTCAGATGGAAGGGTTCGGGAGGTACCCATTCGAGATGTGAACTTCCAGGTGGAGGGGTTTGAGACATTCAGGATTTGAGTGATGAATACTTATTGTGCGTGTGCCAATGGCTCGATAGGTCAAAGTCTCGAGGGGTAGATGGGGGATCCTCGAAGGGGTGGTTCTTGGCCTCGAAGGGATGGAATCTTCTGCCCTTGAAGGGGTCGAAATCTAGGCCTTCGAAGGGATGGAGACTTCTATCCTCGAAGGATTCGAGCTCTCGGCCCTCGAAGGAATGGAGTCTTCTGGCCTCAAGGGGTTGAGTTCTCGGTCCTCGAAGGGATCGAGTCTTTTGTCCTCAAAGGGGTTGAGTTTTCGGCCCTCGAAGGGATGGAGACTTCTATCCTCGAAGGGAGGGGTTCCATTGGACATGTTCGAGACTCCACGGTATGGCTGTTGAAGTCTTCTGACCTCGAAGGGGTCAAGGACAGAAGACTCGAGGGGTAGATGGGGGATCATCGAAGGGGTGGTTGTCGACCTCGAAGGGATGGAATCTTCTGCCCTCGAGGGGGTCAAGTTCTTCACCCTCGAAGGGATTGGGGCTTCTGCCCTCGAAGGGATTGAGCTCTTGATTCTCAAAAAGATGGAGTCTTCTATCCTCGAAGGGGTCGAGTTCTAGGTCCTCGAAGGGATGCAGGCTTCTGTCCTCGAAGAGGTCGAGGTCTTAGCTCTCGCCCTCGAAGAGATGAAGTCTTCTGTCCTCGAAGGGACGAGTTCCATTGGACATGTTCCAGAGGTACCTACTCGAGATGTTAAGTTTCAGGTGGAGGAGTTCGAGACATTGAGGATTCGAGTGATGGATACTTAGCATGCGTGTACTAATGGCTTGACAGGTGGAAGACTCAAGGGGTAGATGCGGATCCTCAAAGGAGTTGAGTCTTCTATCCTCAAATGGGTCAATTTCTCGCCCCTCGAAGGGATGGAGTCTTCTATCCTCGAAGGTAGGGGTTCCATTGGACATGTTCAAGACTCCATGGTACGACCGTTGAAGTATTTTGTCCTAGAAGAAGTCGAGGACAGGAGACTCGAGGGGTAGATGGGGGATCCTCGAAGGAGTTGTGTTCTTGACCCTCGAAGGGATGGAATCTTCTGCCCTCGAAGGGGTCGAGCTATCGGCCCTCGAAGGGATGGAGTCTTCTATCCTCGACGGGGTCGAGTTCTAGGCCCTCGAAGGGATGGAGGTATTTGTCCTCTAAGGGGTCGAGGTCTTAGCCCTCGAAGGGATGGATTCTTATGTTCTCGAAGGGGCTCAAGGTCTTAGCCCATGAAGGGATATAGCCTTTTTATCCTCAATGAGATGGAGGCTTCTATCCTCGTAGAGGTCGAGGTCTTGGCCCTCGAAGGGATGGAGGCTTATGCCCTCAAAGGGTTCGAGTTCTCGACCCTCAAAAGGACGGTTCTCCGCTCGAAGGGATGGAATCTTCTATTCTTGAAGGGGTTGAATTCTACGCTCCGAAGGGATGGAGGCTTCTGTCCTCAAAGGGAGAGGTTCCTCCCCGAGAGGTACCTACTCGAGAGGTACTTACTCGAGAGGTACCTACTCTAGAGGTACCTACTCGAGAGGTACCTACTCGAGAGGTTATGTTTCAGGTGGAGGAGTTCAAGACATTGAGGATTCAAGTAATGGATACTTAGCGTGTGTGTGCCAATGGCTTGACAAGTGGAAGACTCGAGGGGTACATGCAGATCCTCAAAGGGGTTGAGTCTTCTGTCCTCGAAGGAATGGAGCCTTCTGTCTTCGAAGGGGTCAACTTCTCGGCCCTCGTAGGAATAGAGTCTTCTGTCCTCAAAGGGAGGGGTTCCGATGGACAAGTTCGAGACTCCATGGTACGATCGTTGAAGTCTTCTTTCCTCAAAGGGGTCGAGAACAGAAGACTTGATGGGTAGATAGGGGATCCTCGAAGGAGTTGTGTTCTCGGCCCCTGAAGGGATGGAATCTTTTGCCCTCGAAGGGGTCAAGTTCTAGGCTCTCGAAGGAATTGAGGCTTCTATCCTCGATGGGGTCGAGCTTTCGGCCCTCGAATGGATGGAGTCTTCTGTTCTCGAAGGGAGGGGTTCTATTGGACATGTTCCAGAGGTACCTATTCGAGAGGTTATGTTTCAGTTGCAGGAGTCCGAGACATTGAGGATTTGAGTGATGGATACTTAGCGTACGTGTGCCAATGGATCGACAAGTGGAAGACTTGAGGGGTAGATGCGGATTCTCGTAGGGGTTGAGTTTTATGTCCTCGAAGGGATGGAGTCTTCTGTCAACGAAGGGGTAAACTTCTCGGCCCTCGAAGGGATGAATCCTTCTATCCTCGAGGGGAGAGGTTTAATTGGACATGTTCGAGACTCCATAGTACAACCCTTAAAGTCCTCTGTCCTCGAAGGGGTCGAGGGTAAAAGACTCGAGGGGTAGATGGGGGATCCTCGAAGGAGTTGTGTTCTCGGCTCTCGAAGGGATGTTATCTTCTGCCCTCGAAGGGGTCAAGTTCTAGACCCTCGAAGGGATTGAGGCTTCTGCCTCGATGGGGTCAAGCTTTCGGCCCTCGATTGGATGGAGTCTTCTATCCTCGAATGAAGGAGTTCCATTGGACATGTTCGAGAGGTACCTACTCAAGAGGTTATATTTCAGTTCGATAAGTCCAAGACATTTAGGATTTAAGTGATGGATACTTAGCGTACGTGTGCCAATGGATCAACAGGTGGAAGACTTGAGAGGTAGATGCGGATTCTCGTAGGGGTTGAGTTTTATGTCCTCGAAGGGATGGAGTCTTCTGTCCATGAAGGGTCAACTTCTCTGCCCTTGAAGGGATGAATCCTTCTATCCTCGAGGGGAGGGGTTCAATTGGACATGTTCGAGACTCCATAGTACAACCCTTAAAGTCTTCTGTCCTCGAAGGGGTCGAGGGCAAAACACTCGAGGGGTAGATGGGGGATCCTCGAAGGAGTTTTATTCTCATCTATCGAAGGGATAGAATCCTCTTCCCTCGAAGAGGTCGAGTTTTAGGCCCTCGAAGGGATGGGGGCTTCTGTCCTCAAAGGGGTCGAGCTCTCGGATCTCGAATGGATGGAGTCTTCTGGCCTCAAGGGGTTGTGTTCTCGGCCCTCAAAGGGATGGAGTCTTCTGTCCGGGAAGGGGTCAAGTTCTAGGCCCTCAAAGGGATAGAGGCTTCTGTTCCCGAAGGGGTCGGGGTCTTAGCCCTCGAAGAGATGGAGGCTTATGTCCTCGAAGGGGTTCAAGGTCTCGACCCTCGGAAGGATAGAGCCTTCTATCGAAGGTAATGGTAAATAAAAACAACCGGGAATGTGTACGTGAGTGGGGACAACGTCCCACTCCCTTAATACATGATACGTAATAAAACTACCCCTGGTGTAGATGCTACTAACAGGTGGCATAGAAATGCTAAACCCTTCATAGTGACAAGGGTCTGTAGAAACCATCAGTGTGAGAAAAATACTAACCCCTCTATTGTGACAGGGGCCTATAGTAACCATCCATGAAAATACCGAGGGGCATGAGAACGAACTCACTAGCCCATCACTCCATGCAACATCTATGCAACCGGTAGTGTGAACCGGCCCTTTCGCTGTGGTTTGCTCCCCACGGGTTTCTCCTAAACCGAGAGTGGTCTCGGCCTTCAAATGAAGTATTATATCATCTTCTCCTGGAAGAGCTGGCACACCGCTTCTACCATGTACACCTCTAAGATGAAGATAAAGAGGTGTTATTGGCATTTTATAAAGGTCACTGAATGAGGGCCGATGTTTTCTCTTTGGGGTTGGGAGCAGATTGACCGTAGTCAGATAGAGCCTTCTGTCCTCGAAGGGGTCGAGGTCTTGGCCCTCGAAGGGATAGAGGCTTATGTCCTCGGAGGGGTCGAGGTTTCGGCCCTCGAAGGGATGGAGCCTTCTATCCTTGAGGTTTTCGAGTTCTCGGCTTGATGGGATGGAATATTCTATCCTCAAAGTGGTTGAGTTCTAGGCCCTCGAAGGGATCGAGGCTTCTGTCCTCGAAGGGGTCGAGGTCTCGGCCCTCGAAGGGATGTAGTCTTCTGTCTTCGAAGGGAGGGGTTCCATTGGACATGTTGGAGAGGTACCTACTCGAGAGGTTAAGTTTCAGGTGGAGGAGTTTGAGACATTAAGGATTCGAGTGATGGATACTTAGCTTGTGTGTGCTAATGGCTCGACAGGTGGAAGACTCGAAGGGTAGATGTGGATCCTCGAAGGGGTTGAGTCTTCTGTCCTCAAAGGGATGGAGTATTCTGTCCTCGAAGAGGTCAACTTCTCGGCCCTCAAAGGGATGGAGTCTTTTGTTCTCAGAGGGAGAGGTTTTATT
Source organism: Rubia yunnanensis (assembly GCA_037428765.1). Lineage (NCBI taxonomy): Eukaryota > Viridiplantae > Streptophyta > Magnoliopsida > Gentianales > Rubiaceae > Rubia > Rubia yunnanensis. Next base: position 60,326,848 of record CM075068.1, read on the forward strand.
GAATATGTTCGAGACTCCATGGTACGACCATTGAAGTATTTTGTCCTCGAAGGGGTCAAGGGAAGAAGACTCGAGGGGTAGATGGGGGGATCCTTGTAGGAGTTGTGTTCTGGGCTCTCGAAGGGATGTAATATTCTACCCTCGAAGGGGTCGAGTTCTGGGCCCTCGAAGGGATGGAGGCTTCTGTCCTCGAAGGGGTCAGGGTCTCGGCCCTCGAAGGGATGTAGTCTTCTGCCTTCGAAGGGAGGAGTTCCATTGGACATGTTGGAGAGGTACCTACTCGAGAGGTTAAGTTTCAGGTGGAGGAGTTTGAGACATTGAGGATTCGAGTGATGGATACTTAGCTTGCGTGTGCTAATGGCTCGACAGGTGGAAGACTCGAAGGGTAGATGTGGATCCTCGAAGGGGTTGAGTCTTCTGTCCTCAAAGGGATAGAGTATTCTGTCCTCAAAGTGGTCAACTTCTCGGCCCTCAAAGGGATGGAGTCTTTTGTTCTCAGAGGGAGAGGTTTTATTGAATATGTTCGAGACTCCATGGTACGACCTTTGAAGTATTTTGTCCTCGAAGGGGTCAAGGGCAGAAGACTCGAGGGGTAGATGGGGGGGATCCTCGTAGGAGTTGTGTTCTGGGCTCTCGAAGGGATGTAATATTCTGCCCTCGAAGGGGTCAAGTTCTGGGCCCTCGAAGGGATGGAGGCTTCTGTCCTTGAAGGGGTCGAGCTCTCGGCCCTCGAAGGGATGAAGTTTTCTGGCCTCAAGGGGTTGAGTTCTTGGGCCTAAAAGGGATGGAGTCATCTTTCCTCGAAGGGAGGTGTTCCATTGGACATGTTCGAGAGGTACCTACTCGAGAGGTTGAGTTTCAGGTGAAGGAGTTCAAGACATTGAGGATTTGAGTGATAAATACTTAGCGTGCGTGTGCCAATGACTCGACAGGTGGAAGACTCAAGGGGTAGCTGCGGATCCCTGATGGGGTTAAGTGTTCTGTCCTCGAAGGTAAGGAGTCTCCCATCCTCGAATGGGTCAACTTCTCGGCCCTTGAAGGTATGGAGTCTTTTGTCTTTGAAGGGAGGGGTTCCGTTGGACATGTTCGAGACTCTATAGTATGACCGTTGAAGTCTTCTGTCTTCGAAGGGGTCGAGGGCAGAAGACTCGAGGGGTAGATAGGGGATCCTCGAAGGAGTTATGTTTTCTGTCCTTGAAGGGATGGAGTCTTCTGTCCACGTAGAGGTCAACTTCTCGGCCCTTGAAGGGATGGAGCCTTCTTTCCTCGAAGGGAGGGGTTCCATTGGACATGTTCGAGACTCCATGGTACGACCGTTGAAGTCCTTTTTCCTCGAAGGGGTTGAGGATAGAAGACTCGAGGGGTAGATGGGGGATCCTCGAAGGAGTTGTGTTCTCGGCCCTCGAAAGGATGGAATCTTCTGCCCTTGAAGGGGTCGAGTTCTAGGCCCTCGAAAGGATGGAGGCTTCTGTCCTCAAAGGGGTCGAGCTCTCGGAGGATAGAGCCTTTTGTCCTGAAAGGGTTAGAGGCTTTTGTCCTCGAAGGGGCCGAGGTCTTGGCCCTCAAAGGGATGGAGGCTTATGTCCTAGAAGGGGTCGAGGTCTCAGCCCTCAAAGGGATAGAGCCTTCTGTCCTCGATGTGGTCGAGTTCTCGACCCTCGAAGGGATGGTTCTTAGCTCGAATGGATGGAAACTTCTATCCTCGAAGGAATGGAGGTTTCTGTCCTTGAAGGGGTCGAGGTCTTGGCCCTAGAAGGGATGTAGTCTTCTGTCCTCGAAGGGAGGGGTTCCATTGGAAATGTTTGATAAGTACCTACTGGAGAGTTTAAGTTTCAAGTGGAGGAGTTCGAGACATTGACGATTCGAGTGATAGATACTTAGCGTGCGTGTGCCAGTGTCTCGACAGGTGGAAGACTTGAGGGGTAGATGCGGATCCTCGAAGAGGTTGAGTATTCTGTCCTCGAAGGGATGGAGTCTTCTGTCCTTAAAGGGGTCAACTTCTCGGCCCTCAAAGGGATGAAAACTTCTATTCACGAAGGGATAGGTTTTATTGGATGTGTTCGAGACTCCATGGTACAACCATTGAAGTATTCTGTCCTCGAAGGGATCGAGGACAAAAGAATCGGGGGGTAGATGGGGGATCCTCGAAGGAGTTGTGTTCTCATCCCTCGAAGGGATGGAATCTTTTACCCTCGGAGGGGTCGAGTTTTAGGCACTCTAAAGGATGGTGGCTTCTGTCCTCGAACGGGTCGAGCTCCCGGCCCTCGAAGGGTTGAAGTCTTCTACCCTCGAAGTGAGGGGTTCCATTGAACATGTTTGAGAGGCACCTACTCAAGAGGTTAAGTTTTAGTTAGAGGAGTTCGAGACATTGAGGATTTGAGTGATGGATACTTAGCGTGCGTGTGCCAATGGCTCGACAGGTGGAAGACTTGAGGGGTAGATGCGGATCCTCGTAGGGGTTGAGTTTTCTGTCCTCGAAGGGATGGAGTCTTCTGTCCACGAAGGGGTCAACTTCCCGGCCCTCGAAGGGATGAATCCTTCTGTCCTCGAAGGGAGGGGTTTAATTAGACATGTTCGAGACTCAATAGTAAGACCCTTAAAGTCTTCTGTCCACGAAGGGGTCGAGGACAAAAGACTCGAGGGGTTGATGGGGATCCTCGAAGGAGTTGTATTATCGGCCGTCGAAGGGATGGAATCTTCTGCCCTCGAAGGGGTCGAGTTCTAGGCCCTCGAAGGGATGGAGGCTTCTGTCCTCGAAGGGGTCGAGCTCTCGGATCTCCAAGGGATGGAGTCTTCTGGCCTCAAGGGGTTGAGTTCTCGGCCCTCAAAGGGATGGAGTTTTGTGTCCTCGAAGGAGTCAAGTTCTAGGCCCTCGAAGGGATGGAGGCTTCTATCCTCGAAGGGGTCGAGGTCTTGGCCCTCGAAGGGATGGAGGCTTATGTCCTCGAATAGGTTCGAGGTCTCGGCCCTCAAAAGGATAGAGTCTTCTGTCCTCGAAGGAATATAGGCTTCTTTCCTCGAAGGGGTTGATGTCTTGGCCCTCCAAGGGATAGAGGCTTACGTCCTCGGAGGGGTCGAGGTCTTGGCCCTCGAAGGGATGAAGCTTTCTGTCCTCGAGGTGGTCGAGTTCTTGACCCTCGAAAGGATGGTTCTCAGCTAGAAGGGATGGAAACTTCTGTACTCAAAGGGATAGAGGTTTCCGTCCTCGAAAGGGTCGAGGACTCGGCCCCTTGAAGGGATGTAGTCTTTTGTCCTCAAAGGGAGGGGTTCTAATGGACATGTTCGAGATGTACCTACTCGACATTTTAAGTTTCAGGTGGAGGAGTTTGAGACATTGAGGATCCAGGTGATGGATACTTAGCATGTGTGTGCCAATGGCTCGATAGGTGGAAGACTCAAGGGGTAGATGCCGATCCTCGAAGGGGTTCAGTCTTCTGTCCTCGAAGGGGTTCAGTCTTCTGTCCTCAAAGGGATGGAGTTTTCTGTCCTCGAAGGGGTCAACTTCTCGGGCCTCGAAGGGATGGAGCCTTTTGTCCTCAATGGGAGGGGTTCCATTGGACATGTTCGAGACCCCATGCTATGACCATTGAAGTCTTCTATCCTTGAAGGGGTCGATGTCAGAAGACTCAGGGGGTAGATGGGGGATCCTCGAAGGAGTTGTGTTCTTGGCTCTCGAAGGTATGGAATATTCTGCCCTCGAAGGCGTCGGGTTCTAGGCCCTAGAAGCGATGGAGCCTTCTGTCCTCGAAGGGGTCGAACTCTCGGCCCTCGAAGGGATTGAGTTTTCTGGCCTTAAGGGGGTGAGTTCTCGGCCCTCGAAGGGATGGAGTTCTTCTGTCCTCGAAGGGGTCAAGTTCTAGGCCTTCGAAGGGATGAAGGCTTCTGTCTTCGAAGAGGTCGAGGTCTTGGCCCTCGAAGGGATGGAGGCTTACATCCTCGAAGGGGTTCGAGGGCTTGAACCTCGAAGTGATGAAGCCTTTTGTCCTTGAGGGGGTCGAGTTCTCAAAGACAAAAGGCTCCATCCCTTCGAGGGCTTAGGTCGAGTTCTCGACCTTCGAAGGGATGGTTCTTGGATGGAAGGGATGGAATCTTCTATCCTTAAAGGGGTTGAGTTCTAGGCCCTCGAAGGGATGGAGACTTCTGTCCTCAAAGGAGTCGAGGACTCGGGCCTCGAAGGGATGAAGTCTTCTATCCTCGAAGGGAGGGGTTCCATTGGACATGTTCGAGAGGTACCTACTCGAGAGGTTATGTTTTAGGTGGAGGAGTTTGAGACGTAGAGGATTCGAGTGACGGATACCTAGCATGCGTGTGCCAATGGATCGACAGGTGGAAGAATCGAGGGGTAAATGCGGATCCTCGAAGGGGTTGAGTTTTCTGTCCTCGAAGGGGTCAACTTCTCAGCCCTCGAAGGGATGGAGTGTTCTGTCCTTGAAGGGAGGGGTTCCATTGGATATGTTCGAGACCGTAGAAGTCTTCTGTCCTCAAAGGGGTCGACGACAGAAGACTCGAGGGGTAGATGGGGGATCCTCGAAGGAGTTGTGTTCTCGGCCCTCGAAGGGATGAAATATTCTGCCCTCGAAGAGGTCGAGTTCTAGGCCCTCAAGGGGATGGAGGCTTCTCTCCTCAAAGGGGTCAAGCTCTCGGCCTTCGAAGGGATGGAGTCTTCTAGCCTCAAGGGGTTGAGTTCTTGGCCCTCGAAGGGATGAAGTCTTCTGCCCTCGAAGCAGTTGAGCTCTCGACCCTCAAAGGGATGGAGTCTTCTGTCCTTGATGGGGTCGAGTTCTAGGCCCTCGAAGGGATGGAGGTTTTTGTCTCCAATGGAGTCGAGGTCTCGGCCCTCGAAGGGATGGAGTCTTCTGTCCTCAAAGAGTGGGGTTCCATTGGACATGTTCGAGAGGTACCTACTCGAGAGGTTAAATTTCAGGTGGAGGAGTTCATAAAATTGCATATTCGAGTGATGGATACTTAGCGTGCATGTGCCAATAGCTCGACAGCTGGAAGACTCGAGGGGTAGATGCGGATCCTCGAAGGGGTTGAGTCTTCTGTCGTCAAAGGGGTCAACTTCTCGGCCTCAAAGGGATAGAGTCTTTTGTACTCGAAGGGCGGGGTTCCATTAGACATGTTCGTGATTCCATGGTACGATTGTTGAAGTCTTCTATCCTCGAAGGGCTCGAGGACAGAAGACTCGAGGGGTAGATGGTGGATCCTCGAAGGAGTTATGTTCTTGGCCCTCAAACGGATGTAATCTTCTGCCCTCGAAGGGTCGAGTTCTAGGCCCTCGAAGGGATGGAGGCTTCTGTCCTCGAAGGGGTCGAGCTCTCGGCCTTCAAAGGGATGGAGTCTTCTGGCCTTAAGGGGTTGATTTCTCGGCCCTCAAAGGGATGGAGTCTTCTATCCTTGAAGGGGTCGAGCTCTCGCCCCTCGAAGGGATGTAGTCCTTTTGTCTCAAGAGGTCAAATTCTCGGACATCGAAGGGATGGAGTCTCCTTCCCTCTAAGGGGTTGAGTTCTCGGCCCCCGAAGGTATGGAGTCTTCTTTCCTCGAAGGGGGGGGGGAGTTCATTGGACATGTTGATAGGTACCCATTCGAGAGGTGATATTTGAGGTGGAGGGGTTCCATTCGATCCATTTGAGAAGCACCTATTCGAGACGTACTGATTCGAGAGGAACCCATTCGAGAAGTTAAGTTTCAGATGGAGGGGTTCGATTGGATGGGTTCGAGAGGTACCCATTCGAGATGTCAACTTCCAGGTAGAGGGGTTCGAGACATTGAGGATTTGAGTGATGGATACTTAGCATGCGTGTGCCAATGGCTCGACAGGTGGAAGACTCGAGGGGTAGATAGGGGATCCTTGAGGGGTAGATGGGGAATCCTCAAAGGGGTGGTTCTCAGCCTCGAAGGGATGGAATCTTCTGTCTTCAAAGGGGTCATGTTCTAGGCCCTCGAAGGGATGGAGGCTCGTGTCCTCAAAGGGGTCGAGCTCCCGAGAGGTACCCATTCGAGATGTGAGCTTCCAGGTGGAGGGGTTAGAAGGGATGGAGTCTTCTGTCCTCGAAGGGGTCGAGGTCTCGGCCATCGAAGGGATGGAGTCTTCTTTCCTCGAAGGGAGGGGTTCCATTGGACATGTTCGAGAGGTACCCATTCGAGAGGTGATATTTGAGGTGGAGGGGTTTCATTTGAGAGGTACCTATTCGAGACGTACCGATTCGAGAGGAACCCATTGGAGAAGTTAAGTTTCAGATGGAGGGGTTCGATTGGATGGGTTCAAGAGGTACCCATTCGCGATGTGAACTTTCAATTGGAAGAGTTCAATTGGATGGGTTACAGCGGTACCCATTCGAGATATGAACTTTCATGTGGAGGGGTTCGACTGTATGGGTTGGAGAGGTAGCCACTCGAGAGGTACCCATTCGAGATGTGAACTTCCAGGTGGAGGGGTTCGAGGGGTACCCACTCGAGATGTGAACTTCCAGGTGGAGGGGTGCGACTGGAAGGGTTCGAGAGGTGGCCATTCGAGATGTGAACGTTTAGGTTAAGGGGTTCCACTGGATGGGTTTGATTGGAGGCCATTCGAGATGGAGAAGTTCGATTCGATGGGTTCGACCGGTACCAATTCGAGAGGTACCTATTCGAGAGATACCCATTCGAGAAGTGAACTTCCAGCTGGAGAAACTTCACATCTCGAATCAATACCACTCAAATCCTTTCACTTCAACCCTCTCCACCTGAACCTTCACCTTTCGCCATCTCCACGCTTCAAGGACATGTATAATTGGTACATTTATAGCTTCAATTACAACTCGTTTAACATTCCTATACAATTTTTATAATTTGTTATCAAGCTCACCGTGCAACGCGCGGTGAAGCCACACTAGTTAGTTTAAAGCGTGTATTGTTTACAAATTTTTTGGGAGGTTAAACCTCAATGAATTGAACGGCATATATTAGGTGCCCATACCTTCTATAAGTAGTTAGTTACAAAATAGATGTTTTGTGGAAATGAAGAGAAGTAAATTAGCAAAAGAAGTGTTCCATTTCATATGAACTCCACCCCTTGTCGAACATAGAATGACCGGACATCAATTGCTCTTAAGTAATAAAAATTTGTACATATGAAGAATGAAAAGAAGAAGCAGTGATTACTAATTTAAAGAAATTGTTTATATTAGTATAATAACTGCTTCGACATCTGTCAAATACAAAAGCTTAAGAGCTTTGTTAAAACCAACAGGAGATGTTCCTGCTAGTCCATCCGAAATTGTTCTAGAATCAGACTTGATTGTGCCGCATTGGTAAGTAGCCTAGGCAGCAAAATTGAGCTTTCCACTGATTTTGAAGAGCTAACAACTTGGAATTTCCGCTTGCACCATTTGGAAGATCATGTCCCAGTGAAGTGTGAAAACTGAGTAGGCATAAAAGATCTAATCCCAGAGAAGTCAGAAAACTAAGAATTGAAAAGCAATCCTTAATGTACCTGAAACAACAAAAACATCATCAATATCAATTCAATTTTGAGGTGGCATGGAGATCCTAATATCTGGAACTTGCAATCTAATCCTAATATCTGAAATTTGCAATCTATCTAAAGTAATAAGTCCTCTTATTTTGGTAGGAAAATCATTCCATTCAAAGGTGTTGTCAGACATGAAGTTTAGAGATGACTTCAACAACCTGGTTTGCCTCTCTATATATGTGTTTAACAACATTCTGACCTATAGGATAGAAGTATCATATGCTAGTTCATACTAGTGCCAATATGCTAAATTGGGTTTCTTTATCATCTTAACTGCACTAATACAATCAGATTCAACAAGAAATGCCGTAGAGACAGATTGAGCAAACAGACCACCGTATCAATAGCAATTATCTCTGCGTGCAGAGCAGATGAGGCTTCAGCATTTTCAAATCTAGCGGTATATTCATGTTGGAAAATGATGGTTTAAAGGTTGAAATTCATCAACTTTTTGGGCTTCGTTTTGAGTGGGAGCCAAATAGATTTTGGGTCAAGGGATGTCATTTTTGGGTTCTCCTCCGCGAGTACTATAAAATCGACTATTTAAACTCTCAAAATGGATCAAGGGTGAATGGGATATTGATGTTTGAAATATCACTCTTGAAAGAGGAAAAATGGGCGAAAATTGGCCCCGAATAATTTTTTCTCCGGGCGGTCCAAAACGTGTATAGACCGTGTGGAAGTCTCTGGAAGGCCCAACCGCATAGTATATATGGAATTGCTTGTGTGTAATTCTTAAGAGATAAGAGCGAAATACTTCCATATTTTGTGAGATAGCTTGTCTTAAATAAATATGTGGTTTACCTTGTTTACTACACTGAAAAATATTTGTGAAAATATTTCTTCCATTTCCTACAGATTTGGTTCGAGTATTCATGGAATGTCTCAGATTTGGTGAGTTGGTGATTGGAGAATATTTTTTCTGATTACAGAAAATCAGAATATCACGTTTCCATGATTAGGGTCTCTTAGAGCAGTATAAATAGAGACTATAAGTCAGTCAGAAAACTTGCATCATTCTCAAGTTTCTCATTTACTCTAAACTCGAGTCTCAATTCTTTCTTTCTCTGTTGGTGATAATCCTTCGGCCCTTGCGTGAATCTCAGGTAACTCTTAAATGTTAATTGTTACCTGTGATGGTTTTATCCCGGGGAACGATGTCAATGAAGGGACTCATTCATTTCAAGGCAGCAAGTGTTACTCGTGACTCCATCACTTTGTGATTACTTGAAACATGATTTATGCTTGATTATTTGTAATTTAAGCTTTCCGATTGTATGCTTGAATAATTAATTAAAGTTTATTATTCTTGCATATGTTAGTTGCTCGTTCAATTTTTGTTATTTGATTTTTTGCATGATATAATCAATATATATCCAACAGTCTTGAAAGGAATGATATTTATTGAATTATATAGATTTGGAAATTGCGAGCGGGAGATGTTGCGAAAATTTTTCTTACTATATTAACTAAAGTCTGCATGACTCAAAGAGATTTTGCATGCCTGATTCTTTCTTGGATGGAAAGTTTACATTCCAAAAGTTTATGAATTAGTTTTGATTTGTTCCAAAATTACTTTATGGAAATTGTAATATTAATCATATATTGATATGCAGAGGCGGATCTACCGTTACGCGTGGTAGGGCTCTAGCCCTACCTGAGTTTCCGGCATGAAGGTAGTAGTAGTAATGAGCAGGTCCGGAGCTTCAACGCGCGCGTACGCGTTTTTCCGACGAAAATCGCGATTTTCGCCGGGGAAGAAGACCGGAGCTTCCCCATTTTTTTTGGCCAGAAAACATCAAAACGACGTCGTTTTGGCTTAAGTCAAACGACGTCGTTTTGATAAGTGAGTAAGAAAAAAAAGAAAGCTGAAATGGGTTTTGTTATTGGGCCAAAATCCAAAAAATGGCCCAATACAAAACCCAAGTCATTTGACTTATCAAAACCCAATTGCCAATTTCTTCAAGCATACAAACGGATTCAGGGAAGCAGCTCAGCTTCCAGTTCCGCCTCCTTGCTGCCGACAGCGCCTCGCCGCCTCCGCTTGCCTCGCCCGCCGCCGTCGTCCCGCCACCGCCGGACGCTGCTCCGTCCGTCCAGGCTCCAGCCCTTCACTTTCCTCTTCATCTAGTCTCCTCTCCTCTCTTTGTGGTAATTTAATTTTATGATTTATTGTTTATGTTATTTTTTCCTTCAAAAATTTAATTTATATGAATATTATTTTTAGATTGGATGTAGAATTTAAATTATATTGTTGTATCAATTGAATTGCACATGTATAATTATAACTTATAATTGTTTGATTTATTATTTATGTGAAATTGACAAATTATGGAATTAGGGATATTTGTTAAATTGAATTTAGATGAATATGATTTTATAAATTATTTGTTATTATAATTTATTATTGTTTCATAATTCATAATGCTTTTGAATTTTATAAGAATGGATTCAATTTATATATTTTTCCTATTTGATATTTAATAGGTTATGGACAAAATTTTAATTCGAAGTAGAGGATTTCCATCTTCTAAGAGATCGAATGAGCCTAATGACTGGGGTGGTTTGAAATGGGGTTTTGCGTTCAGAAATCGTTGGTTTTGTTGAGAAAGTGAAGTTTTTGGAGTGTATTTGGTTGGTTTCTTGAATATGAAGAGGAAATGGTGTTTGTTGGGGAAATGGTTTTCATAATGGTGGTGTTAATCCATGGCTCTCTTGGAAGCCTTTCTCCTACTGGTATAAACTATGAAGGTTGGTTTTTGTTGTGAATTTTGATGGTTTCTTGTTTTATCTTTCTTGTGTTTTGAGCTGGGATTTTGATTCCTTTTAGCTCATTTGCTGTTGTTGTTGAACATGTGTAGTTGTGGCATTGGTGGCAATAAAGAATGGCTTAAAAGACACTTATAATGTGATGGAATTGTGGGATGTGAATGCTGTGGATCCCTGCAGTTGGAGGATGATTACTTGCTCTCAAGATGGCTCTGTATCTGCACTGTAAGTGTGTATGTGTGTGTGTTTTCAGAGGTTCTGAATTTTGAGTAATTTTTCTTAGGAAATCTTAGCCATTGTTGATGTTAATTGTTTGCAATATCAGTGGATTACCGAGTCAGAGTTTATCCGGGACCCTGTCGCCGGCTATAGGGAACCTCTCCAACCTGGAATCTGTGTGAGTACTTGTGTTGATTTTGCCATTTGAGTTGCAATTGTTGTTGAAACCTGTTTTATTAGTCTGATTCTAGGCTTTGTTGTGGTGTACCTAATGATGTCCTATGATTGATTTCATAGGTTGTTGCAGAACAATGAGATTTATGGTTCCATTCCGGCTTCAGTTGGGAAGCTAGTGAAGCTTAACACACTAGATCTTTCTAACAATAGAATGGAAGGGGAGATTCCGAGTTCTTTTTTTGAGTTGTTTTTTTTAAAAACATTTCGCGATGGTGGGAAATGGAGACATATACATTATACTTTTGCTTTCATGATAAACTATGCTTGGTGAATTTTCTTTCCTTTAAATGATGATGAAAGAATCTCTCTTTGACTTAGATGGTTATTCTTGCTGGTCTTATAAATCCTACATGTTCTTAGAATGGACAAAACTTATTGGTCTTGTTGGATTTAATGCTGTGCTGAATCTGTTAATTGCTCTGTTTGACTTTAGTAATGGGTAAGTTCATCAAGAGTGGCGGACATTTTATAGGGCAGTTTGGTACTGAAATCAAGATGTTTAGTTTCTGTCTGTATTCGCATGGTGAAAAATGCATTGAGTGTGTATTCTGCCTCATTTTACACTAGTGGATCAAGTAGTACAACTTGTGAATTAGTTGAAATCAGGGGCGGAACAAGAAAAATTTTCCCAGGGGCGAAAATTTTTCAGCCTCCCCTGGAAATTTTTTCTGGTTCCGCCCCTGTTGATATGAAGTGATGAAATGTCCATCCCCAATATACTATTAAAATAGCATGATTCAATTTGCCAAGATGTATTCAAATATTATGCATGACTAATGACATTTAACTTGTGGATACTATGTATATTCGAAAATAGCTTGCCTATTTTGAATGAATGTGCACGTCTTAATTTGCTAAAATGTGGTCTACGTTGCATGCTTAACTGTAGATGAGTTTGCATGCTAAACTTTTGTGTGATGCAATCAATTTCAAAATTGGAAATTGTTTGAAACTTTATGCTTCAATTTTCTGAGAAAATTTATTTCGAGTTTTTGTGGAAAACTTTTGAAATTTATTGGGTTTGGTTGTTTACTACGGTATTTGATATGTACTTCTATTTAATGATAAACAATTTTTGTATGTACACATTGTGTGAATCCTAGAACCATGTCGAGCAATGACGCTACGAAGACTACCCCTGCGGCGATGCCTCTTGTGGTTGTTCCTCATGGTGAGAAACCCGAGAAGTTCAATAATGGTATGAACTTCAAGATGTGGCAACAGAAGATGATCTTTTACTTGTCCACTATAGGTTTGGAACGTTATGTTCACGAAGATCGTCCCTTTGTGGATGAGAAAACACTAAGGAAGTTCAAGATGCTGCGGTGGAGTGGAACTTTAAGGAGTATATCTATCACAACCTCATTTTGAATAACCTTCACGACGCCATTTGGAATGTGCATCGAGTGAAGGAGCCTTCTAAGGTGTTGTGGGAAACTCTTGACCAAGAGTACAGGGGTGAGGAAGTTGGATCCAAGAAGTGGGTTGTCGGCAAGTTCCTCGACTAAAAGATGGTTGATTCCAATTCTGTGGTCAGTAAAACTCAAGAGCTTCAAACGATGATCAATGAGCTGATAGCCGAGAAGATGACAATGTGCGAGACTCTCCAAGTCTATTGCATCATCGAGAAGCTACCTCCAAGTTGAAAGGACTATAAGAGTTATCTGAAACACAAGCGAACGGTGATGACCATGAGGGATCTGATCCAAAAGTTTCGTGTTGAGGAGGATAACCGCATCTCTAAAAAGAGGATTAATGGATCTGTGCCTATGGACAGGGCCAATCTCATGGAGGTTGGTGGGTGCACCAAGTCGAAGAAGACCAAGGCAAAAAAGGGATCTAAATTGAGAGCTAAGGGTGGAGTTTCAAAGAAGTCAAAGTTCCACTACCACAGAGACCCCCCCTCTACCACCGATTTTTTAGCACCGGTTTTTAAAACTGGTGCTAAAAATCTAATAGCACCGGTTTTATAATTTTTAACACCTGTTTTAAAAACTGGTGTTAAATTAACACCGATTTTTTAATTTCAACACCAATTTTTTAAAAACCGGTGCTAAATTTTACAATAGCACCGGTTTTGGAAACAATTAGCACCGGTTTTTAAAAACCGGTGCTAAAAATTTGAAATTTTATTTTTCCCGCCAAAGAAATAGCCAAAACATTTTAAATAGCACCGGTTTTGAAAATATTAGCACCGGTTTTAAAAAACCGATGCTAAATATTTGTAAAATTCTATCTTCCCGCCAAAAAATTCAAAATAGCACCGGTTTTAGTAAAATATAGCACCGGTTTTTAAAACCGGTGCTAAAAATTAAATAATAGCACCGGTTTTAAAACCGGTGCTAAAAATTGAAACTTAGCACCGGTTTTGTTTAAAAAATAGCACCGGTTTTTATAAACTGGTGCTAAAAATTTTCGAGACTGATTCTCCCGCCAAAGAAATAGCAAAAAAATTAAAATAGCACCGGTTTTGAAAATATTAGCGCCGTTTTTTAAAAACCCGGTGCTAAATATTTGTAAAATTCTATCTTCCCGCTAACAAATTCAAAATAGCACCGGTTTTATTTTAAAATAGCACCGGTTTTAAAAACCGGTGCTAAAGATTAAGGAATAGCACTGGTTTTTCCAAAAAATAGCACCGGTTTAAAAACCGGTGCTAAAAATTAAAACTTAGCACCGGTTTTTTTGTAAATTTTAGCACTGGTTTTAAAAATCGGTGCTAAAATTTTAAAAATAGCACCGGTTTTTAAAAATCAGTGCTAAAATGTTTCTATACTCATTTTCTCACCAAAGAAATAGCCTAAAATTTTAAAATAGCCCCGATTTTGGAAAAATTAGCAACGGTTTTGGAAGAAAATAGCACCGGTTTAAAATTTTCCCGCCAAAGAAATCGCCAAAAAAATGTCCCGCCAAAGAAATTTCCAACTTTTTAAAAAATAGCATCGACTTTGGAAGAAAATAGCACCGGTTTAAACCAAGGGGTTCGACGGGTGGATGAGGTTCGACGGGTGGATGAGGTTCGAGGGGTGGAGGGGTTCGAGGGGTTCGAGGGGTGGATGAGGTTCGAGGGGTGGAGAGGTTCGAGGGGTCGAGGGGTTCGAGGGGTCGAGGGGGTTCAAGGGGCTCGAGAGGTGGAAGGGTTCTAGGGGTTCGAGATTAGAGGGGTTCGAGGTTAGAGGGGTGGAGGGGTGGAGGGGTTTGAGGTTCGAGGGGTGGAGGGGTTCGAGGTTAGAGGGGTTCGAGGGGTCGAGGGGTTAGAGATTAGAGAGGTTCGAGGGGTGGAGATGTTCGAGGGGTTCGAGGGGTCGAGGGGTTTGAGGGGGTTCGAGGGACTCGAGAGATGGAGGGGTTCGAGGCTTGAGGGGATCGAGGGGTGGATGGGTTCGAGGGGTCGATGGGTTCAAGGGGTGGAGGGGTTCGAGATTAGAGGGTTAAACTTTATTTGAATTAGTATATGATAAATACTAATAAAAAATATTTGACTTTGTCTAATCAACGGTCAAACCTTAGTTGACTTTTTATATATAAATACTAATTAACGGTCAAACTTTAATTGACTTTCAATATATAAACACTAATACTAGGTTGATTTTGTCTAATCAACGGTCAAACTTTACTTGACTTTCAATATATAAACACTAATAACAAAGTTGACTTTAACTAATCAACGGTCAAACTTTATTTGAATTAGTATATAACAAATACTAATAAAAAATGTTTGACTTTGTGTAATCAACAGTAAAACCTTAGTTAACTTTCTATATATAAATACTAATCAACGGTCAAACTTTACTCAACTTTCCATGTATAAACACTAATAACTGGGTTGACTTTCTCTAATCAACGGTCAAATTTTACTTGACATTCAATACATAAACACTAATAACAAAGTTGACTTTAACTAATCAACGGTCAAACTTTATTTGAATTAATATATAATAAATACTAATAAAAAATGTTTGACTTTGTCTAATCAACAGTCAAACCTTAGTTCACTTTCTATATATAAATACTAATCAACGGTCAAACTTTACTCGACTTTCCATATATAAACACTAAAAACAAGGTTGACTTTGTCTAATCAACGGTCAAACTTTACTTGTCTTTCAATATATAAACACTAATAACAAAGTTGACTTTAACTAATCAACGATAAAACTTTATTTGAATTAGTATATGACAAATACTAATAAAAAATGTTTGACTTTGTCTAATCAACTGTCAAACCTTAGTTAACTTTGTATATATAAATACTAATCAACGGTCAAACTTTACTCGACTTTCTATATATAAACACTAATAACTAGGTTGACTTTCTCTAATCAACGGTCAAACGTTACTTGACCTTCAATACATAAACACTAATAACAAAGTTGACTTTAACTGATCAACGGTCAAACTTTATTTGAATTAGTATATAATAAATACTAATAAAATTTTTTTGACTTTGTCTAATCAACAGTCAAACCTTAGTTCACTTTCTATATATAAGTACTAATCAACGGTCAAACTTTACTCGACTTTCCATATATAAACACTAATAACTAGGTTGACTTTGTCTAATCAACGGTCAAACTTTACTTGTCTTTCAATATATAAACACTAGGTTGACTTTGTCTAATCAACGGTCAAACTTTACTTGTCTTTCAATACATAAACACTAATAACAAAGTTGACTTTAACTAATCAACGGTCAAACTTTATTTGAATTAGTATATAATAAATACTAATAAAAAATGTTTGACTTTGTCTAATCAACAGTCAAACCTTAGTTCACTTTCTATATATAAATACTAATCAACGGTCAAACTTTACTCGACTTTCAATATATAAACACTAATAACTAGGTTGACTTTCTCTAATCAACGGTCAAACTTTACTTGACTCTCTCTCTATATAGAATACTATGTTGATTTTAACTAATCAATGGTCAAACCTTAATTGACTTTTGATATATAAATGCTAATAAGTAATTTAACTTTAACTAATACTAAGTTGCCTTTATAGTAGTATAATAAGAGTATGTCTCCTGACAGACAGCCTGTCCATAAGCTTATGGACATGCCACTTATTTAAGTTAGATATTTTTTTTCGCTCTCTTCTCTCTCTTCCTTTCTTCTCCTCTGAAATTCGCTGTCTACTGTAGTGACCGGAAACGGTCACATCTCCGCTGCAAACGGCTCTTTCTCGCAATGACGAGAGAGTTGCTCCTTTCATCAGAAATCATGGCTGATAAAACAGCAACCACAAATACCAAATCCTTCATCGCAGCCCTTCAATCGAAAGCTCCACCACTCCTTTCAGCCCTTCCAAACAATCCAGAGATCATCCCAAAATCCGAACACCTCGGAGAACCCACCTGTCTATACTCTGATGATGATATATCCATACTTTTGGCTCACTATACGAATGCCCTTGTTGGTAAATTCACCAAAGGGAGATTATCCATGGAGCAACTGGAAGAAGCTTTCAAGACTGTTGGTTTCTCTGGGAAATACCAATTGGGGTCGCTCGACTACAAGTATATACTGATCTGCTTTGAAATCTCAAATGACTATCAACGCTGCTGGATCAAAGGACTGTGGAGCTTCAACGGAGTTCACATGAAGATCCTCAATGGTCGCCGGACTTCTCCACACAGAAGGAATCGCCGATCATCCCAATTTGGTGCACAATCAGGGAAGTTCCCTTTCACTATTACAATACTTCATCTATAGAGGCTATTGGAAATAGTATAGGCAATTTCATCAAAAAGGATTCAGCTACTGAAATGCTAACTAGACCATCTGCCATCAAGCTCTGTGTTGAGATAGACCTTCAAAAACCCCTAAATCACTTCATAAGATTGGGTTCTGTCTCAAACAATAGGAAATATAACATTGAGTATGAGGACATACCCCTGTATTGTGAAAATTGTGCTAAATTAGGACACTCACTGAACCAATGTAGAGTCCTAATCCAAAATAACACAGCTCCACAATGGCAACCCACAGGGAACAAGTTTGATAAGATGCCTAAAATTGCTAATGATCCACAACCTACTAACAGCTCCCATATCAAAGACTAGTTAATGCACCAAAAAGTCACTACTAACCCCACATTGCAACCATCCTCCTACATACCCAAGCACCTGGAAACTAGCCCTGCTAAGATTATTGCACTGCAAGAAATCAGTCCTGCAAGGAACCTAACACCTACACCTCATCCATCTCCAGTTCTTGACCTCACAGACTCACCCCAAGCTGATCCAGAATCTCCTACTATAGAATTGATTAATGCAACAGCACTACAAAGCCAAAACAAGACTCACAAAGTCTATGCTCAAGATGATATACGGATAGGGTCCCAAAAACTTAATTTTCACAAATTTTCTCACACTAATCCTCCACTTTCTCAACATAGAAATATGGCAAATAGATTTTTTGTTCTACAGGATACAGAGGTACACCCAGAATCAGAAGAAGGACTGGACCACCCACCACACCAAACATTGCTAGGGGAAATGGAGGAAGAAGGACCTCTCATGGATGACACAATTACAAAACCTGGGCTGGTAAATGTTCAATCTCAATCAATAGGTAACATAAACACTACAGGCAAGTCCAAATCTAGAAAGAACACTTACCTGAATCAGTTAAACAATATGATGCTAAGATCCAATACTAAAAGCCACAAATCAGGTGAACAATGACATACACCACTTCCATTAATTTTCTAGTCTGGAACCTTAGGGGTTTAGAGACTTCAATGCTCAGATTAAAACACCTCATCAAACAGAAAAAAAATTCAGCTGGTGTGTATAATATAGCCAATGCATGATAACAGTAAATGTCACTCCTACATGGAGAAACTTAGATACTCTCATTTCTTACCTCTTCAAAATGGGAAAATATGGCTGTTTTGGAATGGTGCTTTAAATATGGCTATTACATGTGTTAAAATTACTCATGTAATAACAAAAGTTGAAATGGATGTTGTTTTTGTCTATGGACTTAGGAATAGGGAAGGAAGGAAGGTTCTATGGCATGATCTGAGTCACCTTCCTATTTCAGAAACTATTTTCATAAGTGATTTTAACACAATTTCTTCACTTACAGAATACACAGGACCTTCCAACCCCAATCTAGGTAGTATAAGAGATTTTAATAATTGGATATCCTCTATGGGAATTCAGGAAATCAATACTATAGGAAATCCCTACACATGGACTAATTCTAGGCTGAGAAAACCCACTTTCAAAAGATTAGATAGAGGTTTTAGTACCATGCAATGGAATACCAAAGTCCCAGCATCTTCCATTCAAATACTAAATAGACAATCCTCATATCACTCCCCTCTTCTTCTACAAATCTCATCCACAGTCCCCTCCCAACCCAAGCCCTTTAGATTTCTTAATACATGGTTCAACAGACCAGAATTTACAGAATTGGTTAGAAATAATTGGGCCAAACCAATCCCTCACCAAGGAATGCTCAGACTCTATCTTAAACTAATTAGACTAAAAAAGGTAATTAAAGTCTGGAACAAAGAGTCCTTTGGAAACATTGATTCCAATGTACTAATTGCTGAAGAAAATTTAAGATTGCAGGAGATAAACTATGATTCCACCGGCACAGATACAGAATTAATCAAACTTAATGAGAAAAAGGCACTGCTAATAAGAGCTTTAAAAGAAAGAGAAAAATATTGGAAGAAGAAATCAAGAACTAACTGGACCAAACTTGGGGATAATAACACTCAATTTTTTCATAAATCAGTTCAGGAAAAAAAATGTAAACTACACATCTCA
Source organism: Rubia yunnanensis (assembly GCA_037428765.1). Taxonomy (NCBI): domain Eukaryota; kingdom Viridiplantae; phylum Streptophyta; class Magnoliopsida; order Gentianales; family Rubiaceae; genus Rubia; species Rubia yunnanensis. The sequence goes on from CM075068.1 coordinate 60,345,375, forward strand.
AAAATAAAAAAATAGGCAAGGTCTCTGGTTAGACAATCATACTGACATACAGGAGGAGGCTGTATCCTTTACTCTGACTTGCCCTCTGATCCAAATCAGACTAACACTACCACATATTACTCCCACTTTCTCAGCTAAATCCCAACAGTAATATCTTCCCAGGACAATCAGTCTTTGTCTGAACCAGTCTCAGAAGAAGAATTAAAAATAGTGGTAATGAGTCTGAACAGGAATAGTAGTCTAGGCCTGGATGGATTCACCTCAAAATTTTATGCTAAATGCTGGGATATAATCAAACGGGACCTAATAGATGCAGTAAATGACTTCCTGTTAGGCTCAGAAATACCAAGAGGAATAAGTAGCACATGGATAGCCTTAATACCCAAAAAATAGACACCCTCATCTTTTGATGATTACAGGCCTATTAGTCTCTCAAATGTTGCTAATAAAATCTGTTCTAAGGTGCTAATGGAAAGAATAAAACCATACATGGAAAACTTAATCTCCCCAAATCAGACAGGAAATGATAATGTGCTCAAACCATACATGAAACCATTTGATAATGTGCTCTACCTACAGGAAATGATTAAGTTCTTAGATAAGAAAAACAGGGTTCCAAACTGCATCTTAAAGTTAGACCTTAGAAAAGCTTTCGATAGAGTTAATTGGCAATTTATGGAAAAAGTTCTCAGTAAATTTGGTTTCACAGGGAGTTTCTTAAATGCTGTAATGAACAACCTTTCTCAGGCTTATTTTTCTGTTCTTATAAATGGTAACCCTGTTGGATTTTTCAGAGCTACAAGGGGCATCAAACAAGGTGATCCTCTATCTCCTTTTCTCTTTAACATTTTCTCTGAAGCTTTCTCCAGAAGCTTATCTTTTATTTTCATGAATAAAAGACTCAGTTACTATCAGCTTCCCTCTGGCAATACACCTGTATCTCATCTGAGTTATGCTGATAACACTATAATCTTCATGCAAGCCTCAAAGTCTAATCTGGCCAGAATTAAAGCCTTCTTAGAAACATTTGAACTAACCTCTGGACAAAAGATAAACTTTGATAAATCTGATTTCTATGCTAGTTCAAGAGCAACGACTGTTAAAATAAATCAGATAAAATTAATTTTAGGAATGAAGAAAGGAGTCTTTCCATTTAAATACTTGGGATGTCCAATATTCAAAGGTAGGACCTTAAATCTATATTTTGAACCTTTGTTGGAAGCAGTAGATAGAAAGCTCCTGAATTGGAAAAATAGATGGTTAAGTTTGGGAGGCAAAATGGTGCTTATTCAATCTTGTCTATACTCCCTCCCACAGCATATTTGGTCAGTCCTAAAGCCCCCTAAACAGATAATAAAGGCACTAGAAAAGAAAATGACAAGGTTTTTCTGGGGGGAAACAGAGGGCAAATTAAACAAAGTATGGAGGAAATGGTCTGACCTGAGTACACATAGATACCAGAATGGTCTAGGATTTAGATCTGTAAGAGCAATAATTGATTCATACTCTGACAAGCTATGGTGGAAAAGCCAATTGGGAACAACCATGTGATCAAAACTGCTGTGGGCACTTCCACAGTCCCATAAGAAGTCTCATACTTGGAAAAAGATATGTAGTATTAACTCCTTTGCCAAAGAAAATTCTCTCATTATACATGGTAAAGGATTGAACAATTGCTGGAATGCCAATTGGTGCCCAAATGGTCCTCTTTCTAAATGTGTTCCACTTTCAGTCCTATCACGTTTTTACTATTACACCATTGCTGACTTCATCAGGGAAAAAAGCCAGATACTGCGACATATCTCACCTTATTTGGAACATGATACTTTAACTTTTTTTACAGGAAGCACAACCTCACACAGAAAGGGAGGATAGACTTATATGGAAACTTGAAGATACAGGTATCTTCTCCTTCAGATCAGCCTACAGAGGCCTCACCCAGCAATCAGGTAATTTCCCAGCCACTAGATACATCTGGAACCCTAGACTGCCAAAAAAATATCCATTTTCACATGGAAGCTGCTGAATTCTCTCCTTCCTTTTGATGATGTCTTAGTCCAATGTGGTTTTAGCTTAGCCTCGAAAAGTCCATCATGCAATCATTCTGACTCAATAGAGCATTTTTTCACCTCATGCCATTTGGCTCAAGCTGTTTGGGATAATACTTCGGATATTCTAGGGATTCAACTGCATACATTAGACAGTTTAACTTTCAGGTTTTTTGAATATTGGAATAATACTGAACTCTCTAAGGTACATAGAGACATCTGTAGGATGTTGCCATCTCTGATATGCTGGTCATTATGGAAAGATAAGAATTCTTTCTACTATGACAACAAAAAGTTTTCACAAGCTCTAATCAGTAAAGAAGTGAGAGATCTTATTTTTCTTTCTTTCTCAGCCAAACCTGCTCACTCCAATATGTATCTTATTAGAAGCTATCCTATTTTCTCCCTGATTCCGCCTCTGAGACCACCCCTTAAGCCTTCTATATCCACTGCCTTCTGGAAAAAGCCACCACAAAACAGTATAACTGTGAACGTAGATGCATCCTGGTCCCTCAACATGTCCACAATTGGCCTTATAGCTAGAGATTGGACTGGTAAGCCGTGCCTAATTCAATCTTTCACTACCATTGCTAGTACACCATTAGAGGTTGAAATGAAGGCCATCCAGGTAGCAGCTAGATGCTTCTCTAGTTTGGACCCCGGATGTTCTTACATAGTGGAATCAGATGACATGCTTGCGGTGAACATGATAAACAGTCCCAGAAATGCCGAATGGCCTCTATATGTCTTAGCTTTCCAAACTCACTCTGAGCTTAAGCAGGCTACACTAAGACATGTCTACAGGGAATGTAATGCAGTTGCTGATGCAATTTCAAAGCATAAACTGACTCACCCTTCAAAACCAAACATTAGCATCTCTAACATCCCATCATTCATCAAAGGTCTTATCGAACTGGACAAAAATGATTTCCCTTACATCCGAACACAGAAACATGCTGCTAAAGAATAGATACTACTGAGTTTTTCTTTTAATTTTTGCAGGGACACATCATAGACATCAAATTGAACTGTGGATAAGAAGCAAGATGGAGAAATGCTGAAGGTAATGAGATTGAAGTTTTTACCTATGGAAGCATAAGTCCAGCTTTGGCTACTGATCTTTGGAATCTTTTCAAGTTTTCCCATCTGATGCATTGAAACTATCGAGCACTCGAGCCTAGAGCCTTCGAGCCCTGGAGTCCTCGAGTACTCAAGCCTTGGAGCCCTCGAGCACTGGATACCTCGAACACTCAAGCTCTCCAGCCCTCGAGCCTAGGATGCCTCGAGCCCTGGATCCCTCGAGCACTCAAGCTCTCGAGCCCTGGATCCCTCGAGCTCTCAAGCTCTCGAGCCCTGCCGCCCTCAAGCCATCAGGCACTCAAACCATCGAGCACTCAAGCACTCGAGCCCTCAAACCATCAAGCCTTGAACACTGGATACCTTGGAGCCCTCGAGCACTCGAGCCCTCGAGCACTTAAGCACTTGAGCCCTCAATCCATCGAGCCTCTTGAGCCCTGCCTCCCTCGAGCCATCAGGCTCTCGAACCATCGAGCACTCAAGCACTCAAGCCCTCAAACCATCGAGCCTCGAACACTGGATACCTAGAGCCCTCGAGCACTGGAGCCCTCAAGCACTCGAGCCTCGAACACTGGATACCTTGGAGCCCTCGAGCACTCAAGCCCTCGAGCACTCAAACACTAGAGCCCTCGAGCACTGGAGCCCTCAAACCATCGAGTCTTGAACACTGAACACCTTGGAGCCGTTGAGCACTGGAGTCCTCGAGCACTCGAGCACTGGAGCCTTCGAGCACTCGAGCCCTGGAGCACCCTCGAGCAAAGGAGCCTTCGAGCACTCGAGCCCTGGAGCACTCAAACACTAGAGCCCTCGAACCATCGAGCCTTGGAGCCCTCAAGCAATGGATACCTCGAACACTCAGGCTCTCGAACCCTCGAGCCTAGGAGGGCTCGAGCCCTTAAGCACTGGAGCCCTCGAGCACTCAAACACTAGAGCCCGGGAGCACTGGAGCCCTCACCATAAAGCACTCAAGCACTCGAGGGCTTGAACCATCGAGCCTCGAACACTGGATACCTTGGAGTCCTGGAGCACTGAAGCCCTCGAGCACTCGAGCCTTGGAGCCCTAGAGTACTCGAGCACTCAAGCACTCAAGCACTTGAGCCTTCGAACCATCGAGCCTTAGAGCCCTTGAGCACTCAAGCACTCGAGCCCTCGAACCATCGAGCCTTGGAGCCCTCGAGAACTTGATACCTCAAACACTCAAGATCTCAAGCCCTCGAGCACTGGACCCCTCAAACACTCAAGCTCTCAAGCCCTCGAGCGTAGGAGGCCTCGAGCACTGGACCCCTCGAGCACTCAAGCTCTCGAGCCCTGCCGCCCTCGAACCAGCAGGCACTCAAACCATCAAGCACTCAAGTACTCGAGGGCTCGAACCATTGAGCCTCGAACACTGGATACCTTGGATTCTTGGAGCACTGGAGCCCTCGAGCACTCGAGCCTTGGAGCCCTCGAGCACTGAGCACTCAAGCACTCGAGCCCTCGAACCATCGAGCCTTGGAGCCCTCGAGCACTCAAGCACTCGAGCCCTCGAACCATCGAACCTTGGAGCCATTAAGCACTGGATACCTCAAACACTCAAACTCTCGAGCCCTCGAGCCTAGGAGGCCTCGAGCACTGGATCCCTCGAGCACTCAAGCTCTCGAGCCCTGCCGCCCTCGAGCCACAGGCACCCGAACCATCGAGCACTCAAACCCTCGAACCATCGAGCCTGGACCCCTCGAAACCTCGAGCCAGCAATTACTACTTCCTCTCCCTTCTGAACCACTGGTCCACTAGTATTAGATCATTCTTTTGAGGGCAACGAGGTTGCCTTATCGATGTAATATTCAAAAACATCATTGTATATCTGTTGGTTTCTAAATAGGTTTGGGGAACCTAATAAATATCCCCCACCTTAGGGTGCATTAAAAAAAAGACATGCCACTTATTTCTTACCTTATATACTGCATTTGTTAAATTACATACAAAATTAAAAAAATTTGAAAATATTTTTTATATCATATATTTTTTATATTTTCACCTTCAAATACATTTTATTACTTGTTTAACTTATAAAATGCAATATTTAAATTTTATAAAAAATTACAACATTTAAGTTAAATGCCCATGTGGACTGTCTATAAGCTTATGGAAAAGCTGCATTTCCTTAGACTTTCCCATATAATAATTATTGAAAATTCTGCAATAAAAAATAAAATTTAAATCAATTTATTTTTGATAAATCTAATCTGTTAGTATACTTAGATACACTGAATCTCAGCCTTTAAAATTGCATCATATATAAGGAAAAACTGTGGAACCATCCTCACTTCCCTTCCTCGACGAGGCAACTACACTTTCTTCCTTGATGGTTCACTCCCTTCACTCCACACCACCACAAAAGCCCCCACTTTCAAGAAGCCCCTCCACCACCGCGAAGCGCCCCATCCGTAGAGAAGCTTCTTGCACCCAGAAGCCCTTCTGCGCCTCTACGAATCTGTCCAGCTGAAGTCGATGCCCTCCGCCTCTACAGATCTGTCCGGCACCGGATCCGTTATCCTACAAACCCGCTTCCCCAACTCCAGGCCGCTATACTCCTTCCACCATTCGTCGCTCCTCCACCGTTCTCCATTCATCCCTCCTCTACCGTTCACCGTGAGCCATCCCTGAAGAGGCTTGGGATGGATTCTCAAGTGTTGGATTCTCTTGGCCTTTCGCTTATAGGTGGCTTAAGTACTTCCATTAGTGAGTCATGTTTCTTAAATTAACTCTTTGAATTGTTTTTGTGTTTTTTAAGCCATTTGATTTATCATTTCTAGATATATATGAACATGGGTTTTTCCTTGATTATATGTGTAAAGTATGGAGCATTTTGGTGCTTCTGTTTAATTGGAATGGCAACGTGTGAAACAAGGATTGTGTATAACATGTGTTATGGGTTTTGAGTATTGGTGTTGCTTAGACATGTTTACATTTCTATTAGGTATGTAGAAAATGATATGATGAACTAGGTTGTTTGATATTCAGCTTGCCTTTTGTGAATTGTGGATGCTAGACTAAAATGGCTTCTGTCTCTGGTTCTGGTATTGTTTCCTTCAATTTTTCTGAAGCATCGGTGTGACCTTGTACTTGGTTACACCAGAATCCCAGTGTCTTTGCATTCCTCATGGTTTTTTATTTGTATGGTAGTTTCTGAAGAGGAGTGTCTTTGGTGGTTTAAATTTCAAAAGAGAGTATTGGTTGGCCCATGACATATCATGAATTAGGCTATTTTATTTTGTTACTATGTTGGAAGTTGGACTTCTTTTTCTGGAGGACTTATTGTAAGAACAAATACCCACTAAGTGTTACTGTGTTTACAAACACCTCAGACTCGGTTGAGTTTTGAAGGTGCCTGACTTGTCATTCTATAGATGATACATTACAATTTTGTTGCACATTAGTGGTTGCTGATACTCATCTTCCATATACTGCTTAGGTGCATTGCTTTTGGTTCTTAATCAAGTTCTGGACATGAATATTTTGGGCCTTCTACAGGTGATGCTTCTACTCATACTGTTTAGTTTAAGTGTCTCAATTGGCTATGAATGTACTAATTTACTGTGGACACATTAAAATAGCCCGGTTGCTAGATCTGTGACTCCTACTTCTTCGAAACATAATGTATTTCTAATTTTCCGTTTGTGTACGCCCATCTTACATATCTTACATACCATGCACCTTCAAGGTTTTGAGTTTCCAAAAGGCTAATAGTGAAGAATTCTATAAACACACACCCAATAAAGTTGTAATCTTCATGCTGGAGGTATTTTTCATTACAGCTTTGTTTTATTTTTGGCATTTCCAGAGCTGTTGGATTACTAATGCTTCTTTGTATTTCTACTCAATAATGCATATGGGAAACACACAAAGACTTGGTAGCAAGAAAACATTGCTGCAGACTCTTGATTGTGTCACTGTTAAACTGTATGAACTTTTTCATATCATGTGAAATGCATGGTTGTTGGGCCATTTGTTATGAATGCTACAAGTTAAATGATGACTTTTGAGGGAAAAGAAAACATATTTTGAGTCTCACTCAAATGAAGTTTCTGTTGATGCTTGATGATATGTTCAACTTTGGCATTTTAATGTTGTATTTTACCTTTAACATTTTTTTGCTCTGTAGCATATGATTTATGTGAGTAAGATTGTTACAGTCATTTCATTAATGTTATGAATCAGCATAGGAAGAATATGATAGATATGTGTTTATCTTGGTGGATTATTTTGTGCTTTACTTTACCGAATGTTGATGTGTGACTGAATCAAATTGAGTTATGTAGCCTCCTTAATTTGATTTAGCACCGGTTTTTCAACCGGTTTATTTTTTGTTAGCATCGGGTTTTCAACAGGTGCTAATTTAGCACCGGTTTTTTTTTGTTAGCACCGGTTTTTTCATTAATGTTATGAATCCGCCGCAATGTTTAGTCACTTAGATTATTAGTTTTGTATCATAATTTTTTTGTTTTATTTTTATATTATCAATTTTATGAAGTTAATTTTATTATTAAATTGATGTCCTATTAAATTGTTAGTTTCAGGTCATTTTCTCTTCCTCTAAAGTTGCAGCGTGCTGCCGCTTCCTCTGTTTCAGGTCTTTTTCTCTTCCTCTGAAAGCTGCAGCGCGCTGCCGCTCTCAGAGGAAGGGATTGTTTTTATTCGTCATAAATATTTTAGCACCGGTTAAAACCGGTGCTAACAAAAAAAACCGGTGCTAAATTAGCACTGGTTGATAAACCTGTGCTAACAAAAAAACCGGTGCCAAATTTAGCACCGGTTTTTTGGTTAGCACCAGTTTTTCAACTGGTGTTAATTTAGCACCAGTTTTTCAACCGGGTTATTTTTTGTTAGCACCGGGTTTTCAACAGGTGCTAATTTAGCACCGGTTTTTTTGTTAGTACCGGTTTTTCAACCGGCGTTAATTTAGCACCAGTTTTTTTTGTTAGCACCGATTTTAGCCGGTGCTAATTTAGCACCGGTTTTTCAACTGGTGCTAACAAAATAACCGATGTTAAATTAGCACCGGTTTAAAAACTGGTGTTAACAAGAAAAACCGGTGCTATAGCGGTACATTTTAGCACCGGTTTAAAAACTGGTGCTAACTAAAAAATTGGTGCTAAAAGTTGGGATTTAGCACCGGTTATTTTCCAACCGGCGAAACCGTTTCATCGGTTACTTAGGCACCGGTTTTTCTTGTAAAAAAACCTGTGCTAGAACATAAAAAAACTGGTGCTAAAGGGGGGTTCTTGTGATAGTATTCACTGGCAAGTGTTACAACTGCAACCTCGTTTGGCCACAATTTCTCCGAGTGTAAGAAGCCAAAGAATGCGAAGAATGAGGACAACATAGTTGAAAATCTTTCACGAGATGTGAACAACATCGATCTGTGTGTTGTGATTTCTGAAGTCAACATGGTGGACTCCAATCCAAAGGAATGGTGGATTGACACTGGTGCTACTAAGCACATCTGCTCTGTCAAGGATGTGTTCTCAAACTTCAAGGTAATTGAAGATGGAGAGACCATCTACATGGGAAACTCTGCAACTTCCATGGTGAAAGGGCATGGCACTGTGGTGCTGAAGATGGCTCTGGGAAGGAGTTGGCTTTGAAGAATGTTTTGTATATGCCAGACATTCGCAAGAACCTTGTGTCCGGTTCTGTGTTGATCAAGCATGGCTTTAGGCTAGTGTTGGAGTCTGACAAGTTTTTTTTAAAAAAAAAAAAAAACAAACCACCAATAGGTGGGGGGACTTTATTATGGCTCCCCAAACCTCCAAATTGGGCTTAAATCCCATAGAGTTTATCAGAAAGTTAGATACATGAGAGAATTGGACAAAAGTTGGACAAAAGTTGTCCCAGTTACAGCGGCATAGGCATATGCCATATACAAAAGAAGCCTGTACAAAAAGAAAGTGGAGAGTGACTCTCCATTCGTGTGTTCAAATCCGGGAACAGGAGGAGCTCTTCTATTTGTGTAAGACTCCACAACCCCAAGTGTCGACTTACACTCCAGCCTAGCCTAGCCAAACCTGTGTTATGCCCTGATTCTTCTCCAAGAGTGGAGATTATCCATCAAAAGCTTCTCTCTCAGTTGTGGAAAGTGTCTGAGATCAGTGAGATTCCGTGATTCCCTCCTTTGCTGTCCATACTTTGCTAAAAAATCAGCAGGACCATTGATTTCTCTGTAGATGTGGAAAGCTCGGATGTTGTTCTGCCTCATCAGATCTGCCACTTGTCTGGCCAATTGAAGACAGTTCCACGGAGGCTCCAATTTGCCATTAATGATGTTCACTGCAGGTTGACTGTCCATCTCCAGTGAGACATTGTTAAAGCCGTGTTCCATTGCCAATTGGATGCCCTGAAGGGCTGCTTGGAGCTCCACCTGCAAAGGGGAAACCCCGTGTATTAGATTGTAAAATGCCAACCTGAATCTTCCCCCAGTGTCTCTTATAAGACCCCCAACAGACGAAGAGTTTTGTTTAAAGGATGCATCAACATTCAACTTGAATCCAATATCAGGGGGTTCCCACTTGATGGGGATTAGTCTTGTTAGTGGGGGTGGATTCAGAACAGAGATTAGTCCTCTTTGGATCCATTTGCAATCAGAGGGATTGGCAGAAGCAGGTGGCCTTGCTATGGAGATTAGTCTATTGTTTGCCTTTACCTGATTCCAGGTGTGTAAAGGAGTTTTCTTAACACCCTGGTATAGTACCTGGCCCCTAGCTTTCCACAATTCCCATAAAATTAAACATGGTAGGGAACAACACAGGAAAACATGCAGTTTTGACAGATGTGATATACTCCAGTATGATGTTAATCTATCCCATAGATTAACAAAGTGAATCTGTGGTAGTTCTAAGATAGCATGCATTTGTTTCCATATGAGAGAGACATAAGGGCATGTGTTAAAAAAATGTTGCAATGTATCCTCATGCTGACAGAAAGGACATTTTGATACATTAATAATCCCAAAATCTTTAAGCATATCATCCATTGGCATCAAATTATTAAGGATTCTCCAAGTAAGGAAGGTAATCTTCACAGGTAAGTTTAGAGATTGTACCTTCGTCAGTGATGCAGATTCTCTATGCCTGTGTCTCAAGCTTTTATATGCACTTTGAATCGAAAACTTACCTTGCGGATTTGGGGTCCATACCATGATGTCCTTGTCCTCAGTAAAAATGTGCTCCCTTTGCATCTTCTGTATCATATCAGCAGAAATGTATGGTGCCAAGAAAGCTAATATTGATACCTTATTAGTGTAAAATTCTCTAACTGTCAGGTTAGGGTGCAAAGGCCTGATTCCATCTAACTTATCTATCAGCATTCCATCACCAAGCCAGTTTGAGCCCCAAAAACTGCAGGTACCATTTCCTAGAATGATTCTAGTGTGGGATTCTGCAAAGTCAGAAACTGACTTCACTCTCTTCCATACATCAGAAGTTCTTCTGTGGTTTGGAAGAGACCAAAGGAACTTGGTCCAGAGTGCATTGCCCTGCTGCATTTTCCACCAAAGCTTAAGGGAGTATGCATCTATAATGGAGTCTAAGTTTTTAAAACCTATCCCATTTTCTTGTTTTGGAAAGGCCATTCTTTCCCAAGATCTCCAATGCTTATGCTTCCTTCCCTCTGTTGTCCCCCATAGAAAATCTCAGCATAGCATTTCAATTTTCCTAAGAATGAAACTAGTTGGTTGCATCACAGCAAATACATGTTGGGGTATGGAGGAGAGAACATGCTTAATAAGTATTATCCTTCCCCCTCTAGAAATCCATTTAGAGTTCCATGTATTTATTCTAGCACTTATAGATTCTAAAGTTCCATGAAAATGTGCATTAAGTTTTCTACCCTTATATATGGTACAGCCTAGATACTTAAAGGGAAAACTACCCTCCTGCATTCCCAAGATTCTCTTAATTTTACTTTTATGTGCTCTACTGCTTTTATCACCTGTGTAGAAGTTGGATTTTTGCATGTTTACTTTTTGCCCAGTTGCCATTTCAAATGAGGTGATAGCAAAATTTTTAAGAGACTTATCAGTTGCTTTAAGAAATATACATGTGTCATCAGCATAGATTAGATGTGTAAGTGGTGTAGTGTGCTGTGGCAAATGAAACCTAGCTAATGTACCAGATTCAAATAAGGTATGGAACTTCCTGGACATGAGTTCAGTCAAGATGTTAAACAAAAAGGGAGACAGAGGGTCACCCTGTTTGAGACCTCTTGATGGTTTAAAAAAACCATAAGAAACTCCATTTATGATAATAGAGAACCATGCAGATGCTATATTAGACATAAGTATTCTGACTAAAGTGCCATGGAATCCCAGTTTGAGCAAAAGTGAATTAAGAGCCGGCCAGGAAACCCTATCAAATGCTTTGGTCATGTCTAATTTGAGGATAAGGTTGAGACATTCTTTATCTTTCTGCAAGAATCTAGTAGACTCTTGCATCAGGATGACATTGTCTGCTATTTCCCTCCCTTGAAGGAATGCTGATTGTTCACTTGATATAAGTGAGGGCATCAGTAGTTTTATCCTTTCCATCAGTATCTTGGAGCAAACTTTATTGCTAAAGTTTGAGAGGCTGATTGGTCTGAACTCACTAAAGGTTGATGGTTGTTGGTTTTTGGGGATAAGGGCTATATTTGTGGAGGCCATTGCCCTTGGGATTGGTGTACCAGCTTGAAAATCCCTTACTGCCTCAGTAAGGTCCTGGGCTATGATGTCACAACTGTTTCTATAAAACAGCCCATGGAAACCATCGGGACCACTTGCACTGTTTTCTCCAAGACTAAAGACAGCAGCTTTGACCTCGTCAGTTGTGACTGGTTTCAATAGCTCTGAGTTGGTCTGGGGAGTAATCAAGGAGGGAATATCTGTGAGAAAAAAAGGCTAGGTTTTCACCCTGCATGTCTGTGTTCTCATCCTGCAGGAGATTTTTAAAAAATCTTTCCCCTGCATTTCCAATAGCATCCTGGTCAGTTAACCAGTTCTGATGCTCATCCTTAATCTTTTGTGTGGACAATCTAGAGTGCTTCGGTTTTACAGACTTGTGAAAGAACTGACTGTTGCAGTCCCCATCTTTCAGCCATCTAACTCTACTCTTTTGTTTCCAGAAAATGTCTCTCTCCTTAATTTTGAATAGGAGGTTGGTTCTAGCAGTATTGAGAGCTTCTAGGGTTAAGGGGTTATCAAGATCGTCATTCTCAGCTTCCAATCTATATACCTCCTGTTCTGCTTTTTTTATGTTTTGGAAAACATCTTTGAAAACTTCCCTATTCCACTGTTTAAGAAAAATTTTGAGCCTTTTGAGTTTATTACAGAATTTTAACATGCCATAACATTCTATAGGCTGCTCCCAGTTATTTCTTAGAACCTGTTGGAATCCTTCTCTCATGTACCACATATTTTGGAACCTAAATGGCTTTGGGTAGATTTTGGCCTGATTATTAAAGCTTGCTACGAGGGGGCAATGGTCTGAAGTGGTCCTATTCAGTACATGGATTGAGGTGCTTGGGTAGATTTGCCTAAGTTTCAGGTTGACTAAACCTCTATCTAGCTTTTTAGAGACTTTTTCTTTAACCTTTATTCCTTTCCCTTTTAATCTGTACCCAGCCCATGTGTAAATGTTCCCAACTGTGTGAGGTTCCTCCAGTTCCATAGCATTTATAAAGATATCAAAATCCATTATACTATCAATTTTAGGATTAGAAGAACCATTATATTCAGAAAGAGTTCTAATGACATTGAAATCTCCTACCAGGAAATATGGCAAGGAAGGTAAGTTTAGGATTCTACCATACATCTCTTGTCTTCCTAGCCTAGAGTGTTCAGCATAAACAACAATTAGATACCAGACATTTCCTGGATTCTGGTTTTCAATTTTAAGTACTATAAAATTTGGGTCATCATGGATTAGTTGGGTGTGTATATTAATGTTCCACAAAATCCATATTTTCCCTAATTTAGATGCTAAGCTAGAGTGAAATTGTAATATCTTAGTAAAGCCATCCAGGGTGTTAATTTTCTGTTTAGGTTCAATAATGGCTAAGATATCAGGCTTATGAACTAAACTTAATTCTTTTATTCTTTCCACAGAGGTGGTTAATCCATTTACATTCCATGTTAAGAGTTTACAATTCATGGGAAATGTTTTGTTTGGCAGCTAGTCTAGAACTGATTCTGTTCGGTTGAGAGAAGAAAGTAGGTTTCTTCTTCTCAACCTTGCCAGTATGTGTCTGCTGATCTACATTGGGTGTATTGGGTACAGCATACTCAGAGGGCACAGAGTGAGCAACAGAAATTTGAGAAGGAACTTGTAAAGAAGTGACAATTGGGGTGGCCACATTATGATTCATGGGCTCCACATCCTCAATGTGCACCACATTTACATCCTGAGCGTCTATATTAGCAGTTGCATTCTCAAGCTCTATTTCAGGTATATTGACTACAGTGATGGAGTTTGATACATTCTCGATCAAATGCGAATCATTTTCTGTTAGCTCAACAGCATTCCCTATATGCTCTAACACTGTCACATTCACATTATCACTAACAATCATGTTATCATCCTCGTTCATATCACGTGAAGATTTGAAAGAAGAATTGTTTGTGTTTCTTTTAGAAGAAGAAGGTGGAGGTGGAACCTGGTTGATGAGATTCATTTCTGCATTGACCAGAGAAACCTCTTTCTAGATGCTTATTTCTATAAGATCCATTTCAAGATCTTCAGCTTGCTCCTCTGCTTGTTCCACATTATCCTGCTCCTTATCCAAAAGTTGAAAGCGATTAGTAGTTTGAAATATAAGTTGACCAGAATTACCTGTTCTCAATGGTGGTGTGAAGTCATCCACAGAACCTCCAATCTTTGATGGACCCGATTTGGCTGGTGACTGAAAGGGGGAATCATGAATGATCTTTCCCTTTCCTTTATCTAAAGTTGGTTCCTCCATGGTGATGGCATCCAGGAAAATATCTTCCTCCTCCTCCTGGATAGTGTGAGGGTCTATATCTTCTTTCTTTTTCCAGACCTCCAAAGGTTTCTTTCTGATTTCTTGGTGTTGTTGAGGTTTCTTTGGGGCACCACTGATTATGACTTGGCCTCTTGATACTTGCCCCTTTGCTGAGTTCTTAGTAGCACCAGAGGTTGATTGTGAAGCTGCTTGTATTGTAGCCGAAGACATCTCATTCCTCATTCTGCAGTTTGACCCATTATGACCCAGTTTCTTGCAATCCTTGTAATAAAGGGGGGGGGGGTCCTCATAGGTGATATTGTAATACTTATGTTTTCTCAGGGTCCCAAGTCTAACCTTGCCTGGAAGTGGGTTCCTAAGATCAAACTCTACGCTCATTCTGACTGTGGAAGGTCTTGATAAGTTCTCTGTTGGGGTATCAGCGTATAGAAACTTACCTAGAGACTCACCAATACCTTCTATGGCGTCAGGGTGGAAGAAGTGCGTCGGCGGTAGCTCAACATTGATCCAAATGGGTGCGAATGGGGGCTCCTCATCGATGTCAAAATCTTTGGTCCACTTTAGGATCCTCATTACAGATTCTCCAAGATTCCATGTGTATCTGCTCCAGCAGCGATGCAGATCTTCATCTAGGTCGAAGGTGATTCTCACATGCCTCGCATCCAGAGCGGTGATTTTGAATTCCCCTTTGAATCCGATTGTCTGGAAATGGTGCCAGAGAAATGGCAATGTTGGCCGGCCTCTGGTAAATTTTCCAACTAGGGCGTCATTGAATGGTTCAGCGATGAGGTCGATTTCTTCCTCCGTGAAGAAGCAGCATGGTTCCCCTTTGTAAGATAGCTGAGGTTTGAGATTCAATTTCTGGAGCTTGGGGTATGGTTTGCCATCAGGGTTTCTCTTTGGTTTGAGGCAGTCGGCGTAGGCCGATAGCGGGCTGCCTCCAGGTGGAGGAGCCGCCATGGAAACAAGAAGTCGGGGACAATTGGACCTAATTCGGACTGATGAAACCGATCAGAGGTGAGGGGGGGGGGGGGGAAGAACAGTGAGTGTTGTGTGTGTTTCGCACTAATTTTCGCACATAGATACAGTAATTCTATCCGTTAGTCAGCTGATTGCTTTGACAAGTTAGTCTAGTCAAAGCAAGGTATGTTTGTAGGCAAAGGTTATGAGCTAGATGGCATGTTCAAGTTGAACACCATGGCTGTACCTCCTAAAAAAAGATGAAATGAACGCTTCTTCTGCTTACGTGATTGAGTCTTCTAATTTATGGCATGGTAGACTAGGACACGTTAATTATGATTCAATAAGAAGATTAATTAAAATTGAGAACATACCTACATGGAAAATGATGCAAATCATAAGTGTGAAACTTGTGTAGAAGCTAAGATGACTCGAACGTCTTTCAAACAAGATAAATGAAACATGAAACCTCTTGAGTTGACACATACCGATATCTATGATCTCAAGTTCGTGCAAACAAGATGAGGTAACAAGTATTTCATCACCTTCGTGGGTGATTGCACGAAATACTGGTATGTGTACTTACTGAAAAGCAAAGATCGGTCAATTGAGAAATTTGTTCTCTACAAAATAGAAGTTGAAAATCAACTTGATAAGAAGATCAAGGTGATTAGAAGTGACCGTGGAGGTGAATATGTAGAGCCATTTAGGGACGATTGTTCTGAACATGACATTATTCACAAGGTTACTGCCCCCTACTCACCTCAATCTAATGGTGTGGCTGAACGTAAAAATCGCACTCTTAAAGAGATGATGAATACGATGTTGATAAGTTCTAGGTTGTCACAGAGCATGTGGGGGGAGGCTATTTTGACGGCCAACTATCTTTTGAGTAAGATACCCCGTAAGGATGAGAAAGCAACTCCCCATGAGTTGTGGAAAGGCACAAAGACGTCTTTTACATACTTGCAAATGTGGGAGTGCCTTGCGAACCCACCCCTAAGAAGTTAAAGATCGAACCCAAAATGGTTGACTGTCTCTTTATAGGGATATGCACATGAAATTAGTGCTTATTGATTCCTTGTACATGAATCTCATCATCCCGATATTCACAAGAACACGATCATGGAATCAAGAAATGCAAATTTCTTTGAGGATTTGTTCCCTGCCAAGGAAAGGGCCGAATCATCGAAGAGGACCATTGAGTCACTAGACGAAGGTGTAGTAATTCTTGACGATCTCGAGGATCAAGAGGAGGAAGTGAATGAACCTAGACGAAGTAAACGGATTAGGACCAAAAAATCATTTGGTCCTGATTATCTAACATTTATGCTTGAAAGCGAGCCACAAAGCTATAAAGAAGTTTTGAATTCGTCTGAGGGCCTATGTGGAAAGAAGCGATTAAAAGCGAAATTGACTCGATTCTACATAATCATACTTGGGAGCTAGTTGACTTACCTCCGAGGTGTAAACCACTGGGCTACAAATGGATCTTCAAGAAGAAGATGAGAGAAGATGGCTCGATTGACAAGTATAAATCCAGACTTGTAATCAAAGGTTATAGACAAAAGGAAGGTCTTGACTAGTTTGATACTTACTCTCCTGTTACGAGAATAAGCTCCATTAGAATGATACTTGTTATTTCCGCGTTGCGTAAGCTTGAGGTTCATCAAATAGATGTGAAGATTGCCTTCTTGAATGGAGATTGAGAGGAAGAAATCTACATGGAGCAACCTGAGGGGTTTACGGCTCCCGGTCAAGGAGGAAAAGTCTGAAAGTTGGTGAAATCATTGCATGGTCTCAAACAAGCACCAAAGCAATGGCATGAGAAGTTTGACCATGTCGTCCTTGCCAATGGTTTCAAAATAAATGAGTGTGATAAGTGTGTCTACGTGAAAGACATGGAAAATGGATATGTAATCCTATGTTTATATGTAGATATCTTGCTCATTGTGGGTAGTAATGAAAAGATGATCAAATCTACCAAGGACATGTTGAATTCTCATTTTGACATAAAGGATATGGGACTGGCGGATGTGATCTTGGGGATAAAGATCATTTGAAGCTTTGATGGTATCACCTTAACCGAGTCTGATTATGCATATAAAATCCTTAAGAAACTCAACAAGAATGACTCAGAGGTGGAGATGACTCCAATAGATCCAAATTTGCATCTACGAAAGAACAAATTGTAGGTTATTAATCTGGTGGAGTACTCGAGAGTCATTGGGAGTCTGAAGTACTTGATGAGTTGTACCAGACTAGACATTGCCTACACCGTAAGTAGCTTGAGGAGATACACAAGTAACCCCAGTATGACTCACTGGAAAGCGATAGCTAGAGTACTAAGATATCTACATTTTACTCGTGATTATGGTCTACATTATTTGAGTTATCCAGCTGTAGTTGAATGATATAGTGATGAAAACTGGATACACGATATAAAGGGTCTGAAATCCACTAGTGGGTATGTATTTACACTAGGTAGAGGAGCAGTCTCGTGGAAGCCCTCTAAACAAACGGTTATTACTCGATCCACAATGGAATCCAAGTTCGTTGCCTTAGACAAGGCGGTCGATGAGGCCGAATGACTCCTTCAATTCGTAGAGAACATTCCTATATGCTCTATAAAGGGAAATCTCGTCATATTCGACAGAGACATAGTTCCATAAGACAACTTCTCTCAACTGGAGTGATCACAATTGACTATCTAAGGTCGAAGGACAACATAGTCGATCCCTTGACTAAAGGGTTGAATCGAGAAGTAGTTGAAACATCATCAAGAGGAATGGGACTGAAGTACATTAAATGATGGGTTACATATGTGGACACCCAACCTATGTGACTGGAGATCCCAAGATCTAGGTTCAAAGGGACAACTAAGCTGCAAAGACCCATCACGATCACTGTGGGGGTTTCATACCTCCTGTCTTATTCCTACGATAAAGAAACAGTGATGTGAATAGAGGTTAAGCATTAAGTTGCTTTTAATGATTCATGGCATCGAGTGTGTAGTACTTGAAAGAGCGCATAGTATACAGAACTGCTATTACGCCAAGAATCACCTATGTAAGCGAGAAGTGTGGCCGCTTTGAAAGGGAATTGTTGGGACGCAATTCTTTAGAAACCTTACAGAACTAGGCATGTTCCATGGACCGATTAATAGACACAACCGAGGAAAGCGCAAGGGCTAGGAAAGATGTTTGTGGGAAGTGCATTGTCGTTCACACAAACGGTAGGGGAAGTTTAAGGACATCGCTTCTACTTCCTAACTAGTGGTCTAAGTGTACCCTCTCAAAGGAAAGTTCAAAGGGTGACACCTACTTATCCTATGCAGCATCTATACCGTCGAAATGAATCTATCACCAAGTTAAAATCTGTGTCCGATGTGATTGTTCTGATTCCTACATCAATATCTATTCATGTGGGGGATTGTTGGAAAATAATGGTTAAAAGGTTGAAATTCATCAATTTTTTGGGCTTCATTTTAAGTGGGACCCAAATAGATTTTGGGTCAATGGATGTCATTTTTGGATTCTCCTTCGCAAGTACTATAAAATTGACTATTTTAATTCTCAAAATGGATCAAGGGTGAATGAGATATGGATGTTTGAATGTCACTCTTGAAAGAGGAAAAATGGGCGAAAATTGGCCCCGGATAATTGTTTCTCTGGACTGTCCAAAATGCGTATGGACCGTGTGAAAGTCTCTGGATGGCCCAACCGCATAGTATATATGGAATTGTTTGTGGTGTAATTCTTAAGAGATAAGAACAAAATACTTCCATATTTTGTGAGATGTCTTGTCTTAAATAAATATGCGGTTTATCATGTTCAATACGCTGAAGAATATCTCTACAAATATTGCTTCCATTTCTAGCAGATTTGATTCGATTATTCATGGAATGTCTTGGATTTGGTGAGTTGGTGATTGGAGAATATTCTTATCTAAATACAGAAAATTAGAATATCACGTTTCCATGATTAGGGTCTCTTAGAGCAGTATAAATAAAGGCTCTAAGTCAGTCAGAAAACTCGCACCATTCTTAAGTTCCTCATTTACTCTAAACTTGAGTCTCGCATCTTTCTTTCTCTGTTGGTGATAGTCCTTCGAGCCTTGCGTGAATCCCAGGTAACTCTTAAATGTTAATTGTTATCTGCGATGGTTTTATCCTAGGGAACGATGTCCATGATGGGACTCATTCGTTTCAAGGGCAGCGAGTGTTACTCGTGACTCCATCACTTTGTGTGATTGTTTGGAACTTGATTTATGCTTGATTATTTGTAATTTGAGCTTTCCTATGCTTGAATAATTAATAAAAGTTTATTATTCTTGCATATGTTAATTGCTCGTTCAATTTTTGTTATTTAATTTTTTGCATGATATAATCCATATATATCCAACAATTCAAACTGGTCCCTGATTACAAAACCTAAACTAACTCTACCATATAAGTATGACCATGAGGCATGAACATTAAGTTTAAGCTTCCCGGGTATAGGTCTTTCCTATAGAACTTTTTGAATTTTAGGTTTAGGAGGTGGAGATATGAAGTTAGGTATAATTGCTACTAGATCTAAGAACTGATCCCCACTTCCGTTTTTTGTAATGGTCTAGCAGAACATGAGAGAAATATGTGTTGCTTAATTTCAGAAACTGTAGTGGATGGGATGCAAGGAACTGATTCATGAATCAGTTTGTTCCTTGCCTTCCACATGAACCAACAAACAAAGCTTGGAATTACTAGATTAGTATGCATATGGGATATACCTTTATAACTCCAGTACGAATAGAGCCTATCCCACAGAGAATCAAATTGCGTGATAGGTAATTGAATGAGAGAATGAATTTGATCGCACACAGTCATGGAAAATGGGTAGGAATTAAAGAAATGGTATATAGTATCCTCATGATTGCAATTATATAGTTAGAGGGCAAATGGAAACCAAAGATTGCTAGGACATCATCAAAAGACACAAATCACTACTATAAAAATGACTTTTAAATTCACCCTTTTTACTTCAGTTATTGAAAAAATTGAAGTTAAAAGTTCTTTGACTTGGGTATTTTAAATAACCGAAGATAAAGTATTTTGTAAACCTCGGTTACCAAACAACCGGGGTTAAATGTCAAAAATTTGAAGTAAAAAGTGAAAAATAAGATCAATTTTTTTAAAAAAAAAAAATTTAATACATATAACTTCGGTTTTCTTTTTTTTCCCCAAAAATTTCATTGAGTTAATAACATTGAATAAGCCCAACTCTGGCTCAAACTATAAGCCCCCTACTTTTTACAAACCAAACGCAGCATTTGTTTTTGGTTTCTCCCAAACTTTGATTTTCACTAACAAACCGCTCCACCAACAGATTGACGCCTCAAATTTTCACAAACTCCACCACTACCTTGCCACAGCTCCACCACCGCCTCCCATCAACACTAGAGTGGATTCGATACCACTCTAGGCAAAGGACCCCTCATTTTTTGCAGAAGCGGGATGGAGGAAGAGGAGTAAAATTTTTTTCCAGTACTCGAGGGGTCCTTTGCCTTCGAGTGCTCGAGGGGTCCTTTGCCTTCGAGTGCTCGAGGGGTCCTTTGCCTTCGAGTGCTCAAGGGGTCCTTACCTTCCAGTGCTCGAGGGGTGGAAGTTTAACCACTCGACTACTGGAGGTATTCGAGTGCTCCAATGGGCTCGAGAGGAAGAAGTCTGGAGTAGAATATATATATATATATATTCGAGTACTCGAGGGGTCCTTTGCCTTCGAGTGCTCGAGGGGTCTTTTTCCTTCCACTACTCGAGGGGGGCAATTCGAGGGGTGGTTATTTTGCCCTCGAGGGGGTGGTTTGCGGAGTGCCCTCGAGGGATGGTTTGTTTGCCCTCAACGGGGTGGTTCGTGGAGTGCTCTCGAGGGTTCGTTTGTTTTCCCTCGAGGGGTGGATGATGGAGTACCCTCGAGGGGTGGTTCGTGCTCTCGAGGGTTCTTCCATTTTCCATCGAGGGGTGGTTCGTGCTCACACCCATAGTGGTAGTCGAGTGCTCGAGGGGTCCTTTTCCTTCGAGTGCTCTAGGGGGGCAACTCGAGGGCAGCTGGGATTCTAGTGCTCGAGGGGCGGAAGTTTAACCCCTCCAGTGCTGGAGGTATTCGAGTGCTCCGATGGGCTCGAGAGGAAGAAGTCTGGAAAAGAAATTTTTTTCTGAATTTCGCAGTGAGTTTCAGCTTTCCCCTTTGGGTTGAAATTGTATTTGGTGGGAGTGCAACCTTTCATCATTGGGTTGCACAACAATATGCATTGGGTAGTAGATTAATTAATTAGCGTACGTGAAATTAATTAATCCATTGCTAGTCTTCATACTAGGATTTGACGGATCACGCGCTCTATGCTCGCGCTACACTTTGTGTTAAATTAGCATACAGCTGTCCATTTGCTTAAAATGGAGTGGGTGGTTATAGAACCGCCATGTTTGACACACGCCGTACAAGCTGTGTCCGTTCTGTTCATCACTAGGAGGGCTGTTTTCGGGGACTCACAAGGGTTATTGGCACTACCTACGGACACCCTTCCCCTCAAAATTGCCTTGGCACACAACACGGGAACGTTGAAGGCCAACAACACTCCTCTTTCTTCATCTCAGGGGTGTATATGGTTGAAGCTGTTCCACCTCCGGCGGTCCTGGCTTCAATTGGATTACGCATCACCAGCACACCATGGCAACCACTCAAGACCCGATTCAATGGCACTCGGCTGCACTTCACATCTCTGGTTACTGTGTATAGGTCTAGAATTATTTTTCAATCTGGACTTGCATTTACCTCCCTAGGCTCAGCACCATCTAGCTTAGGGTTAGCATTTTAGGGGGAAGGGGTGTCCATTGGACACCCCCTCCCCTCCCCTCCCACATGCATATCAGTTCTCCCTTGGCTTTTCACCATTTAGCATAGGGTTTGTATTGCAGTTCTCCCTAGGCTTTTCACCATCTAGCATAGGGCTTGCATTACTTTTGTATTAGACGGGGTCTCCTGTACTTTCAGGAGGTCCCGTTGAATGTTCCATCATCTATATTATTTACCATATTACCGTAGAGTGGATTCGATACACACCCACTGAATACCCTAAGTGGTTAGGTGTTGTGGTTCCATTCCCCATGGGGAGGGGTTCGAATCTCGGCAGGCGTAGTGTGGGAGTATCCTCCAGTGGGGGTGCTCCTTGTGGCCACCGAGTACATTCGAGAACCGCGTGCCGAACCCTTGGGAGCAGTGATTTACCTCCTCGGTTATGGGCTTGGTGTGGTTGCAGCCGGGGCCCTGAGGGCGAGGGTTATCGCTTTGTAGAGTGGATTCGATACAACTATCGTCATTTTTTACTAAATTCATGTACCATACCAACAATGTTGGTATATTATTTCTAAAAACCAACACAACAGTATACCAAAAAGTTGGTTGGTATCGATATGGTATGGTAGAATACCACCAAAATGAATCAAGTTTTTTATTCATAAAAAGCTTCAAATAATTAGAATTTCTATTACATAAGCACAATTTTAGAAAATTAAATTTTCTATAGTAATAGTAATAAAGTTAGATAACATCACATTAAAAACTGTAGTACTCCCTCCGTCCCAGGGGAATCTGCACATTTTCCTTTTATGAGTGGCCCAGGTAAATCAGCACACTTTCCTTTTAAGGAAATATTCAACTCATCATAAGACAATACTACCCCTAAAAACTTAAAATTTTACAAAACTTATATAAATGAAATTCACAATCTTTGCTCGTAGACCTCAACCCTGGCTTTGCTCGCAGACCTCATCCCCCGCTTTGCTCGCAGACCCCATCCCCATAAACCTTATAATTTTTCCTTCGCCACCCTATCCTTGTTCCTCCGTCGGAACCCTAAATCAATGTAGAGCCTCACCCCATCTGATTCCCTGCCGTCACTATGGAACCTCGCTCGAAAATGGCGCTTAATTCTACATGTTAAACGGCGCTCGATATGGGTTCTCATCAAATACAACAAAAGGTGGGATTGTGTTGTATTTCTCACTTGTTCTGATCTAGGTTGTTATAAGGATTAGGAAAACGTGGGATTTTTTGTGTGTTTCTGGTTTATGTTATTTGGGTCTTGTTCGACCGATTTGTTGTAGAGAAGAATAACTTTAAAGTGACTTCTCCGGAATCACTGAAAGGATGCAAAGAAGGGAAGCGCAGAGGCGGAGGTAATGTGGCTGAGGGAGGCACAGGCGGGAGGCGGAGAGGCGGAGACGGCAGAAGGAACGAGGATCGAGAGGCTCAGATCTTGAGGTTGAAGCTAGGGGTAATATACTCTTTTCATATGTTTCAAATTTGAAGAAGCACTTTCTCTTTCTGCCATTAGCCCTGGGACGGAGGGAGTAGTAAGTTATAAAATATAAAAGAAAATTATGATTTCAATTTATTTTTGTTAGACTTAATATAAAAATATCAGTTGTAAAGAAATATTATTTATGAAAAATAATTTAAACTCTTTCCAATATCCAACATATTGGAACCAAAACATAGACGACATATTTCAAATTATTGTTATTGGTTTTAATATTAATGAATGACTAAATCTTAACTGAATAAAATTTTAAATTTGACACAATATTAGCTATATTTTAATATATATATATATATAGTTTTGTACGGTAGTACCATGGTAATATTTCCTCAATACCATTACCGTCCAATCTTAAATGCATGGTACGGCATTACCGAACCATATCATCGATTACCAACATATTCGGTACACATGGTACGGGGTTCAGTTGGTAAGTTGGTTAGTACAGTATTTTGGCTCAAAATGCCAGCCATAATAAACACCCCTCGCTGCTACCTCACATCGACACCACCCCGACGCCATCTCACATTAGCACCGTTGCACGCCACCTTATATCAACACAACCACATCTCCACCACCTCGCATGTATATCAACCTCATCGTGCGCGTCATAGATCAGGCTCACTACACCATATCTCAGATCAGCCTCACTGCGTCGCGCCTTGCCTCTCATACTCACCACAACAGCCTCTCTGCCACCACCTCCTCTGCTCTCAGGCAGCCCATATTTGCTCTAATTCGAAGATGGATTCCACAGCTAGGTCAAATGATAGTGTTGGAATCTAGGTTTTTAGGGTGGAATCAATATTTTGATAATTTCATTTCATTATTGAGTTCATTAAAGTGTATTGTATACATGTATTATTAATGGAATGTTAATTCTGTTTGTTGGTCTTTTTTTAAAGATTGGTTGAATGTTTCTATGGTTTTTTTCTGGGTTTGATGGCGCTATCTGAATTCTGCGTCTGATTGATGTACCGAAAATTGAAATTTAATTGTTGGTTTTTTCCCCGATGAGTCCCATTTGATTTTTTTTAATGAGAACACCCGAAGGTGGGGGTTGGTATATTTGGTACCCCAAGCCAAAAAGATAGAGTACTGAAATAGCATTACAGTAGATTATACAAAGGGCAACATCATTGCCTTCAAAAGAATGGCTAGTGTCTAATAACTACGGATCGATCTAATTGACCATGATTCAATGGTTAGAGATGAAGAGAAACTTATGTTGGTAGTTGCGATTCCAAAGTAAAATTCTCCACCCCTTGTGTTAATTTGTTACTTTTTCCAGGCAACTACCATTCCATCATAGCAATAAAAAAAAATAGAAGAAGGGGATATGCAAAGGAGTTTCCCATGTTCTTGAGATGTTGGTGTGAGTACATAGCCGAGGAAAATAGCAGACAGTGATAAGGCAGCCAGAGGTAAGCAGAGTGGGGTGAAAGACATCTCCAAACCAGAGAAAAATATCATCCAAACCTGAGACAAGTAAAAAGGAGAATTAGCAGTATCAATCATCTTTGGAGCATATCTATAAATCCGAATATAGGGAGTTTGTATACTATCCATATAGTGCCATTTGATTGTTGGTTTTTATATCAACCTTATGTATTTTAATATTCTTACATTTATTTGTAATATATGTCATAGCTTGTTGGTTTAAATGAACATTTCAATTAATGATTCCCACAATAATTGAACAACATTTGAGTGTTGTATGATGTTTAACCATTACTCAGTTTATCACATTTTTAATAACATGTAACGGCTATCAAATACTGATTGTTTGCATCATCGAATATTTAATATTTAAAATATTTTACGAGAAGTGAGAGCTGGCCGACTAAACCGCGACGTTGCATTAACTAGCTCCAAAATGACATATTAGCAATGTCGCATAAATCGACGTCACTTTTATTTTTCAATGTCGAGGGCTAAAAACAATTTCGTTTTGTCAGCATTCCACGTCATATGTAACACTATGTGGGTCCCTCACTACGTGCGATATCGCTTCTCATCGCCTGCGACATCGCTTGTATTGTGAACACCATCATCTTGTGTGACATCGGCACACTTCCTCTCTCATCGGCTGTTATATTCCTTTGGTCGACGTCACATGCTTTATGATGTTGATGTCGTCTATAACGATGCCGCAACTGGGGTATCATATCGTCAGCCTTCTACCATGGTGTGAATAATTTATTTTGATCCAAACACTACTTTTGTGGTCAAACTTGTAAATTCATTTACCTATTGAATAGTTACAACACATTCTTGGTCTTTCGTGATCTCCTAATAGATAAAAGATATTGTATTTAGATTTGAAAAATAAGCAAGTTAGTTGTGAAATGTATGCATATAATTCAACAGTGGATGGGATTCTCAAGGATTGAATAAGTTTGTACGCAAACGTAATGGTTAGAAACCGACATGGGTGGAGTTGATTGCCCGATTTCCATCGATAAATATTTTATTTTGCTACAGACTAATGGTTAAAATGTAAGTTAGGCAATCAAAATAATAGTTGGGAATAACAGTGTGTTGGGGGAGGGGACATTGTTTAACCTCCTTTTCTATTGATCGAGTATAGTCTGTAAGCTTTTCATAAGGAGTATCCTTATGGCCACCACCTGCTGTTGGGGAGAGTGTCCCTATATTTCCTTCATAATAATTGAAAAATGAAGTCAAATTATGAAGACATTGATACACTATATCAGTAAGGTTACTTTGTATTTGGAAGTCAAAGTGTGTTTATTTTGATATTTGATTCACCTATTCTTCATCCAAGGTATTTTTTGGTGTAAGTTTTTTTTATCAAGACTTCCCTCTTAATTCACCACCGTCTTCCAAGATGATTGCTTCTCGTTCTCCTTGTAATCAGAGTAACGACAAATTATGTTAAGTTAATATATGAAGACATGTATGCTAGGATCATATGAATCCAATTATCACACATCATCTTGTTGGCTAATGAAACAGATCAACTTTCCAGGCCATATAATCTTATATCCAATGACCTCAAATATAAACTCATATTTTCATTTTCAATAGGCAACAGTGCCTTCGGGATGATCATAGGTACAAAAAACTTAACTCTTTCTCACTTGCTGGCAAGTCCGTTGCCTTACCATTTGGAAACAAGATACCAAATAATGTTACATCTCTTTCTCCACTATGGTTCAAAACATATAGGCCACAACTTTCGCATTTGTAAACTCAAAATTCACAAATGGAAACAACATCACATGAATAGAAAGGAACTATAAATAAGAAATCAAAAGTGTAAAATTGTTATGAATGTTGTAATCTTTGCGTAAAAAATGTCAATGTAATATTACCTAAACTTATCCACGAATCTTAAAAGTATAAATCAATGCGAGTTTTTAACATCAACTTTTTTTATTTTCCAAAAACAATCTAATGCGATTATGAAAATAAACAAGTTGAGGGCGCATCTGCTTCCAGCGGGAAAACAACCAAATAACTAATATCGCAAGCTTTGGCACAGCTGCTCCCACCATTGACATAATATTTATTATTATTATCACATACATGCGACAATCGAACGAGTGTGTTTTGAAATGGATTTATTAATAAAAATAAACTACGCACGCTACATTGTTGTTATCACATTTTGCATAACATTACGTGTAACAAGGTTCATGTTATAGAATACCTCATCATCCCCAACTTCTCCTTGTGGGTCATTAGGCCTACCTAATTCTCTAGTGAGCCATTGTGTTTGCGCCTAAAAAAGGCACCAAATATTTCGTCGAGCTCGACCACCTCCATTGCCACTTATTTTTTTATATTTTATGTTTCTTGATGTGCTTCATTTTGCGCGCATTAACCGTTGCTTTTGGCATAATTTTTAGTTGGTTTTAGTAGATAGATTGCTAGTATTAGTTAAGTTTACATGACATAGACAAACATGTTTGATTTTCTTGTCTGAATCCCTCATTTTGTAGATGAGAGGTCGTTGCCGTACCTCTCAAAGTTAATATTTATAAGCCCTAAATGCTTACTATCTACAACTAAGTAGATAGCAGCAAGTCGGGGCCGTTCACGAAGAAGAGGGATTTTATCAAACGTTTAAACGTAAATGGTTGATATTATGCTAGAAGTAGATATATATACACATATAAAAGTATGTAAAAAGGGGGGTTTGGTTGTTTGGTGGTCCTAAGCTATGAAAGATGAAAGACAAGATAACTAGCAAAGTCAAGTAACTATGCTAATCATCAAACAAACTAAGAAAAAGGGTTTTAAAAATAAAAAAACAAAGCCTTGGGGGTAATTGACATCCACTTCCAAACCAAATGTAGATCATTGAATCATTCACTCATCCTATCACAATTGTTACGTATGGACGAAGGACCATGGATTTGACAACAACAAGCCTTCTACCAAAGATATATTCATTTAATCAAAAATAGCATTCATTAGGCTAAACCTAGAACAAACCACATTCAAGATTCAACCTTTCATTGCATCTATAGGATAAATATGAGAACAATCCACATTAACATACTTATCTAGCAAGAATCACATTATGCACAAGAAGTTCAAAGTTCATGTTCTTAGATTCTCATGCAAAGGAGCTACATAATTCGTCACTTTCCTAACTCCCTAACACTTAATTCAAACAAACACTTCCTATTCTCAAATATCCCATGGCATAAATGAAGTAAAACATAGCATTAAGAACACATGAATGCTAAATAACAAAGGCTTCAAGAACGAGTGAAACAATCCATTCACTACTTCGACTACTTGTTGTGAAGATAAATCTTTCATCCTTCTTAGATAGTAGTTTGCAAGAGTGAATTCGACACCTCTTGTCAAACCTCACCAATGACTCCCTTAGCCGAAACACGACTAAAAGTATCCCATTGATGGCATTGAGCACGAAGAACCAACAAGCTTGGCAATACTTATAAACACTACACCGTGTCTAAGCTTTTAACCAATTCATGCATTTACACAAGATTAGTCAAGAACGATCGACATTCATATACTTCTCTCATTTTCTACCTAAAACCAACATGACAATGAGTTTGACATCATCACATTCATCTAGCAATTATAACCACACCAAAATCATTAACAAGCTCTAACTCATGCTCTTGGATTCCACATTAAAAGTGGGGAGAATTAGTTACTTTCTCCCAAACCTAACAAGTAATCATACAAGCAATTCATATACTCAAGCTTCCAACAACATCAATGCCATTAAAAATTCACATTCAAAGCTCAATAAATGCACAATAGCAAAAGCATAAATAAATAGAAATGGTTCTTACTAAATAGATATGGAAACTTCAATCCATTGCTCCCAAGATAAGACTAAGCTAGATAATCAAAAGTCATAACATAGAACAAAGATCTACAAAGAAAGAAGAAGAAATGGAAGAAAATTGTGAAAAAATTGGGGTTTGGAGCCCCCAAGTCAGGCTTAGAGAGTTTGGGAAGAAGTGGGTTAAAAGCTATTTATCGTACAAGAAAAAAGGGAGTAAAATGCAAGTTGCAGGGTAATTATCGCAAGTCGCGATGGAGGCGACGCCTCCATCGCGAGTCGCTACCGGATTAGGAAATTATGAGCTCTCAGGTCAACATTTCGCGAGTCGCAACACACTTGTCGCGAGTCGCGATGGAAAAAAAGTCTCATTTTGTTTTGCTTCCTCCAGGTGAACCGTTGATCCATTTTGGGAGTTCTTGTAGTCGATTTTATAATACTCAAGAAGAAGAATCCAATGGTACCACTCTTGGGGGCTGATTCTTCTTGGAAAATTCTCAGAACTCTGCTTCAAAACATAGATCATTCTTCACCCTTTGCTTTGCTCTCCTTTCTTTACTTTATCTTCTACCACTTTGTGAGTGGCCTTCCATCTTCTACCATCCTTTCGAATGACCTTCACCAAACCATTCCTAAGTGCTCACGAGCAATCTACAAATTGAACTTACAAAAAGGAATCTAGATGCTCGTAAGGACCAAAAATCTACTAGACTAAACATAGGTTACAAAATGAAGATTTAGATATAAAACCCGAAAATGGTCATTTAAACCGCTTATCATGTACACCTATCTAAATCTAGCAATCTTACAACAATAATATGATAACAGAGTGTTAAATGCTTTGAAAAATACATGCATTTGACGTCTCATCAAATCTCCCCACACTTAAACCTTACTCGTCCTCAAGTAAACAAGAACAAACAAAGATCAAAGTGTATGCTTGCATGTAAAAGTTTTCCCAAAACACCCAACATCATATTCCTAGACTACCCTAACCCCCGAGACATAAGAATTTCTCACACTCTCACATCCCAAAGCCTAAGATAATCTAAACAACCAACAAACCATAACAAAAGTGAGGTATACATATAATGCCAATCTAACTTACTCCACCGAAAAAGCCACTCAATAGACAAATCAGGAAGCATAAAATTTTTCAATCTCTCTCATTTTCTCTCATTTTCCTAGGAGCCCTCTCGGATTTTCATCCTAGCTTCACACATTTTTCTTTTTCAATTCTTAGCCTCACATTTTTCCTCACCATTCGGCCTTTCATTTTTGCATAGGTTACCCTTTCTGGTTTTCAACCTATCCGGGCCTCCCACTTTTGCCTAATTTTCCCTCTCAGGTTTTCAACTTAGAGGAAATTGTTTTTTTCATTTTTTTCAAACAATAAAAATCAAAGTGGAGCATATGCACACTACAATACAATACCATGAGATATATTTCTCTTTACCTCCCCACACTTGGAACACACATTGTCCTCAATGTGAAAAGGATAAGATAAAGAAATAAGGGAGAAAGAAAAAATACTCACAACTTGGACTTTGAAGGTCTTTCCCGGTGATGGCAATGCTCACTCCTCAATGAATGTTCTCTCCTCCATGTACTTGAAAACCTCCCAACATGAAACTTTAATCCATACACTACAAACCCACAACTATGCAAATCCTTATCAACACTCACAAAAGATAAAAACTAGTGGTACTCCTAGATGGTGGTTTTGGTAGTGGTTTTTGGTGGTGGGATGTGGTGGTATTCTTATGGTATTGGGTAAGGGTTTGAGGACATGGTTGAGGATTGTTTTTTTCAAGAAAAGAAAAATACTTACCTAACTTAGAAACTCAGGTTTCTTCCTGAGAAGCTCCGTAATTTTAAGGTCATCGGCACGACCCTAATGTTATCCATATGGTGACGGTTTGAATACCTTAACCATGAGTATCCAAAAATAGAGAGGTGGAGGTACAAAATTTTCAAGAGGAAATTTTTGAGGAGGTGGAGATGGTTTAAAAGGAGTTGGGTGGTTAGGAGGTTTGGGATGGTCTTTTAGCTCCTTTCTTAGCTCCCTCAAAACTACCGAAAATGGTGGAGTTGGTTCACTAGGTGGGGGTGGGGGTGAAGATGCTAATGAATGTAGCACAATCACCCCTTCCTCCATTTTTTCATCCTCAACAACCAACTCCTCATCCCCGTCGAACTCAAACTCATTTCCCATGGGGACCTCACTCACCGAATCCTTGAGTTCGACTTGGGATGGTGTATTTTCAGAATCATTAGCTTCTATTTGGGCCAACACTTCTAATATACTCCTCCCATGTCCCTCAATAGCCTGAACAATAGAGGAGAGCCGAGTGTCTGGTTCCTCACTAGTAAAGTTGTTCAATTTTTCTATTGCATTCATGACTTCCTCACGTGTCAAAGTTGAACTTCCTTGTTGGGCTTGATTTTGGGGTATAGTATAAGATAGTGATGGCCAATTATTTTGCTCGTATTGTGGTTTTCCATCTCATTCTCATACCACCAATCCGGATTACCACTCCATTCAGGGTTGTAAGAATTATGGTATGGATACCATTCTTGGGTTTCTTTACCTTGAAAACCAACATCTCTTACCTCTTGGTAGCACTCTTTATAATACTCTTGGTTTTGGAAACCAGGAGTTCTTTCCTCCTTATAGTGCTTCTCTCTCAACATATAGGAAGACTTGGTAGGATGGTCGAAATGACACATAGTACAAAACCTTGCTTGTTGAGCCTTTTTTCTCATCATGAGTTCCCTCAAGGTGACACGTTCCATTTTTTTAAAAACAATTCTCTTTTTCAAAGTCCAGAATCATATTGCAAGGATTCTCGATAAAAATTCACCAAGAACTCAAGCAATATCTACTCCAAACAAAAACAACCAAAAAGAAGCAAAAAATAAAAGCAA
The DNA here is from genome assembly GCA_037428765.1 of Rubia yunnanensis. NCBI lineage: Eukaryota > Viridiplantae > Streptophyta > Magnoliopsida > Gentianales > Rubiaceae > Rubia > Rubia yunnanensis. Next base: position 60,377,031 of record CM075068.1, read on the forward strand.
CTAGCTAATATGCAACCAAATATGCCCAAACACTTTAAAATAAATGCTTCTTTCCCGGTAGCGGCGCCAAAATTTGGGAGGTCATCGCCGTACCTCTCAAAGTTATAATTTATAAGTCATTTATGCTTACTAAATACAATTAAGTAGATAGTGGCAAATCGGGGTCGTCCATGAAGAAGAGGGATTTTCTTAAGCGTTTAAACATATAAGGTTCATATTAGGCTAGAAGTAGATATATATAAATACATAAAAGCAAGTAAATAGGGGGGGGGGGTTGTTGGTTGTGGTCCTAAACTATGAGCGTTGAAAGACAAGATAGCTAGCAAAGTCAAGTAACTATGCTAATCATCAAACAAACTAAGAAAAAGGGTTTTAAAATTACAAAAAGAAAGCCTTGGGGGCAATTGACATCCACTTCCAAACCAAATGTAGATCATTGAACCATTCACTCATCCTATCACAATTGTTACCTATGGACAAAGGACCATAGATTTGATAACAAGAAGCCTTCTACCAAAGACAAAGCCATTTAATCAAACATAGCATTCATTAGGCTAAACCTAAAACAAACCATATTCAAGGTTCAACCTTTCATTGCATCTATAGGATAAATATGAGAACAATCCACATTAACATACTTATCTAGCAAGAATCACAACACATTATGCACAAGAAGTTCAAAGTTCATGTTCTTAGATTTTCATGCAAAGGAGCTAAGGAATTCGTCACTTTCCTAACTCCCTGCCACTTAATTCATACAAACACTTCCTATTCTAAAACAACCCATGGGATAAATGAAGTAAAACATAGCATTAAGAACACATGAATGCTAAATAACAAAGGCTTCAAGGACGAGTGAAACAATCCATTCACTACTTCGACTACTTGTTGTGAAGATAAATCTTCCATCCTTCTTAGATAGTAGTTTGCAAGAGTGAATTCGACACCTCTTGTCAAACCACACCAATTACTCCCTTAGCGGAAACACGACTAAAAGTATCCCATTGATGGCATTGAGCACGAAGAACCAACAAGCTTGGAAACATTTATAAACACTACCCCGTGTCTAAGCATTTAACCAATTCATGCATTTACACAAGATTAGTCAAGAACGATCGGCATTCATAGAATTCTCTCATTTGCTACATAAAACAAACATGACAACGAGTTCGACATCATCACATTCATCTAGCAATTATCAACAGACCAACATTATTTAAGAAGCTCTAACTCATGCTCTTGGTTCCACATTAAAAGAGGGTAGAATTAGCTACTTTCTCCCAACCCTAACAAGTAATCATACAAGCAATTCATATACTCAAGCTTCCAACAACATCAATGCCATTAACAATTCACATTCAAAGCTCAATAAATGCACAATAGCAAAAGCACAAGATAGATATGGTTGTTACTACATAGATATGGAAGCTTCAATCCATTGCTCCCAAGGTAAATCTAAGCTAGATAATCAAAACCAATAACATAGAACAAATATCAACAAAGAAAGAAGAAGAAATGGAAGAAATGGTGAAAAACTAGGGTTTTGGAGCCCCCAAGTCGGGCTTAGAGAGTTGGGGAAGAAAGGGGTTAAAATCTATTTATAGTATAAGAAAAAAGGGAGTAAAATGCAAGTTGCGGGGCAATTATCGTGAGTCGTGATGCCTCCATTGCGAGTTGCGACAAGATCAGGAAATTATGAGCTCTCAGGTCAACTATTTGCGAGTCGCGATGCACTATTCACGAGTCGCGACACACTCCAATGTTATCACTCTTGGAGGCTGATTCCTCTTGGAAAATTCTCAGAACTCTGCTTCAAAACATAGATCATTCTTCACCCTTTGCTTTGCTCTCATTTCTTCACTTTATCTTCTACCAGTTTGTGAGTGGCCTTCTATCTTCTACCATCCTTTCGAATAGCCATCACCAAACCACTCCTAAGTACTTACAAGCAATATACAAATTAAACTTACAAAAAAGAATCTAGATGCTTGTAAGGACAAAAAATCTACTAGACGAAACATAGGTTACAAAATGAAGGATTTAGATATAAAAACCGAAAATGGTCATTTAAACCCATTATCATGTAAACCTTCCTAAATCTAGCAATGTTACAACAAAAATATGATACAAGAGTGTTAAATGCTTTGGAGAATGCATGCATTTGACGTCTCATCAGTAGACTTAATTTGTACTAATGGACATCTTGTATCCACGGGCTCCTTGATCTTCCTTGTGATCATATTTAGTAGGTCTCTCGTGGGTACTTTTTGGTTACCTTCTATGTGAAGGCCATTTGCAAGGGCGGTAGAAGATTGAAGGCCATTTACAAGTACGGTAGAAGAGGCAAAAGGCCACTCACATTAGAATGGTAGAAGATGAAGGCCGTGGACATTAATGCGCGGTAGAAGGAGATTGAAGCCAAAGATAGGCGGCTTCGAAGTTTAAGACAATTAGAGGGAAAAAATGGTGAATCGTGGTCCGATGAGCGTTTCCTTAGACCGAGAACAATCCAGGATGAATTAGCCTTCAATGCTGGTTCCATTGGATTCGTCTTCTCAAGTACTACAAAATTGACGACTAGAACTACCGATTGGACTAACACCCACAGCAAGCAAACGAAGTGCAGCCGACGAAGCACTGGCGGCACTTCACGGACCGCACATGGTGAAGCACCATCAGCCCATGACAATCTTCACGGTCCGCACTACACAAGAACCCAGGGGTTTCATGAATACCTACACGAGATCTTCACGAGGCAAGGTTTTGGGCCGTGACAAAAGCACCAAACCGTGGAGCTTGGAGATGAAGAATTGAAGATTTGGCTAAGTATGGAGCCGGTTTGTGAACACCTTCAAGGACCGTGGCAAATTTCTTGCTTCACGGACCGGTCCAGATCCCACAGACCGTCCTAGAACCCACGCCTCATGTTTGAATGCTTCACAGACTGTGGCATCCGTGCCGGTCCACGAAGCCTTAGCGGCTGACCTAGGGTTTTGCTATTTTTGGCCTATTTCGAGCCTATTGTTTAGGCCCAATCTCCTTTCGTCTTATTTTCTAGATCCATGGCATCTAACCTAATATTTACCATGGTTCTAACCTTTGTAGAGTATAGTTTTCACTTGGGATTCATATTGGCACTTGGTATGCTCTATTTTTTATGAGATTCATTAGATTCATCCTGACTTTGTGCTTATGATATTAATGTTATTGTTCTTGAAAGTCATAAATGCATGAATACTACACCACATATAAGCACACATATTGGACTATATTTATGTATGGTGAAATTAATTATGCCCATTGGGAAAAGAAACCAGGATGTTAGAATGGGTAGGGGAGAACGCGCCTGCATGGGTGTGTGCATGAGGGATTTTAGAATGCTCTGACCTATTTTCCATCGCACCAGTCTTAGCTGACTTCATAAATATTGTCTAAGAGGTTGCACGTAGAGATAGTGAATAGTAGCAAGCTAGGTGTTGTGTTGAAACCCAAGTATCACAGATAAGGTGCCTACGAACCCTGGGCCAACTGATGTGTGCTATATTGTGTACATTGTTAGGTGTTTTTGGTGCAGGAATTCATAGATTGCGAAGAATTGAGAGGGAGCTATACATTGTACTCTTTTTCTCTTAACCAACGGTTTTTTCCCAAAGGGTTTTCCAGGTTAAGGTTTTTAATGAAGCAATGTGCTCCAATGGAAAATGTTCTTTTTTATAAGACATTTTTCCAGGGATGAAGGAAAAGAGGCAAAAGCAGAATTGCTGAAGTTATGGGGTGAAAAATGAAATATTGAACAGATGTGGATTTAAAGAAAATAAAGATATTCACTTCTTATATTGATAAGGATTGTATTATCTCCTTCCAGTTGAAATTATTTAATTTTAGGAATTAGTTATTTAGTTAATATTTTGTTCCTTTCTTTCAGAATAAGAATCCGAATGGGCTTGGGATTGTAATTCATGTGTATATATATACACACACATACTTTTTAACTAAAAACACCCAAAGGTGGGGGTTGATTTATTGGTACCCCAAGCCAGAAACTTTAACGAGCCAGAGTCATCATAGTAGTTAATACAAAAGGCAACATGATTGCCTCCTAAAAGGATTATCAGATACTAATATCTATGAGTCTATATATGTGCATAATCTAGAGGAAGAGGTAGTTGCGATTCCAAAGTAACAAATCTCCACACCCAGTGTTAATTCATTACTTTGGCCAGGAAACTACCAGTCAGTCAAATTAGTAAGTGAAGCTGATAAACGGAATAAGCTAGTAAGACTACCATTGCTGGTTGCAGCCTATGGTGATGAAGCCGGAGGAGTATGTATGCCATGTGTCCAGCCGGAATTGACCAAGCTTGATGAAGACCATGGTAGAATATCATCAAGGACTGAAAATAAACTGAGCAACTGGTGCAGAACTGAAGAAAACGGGGCCTGGGAATACAGAAGTAGTGAACCCGCAGTGTGGACAGCAGATGTGACTGTGAGCTCCCCTCCGGAAGTGAAACACCATAGCCATCGAGGGGAAGCATAGAGTGCCAGAGCATAATGTGATCTATATCCTGAGGTAAAAGAAAGAAATATCAGCAGTATCAACCTTCTTTTGAGACTTGCCTATGGATTCTAATATAAGGTGTATGCATGCTATCCATATAGGCCTTTAATGTGAACCGGAATGTTATTCAGTGAAGAATCCATCCGGGATGTTGAGTGGTGTTTAACTAAAGCATCAGCCACTGAATTACATTCTCTGTATGTGTGCTTAAGAGAACATTGGGATAGAAATGTATGAACATGGAACACCAATGGATACAGAGACCATTTGGAACAAGATGGATCATTAATCATATGAACTGCCTGTAAAGAGTCTGATTCAATAATGAGATTTGAATATATAGGGATACAGATTTGACATGCCAAAAGGACTGCCTTTATATCAGCTTCCAGTGGATAAATGGCTGCTATGGACTCTGACTTAATAAGGAGTGGTAAAACCTGATTATCACGAGCAATTAAACCAATAGAAATAGATGTAGTAGACCATGAGGCATCCACATTAACCTTAATGACATTTGGACCTGGAAATTCCCAATATACAGTGGAGATGGTTAGCTTCGGTGGTGGTCTGGGGAGGGATATCAGAGAATAGGATTGATTGCATGAGTTAGGGTGTATATTGGGGAGGCGGGGATAGGCTGAAATGGATAGATTAAGAGTATCTATAACTTCCTTGGTTATATGGGTTAAAGAAAGGGGTTTGTCATCAAGAAAATAGGCATTTCTAGCCTTCCATAATGCCCAGCAGATCAATGGAGGCAACAGTCGACATATTATTTTCTGAGGCCCAGAAAGGTCACTACAATTCCAAAAGATGAAAAAAGTATCCACAACATTATAGACATTTTGCAAATTGAAATTGACTAAAAGAGCACTCTGAATCCAAACAGATTTAGCGAGATGGCAGTTAATGAAGAAATGTTCCAGGGAGTCAGTTTGATGGTACATAGGACATTTTGAAGCCAAGCTGAAACCACATTTAATGATGATATCATCAAATGGTAAAAATGAATTCAACAATTTCCATGTAAAGATGGATATCGTCTTAGGTAGCCTAGGGTTCCATATGAGCTTAGTAATTGGGAAATTACCTGGGATATATGTTAGGATTTTATAGGCTGACTTGAAAAAGAATCTGCCAGTGTCTTCAGGTTTCCAAATCATCCTGTCCTCCCTATCATGTACAATTTCTGCACCCTACAAAAAAAGACAAGTATCATTTTCCAGGAATGGAGCAATCTTAGGTAAAATTGATCCTTTGTTATTTACAAAATCAGCTACTGAAAACGGCCAAAACATTGAAGTGATGTGGGATGGGATGCAGTTGATCAACGGACCATTTGGGCACCAGTTAGCAGCCCAGAAATCACATTTACCTTGGCCATGGATAATCAGTGTATTCTGTTCTGCAATATGGTTTATCTCACAAATTCTCTTCCATGTTTTGGAGTTTTTGTGGGACTGGGGAAAGGACCACAGTAATTTGGTCCACAAGGTGTTCCCTAATTGGCTTTTCCACCATAATTTAAGTGAACAAGCATCAATAATTGACTTAATAGATCTAAAACCCAAACCATAATGAGATTTAGGGATAGCAATATCAGTCCACTTTTTCCAGACCTTATTCTTTCTTTCATCAGTTTCCCCCCAAAAGAATCTAGCCATTCTTTTTTCCATGTATTTAACAATAAATGATGGAGGTTTACAAACAGTCCAAATATGATGAGGGAGAGAGTATATGCATGATTAGATCAGTGTCATTTTCCCTCCTGCACTTAACCATCTATTCTTCCAGTTTTTGAATCTCTTGTCCATAGTTTCAAGAAAAGGATAGAAATATCTAGATAGGGTTCTTCCTTTGAAAATAGGACAACCTAGGTACTTAAATGGGAGAGTACCTGTCTTCATCCCTAGGATAGACCTAATCTGAACTTTCTTAGTGACTGTAGCTCTCTTGCTAATGTGAAACTCAAACTTTTCATAACTGATTTTCTAGCCTGATGTTAACTCAAATATCTGCAGAAATGCTTTAATCTTAATAAGACCAGATTTTGAAGCTTGCATAAAAATTATGGTATCATCTGTATAGCTTAAGTGGGTGACTGGTAGAATATTAGAGGGAAGGGAAAAATATTGCAAACTGTTATTTTGAAAAATGAAAGAAAGGCTCCTGGAGAAGGATTCAGTAAAGATATTAAACAGGAGAGGAGATAGGGGATCACCTTGTTTGATTCCTCTAGTTGATTTGAAAAAACCAACAAGATTACCATTGATGAGCACAGAGAAGTAAGCCTCGGACAGATTATTCATGACCGCCTTAAGAAATTGACCTGAGAAACCAAATTTATAAAGAATACTGTGCAAAAAACCCCAGCTAACTCTATCAAAAGCCTTTTTCAGGTCTAGTTTGAGCGTACAATTGGGAACCCTATTTATTTTGTCTAAGAACCTAACCATCTCTTGAAGATATAGGATATTGTCTGAGATATCTCTATTCTTCATGAAAGCAGTTTGGTTATGAGAAATTAGTTTGTCCATATAGGGTTTCAATCTTTCCATGAGAACCTTAGAGCAAATTTTGTTAGCAACATTAGAAAGGCTAATAGGTCTGAAATCATCAAAGGAGGATGGGGTAGGTTTTTTAGGAATAAGAGTTATCCAAGTCTAGAGATACCTCTTGGTATGTTAGATCCTAAAAGAAAATCATTTACTGCAGATAAGAGGTCATCTTTTATGAAATCCCAGCATTTGATGTAAAATTTACTAGAGAAGCCATCAGGCCCTGGGCTACTATTTCTATTCAGCCCCATGACCACTGATTTGAGTTCAGTTTCTGTTACAGGCCTAGATAAACTAGCGTTATCTTGCTCAGTGATGATGGAAGGAATCTGTCTAAGGAAGTGTGGATAGTAGGTGGAATCCACAGGGTTCCTAGATTCAGTTAGTAGGTCTGAGAAGTATTTGACAGCTTCATTCTGAATGTCTGTAAAATTGTCCAGCCATTGACCAAACGAGTTTTTGATTTTTGATATATTTAATCTACAGTTCTTCTCCTGAACATATTTATGAAAAAATTGGGTATTATTATCCCCACACTTAAACCAATTCAATCTTAACTTATGTTTCCAGAATTTTTCTTTCTCTTTTAAAGCTCTGAGAAGAAGTGCCCTTTTTTCATTAAGAATGATAAGTTCAGTTTCTGAATGGGATAAATCATAGATTACTTCATGTCTTCTGAGATTATCCTCAGCCATCATTACATTAGAGTCAACATTACCAAAGCTCTCTTTGTTCCATAATTTAATTACTTTCTTAACTCTAATTAGCTTAAGATATAGCCCCATCATACCTGTTTGGTGAATAGGAGAACTCCAGTTTGTTCTGATTAAATCCAAGAAATCAGGCCTATTGAACCAACAGTTGAGAAATCTAAAAGGTTTTGGGTATGAGGGAGTCTGAGTAGCAATTTGGAACAAGAGGGGTGAATGATTCGAGGATTGCCTATTGAGGATCTGTATGGAGGAAGCTGGGAATTTATTGCTCCATTGGAGTGTACACAGACCTCTATCTAATCTTTTAGAAGTAGGGTTTCTCAGTCTACCATTGGTCCATGTGAAAATATTCCCTACAGTATTAATCTCCTATATTCCTTTGGTGTTAATCCAATTATGGAATTCCCTAATACTGCCTAGATTAGGAGAGCTAGGGCCTCTATATTCATCAGGTGTGACAATTGTGTTGAAATCACCTATGAAAACAGTTTCGTTTAGTGGGAGAAGACCTAGGGCATGCCATAGTAACTTTCTACCTTCTCTATTCCTAAGGGCATAAATAAAAACTATTTCCATCTGAGAATTAGAGCCAGAGTGGATGATTTTAACATTCAGAAATTGCTTATGGTGACATATAAGATTAACAATCAGTGAGTCATTCCACATTAACCAGATCTTACCATTATGGAGAGGAAGGTTATTAGAAAAATTCAGTTTCTACATGTAGGATTAGCATTATATACACACACATACCGAGACGGGGGAGTAGTTTTAGTTATAATAAAATATTAGGTTTAGTCTGTTTAGAATTACGGCTGTTGGGAGCTTTACAATATTGAGGTTAATTAATCATGGTCACAAACTGCTTCCCTCGGTTTCGTGTGCATGCAATTTGATCCAACATTAGTTCATGGTTTGCTTTAGTTCATTATTATCGTAGATTAATTAAGTTCGTATATTATATTATATATTTGTTTAATTTAATTAGTATGAGTAGCTAATTTATATATCAGCATGGAATAGCAAGCATTAGTTTATGAATCATGAAGCCTAATTGCTTTATAATTGATTCTTGTGTTTTCTTGATTGTTCTTGGTTTTTTTTTTTTGATTTAAAACCATCCTGGGATGGGGGGTATATATTTGGCTCCCCAAACCAATAGAATGAGCCAAAAGAGGCGCTAACTGTCGTAGTACAACACAAGTTATAAAAAAAAAGATCATCCTGTAGATGATCCCAGAGCTAAGTAAAGCTCCTGAAGCAAAACAGCACTTGCTTCCAAAAGTGGTGTTTCCACCCTAACAGTCAAATAACCAAAATTATAGCTAAAAGAGCCTAGGTAAAACAAACCATCCAGCTAGAACTTCGCGAACAGGTCGAAGAATCTTGGTTTAATTTATTCTTAATGTGTTTAAGTCTGGCTAACTTGAATATTATTGGGATAATGATATCTAATTCCACCAATACGTAATCATTGGAAAGGGTTAGTAAGTAGCGAGTTCTTGTGAAAAACAGCTAACTAGCTAAGACTGTAATAGCAAGATGGGGAACAATTAAGTGTGCTTTACTACTTGCGAATACTTTGCTAATTGCTATATTAGGTTCTTTTCATTCTTAATGCTATCGAGGTGTGTATCTGGTCCAGCGAATACTTTTTGGGGGCATCTTGGTAAGAGAAACAATTAGTTAATTATAATTTGTTATTTATAATTGGTTAATTGTCGATAAGGTACGAAAGAATTGGGGAGGTTAAGCGTACCTACATTCCTATAACTGATATATGCATATGAATTGATTTATCGTTGCGCCTATGATCGATGTTTAACTAATGTGAGTTATTCCGAGCCGATTACTTTATTCAAATATTTTATAGATTTTTATATCTTTTCGTTTGCATTATTATTTCATATTTTTTATTAGTTAGTTGCATTATTAGTTGTTAGATAAATCTAAAATTAAGGCGTGGTGGGTACACCAAAAGTGTTCTATATTAGTTGGTATTTTATTATAATTTTTGCTCCGTTCCTTGTGGGATCGACTCTTCTTGCTACTGTACTTATCTCATCTATAGAATTTGCAGATTATATTGGTGAGTGAAACGATGTTTACCCAATTAGCACCACTGTCGGGGAACGGTAAGTCAATTTCTATAATTTTCCCCTACTAATCTATATGTTATTGTGCTTGGTTTATGAGCAGATCATCCTAGCCGAGTTTAATATTCGACTGGGAAGTTGAGAAGACAGCCAAATAGAACAGCAAGTGAAGAAAGACGCGGAAAGCAGTTTCTGCTGAGACCCTTCCGTTTGGCCAAATTGACCCGTCACAGTTTCAACAACCACCTCTGATTCGGAAATTGATATCGAGATGGACAGAGCTGGCCGAAATCTAAATCGTGGGCAAAACCCAAACAATCCATACATGTGGGAACTAACTGGTCATAGTGATGATGATCCCCCACTCCTATTGAGCTGCCAGAGATCAAAAATCCTATTGAGATAAATTTGCCGTTCCTGAACGTACTTCCAAAGTTCCATGGGAGAAGCACCGAAGACCCTTATAATTTTTTGAGCGAATTTGTCAAGATTTGTAAGGTTCAGAAGAGGCCATCCACCGTGACACAAGATCAATTCAAATTGGTGGCATTCCCATTTTGTTTGACAGGAGCAGCAAATTAGCGGTTTTCGAGCTTGCCTCCCAACTCCATTGCAACATGTGCAGAATTGAAGAAATTGTTCTTGGAGTACTACTTTCTTGCCACAAGAACAGATTCCTTAAAGAAGGAGATCACAATCATCAAGCAGGAGTATGATGAACCATTGACCAAGTATTGGCTGAGGTTCAGGAAATTTGTAGATAGTTACCCTAATCACCGAATAACGGAAGGCCAGTTGCTCCAATGCTTCTACCAAGGGATGACATCCAGAAACAAGGACTTGGTGAACTCTGCCAGTAGTGGAGGACTTTCTCACCTTCGAGTGAATGAAGCTAGAGAGATCATCAAGTGGTTGGTGGATTATAAGAAGGAGTATGATTAACATGAAGTCAGAATCTTGAAGAAGGTGGCACAGACATCAACTCCTGAACAATATGAGATCAAGGAAAGGATGGAAAGAAGGGAGAAAATGCTATCCAAGGTCGTTGAAAAGGTTACGTCTGTACAAGAAGGGCCTTGCGATACGTGTGGAGCAGTCAACCATATGACGTCGCAATGCATTCTTACCATTGGAGAGATGCCTGTCCAAGCAAATGCAATGGGAAATTTCAATGAGCAGTAGAAAAAAGGAGGACCATATCCCCAAAATTTCAATCCAAGGTATAGGGATCACCCTAACTGCCAGTGGAGAGAACAGGGTCCCTCTCCGCAGCAGCCTCAGCATTACCAATGACCTTATGTTCCAACACTGCAGCGAGAAGCTCCGATGTTTCCTCAACCCCAGCAAGTTGGTCAAGAGAAATCTTTGAATGAGAAGATGGATATGTTGATGGACATGATGGTGAAGCAATCCAAGAAGACCGAATCAACCTTGGAGGAGCATGCACGACAAATTACCCATTTGTCAAATTTTATGAATGAACTTAAAATGAAGAAGCCTGGATTGCTTTGGTAAATAAGGTTACACTCAGAAGTGGAAAGGTATTTGGTGCGTTACCATTGAAATCCACGAGCGAATAAGTGAAGGAGTTCACTGACGGAGGGTCAGGTTTGCACAAGCTGAACCCTACAGTCGACATTCATAATCAAGAAATGGAGGAAAAGGGTGACAAAACCACCGTAAAATCTTATAAACCTGAGCATACTGAGACCAGAGATAAAGGTAAATCCAAGGTACCAGCTAAGGTAAGTAAGAGATTAAGTTTACGTGATCCCTCGCTTAAAATATTTCCTTCTTTCCCTCGTAGATTAGAAAACAAAAAGGAAGAGCCTATGGATTTTGTATCAATTTTTGGAAAAATGGAAATTAATCTTTCGTTCTTGCAGGCAATAAGGTTACCACCAATAAGAAAGTTCTTGAATGATTTTATTGCAGGAAAGCCCAAGGATTCGAGCAAGATCATGATGAGTGAATCTGTGTCAGCTGTGATACAAAAGAAAATTCTTCAAAACTGCAAGGACCCAGGTATGTTTTCCTTACCTTGTTATATAGGAGATAAGAAGATCGATGCTGCCATGTGTGATTTAGGAGCTTTAGTTAATGTTATGCCATTATCTATATATCAAACTTTAAATGGAGCTGAAATGGTAGATACAAGAGTAGTAGTTCAATTGGCAGATAAATCTTGCATGTTTCTTGAAGGGTTGTTGGAAATGTGATTGTGAGAGTTAATGACTTTATTTATCCAGTAGAATTTTATGTGGTAAAAATGAATCATACTAGTGATAAGGGAACACAAGGAGTATTGTTGGGTCGTACATTCTTTAAAATGGTAAACACCATTATTAATGTTGGGAATGAAACTATTTCTCTTGATTATTTTGGTTATAAGTACACACTTAACATTGATAAACCCATGCAGAAATCTATAGATGCTAAGAATGTGAATGGAATTGATCACACTGACCCTTTTTTCCAAGATTCTCTTGAGACTAAGGTTTTTCAGGATAAGATAGGAATTCAAATTCCTACAAGTCCAGAAGAGGCAAATGTTCAAGTCTCAAGTGATAAAGAAATCCGCAAATTATTGTGTTCAGTGTACTCTCAGAAAGTGGTGCCCAGAACTGAAATAAATAAAGGAATGGCCAACTCGACTCATTCCAAAACTAATGTTCAAAAAAATTCTGAAGTACTTACAGGGTCCGGTGTGCCCAAACGGGACTACTTCGCCAGACTTTTCCCATTAGATGTGAAAACCTCAAATTTGGAGTTGAAGGTGTTACCACCCAATCTGAAGCATGTTTATCAAGGTGATGATGATACTCTCCCAATGAGTATGGAGTGGCTCAAGTGTGAAGAAGAAACAAAGTTTCAACTACAAGAATTGGGAGATCTAAGATTGAAAAGGTTTGATTAATCTATGTGGTACAAGGAGCGCAATAAGATGTGGCATGACATAAATTTGAAGTCTAAGAAATTTGTAGTTGGGTAGAATGTTCTTATATTTGAGTGCAACTTTCAACATATGTCATGGAAATGCAAATCTAAGTGGACTAGACCATTCAAAGTGGCTTATGTTTTGCCCGATGAGATAGTAAAGATTATAAGCATGGACGCAAAAAGGGCATTCCTCGTCGATGATCATCGCCTTATTCTGTACAATGATACTTCTCACGTGGCATTAATGGAAAAAATTCCATTGTTCCCAACAAATAATCATCAAAGGCATTCGAAAATCTAGCCAAAGACTATAAACAAAAGCGCTAATTAGGAGGCAACCCAATTTTCCTATTTTTGTTCTTTTAAGTTTTTTTTAATTTTAGGAATTTCAGTTTCTCATCTGATCTCAGTTCTTGATCTACATAGTTGCAGTACTTGAATTTGCACCATGGGGAATGCATTCCTTTGGAGAGCTGGACTCACAGGGTTTCGTTTGGCCAAACTGGAGGCTAGCGGCAGAACCTGATTTTGATCAAACGCTCTTTTCTAGTTGAAAATTCCTCCGAAGCCCCCACTATAAGTTCCCTCGTTCCCTTTTATTTTATTTTTCATGATGTTTGATTATGCATGAGACTTTTTCCCATTAGAGTTTAGCATTATTTTCTTGAGGGCAAGGAAAGTTTAAATGTGAGGAGGTTTCTTGTGTGTTTTGTTTTGTATTTTTAGAAAAAATAAAAAATATATTTTTAAAAAATTTCAGTTTTTTTAGTCAAACATGGGTTTTTGTGTTGTTATGAGTCGATAATTTGGCATGAAGAAATTCTAGTGGCTCTTGATAAAAGTACCCAGCCGGTTGTAAACTTCATTGTAACAAACATGGTAAATCTGATATGCCTTGAGGTTTTTGAATGCGATATTCTATGATTTGTGAAATTTGATTGATATGATTTTTGGGATGACAAAAAAGGACAACTTTAATTGAATACTTTAGCCTACTAAAGTGATGAGTTAGAGTCGAGCACTCTCTACATCAATCTTTGTTCTGAGAGATCACATTGTTATAATTAGAGTTGTTATGTCTGAAAGTAATGGAAGACACTAGGATGAACCACACAGCTTAAAATGTTTACCAATTACATTAACCCCTACCGAAACACTTTGAAACTTTGACAATGTTCTTTGATATGAGTTACTATATATTTAACCAAAGCCTTGTTTTATCCTTTTTCTTGGCCCTATTATGCATGATCTTGGAGTTGATGTTGATGAATTCATCCATTTTGTTCTCTTGAGTTGATGACATTACTGAGGATGTGTCCAGTTTCCGAGACTGAATGGTTTCAAAATTGAAGCCGGGATTTTATTATGAACAATGATGTAGTGGTTCTGTTTGGCCAAACTGGAGGGCATAACTGTGAAAAAAATGGAAAAAAATGAAAAAATAGTTTGTATTGGTAATGTTGCAATTTTTCTCTCAAAAGTATTGATTTTGGACTATATTGAAGAATAATGGTGCTGGAAAAAAAAGAAAAAGAAATAAAATAAAATAGCACCTACATTGATGTGATATTACTTGCCTTTCTCATAATAACCATGAGATGAAGATTATTGGTGGATGTCTACTATACATTGATGATGGTTGAAGAAAAAGACATGCATAATATTTTGATCGATATTGTTTGAGCTTAGAACCCTTAGGATCCCACCAATCTGAATGGTCCCTAGCCCCGTTACAGCCCTTGAGAAAAACCTTCCTAATTTTTATATTAACTTCTCTATGTTATAACTTGTGAATTATTTGAGTGATTGTCCTTCATATATTGGGATTGATGGAGCGAAACTGTGAGAAATATTCATTGCTTGTCTGATTTTGACTAAACTGATGATTGAATTTCATGATATTGAACATTTTCATTTCAATTACTTTAAGGATTGATGATTTTCAGGTGCATTAACGTGATCCATTACTCCCTGGCAGGGGAAATTTTTTCGTTATAAGAGTAGAATCTAGTGTTTTTAAATGTTGAATTTTTATTGGTTCATTGTGTGATTTATGTTTCTATCTTCCATTTTACTTTTTCTTTTTATAAGGTCATTTTAGATAGATTCTTATGAGGGAATGAGAACTTATGATCATTGTGAATTGTTGATTGCACTTATATTCTTAACTTCATACTTGAGGGCAAGCATGATTCAAGTGTGAGGATATTTGATATATGCTATATTGTGTTCATATTTTGTGGGATTATTATGATTTTATTGAGATATAATTTGCATTGTTAGGTGTTTTTGGTGTAGGAATTCATGGATTGCGAAAAATTGAGAGGGAGCTATACATTGTACTCTTTTTCCCTTAACCAACGGTTTTTTTCTACTGGATTTTTGATGTTAAGGTTCTTAATGAGGCGATGTGCTCCAATGAAAAATATTCTTATTTTATAAGATATTTTTCCGGGGATGAAAGAAGAGAGGCAAAAACAGAATTGCTGAATGTATGGGGTGAAAAGTGAATTTTTGAAGAGATGTGAATGTTAAAAAAATAAAGTTATTCACTTCTCATATTAATAAGGATTGTATTATATCCTTTCATTTGAAATTCCTTAATTTTATGAATTAGTTATTTAGTTAATATTTTATGCATTTCCTTCGGAATAAGAATCCGAATGGGCTTGGGATTGTAATTCATGTGTATATATACACATACAAGACTGGGGAGTAATCTTTGTTATAATAAAAT
Organism: Rubia yunnanensis; assembly: GCA_037428765.1. Lineage (NCBI taxonomy): Eukaryota > Viridiplantae > Streptophyta > Magnoliopsida > Gentianales > Rubiaceae > Rubia > Rubia yunnanensis. Next base: position 60,392,639 of record CM075068.1, read on the forward strand.
ATTAGGTTTAGTTTGTTTAGAGTTACGGCTGCTGGGAGCTTTACTTTTTTTAATAAGAACACCCGAAGGTGAGGGATATGTATTGGGTTCCCCAGGCCCTGTAAACCGATCAGAACAATTTACATCCAGAGTAATCACGTCATAAACAGTTTCCCTCGGTTTCTGTGCGCATGCAATTCGATCCAACCTTAGTTCATGGTTTGCTTTAGTTCATTATTATCTTAGATTAATTATGTTCGTATATCATATTATATATTTGTTTAGTTTAATCATTATGAGTAGCTAATTTATATATTGGTATGGAATAACAATCATTAGTCTATGAATCGTGAGGCCTAATTGCTTTATAATTGATTCTTGTGTGTTCCTGATTGTTCTCGGTTTAATTTATTCTTAATGTGTTTAAGTCTTGCCAACTTGAATATTATTGGGATAATGCTATCTAATTCCACCAATACGTAATCATTGGAAAGGGTTAGTAAGTAGCGAGTTCTAGTGAAAAACAGCTAACTAGCTAAGACTGTAATAGCAAGATGAGGAACAATTAAGTGTGTGTTACTACTTGCGAATACTTGGGTAATTGCTATATCAGGTTCTTTTCATTCGTAATGCTATCGAGGTGTGTATCCGTTTCAGCGAATACTTTCCGAGGGCATCTTGTTAAGAGAAACAATTAGTTAATTATAATTTGTTATTTATAATTGGTTAATTGTCAATAAAATATGAAATAATTGGTGAGGTTAAGATAATTCTCCTGCTACAGTGAAAAAAAAAGTCGATCTCTTTCATCTCTTTCATTTCATCCTCGCTGGTAATGGCTATTTCCGCCGTTAACGGCTACTCCTGCCGCTAACAATTCACGAGGGAGAAGGCCACTGCTAAGCTGACCGCTATGGCGGAAAGCAACGCTAATCAACCCTCACCCAAATCCTTTGCTGCTGCTCTCCAGAACAAATCCCCCCCACTGTCGAAATCACTGCCCATTAACCCAGAACTAATCCCTAAATCAGAACATCTAGGTGATCCGGCTTGTCTCTATTCCGACGATGAAATTGCCAACTCTCAGCACACTATGCAAATGCTCTGGTTGGAAAGTTCACAAAAGGAAGACTCTCAATGGAGCATCTGGAACTGGCCTTCAAAATGGTAGGTTTTGCCGGTAAATACCAGTTAGGTTCCTTAGATTACAAACATGTTCTGATTAGGTTTGAGCAAGTCAACGATTATCAAAGATGCTGGATGAAAGGAGTGTGGAACTTCAATGGAATCCTCCTTAATATGCTCAAATGGACTCCAAAATTCTCAATGCACAGAGAATCCCCAATTGTACCCATTTGGTGTACGATCAGGGAAGTCCCTTTATACTATTACAATTCAGCATCTATTGAAGCAAGTGGAAATAACATAGGTAGTTTTATTAAGAATGATTTAGCTACTGACATGCTCACAAGGCCTTCAACAATTAAATTTTGTGTTGAAATTGATCTTCAGAAGCCGTTTTGTAACTATATTAGACTGGGTTCAGTTTCTAACAATAGGAAGTACCCAATAGAGTTTGAAGATGTCCCCCTTTATTGTCAGCACTGTGCTAAATTAGGACATTCTCTAAGTCAATGTAGAGCTATCCCACAAAATATCAATGGTAAATCAGTGGAAAATCACATAGCCCAGAGCCAAACTCATTCACAGTGGCAGGCTACTGGAAACAAATTTAGCAAGCCTCCTCTGATCTCCTTAGGTAATCAGGATGGCTCCCCCTCCCCTAGGAATGACAATGTAGTTTATCAGAGAGCTATAACGATCCCATTCCTAAAACTTGACTCCAACTCCTCCCCAGGGGTTAATAGGGTGCCTGGTAATGATATTTTACAATCACCTGTTCAAGTACCCAGAATCCAACCTCAGGTAAACTCTGATAAGTCCATCTCAAAGTTGTTAAATGCTACAGCTCTGTCCAAACCTACTCCGATGGCCTATGCAAAAGATGATATCCAAATTGGCTCACTTAGGTTAAGCCTGAACCAATCCCCTACAAATAACCCCCCACTTTCCCTACAGGGAAAGTAGGAAAATAGGTTTTCTGTTTTGCAGGAACTGGAAGTGCAAGATTCTGACGATGAGGTTACTGCCTGTCACCTTGACATTACAGCTTCACCCTCTATGAAGCTCAATGGTAAGAATTCCCAGCAAGGTAAGTCTAAGGTTAAAAAGAATAATTACTTTAGTCAGCTGAACAAGATGATGCTCAGATCAGCTGCAAAAAGTTATAAATCAAGTGAACAATGACACAAACCTTAACTGTTAATTTTTTAGTTTGTAATCTTAGAGGTATGGAATCTTCTATGCTAAGGCTAATTAATTTAGTTAAGCTTAAGAAAATTCAACTGCTGTGTATAATCGAACCAATGCATGATAACACTCAATGTCAATCATATATGGATAAGCTTAATTTCTCTCATAATTTGACTCTCCAAAATGGTAAAATATGGCTTATGTGGACTAATCTAGTTTCTCTCACACTCATCTCTCACCATGAACAGTTTCTGCATGTTAAGATATCACACCTGTCTCTACATTTAGATATGGAAGCAGTCTTTGTATATGCACTTAGAAATAGAGAGGGTAGGAAGACTTTATGGAAGGATCTGACAACCATTACTAAAGGTGATACTTTATTCATAGGAGATTTTAATATCATCACCTCACTTTCGAAATACAGAGGCCCTAACTCCCCTTCTCTAGGAAGTATTAAAGACTTCAATAATTAGATTAGTTCCTCTGGAGTTCAGGAAATTAACACAGTGGGAAATCTTTTCACTTAGTGCAATTCGAGACTTAGGAACCCTACCTCCAAAAGATTAGATAGAGGCCTCTGTACAATTTCATGGAACTATGAATTCCCTTCATCCTCTATCAAAATCTTGAATAGACAAACTTCATATCACTCCCTTCTTCTCCTCCAGGTATCTACTTTGACTAATTCCCGCCCTAAACCCTTTAGATGTATAAATACTTGGTTCAATCGACCAGAATTTATAAACCTAATCAAGGAAAACTGGGAAAAACCACTTCCTGAGTCTAGAATGCTTGGATTCTATCTAAATTGATTAGACTTAAGAAGGTGATAAAAATATGGAATAGAGATTGCTTTGGAAACATTGATGCAAATGTAATTTCAGCAGAGAAGGCCTTAAGACTTCAGGAACTTGTCTTTGACTTGACCCCCTCAGATTTTGAACTTATCAAATTAAGTGAGAAAAAAGCTTTTCTGCTTAGAGCCCTAAAAGAGAAGGAAAAATTTTGGAAGCAAAAAGCTAGATCTAAATGGCATAAGTTAGGAGATAACAACACCCAATTTTTCCATAAGACAGTGCAGGAGAAATACTGTAAGCTACAGATCACCAAAATTAAAAATAGGGAAGGGCAGTGGCTAAACTCACACTTGGATATTCAAAAGGAAGCTATTGCCTATTTTTCTGATCTGTTAACTGAGCCTAGCCAAATGGCAAATGACACCTATTATCCTAACTTCCTCAGTCAAATCCCAATCATCATCACTGACCAGGAAAATCAAGCTTTATCCATACCAGTCTCAGAAGTTGAACTGGAATCTGTGATTAAGGGTCTGAATAAAAATAGTAGTCCAGGTCCGGATGGTTTTTCAAATAAATTCTATAGTAAGTGCTGGACTATTATCAAAAAGGATTTAACTGAAGCCGTGAATGAATTTATTTTAGGTTTTGATATGCCAAGGGGAATAACCAGTACCTGGATAACCCTAATTCCAAAAAAGGCTAAACCTTGCTCTTTTGATGATTTCAGACCAATTAGTCTATCTAATGTTATCAATAAAATCTGCTCTAAGTTATTAATGGAAAGATTGAGACCTCACATGGATAAACTGATCTCCCCAAATCAATCTGCCCTCATGAAAGATAGAGACATTTCAGATAACATACTCTATTTGCAGGAAATGATAAGATTTCTAGATAAAAAGAGTAGAGTTCCTAACTGTATACTCAAATTGGACCTAAGGAAGGCTTTTGACAGAGTAAACTGGGATTTTCTTAGAAATTTTTTGACTAGGTTTGGTTTTAATGGTAACTTCTTAAATGCTGTTATGAACAATCTTTCACAAGCTCATTTCTCAGTCCTTATCAATGGCAATCATGTGGGCTTTTTCAAAGCCGCTAGAGGTATCAAATAAGGTGATCCCCTCTCTCCATTCCTCTTTAATATATTCTCAGAGGCTTTTTCTAGGAGCCTATCTTTTATATTTTGGAACAATAGCCTCTTATAGTATCAGCTGCCTGCTACAATCCCAGCAGCTTCTCATTTAATGTATGTTGATGATACAATCATTTTTATGCAAGCCTCTAGGAATAACCTCATTAAGATTAAAGCTTTCCTAGAGATCTTCGAGTATACCTCAGGTTAAAAATTTAACTTTGAGAAATCTGACTTCTACATTAGTAAAAGGGCCACAACAGCTAAATTAAATCAGGTGAAGATGATCTTGAAAATGAAAAGAAGGCTCCTTTCCCTTCAAATACTTAGGTTTCCCTATATTCAAAGGCAGAACTTTAAATAGATACTTCCAACATTTGATGGAAAATCTTGATAAAAAAATACAAAACTGGAAAAATAAATGGCTGAGCTCAGGGGGTAAATTGATTCTAATCCAATCTTGTTTATACTCTATGCCACAACATATATGGACTGTTACCAAACCCCCAAACCACATAGTAAAAATATTTGAGAAAAAAATGGCTAGATTTTTTTGGGGAGACTCAGATGGTAGAAAGAACAAAGTTTGGAAAAGATGGTCTGAATTAGCTGTACCAATTGCCCAGAATGGCCTAGGTTTTAGATTAATCCAAGCCATAATTGATTCCTGCTCGCTCAAACTGTGGTGGAAGAGCCAGTTAGGTATTTCCATGTGGTCAAAATTGTTATGGTCCTTGCCACATTCACATAGGAAATCAATGACTTGGAAAAGAATCTGTTCTATGAACTCCTTTGCAGAAAATAATACTCTCATCATTCATAGCAAAGGTAGCTGCAATCTTTGGACTGCTAACTGGTGCCCCAATGGCCCTTTTATTAACTATATTCCCAGCCACATCTCTTCTACATTGCCATATTGCTCTGTGGTAGATTTCATTATTAACAAAGCTACTATTCTTGCTCAGATTTCCCCCTTCCTGGAACATGATACTCTTTCTTTTCTTTAGGAAGCTGTAATTACACAAGACAGAGAGGATAGGTTGATATGGAAACCAGAAGTGTCAGGGGCTTTCTCCTTCAAGTCAGCATATAAGGAACTCTCACTCTCATCAGGTAATTTTCCTGCAACCAAGTTTTTCTGGAACACTGCACTACAGAAAAAGGTTTCTATATTCACATGGAAAATGTTGCACTCTTTCCTTCCTTTTGATGATGTGCTAATTAGATGTGGTTTTAGTCTAGCTTCTAAATGTCCAGCATGTTGTCACTCAGATTCTATTCAACATTTCTTCATATCCTGTCCTCTTGCTCAATCTGTATGGAATAATATGGCATCTTTAGTGAACTTTCATCTCAATGACCAACACTACATCAATGATAGATTTTTTCTCTTCTGGAATAGTCGTGATCTCTCTAAGTGACACCAACTGATTTGTAAAATTCTCCCATCTCTGAGATGTTGGTGTCTTTGGAAGGCACACAATAGGTTCTTATTTGATCAGAAGCGTTTCTCTTCAGTCCTTATATGTAAGGAAGTTCATGATCAAATTAAACTGTCTCTCTATGCTAAACCTTCCCACCAGGTCTCCCTTTCAGCTATTCCACCTACCCTTATGCATCTGATTCCATACCTTAGACCACCCCCAAAGCCAAATATATCTACTGTTTTTTGGGAAATGCCTAAGACTGATTCCATAAAAATCAACATAGATGCATCCTGGTACCCAAAAAAAGTTGCAGGAGGGCTAATTGCAAGGAACAGTTCTGGAACACCACTCATGATTAAATCAGGAACAGTTACTGCTGCTTCCCTACTCCAAGCCGAGATCTTAGCCATACTATTTGCCTTCCAAACTTTTCCACAACTAGATCATACTTTTACAATTGAATCAGACTCTATGTTGGCAGTTAAAATGATTAATGATCCCTATACTGCACATTGGCCCCTTGTTCGATCTGGCTTCGAAAGTAAAATCCCTCTTAAGTAATGCTGAGCTTAAACATGTTTTTAGTGAATGCAATTCAGTGGCAAATGCAATTGCTAAACATCATTCTACGCATAATCAGAGTCTTAGCCTTACTAATGTTCCAATACATATCAAAGACCTCATTTCTTTAGATAAGGAGCATACTCCCTATATTAGAATGCATACAAATGGCCCCTCAAAGAATTGATACTGCTGACAAGTTTATTTGTTTCCTGCAGGTCCATTGGATGGCTTTCCAAGCAACTAAATTCTCTCCATTACTGTCGTTTCAAATGGATTATTACTGTCATTTCTATGAATATCCGATCCACCACTTCATATTGGATTATGTAATTCACATCTACAGATTCAGTTATAACAATGGGATACGTACTTTTTTTTATTAAAGTTGCCTGGCTAAAGGAAAAATTAGCACAAGGGGCGGAGATTCTTCTCTTTGGAATCGTAACTTTAACAAATAACCTCTTTTACTTTGGTTAGTTTCTAGATTAGTCGTGTGCTTAGAAAGGTATCTCTTTTGGAGGCAACTATATTGCCTCAGTGCTCCTAGTGAACACTTGAACTCTTTGTATATTCTTTTGTTTTAAGGCTTGGGGAACCTTATATATAACCCTAGGAGGCCGTCGCCGTACCTCTCAAAGTTAATATTTATAAGCCCTAAATGCTTACTATCTACAACTAAGTAGATAGCGGCAAGTCGGGGTCGTCCACAAAGAAGAAGGATCTTCCTAAGCGTTTAGGCACAAAAGGTTGACATTAGGCCAGGAGTAGACATATATACATATAAAAGCATGTAAATGGGGGCGGGGTTGGATGGTTTGCGGTCCTAAGTTATGAAATTAAAAAGACAAGATAACTGGCAAAGTCAAGTAACTAGGCTAATCATCAAACAAAACTAAGAAAAAGGGGTTTAAAACTACAAAGACAAAGCCTTGGGGGCAATTGATATCCACTTCCAAATCTAATGTAGATCATTGAAGCATTCACTCATTCTATCACGTTCATTACTTGACTTAACATTAACATACTTATCTAGCACGAATCACATAATATTTTTCACAAGAAATTCTAAGTTCATGCTCATAGATTTTCATCCAAAGGAGCTAAGGAATTCGTCACTTTCCTAACACCCGAACATTTCAATCATAAGAACACTTCCTATTCTCAAACAACCCATGGCATAAATGAAGTGAAACATACCATCAAGGATACATAAATGCTAAATAACAAAGGCTTCAAGAACGAGTGAAACAATCTATTTAATACATCAACTACTTGTTGTGAAGATAAATCTCCCATCCTTCTTAGGTAGTAGTTTGCAAGAGTGAATTCGACATCTCTTGTCAAACCTCACCGATGACTCCCTTATTACTAAGAGTATCCCATTGATGGCATTTAGCACGAAGAATAAACAAGCTTAGCAACACTTATAAACACTACACCATGTCTAAGCATTTAACCAATTCATGCATTTACACAAGATTAGTCAAGAACGATCGACATTCATAGACCTGTCTCATTTGCTACCTAAAACAAACATGAGAACGAGTTCGACATCATCACATTCATCTAGCAATTGTTAACACACCAACATTATTTAAGAAGCTCTAACTCATGCTCTTGGATTCCACATTAAAAGATGGGAGAATTAGCTACTTTCTCTCAACCCTAACAAGTAATCATACAAGCAATTATATACTCAAGCTTCCAACAACATCAATGCCACTAACAATTAACATTCAAAGCTCAATAAATGCACAATAGCAAAAGCACCAAATAGATAGATATAATGGTTATTACTACATAGAAATGGAAGCTTCAATCCATTGCTCCCAAGTACAAAACTAAGCTAGATAATCAAAACCCATAACATAGAACAAAGATCTACAAAGAAAGAAGAAGAAATGGAAGAAAATGGTGAAAAACTAGGGTTTTGAAGCCCCCAAGTCGGGCTTAGAGTGTTAGGGAAGAAGTGGGTGAAGAGGTATTTATAGTACAATAAAAAGTGGAGAAAAACGCTGGCTGCAGGGCAGGATCGAGATGCCGTCGCGACTCGCGACTAAGCATCGCGATCACGACCAGATCAGTAAAATTCAGTCCTGTTTTTTTTTGCTTCCTCCGGGTGAACCGTTGATCCATTTTGGGAGTTCTTATAGTTGATTTTATAGTAATCGAGAACAGGAATCCAATGGTACCACTCTTGGAGGCTGATTCTTCTCTGAAAATTTTGAAAACTCTGCTTCAAAACATAGATCCTCCTTCACCCTTCGCTTCGCTCTCCTTTCTTCACCTCTTCAACTCTTCATATCTTCAAAAATCTCAAATTCAAGTCTTCAAATATTCAAATCTTCAAAGATATTCTTCAAAGTCTTCAAAATTTTCAAAGTCTTCAAACAAATTACCTTGTCACACAAAATTCTCTAAAAAGTGATAAAAACGTCAAAGTCGCTTTTAACCCTCCTTAGATAATTTCAAGGCAAAATGTCACATTTAGAGCACAAAAGTGTACAAAATTTAATCCCAAAAACCCTAATATAACCGTATAAAATGGGCACATCAAACCCCCACCTTCGGGTGTTTTCGTTATAAAAATTGGTGAGGTTAAGCGTTCCTACTTTCCTATAACTGATAGATGCATATGAATTGAATTATCTTTGCGCCTATGATCAATGTCTAACTAATGTGAGTTATTCCGAGCCGATTACTTTATCCATATATTTTATATATTTTTATATTATTTAGTTTGCAATATTATTTCATAGTTGCATTATTAGTTGTTGGATAAATTTGAAAAATTAAGACGTGGTGGCTACACCAAAAGTTTTCTATATTAGTAGGTATTTTATTATAGTTTTTTCTCCATTCCTCGTGGGATCAACTCTGCTTGCTACTGTACTAATCTCATCTATAGAGTTTGCAGATTATTTTGGTGAGTGAAACGACGTTCACCCACCTAGCATATATAGGACCCGGGGGAATAGTTGCATTTGTGGTGGAAGCTCGGGACGTAATAGCATTGTGGAGAACTAGACCTGCAATGATAGTCGGACCTCTTTGTACTCCTCTAATTACGATGGCGGTGCCGATAGAGGGTTGGGAGCGCACCCACTGTGACAAGGTTGGGGAAGTGTATACCATCAGCCACACCACGTGTTGTGAGCACACTGATACGTCTTTTGTAAGTCTTTATGTGAATGAATCGATGATTGAAGCATTAGAACTACCATGTTACTAAATGATTCCCAAGTACCTAGTATAAATAGTTTCTCGTCATTTACTTGCATGCTTTGTAGTTGTTAGTTGAAAATACTAAACCCTCAACCCCTAATAGCATGTTTACATTACTAGTTGTTCCTTTCAGTTGTGCGGATTGATGACCCACATGAGGTTGTGTTTCTAACTAGTATAAGAGCCCAAGCATCTCTGTGGACAAATCCAGGGGGCTTGCCGCTTACTGCCCCTTGGTAACTTAGCAGTAAGAATGAGTGCAAAATATAAATATTTTATCTTTGGACCAATAAGCCCCTCGGCTCATGTTCTAATGACGGCCTAGTCGAGGGCTGGTTAATATTTTGGCACCGTTTCTGGGGATGCTCTTTAGTTTGAGTATTGGTTAAGCATAACGTATTAGTAAGTTATTAGTATTGCTTTTATCTTTTTCTAGTTTTTGTTTTTCGGAGTAGGTATTGCTTGAGTTCTTGGTGAAAACCGAGGACTCTTGCACTACAACTCTAAATTTTGTGTGTTTTCTTAGTTGGGGTTTAATTGAAAAAAGGAAAAATTGTGGGAAAGCACTTAACGGAGTATGTCATTGCGATCATCCTATAGAGTGTTTCCCAAGGTTGAGTTACTATGAGGGAAAAATGGCTCAAAGAGCTCAACTTTGTAGGATTTGTCAGTGCTACCACCCTACGGAGTCTTGCTCTTGGATGAGCAAAATTGAGAGAGAGGTAGGAGTCGTTAGTTCCCAAGGCCGATGGGATCAAGGTTGTTACCCATACCACGGCTCTCTAAATTCGAGGATTAATGGTAACTTAAATTCGTGGTATGGAAATGCATCAGGAAACTAACACGTTGGGTTAGATAGTTGGGTTTCCCAAACTTACCCAATGCTAAAAACCCAATCCCTAGGATTGGTTCCCAAATTTTATTGTGTAGAAATTTTGCACGTTATAGCTAATGTGACCAAGAGTAGTGATTTACTCCAATCACAAGTGCTTAGCGAGATTAGCTATTTGAGAACTCAAATATCTCGAACATTGAGAAAGTTGAAGGGAAAGTTCTTAATTTGATAAATAGGGTGAGCCAACTTGAAACCTAATATTCCAAAAATGAACCATCCCTAGTTGAATGTGAAGCTTTGATAGATGAATTTAAACGGGATGGGAATCGTTTGTTGAGAGTGAAGAAGTCGAGGAAGGGGTAATTATATTTATTCTTCCATATTACATATTTTCACCCCTACCTCCACCTATATAACCTACTCCCACATTTTCGGAAGCCTTAGAGGAAACCATAGGGAAGCAATTGAATATTCTAAGCTTCCAAACCACTTATTCCCTCTAAGGCTGACTCCTCCTCTACTATATATCCCTCTTGGAAGATTCTTACCCTCTGCGCTTCATTTTTGGTTGTCTAAGGTGATGGCGTTCAAACCCACACCCTATGGATAACATTAAGGTCGCGCCGACTACCTTAAATATACAGAGCTTATTGGGAGGCAACTCAAGCTTTTAAAAAAATTAGATCATTTTAGTATGTTTGGTGTGTTTTCTTATTTTTAGCTTTCCTTTTTTGGGACACTATTACACTTGGTGTGCACGTTTTTTTTGTAGGAAGCTTATGGTTCTTGGAGGAAGGTGAACATCAGGGAGTCCAACTCATGAACCATGTTGAAATACATGGTTTGTGATGCTCAAAATCGTGGACAAGGAAGAGAACCAAACCCCAAGTTCATGGGTCGTGTAGACGTGAGAGAACCAAGAAGCTCACATACTTTCCTACACCACCCAATCACCATTTCTTCCCTACCACCACCAAAATATCACCCAAAACCCACCTACCCTCAAAACCCTTGAGACACACACATCGATACCTAAGAGGCAACTCTCCATTGTGATTCAATTCCTTATTCGATTTGTGGTTCATGATAGTGGTTAGATTGATCTTTCATGATTAGAGGTTATGGGTAGTATATTGAGGGTGATGGTAGTTTGTTCTTTAAATTCCATGATTATTCCATCAAGGGTAGATTTTAGTGTTCTTTTTTTTATTATAAATGTTTTCCTATTTCTTTCCCTAGACATATTTTCTTTGATTTTGTATATGCATTGAAGATAATGCAAGATTTAAGTGTGGGGAAGGGGATTGTATAGCACTTCTAAGAGCATTTTGAAAATTTTGAAAAATGAAAAAAAAAATTTTAAAAAAACCCGAACAAGTCAAAAACCCAAAAGGGCAATTTGGGTAACATTGGGAAAAGCCCGGATAGGTCGAAATACCTACGTAAAAGTGAGAGGCCTGGCCCACATAAACTTACGAGTCTGGGCAAAAGTGAGAGGCCGTGTGGAAAAAGGTGAGACGTGAGTACCCTTTGTGTGTTAAAGCTAGGATGAAAACCCGAAAGGGCTCCTAGGCAAAAAGAGAGAAATTGAGAGAAAACAATAAACTAGATTGAATGCATGCTTCTGCGGTGGATTGTTTTTGGAGGTAACTCTTTGATTTCTTTGGGATCATTTTGGGAAAAGTAAGCTACCTTGAGACTCATTTTTTGACATACCTTTTTCCACATTTTATTTTGGGTGGATAGGTTACTTTACGATCTTTGGGGAATGTGAGAGTTTTGAGGATTTTCACTTCTTTGGGGGAAATAGGGTAGGTTGGGATGAGTTGAATTCCTTGGTTAGCTTATGCTTGCACGATATATTTCGCTTGATTCTTTTTCTTGTCTTAGATTTACTCGAGGATGAGTAAAGGTTTAAGTGTGGGGAGCCTGATCTGCTTCATTTTATGTGCATTAACCGTTGCATTTGGCATACTTTTTAGTTGGTTTTAGTTGGTGGATTGCTAGTATTAGTTGAGTTTATGTGACAGGGGGTTTTGACAGCCATGTTTGGTTTTGTTGTCTTAATCCAGCATTTTGTAGACTTAATTGGTACTAATGGACATCTTGTATCTATGGGTTCCTTGATCTTTCTTGTGATCATCTTTAGTAGGTTGCCCATGGGTACTTTTTGGTTACATTCTATATAAAGGTCATTCGCAAGGGTAGTAGAAGATTGAAGGCCGTTCGCAAGGAGGGTGAAGAGGAGAAGGCCATGCACATTAGAATGGTAGAAGATGAAGCCACAAACATTAATGCACAATAGAAGGAGATTGAAGCCAAAGATAGGCAGCTTCGAAGTTCAAGATGGCCAAAGGAAAAAATAGTAAATCGTGGTCCGAGGAGTGTTTCCATAGTTTGAGAACATTCCAGGAAGATTTAGCCTTCAAAACTGGTCCCATTGGATTCTTTTTCTCAAGTACTACAAAATTGACTACTAGAACTCCTGATTCGAACTAATGGTTCACCCGTAGAAAGCAAAAAAAGTTCAGTCGACAAAGCACCGACAACACTTCACGGACCGCACATGGTGAAGCACAAATTGTCCGTGACAATCTTCACGGCTCACACTACACAAGAATCCATGGGTTCCATGAAGACGTGCACAAGACCAGCATGAGACCTTCACGAGGTAAGGCACCGGGCTATGACAAGCACCGGACCATGGAGCTTGGAGATGAAGAATTGAAGATTGGGCTAAGTATGGAGCCGGTCCATGAAAACCTTCACAGACCGTTGGAAAACTTTGAGCAAAAACTGTGTAGTGTTCACGGTTAGTGACAATTTTCATGGACCGTGATGCGAGACCTGCTTCACAGACCATGCCAGATCCCACAACCCATGCTTGAATGCTTCACAGAGTGTGGCATTCATGCCGATGCGTGAAGCATTGGTGGCTGACCTAGGGTTTTGCTATTTTTGGCCTATTTTGGGCCTATTTTTGGCCTATTTTGGGCCTATTTTAGGCCCAATCTCCTACAAATAAATATAGGAATCTTAGTTCTCTACTAAACATTAGGAAGTAGATTACAACTAATGCATAATGTAGAGTAGATTGTCTCTCTAGTTTAGAGAGAGGGAAGATAAGAGTTCTTCATCTCCTTTCTTCTTGTTTTGTCCACCTTTTCCTTTCATCTTATTTTGTAGATCCATTGCATCTAATCTAATATTTTCCATGGATCTAACCTTTGTAGAGTATATTTTTTGATTGGGATTCATCTTGGCAATTGCTATGTTCTATTTGTTTTATGAGATTCATTAGATTCATCTTATCTTTGTGTTCATGATATTGTTGTGATTGTTCTTGAATGTTATAAATGCATGAATACTACACCACATATAAGCACACACTTTGGGCTATATTCATGTATGGTGCAATTTTGATGCCCCTTGGGAAGAGAAACCTGGATGTTAGAATTGGTAGGGGAGAATGCGTCTGCGTGGGTGTGTGCACGGGAGATTTGAGAATGCTCTGACCTATTTTCCGTCACACCAGTATTAGCTGACTTTGTAACTGTTTTCCAACAGGTTGTGGGTAGAGATAGTGAATAGTAGCAAGCTAGGTGTTGTGTTGAAACCCTAGTATCACAGATAAGGTGCCTACGAACCTGAGGCCTAGCGTATATAGGACCCAGGGGGAGTAATTTCATTCATGGTGGAGGCTCGGGACGTAATAGCATGGGGAGAAATAGACTTGCAACGATGGTCGGACCTCGTTGTACTTCCCCAATTATGACAGCGGTGTCGATGGAGGGTTGGGGAAGTGTATTCCATTGGCCATACCATGTGTTATGAATACACTGATTGGTTATTTGTAAGCCTTTATGTGAATGAATCGAGGATTGAAGCATTATAACTACCGTGTTTCTAAATGATTCCCAATTACCTAGTGTACATAGTTTCTCTTTTTTTAATTGCATGCTTTGTAGTTGTTAGTTGAAAATACCAACCCCCCCCCCCAATTGCATGTTTATATTACTAGCGGTTCCTTTCACTCGTGCAGATTGAGAACCCGCATGAGGTTGTGTTTCTAAATAGTACTTGAGCCCTAGCATCTCTTTGGACAAACCTAGGGCTTGCCACTTACTACCCCTTGGTAGCTTAGCAGTAAGAACGGGTGTAGAATATAAATCTCTTATCTTTTGATCAATAAGCCCCTCAGCTCGTGTTCTAACGATGACCGGGCCGAGGGCAGTTCATTTCTTCGAATATTTTTGGGGTTGTGCTCCCATAACAACTTGATGCATTATATCTAAAGACAATATGTTTGAGGGCCTCATTCATCTTGGTCGTTGTTGGGCAACCTCTTAAATGACCCCATGATCCCTCTTACCCGTTGGTTTAACGAGAATATATTTTCCCCCTATTATATATAAGCAATTCTCCTTTTTTTTTCTTATTCAGAAGTTGTTTGTCTTTAACAAAGCTAATGCAGGTCATTAGTATGCACTGCATAGGAAAATACAATTAGAGAATGAATCGATTATCAAATTTGCTCACAATACTAGGAGTTGCTCTCTTAACAGGATTGTTCGTATTGATTGATAATTTCTTTTCCCAGTTAGCTTCTAGTAACACCTCTGAGTGGTCCGGTTTGAAATTTTATTTCTGCTTCTTCTACAGTTCGACCTGAATCCAAAAGCTCTTCAAATTTATCCTCTCTTTTCTTCTTCTTAAGTACACTAGCAAGCCTATTATTCCCTCCACTACCCGTGTGATAGCAGATGAAGTAAAAAAATAGTACACGTAACTCAAATATTACACTTAAATATACATTATGACAAGAAGAAAAAAGTGTTGATCATTTCAGAAAACGAAAGCCCTAAAAAAAATCTAGACTACGATTTACAAACAGATTAATCCAAGTAATAAAACCTCGTATTTTTTTCGATATTAGACCTCATACAAATCCCAAAATATGGCCGACTCTAAATCAGGTTCACGCGAATGGATGTATAGATACAAACCAAAATGACCATCCATTAAATAAGTACCGAATAAATAAGTAACAAATAATATTTTGTGCCAAATAAAAATAAATATTTCTGTATATATTACTTAAGCTTTCTCAAAAATATTGAAATAAAATATGCACGGGAATTAATATTTTAGTGTAAATTTTTAAAAATATTAACACAAAACTGATTACAATTAGAAAATTAAATGAGAATTAAGGGTTAATCGTCAATTAGTACAAGTCAAATAAAATATATTAGTGTAGACCGTGAATTACTTGAAGTCAACTTAGTTGTCACTGTAAGTGCATAGATCATTTGAAGAGGTATGACCGATGGGTAGTGGAATTCTACAATTATTATTAGTCCACTAATCTATAGCACATTAACTAATTAAAGATATAGAACGCTAACTAACTGAGGGTTGACATTCGATTACTTTACAGTAAACTTATTATTGGTGTAGGTGTATAGATCAGTTGACTAAGGTTTAACCGGCTATTAGTTGTACTCTACGATAATAATTAGTCGACCATTGTATAGAACACTAACTAAGGGTTGACATTTGATTACTTTATGGTTAACTAAGTTATTAGTGTAGGCATTGTCTGGACTGAATAATTAAGAGGTACACTGTGTCTGTGTGCGATTACTGCGTGCGATTAACACACATCACATTTCTGTTCTTCTCCTCCAGCTCCACCTCCATTTCTGTCTGTAACGGTCACAATTTTTCTGGGTAACTACCTGGAACGCCGATCATGGCGTCGCCGACGCCACATCCGGCCCCCGACCCTTCTCTCCTGAAGCCTCTGGCTACTCGTAGCTTCGCACAAGCTCTCAATACAAAACAATCGCCTCTGTTGGCGTCCCTCCCAGATACACCAAACCTTCATCCGATTACAGAATTCAAGGGCAAGATTGCATACATACTCCCACCTGAAGAAGGAGAAATCCTTGCTTCGCACTATCAGAACGCCCTCGTCGGAAAGTTCATCCGAGGGAAACCACATATGGACTCACTACAACAGGCATTCAAATCAATAGGTTTTAAATCGAGATTCCAGCTAGGCTCTATTGATTATCGACATGTTTTGATTCGGTTTCAGGACAACGAGGACTACCAAAGGTGTTGGATGAAGGGTCAGTGGTCAATTCAAGGTTACACAATGAAGGTGCAGAAATGGACAGCAGACTTCTCTCCATCAGTGGAATCATCCATTGTTCCGGTTTGGGTAACTTTTCATAAACTTCCAATCCATTTCTATAATAGCTCTGCCATCATGGGTATAAGTAGTCAAGTAGGAAGGTTTCTTAAGATGGATGCTGCAACTATGGCATTATCCAGACCTTCAGCTATTAAAGTTTGCCTAGAAATTTATCTGTTAGCCCAGCTTCCCAAATAAATTATGGTAGGCATAGGAAACAAGGTAGCAGAATACCCAATAGAGTATGAGGACTTGCCTACATATTGTTCTCACTGTAAAATAATTGGGCATAGCAATGCAAACTGTAATTTTCTGCACCCCAACTTAAGGAAAATAACAAGCAAGAAGATAGAGAATCCTGTAATTAAGAGCAAACTTAGGACAGATTCTCACCCAACAGAGGAAATAAACATTGAAGGTACATCTGCTCTCACAGTCTCACAAAAGGAAAATGATGTACAGAATCAAAACTTAAACATTGGTTTCCAAAATGATAGTAACATTAACTTCTATAAGGTCAGTCACAAAAAATGTAATGGCCCTTTTTACTCATTAGATGATATATCTAAGCCAATAACCACATCCATATGGAGAAAAAAGGATCACCAGCTTGAACAAATATCCATACCTGAAAAGGAAACAAACATAAACACTGTAACAATATCTAATGTCTTTCAATCCCTAGTGGATAGTGAGGAAGAGCAGGAAGGGGAGATTGGAGGAATCCTTCAAGTAACAATGGAATCACAGGAAGCACATAATGCCATGATTACAGATGTATCTACTAATAACTTTATTTCTCCTGTGGCCCAAGAAGACACAGCACAACTGGAGACTATAGAGCAAGCACAAGCAGGTCCTGAGAAGCATAGTACCAGTAACAAGGAAGAAATGAAAGAAACAACTACAACAAATCCTGAGGAGCATAGTACCAGTAACAAGGAAGGAATGAAAGAAACAGATACAACAAATCCTGATTTGAGCATGATGGAGAAAGAAGGTGAGCAGGTAAAGGTAAGTCCTTCAGACTTATCTGGGATTATTGGCAATAGTAATGGAAATTCAGGAGATAAAGGAAAAAATTCAGGAAAGGCTAGTCGAAAACTTAGATCATCACAAAAAGCCAATCCAAAAATTTTTAAATGATAAAACACACCATAATAGGGAATGTACTAGTTTGGAATGTTAGGGGAATTGGTACTTCAATTGACAGACTTAAGAATTTGAAGCTTAAACACAAACTGGACATAATGTGTCTAATAGAACCATGGCAAGAAAATCAGAAGATAAAAACATTTAAAAATGATTTAGGATACCAGAATGCTTACTGTGCCCACAATGCTAAAATCTGGCTTTTTTGGAACCAGTCTTTTAGCATCACTGTTCTAAGTGAGATTGATCAATATGTACAAGCTAATATTACTGATTCCATATCTTCTCTGAGCTGGAACTGTGTATTTATCTATGCAAGTGTACATAGACAATTAAGAGAGGCATTGTGGAGTGATTTATTGGTAGCTAATCTCCCTCCTTCCATTTATATTGGAGACTTTAACACTGTAGCTTCTGTTTCAGAATATAAAGGGAGAAAGTCAACTCCAAAAAAGAGCATGATGCAATTTAACAAATTTTTAAATGACCTGGATTTGCATGATATACCTACGGTAGGAAATTCTTTTACATGGACCAATAACAGGTATAAAGAAAGGTGTAAAGAGCTAATTTTCCAAAGGTTAGACCGGGGAATTTGTACATTAGATTGGTTTGAAAAATTTCCTAACAGCTCAATACATGTTCTTAATAGACTATCTTCGGATCATGCTCCCCTCCTCTTATCAGTACAATCATCAGAGGAACAAACCCCCAGACCTTTTAGGTTTCAAGAGATGTGGATTGGTAGGCAGGATTTTCTAAGGCTAGTGGAAACTAACTGGAATCTAGACACTCCCTACAGAGGGATGTATAGGTTAATTAATAAATTGAAGAGACTCAAGATGGAAATAAAGCAGTGGAACACATCTCAGTTTGGTAAGGTTGACCAGAATCTGTCACTATATGAGCATAAGGTTAATGACTTAGAAATCTTGTTTCAACAAAATCCTACTGAATCTACTCTGACAGAATTGAATAAATCTAAACAGCTTTTAATGAGGGCTCAAAAAGAGGAAATAACATTTCTTAGGCAAAAAGCAAGGTTGAACTGGTTTAAATATGGTGATGCGAATACAAGTTATTTTCACCATTCAATTAGGGAAAGGAGGACTAGAACTAGAATTAGCAAGATAAGAGATGATCAAGGAAATTGGACCTCTGATCCTACACAGATTAAAGAGGAGGCTGTGGGATATTATAAAGCTTTGTTTAACATGGAAGAACCTCAGAAACAGGGAACCTACATGAATTATTTTCTAGCTGAAATACCAAGATTAATAACTGAACAAGAGAATAAATTATTGTTGGCTCCTTTTCTGATACATGAGCTCCAATTTGCAGTTTTTGACTTAAACAAACATAGCTCCCCCGGACCTGACGGATACACTGGTTTTTTCTATACTACTTTTTGGGAAATTGTTAAAACTGATTTACTGGAGGCTGCAAATGATTTCCTAACAAGTGGAAACATCCCTAAGGCAATTTCAAGCACTTGGCTGGCCCTCATACCAAAAAAACCAATACCTGTTACCTTTTCTGATTTTAGGCCAATCAGCCTTTCAAATTTTGTTAATAAGGTATTCTCTAAGATGATGTTGGAAAGGATTAAACCGTTTATGTCTCAACTTATATCTCCTGAACAAAGTGCTTTCATGAAAGGGAGGGATATTTCTGATAACATAATTCTAATGCAAGAAATGACCAGAATGTTAACCAGGAAATCACAGAAGCAGAACTTAATCATTAAATTAGATATGCAGAAAGCTTTTGATAGAGTATCATGGTCTTTTCTTAACTCAATTCTCCTTAAATTTGGTTTTCATGGTATATTTGTTAACCGAGTTATGCAGAACATAGCTTCAGCCCATTTTTCAGTGCTAATTAATGGAGTAGCATCAGGTTTCTTTGCTTCAAACAGAGGAATAAAACAGGGAGATCCTCTTTCTCCATTACTGTTTAACATCTTATCTGAGGCTTTCTCACGAGGACTTAAAAAACTGTTTACTATGGGCTATTTGCAAAGTTTCAGGTTACCTAAGACATGTCCACAGATTACCCATTTAATGTATGCGGATGATACTGCAGTTTTTCTTAGTGGAAACAAGAAACACCTTAAAAGATTTAAAAAATTTCTCTGTGCATTTGAGCAAACATCAGGACAAAAAGTAAATTTCTCCAAATCTAATTTCTATGTATCTCCTAACACATCAGGAGAAAGATCTCAGATCCTAAGTAGGAATTTAGGGATGGTTAGATGAGTGTTTCCTTTTCAATACCTAGGGATCCCAATATTTGCAGGGAGGAACACTCAGAGATACTACTACCCTATTTTGGAGAGAATGGAAAAATGCATAAATAACTGGAAAAACAAGTGGCTGAGTACTGGTGGTAAAATAATCCTAATAAACCATTGTTTGCTTTCTATCCCAATTCACTTGTTTGCTGTACTAAGGCCTCCAAAGTTAGTGGTGAGGAAAATGGAAAGGATGGCTTCTGGACTGTTTTGGGGAAACTCAGATAGTACAGAGGCCAGAAAAAAATGGAGAGCATGGAGAAAAATGTGTATTCCAGTACAAGAGAATGGGATAGGTTTCAGAGACATTCAAGCTACAATTGATTCATTTTCCTGTAAGCTATGGTGGAAGCTTCAAATAAACACAACACAATGGGCTCAGCACCTCTGGACTTTACCTGATTCTTACAAAAATTCTCAGGTATGGAAGAGAATTTGCAACATAACTGAAAAAACTAATGGTTTGACTAGAGTTATTCATGGAAAAGGAAAATGTTCTTTCTGGAATGCAAATTGGTCAGGGGAAGGAGCTCTATATTATAAATGGCCTGATGATGTTGACATGCCATTCCCTGATATTACACTTAGCTCTTTCATTCTGAATAAAAACTCTAATCTCCCTACTCTGGAGCCACATTTGGCTACCAATATAGTTTCAATTCTGCAGGAAGTATCCATTCGAAACTCACATGAGGACAGACTGATATGGACACCTTCAGTGGATGGAAACTTTTCAGTTAGCTCGGCTTACAAGATTCTGAGGCCAAGGGGAACAACCATCAGACATCTTCATAAGGTATGGGCAAAATTCATACCTGTTAAAATGTCAGTTATAATCTGGAGAGCTTTGAATGGAATTTTGCCATTTGAAAATGTTTTGTGTAAGTTAGGTTTTTCACTAGCCTCTAAATGCCCTATATGCTCTAATCACTCAGATTCTATCAGCCATTTTTTTAATTCCTGTTCTAAGGCTGCAGCAGTATGGAATAAAGTTAATTGCATGCTTAACCTACATACACCTGAATTCAGGAGCTTTAGTCATTTAGTGGAATACTATCTCAACATAAGGGCAGGCTCTGTGATTCTGCATCAGGTGTATACTGTTGCATTCATTGCCACAATCTGGTCCCTTTGGGTTTTTAGGAACAAAACATTATATGATAATCATACTTTCTCAATAGATGCATGCTTCCAGCACATAAAGGATCTGATTTTCATAATTTTTACTGCAAACCCATTGAAAGGCAATTTGAATGAGCATAAGGAACTTATACAGGCTGGAACTATCCCCCACATATATCAGAAAAATAAAAAGAGGCTCACACTTACTGCAGTTAGATGGGATAAACCAAAAAGTGAATATAAGATTAACACTGATGCTTCATGGGTAACAGGAGGAGACTCATCTTGTGCAGTAATAGTTAGAGATTGGAGGGGAGAGGTTAAACATATGAGAGTCAAAACTTTTAAATCTGAATCTCCTCTACTAGCAGAGATGGAAGGCATTCAATTTGCATATCAGACATGCTTAGAACTGGATTTTAAGGGCAGTACTATAGAGACAGATTGCAAACCTGCAGTCAAAGCAATTCATGATCCTTATACTGGTCCCTGGAGATTCTTTTCTCTTAATTGTCAACTGAATCTGTTGCATGGAGACAATCCAATCACATATGCTCCTAGAGAAGCTAATACTGTGGCTGATTTTTTGGCCAAATATGCAAGGGAGGAATCCCTAAATGGAGTCTTTCACATTAGCAATGCCCCTTCTTTCCTTAAAGGCTTGATTAAGTTAGATAAAATTGGAGTTCAGGGGGTAAGAATAACAACTGCAAATGGGAACTCAGATTACACATAAGCTGGTAGTTGGCTCTGGATATAATGTATATAAATGTTATGGAATGGAGACTGCTGTCTTTCGTTTTTCTGCAGATATCCGGCTCAGGTCCGGAGACACATCAGAAGCAAATGAGGACTCACAAGAAAGGAAACAAGGACAGAGCACAGGAGAATTTCTGAACTATCTGAAGCAAGGGACGAGCTAGTTTATAAGACAGGAGAGGAAGTACTGCTCGAACATAGGAGAATCTGAGGATGGCAACAATCAATGGACACTCAGGTGATCTTGTGTCTTCCTTGGCATGAATAACATTGACTAATAAGGGTTTCGATTGTTCGCTTCCCTGAACATGTTCGTGTTACTCATGCCAGATGGACATAAGACTAGCAATCTGTAATTTCACATATTCAGTTAGCTTAGATTGGACTAATCATAGCGCTTTTGGAAGCAATTTTCTATTTTCTTGGAGGCCTACGTAGGCTCCTGGATCATCATGAATGATCTTTTGTAAAAACTCTACTTGTAGCACTTCTTTTGGGTTTGAGGAGCCTAATAAATTCCTCCCATCCACCGGGTGGTTTCCAATTAAATAAAAAAGTTATTAGTGTAGGCCATATCCGATTACTAAGGTTTGACCGACTGTTAGTTGCACTCTACGATTATAATTAGTCGACCAATGTATAGAATGTTAACAAACTAAAGATTGACTATCGATTACTTCATGGTCAACTATGTTATTAGGTTCATATCCCTTGAATACTTTCATGTGACGCTCAAATAGATACATCCAATGTATACCAATGGGACCACATATATTTATCTCTTGTACTAAATGAACAACCAAGTGCACCATTAAATAAAAAAATGCTGGAGGGAAATACATTTTCAACTTGCATAACACAACAAAAAACTATTTTTGTAGGACATCCAAATGGTCACGATCAATAGAATTTCGACATATGAGAAAAAAGTATAGTGATTGAGTACCTTACATCAGCCTCCATTACTCCGCGAATAGAAATTGGTAACAGTTGTTGCATCAAAACATGAGATTTCAACCCACTCATCCTAGAATCCTCTATAAATGCCCGACTAACATTCAATGAATAACCAATGGGAACCTTCACTGATTTCAAACAATGACAAATTGAGGTTCTCTCCTCCTTTGACAATTTACAAGATGAAGAGGGTAAGTAAGTCACATTTCCCTTCATTTCTCAGTAAGATCATTTCTGATTCCCAATTCAACCAAGTCCAACTGGGCATTCAAACTATCTTACGTCTTCCACGGAATATTCGAGAGGGTTCCTATCAAACTTTCACATACATTTTTCTCAATATGCATCACATCTATGCAATGCCTAACCTGAAGATGCTGACAATACAATAAATCGAAAATATTTATCTATTCTTCCATTGACCATCACAATGTATTCCCGCCTTGCCTTTATGCTTCCCCAAAACAACTTTCAATTTTTTAACCTTCCTATGAATCAGCACCCCAATTAGTGATGTACGAGATATCCTTCATTATTTTCCCAAACAAAGTTGACGACATCATCCAGGTGTTTATGATTTCCTTGAAGCCATTTCTTATGGCCGAGATACACTATTTTTTTCAATGGTTTAACTATTTGAATTATGTCTTCTCCTCACAAATAGGACATGCTTTGTGCCCCTTAACAAAATACCCCAACAAATTTTCATAGGCTGGAAGATCATTAAACGTGAAGAAAAGTATGGTACACAATTGAAACTCCACATTCATCTAGGCATCAAATACCGTCACTCCCCTTTTTTTCCCACAATACCTTCAAATAATTTATCAATAGCCTCAAATACACATTAATGTCATTTCCAAGTTGTTTAGGACCAGAGATCAATAGAGGAATCATACCATATTTTTGTTACATGCACAAATACGAGGGAAGATTAAATATAACCAACATCACGGGCCAAGAAGCATGTTTGATGACATATTTCCAAATGGATTCATCCTATCAGTACAAAAAGCAAAGCGTAAATGTTTAACTTCGAAACCAAATGTAAGATATTGTTTGTCAAAATATTTCCATTGTTCACCATCTGCTGGATGTCTTATCTTGTTGTCACTTGGTATTTTCCGCTCTCCATACCATCTCAAATATTTTTGCATCCTTTGAATTCGTAAATAACCCCTTTAGCCCTGGAATTATAGGAAGATACCACATACACTTCAATGAGACCTTCTTTTTCTTAAACTGATATTTATCAACATCATTCCTTACTCCTTTATATCTTGAATGTTTTCACACGTGACATTTAACCTCATCTTTAAGTTCGCCGTCATAAAACACACAATCATTAGGACATGCATGTAATTTCTTGTATTCCAAACCAAGTGAACACAATATTTTCTTAGCCTCATAAAAAAATTTTGGTATTCCATTCCCATCCAGCAACTTATCCTTTAGAAGATGTAGGAGTAAATGAAAACTTATAGCACTCCAAGTTGTAGCTTTCAAATTGAAAACCTCCATAAAAAGAAGATTACGGTGTCCTTACTTTTACATCCTATATACAATGGCTTCGGTTTTTCATCTAACAAAGCACTCAAATTTTGAGCTTCCCCATAAAATCTCTTACAATGTCATCGAGCATAGCATCAATGGTATAGTTATTTCCATCTATGTTGTCAAGCCCATCACCCTTATGTTGTTGCTCTACCTCTTCGTGAAATGTCCAATTAGAAATGATGTAACCTCTATCAAATCCATTCTTAAGCAAGTGAAATCTAACAAGCCCACGTTCATCCAATCTTTCACGACACAAGCATTCCTTGCATGAACAAAGTATCCCCTCCTCCCGACCATAGGCATAATCAAGAAACAAATATATAAATGACATATGTTTACCACTCCATCTACTTGGATGATTAACCATTTTCTTTCTCCATGAAAAATTTGATTTTTGATCTATTGTATCTAAATAAAATTATACAAACAAAAAAAAATTCAATACTCAAACATAATAAAAATAAACACAATCAATTTTCTATGACTATAAAATACTACAAAAGTTATATTTAAATGTACATGTATCAACATTTTTGTGGGAGAGATATATATGTACCATTTTAAAAAATAAATCAAACCATGTTTACATTCACTATCATTTACACTCCACGATAGGATAAAAAAATCTCATAAAGCATAGAAATTATTAATAAATACAACAACTAAACTATCCCCGTGAATTAATGGCTAAAACCACTACTATTTAAATGAAATTTACAAAAGAAAAGAAAAACTAACATGCTAATGTGTCAATTTTAGATGGTTATTTTAGGCTTTTTAGGATTAGGTTTTGTGCAATTTTGTGCTCTACATGTGGCATTTTGCCTTGAAATCATCTAAGGAGGGATAAAGGCGGCTTTGACGTTTTTATCACTTTTTAGATGATTTTGTGTGAAAAGGTGATTTGTTTGAAGACTTTGAAGATTTGAAGGCTTTGAAGATTTATCTTTGAAGATTTGAAGATTTGAAGACCTTTACATTTGAGCTTTGTGAAGATTTGAAGAAGTGAAGAGATGAAGAAAGGAGAGCAAAGCAACGGATGAATGATGATCCAGGGTTCTCAGAATATTCCGAGAAGAATCAGCCCTCAAGAGTGGCACCATTGGATTCCTCTTCTCGATCACTATAAAATCGACTACAAGAACTCCCGGAGGAAGCAAAACAAAACAGGGCTGGATTTCACTGCTGGTCGCGACTCGCGATGGAACTGGTCGCGACTCGCGACGACAGCGCGAATCCAGCTCTGCAGCAGCGTTTTTCTCCCCTTTTTTCTTCCACTATAAATACCTCTTCACCCCTTCTTCTCCACAGCTTTTGGCCCCTGTTTTGGGCCAAAACCCTAGGTTTTATCTTCTTGTTTTCTTGGTTTTTATGCCTTTTGTTGTTCTAGAGTAGTTTTTGTACTTGGGAGCAAAGGATTGAAGCTTCCACATCTATGTAGCAAGAACCATTTTTATCTATCTATTTGGTGTTTTTGCTATTGTGCTCTTATTGTGCTTTGAATGTTAATTGTTGATTTCATTGATGTTGTTGGAAGCTTGAGGATATGAAATACTTGTATGAATTGCTAGCTAGGGTTTGGGGGATTTGGGTTGATTTCCCCCCTTTTCTTGTTAGGAATGTATAAGTATGATTTAGAGCTTTTGATTGTGTTGATGGATTGATAATGTGCTAGATGAATGTGATTGATGTTGAACTCTTCGTCATGTTCGTTTGTGTAGCAAACGAGAGAGTTATATGCTCTTGGATGAATGTGCGTTGCACGTTCATCCAATCTCGTGTAATTGCATGAATTGGTTAAATGCTTAGTCACGGTGTAGTGGTCATAAGCATTGCCAAGCTTGTTGGTTCTTCGTGATTAAATGCCACCAATGGGATACCTTGAGTCGTGGTCACGACAACGGGAGTCATTGGTGAGGTTTGACGAGAGATGTCGAACTCACTCTTGCAAACTACGAACTAAGAAGGATAGGAGTTTAATCTCCACAACAAGTAGTTGAAGTATTGAATAGATGGTTTTAATTCATCCTTGAAGCATTTGTTATTTAGCATTTATGTATTCTTGATGGTGTGTTTCACTTCACTTGTGCCATGAGTTGCTTGAGCATAGGGAGTGCTTGTATGATTGAATTGGTTAGGTGTTAGGAACGTGACGAATTCCGTAGCTCCTTTGCATGAAAATCTATGAGCGTGAACTTAGAACTTCTTGTGCACAACGTGTTGTGTTTCTTGCTAGATGGGTATATTGATGTTGAGTCATGTAATGCTACATGATAGAATGAGTGAATGATTCAATGACCTACATTAGATTTGGAAGTGGATATCCCTTGCCCCCAAGGCTTTTTATCTTTGTATTTTTAAAACCCCTTTTCTTAGTTTTGTTTGATGATTAGCATAGTCACTTGACCTTGCTAGTTATCTTGTCTTTTTACTTTCGTAACTTAGGAAAACCAACCAACCAACCCCCCCCCCCCATTTTACTTGCTTTTATGTGTGTGTATATATTTTATCCTAGCATAATATTAACCATTTGTGCTTAAGCGCTTAGGAAGATCCCTCTTCTCCTTGGACGACCCCGATTTGCCGCTATCTACCTAGTTGTAGAAAGTAAGCAAAGAGGGCTTACAAATTATCTTTTGCACGGAGGGCGCGACGATCGCCTGCCTAATAAGCTTGGTACTAATAAGCTTACAAATAGTACTACTTAACATTAATCATGTGTTTGTTTCATACAAACTTCAGCCATAACATCTAAAACACTGTTTCAAATTTACAAAATAATTTGATTACAATCCATCATGCCACATGTCAGGAACAAAGAAATTGATCAGGAACAAAAGTTTGTCTACCCTAGCCAAAACATCCTTAACTAGCCCCTTGGAACTAGTTTGGGAATGGTCGAGTAATTGGATAATGACTCTAGTCTCTTTTGATTCCTCTATGTTTGGACTTTTGAAAAGGGAAAATGGGATGATATTAATCTAAACTACCAAATTAATCATGGTTTCCTTCACTAAAGTACCTCTTAGGGTGATGGGAATATAAAACACATTGGGGCCACCACACTTCTTAGGTAATCTCTTATGATACAAAGTAAAAATATTACCCCTTATTTTCACTTTTCCCAATTTTTAAGGGTCTTTGTTCTTTTCTTAGTACAAGCCTCTTTTAAAAACTTTGCATATCGAGGAATTTGAGCAATCGCATCGAGTAAAGGGATAGTTACCTCACATTGTCTAAAACCTTTAATGAGGTCCTCGTTATCCATTTCCTTTCTTCTTTTCACCCTCAATGCTGCTTGATATGGCGGTGGAGGGATGACCTTTTTTAGTTTTGTATACCAGGCACCATTACTTTGGGTTTGGCTTCCAATTGCAAAATCTAGAACTCATCATTGGTGTTTCCCTCAATCAATATCTCCCCCTTGGTTCCAACATTGGTGCTCTTGATGACTCGATCATCCTCTTTCTCAATTTCCTTATCGGCCTCCTTGACATCTTTGTGATTCCTTAACATGATTGCACTCATGTTTTGACTTGGATTCTCTTCGGGTTGAGGTGGATGTTTAACTAATTCCATTTCTTCAACCCAGATTGTGGAAGTGACTAGTTGGGTTACTTGATGTCCAAGTTCTTGATACTTGAAAACACCCTAGTACCCAAATCCTCAATTTCTCTCTTTTTTAGGGACATGAAGAGTTTATTTATTTTAATGACATGAGCTATGACCTCTATCAGTTCTTCACTTTTGGATGTATGGTTGCTCTCTTGAGGATTGGAAATTCCTTTACCTCTATGATAGGGTTGTTGAGACCCCCGATTTTTGGTATAGTTAGGACACTCCTCTCGATCGTACCCCATCTAAAGTTTGGATGGTCTCTCCACCAGAGGTTGGAGGTCATTGATTATGGGTTGTAATTCTTATCAAAATCAGGTTCCATTGTAACCCTTGACCTTGAACTTGACCTCCTCCATAGGCTTTGTTGCCATAAAAACCTCTCCCTAGATAACCAATGGCATTGACTTTCTCAAATGAGTTCTCTTGCAACTATTGACATAGGCTAGTTTACACATTGATCTTTGCTTGTTCTTGTTTACTCGAGGACGAGTAAGGTTTAAGTGTGGGGAGATTTGATGAGGCTTCAAATGCATGTATTTTCCAAAGCATTTAACACATATTTTGTCAAATTTTTGTTGCAAGATTGTTAGATTTAGGTAGGTTTACATGATAAGGGGTTTAGATAGTCATTTTCGGTTTTTATATCTAAATCCTCCATTTTGTAAACTATGTTTAGTCTAATGGACTTTTGGTCCTTATGAGCATCTAGATTCCTTTTTGTAAGATTAATTTGTAGATTTCTCATGAGCACTTAGGAGTGGTTTAGTGAAGGCCATTCGAAAGGATGGTAGAAGATTGAAGGCCACTCACAAAGTGGTAGAAGATAAAGTGAAGAAAAGAGAGCAAAGCAAAGGGTGAAGAATGGTCTATGTTTTGAAGCAGAGTTTTCAGAATTTTCCGAGAATAATCAGCCACCAATAGTTTTACCATTCGATTCCTCTTCTCGATTACTATAAAACCGACTATAAGAACTCCCAAAACGGATCAACGGTTCATCCGGAGGAAGCAAAACAAAACGGGACTTTTTTCTATCGCGATTCGCGACGAGTGTGTCGCGACTCGCAAAATTTTGACCTGAGAGCTCAAAATTGTACTGATCTGGTCGCGACTCGCGATGGGGTCGCGACGGCCTCGCGATACTGCCTTGCAACTTGCATTTTACTCCCTTTTTTCTTGTACTATAAATAACTTTTAACCCCCTTCTTCCCCAACACTCAAAGCCTGACTTGGGGGCTTCAAAACCCTAGTTTTTCACCATTTTCTTCCATTTCTTCTTCTTTCTTTGTAGATATTTGTTCTATGTTATGAGTTTTGATTATCTAGCTTAGTTTTATCTTGGGAGCAATGGATTAAAGCTTCCATATCTATGTAGTAAGAACCATATCTATCTATTTAGTGCTTTTGCTGTTGTGCATATATTGAGCTTTGAATGTGAATTGTTAATTGCATTTATGTTGTTGGAAGCTTGAGTATATGAATTGCTTGTATGATTACTTGTTAGGGTTGGGAGAAAGTACCTATTCCCCCTCTTTTAATGTGGAATCCAAGAGTATGATTTAGAGCTTCTTAAATGATGTTGGTGTGTTGATAATTGCTAGATGAATGTGATGATGTTGAACTCGTTGTCATTTTTGTTTTAGGTAGCAAATGAGAGAAGTCTATGAATGTCGATCGTTCTTGACTAATCTTGTGTAAATGCATGAATTGGTTAAATGCTTAGATACGGTGTAGTATTTATAAGTGTTGCCAAGCTTGTTGATTCTTCATGCTAAATGCCATCAATGGGATACTCTTAGTCCTAAGGGAGTCATTGGTGAGGTTTGACAAGAGATGTCAAATTCACTCTTGCAAACTACTATCTAAGAAGGATAGAAGATTTATCTTCACAACAAGTAGTTGAAGTAGTGAATATATTGTTTCACTCGTTTTTGAAGCCTTTATTATTTAGCATTTATGTATTCTTGATGCTATGTTTCACTTCATTTATGCCATGGGTTGTTTGAGAATAGGAAGTGTTTTTATGATTGAAGTGTTCGGGTGTTAGAAAAGTGACGAATTCCTCCTTTGCATGAAAATCTATGAACATGAACTTAGAACTTCTTGTGCATAATGTGTTGTGATTCTTGCTAGATAAGTATGTTAATGTTAAGTAAAGTAATGAATGTGATAGAATGAGTGAATGGTTCAATGATCTACATTAGGTTTGGAAGTGGATATCAATTGCCCCCAAGACTTTATCTTTGTAGTTTTAAACCCTCTTTTCTTAATTTTGTTTAATGATTAGCCTAGTTACTTGACTTTGCTAGTTATCTTGTCTTTTTAATTTCATAACTTAGGACCACCAAACAACTAAACCCCCCCCCCCCCCATTTACATCCTTTTATCTGTGTATATATATCTACTCCTAGCATAATATCAACCTTTTGTGCCTAAATTCTTAGGAAGATCCCTCTTCCTCGTGGACGACCCCGACTTGCCGCTATCTACTTAGTTGTAGACAGTAAGCATTTAGGGCTTATAAATATTAACTTTGAGAGGTACGGCGATGACCTCCCAAATTTTGGCGCCGCTGCCGGGGAAGAGGCGTTTATTTTTAAGTGTTTGGGAATATTTGGTTGCATATTAGCTAGTTGCTTTTATTTTTTGCTACTTTTTGGTTATTTTTGTTCGAAGTAGGTATTGCTTGAGTCCTTGGTGAATTTTATCGAGAATCCTTGCAATATAACTCCGGACTTTTGAAAAAAAAATCAAATGGAACGTCTCACCTTGAGGGAACTCATGATGGGAAGAGAGGCTCAACAAGCAAGGTTTTGTAAGATGTGTCATTCCGACCATCCTACCGAGTCTTGCTATTTGTTGAGAGAGGAGCACTATGATGGTGAAAGAACCTTTTTTTTCCAAAACCAAGGGTATTATGAAGAGTACTACCAAGAGGTAGGAGATGTTGTTTTTCAAGGGCAAGAAGCTCAAGAATGGTATCCATACCACAATTCTTACAATCCAGAGTGGAGTGGTAATCAAGATTGGCGGTATGAGAATGAGCCGGAAAACCAACAATACGAGAAAAATAGTTGGCCTTCACCATCTCATACCATACCCCAAAACCAAGCCCAACAAGGAATTTCAAGTTTGACACGTGAGGAAGTCATGAATGCAATAGAAAACTTGAACAATTGAGGAACCGGACACTTGGATCTCCTCTAGTGTTGAGGCTATTGAGGGGTATGCGAGGAGTATATTGGAAGCGTTGGCCCGAATGGAAGCTCGTGATTCTGAAAATACACCATCCCAAGTCGAACTCAAGGATTCGGTGAGTGAGGTCTCCATGGGAAATGAGTTTGAGTTCGACGGGGATGAGGGACGGGGATGAGGGGTTGGTTGTTGAGGATGAAAAAATGGAGGAAGAGGTGATTGTGCTACATTCATTAGCATCGTCACCCCTTCCCCCACCTAGTGAACCAACTCCACCATTTTTGGAAGTTTTGAGGGAGATAAGAGATGAGCCAAAAGACAATCCCAAGCCTCCTAACCACCCAACTCCCTTCAAATAATCTCCACCTCCACAAGACTTTCCTATTGAAAGTTTTGTACCCCCCCTCTCTACTTTTGGATACTCATTGTGAAGGGGTTCAAACCTTCACCATATGGATAGCATTAGGGTCGTGCCGACGACCTTAAAAATATGGAGCTTCTCGGGAGGCAACCCGAGCTTTTAAGTTAGGTTAGTGTTTTTCTTTTCTTGAAAAAAAAAGAAAATCCTCAACCATGGCCTCAAACCCTTACCCAAAACCACAAGAATACCATCACAACCCACCACCAAAAACCACTTCCAAAACCACCATCTAGGAGTACTACTAGTTGTTTTTTGTGAGTGTTGATTGGGATTTGCATAGTTGTGGCTTCGTAGTGGATGGATCAAAGTTTCATGTTGGGCGGTGTTCAAGAACATGGAGGAGAGAACATTCATTGAGGAGTGAGCATTGCCATCACCGGGAAGGATCTTCAAGGCCCTAGTTGTGAGTATTTGTTTTCTTTCTCCCTTATTTCTTTATCTTGTCCTATTCAAATTTAGGACAATGTGTGTTTCAAGTGTGGGGAGGTAAAGAGGAATATATATCTCATTGTATTGTATTGTAGAGTGCATATGCTCCACTTTGATGTGTTTTGTTTGAAAAAAAAGAATAAAAAAAAAGAAAAAAAATTCCCGCTAAGTTGAAAACCCGAGAGGGAAACTTAGGCAAAAGTGGGAGGCCCGGATAGGTTGAAAACCCGAAAGGGTGACCTATGCAAAAATGAGAGGCAAAATGGTGTGGAAAAATGTGAGGGTGAGTATTTAAAAAGAAAAATGTGTGAAGTTAGGATGAAAACCCGAGAGGGCTCCTAGGCAAAATGAGAGAAAATGAGAGAAATTGAACAGTTTTAAGCTTCTCTTGATTTGTCTATTGGGTGGCTTTTTCGGTTGAGTAAGATAGCTTGGCATTGTATGTAAACCTCACTTTTATTATGGTTTGTTGGTTGTTTAGATTATCTTAGGCTTTGGGATGTGAGTATGTGAGAGATTCTTATGTCTTGGGGGTTAGGGTAGTGTAGGAATATGATGTTGGATGTTTTGGAAAAAAATTTATATGCTAGTTTACACATTGATCTTTGCTTGTTCTTGTTTACTCGAGGACGAGTAAGGTTTCAGTATTGGGAGATTTGATGAGGCTTTAAATGCATGTATTTTCCAAAGCATTTAACACATATTTTGTCACAGTTTTGTTGCAAGATTGTTAGATTTAGGTAGGTTTACATGATAAGGGGTTTAGATAGTCATTTACGGTTTTTATATCTAAATCCTTCATTTTGTAAACTATGTTTAGTTTAATGGACTTTTGGTCCTTATGAGCATCTAGATTCCTTTTTGTAAGATTAATTTGTAGATTGCTCATGAGCACTTAGGAGTGGTTTAGTGAAGGCCATTCGAAAGGATGGTAGAAGATTGAAGGCCACTCACAAAGTGGTAGAAGATAAAGTAAGAAAGGAGAGCAAAGCAAAGGGTGAAGAATGATCTATGTTTTGAAGCAGAGTTTTCAGAATTTTCCGAGAAGAATCAGCAACCAAGAGTTGTACCATTAGATTCCTCTTCTCGAGTACTATAAAATCGACTATAAGAACTCCCAAAACGGATCAACGGTTCATCCGGAGGAAGCTAAACAAAATGGGACTTTTTTCTGTCGCAACTCGCGACTCGCGAAATGTTGACCTGAGAGCTCAAAATTGTACTGATCTGGTTGCGACTCGCGACGGAGTCGCGACGGCCTCGCGATACTGCCCTGCAAATTGCATTTTTCTCCCTTTTTCCTTGTACTATAAATAGCTTTTAACCCCCTTCTTCGCCAACACTCAAAGCCTGACTTGGGGGCTTCAAAACCCTAGTTTTTCACCATTTTCTTCCATTTCTTCTTCTTTCTTTGTAGATCTTTGTTCTATGTTATGAGTTTTGATTATCTAGCTTAGTTTTATCTTTGGAGCAATGGATTAAAGCTTCCATATCTATGTAGTAAGAACCATATCTATCTATTTAGTGCTTTTGCTGTTGTGCATATATTGAGCTTTGAATGTGAATTGTTAATTTCATTTATGTTGTTGGAAGCTTGAGTATATGAATTTCTTGTATGATTACTTGTTAGGGTTGGGAGAAAGTACCTATTCCCCCTCTTTTAATGTGGAATCCAAGAGTATGATTTAGAGCTTCTTAAATGATGTTGGTGTGTTGATAATTGCTAGATGAATGTGATGATGTCGAACTCGTTGTCATGTTTGTTTTAGGTAGCAAATGAGAGAAGTCTATGAATGTTGATCGTTCTTGATTAATCTTCTGTAAATGCATGAATTGGTTAAATGCTTAGATACGGTGTAGTATTTATAAGTGTTGCCAAGCTTGTTGATTCTTCGTGCTAAATGCCATCAATGGGATACTCTTAGTCCTAAGGGAGTCATTGGTGAGGTTTGACAAGAGATGTCGAATTCACTCTTGCAAACTACTATCTAAGAAGGATAGAAGATTTATCTTCACAACAAGTAGTTGAAGTAGTGAATAGATTGTTTCACTCATTCTTGAAGCCTTTATTATTTAGCATTTATGTATTCTTGATACTATGT
Organism: Rubia yunnanensis; assembly: GCA_037428765.1. Lineage (NCBI taxonomy): Eukaryota > Viridiplantae > Streptophyta > Magnoliopsida > Gentianales > Rubiaceae > Rubia > Rubia yunnanensis. The sequence goes on from CM075068.1 coordinate 60,426,721, forward strand.
TTCACTTCATTTATGCCATGGGTTGTTTGAGAATGGGAAGTGTTTTTATGATTGAAGTGTTTGAGTGTTAGAAAAGTGACAAATTCCTTAGCTCCTTTGCATGAAAATCTATGAACATGAACTTAGAACTTCTTGTGCATAATGTGTTGTGATTCTTGCTAGATAATGACGGGCGGGCGGTCGTCGCGCCCGCCGTGCAAAAGATAATTTATAAGCCCTAAATGCTTACTTTCTACAACTAGGTAGATAGTGGCAAATCGGGGTCGTCCAAAGAGAAGAGGGATCTTCCTAAGCGTCTAAGCACAAAACGGTCGATACTAGGCTAGGAGTGACTATATTTACACACACTTAAAAGCAAGTAAATGGGAGGGGGGGTTGGTTGGTTGGTTGTTCCTAAGTTACGAAAGTAAAAAAACAAGATAACTAGCAAGGTCAAGTGACTATGCTAATCATCAAACAAAACTAAGAAAATGGGTTTTAAACTACAAAGATAAAAAGCTTTGGGGGCAACGGATATCCACTTCCAAATCATACGTAGGTCATTGAATCATTCACTCATTCTATCATATAACATACATGACTCAACATTCACATACCCATCGAGCAAGGATCACAACACATACATCACAAGGAGTTCTAAGTTCATGCTCATACATGTTCATGCAAAGGAGCTACGGAATTCGTCACGTTCCTAACACCTAAACAATTCAAACATACAAGCACTCCCTATGCTCAAACTACTCATGGCACACACGAAGTGAAACACACCATCAGGAGTACATAAACACCAAATAACACATGCTTCAAGAAAGAGTAGAAGCCATCTATTTAACACTTCAACTACTTGTTGTGGAGACTAAACTCCTATCCTTCTTAGTTCGTAGTTTGCGAGAGTGAGTTCGACATCTCTCGTCAAACCTCACTAATGACTCCCGTTGTCGCGACCACGACTCAAGGTATCATTGGTGGCATTTAATCACGAAGAACCAACAAGCTTGGCAATGCTTATGACCACTACACCGTGACTAAGCATTTAACCAATTCATGCAATTACACGAGATTGGATGAACGTGCAACGCACATTCATCCAAGAGCATATAACTCTCTCGTTTGCTACACAAACGAACATGACGAAGAGTTCGACATCAATCACATTCGTCTAGCACATTATCAATCCATCAACACAATCAAAAGCCCTAAATCATACTCATACATTCCTAACAAGAAAAGGGGGGAAATTAACCCAAATCCCCCAAACCCTAGCTAGCAATTCATACAAGCATTTCATTCAAGCTTTCAACAATATCAATGGCATCAACAATTAACATTCAAAGCACAATAAAAGCACCATAGCACAAACACCAAATAGATAGATATAAATGCTCCTTACTACATAGAAATGGAAGCTTCAATCCTTGCTCCCAAGTACAAAAACTACTCTAGAACAACAAAAGACATAGAAACTAAGAAAACAAGAAGAGAAAAGCTAGGGTTTTGGCCCAAAAACAGGGGCCAAAAGCTGTGGAAAGAAGAGGGTGAAGAGGTATTTATAGTGGGAAGAAAAAGGGAGAAAAACGCTGTTGCAGGGCTGATTTTAAGCTGTCGTCGCGAGTCGCGACGAGCTTCGTCGCGACTCGCGACCAAATCAGTAAATTGCAGCCCTATTTTGTTTTGCTTCCTCTTGGTGAACCGTTGATCCGTTTCGGGAGTTCTTGTAGTCAATTTTATAGTGCTCGAGAAGAGGAATCCAATGGTGCCACTCTTGAAGGCTGATTCGTCTCTGAAAATTCTGAGAACCCCGGACCATCTTTCACCCGTTGCTTTGCTCTCCTTTCTTCACCTCTTCACTTCTTCATATCTTCAAAAAGCCCAAATGTAAGTCTTCAAATCTTCAAAGATATCTTTCAAAGTCTTCAAATCTTCAAAGTCTTCAAACAAATCACCTCGTCACACAAAATCATCTAAAAAGTGATAAAAACGCCAAAGTCGCTTTTATCCCTCCTTAAATGATTTCAAGGCAAAATGCCACATTTAGAGCACAAAATTGTCCAAAACCTAATCCTAAAAACCCTAAAATAACCATCTAAAATGGACACATCAGATAAGTATGTTAATGTTAAGTCAAGTAATGAATGTGATAGAATGAGTGAATGGTTCAATGATCTACATTAGGTTTGGAAGTGGATATCAATTGCCCCCAAGGCTTTATCTTTGTAGTTTAAAACCCTCTTTTCTTAGTTTTGTTTGATGATTAGCCTAGTTACTTGACTTTGCTAGTTATCTTATCTTTTTAATTTCATAACTTAGGACCACCAAATAACCAAACCCCGCCCCCCCCCCCATTTACATCCTTTTATATGTGTATATATATCTACTCCTAGCATAATATCAACCTTTTGTGCCTAAACGCTTAGGAAGATCCCTCTTCTTCGTGGACGACCCCGACTTGCCGCTATCTACTTAGTTGTAGATAGTAAGCATTTAGGGCTTATAAATATTAACTTTGAGAGGTACGGCGACGACCCCCCAGTCAGGGTGTTGAGAGATGTTGGAAAATTATTTCTTCAATTTTCCGACTTGGATGCTGGGAAAAACTTCTCGAGAAACTTCCTCTTCATGTCCATCCATGTAGTGATACAACCTAGAGAAAGGTTGTAGAACTAATCCTTAGCTGCATCTTTCAATGAAAATGGGAAGGCTCTAAATTTTTAGTCTTCCTTAAATGGAATTCAGAGAGGTACTTGTTTGGGTCTTCACCACTCATCTTGTGGAACATAGGGAGGCAATGTATTATCCTTGAATTGAGGTCGCATGTCACATCCACGGATGATGGAAGGAATATGATGCATAGAGGTTGGCTTTCCAAGATGTGAGCCATTAGCTCCCTCAATGTTCGATTATCTTCGGCCATGATGTTCTCCTCAATAACGGGTGGTGGTTGTATAATTCCATTGTTTTCTCTAAGTCTCCTCCTTGGCCTCCTACAAATTCCTTAGAGGTCAGATGTAAAGTGCAATGCTCTAATTTGTTGGCATGGGTACGTACCATAAAGAAGAACCAAAGTAATATAAATCATCAACAAATAACAAAAATGAAAAGTGATAGAAATAACAACTAACCAATATCACGACTCAAATAAAAAATAAAACAAATACTATAATAAAAAATAATTATGCTAGCTATCAAATAAACAACACATAATTCCCCATAGCGGTACCAAAATTTGACGTGCTTCAACGTCGTTCAAAACTAGGGCACACAAGTCAAATAAAATATTTGTAAGTTGCTACCCTACTACTCCTAACTACTAAAAATTAGCTAATGGTAAATCAAGTGTCATCCTCAGGAAAACAAAATGTTTAAGGATAGGTTCAAGTAGCAACACACACACAAGCGTAACAAAGTGTGTGCTAGTCACCAAAGGGAGGGTTTTGTGTGACTAAATAATAACTATAAGTGTAAAAATAAGAAGTAAACTAGCATGAAAATCTAATTACTAATGTAACTATGATTTGGAGGTCATCACTGTACCTCTCAGATTTAAATTTATAAGCCCTAATGCTTCCTGTCTACAACTAAGTAGATAATGACAAGTTGGGGTCGTCCACGAAGAATAGGGATCTTTCTAAGGGTTTAAACATATAAAGTTGATATTAGACTTGAAGAAGATATACATATATTTAGATATATAAAAGCAAGAAAAGGGGGGGTGGTGGTGGTGGTTTGTTTTTGGTCATAAGTTATGAAATTAAAAGACAAGATACCCAGAAAAGTCAAGTGTGCTAATCATCTAACAAAGTAAGAAAATGGATAAAAACTACAAAAGATAAAGCCTTGGGGGCAATTGATAGCCACTTCCAAACCTCATTTAGATCATTGAATCATTCACTCATTCTATCATATTTGTTACCTATGGGTAATGCAATCACTTCCCAATTGAAGATCAACATTCATTTCTTCTTAAGAGTAATTCACAAAGACGTTCAACAACCATTTGCAAACCACATTGATAATCACTTTAGATGTTCAACGTCCATAAAGATATTTCATCAGTGGCATTATACACGAAGAACCATAGATTTGATAACAAAAAGCCTTCTACCAAAGACATAGTCATTTAACCAAACATAGTATTCATTAGGGTAAACATAGGACAAACCACATTCAAGATTCAACCTTTCATTGCATTTATAGGATTAATATGAGAACAATCCACATTAACATACTTATCTAGCAAATATCACAACACATTATACACAAGGAGTTCTAAATCCATGTTCTTGGATTTTCATGTCAAATGAGCTATGAAATTGGCCACATTCCTAACACCCCAATACTTCAATCATACAAACAATTCATATTCTCAAACATCCCATGGAATAAATTTAGTAAAATATAGCATTAAGAACACATGAATACTAAATAACAAAAGATTCAAGAGATAGTGAAATAGATGTTCTTACAACATAGGTGTGGACACTTCAATCAATTGCTCCCAAGTACAAATCTAAGCTAAATAATCAAAACCCATAACATAGAACAAAAATCTACAAAGAAAGAAGAAGAAATGGAAGAAACTGGTGAAAAAGTAGGGTTTTGGTGCCCCCAAGTCGGGCTTGACAAATGTGGAAGAATGGGGGCTATTTATAGTCTAAGAAAATAGAGGAAAAGAGGCCAAACATGTAAAATTCTGGGCTGTGGGCCACAAAATATATGTCGTGGGCTGCGATGGCCAATCTGCCCTCTTCTTATTTCCATTGCTACAGGTAAACCTTTGCCTCGTTTTTGGAGCTCTTGTAGTCAATTTCATTGTTCTCGAGAACACGAATCCAATAGTTTGACCCTTGTAGGATGATTCTTCTCGGATCATTTCAAGGACCTTGGTCCAAACTTTTAGGTGACAATTCATCCACTTCTTTGCCTTCCTTCTTCGACCCTTCTATCTTCTACCACGTTTTCACACGTGGTCTTCACTAAAAAACTCCAAAGGGCTCACGAGACATCTTCAAATGAAGCTCACAAAATGGAATCTAGATGCTCGTAAGGACCAAAAATCCATTATACTAAACATTGGTTACAAAATGAATGATTTAGATATTAAAACCGAAAATGACTATCTAAACCCCTTTTCATGTAAACCTACCTAAATCTAGAAATCTTACAATAAAAATATGACAAAAGAGATGTTAAATTCTTTGGAAAATACATGCATTTGACGTCTCATTAATGATACTTAGATCCTTGGGGGCATTTGTATCAGATGTTTAGTAATAGAATATTATGCTTGATTCCTATTAACATATTAGAAATAATTTGTAATCTGTGACCGTCGGGATTAATTTATGACCCCAAAGTGATTTAAGATTACCGACCTGATTTCCCGTAACTTACGCATCATCCATAGACTAACCCAATCAACCATAAAGGGATAAATACTTTTATAACCCTAACTTTAGGATGAAAGTGTCAATATAACCCTGCAATATCAGAAAGTGTCAATTTAACCCTAACTAATTATTGTATGTGTCAATCTAACCCTGACTTTTAAAAAAATTGTGCCGATATAGCCAAACTTTCTAATTCCAGCATTGACCCAAGAGATTCCAGCAATGACAAGAATTGAAATGACAAAAAACCCTTTTTGAATTATATACCTGTAAAAGTAAATTGTGTGTCTTCTTCCCTTCCATACCGACGGCTGACGCCGTCCTTTTTCCCAGTGCTGCCACGCTGCTCCTCCCTCTCCCCAGCTCTGCTCCGACACCCAATTTCATTCCATTGAAAACCACCTCGCTGGAATCCTCCACTTAATGTGTCAAACCTTTGCTCCAGCTCCAATTCGCTTCCAACTCAATCCCCTCCTCCGACCACTACCTCACCGCCCTCTCCACCCTACCTCACTGACCTCAAGACCTTGATCCTTACCTGAGAAAACAAACACCCGGACCTAAAATGGGGGATGATATGGCGTAGTGACGTATCCTCGAAGAGGCAAGAGGAAAATCCTAAGTCATTTGCTCAAGGTTGGATGTTACTTTCAGTTGTTGAGTGTATTGGAAAATGGTTCTCATCTTCAGTAATTTTCTAATGCAGTTTATAACTATACAGATTGGTATTTTATTAAACTGGATTATGAGTTTAACCATGTTCCTTTACTCCTAATCTATTGTTTGTGTTTGATTTGTTTCATAAAGTGTGTAGTGATATTTAGAAATTTCATACGTTTTTCCATTGTTGAAGCCACTTACATACTTGAAGGATTATCGATAGAGCCACAAAAATGGGGGTTGTATATTTGATTTGGCCGGAGAAGAAAAAGGGCCAAATCGGGGGAAGAGATGAAATAAATGATGAGAGAAGAGAAAAGTACAATGGAAACCTAGAAAATCCACCCCCTCTGTCCAATGAATAAATAGGTGCTTTTATAGGATGGATGAGAGAGAAGAAAAAGTCACCACTTTAAACCCTAGTCAACACTAAGTCGAAGTGTCTGGCACGAACCGTGTAGATTTACACGATTTGTTTCCTGGGCCTCGATCTTGAGGCTTGAAGAACAGTGCGAAGTGCATGGACCGTGTAAAATTACATGGTCTATTTCCTCGGACATTGCCTTAGGTCTTCTTGAGATTTTTGAGTGCACGAACCATGTAAATCACACAATCCATTTCCCGAGACTTAACCAAGCCTTCATGCAGCTTTTGAGTGGCACAATCCGTGCCCAATTAATTTGTTGCACTTCTTGCTTCAAAACATGGTAATTTTTCCTTCTCTTTTCTTCTAACCAAAGCACTCTTCTACCACATTGCAAAGTGGCCTTCAATCAACTACCACCCTCATGGATGAACATTAATATACTACCATTATTGCAAATGGCCTTATCCAATGATGACTTTCAATAAATCACACAAAACACATTATATTTGACGAATTCATAAAGGCAAAACACACTAGATATTAAGTTATTACAAAATAGGGAAATAAGGGAAAATAACCACGTAAGGTGATTCTAACCACATATTTGGTAAAACACCTAATAATCTAGCCATCCATCACCTAATAATTCTATTAAGAAAATAGAAAATCTATGTCTCATCACATACTAACTGGATTAGCATCCTCCATTGTTTAACTTCTTGAGCACATCCTTAGCATAGCCTTCTTGGGAGATAATGATACCTTCTCCATCTAGCCTTACTTCAAATCCAAGGTGGTTAGACATGATCCCAATATCCATCATTTCAAATTCCTTTGATATCTCTTTTTAAACTCTTCAAACATGGGTGGATTGGTTCTGGTGAGGGTCAATTTAGCCACGTACAAGCATGCCATCAATGTATCAACGTTTTAGATTTTGATATAGAGTGCATGCTTATATGGACACTTGATGAATTCCTTTTCATGAAGTACTTATAAATTCATGCATTCCAAGCTCTTTGGTATAGGGCATTTTTCAACTTCAAAACCTTACCTTTTTCTCTTTTTTAGTTCATTTCCCTTTGGTTGATGAATGTAAACTTCTTCATCGAGAACTCTATTTAGGAAGCCAAACTTCACATCCATCTGATGTATCTTCCATTTATTTTGAGCTTCCAATGAAATTACAAGTATAATAGTTCCAAGTCGAGCAACAAGAGTAAATACCTCGCCATAGTCATTGTCGGCTCTTTGAATGTAGCTTTTTGTCACCAATCTTTTTTGTATCTTGAAACTTCTCCTTTTGCATTCTTCTTTTCCTTAAAAGCCCATTTCACTCCAATTTCATTGTGCCTATTTGGTATTGAAGTTAACTCCCACGAGCCGTTCTTCTTAATGGCACTTATCTCATCATCCATCGAAATACTCCCATTATTAGATTCCCAATCGTCTTGAGAGTTCATGGGCTCACAATCCACAAACAATCAGGAGAGAGTAAGATTATCTTGGTTTTTTTCACCTCGTAAATATCATGTATATTTTTAAAGCATGGGGGCTCTTCCACTTGAGCTTTCTACTTCTTCATAGCTTGCACGTGGCGAAAATTGTGGGGTAGTCAGCTCCTCCCTTGGTTGCTCTATTCATGCTTCTTCAACACCTTATTCTTCCAATTTTGGAAATCAATTGTATTCTCTTTTGTGTGAACTCCAATCCCATTCCCCTTCTTCATTGAATACTATGTTTCGACTATAATTGTCTTCCTCGTATAAATCTTGTAGCCTTTAGAGTTGGCATTGTAGCCAATGAATACATGTTTCTCCCTTTTATGATTCGGTTTACTCCTCTTCTCATCCGGTATATGGGTGTGAGCTATGTTCCCAAAGACTAAGACATTGGAAATTTTGGGCTGTTCCACTCCATGCTTCCTGTGGTGTTTTTCTCTAACACTTCTTGTTGGAGATCGATTGGACAAGTAGATTTTACATGGTACAGCTTACGCCTGCAACTCCTTTGGCAGCCTCTTGCTCTTCCGCATACTTCGCACCATCTTAAGGATTGACATATTTATCCTTTTTGAAACTCCATTTTGTTGGGGGGTTCTTGGCACTATTAACCATTTCCGAATTCCAAAATCTTTACAATACTTGTGGAACTCCATTGATGTGAACTATTTTCCATGATCAGATCTCTCGACCTTGATCATATGGCCACTTTCCCTCTCCAGAAGGGCTTTAAACTTCTTAAAATTTTTGAGCACCTCAAATTTCTTCTTCAAAAAATAAACTCATATTGTTCTTGAAAATTTATCAACAAGGAGGAGGAAATAATTATTCTTACCGAGTGTTCTTGGTTTGATGGAACCACATACATCCATGTATATAAGTTCTAGTGGCTTTTTAGATCTTGAGTATGAATCCTTTAGAAAGATATTTTTCATATGGTTTCCAAGTAGACACCCTTTACACGCTTGGTCGAGGTTTCTGATGCTCGGTGGTCCTCTCACCATATCATTCTTGGATAGCATCTCCAATCCTCTAAAATTGAGGTGCCTAGATAAAAGATTCCAAAACCAGGATGTATCTTTGAAACATATCTTAAGACGGTGTGCCACTCCTTTTTGAATGTTGAGTAGGAACAGTCTATTTCTTATCATAGACACCTTAGCTATAAGGTTTCCCATTTGGTCTTTCAAAGAGAGACTATTATCCTTAAATTAGATATCAAAATGTTTCTCCACAAGTTGCCCACGACTCAAGATGTTTCTCTTCATACTCGGAACATGGTAAACATCATAGATTAATTAATGATCTCCATTCTTGAATTGAATAAGGATGTTACCTTTTTCTTCCACCTCCAATTTAGTTTCATCTCCAAAGGCCACATTTCCCTTCATCACTTCATTAAAATCAGTGAATAGGTTTCTTTCGCCAGACATGTCGCTGCTTGCACAGCTGTCAAGGTACCAATTGTTATTCATACCTCTTTTACCTTCTTTGCAGGCAAAAAGCCTGCAAAACACCATCATTTTGGCTTGTGTATTCATCATATTTAGTCTTATCCTCAACTCTTTTATATCTTAAAGCTCTACATTTAGAGGTATAGTGCCCACTTCTCACAATTGTAGCATTTAATGTGTGACTAGTCATACCTAGGTTTTGATCTCCCACTACCATGACCTCCTAGTGAATTTTCTCCTCTTTGGTTGTTGTTATTCGACCTGCTGCCTTGCCCGTATCTATGTTCACATTCACGACCATTCACTTGTTCGCGTCCTTAATTATCTTCGTTAGCTCTCACAATTTTCTCCCTTTGTTGGATGAACATGCATCCTCAGTGCCTGCTCCACGACTTCCTCCTTTTTCTTCTTATTTTCTTCACAACCTGCAATGAGCCGAGAAGTTTCTCTATTGTCATGGCATCCAAGTCTTTTATCTCTTCAATGATAGCAATAATATGCTCAAGCTTTGGATCTAAAGATCTAAGAACTTTCTTAATAATTATAACACCCGCCAACTTTTCACCATTTCTTTTGAGATTGTTAGCAAGCATCAAAACAGTTCAAAAATAATCTGATACTAGTTCACCCTTCTTCATATGCAACTACTCAAACTCTCCCCTTAGAGATTGAAGACGTACCTTCTTAACTTGATCGACTCCCTTGTGCAACACTTGGAACTTCTCCAATGTCTCGTTGGCTATTTTTGCTCCTGAAACCTTCTTAAAAGTGTCTTTATCTATCCTTTAATAGATTAGACAAAGAGCCTTCTTATCTCTCTTTCTTGACTCCATCAAACGATTTAGTTGAGTTTGAGAGAGCTCAAATCCATTTTCCGTTTCGGTGTGGCCTTTCTTAACTATCTCTCATGCATTATGTGTTTCGAGGAGAGCCATCATCCTCAAAATCAATTGTCATAGTTGTTCTGAGTGAGCATAGAAACTTGGAAGGGAATAGCATTAATTGCCATTGTACAATGATTCTGGAGCTTTGATACCACTTTGTTGGAAGGAAACTTTGAATGACGGAATGAGAGTTTAGAAATTTTCGGGTGAGGATAGAGAACTTTGAGAAGTAGGCTACTTGTATAATGAGAAGACTTTTTTTCGACTTGATACAAACTCTACTAAATCATCCATATTTATCCTAGTCGTATCACCCAACCAATGATTAAAATCTGTCAATCCAACTCTAATTTCATGACTAAAATTAGTTGTTTATAATATTCTTCACAACTCTATACTAATCTACATACTCTAGAGAGAGTTAAAAGGCCACCTAAAAATTTTGTTACGTTTAAAACTCGTTTGAGCTTCTAAATTATGCGCTACTAAAATGTCGTTTGGATTAACCACCAAAATCAAGTTTAATTTTCAATAATCCTGAACTTTGACATCGCCACCAACCTGCACAATTTACCCATGTGAGCTTGAGGATGTTTTGGACCAGTTCCTTGGTCTTTGGGCGTAGCGCCAATACCTCATCAGATAGATGCAAGTGAATAAAAATATTTACCAGTTAATGGACTAAATTACTTTTCTTTTCTCAATCACATGTTGGTCAAATTTCACGAATAAGAAATGGAAAATGAGATACAGGGCTTCACTGATCTAATGAACTTGTAATTAAATAGCATATTAATTAAGCAATGAAACCACAGTGCCTAGGAGTTAAAAGCAGAGTCTGAAGTAAAAGAGTACCAGAAAGAGTAACATTAGAACTCCCACAATAAGATTTACCGTTACTTCACTAAACATGCTAACCCCTGAGCTTGTAATCTCGTCTTGAAGTTGAACACATCTAATTGATGACGGAATCTCATCTTTTTCCTCCTCCAATACCTCATTTTCACCGGTTGAAATTGGCATTAACGAATCATCTTTGTTTCCGTCCAATGCAGCTTCTGACCCAGAGAAGGTTTCCATGTCTGAAATCTCTGAGGTTTCCTGAGTGCTGTCTGGTGATTCTCCCTGATGAGGTTCAGGTCTATCTTTGTATATGTATCGAATGGAATTGATGGAATCATTGAATGAAACTCTCCGGGCTCGGGGGTTGGCTGAAATCTCAGGGGACTCGGAACTGGACCCCGAAAGCACCCTGCTTTTTCCTATGTTTCTCCGGCCTAATATGCTGGTTGGAATGGACGATGAAGAAAACCGTCTGATACGACGTGAATTGACATCAGCAATATTTGATTCAGATGTCTCTGCATTCGCGTAATCTTTTCTGCTTGCCCATCTCTTTATGCTGTACATCAGGCTATGTTTTTTTTTCTTGAAAATGTCGGTGCTTGAAGTATTTATGGTAGTACTAATGGTGAGTTCATCACTACTGTCAACCGGGGGTTCGCCCGAAGAGTCGATTATTTTTGGCTTTAGGGCTGGTTTAAGACTGAGATCTAGTTCAAACCTTAAGCATATGTTGAGCCATCTTTGATAAACCAGTTCCTCCACAAAGCCAAACCTATCTTTGCGCAGCTTGTCGATTTCTTGGTCCATATTTTTGTTCGCATGCTTCAGCCTACCCCTTTCTTCCTGAAGTTTTGCAATAACTTTACTCTACAAAGTAAAATTCTACAGTTTAATTAGTTGAAATATTCATATAAAACTATCTACAATTCTTTACTTTTACCTCAGTCATGCTGGATAATTCAGCAATTTTGGCATTTGCAGCATTCAATTTGATCACCAACTCCCTTTTGTCAAGCTGAAGCTCTATGTTCCTTCTCTTCATCTTCATGGCTTTCAGTTCCATGTATTTTAGGCGCTTCATCTTCTTCTCAACCTTATCATCCCCTCGGTTTTCTTCGTGCCGGCAAATTCCCAATACTTGCTCCTTCATCTGCATCAAATGACCTTCAAATTGTTCTCCGCATAGTTCCCTTTCCCTCTGCAGTTTGAAAATCGTCATTTTCACACTCTGAAGCTCCTTCTCTGCCAGATCATTCTGCTTCACTTCATCGCAAAGCTCATCCTTTTCAGCCTTCAGCTTTTCAATTCTCCCTCTCAACAAACCGATATCCAAAGTTTTCTCCATTAACTGCTTCCGAAGCAAAGCGATTCTTGATTTCTGCTCTTTCAGACAATACAATTCAATCAATCTTACTTCTAAATTCCCACTCTCCTTCTCCTTTTCCTCCACCACATTTTTCAGAAGAGCCATGTCAGAAAACACGGTTCTTTGTGAATCGAGCTGGTTCCATATTCTTTTTACCCGGATTTCTCCCCTCTCAGATGGTGCATCAACCTGCATGAATCATTCATAAAAGAGGTGAATTTCCATCTCCAACTCAGTAAACACTTGACAGACACTACATATTTACTTGGCTTTCTTGAATTTCCCAATTTTCCTTTTCAGTCCCTTCTTCTTGAGAGGTTGCCTCCTCATTCTCTGCATGGAAGATCAATCAAAGCAAATCACAACCATCCATATCAAGAAGTGAAGGCAAATAGATTGAAAACTCCAACACATATACTTTTATACTCTGAAGTTCTGTGCTTTCTTGAGTGATTGATCTTAAGTTGACAAACTTTAGCTGAAACTAAAGCTGCGATAAAGAAGCTTGCTCTGATTATCATAGAGCTATGTATAATTTGGGTGATAAACTGCTCATGGCGGCTTGCAAATGCCTCCAAGAAATAAGGTGATTGACTCACAAAATTGATTGATATTATGGATGATATCCTAAAAATATCATCACCAGATAATGGTTGATATTTTCCCCTGCAGCTTCAAGACAATACCACTGTGTGATGTAAATTTATACCATTTCGCTATCAGGCTATATCGGTCCATTGAAGAGATTGAGCCCTTCGCTGTCACGACATACAAAAATGTCACTATGTAAAATGACAATTTTCGGTAGCTTATATTCTTTTAATGTATCATTTGGGTCTCTTGTGCTTCTTCTGTTTTTCTGGATGGTAAACATGATACTCCCTCTATCCACAAATCTGTTTAGTTGACTTTTATTATATTCCCTCCCACAATAAACCTTCTAATTGTTTTTACATCAATCTTTTATACAAGTTGATGTGGCAGCATCCAGTGCCAGTCCAATGTAATTTAAAGCGCCGTACAAAAAAAAAGGCCCATATATAATTATTTTTGTTCAATGTAAAATATAGAAAGAATATATATTGAAAATATAAATCTATTAAATTGCAAAGAGTATATTAAAGAAAGGAAGAAGACAAACATTTTTCTTGAATTTGGAAACAAGAGCATCCATAATTGTAGTGGACTTAAAGATCACTTCTTACATGCTCTACTTTCTCTCTCTACCCTTCATTCTCAATTATTCTGATATAAAAAAATGATAACACCCTACTTCCACCATGGCTAAGCCGGTAACGGCAAAGCTACCTAGCCCTGGCTCCTTTCTTCAAGCCCTCGCAAGTAAGAATCCACCTTTAATCAATACATTACCCTCAAATCCCAACCTAAACCCGACTACCAAATTCAAAGTGGAATTGGCATATCTCTATTCCGAAGCTGAGATTCAAGAACTATCTTCACATTATACAAATGCTCTGATCGGTAAATTCCAAAGGGGTAGACCGACCATGGAAAACCAAGAAGCGGCATTCAAAACCATCAAATTCACCGAAAGATACCAGCTTGGTGCGATTGACTATTGACATATCATAATCCAGTTTCGAGAAATTAGGGATTTTCATCGTTGTTGGATGAAATCCTAGTGATCATTGGACATTGCTTTAATGAAGGTCCTTAAATGAACACCTGAGTTCTCACCTAATATAGAGCCATCGGTGGTTGTGCTCATTTGGATCACAATTAGAGATGCCCCCATCTTTATTACTACAACACATCCTCAATTCAGGCTGTAAGGAACCTCATATGCAGCTATATCAGGATGGACGTGGCAACATCAACGTTGACCCGTCCATTGGCAATCAAAGTTTGTGTGGAAGTTGATGTCTAGTCATTTCTTCCATCGATAATCAGTTAGGCTTCCCTGAACCAAACGGAAAATATGTTATTGAATGTGAGGGTATCTCGGATTATTGTGTTTAATGAAAAAAGCTTGGCCACTATGAATCAAAATGTAGAATGGGCATGCCTAAAACATCACATGCATGGGTTAAAAATAACCATAACAAAGATAAGCAGGTCTCTCTGAATGAAATAGGCAAGAATGATTCAGATGCTAGACATAGTCCAAGAGGATACTGCCACTAAGAGGCCAAGACTGTAAATCCCCAAGTGTTATTAGGTCTAGAAATTCTAAATGAACTTAATTATGGAAGGTAGTTCAACCTAACAAGGGTTAAACATCTGGACTTAATCAGGATAAGAAAAATAAAATATCAGTCACCACTACTGGCAGTCCTGCAAATGTAACAGACCCAGGGTTATCTCACATTGATTTGTTCAATCATATGAATATGAAATCTGACCTTAAATTTGCTTATGATGACATTGAGATAATTAAGTCAGCATTCTTTCCTATAACTGAAAATCAATTATACACTAATGAACTGTTAAGCGTAGACAGACGTTTAGAGAACATGTTTAGCATTCTTATAGACACAGATGAAGAAGGATCCACCTGGTCTCTTGTAGGCTCTCCTGAGAATATGAATAACGATAAGGAAACCACTCATGTAAATGCAACCAACTCTCAGGTACACAATTCAGGTAATATCCAAGGCCAAAACTATGTTACTGAGGTGGAATCATCACAAGTTGAAATCATTAAGACTGATAAGAAAAAGAAAAATACTTTCTTTACACAGTTAAATAAAATAACAGTTAGGTCTAACTCAAGAAGCTCCTTATCGAGTTATCATGGTTGATTCTCAAAATAAATTCAACTTCTTAACATGGAACATTAGAGACCTCTCCACATCTACTAAAAGGCTTAAAAGACCGGTCAAGATGTACAACATCAATTTCCTATGTATAATAGAACTGAAATGAAGGTTGATCAGATTCATAATCTTAGGAAAAAAATGAAAGTTGATGACTCAATAACTTAAGTTAACTCTAAAATTTGGATCTTGTGGAAGAAGGATTATAATGTGTGTCTTAAAGGATCATATGAGCCGTTTTAATCTGTCACAGAAAACTGCAATGACTCCCAATTCAAGTGGAATATAATCTTTGTCTATGCTTTACACTCTAGGGTAGAAAGGCAGGTTTTATGGAATTAGTTACTACTAATGGACCTAAACCATGCTATAATCATTGGAGATTTTAATACAATAGCCTCTATTTCAGAATATAAAGGTATGAGTTCCCCTAATGCTAACCACACTAATGATTTCGCTGAACTTATTAGGCCTATGAATTTAAAACATATTCCCACTATAGGGAATCAGTTTACATGGTCTGATAATAAGATACATGGCCATGTATGGAAAAGGTTAGATAGGGGTTTGGCAAACGACTTATGGTTAAACCATTTTCCTGGCTCTTCAGTGCATATACTGAATAGAACGATATCAGATCACTCACATATGCTATTAGAAATTAGGAAATATGATAATGTCTAGCCTAAACCATTTAGGTTCCAAGATATGCAGACTAAACGAGAGGATTTCTTAACCATAGTACACAACAACTGGTCACAACCAATAAATGAGTTAGGATTGCTAGGTTTTACTCTTAGACTTAAAATATTGAAACTGAAATTGAAAGAATGGAACAAGTCTGTTTTCGTTAATATTGTAGACAACATAAAAAAGGCAGAGGAAGAGGTGATGCTTAATGAAGCAGATTATGAGAGGTCAGCTTCAGACCAAGACTTAATAAAACTCAATTTAAGTAGGGTTACTCTTCTTAGGGCCTTAACTGAGAAAGAGATATTTTGGAAACAAAAATCTAAGGTGAAATGGTTAAAATGTGATGATGCTAACACTAAATTTTTCCATAACTCATGCAAACAGAGAAAACACACCTTAAATATTTCTAAGATAAATTAAAGATGCAAATAGGCATTGGATAGATCAACCTCAGCACATAAAAACTGAAGGTTATCAATTTTTCTCTAATGTTCTCATTGATGAAACTGAGCCTTAAGCCAGAATCCAATATCAAGAATTTCTAAACCCCACTCCCAGGCTGATAACTGATGAAGATAACACTTCATTGGAAAAACTTGCATCTATGACAGAGGTTAAAGATTCAGTACTAGGGCTGAATAAAACAGCTGCCGCATGGGCTGGTGGTTTTAATGGTACTTTCTACCATTCAACATGGGAGATAATTAAAAAATGATCTTTTGCTTACAGTACATGAGTTCATATGTGGTGTGCCTATCCCTAGGGATATAACTAGTAGTTGGATAGCATTGATCCCAAAAGCGGTGAACCCTAATTCCTTTTATGAATTTAAGCCCATATCCCTATCTAACTTAAAAAAATCTTCTCAAAGATTATAACGGAGAGAATGAAATCAAGGATGCCTAAAATAATTTCATTAGAAAAATTGGCCTTTTTAAAAGGAAGAGAGATTGAAGATAATGTCACTCTAATGCTGGAAATGATGAGGTGTTTAAATAAGAGAGTAGGCAAGTATAATTTAATTATAAAATTGGACATGATGAAAGTTTTTGATAGGGTGTCATGGTCATTTGTAAACTCTATGATGCTCATATTTGGTTTCATGGGAAATTTGTGCACAATATTTTAAAATCCATTACCTCTGCATGGTTTTTTGTACTCCTGAATGGCTCACCTTGTGGTTTTTTCAAATCCACTGGGGGGATTAAATAAGGTGACCCAGTAAGTCCTTTCCTCTTTAACATTTTAACTGAAACTTTTACAAGACCACTTAGAGCTCTGTTTGTGCAAGGCTTTCTCAGGTATTTCAATATACCTAGGGCTCTCTGAACATAACTCATTTGAGTTATACTAATGACACAAAGATTTTTTTAAAAGGGAATCCCCGGAACCTAAAAAGGATGAAAACCTTCCTAACTAAGTTTGAAGTAGTCTCAGGACAAAAAATTAATTTTTAGAAAAGTGATTTTTATGTTAACTGTAAAGCCCCTTTGCTTTTTTAAAAACATAATTAAGAATATCCTAAACATGAAACAGGGGCCAGTTCCATTTAATTACATAAGGTGTCCTATGTATGTTGGGAGAATGAGAACAACACTCTTTCAGCCATTATTGGAAAGGATAGACCCAGCTTTAGAAAACTAGAAAAACATGTGGCTATGTTAAGCCGGGAGATTAAATCTTGCTAAACATGTACTAAACTCCTACCCCCAACATATCTAGACTACCATGAATCCTCCCAAACAAGTAATAAAAGACATAGTTTGGAAAGTTCTTTTGGGAGCAGTCTGATTATGGACAAAAAAAAGTTAGGAGAAAATGGAAAAATTTGTCCTTTCTTGAAGTTGAAAACGGACTAGGAGTTAGGGGCATTATGAGCACATTCAAAACATGTTCATTAAAGTTGTGGTGGAAGTTGTAGCTAGGGGAAACTATCTGGTCTAAGTTGTTACACTAAAACTTACAGGGACTCCCACACTTGGAAAATGATTAGTTCAGTGGCTGAAATAGGTGAGGCTTGTACTTACATACAATTTGGGAATGGGCATTGCAGTTTTTGGTTAGGAAATTGGACTGGTACATGTTTACTGGTAGACACTTGGATGGGTCATACCCCTGTTCCCCTGCCAAATCTATCCCTGGCTCAGTTTATAGAGACAAGAGATGAATTTCTTAGCATTTACATTCAATATTTTCCCTCTACACTGCATGCAATCTTGTCTTAGGTGCAAAAAACTGTTGGACACAAAGGATGATATGGATTCGTGAACTTAACGGTACGTTTTCATTCAAAAGTACGTATCAAGTTTTTTCAGAAATGTCTGCGGCAAGGTAAGGGCTTTGAAATATGTTTGGACTCCACGGGTACCTCCTAAACGTGCTACTTTCTTCTGAATATTATTAAAAAACATTATGCAATCTGACGATAATCTAAAAACTTTTGGACTGCAGTTAGCTTCTAAATGTTGTGGAAAATTACCTATCACGGCTTTCTTCTGAATCTGAAAACTCTCTCACGGAAACCAAGCAATCTGCCTAACGGCTTTATCGCCGCCGTCCTCCGCCCTGCCATGGCGGCACCTGCGCCATGGAGTAGGGAGAAACCTTCTTTCGCCCAAGCTTTGAAACAATCCCATCCATCATCGGACCTCGATTCACCAGACCTCCACCCCCATTTCAATTTCAAGGGTGAATTGGCGGTATTATACCCAGAAGAGGAAGTGGACATCCTAGCCACTCCATTCTCAAAAGCGTTGGTCGGAAAGTTCAGTCGAGGACGCCCCACTATGGACTTCCTCCGAAATCAGATCAAGACGATAGGTTTCAAGGGAGATGTGCAGCTTTCAGCGATGGACTCGAGGCACGTCAGAATAACTTTCGATATTGACGAGGACTACCATCGTTGCTGGCTCAAACGCACCTGGTCCATGGGGGGGCAATAATGCGCATCATCAAATGGACAAAACACTTCGACTACGATGAAGAATCAGCGTTGGCACCGGTATGGCTCACCGTGGAATTCCCCCCGGTATATTTCTTTCACCCTAAAGCTATAACAGATTTGGGAAATTCCTTAGGAGAGCTTCTTTTTGCTGATGCACCTACTAAGAACCTAACTAGGCCCTCCACAATTAGACTCTGTGTGGAGATGGATGTCTCCAAGCCAAGACCGACTAAGATACGGCTAGGTTCTATAGCACATAACAAATCCTATGCCATTTCCTATGAAGATTTCCCTCAGTACTGTAAAAAATGTCTAAAATTAGGTCACAATGAACCATATTGCAAAAGGGATCAATTGCTGAAAACTTCTAAGGAATCCTCTGGCTCAGGAACTAACATTATGGGTGCTGATCCTAAACATCCTGAGGTAGCCCTGCCAAAGGAAATCAGGAACCCATACAAGAGCAATAAGGGAAAGAACCAAGAAACAACTAGGGTATACATTCCTAAGCAGATCCTAAGCTTGCAGAAAGTGATAACTCCCATCACTGTTGCCCCTAACACAGTTGCCCCTAACACAGTTGCCCCTAACACAGTGGCCTCAACCCAAAGTGGGCAAGACATAGCATCCACAACTGTTAACAGATTTGCTGTATTAGAGATGCTCAATACAGATGATCAGCATAACCAGGGGACACCCCTAAGCCCTAACCTCCCTAAGGTAGCAAATTCAACTCCTCCTCAGGAAAACTTGTCTGAAAAAAGAAATCAGGTACCACAGGGCTCCTTACAGAAACGGACAAACCTGGCAAACACTGATGCTATACTGGAAATCATAACTACTGAAGACTTGGAAGAGGAAGGATTTGATTCCAGAGGCTATAACACTGCTCCCTCCTCTCCCCTGCAGAAGAGTATCCTTAGTCCTTCATTTACTGATGACATTTTATGTACTAGAGATAGAACTCCATTAAATTCAGATATTTTCTTACATGACCGTTTTTCCTGGACTCCTAACATTGAACTCATTTCATTAGCACAAAGTCAGAATAAAATAAAATCTCAGGAGGTAGGAAGGCACGTCTTCCCAGAATCCCCCAGGGAACCTGAGAAGGAAAGTCAGAAAAAAGGTGGACCAGTGCAACCTCCCATAGAGATGGAGCATTCAGATTCTGTGGAGCAAACAGATCTGGATGAGCTTAAGGATCCAGAGGAGCATATTGATCTGAAGGAGCAAACATTAAGTACAGTTGAGGAAAGTCACTCTCAGGTAACCCTCCTCAAGAGGAGCTCCAGGTTAGCCCTAAAGTCCAAAGTTTCCAATGGTAGTTAAAAGTATGATATGGAATGTAAGGGGAGTATCAACCTCAGTAGTGAGATTAAAGCACTTGTCTAGGATACATAAACTTGATCTTCTAGTCTTAATTGAACCTAAAGGTAACTTAAACCAACTAGAGATGTATAAAAAAATGTTTAGGTTCAGACATCATTTGGGAATGATACATAACAAGATTTGGATTATGTTTACAGATAGAATAGCCATAAATCTTTTAGAAGTCCATAATCACTACATCCAGGTTGAGATAGATGTAAAAAACTGTGATAGGAAATTTAAGTCATTCTTTGTTTAAGCTCCACACAGTAGAGAGGACAGGCTTAAGGTGTATGCAGATATAGTTCCTAAATATATTCTTCCCCAACACTGATAGGAGGAGATTTTAATGTGATTAGATCAGTTGGGGAATACTCTGGCCCCAGCTCCCCAAAGCTGGACTCAATTTTAGATTTTGTTTCCTTCATTAATGAAATACAGGTTGAGGATTTAAACACTGTTGGCAATCTACTAACATGGACTAATAATAGAGCTGTTAATCCAACCTCAAAGAGATTGGATAGGATAATGGGAAACACCTGTTTTCTTCAGTTATTTAACCATTCCACAGTTCAAATATTAAATAGAACGACCTCAGATCATTCTCCAATGCTGCTAGAGATATCAGAATCAGATGATACTTCCCCTAGACCATTCAGATTTCAGGAAATGTGGTTAAACAGAACTGAATTTAAGGATTTGGTATCAGATAGCTGGAGTCAGCCTATTCAGGAACAAGGTATCCTAGGTTTCTCACTTAAACTGAAAAGACTTAAGGCTGAAATAAAATCATGGAATAAGTTGGTTTTTGGAAATGTATTTGAAAATTTAAAAGAATCAGAAAAAGAAGTGGATGAGTTGGAAAAAAAAAACGACACTTCTAGCACCATTCAGGATAGAATTGCCTTAAACAAGGCAAAGGCAAAACTAACAAGACATTTGGTTGAACATAATCTATTCTTAGCACAAAAGACTAGGATGAAATGGCTTAAAGACGGTGAACTAAATTCAAAATACTTCCGTAAATCCATAACTGAAAATCAGGCTAGATTAAAAATAATGAAGATTCAAGATCAGGAGAGTAACTGGTTAAATTCCCCAGCTCAAATTTGTGATGCAGCAGTTAGTTTTTTTAAAAATCTGCTATCTGATGAAAATGAGGATCCATCAGGTCAATGCTTATCATTTCTAACACAACAAATACAACCTTCAGTTTCTGAAAATGATAATATTAACTTGTTAAGGCCTATAACCTTGGATGAGGCAAAAGCAGGTGTTTTTGATCTGTCCACAGAAGCTGCCCCAGGGCCAGATGGATTTCCTGGTAGTTTTTACAGGACTTTTTGGGAAACTATTAGCCAGGATGTCTTAACTGCTTTGCTAGAATATCAAGTTGGGATTCCTATTCCTAAATCAGTAGCAAGCACTTTAATAGTTTTAATACCAAAAACTAAGACCCCTAAGTCTTTTAGTGAATTCAGACCAATAAGCCTCTCCAACTTCATTAATAAACTGATGTCAAAGATTATGGTTGAAAGGATTAAACCATTAATGAGCTCACTGATTTCAGAGGAACAATCAGCTTTCTTAAGTGGTAGGGATATAACAGAAAATATATTAATGATGAAGGAAGCTGTCAGAATGTTGGATAAAAAAAATGAATCACTTAATCTAATTCTTAAGTTGGATATGATGAAGGCTTTTGACCGGGTTTCCTGGTCAACCATTAACACTCTTTTATTAAAATTGGGTTTCCATGGACATATAGTTAAAATTATCATGAACAACATTAATTCAACTTGGTTCTCTGTTTTAATCAATGGATCCCCCTGTGGGTTCTTTAAGCCATCTAGAGGGTTGAAACAAGGAGATTCTCTATCACCCTTTCTCTTTAACTTACTAACTGAAATTTTAACAAGAAATCTTAGGATTCAGTTCCAAAATTGGAATATTAGACAGTTTAAAACACCAGGGGTAGCAAATAATTTAAACCAACTGTCTTTTGCTGATGACACAGTGGTGTTCATGAAGGGAACCACTAAATCCATTAAAAACATGATGAAATTTCTGGACATCTTTCAAAAGGCAACTGGCCAAAAAATCAATTTTTGAAAAAGTGCTTACTATGCAGGAGACTTAAGCAGAAACAAGGAAAAAGAAATCAAGGAAATAACAGGCATGAAAAGAGGGGAATTACCTTTTTCCTATCTGGGGGTTACAGTGTATAGAGGTAGAAAAATTAATAAACACTTCAAATCTTTAATTGATATGGTAAATACAAGAATAAGTAATTGGAAAAATCAGTGGCTTTCAGGTGGGGGAAAGATAATATTGATAAATCATGTGTTGACATCTATTCCTCAACACACTTGGGCTGTTACTGCTCCCACAAGATACACTGTCCAAAAACTTAGATCAATCTTCAGCAACTTCTTGTGGGGGACTTCTGAACATGGATTAAACAAACACTGGGTTTCATGGGATAGATTATCTTACCCATTAGCTGAGAAAGGCCTAGGAATAAGACACATACAAGCCATAATTGACTCTTACTCTATTAAGATTTGGTGGAAGCTTCAGCTTGGCCAATCTCCTTGGGCAAAACTTATGTGGTCTCTACCTGATAATGCTAGGAAATCAGAAACTTGGACTAGGTATAGGAAAATTAATGGCACAGCAGAAGCTAACTCACAGGTGATCATAGAAAATGGGAATTCTAATTTTTGGATAGCCAATTGGCTTGGCTCGGGTCCCTTGATTAACCAGGTTGATGAAGATCAGGTACAAGATAATTTTCCATTTCTTACTGTTGCTGATCTCATGAAGAACAAGGGTCAGTACCTTCCAAAACTTGCTTGTCTTTTCAGCTCTGATATAAATGCTGATCTTTTAAAGGACATACCACTAACTGGTAATGAGGATTACATGATATGGAAACCTGATATCCATGGTACATTTACAATTAAGTCTGCACACCAAGTGTTACGACCAAAAAAGCCTGAAGTGCAATTTTTTAAAAGAATTTGGATCAAAACCATACCCAAGAAAATCAGTTTCTTCATGTGGAAAATGATTTTAAGTGCACTTCCATTTGCTGATATCTTGATGACAACAGGCTTACATCTACCATCTAAGTGCTCAGAATGTGATAGCATTGACTCTCATGATCATTTCTTTAATTCTTGTGCTACTGCAAATTTTTTATGGACTAAAATGCATGAAGCTTTACACATCACAGATAGATCTTTCAGTAATATTAGGGAGAGATTGGCTTTTTACTAGTCTTTCAAACATTCAGTATCATCAAACTGCTCCCTAATGACAGTATTGCCATGTCTAATTTGCTGGGAACTATGGAAAATCAGAAATAAATGGATACATGAAAACAAAAAGAGCCATGCTCCTGTAATCTGGAAATGCATTTCAAATTCAAGTTCTCTGCTATACTCGGTTCATCCACAAGATATTTGCCATCTGAATTGTCAACTAACTAGTAATGGTTTATTGCCTTGCATTACACGGAGAAGAATCACTAGACTTTACTTAATTAAGTGGGAACCTCCGGATATAGGGTTAAAAGTAAACTGTGATGCAGCAATACATGGTGACAATGTAGGGATTGGTTGGGTTATCAGAGATGCAAAAAAAAGGATCACACATGCTGTATCATCTTTCATGACCACAGATAATGCCTGCTTCTCCTCTTATATTGTAGTGATCAGAGCTGAGATGCTATCTATCCGGATGGGACTTCAAGTGGCGGAGGGAATGATAGAACATCTGCACATTCAATCGGACTCCCTTGCAGCAATAAAAATCATTCAGGGGCAACCTTGTCCCTGGCCACTTAGGCCGATACTGAAGAAGATTATGGTGGCCACTACAAGGTTCAGACAGGTTTATTTCAGCCACATCCATAGAGATGGGAATCAAACTCCGGACTATCTGGCTCAATTGGCAATCAGAAAAGGAAACACCTCGCAGCTTCAAGAACTCCTCACATCACAGCGCTTTCTTTTCCTTAACCGCAGAGAGACCCTATTCCCTCAATTCCGATGGAAACACAAGTTTAGTCTGTAACTTCTCATATGTATAGGCTTGAAATGTATAGGTTTTGCTGTTTTTGCTTCCTTTCGATGGTCTGGCCTTCGCAAGCTCCACACAGGGGGTGGAGGGCTTGTCGAAGGAATCACTGTCAAGAGGATGGTATTAACTATGTTTCTAGTCTAGCTTAAAAGATAGATCTCTAAGTCTTGTAAGTTTATTTTCTTCTTCCGGGTGTGGGAGCCCTAATCAATTTCCCCGCTCACTAGTGAGTGTTTTGCGGAAAAAAAAAGCTTCTAAATGTTGTGCCTGTAATAATCTGGATTCTTTGAATTAATTTTTAATCATTGTCAAATTTCATGTGATATATGGGATAGAGTACATGATTTGCTTATGCTGCCCAGAGTAGGTTTTGAGAATGTATGGGACAAGTTCTCATCTGGTTACTATATAAAAGATATATTTTGAAACCGCACGCTTGTGTCAACCGTTGTCAGGGGAATAGTGGTCATTTCCCAGGCAGGCCGAACGTGTGCCTCAAAATGTGCTCTAAAGTGGCAGCCCAAAACGACGTCGTTTTGGGCACCACTTTTGTCGTTTTGTGCATCCCATTTGTCAAAAGTTGCGGTGCCGCCATGTGGGTCTAAAGGTGCTGTCAGGTGGCCGCCCAAAACGATGTCGTTTTGGGCACCCATTCGAGGGGTACCCACTCGAGAGGTACCCTTTCCACATGTGAGCTTTCAGGTGGAGCTTTACCTCTCGAACATGTCGAATGGAACCCCTCCCTTCGAGGATAGAAGACTCCATCCCTTCGAGGGCCGAGACCTTGACCCCTTCGAGGACAGAAGACTACATCCCCTCGAGGGCCGAGAAGTTGACCCCCTCGAGGACAGAAGACTCCATCCCTTCGAGGGCCGAGACCTTGACCCCTCTGAGGACAGAAGACTACATCCCCTCGAGGGTCGAGAAGTCGACCCCCTCGAGGACAGAAGACTCCATCCCTTCGAGGGCCGAGACTTCGACCCCTCTGAGGACAAAAGATTCCATCCCTTCATGCCGAGAACCACCCCTTCGAGAACCCCCCATCTACCCCTCGGTACCTATTTAACATGTGAACTTTCAGGTGGAGGGGTTCAACTGGATGGGTTCCAGAGGTACCTATTCGAGAGGTACCCATTCGAGGGGTACCCACTCAAGAGGTACATGTGAGCTTTCAAGTGGTGCTTTACCTCTTGAACATATCGAATGGAACCCCTTCCTTCGAGGACAGAAGACTCCATTCCTTCGAGGGCCGAGACCTTGACCCCTTTCGAGGACAGAAGACTCCATCCCTTTGAGGGCCGAGAAGTCGACCCCCTCGAGGACAGAAGACTCCATCCCTTCGAGGGCCAGACCTCGACCCCTTCAAGGACAGAAACCTCTATCCCTTTGAGGGCCTAGAACTCGACCCCTCCGAGGACAGAAGATTCCATCCCTTCGAGCCGAGAACCACCCCTTCGAGGACCCCCCATCTACCCCTTGGTACCCATTCCATATGTGAGCTTTTAGGTGGAGGAGTTTGACTGGATGGGTTCAATTGGATGGATGGGTACCCATTCGAGATGTGAACTTCCAAGTGAAGGGGTTCAATTGGATGGATTCGAGAGGTACCCATTCAAGAGGTACCCACTCTAGAGTTACCCATTTCGAGATGTCCCCATTCGAGAGGCGAGGTTTCAGATGGAGATGTTTGACTAGATGGGTTTGAGAGGTATCCATTCGAGATGTGAACTTTCAGTTGGAGGGGTTCGAATGGATGGGTTTGAGAGATACCCACTCGAGCGGTACCAATTCAAGAGGTACCCATTTGAGACTTTAACTTTCAGGTGGAGAAGTTCGATTGGATGGGTTCGAGCGGTGCCAATTTGAGAGGTACCCATTCCAGATGTGAACTTCCAGTTTGAGGGGTTCCATTGGATGGGTTTGAGAAGTACTTATTCGAGAGGTAGCCCTTCGAGATGTGAAATTTCAGTTGGAGAAGTTTGATTGGATGGGTTCGAGCAGTGCCAATTCGAGAGGTACCCATTCGAGATATGAAATTCCAGTTGGAGGAGTTCGATTGGATGGGTTCGAGCAGTGCCAATTCGAGAGGTACTCATTCGAGATGTTAAATTCCAGTTGGAGAAGTTCGACTAGATGTGTTCAAGCAATACAAATTCTGAAGGTACACATTCGAGCGGTGGATGGGTTCCATTGGATCCATTCTAGATGGTCCCATTCTAGATATGAAGTTTAAGGTGAAGGGGTGCCATTGAACGTGTTCGAGAGGTACCCATTCAAGAGCTGAAGTTTGAGGTGGTGAGGGGGGGGGGGGGGTTCCATTCGATCCATTCGAGAGGTATCTATTCAAGACACCCCGACTTGAGAGGTCCCATTCCAGAGGTTTAGTTTGAGGTAGAGGAGCTCCATTTGACGTATTCGAGGGTTCCATATCTGAGCGGTACCTATTCGAGAGGTACCGGTTGGAGAAGTCTCATTTGAGAGGTGTACTTTCAGTTGGAGGGGTTCCATTAGATCCATTCGAGATGTACCAATTTGAGAGGTTAAGTTTCAGGTCTAGGGGTTCCATTGGATGTGTTCGAGAGGTACCCATTAGAGAGGTTAAGTTTCAGGTGGAGGGGTTCCATTGGAATCATTCGAGAGGTCTCACTCGAGAGGTACCTATTTGAGAGGTACCCATTCAGGTGGAGGGGTTCCATCGGATGGGTTCTACAGGTACAGATTCGAGAGACCCGATTCGAGAGGTGCCCTTTCAAGGGGCCCCGATTTGAGAGGTGAATGTTCAGGTGGAGAGGTTCTATTCAATGGGTTCGAGAGGTACCCATCCGAGAGGTGAAGTTCTAGGTGGGGGGATTCCATTGGATAGGTTCAAGGGGTACCTATTTGAGAGGTTAACTTTCAGGTGGAGGGATTCCATTGAATCAATTTGAGAGGTGCGCATTCGAGAGGGACCCATTCTAGAAGTACGCATTCCCAGTGACATTGTTCCACTCAACGAATAAATAAACTATGAAAAAATCAAATATTATAAACATTGTTCCCCCCATTTTTCCCCTAATCCAAACTCTTTCCTCAGAATTTGGAATTGTAATGTTCTGAAATCGTGTTCTTTGTTCTTCTCCCAGAAAATGCTTGTGGGTTTTTGAATTTCAGGTCTTTGGCCAAGTTTATATACCATTAAGATTTTTTTTGTTATAAAACGTAGAAATATACCAATGGAGGCCGTTGATCGATTAGACAGAAATGCTAAGAGGAGGAAGACTTATGCTGAATTATCACCTGAGGGAAAGGGAGAATTGTTGCAGCGGAGAAGAGAGCAGGATGCTTTAAAGCATTCTTTTAAGTCAATGGAGGGTTCGATGGTGAATGATATTGGTATGTGTTTTTGGTCCTAATTCTTTTCCCCCAGTTTGAATGCCAGTGTCACGATTACTACTGATATCATCACTGCCTGCTTTCCTTGTGAGCTCCATTTTTTGTTATTTTGTTTTAGCGACTGGTCATCGTACATGGGGTGTTTTGATTTACCACTATCACATTATGCAGCAATGGTATTATGGATATTCATATTAGAATCAAATTTACTAAAATGTATTTCTACAGGGGGCTGAAATTGAACAGGTTGCAGGAGATCCATCAACTATCAACCATGATATTTCTAAGAGAAGAAAAGCTTATGGTCAGATCCCTACCGAAAAAAATTACTAATGCTCCAACGAAAAAGAGAGCAAGTCGCACTAAGACGTTCATCTCAAACATCCCATCAATAGCCGGTGACAGGTTTCTGTGTACAATTCGAAGCTGTATTTATTTATCTTCTTCTGTTATATATAATCGGCTATTTAAATTTATTGGTTTCAGTTCGTGGAATGCAGGTTCAAAGAGGAAACCACAAACATCTTCCTATGGTCATTTATCCATTGATGGTGCACTGCCATCGAGGAATTTGATGGATAATAGTAGTTATAGCAAGGAAGAGCCAGCAAGATCGATGGCTTCTTATGATGATTTATTAATCATTGAGTCAAATGATTTGAGTGTCCAACAATCTCAGAATCTGCGAGGTAATGCACCATCGAGGAATTTGATGGATAACAGTAGTTATGGCAATGCAGAGCCAGCAATATTGACATCCTCTCTTGATGATTTATTAATCATTGAGTCAAATGATTTGAGTGTCCAGCAAATTTGGAATCTGCGAGATCGCTGTAGGGGTCAGTTCGTGTTTACATGTTCATTGTATTCCTTTGTACCTACCTTTGCAGCATTATGTTTTCAGAGATTTTGATTTGTATCTGTGGCATTATTTGGCCAATGTCAAACTTGCTTGACTGTTATATATAGTTAAATTGATTCACAGCGATTAGTATATCCATTTCTCTATGTTTTCTTGGCAGATACTCACTATGCATTTTTGTCCACAGCATATGGTTCATTTTCCAATTCTGTTGCATATTCGCGAAGAAATATTTCAGCTAATATTTATGCTGATGGTCACCACGCAGTATCCTCTTCTTCATATGTTCATTTTGCCAACACCAGCTCTGCAGGTCTATATATTTGTGTATCATTCATCGTTCTTTCTTGACATATATAGCATTTTTTAACTCTATATTCCAACCTATAACATATGATTCTTTTTCTTCTCGCGATGCTTTCTCACAAGGAAATTCTGCAGTTGATATTTCTGGCCATGTACACCAAGCAGAGTGTTCCTCTTCTTATAGTCATTTGCCAATTATCAATTCTGCTATTCTTCATAGTGCAAGGGATGGAAATTTACCTTCTACTTCTGCAGGTTTGTTTTTCTTGGTTTATCATCAGTGCTATTTTGATCTTTATCAGATATTTGTTTTAGCTCTACGTCGAAATTTACATGTAATTAAATGGCTGATATCCAAATGTGATTCTCTTCAGTAAAATAGCTGGTATATATATGTGTCATCAATAAATTAAATTATATCTTTATTGAATCAACAACTGCAGCAAAACAATGACATTAGATCAGGTTTAACTGGCTGATGGTTATCTGTAGTATATTAAAAAAAAATTTCCCATTCAAGTCCGCTGAAAAAGAGAAAGTATAAAAATATTGCTCTCGGAGATGATATTCCCACCTCTGCACGGATCATAAAAGGATTAGGAAGAGGCATATGGTCTGTGAAGAGTCTGGAGGTGAAATGTGGTGTTTGATTGTCCTCAATCACTAATAGATTCTGAGAGTAAAGGTCTGTAATCAACTTTGAATATTCAATAGTTGTGTTCTTTTGATTTTTTGAGAATTTACACTACTACATGTTTATGTTTTACTTTCCTTACAGTTGTCAGGGATGGGGAAAAAAACAAGGATGCAGTTACTGCAAGAAAGTACTACTGCTATAAATTACAAATGAGGTTAGATGATGAATCGATGTTTTTACACATTGGATGCCTCTTACAAAAGTTTGTTGTTGATGCTTACATTAAAATAGAAACCAGCCGGCTGGAATTTTTTAGGGACAAGCAGGAGCAGTTCTGAACTGAAATGGAGCACGGTCTTATGGATGGTATGAATGCTGGTTTAGCAGAGGGATGCATACTTGGTCATCGGGTGGTACTTCCAGCTTCATTTATAGGTGGTCCTGGAGATATTCGTCATAGGTATCTTGATGCCATGGCCATCGTTCAGAAATTTGGTAAGCCTGATATATTTCTGACCATCACTTGTAATCCCTATTGGGTAGAGATTCGAGAAAACCTTCATTTTGGTGAAGCATCAAATGATAGGCCAGATTTACTTGCAAGAATTTTCCACGCTAAAGTTTATGAGCTGAAGGATGCCATTATTCATAAGGAGATTTTTGGTACTGTGCAATCTTTGGTGTACGTTATTGAGTATAAAAAAAGAGGTCTACCTCACTGCCACATGTTAATCATTCTAAAACCAGGTTGTAAACCTCTGGGACTGGATGCTTATGAAAAAATTGTTTGTGCCGAGCTTCCGGATCCAGAAAAGGAATCATATCTTTTTGGTATTGTCAGCAAAAATATGATGCATAGACAATGTGGTAGATTGAATCCTAAAAACCCCTGTATGAGGAATGGTAAGTGTAAATTTGGATTCCCTAAACCATTTACACAGTCAACATGTCATGCAGAGGATGGTTATCCATTATATAGAAGGAGAGACGATGGTAGAATAGTTACTATAAAAATACATGCTCTGGGAAATAACTGGATTGTTGGCTATAATAAATACTTATCCACAACATATGAGTGTCATATAAATGTGGAGATTTTCTCAACTATTTGGCTCATCAAGTATGTTCACAAGTATATCTTCAAGGGCAGTGACCAAGTTGGCTTTGCATTGCTGGGTGGTGGACATGATACAATTATTGATGAAATCAAATTGTATCAAGCTGGTCGTTGGATTGGCCCATCTGAAGCAACTTAGAGAATATATGGTTTTAAGTTAAACCATATGCGGCATGCTGTTTACTCTCTCCAAGTCCACTTACCAGGTCATCAATATATTACATTTCACAAGAATGCCGCTCTTGAGTTGATTACTGCAAATGAGTTTCTTAGTAGATCTACGCTTACATCTTTCTTTAAAATGAATGCATGTGACCCCGATGCAAAAGGAATGAAGCTTTTATATAAAGAATTTCCAGAACACTTTGTGTGGTCAACATCAAACAGGACTTGGGCGAAGAGAAAATCCAGGAATGTTATCGGTAGGCTGGTTGCAGTGAGTCCCACAGAAGGTGAATGCTATTACTTAAGGCTTCTCTTATCTCATGTTAGATCACCAACGTCATTTGAAAACTTGAAGAGTGTGCAAGGAAGTCAATACAATACTTATAGAGAAGCCGCAATTGCATTGGTTTGTTGACTTCAGATACTTATATTGAAGATGCCTTACAGGAAGCTTGTTCATTCGAGATGCCATCAACTTTGAGATCTTTATTTCCTGTTCTACTGGTATTTTGCTCGGAACATGATCTAAAGGAATTATGGCTCAGGTTAAGAGATGAACTATGTTAAGATTTCCTGAAAAAATCATCAACACAGCCCCATCTCACTGAAGCCTCTATAAATACAAAGGTTTTGAACATTATAAATGGATTTTTGTTTGAAATGGGTAGGGATATTAAACATTATGGTTTGATGGATAGTATTGCTGGTGTATCAACTCATGAGGTTTTAACACGTGAAATAGTCAGTGAGAGGAGTATTCAAATTTCTGATGAATAATTACTTATTGACGGACCTGGTGGTACAGGAAATTTTTTTATAGAGCTTTGCTTGCGACATTGTGGTCTAAAGGTCATATTGCACTGGCTGTTGCATCTTCTGGAGTAGTTGCCTCTGTGTTCCCTGGAGGAAGGACTGCACATTCCCGTTTCAAGTTGCCATTTAATTGTTCCGACACCGAAGTTTGTTAATTGAGCAAGCAGTGTGGTTTAGCAAAGTTAATAATAGAAGCTAAGTTGATTGTTTGGGATGAGACCACAATGGCAAAACGTCAATCGTTAGAAGCTTTGGATATGTTACCAAAAGATCTCATGGATACCGATACTCCATTTGGTGGTAAGGTTGTTCTTTTAAAAGGATATTTTAGGCAAACTTTACCTATTTTACTAGGTGCATCAAGAGATGGAACAATTCAAGCATCCATTGTATATTCTCATATATGGCCAAAATTGGAATAGTTCCATCTTCAACAAAACACGAGGGCCTTAAATGATCCTCAATTTTGCCCTTTTTTATTACGTATAGGTGAAGGGATAGAGCATATTGACTACAATGAAGAGATTGAATTGCCAGCTCACATTGTTATCCCATATATTAGGAAAGAAACATCAATCCAAAAGTAAGACATTTTTATCCTTTTTGCACAAGTCTTCTACATAATGAATAGATTATTAATGGAGACATTGATAATATTTGAATTGTTTATAGGTTAATTCAATGTGTGTTCACAGATTTAGCTGCATATGCAGTAAATCCAATTGATATGAGAGGAAGGTGTGTTTCGGCTGCAACAAATGTTGTTGTTGACATCATAAATAACTTTTTGATTGATGCTTTTCCTGGCACCCCGAGATTATATATTAGTATAGATAGAACTTTGGGTGAAAACAATCAGAGTGATCATGAGGATTTTCTTAATACACTTCATCCAAAAGGTCTCCCACCCCATAAATTAGTGTTCAAACCGAATTGTCCTATCATGCTCATACATAATTTAAATACAACCGAGGGACTGTGTAATGGAACTCGATTAATTTGTCGTGAGTTGTGTCAATCAACCATTAGGGCTGAGATAGCTTTTGGGCTTTATAAGGGCAAACAAGTCTTTATTCCTAGAATACCAATAATTTGTGACCAAAGTAGTAAGACCTCCATCCCATTTAAAAGATTTCGATTCCCAGTGAGACTCTGTTTTTCTATGACAATCAATATGTCCCAAGGCTAGACTTTAGATTTTGTTGGACTATATTTAGAACAACCCGTCTTTTCCCATAGTCATTTGTATGCTGGTTTATCCCGAGTAAAAACCTCTAAATCTGTCAAGGTTCTTTTGACACCTTCGACATTTGAGGGCGCACGACTAAATAATAAAACTAAAAATATAGTTTACAAGGAGATTTTTGAAGAGCAGTAGTTATTCTATTTTTTCTCATCTTGTGCTCCCCGTTTTGGTTCTGAAACATTTTGTTTTTTTTGTTGCATATTTTGCAATATACAGGTCGATTTTGTCTTCTCCTTTTGGATTTGGTAGATTTTTTTGAGCTCCCTCATTTTTGAACTTGCAGGTACTTCCTTATTTCATTTTCTATAGATGCCTTTAGGAACATTTTTCAGGTTTAAGTTATTTATACATATTTTTTCTGTGTGGTTGATGTTAATGTGCATATTTCAGATTCAGAAACTATTGTACAATATAATGCAATGGAGATCTGGTTATATATATATCTCATTGGACCTATATTAAAGGTATGTGTTTAATAGTTCTTCAGATAATCGATTGTAGTAATACAATATTCAAATTATTTCACCTTGAGTGGAAAGGGTTCTACTTGAGTAGGTCAAATATGTCAGCAACACTTGAGTAAACACATAAGTAAAATCAGGTTTTTCATTGGAGTGGAGTGGTTTGAGTCAAAATGGTTCGAGTGGAAGGTTTGAGTGTCAAGGTTCAACTCGAGAGGGTTCGAATGGAAGGTTCAAAAGTTAAGTTTTGAGCCCAGACGGTTCGAATGGATGGTTCTAGTAGTAAACATTTCATTAGCGTTGAAGTGGCCAAAGTTCCAGTGGAAATTCAAAAGTTGATATTTCATTCCTGAGGTACTAATTCTAGAGGTGAGCATTCAAATGCAGAGGGTTCAAGTGGGGAGGTTCCATTATAAGAGTTTGAGAGCTAATAATTAGAGAGGTGAATGTTCAGGTGATGATTTTCCAGTGGAGGGATTCGAGTGATACTGATTCGAGGGGTGAAGAGTAAGCTGGACAAATTAAATTGGAAAAGTTGGAGAGGTACTGGTTCGAGAACTGAACATTCAAGTGCTGAAGGTTACATTATTGGGGTTCCACTCGAGAGATTCACCAGGTAATGATTCGAGAGACGAGGATTAAGCTGGAGAGGGTTTAAGTGGAAAGGTTCCAGTTGAGAGATTCGAGAGGTGCTTATTCGAGAAGTTAATTCCAAATTCACCCTCTCTCTCCAATGGAAAGATCAAGAGGTACTCATTCGAGAATTGATGTTTCAGGTGTAGCACTCCAATCACCACCGCTCGAACCTCCAATGGAACCTTCACCTCTCTAACTTCCAATGCAGCCTTCACTTCTCGAACCTCACCTATCAAACCTCCTATGGAAGTTTCACCTCTTCTGGAGAGGATTTAACTGGAGTAGGTCAAAGATGTTAGCAACACTTGAGTTAACACATCAGCCAAATCAGGTACAATATATTACTATTCCACCATCTCTTAAAACTGGTTGTTGACCGGAATGTTTCATCGGATACCGTGTTGTCGTGTTCTAGCTTCTCCTCATCATTTGCACAGTTTCCTATACTCTTCCTTCTTATCTTATTATTTTATATATTTTTATTTTATATATACATAAGTACAACCTATTACTGTTCCTCCATGTCTTAAAACTGTTTGTTCACCAGAATCTTTTCTCAGGTACAGTGTACTATTGTTCCACCTTCTGCTCATCATTAGCACAATTTCCTATACTCTTCCTTCTTATCTCCTTGTCTTATTATTATAAGAATATTTCTTCGGATACAACATAGTACTGTTCCACCTTCTTCTCATCTTTTGCACAATTTCCTATACTTTTCCCTCTTACCTCCTTGTCATATTATTATATTTTAATTTATATATATATAAGTAGACTCTATTGCTGCTCAACCTTCTCTTAAAATTGTTTCTTCATTCACCAAAGTGTTTCGTCGGATACATTATACTTCTGCTCCACCTTCTACTCATCATTTGCACAATTTCATATACTCTTCTTTCTTATCTTCTTATTTTCTTATTATATTTTATAATATAATAATAATAATAATATAAGAATATATATATGTGTATATATATTTCAAAATATTACTATATATATTTATTTATAATAAATTTACGTACATATATTTACCTTTCTTTCCTACCTTCATCGTCATCATCATTATCATCTTCTCATCTCAGATAACAATAAAAGAAGAAGAAAAAGACTCAAAAACTTCTCTAAACATAGCATCCTGGTAATTTCCTTTAATCCTACCTTATTTGTTTTCTCTTTTTTAATGGTACTACACAATTTCAAAACATTATGCTAATGTTGTTCTCCTTTGTTGATTTCTAAAAACATATAATTATACCAGCAACGTTAATATTCCACAAGTATCGAATCTGAAAAGTAAATACAACTATACATGTATTATACTCTTAATTTCCATACTTCAAATCTTTACTGAAATATTGAATCACTTAGAGATGTCATTATATGTGATGCAGGAACTGTGGCATCAAAAAAAGCCATTGATAAACTATGCAATATTGATCGTCCTGGGATATGAGTCGTTACAGTCGATGAAAAATTTGCTGTACTTCAAAGCCAAAAGAGTCATACAAAAGTCCAAAATTTTATTTTTTCAGATGAAAAGGTAATCAACTCTTTTTTTATATAATAGTCTATAATACCATCATTTCTCATACTGATAGGTTTACTGATGATATAGGGAGCCAAAGTGGAAGGTATAATGTTTCACAGAGCATATGAAACCATGAGACTAAGAATTCAGGTTTATAACAGGTACAAGATATCGAATGCAAACATAAGAGAAATTGATCCCAGATATAAAAAAGGTGATATAGCAATGCAGTGGATCATCGACACGAGTACGGTTATTGAAGAAATGCCTAATTCCGGCCATCTCATTTCAGCTCAACATTCCTATGTACCCTTTGAAAGAATCCATGAACATGTTAATAAATCTGAAGAACTGATAGGTAATCATTTCCCAATGCGTCTCTTGACCTTAAATCTGAACATATTTTTTGTCTTTACTAATGGTATAAAATTACAAATGTTATAGGGGTTGTTGCTCAATGCCTCCCAATTTGCATTGTCAAAAAACCGAGTGGGTCTAAGAAAATTCAAAAGTTTGTTCTTATTGATGAGAAGTAAGAAAAATAAGTTTCTGTTGCAAAATTATTATATAATTATCTTCTACATTTCAATTTACCTTAATTTTGTCATCCATGTTTAGATTACAAGCATTGACTTTCACTATGTGGCAAGAATTTATTGAAAGTGAAGGCAAACAATTGCAAGCCAATGTGGATGACCTGCCATTACTAATTTGTCGTCGACTCAAGGTTGATTCCTTTCAAGGTATTATATATTTATAAAACTAATGTGCCATCCCTCTCTAACCTCCATTTCATTATCAAACAACTTCTACTAACATTTTCACTTTTGCTTTATTCATGGATAGAAGTATCGACACATTACAGATCATCCCTTTTAATTAATGGCACTGGCAGTCAATCTTTCGAATTGAGGAAATTGTACTATTTTTTCCTATTTAAATAGGTATATTCAAAGCAATGCTTACATTTACTTCTATACTAATTTTTCAAGGAAAAACAGCACCACAGGGAGATCACGGATACCATCACTAGCTTCAACCAATTCTTGGGGAAAGTTCCACCAACAACTTTGGATGTTGTCTACGCTTCAGTTGGTTATATTCTACCAACTCAAAAGGTAAAAATAATGTCCCATTTTTCCCCAGTACCATGTTTTCCTCTTTAGTTTGGGCGTTATTTGTGATTGAACAATTTTCTTGATGAATAGATGGTGACTTCAGAGGTGAATATAACATTCAAGGACATCTCTCAGAATTATTACTATATGGTTTGCGTAAAATGTTTTCATTCAACAAGTGCCTCCTTACATTATGAATTCACCTGCAATTTATGCCAAGAGAAGCAGCTTGCTCAACCAAGGTTATAAACCAACGAACTCCTTTCATTATATATT
Source organism: Rubia yunnanensis (assembly GCA_037428765.1). Lineage (NCBI taxonomy): Eukaryota > Viridiplantae > Streptophyta > Magnoliopsida > Gentianales > Rubiaceae > Rubia > Rubia yunnanensis. The sequence goes on from CM075068.1 coordinate 60,463,595, forward strand.
GTTAATGTCTTAAGAATATATATTTGTTTAAATATAACATAGTTACTAGATTACTCCTATTCTTATTCTGAATGTGTTATTTGCGTAGGTGTCGCTTCGAAGCATATCTTATCGATGACAGTGGTATTATCACTGCTACCTTCTTCGGTGAACCTGCTGAGAGATTGTTGAGGTTTACAGCAATGGAAGCTATTGATGGAGTTACGCAGGTTAGCACTTTCTATTTTGACATATGAATCAGGACTTTTAATTTATCATACGCAACCCCATGCATTGAGTTTAAACATAACATAGTTTTTATCATAGGAATACATTGGAGATCGACATTCTATCATTGACAATGTTGACTACGTTGTCCAAATTCAAATCTCCAAATTAAAGGGTGGCCAGCTTACCCCAAGATATACTTTGTTTAATTTTGCTGAAAAGCAATGCTTGTATGACCATGTTTCAATTCTTCATTTGCCCAAAAAAGGTGATGACCAATCACATTTGGAGATTCAAACTCCACCTGCTGCAACACAACTTACTATTCAAGGTACAGCTGCATTTAATCTGATATAACACTTCTACCTTATCATTACATTTCCTTACTTCCTAGTAAAAATATAATGCATGCTCCTTCAATCACAGTCTCTGTAGATTGTGAACCACCTTCACCAAAGGAAAAAAATAACCTTTTTCCACAATCTGAAAGTGAGGACTTTCAGCTATCAAAGGTAGAAGAGAAGAAACCTAAATTAAGCTAACTCCAACAGAAACCTTTTGTTGCATCGTTTCTTAAATCAAGTGAAATTTTGTTTTGCGGTGTTCCTTTTTGTCACATCTTTCAGATATCTTTTGGTGCAAGTAACCTCTAAGGCTGATAAATTAAAGTTGTATCACTGTGTGGTGATCAATTCAGCAACAATTCATTTGTTATCAGCTCTGTTGTACAAATATTTTTCAATGTGTTAGCATTGCATGCCTAAGAAATGTCGGAGTTATTACTATATCACTGTCAGAATTATACATTACTCGGTTGTATATTTTTCAAAAAAATTTACAAGTTTTTCAACAACGGCATTTTAAATTTAACGACTATGAAATAATACATTGAAAGTTGAACTGGCATAAATATCGTACATTTCAAGTTTAACTATCATGAAATAATGGATATAAAATTTTAAACTAATCATATTTAAATTTAACAAATCCTTGTGGAACTTTAACAGATGAAGGTACCCTTCGAGAGGTACCCATTCGAGATGTGAAATTTCAGGTGGAGGGGTTCGATTCAATGGGTTTGAGAGGTACCTATTTGAGAGGTTCCCATTAGGGATGTGAACTTCCAGGTGGAGGGGTTCGAGACGTACCTTTTCGAGTGACCGCCATTCGAGAAGTACTATCCGAGAGTTACCCTTTAAGGATGTACCCATTCCAGAAGTGAAGGTTCAGATGGAGAAGTTCCATTGGATCTATTCGAGAAGTATCCATTCGAGAGGTGAACTTTCAGATGGAGAGGTTCGATTGGATAGGTTCGAGAGGTACCATTCGAGAGGTGCCCACTCGATAGGTACCCATTCGGGAGGTACTAATCGATAGGTGAACTTTCAGGTGGAGGAGTTCGACTGGATGGGTTCGAGAAGTACCAATACGAGAGGTACCCATTCGAGCCGTGAACTTTTAGTTGGAGAAGTTCGATTGAATGGATTAGAGAAGTACCAATTCAAGAGGTACGCATTCGAGCGATGAACTTCAAGGTGGAGGGGTTCCATTTGATGGGTTCGAGAGGTACCAATTATACACGTACCCATTCGCGATGTGAACTTCCAGGTGAAGGAGTTCTATTGGATGGGGTTCGATCGATACCAATTCAAAAGGTACCTATTCATATGTGAGCTTCCACCTGGAGGGGTTCGATAAGATGGGTTCGAGAGGTACCCATTCGAGATGTGAACTTTCAGGTGGAGGGGTTCGATTGGATGGGTTCGACCGGTACCCATTCGAGATGTGCACTTCCAGGCGGAGGGGTTTGGCTGGATAGGTTCCAGCGGTGGCCATTCGAGATGTGAACTTTCAGGCAAATGGGTTCGAATGGATGGGTTCGATAAGTGACCACTCGAGAGGTACCCATTCGAGATGTGAACTTCCAAGGGAGGGGTCCGAGAGGTACCCATTCGAGAAGTGAATTTTCAGGTGGAGAGGTTCGATTGAAGAGGTTCGAGAGGTGGCCACTTGAGAGATGGCCACTCGAGAGGTACCTATTCGAGATGTACCCATTCGAGAGGTGGTCATTCGAGAGGTGATGTTTCATATGGAAGGATTAGGTTGGATGGGTCCGAGAGGTACCTATTCGAGAGGTACCCATTTGAGAGGTAGCCATTCGAGAGGTGCAGTTTCAGAAGGAAAGGTTTGGTTGGGTGGGTTCGAGAGGTACCCATTCAAGAGGTGAAGTTCTAAGTGGAGGGATTCCATTGGATGGTTTCCAGAGGTACCCATTCGAGATGTGAACTTCCAGGTGAAGGGGTTCGAGTCATTGAGGATTCGAGTGATGGATACTTAGCGTGTGTGTGCCAATGGCTCGACAGGAAGAACATTGGAGGGGTAGATGGGGAATCCTTGAGGGTGTAGATGGGGGATCCTCGAAGGGGTGGTTCTCAGCCTCGATAGGATGGAATCTTCTATCCTTGAAGGGGTCAAATTCCAGGCCCTCGAAGGGATGTCGGCTTCCATCCTCGAAGGGTCCGAGCTCCTGAGAGATACCCATTCGAGATGTGAGCTTCCAGGTGGAGGTGTTCTACAGGATGGGTTCGAGAGGTACCCATTCGAGATGTGAACTTTCAGGTGGAGGGGTTCGATTGGATGGGTTCGATCGGTACCCATTCGAGATGTGAACTTTTAGGTAGAGGGGTTCGATTGGATGGGTTTGACTGGTACCCATTCGAGAGGTTAAGTTTTAGGTGGTTGGGGTTTGACTAGATGGGTTCGAGCGGTGGCCATTTGAGAGGTACCCATTCAAGATGTGCACTTCCAGGTGGAGGGGTTCGACTAGATGGGTTCGAGCGGTGGGCATTCGAGATGTGAACTTTCAGGCGGAGGGGTTTGATTGGATGGGTTCGAGAGGTGACCACTTCGGAGGTACCCATTCGAGATGTGAACTTCTAGGCGGAGAGGTCCGAGAGGTACCCATTCGAGATGTATCTATTCGAGATGTGAATTTTCAGGTCAAGAGGTTCGATTGAAAGGATTCGAGAGGTGACCACTCGAAAGGCACCCATTCGAGATGTACCCATTCGAGAGGTGGCCATTCGAGAGGTGAAGTTTTATATGGAAGGGTTAGGTTGGATGGGTCCGAGAGGTACCCATTTAAGAGGTACCCATTCGAGAGGTGGCCATTTGAGAGGTGAAGTTTCAGATTGAAGGGTTCGGTTTGATGGGTTCGAGAGGTACCCATTCGAGAGGTGAAGTTCCAAGTGGAGGGATTCTGGTGGATGGGTTCCAGAGGTACCCATTCGAGATGTGAACTTCCAGGTGGAGGGGTTTGAGTCATTGAGGATTCGAGTGATGGATACTTAGGGTGCGTGTGCCAATGGCTCGACAGGTGGAAGACTCGAGGGATAGATGGGGAATCCTCGAGGGGGTGGATGGGGGATCCTCGAAGTGGTCGTTCTCGGCCTTGAAGGGATGGAATCTTCTGTCATCGAAGGGGTTGAGTTCCAGGCTCTCGGAGGGAGGAGGCTTCTGTCCTCGAAGGGGCCGAGCTCCAGAGAGGTACCCTTTTGATATTTGAGCTTCCAGGTGGAGGGGTTCGATAGAATGGAGCGGTACCCATTCGATATGTCAACTTTCAGGTGGAGGGGTTCGATTGGATGGGGTTTCGACCGGTACCCATTCTAGATGAAATTTCATGTGGAGGGGTTCGATTGGATGGGTTCGACTGGTACCCATTCGAGAGGTTAAGTTTCAGGTGGAGGGGTTTGACTGGATGGGTTCGAGTGGTGGCTATTTGAGAGGTACCCATTCGAGATGTGCACTTCCAGGTGGAGGGGTTCGACTGGATAGGTTCGAGAGGTAACCACTCGAGAGGTACCCATTCGAGATGTGAACTTCCAGGTAGAGGGGTCCAAGAGGTACCCATTTGAGATGTAAACTTCCAGGTGGAGGGGTTCGACTAGAAGGGTTCGAGAGGTGGCCACTTGAGAGGTACCCATTCGAGATGTACCCATTGGATAGGTGGCCATTCGAGAGGTGAAGTTTAGATGGAATGGTTCGGTTGGATGGGTCCGAGAGGTACCCTTTTGTCCTCGAAGGGGTTGACTTCTCGGCTCTCAAAGGGATGGGGTCTTCTGTCTTCGAAGGGTTCCAGGTCTCTGCCCTCGAAGGGATGGAGTTTATAGTCCTCGAAGGGAGAAGTTCCATTGGACATGTTCGAGAGGTACCCATTCGAAAGGTAACTATTCGAGAAGTACAGCTTTGAGAGGAACCCATTCTAGAGGTTAAGTTTCAGGTGGAGGGTTCGATTGGATGGGTTCGAGAAGTACCGATTTGAGAGGTTACGTTCCAAGTGGAGGGGTTCTATTGGATGGGTTCGAGAGGTAGCTATTCAAGAGGCTAAGTTCCAGGTGGAGTATTTCCATTCGATGGGTTCAAGAGGTACCTATTCGAGAGGTTAAGTTCCAGGTGGAGGTGTTCGAAACATTGAAGATTTGGGTGATAGATACTTAGCATGTGTGTGACAATGGCTCGAAGTTGGAAGACTCGAGGGGTAAATGGGGGATCCTCGAAGGGATGGTTCTCGCCCTCAATGGGATGGAGTCTTTTGTCGTTGAAGGGGTTGAGGTCTCGGCCATCGAAGTGATGGAGTCTTTTGTCCTCGAAGGGGTCAAGGTCTCGGCCCTCGAAGGGATGGACTCTTCTATCCTCGAAGGGGTTGAGTTCTAGGCCCTCGAAGGGATGGAGTCCTCTGGCCTCAAAGGGGTCGAGGTCACGACCGTCGAGGAATAGAGTTCTCTGTCCTCAAAGGGAGGGATTCTTTTGGATATGTTTGGAAGGTACCCATTCGAGAGGTGATGTTTGTGGTGTAGGGGTTCCATTCGATCCATTCTAGAGGTACCCTTTTCGGAGGTTAAGTTTCAGGTGGAGGGTTTGATTAGATGGGTTCGAGAGGTACCTATTTGAGAGGTGAAGTTCCAAGTGGAGAGGTTCCATTGGATGGGTTTGAGAGATACCTATTCGAGAGCTTAAGTTCCAGGTGGATGCATTAGAGACGTTGAGGATTCGAGTGATGGATTCTTAGCGTGCGTGTCCCAATGGCTCGATAAGTGGAAGACTCGAGGGGTAGATGGGGGATCCTCATGGAGATGGAGTCTTCTGTTCTCCAAGGGAGGGGTTCCATTGGACATGTTCGAGAAGTACCTATTCGGGAGGTTAAGTTTTAGGTGGAGGCATTCGAGACATTGAAGATTTGAGTGATGGATACTTAGCGTGCATGTGCTAATGACTCGATAGGTGGAAGACTCGAGGGGTAGGTGGGGGATCCTCGAAGGGATGGTTCTCACCCTTAAAGGGATTGAGTCATCTGTCGTCGAAGGGGTCGAGGTCTCGGCCCTCAAAAGGATAGACTCTTATGTCCCCGAAGGGGTCAAAGTCTCGGCCCTCGAAGTGATAGAGTCTTCTGTCCACGATGGGTTTTAGTTCTCGAACCTTGAAGGGATGGAGTCTTGTGGCCTACAAGGGCGAGGACTAGGCCGTCAAAAGAATGGAGTCTTCTGTCGTCGAAGGAAGGGGTTCCATTGGACATGTTCGAAAGGTTCCCATTCGAGAGGTGATGTTTGAGGTAGAGGGGTTCCATTCGATCTATTCGAGAGGTACCCATTCAAGAGGTTAAGTTTCAGGTGGAGGGTTCGATTTGATGGGTTCGAGAGGTACCAATTTGAGAGGTGAAGTTGCAAGTGGAGTGGTTCCATTGGATGGGTTCGAGAGGTACCCATTCGAGAGGTTAAGTTCAGGTGGAGGTGTTCGAGACATTAAGGATTCGAGTGATGGATACTTAGCAAGCGTGTGGCAATGGCTCGATATGTGGAAGACTCGAGGGGTAGATGGGGGATCCTCAAAGGGATGGAGTCTTCTGTCCTCGAAGGGAGGGGTTCCATTAGACATGTTCGAGAGGTTCCTATTCGAGAGGTTAAGTTTCAGGTGGACGCATTCAAGACATTGAAGATTTGAGTGATTGATACTTAGCGTGCGTGTGCCAATGACTCGACAGGTGGAAGACTCGAGGGGTAGATGGGGGATCCTCGAAGGGATGGTTCTCGCCCTCGAAGGGATGGAGTCATCTGTCGTCGAAGGGGTCCAGGTCTCGGCCCTCGAAGGGATGGACTCTTCCGTCCTACAAGGGGTCAAGGTCTCAGCCTTCGAAGGGATGAAGTCTTCTGTCCACGAAGGGTTTTATTTCTCGGTCCTCGAAGGGATGGATTCTTGTGGCCTCCAAGGGGTCGAGGTCTAGGCCGTCGAAGGAATGGAGTCTTCTGTCCTAAAAAAGGAAGGGGTTTCATTGGACATGTTTGAAAGGTACCCATTTGAGAGGTGATGTTTGAGGTGGTGGGGTTCCATTCGATCCATTTGAGAGGTACCCATTCCAGAGGTTAAGTTTCAGGTGGAGGGTTCGATTGGATGGGTTTGAGAGGTACCCATTCGAGTGGTGAAGTTCCAAGTGGAGGGGTTCCATTGGATGGGTTCGTGAGGTACCTATTCGAGAGGTTAAATTTCAGGTAGAGCGGTTCGAGACATTGAAGATTTGAGTGATGGATACTTAGCGTTCATGTTCCAAAGGATCGACAGTTTGAAGACTCGATGGCTAGATAGGGACCATCGAAGGGGTTGAGTTCTCGGCCCTTGAAGGGATGCAGTCTTATGTCCTCGTGGGGGTCGAGTTCTCGGCCCTCGAAGAGATGGAGTCTTTTTCCCTCGAAGGGGTTGAGGTCTCGGCCCTCGAAGGGATGAAGTCTTCTGTCCTCGAAGGGAGGGGTCCCATTGGACATGTTCGGGAGGTACCTACTTGAGATGTTAAGTTGCAGGTGGAGGGGTTCGAGATATTGAGGATTCGAGTGATGGATACTTAGCGTGCGTATGCAAAAGACTCGACAGGTGGAAGACTCAGGGGGTAGATGGGTGATTTATGAAGGGGTAGATGGGGATCCTCGAAGGGGTAGATGGGGGATCCTCGAAGGGCTTGAGTGCTCGGCCCTCGATGGGATGGAGTCTTCTGTCCTCGAAGGGGCTGAGTTCTCGGCCCTCAAAGGGATAGAGTGTTCTATCTTTGAAGGGAGGAGTTCCATTGGACATGTTCGAGAGGTACCCATTCGAGAGGTGATGTTTGAGGAGGAGGGGTTCCATTCGATCCATTTGAAAGGTACCTATTCGAGATGTACCGATTCGAGAGGTTAAGTTTTAGGTGGATGGTTCGATTGGATAAGTTCGAGAGGTTAGGTTCCACGTGTAGGGGTTCCATTGGATGGGTTCGAGAGGTACGCATTCGAGAGTTGAAGTTCCAAGTGGAGGGGTTCCATTGGATGGGTTCGAAAGGTACCTATTCGAGAGGTTGAATTTCAGGTGGAGGGGTTCGAGACATTGAAGATTCGAGTGATGGATACTTAGCGTGCATGTGACAAAGGCTCAACATGTTGAAGTCTCGAGGGATAGATGGGGAACCCTCGATGGGGTGGAGTTCTTGGCCCTCGAAGGGATGCAGTCTTCTGTCCTCATGGGGGTCTAGTTCTCGGCCCTCGAAGGGATGGAGTCTTCTGCCCTCGAAGGGGTTGAGGTCTCGGCCCTCGAAGGGATGGAGTCTTATGTCCTCGAAGGGAAGGGTCCCAATGGACATGTTCGGGAGGTACCTACTCCAGAGGTTAAGTTTCAGGTGGAGGGGTTCGAGACATTGAGGATTTGAGTGATGGATACTTAGTGTGCGTGTGCCAATGGCTCGACAGATGGAAGACTCGAGGGGTAGATGGGGGATCCTCGACGGGGTTGATGGGGATCCTCGAAGGGGTTGATGGGGATCCTCGAAGGGGTTGATGGGGATCCTCGAAGGGGTTGAGTTCTCAGCTCTCGAAGGGATGGAGTTTTCTGTCCTTGTGGGGTTCGAGTTTCAGCCCTCGAAGGGATGGAGTCTTCTGTCCTCGAAGGGAGGGGTTCCATTAGACATGTTCGAGAGGTACCTACTTGAGAGGTTGAGTTTCAGGTGGAGGGGTTCGAGACATTGAGGATTCGAGTGATGGATACTTAGCGTGCGTATGCCAATGGCTCTACTAGTGGAACACTCGATGGGTAGATGAGGGATCCTCAAAGGGGTGGAATCTTCTGTCCTCGAAGAGGTCAATTTCTAGGCCCTCCAAAGGATGGAGACTTCTGTCCTCGAGGGGTTCAACTTCTCGGCCCTTGAAGGGATGGAGTCTTCTGTCCTCGAAGGGAGGGGTTCTATTGGACATGTTCGAGAGGTACCTATTCGAGAGGTTAAGTTTCAGGTGGAGGCATTCGAGACATAAAAGATTCGAGAGAGTGCATGTACCCATGGCTCGACAGGTGGAAGACTCGAGGGGTATATGGGGGATCCTCAAGGAGTTCCACTTGATCCATTCGAAAGGTACCTATTCGAGACGTACCGATTTGAGAGGAACCCATTCGAGAGGTTAGGTTTTAGGTGGAGGGTTCAATTGTATGGGTTCGAGGAGTTATGTTCCAACTAGAGGGGTTCCATTGGATGGGTTCGAGAGGTATCTATTCGAGAGATTATGTTCCAGGGGAAGGGGTTCAATTGGATGGTTCGAGAGGTACCTATTCGAGAGGTTAAATTTTAGGTGGAGGCGTTTGAGACATTGAAGATTCGAGTGAAGGATACTTAGCATGCGTGTGCCAAGGGCTTGATAGGTGGACGACTTGGGGTCTAGATGGGGGATCCTTAAAGGGATGGTTGGGAGGTCATCGTCGTACCTCTCAAAGTTAATACTTTTAAGCCCTAAATGCTTACTATATTCAACTAAGTAGATAGCTGCAAGTTGGGGTCGTCGACGAGAAGAGAGATCTTTTCAATTGTTCAAACATATATAGGAGAAGACATACTACTTGTTGTGAAGGCTAAACTTCTATCCTTCTTAGATAGTAGTTTGCAAGAGTGAATTCAACATCTCTTGTCAAACCTCACCAATGACTCCCGTAGTCGAAACACGACTCAAGGTATCCCATTGATGGCATTTAGCACGAAGAATCAACAAGCTCGGCAACACTTATAAACACTACACCATGTCTAAGCATTTAACCGATTTATACATTTACACAAGATTAGTCAAGAACGATCAACATTCATAGACTTCTCTCATTTGCTACAAGCAACAAACATGACAAAGAGTTCAACATTATCATATTTACTTAGGAATTATTAATCCATCAATCTAATCAAAAGCTCTAAATCATACTCTTGGATTCCTATCAAGAAAGGGGGGAAATCAATCTATTTCCCCCAAACCCTAACAAGCATATCATACAAGTACTTCATATACTCAAGCTGCTGCTGTCGCTCAGAGAGAGGTAGAGTGCTATCATCACGCTGGACAGGAGCTGGGCCGAGGTCACAGAGCTCGCGCTGGAAATCATCTCCACATGTGGAGTCTGGTGGAATCACCAAATCTCCCAGAGGTTTGTCAAATTCCAGCTTTGTCTTGCTCTGCTGAGGAAGTGCCATGAATGTGACCTTTCTCGCACAATATCACCAATGGAAGAGCCCCGTGGTCCATGTGACACTAACCATCTCAAATCTAACTAGCCTCTCAACGGTGATAAGATAGGATGTTCTCCTCCCTAACCGTGGAAAGTCAGCTGGCGGAACCAATCCTAAGTACTCTGCTAAAAGGCCTACCATGCCTCCAACTATAATCTTCCCCTTGGTTTTTTCTGCCACCTCCACGATTCTCTTCATCCACAATTCTGCCCACAGCCCATATCCTGGCCCCTCACTCATTAAGTGCCATAGAAAGTGTATATCATTGTCTGGCACATTCGTCGGCTCCGTGGAGCAAAGTACTGTGCGAGCCAAGAGTCGGTGCACATAATGGAGTGCGGGGTAGATAATGGCGCTACTCTTATCATGGGAGTTCTTCGGCCTCATATTGATGACATTCCAAAAATGCATGTTATCCTCAATTGAACGCTCCTAGGCCTGTGGGTCCAACCTGGTCCGTATCTCGGCGGTGTCAAATTCAAAGGCATCCTCAATCTGTGAGATGGTCAAATGCCTAGATATATCATCTAAGTGAAAAGCAATGTACCTCTCGCAGGGTTGATCACCCCTTATACTGCTCATACGGATTGTGGACAAGAACTCCAGTGTGTACCTCCGGGAAGAGGGCACACTCCTACTCATCAACCCTTTCATTCCCCCTTTTGCGAGAAGGCATCTCACAGGCTGAGTGAGGCCCAGGGCATCTAATGTGGGCACATCGACAAAGCTAGTCTCCTAGAGTTGGCGCTTCTCTAGGGCCTCCCACCTCTCCGCATAGGACCCGGTGATCCGGGTCAAACCCATGTACCTATCTATGGGGGGAGGTACATGGCTTAATTCCGGAGCCGGTGGCAGAGGTGGAGATGGAGCGATGGTGCACCCACCTCGTGGGGGAGCCCTAGGTCTCTTCGTGGGGGCCATATCTAACAATCACAGCAAACAAGTCAAACGCACAGGAATATATGTATATGCAATATTGCAAATTCATACTCAATTTTAAACTAGTTCAGCATCACAAGCCGAACCAAAATCAAGTCAACTAGTTCAAGTTCTAAACACAATTGCATATACAATCCATACTATGTCAAACAAGCCCATATTCTCAAGTCCATGAAGTTCTCACATAGTTGAAATCAATATGCTATATCTTAAAACCACGGTAGTACCCAACTAGCTTAGCCACCATATTCACAATGTCAACATTCACTTCCCATGGCTAAACTACCCTATGAAAAATAACACCGCAAAGCACAATGACAGTTTATCCAAACAACAACCATGTTGAATCAAAAGCCAACATGCCTCCTATCTAGCATAAGTCACAATCTGTTCACAGCAACACAAATGCATACAATCCCAACTCAAACAAGCACAACACAACCCATACAGCAACCACAAAATTTGCACACAATACCCAACAAATTGAATTACAGGCACAATTCATTCACTAAAATCAACCACTATCCAACAATTCAATTTCCTAAGGCATCACACATAATGTACACAATATTCATAAAATAAAAATAGAGTAGACATTCATCATCACAATTCAAGCTCAATAAAGGGAAGAAATGTACCACCAAGATGCGTAGGAAGAATAAAAGAGGAAGCCCACAATCAATTCGGAATTGAATTACTCAAAGTGACAAAACCCCCAAATTCTAGGGTTTGTGTTCTTCAAAGATTTTTTTTCTTTTTGTGGGTGCAAGTTGGGAAGAAAGGAAAGTGGTATGGAGTGGTGGTCGTGCGTGGAGGAGGTGGCGGCGGTGAGCAAGCAGCAGCGGCGAGGGGCCAGTGGAGGAATGGTCTCGAGGGATGGCTTCGAGGTCTCGAGTGGCTAGTGGAGTAATGATCTCGAGAGGCTAGTGGCTTCGTGGTCTTCAGGGGCTAGTGGAAGAATGGTCTCGAGGGGTGGCTTTGAGGTCTCGAATGGTCTGTGTCTCCAGGTCTCGAAAGGTTTGGTGTTTCGAGATGGTGCCTCGAGGGCTTATGGTTTTGAGGGAATGGATTTGAGGGCTTGTGACCTCGAGGTTTTGAGGGCTCATGGTTCGAGGTACTGGATTTGATGGTTGGTGGCCTCGAGGTCTCAAGGAAATGGATTCGAGGGCTTGTGGCCTCGAGGTCTCGAGGGCTCATGGTCTCGAGGGACTGGATTCGAAAGCTAGTGGCCTCGAGGTCTCGAAGGCTTGTGGCCTAGAGGTCTTGAGGGCTTATGGTCTCGAGGGAATGATGAACTTAAGGTTTAGCTCGATGGTTCAGGTTTTTTGAGGTCTCGAAGGGGTGGTGGTGTCTCGAAGGGGTTGGCTCGAGTCGAGGCTTTGCTACCTTGAGGGCTCGAGGGGGTACACTTCGAGGGCTCGAGACGAGGCCCTCACAAGGCGATTGTAGCTCGCAAAAAGTGGAGTCTGAGACTTCCATTTCAACATAAGATTCTGAACCCATCGTGACTCACGACGATGTGGTCGTGACTCACGACGAGGCCTCGTGAGGTAATCGCAACTCGCGGAAAGTGGCATCCGAGAGCTGAAATTTTACCTAAAAGTTTTGAGCCCGATGCGACTCGCGACAATGTGGTCATGACTCACGATGAGGCTTCACGAGGTCATCGCAACTCGTGGAAAGTGGCATCTGAGGGCTGAAGTTTTACCAAAATTTCTGAGCCCATCGCAACTCGCGACGATGTGGTTGCGACTCGCGAAGAGGTTTTGCGAGGTCATCACGACTCGCAGAAAGTGACATCTGAGGGATGAAATTTCACCCAAACTTATTGAGACCATCGCAACTTGCGACAATGTGGTCGCGACTCACGACGGGTACTAACGTGGTACATAGAAAATTTTTTCTGATTCCTTCTTTTGTCCAAGTCTTTCCTTCTTGACTCCAAGCATTTCCCCCTTCAAAAGTCCAGTGCATTGGCTTCAAAATTGCTACAAAATCATAGAGAAAGCAACTCGTGAAAAGCATAAAGCAAAACAATGAAGCTTAATGATAAAAATTCAAAACCAAACAACATCAACAGAAAGTCATGAATGACTATCCGGATGATCAAAAAAAAGTTTATTTAATGTCATCAGCATGAATTACTCCCTTTCTTGTAGCTTACTCACAAAGTGAATCGAGGATATCAACGTTCTCTCCTTTTTCCGGCACAAAAGTCTCGTGGTAAGGTTTCAAATGCTGTCCATTAACCTTGAAAGTATTGGACTTAGTTCGATCCAGAATCTCCACTGTGCCATACGGGACTACCTTAACCACCTCAAAAGGACCGATCCATTGAGACCTCAACTTACCTGGAATTAGGCGAAGGCGAGATTGGAATAGGAGGATCTTTTGGCCAACGTCAAGCTCCATCCTGATGATCATCTTGTCGTGCCGCACCTTTGTCTTCTCTTCATAGTTTTTGACATTCTCATAGGACTCCCTTTGGGTCTTATCCAGTTCATCCAATTGTAACTTTCTATGCAAGCCGGCCTCATCTATATCAAGATTGAATTCTTTGACCGCCCAGTAAGCCTTATGTTGAATTTCCACCGGTAGATGATGGGGCTTACCAAACACTAACCGATATGGTGACATACCGATTGGTGTCTTGTAAGCCATCCTATACGCCCACAAGGCATCATTCAGCTGAGAACTCTAATCCTTCTGGTTAGGGTTAACAATTTTCTGAAGGATGGACTTGATTTACCTATTGGAAACTTTGGCTTGCCCGTTAGTTTACGGGTGATAGGCGGTGGATGTCTTGTGAGTGACGCCATACTTCTTCAAGAGTGCCGCTATGGTCCGATAGCAAAAATGGGTGCCACGGTCACTAATCAAGGCTCGGGTACCCCAAACCTAGAAAAGATGTTATCTTTCAGGAATTCTGCAACCACTTTATAATCGTCAGTGCTAGTGGGTTTTGCTTCAACCCACTTCGATACATAATCTACAACAAGAAGAATATATGTAAAGCCATAAGAACTAGGGAAAGGTCTCATAAAGTTAATACCCCAAACATCAAAGATTTCACAATATAGAATAGGTCTTTGGGGCATTTCATTCCTAGTGGAGATATTTCCTACTCTCTGGCATTCATCACAAGATTTGCAAAAGGTGTATGCATGCTTATTCAATGCAGGCTAATAAAAACCACTTTCTAAAACATTTCTAGCGGTTCTCTTTGCTCTAATATGACCTCCACATGCATGAGAATGACAAAATTCAAGAATTGAATGTACTTCATTGTCAGGGATACATCTCCTAACAACTTGATCTGCACAATGTCTCCACAAAAAGGGATCATCCACACATAATACTTAGCATCACTCTTTAATTTATCCTTTTGGGCCTTAGAAAAATGAGGGAATTCACCGGCGACAAGAAAATTTACAATTTCGGCATACCACGGTTGGAGATCCCTAATGGTGAACAATTGTTCATCAGGGAATTCCTCCCGTAGTTGCTCCTTCATTGTGGGGTTTACCTCAATGTCTTTGCATCAACCGGCTCAAATGATCGGCCACAAGGTTTTCCGCACCCTTCTTGTCTTGCACCTCCAACCTAAATTCACTCAAAAGCAGGATCCACCTAATCAATCTTGGCTTGGCCTCTTTCTTCGTCATTAAATGACGAAGCGCTGCATGGTCAGTGTACACAATAACCTTTGTACCAAGAAAGTAAGATCGAAATTTTTCCAAAGAAAATACAACTGCTAGTAACTCCTTTTTGGTGGTGGAATAGTTTCTTTGGGCTTCATTCAGAGACATGGATGCGTAGTAGATGGCGTGAGGTGCTCTCCCCACCCTTTGACCAAGAACCGCTCCAACGGCGTAATCACTCGCATCGCACATAATCTCAAAAGACATCGACCAATCTGGGAGTTGTATAATAGAGGCCGAAACTAAACTTCCTTTCAATGTATCGAAGGCCCCTTTACAAATATCATCCATCACAAATTCCACCTCTTTTTTGAACAACTTGCATAAAGGAGATGCTATCTTTGAGAAGTCCTTGATGAATCGGCAATAGAATTCTGCATGACCAAGAAAAGAGCGCACTTCACGCACATTAGTGGGATAAGGAAAAGTTTGAATTGTGTCTATCTTTGCCTTGTCAACCTCAATACCCTTAGAGGAGACAACATGGCCTAAGACAATGCCTTGCTCTACCATAAAATGACACTTCTCAGAATTTAACACAAGATTAGTATCAATGCAACGTTTAAGAACTTGCGCCAAATTTGCTAAACATTTTTTAAAAGAATTACCATGAATGGTGAAATTATCCATAAATACCTCGACAAAATTTTCAAAAAATTCTGAGAAAATGCTTACCATACACCTTTGGAAAGTTGCAGGGGCGTTACATAACCCAAAAGGCATGCATCGGTAAGCAAACGTACTAAAGGGGCACATGAAGGTGGTCTTTTCTTGGTCTTCCGGGGCGATAGCCACTTGAAAGTACCCCGAGTACCCATCCAAAAAGCAATAGAAGGGGTGGCTTCCTAACATCTCAAGAATTTGATCAACGAATGGCAACGGGAAGTGATCCTTCCAGGTTTCTGCATTTAACCTCCGGTAGTCAATGCAAACACGCCATCCATTTTGAACTCGGGTGGGCACCATTTCACCATTCTCATTTTTAACCACCAGCATCCCGCTCTTCTTGGGTACCACCTGAGTTGGGCTCACCCACTTGCTATCTGAGATTGGATAGATCATGCTTGCCTGGAGTAACTTGAGGATTTCCGCCTTCACCACATTAATCATAGGTGGGTTCAAATGGCGTTGGGGTTGCCAGATGGGTTTCGCATCTTCTTCCAACAAGATTTTATGCATTCAAGTGGATGGACTTATGCCTTTGATGTTAGCAATAGTCCATCCAATTCCTTCCTTGTTTTCCCATAACACCACCATCAACTTCTCTTCTTGCTCTTTGGTGAGCTTGCTTGAAATGATAACCGGAAGCGTCTCCCCTTCCCCAAGAAAAGTGTACTTGAGGTCACTTGACAAAGGTTTAAGTTCACCAGTGTTTTCATAAGTGACGGGAGGAATTCCGGTTCCTCGGACTCCTCTAGGAGTAGAGGAGGAGGTTTTGAGAAACTCGGTTTCAATTCTTCAAGCAGGTTCAAATCCTCAAAGCTTTCCTTCAAGTTAGTGCTCATAGAGTATACATTGTGGGTATCATTACTATCACATTGCAAAGCAACTAACAAAGAATCATCACCACTTAATTCAAAAACATCTTGCACAACTTCTTCAATAACATCTAGGGCATGTCAAGCATGTTCTTCCCTAGGATACTTCATAGAGTTATTTATGTTAAACTCTACTTTTATTCCATCAAATTCCATAGTGAGGCTACCTTTATGCACATCAATCATTGTCCTAGAGGTTTTCAAAAATGGCCTCCCCAGCAAAATCAGGGCGGCATGTTTATCATGGTCCATGTCAATGACATAAAAATCTGCGGGGAAAACTAAGGAATCCACCTTAACCAACACGTCCTCGACAATACCTTCAGGGTATGCACTACAAAGATTGGCCAATTGGATTACCACCCCGGTTTCGTGCAATGTTCCCAAGTTGAGGTTTTCATACAAGGAATAAGGAATCACATTTATTGATGCACCCAAATCAAGCATAGCTTTTACCAAATGTGTATTTCTTATTATGCAAGGGATTGTGAACATGCCGGGATCGCTACATTTAGGGGTAGATCTTTTTGACACAAGGCGTAAACATGCTCACTTTTTCCATTTTTCAACTTATTTTTGGCCCTTTGTTTCCTATTCACATCACATAATTCCTTGAGAAATTTAGCATATCTAGGAATTTTTTCATTGGAATTCAAGAGTGGGATATTTACCTCACATCTACGAAACACTTCGTAGATGTCCTTGATCCCATCCTTCCTCATTTTGTCTTTCAAGGCTTCCGGAAATGGGGGTTCCGGTACATATGGAGGGATCTCCACCATCTTTGTTCCTTTGTAAGGAGTAGATGGGGGTTCTAGGATGGAGGTTGACTTCTATCTTGGTGCCAATGTCTCCATCTCGATTTCTTCTTCCTTGCCCTTTTTGGCTAATTCTTCGGCCTTCTCCTCATGGGCTTCTTCCTTCTAAACCCCTTTTCCAAACACCTCAATCTTAGGCTCCTCTTCAACAATTTCATTATCCGGTGATGTGCCAACCTCTCTACCACTTCTCAAAGCGATAGCACTTGCATTTTGTCGAGGGTTGATCTCCGATTGGGAGGGTAGCTTACCCTTTTCTCGGGCTTCCATCCGGTTCACCACTTGAGCTATTTGGCTCACATTAGTCTCTAAGTTTTTTATGCTATCCTTTGCTTCATCTTGGAATTTCTCACTTTTTTTCCGCGCACATGCCCAACCAGTGAATGGCTTGCATCACCTCATCCTTTGTTAGCCCCGAGCTCTCCCCTTGATCTCGGGTTTTGTCTTGAAGCCTTTGTAATTGTTGTTGTGGTGGCCTATATTGTTGTTGAGAAGGCTGATATGGTTGAGGGTTTTTGATTCCTTGAGGGTTTCCATACAGGAGGTTTGGGTTATCACGATTTCCCAAATTTTATGCCCGGTTTTGGTACCCTTGATAATCTTTGTAGCCTTGGTTACCTTGGTAGCCTTGCCCACCTTGATATCCTTGGTTGCCTTGGTAGACTTGATAGCCCATGTAACTTACCTCTTAAATATAATCCTATTGCAAAGTGGGGCAAGTGTCCGTAGGATGCGCCAAGTAACAAATTTCACATGATTTAACATGTGGTGCATTTCCTCCGGGCTTTGTCATCAAATATTTCACCATGGATGTAAGGGCCAAGACTTGATCCTCAAGCTTTCCACTACTTGAAGAGTCACTTGCGGGCATTGGATTCCTCCTTCTCAAATGAGCCCTTGAGATAAAGTTTCTTGACTCTTCTGCTAGCTCTTCATACAATTGCATAGCCTCGGAGGATGTTTTGTTCCCAAGGGTTCCACCACAAGAACTTTTTACCAACCTTTGATCTTCGTCAAGAAGGCCATTGTAGAAGTAATAAACCAAATCCCCCTCTGAATAATCGTGATAAGGAAAACTTGCAAGAAGCTTCTTGAACCTCTCCCAATAATCAAGGAGAGATTCTTCATGCCATTGGAGGATTTTGTTTATGTCCTTCTTCAAGGCGGCTGATCTAGAGGCCAAAAAGTATTTGGCTAGAAACTTTGTTTTCATGTCAAGGCAACTTTTAATGCTCTTGGGCGGTAGGTAGTGGAGCCAGTCCCTTTCGCCATCCCTTAGTGTCAACGGGAATGCCTTCAACTCATAGAACTCTTCATCCACTCCATGGGGGACCGTACCACCACACAAGAAGTGAAACTTGGTGAGGTGTTTGTTGGCATTCTCCCCTTGCCTACCAAGGAAGACGGGTAGCATGTTGATGAACCCGGTCTTTAGCTCAAAATGCCCATTTGGTCCAACCATATGATACTTGATACACATCGGTTGTTGATCGAGGTTGGGAGCCATGATGTCTCTCAATAAGGGTTGCCTCAAAGGGATCTCTCTTTGGTGGAGAGGAGGATGGTGAGGTTCCCCTCTTAGATGCTCATCTTCGTGCTCGATTCGATGTTTCATTGATGAAGATGTATCCATAAAATGGTCACTACGAGGGGTGTTATTCACACTCTCCAAAGAAAGCCTCCTAGCCCATCTCAAATTCAACTTCAACTCGGGGTCGTAGTGTAGGGGTTTTTGTGAAGAGGATCGCGTGCGAACCATACACCAAGAACTCGAACAATAGGTCTCCAAGCCAAGTGAAAATGGAAAATCAACTAAGAAATCAAAATAAAAACTAAACTAACAAATATTTATAAACAACATATGATCACACATAATATGCCCAAACACTTAAAAATAAACTTCCCTTCCCCGGCAGCGGCGCCAAAATTTGGGAGGTCGTCGCCGTACCTCTCAAAGATAATACTTTTAAGCCCTAAATACTTACTATCTATAACTAAGTACATAGCGGCAAGTCGGAGTCGTCCACGAGAAGAGGGTTCTTTTCAAGTGTTTAAACATATATAGGAGAAGACATACTAAACATGTACATGCATAGATATATATATATATATAAAAGCATGTAAACACGGGGGGTTTTTGGTTGGTTTGTTCCTAAGTTATCAAATTGAGATACAACGACTTGCAAAGCAAGAGAGTGATGCTAATCATGCAATACAACTAAAGATAAGATGAAAATAACAATTGACGGAACCTTGGGCGCAATTGACTTCCACTTCCAGACCTCTTATCCATCATTGCACATGTGACCTATTTGCTACTTTCACTACTTGTTGTGAAGGATGAACTTCTATCCTTCTTAGATAGTAGTTTGCAAAAGTGAATTCGACATCTCTTGTCAAACCTCACCAATGACTCCCGTAGTCGAAACACGACTCAAGGTATCCCATTGATGGAATTTAGCATGAAGAATCAACAAGCTCGACAACACTTATAAACACTACACCATGTCTAAGCATTTAACCAATTTATGCATTTACACAAGATTAGTCAAGAACGATCAACATTCATAGACTTCTCTCATTTGCTACAAGCAACAAACATGACAAAGAGTTTAACATTATCATATTTACCTAGCAATTATCAATCCATCAACCCAATCAAAAGCTCTAAATTATACTCTTGGATTCCTATCAAGAAAGGGGGGAAATCAACCCATATCCCCCAAACCCTAACAAGCATATCATACAAGTACTTCATATACTTAAGCTTTCAGTAACATTAATGAAATCAACAAAACACATTCAATGCTCCATAAATGCATAGTAGTGAGAGTAATAAATAGGCTACAAATTGTTCTTAAGACATGGGCTTGGAAGCCTTAGTCAATTGCTCCCAAGAAATAGATTAGCTACAAGAGTTCATGCTAATTAATGCTAAACAACTAATCATAAAACAAGAGAAGTCAAAGATGAAGATGGAAAGAAAATGGGTTCTAAACAGTAATGGAAATCGCAGATGATGAAGCATGAGAATGAGAGGAAAGAGAGTGTTATTTATAGTACAAAGAAGATAAGGTGAATTCTGGCCACCCGTTAGTCGCGACCCATGATGGTCTCGCGACGAGGTCATCGCGACTCAAAACGGGTGCTAGAATTTTTGCATTGTGTCATTTTCTTCTTCTTGTGGTATATAATCATCTTTATAACAATTCCTCTCAATTTTCAAGTCTTCAATGGCTACAAAAATGGTCTTCAATAGCCTCCGGTCTTCATGTCTTCGAAGAAAGTCTTCAAAAGTCTTCAAAAATGTGATATTCAATGGCCTCCGATCTTCATTGCCTCTGTGTTCTTTCCTTGTCATGCAAAATCCATTTAGAAGAGGTAAAAGTGCGTAAAGTTGCACTTACCCCTTCTAAGAGAATTTCAAGGTAAAACACAAGCTATCGATAATAAAAGAGCACAAAAGTGATCCAAAATAGTACTAAATTATGCATATAAAATGGACACATCAATGGTTCTCGTTCTCGAATGGATGGAGTCTTCTGTCCACCAAGGGGTCGAGGCCTCCTCGAAGGGATGGAGTCTTCTTTCCTCGAAGGGGTCGAGGTTTCAGCCCTCGAAGGGATGGAGCCTTCTATTCTCGAAGGGAGGGGTTTCATTGGACATGTTCGAGAGGTACCTAGTCGAGAGGTTAAGTTTCAGGTGGAGGGGTTTAAGACATTGAGGATTCGAGTGATGAATACTTAGCATGCGTTTACCTAGGGCTCGATAGGTGGAAGACTCAAGGGATAGACGGGGATCCTCGAAGGGGTTGAGTTCTCAGCCCTCTAAGGGATGAAGTCTTCTATCCTCGAGGGGGTTGAGTTCTAGGCCCTCGAAGGGATGGAGTTTCTATCCTCGAAGTGAGGGGTTCCAATGGAAATGTTTGAGAGGTACCTACTCAGGAGGTTAAGTTCCATATTGAGGGGTTCGAGACATTGAGGATTCGTGTGATGGATACTTAGCGTGCATGTGCCAATGGCTCGACAGGTGGAAGACTTGAGGGGTAGATGGGGGATCCTGGAAGGGGTTGATGGGGATCCTGGAAGGGGTTGAGTTCTCGGCCCTCGAGGGGATGGAGTCTTCTGTTCTCAAAGGGAGGGTTCCATTAGATATGTTCGAGAGGTACCTACTCGAGAGGTTAAGTTTCAGGTCGAGGGGTTTGAGACATTGAGGATTCGAGTGATGGATACTTAGCGTGCGTGTGCCAATGGCTTAACTAGTGGAAGACTCAATGGGTAGATGAGGGATCCTCTAAGGGGTGGAATCTTCTGTCGTCGAAGGGGTCGAGTTCTAGGCCCTCCAAGGGATGGAGTCTTCTGTCCTCGATGGGTTCAACTTCTCGGCCCTCGAAGTGATGAAGTCTTCTGTCCTCAAAGGGAGGGGTTCTATTGGACATGTTCCAGAGGTACCTACTCGAGAGGTTAAGTTTCAGGTGGATGGGTTCAAGACATTGGGGATTCGAGTGATGGATACTTAGCGTGCGTGTACTAATGGCTTGACACGTGGAAGACTCGATGGGTAGACGAGGGATCATCAAAGGGGTGGAATCTTCTGTCTTCGAAGGGGTGGAGTTCTAGGCCCTCTAAGGGATGGAGTCTTCTGTCCTCGAGGGGTTCAACTTCTCGGCCCTCGAAAGGATGGAGACTTCTGTCCTCAAAGGGATTCGAGTTATCGACCCTTGAAGGGATGTTATCTTATGTCCTTGAAGGGGCTCTAGTTCTCGGCCCTCAAAGGGATAGAGTATCCATCCTCGAAGGGGTCAAGGTCTCAACCCTCAAAGGGATGGAATCTTCTGTTCTCGAAGGGAGGGGTCCTATTGGACATGTTAGGGAGGTACATACTAGAGAGATTAAGTTTCAGGTGGAGGGGTTCGAGACATTGAGGATTCGAGTGATGGATACTTAGCGTGCGTATACTAATGGCTTGACAGGTGGAAGACTCGATGGGTAGATGAGAGATCCTCAAAGGGGTGGAATCTTCTGTCCTCGAAGGGGTGGAGTTCTAGGCCCTCCAAGGAATGGAGTCTTCTGTCCTCGAGGGGTTCAACTTCTCGGCCCTCGAAAGGATGGAGACTTCTGTCCTCAAAGGGATTCGAGTTCTCAATCCTTGAAGGGATGTTTTCTTATGTCCTTGAAGGGCTCGAGTTCTCGGCCCTCAAAGGGATAGAGTATCCATCCTCGAAGGGGTCAAGGTCTCGGCTCTCAAGGGGATGGAATCTTCTATCCTCGAAGGGAGGGGTCCCGTTGGACATGTTAGGGAGGTACATACTAGAGAGATTGAGTTTCAGGTTGGGGGGTTCGAGACATTGAGGATTTGAGTGATGGATACTTAGCGTGCGTGTACTATTGGTTAAACAGGTAGATGAGGGATCATCAAAGGGGTGGAATCTTCTATTCTCGAAGGGGTGGAGTTCTAGGCCCTCAAAGGGATGGAGTCTGCTGTCCTCGAGGGGTTCAACTTCTCAGCCCTCGAAAGGATGGAGACTTCTGTCCTCAAAGGGATTCGAGTTCTCGACCCTTGAAGGGATGTTGTCTGATATCCTTGAAGGGGTTCGAGTTCTCGGCCCTAAAAGGGATAGAGTATCCGTCCTCAAAGGGGTTAAGGTCTCGGCCTTCGAAGGGATGGAATCTTCTGTCTTCGAAGGGAGGGGTCCCATTGGACATGTTCGGGAGGTACATACTAGAGAGATTAAGTTTCAGGTGAAGGGGTTCGAGACTTTGAGGATTTGAGTGATGGATACTTAGCGTGCGTGTGCCAATGGCTCGACAGGTGGAAGACTCAAGGGGTAGATGGGAGATCCTCAAAGTGGTAGATTGGGATCCTTAAAGGGGTTTTGTTTTCGTTCCTCAAAGGAATGGAGTCTTCTATCCTCGGGGGAGGGGGGGTCGAGTTCTCGGCCCTCAAAGGGATGAAGTCTTCTGTCCTCGAAGGGGTTAATGTCTCAGCACTCGAAGGGATAAAGTATTATGTCCTCAAAGGGTGGGGTTCCATTAGACATGTTCGAGAGTTACCTACTCGAGAGTTTAAGTTTAAGGTGGAGGGGTTCCAGGCATTGAGAATTCGAGTGATGGATACTTAGCATGCGTGTGCCTATGGCTCGACAGGTGGAAGACTCGAGGGGTAGATGCGGGATCCTCAAAAGGGTAGATGAGGATCCTCGAAGGGGTTTTGTTCTGGGCCCTCGAAGGGATGGTGTCTTCTGTTCTCGAGGGGGTCGAGTTCTCGGCCCTCGAAGGGATGGAGTCTTTTATCCTCACAGGGAACGATGTCTCGGCCCTCGAAAGGACAAAATCTTCTTTCCTCGAAGGGAGGGGTTCCATTTGACATGTTCGGGAGGTACCTACTCAAGAGGTTAAGTTTTAGGTGGAGGGGTTCGAGACAATGAAGATTCAAGTGATGGATACTTACTGTGCATGTGCCAATGGTTCGATAGGTGGAAGACTCGAGGGTTAGATGAGGGATCCTCGAAGGGGTTGATGGGGATCCACGAAGGGGTTGAGTTCTCGGCCTTAGAAGGGATGGAGTTTTCTATCCTCAAGGGGTTCGAGTTCTCGACCCTCGAAGGGATGGAGTCATCTGTGCCCAAAGGGATCGAGGTCTCGGTCCACGAAAGAATGTAGTCTTCTGTCCACGAAGGGAGGTGTTCCACTAGACTTGTTCGAGAGGTACCTTCTCGAGAGGTCAAGTTTCAGGTGGAATGGTTCGAGAAATTGAGGATTCGAGTGATGGATACTAAGAGTGCATGTGCCAATGGCTCGACAGGTGGAAGACTCGATGGGTAGATGAGGGATCCTCAAAGGGGTTGATGGGGATCCTCGAAGTGGTTGGGTTCTCGGCCCTCGAGGGATGTAGTCTTCTGTCCTCGAAAGGAGGGTTTCCATTAGACATGTTCGAGAGGTACCTACTCGAGAGGTTAAGTTTTAGGTGGAGGGGTTCGAGACATTGAGGATTCGAGTGATGGATACTGAGCGCGCGTGTACTAATGGCTAGACTGCTGGAAGACTCGATGGGTAGATGAGGGATCCTCAAAGGGGTGGAATCTTCTGTCCTCAAAGGGGTGGAGTTCTAGGCCCTCCAAGGGATGGAGTCTTCTGTCCTCGAGGGGTTCAACAACTCGGCCCTCGATAGGATAGAGACTTCTGCCCTCAAAGGGATTCGAGTTCTCGGCCCTTGAAGGGATGTTGTCTTATGTCCTTGAAGGGGCTTGAGTTCTCGGCCCTCAAAGGGATAGAGTATTCGTCCTCGAAGGGGTCAAGGTCTCGGCCCTCGAAGGGATGGAATCATATGTCTTCGAAGGGTGGGGTCCCATTGGACATGTTCGGGAGGTACATAATAGAGAGATTAAGTTTCAGGTGAAGGGGTTCGAGACTTTGAGGATTTGAGTGATGGATACTTAGCGTGCGTGTGCCAATGGCTCGATAGGTGGAAGACTCAAGGGGTAGATGAGGGATCCTCAAAGTGGTAGATGGGGGTCCTTAAAGGGGTTTTGTTTTCGTTCCTCGAAGGGATGGAGTCTTCGGTCCTCAGGGGGGGGGTCGAGTTCTCGGCTCTAAAAGGGATGAAGTCTTTTGTCCTCGAAGGGGTCGATGTTTCAGCACTCGAAGGGATAGAGTTTCCTGTCCTCGAAGGGAGGGGTTCCATTGGACATGTTCAAGAGGTACCTACTCGAGAGTTTTAAAGTGGAGGGGTTCCAGACATTGAGGATTCGAGTGATGGATACTTAGCATGTGTGTGCCTATGGCTCGACAGGTGGAAGAATCGAGGGGTAGATGCGGGATCCTCAAAAGGGTAGATGAGGATCCTTGAAGGGGTTTATTCTCGACCCTCAAAGGGATGGTTTCTTCTGTTCTCGAGGGGGTCGAGTTCTCGACCCTCGAAGGGATGGAGTCCTTTGTCCTCGAAAGGATTGATTTCTCGGCCCTCGAAAGGACGGAATCTTCTTTCCTCGAAGGGAGGGGTTCCATTGGACATGTTCAGGAGGTACCTACTCAAGAGGTTAAGTTTCAGGTGGAGGAGTTCGAGACATTGAAGATTCGAGTGATGGATACTTACTGTGCGTATGCCAATGGTTCGATAGGTGGAAGACTCGAGGGTTAGATGAGGGATCCTCGAAGGGGTTGATGGGGATCCACGAAGGGGTTGAGTTCTCGGCCTTCGAAGGGATGGAGTTTTCTATCCTCAAGGGGTTCGAGTTCTCGACCCTCGAAGGGATGTAGTCATCTGTCCCTAAAGGGATCGAGGTCTCGGTCCTCGAAAGAATGTAGTCTTCAGTCCACAAAGGGAGGTGTTCCACTAGACTTGTTCGAGAGGTACCTCCTCGAGAGGTCAAGTTTCAGGTGGAAGGGTTCGAGACATTGAGGATTCGAGTGATGGATACTTAGCGTGCATGTGCCAATGGCTCGACAGGTGGAAGACTCGATGGGTAGACGAGGGATCCTCAAAGGGGTTGATGGGGATCCTCAAAGGGGTTGAGTTCTCGGCCCTCGAAGGGATGGAGTTCTCTGTCCTCAAGGGGTTTGAGTTCTCGGCCCTCGAAGGGATGTAGTCTTCTGTCCTCCAAGGGAGGGTTTCCATTAGACATGTTCGAGAGGTACATACTCGAGAGGTTAAGTTTTAGGTGGAGGGGTTCGAGACATTGAGGATTCGAGTGATGGATACTGAGCGCGCGTGTACTAATGGCTCGACTGCTGGAAGACTCGATGGGTAGAGGAGGGATCCTCAAAGGGGTGGAATCTTCTGTCCTCAAAGGGGTGGAGTTCTAGACCCTCCAAGGGATGGAGTCTTCTGTCCTTGAGGGGTTCAACTACTCGGCCCTCGATAGGATGGAGACTTCTATCCTCAAAGGGATTTGAGTTCTCGGCCCTTGAAAGGATGTTGTCTTATGTCCTTGAAGGGGCTTGAGTTCTCGGCCCTCAAAGGGATAGAGTATCCGTCCTTGAAGGTGTCAAGGTCTCGGCCCTCGAAGGGATGGAATCTTCTGTCTTCGAAGGGAGGGGTCCCATTGGACATGTTCGGTAGGTACATACTAGAGAGATTAAGTTTCAGGTGAATGGGTTCGAGACTTTGAGGGTTTGAGTGATGGATACTTAGCGTGCGTGTGCCAATGTCTCGATAGGTGGAAGACTCAAGGGGTAGATGAGGGATCCTCAAAGTGGTAGATGGGGGTCCTTAAAGGGGTTTTGTTTTCGTTCCTCGAAGGGATGGAGTATTCTATCCCTCAGGGGGGAGGTCGAGTTCTCGGCCCTCAAAGGGATGACGTCTTTTGTCCTCAAAGGGGTCGATGTCTCAGCACTCGAAGGGATAGAGTTTCCTGTCCTCGAAGGGAGGGGTTCCAGTGGACATGTTCGAGAGGTACCTACTCGAGAGTTTAAGTTTAAGGTGGAGGGGTTCCAGACATTGAGGATTTGAGTGATGGATACTTAGCATGCATGTGCCTATGGCTCGATAGGTGGAAGACTCGAGGGGTAGATGCGGGATCCTCAAAAGGGTAGATGAGGATCCTCGAAGAGGTTTTGTTCTCGGCCCTCGAAGGGATAGTGTCTTATGTTCTCGAGGGGGTCGAGTTCTCGCCCCTTAAAGGGATGGTGTCTTTTGTCCTCGAAGGGATCGATGTCTCGGCCCTCGAAAGGACGGAATATTCTTTCCTCGAAGGGAGGGGTTCCATTGGACATGTTCAGGAGGTACCTACTCAAGAGGTTAAGTTTCAGGTGGAGGGGTTCAAGACATTAAGGCTCGACAGGTGGAAGACTCGATGGGTAGATGAGGGATCCTCGAGGGGTTGATGGGGATCCTCGAAGGGGTTGAGTTCTTGGCCCTCGAAGGGATGGCATTTTCTGTCCTTGAGGGGTTTGAGTTCTCTGCCCTCGAAGGGATGTAGTCTTCTGTCCTCGAAGGGAGGGTTTCCATTAGACATGTTCGAGAGGTACCTACATGAGAGATTAAGTTTTAGGTGGAGGGGTTTCAGACATTGAGGATTCGAGTGATGGATACTTAGCATACATGTGCCAATGGCTCGACTAGTGGAGGACTCGAGGGGTAGATGAGAGATCCTCGAAGGGGTGGTTCTTGGCCTCGAAGTGATGGAGTCTTTTATCCTGGAGGGGGTTAAGTTCTCTGCCCTCGAAGGCATGCTGTTTGCTGTCCTCGAGGGGGTCGAGTTCTCGGTCCTCGAAGGGATGGAGTCTTCCGTCCTAGAGGGGATCTAGTTCTTGGCTCTTGAAGAGATGGAGTCTTCTATTCTCAAAGGGGTCAAGGTCTTGGCCCTCAGAGGGATGGAGTCTTCTATCCTCGAGGGGTTCGAGTTCTTGGCCCTCGAAGGGATGAAGTCTTCTGTCCTCGAGGGGCTCGATTGGATGGGTTCGGCTGGTACCTATTTGAGAGGTATTCGTTCAAGAGGTGACCTTTCAGGTGGCGGAGTTCCGTTGGATGGGCTTGAGAGGTACCAATTCGAGACGTACCCATTCAAGATGTAAGTGTCCAGATGGAGGTGTTCGATTGGATGTATTCGAGCGGTACAAATTCCCGATGTACCCATTCAAGACGTGAACTTTCAGGTGAAGGGGTTCCATTGGATGTGTTCGAGAGGTACCTTGGGAGGTCGTCGCCGTACCTCTCAAAGTTAATATTTATAACCCCTAAATGCTTACAATCTACAACCAAGTAGATAGCGGCAAGTCCGGGTCATCCACGACAAGAAGAACCTTTTCCAGTGTTTAAACATATATAGGAGAAGACATACTAGACATTTACATACATGGATATATATATATATAAAAAAACATGTAAACAAAGGGGGGGTTTTGGTTGGTTTGATCCTAAATTATTAAATTGAAATATAATAACTAGCAAAGCAAGTGAACTATGCTAATCATGAAATACAACTAAACATACGATGTAAATGATAATTAACGGATCCTTGGGGGCAATAGATTTCCACTCCCAAACTTCATATAGCTCATTGATTCATTCGCTCATTCAATTACATTTAGTGTCTATGGGGAATGTATCATTTCCCATTCAAAGATCAACATTCGTTCCTCCTTAAGAGTAGTTTGTAAAGACAAACAACGACCATTTGCAAACCTCATTGATGATCACCCTAGACAAACAATGACCATAGGGGTATTTCATCAATGGCATTTCACCTAAAGGACCATAGGTTTGATAATAACAAGCCTTCTACCAAAGACATAGTTATTGAACCAAACAAAGCATTCATTAGATTAAACTAAGAACAAACAACATTCAAGGTTCAACCTTTCTTTGCATCTATATGACAAATATGAGAACAAACCACATAAACATACTCATCTAGCAAGGATTACCAGACATTATACACAAGAACCTCTAAATCCATGCTCTTGGATTTCCATATCAAATGAGTTAAGAAATTTTCAACTTTCCTAACACCCTAACATTTCAATCTTACAAACATTTCATATACTCAGACAACTCATGGTATAAATGAGATAAAAAACAACATTAATTGCATAATAAATACTTTCCAATAAATGTTCATAGATGAGCAAACATAGAATCTTGCTACATAAGCTTGGAAGCTTCAATCAATTGCTCCCAAGCACTAGATTTTGCTAATACAAATCATACTAACATCCATAAACAAATGCATAGAGAAATGAAGAGAGAAAAGATGGAAAAGATTAAGAACCTAGGGCTGGGAGTGGAGGAATTTCGGCCAAAATGATAAGATATGAAGTGGGTGGCCAAAAATCCCTTTTTATAGTGCAAGAAGGAGGAAAAGAAAAGCAAAAAGTAAAAGTGTAGCAGGCTACCGCTTGGGCGGGAATGGGCTCGCCCGGGCAGGAATGGGCTCGCCCGGGTGGGAATGACCATTTTCACCCTTGTGTCGCCTTGCCTTCAAATCCCCGATTATTTTTTGTCTTCAATCTTCAAAACTAGTCTTCAAATCTTCAAAGTCTTTAAAAGGTGATCTTCAATGGTCTTCGGTCTTCAAGTCTCAATGTTCTTCCTTTGTCACACAAAATACACTTAGAAAAAGGTAAAAGAGCCGAAAG
This sequence comes from Rubia yunnanensis, assembly GCA_037428765.1. Lineage (NCBI taxonomy): Eukaryota > Viridiplantae > Streptophyta > Magnoliopsida > Gentianales > Rubiaceae > Rubia > Rubia yunnanensis. The sequence continues at coordinate 60,492,425 of CM075068.1, forward strand.
TCGCTCTTACCTCTTCTAAGAGAATTTCAAGGTAAAACACAAATTCTTGATAACAAAAGAGCACAAAAGTTATCCTAAAAAGTACTAAAATATGCACATAAAATTGACACATCAAACCTCCCCGCACTTAAACCTTACTCATCCTCGAGTAAGAAAAGATCCAAGTGCACGAAGGAATTACGTATCCACATCCTAACTACTATTCCCCCGAGTCAATATCTCACAGAGCTCTCAATATCGTACATCCCAACGTTAAGATCAAATGAGAAGTTTCCCACAACCCCTATTCCTAAATCTACCCAAACCATATCAACCCATCAATTCATTGATATCCCTAAAACATCTCCAAATCCCGAATTGATAATCCCAAATACAATGATACGAGGTGAAGCTAAGGACATGTATACAGTTCAAAACACATGCTCCACTTTATATCAATATATCAACCTAAAAACGAAGCATGTTAACAATCAAGAATTTCATAACTTACTTCGTCTTCTCCCGCTAAATTTTCCACTCCCAAAAGGTCTCAAGATTTCAAGCTACCCGATCCATCCATATGGCCACCACAACCTTATGACTCCAACGCCGGCAAATGAGTGGATACTTAACATTTTTCAATTTCTCTCATTTTTCCTAGGAGCCCTTTTGGGTTTTCATCCTAGCCACACGTCATATTTTTGTTTTTAGCTTACATCTCACCTTTTTCCACACATTTAGCCTCTCATTTTTACCTAGGTCGCCCTTTCGGGTTTTCGACCTATCCGGGCCCCCAATGTTGCCTAAGATGTCCTCTTGGGTTTTCAACTTAGCGGGATTCATTTAATTTTTTTTTTCATTTTCTATATTTTGTTTTCATGTTTTTCCATTCAAAAGTAGCTAATTATATACATGTAAATCATTAAACCTCCCTCCCCACACTTAAAAAATCATACATTGCCCTCAATGTAAAACACCTAAGGCAATAAGTTTCAAGTATAAGGACAGAGGAAAAACAACTTACAAATATTGATGCGAAGACTCCCCCAAGCTCCAAGAGTCCAACGAACAATTGACAATATAGCACATCACCACAAAAATTGGTGAAATTTGGAAGATGGAGATGAATTATTTGGGGGAGTTCTTGAAATGAGGAAATGGAGAAGAGAGGAAAAATAGGAAGAAGGAATGGGGAAAATTAAAACAAAAAATATTTGGCCATGAACAGTACCCATGAACAGTGCCGGTGAACAGTGTTGCGCGGGCAGAGGCTTGGCCGCGCGCGCGGGAAGACTCCCAGCATCCGCGCCCTGCCAGTTCTTATTCTCTCTCTCTTTTTCCCGTGCCTTTCACGTGGGCGGGAGAGCTCCCAGCTTCCCACGCCCATCTCCCTTAATCAGGTTTTTATTTTCTTTTTCCATGGCCAATTTTTTTATTCCAAAATTGTCGTCGATTCTCTAATGACTGACCTATTTTGCTACAAAAGCATGGAAAACACAACCGTGATAGAAATAAAATAAATTAAAACAATGAAAAATAACAATAAAAATTTAAATTGAGATAACATCGACGAAAAGTCACGAATGACGATTCGGATGATCAAAACCAAGTTTATTTAATGTCGTTGGCACGACTTACTCCCCTTCTTGGAGCTTACTCACAAATTAGATCGAGATGATCGGTCCCCTTTCCTCGGTCAGGATCAAAACAATCGGGATTCGCAATGTCCCCTAACAAAACCTCCAAGTAGCTTAGGGTTTCTTCATGTTCCCTTACCATTTCCAATAACTCACCTTTTTGTTCCATGGTGATCTCAAGCACGTAAGCATTTGGGGGTAGTTCTCCTTCTCCAAGGGATGAACATTTAAGAGCTTTCGGTGGTGGTTTGCACTCTTCCACCGAAGTCTTCTCAAGAGAATGATGGAAAAACACTCTTACTGGCTTACCCGTGGACACACGAAAAGGGTTGGAAGCTGCGCCCTCAAGAGTGCATTCGTCGTTGCTTTCCTTCAAGTTAGTACTAACAACATTTGAAATCAAATCATCACTCAAAACATCATCAATGGCAACATTTAAGGAACTACCATTCCTGAGCTCAATTTCATCTTGACATTCGTCATCAATAACATGAACAGTTTGGCAAGAATGATATCTACTAGGGTGATCAATAGAATTATTAGTGTCAAATTCTACCCTCCGCCCCTTAAATTCCATGGTATGTTCCTTTATGTGCATAAATTATGGTGCTTGAAGTCTTTAGAAATGGTCTTCCTAAAAGGATAGGTTTAGAGCTACTGTCACCTCCCATCTCAAGAACATAAAAGTCAGTGGGGAATGTTAAAGAATCCACTTTCACCAACACATCCTTCACAATACCTTTCGGGTATATGCTAGATTGATCGGCTAGTTGGATAACAACCCCAATTTTGTGCACAGTGCCTAGATTTAGACTTTTATACACGGAATATGGGATCACATTGATTGAAGCGCCTAAGTCTAACATGGCTTTGTTAATACATTTGCCTCCTATCTCACAAGGGATTGTAAACATTCCTGGATCATCACATTTGGGGGGCATTTCATCATTGAACATGGCGGAGACATATTCACTCTTCACACTCTTTTTATTATTTTTCAATTGTTGTTTCCTATTGACGGTACACAATTATTTAAGGAATTTGGCATACCTAGGAACTTGATTCAAAGCAGTTAAGAGTGGAATATTTACCACGCATCTACGAAAGACTTCGTAGATATCTTTGGTGTCCTCCTTGGTTCTTCTGTCCTTCAATGCCTCCGGAAACGGTGGTTTTGGCACATAGGTAGGGATCTCCGCCCCTCTTGATTTCTTGTGAGGTGGGGATGAGGTTTCGGGATTTGATCCCGATCTTGGCACAAATGCCTCCACCTCGACTTTTTCTTCCTTGCTTTCCTTGTCCAACTCCTCGACCTTCTTCTCATGGCTTTCTTCTTTCTCAATCTTACGCTCAACAACAACCCTTACTTGGGGATCCTTCACCTCCCTTCCACTTCTCAATGCGATTGGACTCATATTTTGGCGGGGGTTGATCTCCGGTTGGGAGGGAAGTTTGCCCTTTTCCCGGGCTTCCATCCGGTTCACCATTTGAGCTATTTGGCTCACTTGGGTGTCCAACTTCTTGATGCTTTCTTTGGCTTCATCACGGAATTTTTCACTTTTTTCCGTACACATGCCCAACCGGTGAATGGCATGCATCACCTCATCCTTTGATAGCCCCGAGCTCTCCCCTTGGTCCCGGGGTTCGTCTTGGAGCCTGTGGAATTGTTGTTGAGGTGGCCTATATTGTTGTTGATGAGGCCGGTATGGTTGAGAGTTTTGGCTTCCTTGAGGGTTTCCATACCGGAGGTTCGGGTTATCACGATTCCCCGAATTATATGGCCGGTTTTGGGCTCAAGATCTTCTGTTACACTTTTGTGTATCACTGTGTGTTACACCAATAGGATTCTGCCATGTGTCCCTCCTAAATTAGCTAAAATTAGGTTAATGATTTTTATCTAATTTTAGCTAATTTAGGAGGGACACGTGGCAGAATCTAACTGGTGTAACACACAGTGATACACAAAAGTGTAACAGAAGATCCTGAGCCAAAAGTCGCTCTTACCTCTTCTAAGATAATTTCAAGGTAAAACACAAATTCTTGATAGCAAAATAGCACAAAAGTGATCCCAAAAAGTACTAAAATATGCACATAAAATGGACACATCATACCTATTCAAGACGTACCCACCCGAGATGTGAAATTTCGCATTCGAGAGGTGAACTTTCAGCTGGAGTTGGGTACCCATTCGAGATGTGAACTTTCAGGTGAAGTCGTTCGATTGGATGGGTTCGAGCGATACCCATTTGAGATGTACCCATTCGCGATGTGAACTTTTAGGTCTCGGCCCTCGAAGGGATGGAAGTCTTCTGTCCTCGAAGGGGTCGAGGTCTCGGCCCTCGAAGGGATGGAGGCTTTTGTTCTCGAAGGGGTCGAGGTCTCAGCCCTCGAAAGGATGGAGTCTTCTTTCGTCGAAGGGGTTGACTTCTAGGCCCTCGAAGGGATGAAGTCTTCTGTCCTCGAGGGGGTCGAGTTCTTGGCCCCCGAAGGGATGAAGTCTTCTGTGCTCGAAGGGGTTGAGGTCTCGGCCCTCGAAGGGATGTAGTCTTCTGTCCTCGAAGGGAGGGGTTCCATTGGACATGTTCGAGAGGTACTTACTCGAGAGGCTAATTTTCAGGTGGAGGGTTCGATAGGATGGGTTCGAGATGTACCCATTCGACCTTTGAACTTCTAGTTGGAGGGGTTCTATTGGATGGGTTCGAGCAGTACCCATTCGAGATGTGAACTTCTAGGTTGACGGATTCGACATGATGTGTTCGAGAGGTGGCCACTCGAGAGGTACCCATTCGAGATGTGAACTTCCAAGTGGAGAGGTTTGAGATGTACCCCTTCGAGATGTACCCATTCGAGATGTAAGGTGGCCATTCGAGATGTGAACGTTAAGGTTAAGGGGTTCCACTGGATGGGTTCGATTGGAGGCCATTCGAGATGGAGAAGTTTGGTTGGATGGGTTCGAGCAGTACCAATTCGAGAGCTACACATTCGACAGGTGAACTTTCAGTTGGATGGGTTCGAGAGGTACCTATTCGAGAGGTACCCATTCGAGATGTAAACTTCCAGCTGGAGACCCTTCACATCTCGAATCAGTACTTCTCGAACCCCTCCATTTCAACCCTCTCCACCTGAACCTTCACTTCTCGCCATCTCCACGCTCCAATTACATGTATAATTGGTACATTTATAACTTCAATTACAACTCTTTTAACATTCCTATAAAATTTCTATAATTTGTTTCAAGCTGACCGCGCAACGCGCGGTGTAGCCAGCCTAATTTTACTTCTCAAAAACAAATATGGATGTTACTAATGATACACTCATAAGAACCACTCCTATATTTGTATGCTGGTCTTTGTGGGTATTAAGAAATAGAAAAGTGCATGATAATATAGATTGTTCGGTGGCTTTAGTTTGGAAGATATTTACATAATTGTTAAGAGCGTCATTATCTGCGTATCCCTTAAAGTAGCTTGAGTCTAATGAGCAATACTGGATAAACACATAATTGGTCCCATTTTTTTAAAAAAAGAAAAAGATATCGATTGTTAAATGGGACAAACCTATAAATGGGAAGTTAAAGGTTAGTACTGATGCCTCATGGAAATCCTATTCTGAATTGAGTAGAATATTTGCAGTATTAAAAGATCATGAAGGATCCCCAATCAAATGTAGATTACAATTGTATCTATGTGAAACTCCCCTTATTGCGGAAATTAAAGCAATGAATCTCGATGTTCAGTTGCCTTTGGTATTACACTTTAACCCAGATTCTTTAATTATATAATCTGATTGCAAACAGGCCATTCAATCCATAAAAGAACTAGAAAATGGTCCATGGGTAATGTTTCATTCTCTACTCATGCTTCATTCTTATTCTTCTAACTTATCATATGTTTGTAGGGAATCGAACCAGGTCGCCGATATGCTTGCCAAGAGATGTAGAGTGGACAGCATCGAAGGTTCTCCCTCATTACTACAGTTGAAACCAAAAGAGAGGGAACTCATTCAGCTAGAAAGGATAGACCTCCCCAACACAAGGCTGGGTTAATCATGTTCATCACAGGGCTACACCATTATGGATCACAGCTAAAGGGAGCATAAAATCAATATAATGAGGATGCAAAAAGCTTCGGCACAAGCTCAACAAAATTGCATTATCGAGCTTTGTTTTTTAACAACTAATATTACAAGGTGATTTGCTTCATTATGTTTGCGTTAACCAATGCATTTGACACACTTCGTAGTTACTTTTACTTGGCGGATTGCTAGTATTAGTTGAGTTTACTTGATAAGCGGTTTAGACGGCCATGTTTGATTTTCTTGTCCAAATCCAGCATTTTTAAACTTAATTGGTACTAATGGACATCTTGTATCCACGAGCTCCTTGATCTTCCCTGTGATAATCTTTAGTAGGTCCCACGTGGGTACTTTTTGTTTACATTCTATGTGAAGGTCATTTGTAAGGGTGATAGAAGATATTGAATGCCGTTTACAAGGAGGGTAGTAGAGACGAAGGCCATTCACATTAGAATGGAAGTAGACGAAGGACAAGATCATCAATGCAGGGTAGAAGGAGATTGAAGCCAAAGATAGGTGGCAACGGAGTTCAAAGCAGCCAACGAAGAAATGGGGAATCGTGGTCTGCTAAGTTGTGCATCAGTCCGAGAATGATCTAGAAAGAATTAGACTTCAAGGCTGGTTCCATTGCATTTGCCTTCCTAAGTAGTATAAAATTGACTATTAAAACTCTCAAATTGGACTAACGGTTCTCCCGTAGCGAAGGAAATTAGTTCAGTCGGCCAAGGCATAAAGGGGTCGGTGCAGGCCATGCATGGTTTGGCACCAACATCCCGCGCCAAATGAGATACCCCATGCCAAGGAGACCAGCACGAGGCTATGGCGAGACCCATGCCAGAAGCCACAACCTGTAAGCACGAATTAAAGACCTCTCAGTGTGGCTTAAGTATGGGCGCGTGACGGCCTAATTTAGGCATCCCGCGCAGTCCCAAGTTCATTATGTCGAGACCAGCACGCGGGTGTGGGAAATCACATGGCCGGTGCCAAAGTTTCTAAGCAAAGCAACCATCCTAACCACGGCCCGCTCTAACCGCCATGGGTGTGAATCAGGACTTCAAGTTTTAGCGCACTGACTGTGCCCCATAGGAGACGATGCGGCCCGTGCCAGGAGACGACACGACCCGCGCCAGGAGATGACACGACCCGTGCCAGGAGACGACACGACCCGCGCTTGCCTTTGCCCCCCTGCGCCAAGATGATGATCTGTGCCACACTCAAGAATAGGCTCCCCGTGTCCATAAAGCGATGTGTCCCGCACCAGTCTTCGTGCCCCGTGCCATGGGCTGCATCATCTGTGATGCCCAGCGTTGGGCGTCAGCTAAGCTAGGGTTTACCCTATTTTGTCCTATGTTTAGGACCAATCTCCTACTACTATATATCGAACCTTTGTCTACTAGGTTTTCATACTTTAGATCTCATTTTTCATTTAGAAGAGTAGTTTGGAGATTCTCTCCATAGGAAACTTTAACTTTCCTTATTTTATTTTGCTTTGATCTTTAGATGTGGAATTCAAATCTTTTTTTGAATTCCATGTTAAGGGAGTAGTTTCCATAGCTTGGGGATAATTGTAGTTACTTGGTTTAGTCTTTATAGTTTTTGAGATTCTCTAGTTCATCATAATTTTGTGTTCGCTTTTAAGATTGAATGCATGAATACTGCACCACATATAAGCACACACTCTGGGCTATATTCATGCTAGGAATAAATATTGATGCCCCATTGGGAGGAGAACGTGTCTGAGTGGGTGTGTGCACGGGGGATTCGAGGTCACTCTAATCCACTTACCGGTGCACCACTCTTACCTGACTTCGTAAAGTTGTTCGAGAGGTTCCGGGTAGGTATAACTAAATAGTAGCAAGCTAGGGTTACAAGAAACCCTAATATCATAGATAATGTGCCTACGACCCTTGGTCCTAGTTGATAGGACCCGAGGGAAGTAGTGCATTCGAGATGGGAGCCAAGGACGTAATTGCACGGGATAGAATCATACGTACAACAACGATCGGACCTTGTTGTACTCCTCTAATTAGGTTGGTGGTGTCGATGGAGGGTTGCGAGAGCACCCGCCATGTCAGGGACGAGGAAGTGTATGCCATCGGACACACCACGTGTTTTGGGCACTTTATTAGGCTTGTTTAGATCTCTATGTGAATGAATCGAGGATAGAAGTATTAGATTCACCAAATGTCTCAATGATTTCCCCAAGTGCTTAGTTTAATATTATAGTTGTGTTAATACTTTTCATGTTTTATAGTTGTTATTTTGAAAAACCAAACCCCCCCTATTTACTAGCTATTCCTTTCACTCACACAGATTCATGACCCGTACAAGGTTGTGCTTTGAGTTGATATATTAAACCTTGCATCTCTCTGGAAAAACCCAGGATTTACCGCTAACTACCCTATAGGTAGCGTAGCAGTATGAATGGGCACAGAATATATAAATCTCTTTATCTAACCGGGTTAAACTTCTCAGCTACAGTTTTTAACGACTCCGGGGGAAGGCAGGTCAGAATTTTGGCACCACTGCTGGGGGTGTTGTCAGTATGGGTATCAACTTATGCATAAAGCGTTAGTAGAGTAGTTCATTTAGATTTTATTTTTTTGTTTACGTTGTTGATTCTTGGTTCAAGCTGTTGGTATACTTTGTTTATTACTTTTTGATCTGTTTGCTAGTGTTGAATTCAGAAGGGTAATGTTGGCCCTAGTTTATGGTACACACCCATGCCACTATTCTAGGCATCTTACACTACCCGACTTAGAACACAGGTGATTAGAGGAGAAGGAGGCAAAAACCTAGGGCACAAGTTTAACCGAGGCATGAAGTAGTAGTAGATGGTCCATTAGAAATGTCGGAAGGCAACCGTACCGTATGAGAGCTCATGGCACCCAACTTGGAGAATCAACCTCCATGCATGACATTCCCACCATTACCCGCCATTGTGAGCTGTGAGTTAAAGAGTGGCATGATCCATTGCCTTCCTACTTTCTATGGATTGGTGAGAGAGGACCCGAACAACCATCTCTCAGAGTTCCATTTGGTGTGCACGGGCATGAAGCCCTTGAGAGTGTCCGAATATGACTACAATCTAAGAGCCTTCCCGTTTTCTCTCCAAGGTAGTGCTAAGAATTGGCTCTACTATTTGCCATCGGGGTGCATTGGATCAGGGATCGATATGAATCAGAGGTTCCTATAAAAATATTTTCTGGCATCCAAGTTGGCTGGGTTGAAGAAGAAGTTGTCGAACATCACCCAAGGTACCACCGAGAGTATGTACAATTATTAGGAGCACTTCAAGAAACTTTTGACGAGCTGTCTTTACCACCCATTAAAAGAAGCATATTTGGTGCATTACTTCATTGAGGAATTGTGCGATGAAGACATGCAGATGGTAAATGCTGTTTGCAATGGTTCAATAGTGAACAAGAGCTCTAAGGATGAGATATCCCTCTTTGAAGAAATGGTGAATAGTATGCGGTAATTTGGAACTAGATCGAAGGGTAAGGTCTTGGATGAACCCCTACACTCACATAAGTTGGAGAAGAAAGTCCAAGTTCTTGATGAAGAAGCTTTTGCGAGGAAAAGTGCAACAAGTCAAATTGTGTGGAGTTTTCAACCTCAACCACATTTCCAAAGCGTGCCACGAAGTCGTAGATGATTTAAAAGAGGTGAAGGAAATTGACTACAACAGCCAGGAAAGACCACAATTTGCTAGGGGTTAACCACAAGGGTTCTGAGGGAACCAAGGAGATGCAAGGGTGGACCCCTATTCAAATTCATTCAACCTGAGGTATAGATATCACTCTAATTTCTGATGGAGGGAGGAAAACCAACCTCAAGGGTACCGGGGAGGACAAGATACACCTCATCCGTATCCTTGAGGTGAAGGCCCTTCAAACAATCATGCCTCACTTTACAATTCGTAACGAGGTGAGATCTTGGAAGCCATTGGTCAATTGGGAAAGAAATATGAAATCTTCACGGAGTGCACAACGCAAGAGATCGAGGACCTTGGCAATAGAGCTTTCTCAAGTATCAAAAATCTTTAAGTTCAAGTCGGGAAACTTGCCACCTCGGCAAGCCGACTTGAGGCTAAGGAGTCCCACAAACTACCTTCCCAACCGGAGCTCAATCCGAGGAATGTGAGTGCACTTAAATTGAGAAGTGGGAAGGAAGTTTGCAAGACCAAGAAGAATTAATGCAAGAAGATGACAAGATAGTAGAGGCTACCAAAGGACACTTCGAAGAAAATAAGATTGTAGTTAGGGAAGCACCCTCCAAGGAACTTCCACCGCCCGAGGCACAAGTAACTAATCCACCTCCATTTCCATATGCTTTGAGAGGACGGCCAAAGGTGGTGACCGATGATGCTAACATTCGAAAAGTGTTTGAAAAAGTTGAGGTAACTATCCCTATCTTGGACTTAATTGAACATAATTCATCCTATGCTAAATTTATTTTTAGAGTTGCATGCACAAATAAAAGGTGTAGGCTAACTAAGAGATTGGGACATTTGAAAATGAGAGGATTCACCATTTTGAACCATAAGAACCTACCGAAAATGCGATAACCCTAGAATGTTTTCTATCCCTATCTCTTTAGGTCTGTGCGATAACCCTGTGGAACATGCCATGATAGATCTAGGTGCATCCATTAATGTTATCCCATTTAGTCTATATGAATACCAAGAAATAGTTGAGCTTATGGATACTAGAGTAACTGTCCAACTTGCTGAACATCCCAAGCTAGTCCCCGTAAACTAGTAAAGGATATAATGGTGCAAGTTGGCACGTTGGTTTTTTAGGCTGACTTATATGTCTTATATGTGGCACAAGACGGAAGTGCACCCCCAATACATTTGGGGAGACCTTTTCTTAAAATGTCTAGGACTAAAATCAATGTCCACTTGGGAACCTTAACTCTAGAAAATGACATGGATAAAGTGGAATTTGATATTTATAAGTCCAGGCATGATTCAACAAAGTCTTCTTTGATGTGCAAAGGCAAACCTTATGTGATGACCATGATGAATCTTCTTGTGTGACAAACGAGCATGAATGTTTTAATGAATCCCATGTCGATAATAATGATGATGATTCCGATAAATTGCATGATGTGATGGATAATATGTCTGTGCCATATTTATTTTCTATGCTAACTAATTTTCATTGGGAAAGGGAGATAATCGAGGGTTTAAAACCTCCTCGACCTCTCTTAATCCCCAAAATGAAATTCACGGACTCAATGATAGGAAGACATGGAGATTCATTCCTATTAGCGGACAAAAGGCCTGAAGGTAAGGATGGTTCATTGTGGAGACCTCTCCACAACGATGTCATTGTAGGTGGCATCACCGATGGCGATTCTGGAGACCCACAGGTAGGTGTTTCTAACTAATATTTATAAGAAATAAAATAAGTTTTGAGGACGACAATATATATACGGTGTTTGTTTTTCTTTCATGTTTTTTATCAGTAAGTAGACATGTTTTGCCTGAATCTTATTTTGCTATGTGGTTCTTTGAAATGAAACTCTTGTTGGTTTGGAAATTTGAGCTCTTGAATCGTGATTTTGCTTGAATGGAACTAAATTGGATGGGTGACATAGTCTTTTGAAAAAGAGGAAAAAAATCAAGGATCAATAAAAATGTCGCTCCAAACCACTAAAATGTTGGTAAAAATCAAGGATTAATAAAAAACAAGGATTATGCTTCGTGCCGGGATGGGAATGACACGAGGCTTTGCCTCGTTCTAGAGTTTTGGTGCGAGGCTATGCCTTGTACCAAGTGGTTTGGTGCGAGGCTATGCCTTGTACCAAGTGGTTTGGTGCGAGTCTCTGCTTCGCACCAAGCACTTTTTACGCACTACTCCAATTTTTCAATTTTCCTTTTTTCTGATATTGCAAATTTTCAAAAATTCTGATTATCACATTCAAAAATGCATTTTTGGTTCAAGAATTTTGGAATTCCCTAATTCCTTAGAATTTTTTTGAAAATACTTCCAAATCCCTTGGAATTAATTGCTTGTACTATTATACCCTAAATTTAGCATTTTAAAATCCCATTCTTATCCTAATTTTACCTCTCACCCTAGTCACCTAGGCTAAAATATTTTTTCCATAGTACACTTCTCCACCTAATTTTCTCATTTGGCACATTCTGTCTTCTATATAAACACTCACTCTCACACACTCTTGGCGAACTCGAAAAATTGAAGCTTTTCTTCCAAAAGCTAGCAATTTTTGCTTCTTTTGTGGGTCTTACAAATCCTAGCTTCAAATTTTGGGTAAACCATTGAACTCTATATTTATGTCCTTTACTTGACATTGTGGTGGTGTTATTTGAAGCATGAATCTTGAATAACACCACCAAGATTATTTGGGAGACAGTGAATCTTGATTGCATGATTTGTATGGTGGGTTGTTGATAACATACATCAGTTTGTTCTTTGATGAGGAATGTTCTTGTTTGAACATCCCACATACTTAGATTATCATGTTATGAATGTTTTGGTTATTTAGGAGAATGTTGTGTTATTGAATTGTAAGCCATGCTTTGTTTATGATCATATCACCACTCTTGTCCTCATTTTGTTAGGATGCCACCTAAGAAGAAAGCCTCGGAGAAGGGCAAGTCCACTAGGGGTGAGAAGAGGAAGAAGTCAACAAAGGGTGCAAACCCCAAGCCGACAACTTTCATTCTTCGTAACTCCACATTTGTGGCCGAGGAGTGTATGGGTTTATCTAACATTTCCGGGACTGCAGTCCGAGGGTGGAGGAACTTGAGAGAACTGAAGGAGAGTATTTTGAAGACGAGGTTTGCTTGCAAGGACACCTTGGCGGTTTTAGGTTTATTCGAGCTGGTCACGTACATGTTGAGCCTAGTAGGTCTTGAGGAGTTTCTTGAGAACCACTCCAAGACGTACATTCGGTGGACCCTTGAATTCCTAGCTACTTTATGGCCGGTCATAGATGATGTTGGACACAAGGTGATCAAATTCAACTTGGACGACAAGGAGAACAAGATGACCCATAGGGAGGTAGCGTAAGCCTTTGGGTAGAGGTATGGCAAGGAGATCCAAAAGATACATAAAAAGGGTTACCTTTCTCTCTTTGGCACTTTTGGGTGCAACTGACCGACACGGATCGGAAGAACCTTTGCAAGAGTACCACCATAGTTCATCTGGTGTCTCGTTATATTCACCGTTTGTTGGTTATGGGAGTCTTTTACAATAGTGAACTAACACAATGCCCAATTTTGAATGTTCATTGCCTTTAGGAAATGACTCCCGAGGGTAACTTTTACCTAAGCTTGGTAGGGTATTTTGTGCAGGAATGTTTAGTGATAAGAGACAGGAAGAGTGCTAAAATCTCCATGGGATGCATGGTTGGTCTTTTGGCAAAGTATCTAGGTCATCTGGTTACACAAAGGGCTTTAGCTAACTTAGGGAGATTGGGCACAAGGTACAACATAGAGAAGTTAGTGAAGGCATCCATTGTGGGACCGACACATCAGAGGGTAGATATAGCTGGCTCTATGGTGGAGCGAACACATGTAGCTTTATAATTCTTCCACAACCGGTGTGCACTACTATTGACCATGAGACGAGCTTTGATGACCTACTTATTGTTTCAGACCAGAAGTTTGAGGGAAAGTTCTATAGAGTTATCTACAACCCAGAGATATATTTGAAGAGGCCAAGGGTGAGTCCACTCCGAGAGCACCTCCTAGTAGCTCTCGCTTATCTAGGGACATCATTGGCCACTTGCATTCACTTGGGGACAAGTTCAACCGAGGAAAAGAAGAAAACAGGTGGTCGGAGGAGATAGAGGCAAAGAATTAGGGCACAATTTCAACCGAGGAAATAAGTAGTAGTAGAAGGTCCTTTAGAAATAGCGGAAGACAACTGCACCCTACGAGAGCTCATGGCACCCAACTTGGGGAATCAACCTCTATGCATCCCCTTCCCGCCATTACTTGCCAATGTGAGATGTTTGCTAAAGAGTGGCATGGTTCATTGCCTTCCTACATTCCATGGATTAGTGGGTGCGGATCCGAACAAACATCTTTCAGAGTTCTATTTGGTGTGAACGAACATAAAGCCCCTGGAAGTGTCCGAAGATGACTACAACCTAAGAGCTTTCCCATTTTCTCTCCAAGGTAGTGCCAAAGATTGGCTCTATTACTTGCCACCGGGTTGCATTAGATCGTGGATGGAAATGAATATAAGATTCCTGGAAAAATATTTTTCCGCATCCAAGTCCACCGGGTTGAAGAAGCAGTTATTGAATATCACCCAAGGTGCCACCGAGAGTATGTACGATTATTGAGAGCACTTCAAGCGACTTTTGGCAATTTGTCCTTACAACTCATTTAAGGAAGGAGATTTGATGTATTACTTATTTCAGGGAATGTCCAATGAAGACATGCGGATGGTAAATGCCACATGCAACGGTTCAGTAGAGAACAAGAGCCCCAACGATGCAATGGCCCTCTTTGAAGAAATGGCTAATGGTATGCAGTAATTCAGCACTAGATCGATAATTAAGGCCTTTGATGAACCCACACACTCACCCAAGTTGGAGGAGCAAGTCCAAGCTCTTGCTTCTATGATGAAGAATCTTTTGCGAGGAAAAGTGTATCAAGTCCAAGTGTGTGGAATTTGCAACATTAACCACAATTCTGAAGTGTGCCCCAAAGTCGTAGATGATCTACAGGAGGTGAAGGCAATCTACTACAACAAATAGGAAAGACCACAATTTGCTAGGGCTCAACCACAAGAGTTCCGAGGGAATCAAAGAGATGCAAGGTCAGACCCCTATGCAAATTTATTCAATCTGAGGTATAGAGATCATCCTAATTTCCAATTGAGGGAGAACATCCAGCCTCAACGGTACCGGGGAGGACAAGCTTCACCTCAACCATATCCTAGAGATGAAGGCCTTTCTAACAATCATGCTTCAGTTTACAAGTTGGAACGAGATGAGATCTTGGAAGCCATCGGCCAATTTGGGAAGAAACACGAGATCTTCATGGAGCGGACGAGGCATGGAATTGAGAATCTTGGCAATAGAGCTTTCTCAAGTATCAAAAATATTGAAGTTCAAGTCAGGAAACTTGCCACTTCGGTAAGTTACTTGAGACCAAGGATTCCGGAAAACTACCTTCCTAACCAGAGGTATATCCAAAGAATGTGAGCGTACTTAAATTTAGAAGTGGGAAAGATGTCCGCGAGACTGAGAAAAAGACAATGCAAGAAGATGACAAGATAGTGGAGGCGCCCAAGGGACACTTACGAGAGGAAGAGATTGTGGTAACAGAAGCACCCCCCAAGGAACTTTCTCTGCCTGAGGCACATGTAACTATTTTACCTCCATTTCAAAATGCTTTGAGAGGATGGTGAAAGGTGGTGACCGATGATGCAAACATTCAGAAGTCTTTAAAAAGGTCAAGGTAACCATCCCTATCTTGGAATTAATTGAACATGTGTCATCCTATGCTAAATTTCTTAGAGTTTCATACAAAAAGAAAATGTGTGGACCAACTAAAAGATTATGACCCTTGAAAATGAGAGGAGTCATCATTTTGAATCATAAGAACTTGCCTAAGAAATGCGATGACCCCGAAATGTTTTTTATCCCTATCTCTTTAGGTGGTAAACTTGTAGAACCTGCCATGATAAATATAGGTGCATCCATTAACGTTATCTTGTTTAATCTATATGAACGCTTAGAAATAGGCGAGCTTAGGGATACTAGAGTGATTGTTCCACTTGCCGATCATTCCCAAGCTAGTCCGCGTGGACTAGTAAAGGATGTGATGGTGCAAGTTGGCAAGTTAGTTTTTCAGGCAGACATTAATGTGTTGGACATGAAGCACGATAGAAGTGCACCCAAATACTTTTGGGGAGACCTTTTTTCAAAACGTCTAGGACTAAAATCGATTTCCACTTGGGAACTTAACTCTAGAAGATGACATGGTTAAAGAGAAATTTGATATCTATAAGTCTAGCATGATTCAACAAAGTCGTCTTTGATGTGCAAAGGTGTAACCTTATGTGATAATAATGATGAATCTTCTTGTGTGATAAACGATCATGAATGTTTGAGTGAATCCTATATTGACGATAACGATGATGATTTTGATGAATTGCATGATACGATGGATGATATGTCTGTGCTTGATTGTTTTTCTATGCTTACCAATTTACTGTAGGAAAGGGAGATAATCGAGGGTTTATTACCTTCTCGACCTCCCTTAATCCCTAAAATGGGACTCAATGATGGCAAGGCATGGAGATTCATTCCTATTGGTGGATAATATATCCGAAGGTAAGGATGGCTCATTGTCAAGACCTCTCCACGATGATATCATCGTGGGTGGATTCGTCGATGGCAATTCCAGAAACCCACCAGTAAGTGTTTCCAACTAGAATATATGGGAAAGAAAATAAGTCGTGAGGATGACAATAAATATACGGTGTTCCTCTTGCTTTCGTGTTTTTGATTAGGAATTAGATAGTGTTTGCATGAATCTATGTTTTGCTATGTGGATTTTTGAGATGAAACGCTTGATTGGTTTGGAAATTTAAGTTCAATATTCATGATTGCATTTTAATGGAATTAAATTGGATGGGTGACGTAGTCTTTTGAAAAAGAGGAAAAAAACTAAGGATTAGGGAAAATGTTAGTTCATGCCTCACGTCAAGTAGGCTAGCGCGAGGCTATGCTTCGTGCCGGGACTGGAATGGCATGAGGCTATGTTTCAGGTCAGATGTTTGGCGCGAGGCTATGCCTCAGGCCATGTAGGGGAACCTTTTGTGCCTAAAACTAAAATTTCATATTCCATTTTTCTAATGATGCAAAATTTTCAAAAATTCTGATTCTCAAGTTCAAAAATTCATTATTTTTCAGGAATTTTGGAATTCCCTAATTCTTAGGATTTTTGAAAATACTTCCAAATCCCTTGAAATTAATTGAGTTGTATTAATGTCCCCTAAATTAGGCATTTCAAAATTCCATTCTTATCCTAATTGTACCTCTCACCCTAGTCACCTAGGCCGAAATTCCATTTCCACAGTACACTTCTCCACCTAATTCTCTCATTTAAAACATTCTTTCTTCTCAAGAAACACTCATTCTCACACACTCTTGGTGAACTCTAAAAAATTTAAGCTTTTCTTCAAAAAGTTGGCAATTTTTGCTCTTCTTTTGTGGGTCTTGCAAATCCAAGCTTCAAATTTTGGTTAACCCATTGAACTCTATGTTTATATGCTTTATTTGACATTGTGGTAGTGTTATTTGAAGCATGAATCTTGAATGAGTGTTTTTTAAGAAGTGTGTTTGAGTTTGAGTTTGTATGCATAATCTTGTGTTGAATGAGGATGTTGGGATAATTGATGTGCTATTATGCTTGAAAGATATGAACTTTGCTGTTGGGTGATTTGGGGAGAGAGTGAATCTTGGTTGCATGATCTTATTGAGTGGATAACTTAAATGAGATTGTTGGTTGACGAGGAATGTTCCTATTTTAATAGCCCACATGCTCAAAATATCATGTTATGAATGTTTGGGTCATTTGGGAGAATGTTTTCTCATTGAATTGTAGGCCATGCTTCGTTTATAATCATATCACCACTCTTTTCCTCATTTTGCTAGGATTACACCTAAGAAGAATGCCTTGGAGAAGAGCAAGTCCACTAGGTGTGAGAAGAGGAAGAAGTCGACGAAGGGTGCATACCCTGAGCTAACAACTTTCGTTCTTCCTAACCCCACATTTATGACCGAGGATTTTATGGGTTTATCAAAAATTTCCCAGACTGTAGCCCAGAGGTAGAGGGACTTGAGAGAGCCGAAGAGGAGTATTTTGGAGACAGGGTTCGCTTTCAAGGACATCATGGCAGCTCTAGGTTTACTTAGGCTAGTTACTTACATGTTAAGCCGAGTAGGTCTAGAGGGGTTTCTCTAGAAACACTCCAAGATGTACATTAAGAGGAACCTAGAGTTCCTAGCTATTCTATCGCCGGTTGTAGATAATTATGGACACAAGGTTATCAATTTCAACCTTGATGACAAGGAGTACAAGATGACCCACCAGGAGGTAGTGCGAGCCTTTGGGGGGAGGTATGGAAAGGAGATACAAAAGACACGGCGACAAGGGTTACCTTTCTCTCTTGGGCAAGTTTAGGTGCAACTGTTGGGCATGGATCAGAAGATTCTATGAAAAAGTCCGCCATAGTTCATCCGGTATTCTGTTATGTTCACTATTTGTTGGCTATGGGAGTCTTTTGCCATAGTGAACTAACGCAATGCCCGGGTTCATATGTTCATTGCCTTTGGGCAATGACTTCTGAGGTTAAATTTTATCTGAACTTGGTGGGGTAATTTGTGCAGGAATGCTTAATGATGGGAGATATGAGGAATGGAAAAATCTCCATGGGATGTATGGTAGGTCTTTTAGTGGTGTACAGAGGTCATCCAATCACAAAAAGTGCTCTAGCTAACTTAGGGAGATCAGGCACAAGGTATGACATAGAGAAGTTAATGAAGACATCCATGGTAGGGCCGACGACATCGAAGGGTAGATATGTATGGCTTTATGAAGAAGCGAGCACATGTAGTAGCTTTATGATTCTTACACAACTACAGTGCACCGCCATTGACCATGATACTAGCTTGGATGACCTATTCATTTTTCCAGACCAGAAGTTTGAGAAGAAGTTCTATAGAGTTATGTCTAACACGAGATAGATATTGCGGAGGCCGAGGGTGAGTCCACTCTGAGAGCACTTCCTAGTCACTCTCACTAATCTAGGGATATCATTGACCACCTGCATTCACTTGGGGACAAGCTTTCGAGCTCTACTCAAGTGTTGCAAGAGGTAGTCCAAGCAATAGGAGGAATACTATCGAAAGTGGAAGATCCTAGGTCAAGAATTGATAGCCTAGAGACTACCCTTCAAAAAACTGGATACATGGATAAGAGCTCCACGAGTCACGAGAACGAAGGCCCTTTAGGGCCGCGAGAGTGAGTATCTCTATTCTCCATACACCACCTATTTTTTTGACATGATTTTTTTTGCATTAGACACTTTGCATGGGCAAAGTGTGGGGAGGGAGTAGTAAGCACTTAGGGAGTTTTCATTCTTGAATTTTCTCGGTGCATTTCATGATTTTCTTTGGTAGTTGTTTATATTTTTTGTTTGTTATGCTGGTTCTTGTTGAGAGATGATTTTTTGTGGACATTTGGTGGCATGACATGCTATGCTAGGATTCTAGTTTGCATGGTAGGATGTTTTAAGAAATTGGTGGTGTATTTTTATGATTAGACTATCTTTTGTAGTATGAATCCCACTTTTGGGTCATTTTTGTGCTACACCAAAAAAATTGGAAAGCTTTAAAAATTGAAAAAAATTACAAAAACCTGGACAAGTCGAAAACCTGAAAGGGCAGCTTAGGTAACAGAGGAAAAGCTCGGCTAGGTCGAAAGGCTTAGGTAAGTATGAGAGGGTAGGCTCGGTTAGGCTTACAAGCCTTGGTAAAAATGAGAGGTCGTGCGGAAAAATGTGAGAAGTGAGTACCCTTTGTGTGTTAAAGCTTGGATTAAAATCCAAAACCCTAGGCAAAATGAGAGAAATTGAGAGAAAACAAAAGATTAGGTTGAATGCATGCTTCCGCGGAGGATATTTGTTTAAGACTACTCTTTGATTGCTTTTGGGATCATTTCGGGAAAGGTAAGCTAGCTTGACACTTATCATTTTGGCCTACCTTTTTTCACACTTTACATTTTTGTGTTTTGATTACTTATGTCTTTCGAGGAGTGTGACAGTTGTGAGATTCTTACTTTCTTGGGGGAAATAGGGTAATCTTGGAATAAGTTGAATGCCTTAGTTAACTTACTCTTGAACGCTACAACCGAAGTGCACTGCTATTGACCATGAGACGAGCTTTGATGACCTATTTACTGTTTCAGACCGGAAGTTTGAGGGAGAGTTCTATAGAGTTATCTACAACCCAGAGATATATTTGAAGAGGCTGAGGGCGAGTCCACCCCAAGAGCACCTCCTAGTAGCTCTCGCTTATCTAGGGACATCATTGGCCACTTGCATTCACTTGGGGACAAGTTCAACTGAGGCAAAGAAGAAAACAGGTGGTCGAAGGAGATAGAGGCAAAGAACTAGGGCACAATTTCAACCGAGGAAATAAGTAGTAGTAGAAGGTCCTTTAGAAATAGCGGAAGACAACTGCACCCTACGAGAGCTCATGGCACCCAACTTGGGGAATCAACCTCTATGCATCCCCTTCCCGCCATTACTTGCCAATGTGAGATGTTTGCTAAAGAGTGGCATGGTTCATTGCCTTCCTACATTCCATGGATTAGTGGGTGCGGATCCAAACAAACATCTTTTAGAGTTCTATTTGGTGTGAACGAACATAAAGCCCCTGGAAGTGTCCGAAGATGACTACAACCTAAGAGCTTTCCCATTTTCTCTCCAAGGTAGTGCCAAAGATTGGCTCTATTACTTGCCACCCGGGTTGCATTAGATCGTGGATGGAAATGAATATAAGATTCCTGGAAAAATATTTTTCCGCATCCAAGTCCACCGGGTTGAAGAAGCAGTTATTGAATATCACCCAAGGTGCCACCGAGAGTATGTACGATTATTGAGAGCACTTCAAGCGACTTTTGGCGATTTGTCCTTACAACTCATTTAAGGAAGGAGATTTGATGTATTACTTATTTCAGGGAATGTCCAATGAAGACATGCGGATGGTAAATGCCACATGCAACGGTTCAGTAGAGAACAAGAGCCCCAACGATGCAATGGCCCTCTTTGAAGAAATGGCTAATGGTATGCAGTAATTCAGCACTAGATCGATAATTAAGGCCTTTGATGAACCCACACACTCACCCAAGTTGGAGGAGCAAGTCCAAGCTCTTGCTTCTATGATGAAGAATCTTTTGCGAGGAAAAGTGTATCAAGTCCAAGTGTGTGGAATTTGCAACATTAACCACAATTCTGAAGTGTGCCCCAAAGTCGTAGATGATCTACAGGAGGTGAAGGAAATCTACTACAACAACTTGGAAAAACCACAATTTGCTAGGGCTCAACCACAAGAGTTCTGAGGGAACCAAAGAGATGCAAGGTCAGACCCCTATGCAAATTTATTCAATCTGAGGTATAAAGATCATCCTAATCTTAATGGAGGGAGGACATCCAACCTCAACGGTACCGGGGAGGACAAGCTTCACCTAAACCATATCCTAGAGGTGAAGGCCTTTCTAACAATCATGCTTCAGTTTACAAGTCGGAACGAGATGAGATCTTGGAAGCCATCGGCCAATTGGGGAAGAAACACGAGATTTTTGTGGAGCGGACAAGGCATGGAATTGAGGACCTTGGCAATAGAGCTTTCTCAAGTATCAAAAATATTGAAGTTCAAGTTGGACAACTTGCCACTTCGGTAAGCTTACTTGAAACTAAGGATTCCAGAAAACTACCTTCCTAACCAGAGGTATATCCAAAGAATGTGAGCGCACTTAAATTTAGAAGTGGGAAGGATATCCGTGAGACTGAGAAAAAGACAATGCAAGAAGATGACAAGATAGTGGAGGCGCCCAAGGGACACTTACGAGAGGAAGAGATTGTGGTAATAGAAGCACCCCCCAAGGAACTTCCTCTACCTGAGGCACATGTAACTATTTTACCTCCATTTCAAAATGTTTAGAGAGGATGGTGAAAGGTGGTGACCGATGATGCAAACATTCATAAGTCTTTAAAAAGGTCAAGGTAACCATCCCTATCTTGGAATTAATTGAACAGGTGTCATCCTATGCTAAATTTCTTAGAGTTGCATACAAAAAGAAAATGTGTGAACCAACTAAAAGATTAGGACCCTTGAAAATGGGAGGAGTCATCATTTTGAATCATAAGAACTTGCCTAAGAAATGCGATGACCCCGAAATGTTTTTTATCCCTATCTCTTTAGGTGGTAAACTTGTGGAACCTTCCATGATAAATATAGGTGCATCCATTAGCGTTATCTTGTTTAATCAATATTAATGCTTAGAAATAGGTAAGCTTAGGGATACTAGAGTGATTGTTCCACTTGCCGATCATTCCCAAGCTAGTCCGCGTCGACTAGTAAGGATGTGATGGTGCAAGTTGGCAAGTTAGTTTTTCAGGAAGACTTTTATGTGTTGGACATGACTCACGATAGAAGTGCACCCAAATACTTTCAGGGAGACCTTTTTTCAAAACGTCTAGGACTAAAATCGATTTCCACTTGGGAACCTTAACTCTAGAAGATGACATGGATAAAGAGAAATTTGATATCTCTAAGTCTAGCATGATTCAACAAAGTCATATTTGATGTGCAAAGGTGTAACCTTAAGTGATAAGCATGATGAATCTTCTTGTGTGATAAAAGATCATGAATGTTTGAGTGAATCCTATATTGATGATAACGATGATGATTTCGATGAATTGCATGATGCGATGGATGATACGTCTGTGCTTGATTGTTTTTCTATGCTCGACCTCCCTTAATCCCCAAAATGGGACTCAATGATGGCAAGGCATGGAGATTCATTCCTATTGGTGGATAAAATATCTGAAGGTAAGGATGGCTCATTGTCAAGACCTCTCGACGATGATGTCATCATGGGTGGATTCATCGATGGCGATTCCAGAAACCCACCAGTAAGTGTTTCCAACTAGAATATATGGGAAAGAAAATAAGTCGTGAGGATGACAATAAATATACGGTGTTTCTCTTGCTTTCGTGTTTTTGATTAGGAATTAGATAGTGTTTGCATGAATCTATGTTTTGCTATGTGGATTTTTGAGATGAAATGCTTGATTGATTTGGAAATTTAAGTTCAATATTCATGATGCTTTAATGGAATTAAATTGGATGGGTGACGTAGTCTTTTGAAAAAGAGGAAAAAAACTAAGGATTAGGGAAAATGTTGGTTCATGCCTCACGTCAAGTAGGCTGGCGCGAGGCTATGCTTCGTGCCGGGACTGGAATGGCATGAGGCTATGTTTCGGGTCAGATGTTTGGCGCGAGGCTATGCCTCAGGCCATGTAGGGGTACCTTTTGTGCCTAAAACCAAAATTTCATATTCCATTGTTCCAATGATGCAAAATTTTCAAAAATTATGATTCTCAAGTTCAAAAATACATTATTTTTCAGGAATTTTGGAATTCCCTAATTCTTAAGATTTTTGAAAATACTTCCAAATCCCTTGAAATTAATTGAGTTGTATTATTGTCCCCTAAATTAAGCATTTCAAAATTCCATTCTTATCCTAATTGTACCTCTCACCCTAGTCACCTAGGCCAAAATTCCATTTCCACAGTACACTTCTCCACCTAATTCTCTCATTTAAAACATTCTTTCTTCACAAGAAACACTCATTCTCACACACTCTTGGTGAACTCTATAAAATTTAAGCTTTTCTTCAAAACGTTTGCAATTTTTGCTCTTCTTTTGTGGGTCTTGCAAATCCTAGCTTCAACTTTTGCGTAACCCATTGAACTCTATGTTTATATGCTTTATTTGACATTGTGGTGGTGTTATTTGAAGCATGAACCTTGAATGAGTGTTTTTTAAGATGTGTGTTTGAGTTTGAGTTTGTATGCATAATCTTGTGTTGAATGAGGATGTTGGGAGGATTGATGTGCTATTATGCTTGAAAGATATGAACTTTGGTGTTGGGTGATTTGGGGAGAGAGTGAATCTATGTTGCATGATCTTATTGAAGGGATAACTTAAATGAGATTGTTGGTTGACGAGGAATGTTCCTGTTTGAATAGCCCACATGCTCAGAATATTATGTTATGAATGTTTGGGTCATTTGGGAGAATGTTTTCTCATTGAATTGTAGGCCATGCTTTGTTTATAATCATATCACCACTATTTTCCTCATTTTGCTAGGATTACACCGAAGAAGAATGCCTTGGAGACGAGCAAGTCCACTAGGTGTGAGAAGAGGAGAAGTCGACGAAGGGTGCATACCCCGAGCTAAGAACTTTCATTCTTCCTAACCCCACATTTATGACCGAGGAGTTTATGGGTTTATCAAAAATTTCCAAGACTACAGCCCAGAGGTAGAGGGACTTGAGAGAGCCGAAGAGGAGTATTTTGGAGACAGGGTTCGCTTTCAAGGACACCATGGCAGCTCTAGGTTTACTTTGACTAGTTACTTACATGTTGAGCCGAGTAGGTCTAGAGGGGTTTCTCTAGAAACACTCCAAGATGTACATTAGGAGGAACCTATAGTTCCTAGCTATTCTATCGCCGGTTGTAGACAATTATGGACACAAGGTTATCAAATTCAACCTTGATGACAAGGAGTACAAGATGACCCACCAGGAGGTAGTGTGAGCCTTTAGGTGGAGGTATGGAAAGGAGATACAAAAGACACACTGACAAGGGTTACCTTTCTCCCTTGGGCAAGTTTAGGTGCAACTGTTGGGCATGGATCAGAAGATTCTATGCAAGAGTCCACCATAGTTCATCCGGTATTCTATTATGTTCACTGTTTGTTGGCTATGGGAGTCTTTTTCCATAGTGAACTAACGCAATACCCAGGTTCATATGTTCATTGCCTTTGGGCAATGACTTCCGAGGTTAAATTTTATCTGAACTTGATGGGGGTAATTTGTGCAGGAATGCTTAGTAACGGAAGATATGAAGAGTGAAAAAATCTCCATGGGAGGCATGGTAGGTCTTTTAGCGGTGAATCTAGGTCATCCAATCACACAAAGGGCTCTAGCTAACTTAGGGAGATTAGGCACAAGGTATAACATAGAGAAGTTAATGAAGACAGCCATGGTAGGGCCAATGACATCGAAGGGTAGATATGTATGGCTTTATGAAGAAGCGAGCACATGTAGTAGCTTTATGAGTCTTGCACAACTACAGCGCACCACCATTGACCATGATACTAGCTTGGATGACCTATTCATTTTTCCAGACCAGAAGTTTGAGAAGAAGTTCTATAGAGTTATGTCTAACATGAGATAGATATTGCGGAGGCCGAGGGTGAGTCCACTCTGAGAGCACCTCCTAGTCACCCTCACTAATCAAGGGATATCATCGACCACTTGCATTCACTTGGGGACAAGGTTTCGAGCTCTACTCAAGTGTTGCAAGAGGTAGTCCAAGCAATAGGAGGAATACTATCGAAAGTGGAAGATCTTAGGTCAAGAATTGATAGCCTAGAGGCTACCCTTCAAGAAACTGGATACATGGATAAGAGCTCCACAAGTCACGAGGACAAAGGCCCTTTAGGGCCGCAAGAGTGAGTATCGCTATTCTCCATACCTCACCTATGTTTTGACATGATTGTTTTTGCATTAGACACTTTGCATGGGCAAAGTGTGGGGAGGGAGTAGTAAGCACTTAGGGAGTTTTCATTCTGGAATTTCCTCGGTGGAATTCATGATTTTCTTTAGTAGTTGTTTATATTTTTTGTTGGTTAAGTTGGTTCTTTTTGAGGGATGATTTTTTATGGACATTTGGTGGCATGACATGCTATGCTGGGATTCTAGTTTGCATGGTAGGATGTTTTAGGAAATTGGTGGTGTATTTTTATGATTAGACTATCTTTTGTAGTATGAACCCCACTTTTGGGGCATTTTTATGCTACACCAAAAAAATTGGAAAGCTTTAAAAATTGAAAAAAAATACAAAAACCTGGACAAGTCGAAAACCTGAAAGGCCGGCTTAGGTAACATGAGGAAAAGCTTGGCTAGGTCGAAAGGCTTAGGTAAGTATGAGAGGCTAGGCCTGGTTAGGCTTACGAGCCTTGGTACAAATGAGAGGTCGTGTGGAAAAATGTGAGAAGTCAGTACCCTTTGTGTGTTAAAGCTTGGATTAAAATCCAAAACCCTAGGCAAAATGAGAGAAAACAAATAATTAGGTTGAATGCATGCTTTTGCGGTGGATTTTTGTTTAAGACTACTCTTTGATTGCTTTTGGGATCATTTCAGGAAAGGTAAGCTAGCTTGACACTTATCATTTTGGCCTACCTTTTTCCACACTTTACTTTTTAATGGTTTGATTACTTATGTCTTTTGAGGAGTGTGACAGTTGTGAGATTCTTACTTTCTTGGGGGAAACAGGGTAATCTTGGAATAAGTTGAATGCCTCAGTTAACTTACTCTTGAACGCTACATTTCGCTTGATTCTTTTTCATGTCTTCTATTTACTGTAGGACGAGTAAAAGGTTAAATGTGGGGAGTCTGATCTGCTTCATTATGCGTGCGTTAACCGATGCATTTGACACGCCTTTTAGTTTCTTTTACTTGGCAGATTGACAAGGGGTTTAAACAATAATGTTTGGTTTTCTTGTCCAAATCCCGCATTTTGTAGACTTAATTGGTACTAATGGACATCTTGTATCTAGAAGCTCCTTGATCTTCATTGTGATCATCTTTAGTTGGTCCCATTGGCACTTTTTGTGTACATTCTATGTGAAGGCCATTCCTAAGGGTGGTAGAAGATATTAAAGGCCATTCACAAGGACGGTAGTAGAAAAGAAGGCCATTCACATTAGAATGGTAGTAGATGACGGCCGGGATCATGAATGTGTGGTAGAAGTAGATTGAAGCCAAAGATAGGCGGCTACGTAGTTTAAAGCAGCTAACAAATAAATGGGGAATAGTGGTCCAATGAGTTGTGCTTCAGTCCGAGAACGATTCAAGAAGAATTAGTCTTCAAGGACTATTTCATTGGATTCCTCTTCTTGTGCACTATAAAATCGACTATTCAAACTCTCAAATTGGACTAATGGTTCTCTCGTTGAAAAGGAAAACTATTTCAGCTAGCCGAGGCACCAACGGGTAGGCGCGGGTCATGCTTTTTTTGGCACCATCCGCCCACATCAAAGGCAATGCCCCACACCAAGGAGAGCAGTGCGAGGCAATGGTATGACCCACGCCAGATACGGCGGGCCACTAACACAAATTGAAGACCCCTTTGCGCGGCTAAGTATGGGTGCGAGATGTTCCATTTTAGGTGTCCCTTACCGTCGAAGTCCATTATGCCAAGTCTAGCACATGGGATGTGGAAATTTACACCGCCCACACCAAGTTTCAGAGCAAAGCACCTAGCCTGACCACGGACCACACCAACGGCCACGGGCATGGAACAGAACTTCATTATTCATCACCCTGACGGCACCACGCAGTGAATGAAGTGATCTGCGCCAGAGCCAAACGCGACTCACACTAGCTCTCACGCCCCATGCCATAGTTATTATCTGCACCACGCCCAAGAACAGTCTCCCACCCATGAAGCGATGCGATTATCACCAGGCCTCGTGCCGCACGCCAAGTATAAGCCACGGGCTGTGTCATTTGTGATGCCCCCCGCCGGGCAGTGGCTGAGCTAGAGTTTACCCTATTTTGGGCCTTTTTAGGCCCAATCTCCTATTACTATATATAGAACCTTAGTCAACTAGGTTTTTATACTTTTGATACTATATCTCATTCTTAGAAGAGTAGATAGGAGATTCTCTCCTTAGGATACTTTATCTTTATCTTCCTTTATTTTGCTTTAAACCTAAGATGTGGAATATAAATCTTTATTTGAATTCCATGTAATGGGAGTAGTTTCCATAGCTTGGGGATAGATGTAGTGACTAGGTTTTATCTATATGCCTTTTGAGATTCTCTAGTTCATCCTAATTTTGTGTTCATAATATTATTGTGATTTTATTTTGAATTTGAATGCATGAATATTACACCACATATATAGCACACACTTTGGCATGTATTCATGCTAGGCGCAAATATCGATGCCCCCTTGGGAAGATTAACCTGGATGTTTGTATGGGAGGAAGAGAATGAGTCTACGTGAGTGTGTGCACGGGAGATTCGATGTCACTCTGATCCACTTACCATCAAACCAGATTTAGCTGACTTTGTAAAGTTTTCCTAGAGGTTTCAGGTAGAAATGACTTAATAGTAGTAAGCTAGGGTCATAGGAAACCGTAGTATCAAAGATAAGGTGCCTACGACCCTTGGGCCTAATTGATAGAACCCGAGGGGAGTAGTTGCATTTATGGTGGAAGCCCGGGACATAATCGCATGGGGGGAATTAGACCTACAACAATGGTCAGACCTTGTTGTACCCCCCAATTACGATGGTGGTGTCGATGGAGGGTTGCGACAGCACCCCTTGTGACAGGGACAGAGAAGTGTATACCATTGGCCAGACCACGTGTTATGGATACTCTATTAGGTTTGTTTAGATCTCTATGTGAAAGATCGAGGGTAAAAGCATTAGATTGACCAAGTTGCTCAATTATTTCCCCAAGTGCTAACTTAATATTGTAGTTATGTTTTTACTTTCATGTTTAGTAGTTGTTAGTTTGAAAAACCAAACCCCCCTTATTTGCATGTGTGCTTTACTAGTTATTCCTTTCACTCATAGGGATTGATGGCTCGTATGAGGTTGTGTTTTGAGTTGATACATTATACCTAGAATCTCTATTGACAAACCCTGGCCTACCGCTAACTACCCTAGAGGTAGTGTAGCAGTAGGAACGAGTTCGGAACTATAAATTCTATCGTTTGACCGAACCACCTCTAACCGGGCTTAGACTTCTAAGCTACTGGTTTTAACGACCTCAAAGGGAGATGGGTCAGAAGGAAACTAGTTCAGCCAGCCAAGGCACCAATGGGTTGGTGTGGGTCCTTCATGGTTTAGCACCAACAGCCCACGCCAAGGAGACCAGCGTGAGGCTATAGCACGACATACGCTAGAGGCATGGGCCTTATGCACAAATTGAAGACCCCTCTGCACGGCTAAGAATGGGAGCGGGATGTCCCTTTTTAGGCATCCTTAACCATTCCAAGTTCATTTTTTCAAGACCAGCACACGTGGTGTGAGAAATCACATAGCCCGCACCAAAGTTTCTGAGTAAAGCACCTATCCTGACCACGCCCCATGCCAACGGCCATGGGTGGGGATCAACACTGCAAGTTTCAGGACCTTAACGGTGTCGCGAAGGTTACGATGCAGCTCGTGCAAGGAGATGGTGAGATCTGTGCAATCCCTCGTGCCATGTGCCAAGATAATTATCTATGACACACTTAAGAACAGGCGCCCCACATCAATAAAGTGATGCGAACCGTGCAAGTCCTCTTGCCGCATGCCAAGTACGTACCACGGGCTACGTCATCCGTGGCGCCTTGCGCCAGGCATGTATAAGCACACCATGTATAAGAAAACACTTTGGGATATATTCATTCTAGGCGCAAATATCGATGCCCCATTGGGAAGAGAAACTTGGTTGTTTGAATGGGTAGAGGAGAATGCATCCACGTGAGTGTATGCATGGGGGATTTAGGTCACTTTGATCTACTTACCATCGTACTAGTCTTAGCTTACTTCGCAAATGTGTCCGAGAGGTTCCAGGTAGAGATAGCTAAATAGTAGCAAGCTAGGCTTACCAAAAACCCTTGTATCATAGATAAGGTACCTAAGACCCTTGAGCATGATAGATAGGACCATTGGGAAGTAGCGCATTTATGGTGGAATGATGAGATGTAATTGCATGGGGGAAAATAGATCTAAAATAATGGTCGGACCTTGTTGTACTCCTTTAGTTACGATAGCAGTGTCGATGGAGGGTTGCGATTGCACTAGGCATGACAAGTATGGGTAAGTGTATGCCATTAGCCACACCACGTGTTTTGGACACTCTATTAGGTTTGTGTAGACCTCATGTGAATGAACCAAGGATAATAGCATTAGATGGACCAAGTTTCTTAATGATTTCCCCAAGTTCATAGTTTTTACTTTTCACATTTTATAATTGTTAGTTTGAAAAACCAAACCCCCATATTTGCATGTTAGCTTTACTAGTTATACCTGCCTCACTTGAATAGCCATGCCCACCTAAAAGCCACTTCAAAATCTAAAATTAAAAACTATTTGGAAATAAAAGTCCGCTGAAATGAAAACATGACCAATAAAAATAACAAGTCAATGAAACTTAGTGTATTTAATTTCAAATAAATAGACACAAAATGAAGATACAACCATAAAACGAACATAATATGAAATCTAAGATGTGACAAAATAATGAAGTCAGATTATCCTCTTCAATTTCTTTTGACTTTATTTCTTCCTTTACACTCAATAATAGAATGGTAATAATCACTAGGTCGGCCCTAAGAAGAGCCTTAGTACTTGCATCACAAGAAAACAAAATTGTTGCCCTATCAACCAACCTATAAAAAGAAAAGAGGTAACACTGTACAATTTTATTCATTCTCTCCTAATTAAAATACTGTTGCAAAATTTATCATCGGAAGCTCTTCCCCCCAGACAACTCCGGGGGCTCTGTCTTGCTGCATCTGACCAAATGATCGGCGGACTCGACGTAAACAATTTAGTGGCACATCAAGTTGGCACGCTTGGTTGGCCCGTTTGTCAGATTTGTGAGTCTCGATATTCATGTTCTTGTCTACAGCAAGCACATTGCAAGAAGTGAACGAGTTAAAAGTAGAACCTTAGGCGCCAATGAGGAAGTACAGTCCCCCTACAAGGAAGAAGGGGAAGGAAAAGCAAGAAAATGTAGTCTGATCCACCAGCCCCTTCAAGAACTAGGAACAGACCCCAGGTGGTAGTCACAGACCAGATCCCCACAATGGTGATACTAGAGGGGTATTAGATCGATGCTACTATACCCTCCAGAAAGGTGGATGTTAGTGTTGAACCCTGGGTAAGAGGCGCTGGAGCACCTACATCACAAAGTCAGGCATACCAGCAAAGGGAGGATGGGTCACAATTCAAGGAAGCTATGGAAGATTCGTAGGCAGAAGCAGCCAAAAGGGCCACTTCAACAACTCGGGGAGCAAATAGTTCACTCCCCCTGTTCCGGCAAGATCTTACGCAACTAGCTCAAACCCTTACATCTGCTTGTTATCAAGTGGAACCCTCGATGCTCTACCAAAGAATGATCTAGCAGCATGTGGCACCCCTTCTCTCGATACCTTTGACGTTGCAGCTGAGGTTCCAGTTACAAGCTACCCCAATGGTGTCATACCCCGCAAATATAGAGATAGGTGCCCAAGATCGACCGCAATCCACATTCCTCAGTACGGGTCAGATGTTGGCGTATTTGGTGCCTATCTTGATTCCTCGCATACCTAACCAGGCTATCACTCAACTCATGATGGTCAGCAGTTGGTTAGGTTATGATCACCAAATGCATCAATGGTTTCTAGTGGAGATCACCTCATTTGACAATTATTACTAAGGGCAGCAGGAGCTGTATCACAGATCTACCATGAGAGGGTCATGGTCTGGATACATGGCTCTGAACTAAATGTACCAGATCCCCACTATGGATACCTCCATTCTATCAAGCCATTACATGGATTTGTACGTGGGAGGTGAGTTGAGTGACACCCTCACAATGGAGCTTAATAGATTAATCTGGCCCTCAGGCCAAGTTGCAGCCTCTCCTTTCAGCCCAGCAATCATGATAGCTTAATGACATAGTAATATAAAGCCAGCCAAAGGGCTCCCCACATACAGTGGAAACGCAAACCCTTGTAAGTTTATACAGACCTTTCTCACTCTGATGAAATTGAGGAAATTCAACGAACAACTAACGTGTAAGCTGATATGGAGTTACATTTGGGGCAAAGCACAAGAATGGTTCAAAATGCTTAGCAAGGGATTGTTACATTCCTATAGATATTTTGGTAGGGAATTACAGAGCCAGTCATTCCAAAAGAAACAATTCACTAAAACCTTGATCGAACTCTACAAAAGTAAGTAGAAGATCGGTGAATTGACCGAATCATTCTACTATCGCTATGTCGATGAAAGCCTCAGTGTAATCAATCGCGCGGAGGACGGTGTGATCCTAGGCTACATGAACGGTATGTCCAACCTTGAACTGTATAAGGAGTTGGTCTCAGAAAAACTAGAAACCCTACAGCAGTTGCAAGAAATCGTGGAACAATACTTAAAGATTGAGAAAGCAAAAAAATGGAAACGAGAAGAGGATAGTTAGGGCGAAATAAATTCTAAAGCCTCAGAGCCATGGCCAAAAAGGCATAAAGCTTCGAGCAGGGGCTTCAAAAGTTACATCACCTTCACCAAGACCCCATCGGAGATACACTCAATCCACGAAGGGCTGTTTTGGACTCCCTCTTCCAGCATGACATACCTTCAAAGAGGGATTCTCCCAAATACAAAAATCACCACAAGGAGCGAGGTCGTGATGCAAATGAGTGCATTCACCTAAAAAAGAGAGATCGAAAGATATGCAAGAGAGGGATTACTTCCAGATTGCGTCGAAAGACCAAAGGGAGAGGGGCCATCTGAAGGAAAAAGGAGAACGTCGCAACTAGAAACCCTACAAAAGGGGATCTGATTGAGAGGGATGGGATCAACAAGGAAATAATGTGGAACAGGCTAAAACTGAGCCGAGAGAAAATGGTAGGCAAAAACCAGAGCCTTAAGTGGATAGAAACCGTCTGGAAGGAGCCAAATTATTGATTGACTTCCTAATTTGAGTGGCGGGTGACCAATCCTTGAACACCATTAAAAAAGCCAAATCCTGATATATCCCCCCTGGCAAACCCTGCTAGAAATGACTCTGACCTGAGGAAGCAATAAATTTCTCAAAAGCATACCCAGTACCTAGCCAAACTCCCCATACAGACCCGATGGTGATGCATGCACCAATTGGACATTTCTACGTCAAAAGGGTATTGGTTGATAATGGCAGCGAGGTGGGGGGTGATGTTCGCCAACTGCTTTGACCAGCTAGGCCTAGGTTATGAGAGTTTAAGGAGAACAATTTCACCACTATCCAGATTTATTGTAAAGATGGTGCTACCCTTAGGTGTCACAACCCTCCCAGTCAGACAGGGTGATAGAAATAAAGAAGTGATGCTAGAGTGCAGATTCACCGTTGTTGATGCCATATCCCCGTACAATGTGATATTGGAAGATTGTGGTTGTGCCAGGCACGGGAGATATGGTCCCTCTATCTTTTAACCATGAAATTCCCTACCAATATTACTGGTCCTGACTCTGATCAAATCTATCAACAGCGGTTCTGAAAACCACCTTCTATTGGGTCCCGAATAGGATCCAAATTTAGAACCAATTTCTGAGGCCCCAAAAAAAAGCTGCTAGAAACCAATCAGGCTCCGGTAGCAAGAAACTAGCCTAGATCTATGATGGGAACAAAAATACAGCAACCATAAACCCAAAACACATAAATATGAACAACAAAATACAAATACAACAATATAAATAGGTTAGGTGGGAAAATATATACTATAGCAATTTGTATAGGCAAGTGGCGGTAGAGGCGGTGCCAGACTGAAGAGAAACAACCTTCACCGGCTGAGCCTTTAGTGATGCAACATCCATTGGATGAAATATCTCTCTAAAGGTGTCAGAGAGTGGAGGTAAATCTGTTGAACGGAGGCAGTGTCTTCAGCGGCAGAATCGGAGTCTTCAACGGCAGATCTAGAGTCTTCATCGGTAGATCCTGAGTCTTAACTGGCAGATCCATAGTCGTCAATGGTGGATCCAGAGTCTTCACCAGTGGATCCAAAGTTTTCACCAGTGGAATTAGAGTCAGAGTCAAGTGGTGTAGCCAGAGGTTTCACCATTGGAGTTAGAGTCGAAGTCTAATGACACAGTTAGATTTAAGACAGAGTCAAAGGGCGTATGAAGGTTGAGAGAGCGGAGGTAAGGGAGGACTATGAAGTGGGGGGAGGGGGAAATAGAGGGTGCCTTATGGCGGGCGATAATGTAAAAGTGGCATTATGGTGGAGGGCAGAATGCAGAGATGGGTTTGAACGCGGAGATGGGGAGAATGCGGAGATTAGTTAGACAGAGATTGGTTTCATAGGTAGAAAATAACTAATGCAAAGATGGGTTTGAAAACTAAAGTGGCGGAGAGGAAAAACTCAGGAAAATAACTAAAGAAACCCTAGTACCTTTATATAGTTGGGCCCATAAGTCCAAAAAAGACACTCAATTAAAAGCAGTTCTTAAATATAGCCACCATTATTGATGCCAATTAAAGGCGGTTCTTCAAGAGCCGCCTTTAATGAACTAAAATGTGTCTTTAAAACCTCCGGTTGGGACTTGGGAGGGAGTTCCAAATATGGAACTCCTTGGGATTATTATTAAAAGTGGTTCCTCAAGAACTACCTTTGATTGAGTGTCTTTAATAAAAGGGTTCTTCACTAGCACAAGAAAGGGATAGCAGTTATTAGGGGGGATCAGTCTGCACCTTGAAGCTGCTTAGCAATAGCCTTGAAAGAAGAAAACAAGGGGGATAGGGTGGCTTTGATAAATGGGTAAATAAGACCTACAAACACCAAGCCTCTAACCATATGATTATCGTGGATGGTGACCGTGGGAAAAAAAGTACCACCCACAATGAAGGAAAACTAAAGGACCTCCTCGATGACCATGTATATGTATTTTCATTGAGAACCCTCGACCTCACATGGGTGCCCAAACACATGATGGTACACAAGTGACCCACCTTCACTCGGGGTCGTTAGTAGGTAACCCAAGTGAAGGATGAGTAAGGCAAAGATAAAATTTATAGCTCTGCACATAACTCACTACTAAACTACCTATGGGGTAGTTAGTGGCAAGTCCAGGTTTGTCCATGATGTGCTTCATTTTTATTGCGTCAACCATTGCATTCAACATAGTTCTTATCTTGTTTTATTTGGTGAATTGCTAGTGTTAGTTGAGCTTACGTGACAAGGGGTTTAGATGGCCATGTTTGGTTTTCTTGTCTAAATCCCATGTTTTTTTAGAATAAATTAGTACGAATGGACATTTTACGCAGCAAGATCTTCCTCGTGATAATATTTAGTAGGTCACCTATGGGTACATTTTGGTTCCATTCAATGTAAAGGCCGTTTGTAAGGGCGGTAGAAGATATTGAAGGCCGTGGGTAAGGAAGTTAGAAGAGATCAAAGGCCATTAACCTCTAGAATGGTAGTATATGAAGGCCACAAACATTAATGCATGGTAGAAAGAGATTGGAGCCAAAGATAGGCAGCATTGGAGTTCAAGGCGGCCAACGAAGAAATAGGGAATCGTTGTCCGATGAGTTGTGCTAAATTCTGAGAACGATCTGAGAAGATTTATCCTTCAAGGTTGATTCCATTGATTTGTCTTCTCGAGCACTAATAATTTAACTAGTAGAACACACAAATCGGACTAACGGTTCACCCGTAGAGAAGGAAAGAAGCTCAGCCAGCCAAGACACGAACGGGTCAGCACAGGCCGCTCATGCATAGCACCAACGGCCCATGCCAAATGAGTTATCCCACACCAAATAGATTAGTATGAGGGCACGAAGGCCTTGCCAAATTCCATAAGGTATAGAAAGAAGTCTTAATCCGCACTCAAAATTGACTAATATAGGCGCAAACCATCCAATTTATAATGGCCCGCATTATTTCAAGCCCAAGATGCCAAGACTAGCCAACAAGTCATGCCAAAGGCTGCATCTTGTGCTAAGTTTCTAAGCAGGCTGATGCTTCTGACAATGGTTCGTGCCAAATTCGTGAGCAGACCAAGCCTTCTGACAACGTCCCGCGCCAAAGCTATGTCACTTGGATCAGAAGTCCCAAATCAAGCATGCTAACGGCAGCCCGCATTAAAGGCCACGGTCTTCGCTAGATGATGCAACATGGCCCATGCCAGATCTAGCATCCCGCATGGATGTAAAGGCACGGCTCGTGCCAGACCTGTAACCTGTGTAGAAGTACGTGCCACGGGCCACGCCATACATGACGGCTCATGCCAGGCGGTGGCAGAACTAAGGTTTATTCATTTTTGGCCTATTTTGGGTCTATTTTAGGCCCAATCCCCTACTACTATGAATATAGCCATAGTCTACTAGGTTAAGGAGGTGATATCATTTTTAGACTTTGGGAGGTCGTCGTCATACCTCTCAAAGTTAATACTTTTAAGCCCTAAATGCTTCCTATCTACAATTAAGTAGATAATGGCAAGTCGGGGTCATCC
Organism: Rubia yunnanensis; assembly: GCA_037428765.1. Lineage (NCBI taxonomy): Eukaryota > Viridiplantae > Streptophyta > Magnoliopsida > Gentianales > Rubiaceae > Rubia > Rubia yunnanensis. The sequence continues at coordinate 60,528,172 of CM075068.1, forward strand.
ACGAGAAGAGGGATCTTTTTAAGGGTTTTAAACATATAAAGGAGAAAACATACTAAGCACATACATACATAGATATACATAAAAGCATGTAAACAAGGGGGGGTTGGTTGGTTTGATCCTAAGTTAACAAATTAAAGTACAACAACTAGCAAAGTAATAGAACAATGCTAATCATGCAATACAACTAATAGTAAGATGAAAATAACAATTTACGGAACCTTGGGCGCAATTGACTTCCACTTCCAAACCTCTTATCCATCATTGAACAAGCAACTTAATTACTACTTTCACTACTTGGTGTGAAGGCTAAACTTCTATCCTTCTTAGATAGTAGTTTGCAAGAGTGAATTCGACATCTCTTGTCAAACCTCACGAATGACTCCCGTAGTTGAAACACAACTCAAGGTATCCCATTGATGGCATTTAGCATGAAGAATCAACAAGCTCGGCAACACTTATAAACACTACACCGCGTCTAAGCATTTAACCAATTTATGCATTTACACAAGATTGGTCAAGAACGATCGACATTCATATACTTCTCTCGTTTGCTACAAACGACAAACATGACAAAGAGTTCAACATTATCATATCCACCTAGCAATCATCAATCCATCAACACAATCAAAAGCTCTAAATCATACTCATATATTCCTAACAAGAAAAGGGGGGAAATCAACCCACTTCCCCCAAACCCTAGCAAGCAATTCATACAAGTATTTCATATACTCAAGCTTTCACCAACATTAATGATATCAACAAACACATTCAATGCTCCATAAATGCATAATAGTAAGGGTAATAAATAAGCTACAAATTATTATTAGGACATGGGTTTAGAAGCCTTAGTCAATTGCTCCCAAGAGATAGATTAATTACAAGAGTTCATGCTAATCAATGCTAAACAACTAATCATAAAAATAAGAGAATTCAAGGATGAAAAATAGAAGAAAAGGGTTTGAAACAGTACTATAATCGCAGCTGGAAGAAAGTATGAATGAGAGGAAAGAGAATGGTATTTATAGTACAAAGAAGATAAGGCAAAATTCTGGCCACCCGTCGGTCGCAACTCGCGATGGCTCATCGCGACTCACGACGGTCATTACGAGGAGGCCATCGCGACTCACGATGGGTGCCAGAATTTTGCATTGTGTCTTTTTCTTCTTCTTGTGGTATGCAGTCATGTTTATAGTCATCCCACTCAATCTCCAAGTCTTCAACTGCTCCAAAAATGGTCTTCAATGGCCTCCGGTCTTCATGTCTTTGAAGCGAGTCTTCAAAAGTCTTCGAAAGTGTAGTCTTCAATGGCCTCCGGTCTTCATTGCCTCCGTGTTCTTCCCCTGTCACACAAAATCCACTTAGAAGAGGTAAAAGAGCATAAAGTTGCTCTTACCCCTCCTAAGAGAATTTCAAGGTAAAACAAAAGCTCTCGATAATAAAAGAGCACAAAAGTGACCCTAAATAGTACCAAATTATGCATATAAAATGGACACATCAAGCCTCCCCACACTTGAACCTTACTCGCCCTCGAGTAAGAAAAGATCCAAGCACACGAAGGAAATGATATATCCACATCCTAACTACTAATCCCCCAAATCAATACCTCACAAAAAACTCAATATCACACATCCCAATGTTAAAGTCAAATGAGAAGTTTCCCACAACCCCTATTCCTAAATCTACCCAAACCATATCATCCCATCAATTCATCGATTTCCCTAAGAAATCTCTAAATCCCAAATTGATAATCCCAAATCCAATGATAAAAGATGAAGCCAAAAGTGTATATAGGGTTCAAAACACATGCTCTACTTTACATCAATATATCAAACTAAAAACGAAGCATCATAATGATCAAGAATTTCATAACTTACTCTATTTTTTCCCGCTAAATTTTTCATTCCCAAAAGCTCCTCAAGATGTGAAGCTACCCGATCCATCCGTGTGGTCATGGCAACCTTTCGGGTTTTCATCCTAGCCACACATCATGTTTTTTTGGCTCACATCTCACCTTTTTCCGCACATTTAGCCTCTCATTTTGGCCTAGACCGCCCTTTCAGGTTTTCGACCTATCTGGGCCCCCAATGTTGCCTAAGTTTCCCTCTCGGGTTTTCAACTTAGCGGGATTCTCTTTTTTTTTTTCCTTTTTTTTTCCTTTTTTTTAAATATTTTTGTCTCCAATCCTAAAAGTAGAAAATTGCTTTCCAAATGTGAAGGTTAAGAAAAGTATCAAAACCAACATTATCCAAGTACATCAAACGCAAAACAATATCCAAAACAAAAAGCAAAAGTATCTCCAACCCTAATCGCCTAAAAATAGTAGATACCCCTCCCCATACTTAGAACACTACATTGCCCTCAATGTAGACTAGGGAAAACCATACAAAGCAAAGTATGGGAAGGGGTAAAGTGTGATGCTCACTCAATCAATGTTGTGATAAGGACGGGCCACCGCTAAAGTAGCGCTGCTGGTACTGTGCTAGCCACTCTGTGCTCCTCTGCCTCCATTCCCTCCACCTCTCTGCTCTTGGATCGGGGCCTGATACACCACCCGACTGGAACTACAACTCATGGATGCGAGCTGACAGGTGGTCAATCTCCTCATCCATATCGATCAAAGCCTGGGAGACAAACATGTTGTGCTCCAAGATCATGTTGTCCTGGCGGTAGAAACCATCGTGCATGGTCTGCATCATCCACTCATAGAAATCTGGCAGAGGCTGGGAGTAGTGAGGTGTAGCATCATCCTCCTGCATAGGATCCGTCTGTGGTGGAGGCTATGGAGAGTAGTACTGCTGCTGCTGCTGCTCCGAGGAATATAGGGTGCTATCGTCACGCTGGAGAGGGTCTGGCCCGAGGTCGAGGAGCTCACACTGGAACTCAGCTGTACATGAGGAGTCTAGGGAGATCACCAAATCTCCCAGCGGTGTGTCAAACTCCAGCTTCGTCTTGTTCAGCTGAGAAAGTGTCATGAATGTGACCTTCCTCGCACTGTATAACCAATAGAAGAGCCCAGTGGTCCGGGTGACACTGAGCATCTCAAATCAAACAAGCCACTCAACAGTGATCAGATAAGACGTCCGCTTCCCCAAACGTGGAAAGTTGGCCGGAGGGACTAATCCCAAGTACTCTGCTAGAAGGCCTATCATCCCTCCGACCATGATCTTCCCCTTGGCCTTTCCTCCCACTTCCACAATCCTTTTCATTCACAGCTCTGCCCACAGCACATATCCTGGCCCCTCGCTCGTTAAGTGCCATAGGAAGTGAATGTCATTGTCTGGCACATTCGTCGGCTCCACGGAGCAAAAGACTGTGCCAGCCAAGAGTCGGTGCACATAGCGGAGTGCAGGGTGAATGATGGCGCTACTCTTGTCATGGGAGTTCTTCGACCTCATATTGATGACATTCCAGAACTGCATGTCATCCTCAATTGACCGCTCTTGGGCCTGTGGGTCCAGTCTGTTTCGTATCTCGGTGGTGTCAAAACCAAAGGCCTCCTCAACCTGTGAGACTATCAGTTGTCAAGATAGGTCATCTAGGTGAAAGGCAATGTACCTCTCACAGGGTTAATCACCCCTCATGCTGCTCATACGGATAGTGGACAAGAACTCCAACATGTACCTCCGGTAAGAGTGCGCGCTCTTGCTCATAAATCTCTCTATTCCCCCTTTGGCGAGGAGGCATCTGACAGGCTGCGCGAGGCCGAGGACATCCAACTTGGGCACATCCACAAAACTGGTCTCTTTAAGCAGGTGCCTCTCTAGGGCCTCCCATCTGTCCGCATAGGACCCGGTGATCCGGGTCAAGCTCATGTACCAATACGGAGAGGAAGGTATAGGGCCCGATTCCGGAGCCGGTGATGGAGGTTGAGGTGGAGCAGCAGTGCGCTTGTCTTGCAGGGGAGCCCTAGATCTCCTCTTGGGGGCCATATCTATCAATCACAGCAAACAGGTCAAACGCAAAGGAATATATGTATATGCAATATGGAAAATCTATAACCAATCTTAAACTAGTTCATCATCACAGGTCGGATCAAAATCAACTCAACTAGTTCAAGTTCTAATTGCAATTGCATATACAATCTACATTATGTCCAACAAGCCCATACCATCAAACCCATGGAGTTCTCACATAGTCTAAATCAATATGCTATATTTCAAAATCACAGTTATGCTCAACTAATTTAGCCATCATTAGTACAGTGACAATGTCAACTTCCATGGCCAAACTACTCTAAACAAAATAGCATTCCAAAGCACACTAACACTTTATTCCAATAACAACTATGTTTACTCAAGGGCTAACATGCTTCAAATACAGTATAAGTCACCATCTACTCTCCAGCCAAAATAACACGAATGCACACATTCCAAAACCAAGCAGGCATAATACAGTCAAAACCGCACTAAGAAAATATACCGTACAAACTGCAATCACAAAATTTACACACAATCCTCATCAAATAAAACTGCAACCACAACATATTCACCACAATCAATGATTTAAATTCCAAACACCATAACACACAATCTACACAATATCCAATAAGTAGAATATACATTCATAATCATAATTAGGGCCCAATAGAGTGAAGAAGTGTACCAATAATACGCTTAGGATGAAGAAAAATGAGAGCCACGATCAATTCAGGTTCGAATTGCCTAAAGCTTCAAAACCCCCAAAATCTAGGGTTTGGGTTCTTCACAATGGTGATGGTGATTTGAGGTGTGGAGAGTGTAGAGGTTTGATAGGTGGTGGCGGCGCGGTGCTGCGGTGAGATGGCGGCGGCAGTTTGGGTGGAGGGGGATGGAAGATAGACGGCTGATTGGAAAAGGAAGAAAGAGACGAAGGGCAGAGATAATGGGGAGAAAACCTGTTCAGCCTGCTTCTTAAATCTGATCTTACACGACCGTCATTAATCGCGGCGTGTTAGTCGCGACTCGCAATGGAGCATCGCGAGGTCATCGCGACTCGTGGAAAGTGGGATACGAATCTAATTTTTTTTTTCAAAACTTCTGAGCTCGTCGCGACTCGCAAGTGGCATCGCGATGTTATCGCGACTCGCGGAAAGGTGGATCCGAGGGTTGATTTTTTGTTCAAAACTTCTAAGCCGACGACGTACCCGTCGCGACTCACGACGTACATTGCAACTCACCAAAAGTTGGATCCGAGGGTTTATTTTGTTTACCCAAATTTTTTTGAGCCCGCCACGACTCACGACGAGGCCTCATGATGTCGTTGTGACTCGCGGAAAGTGGGAGCTGAAACCCAAAAATTTGACAAAAAGTTTCTGAGCCCATCGCGACTCACAACGAGACCTCGCGATGTCTTCGTGACTCACCGAAAGTGGGAGCTGAAACCCCAAAATTTGATAAAAAATTTCTGAGCCCGTCGCGACTCGTGATGGTTTGGTCGCAACTTGCGACGGGCCATTAACCTGGCACTTAGAAAATTTTTCTGCTTCTTTCTCTTGTCCAAGTTCTTCCTTCTCGAATCCAAGTATTTTCCATTTCTAAAATCCAATTCCTTGGCTTCAAAATTGCTACAAAATCATAGAGAATACAACCTGTGAAAAGCATAAAGCAGAACAATGAAGCTTAAGGATAACAGCTCAAAACTAAACACATCAACAGAAAGTCACGAGTGATGATCTGGATGATCAAAACCAAGTTCATTTAACATCGTCGGCACGACTCACTTCCCTCCTTGGAGCTTACTCACAAACCAGATCGAGGAGATCAACGGCCTCTCCTTTTTCCGGTACAAAAGTCTCGTGGTAAGGTTTCAAACGTTGTCCATTAACCTTGAAGGTATTAGACTTAGCTCGATCTAGAATCTCCACCGCACCATGCGGGAATACCTTAACCACCTGAAAAGGACCGATCCATCGGGACCTTAACTTACCTGGGAATAGGTAGAGGCGAGATTGAAATAGGAGGACCTTTTGACCAACGTCAAAATCCTTCCTGATGATCATTTTGTCGTGCCACGCCTTTGTCTTCTCTTTGTAGATCTCGACTTTCTCATAGGACTCCCTCCGGATCTCATCCATTTCATCCAATTGTAACTTCCTATGCAAGCCGGCTTCATCTACATCAAGATTAAACTCTTTGACCGCCCAGTAAGCCTTGTGCTAAATTTCCACCGGTAGATGACAGGGCTTACCAAACACTAACCGGTATGGGGACATACCAATTGGTGTCTTGTAAGCCGTCCTATATGCCCACAAGGCATCATTCAACCGAGAACTACAATCCTTCCAGTTAGGGTTAACCATTTTTGAAGGATGGACTTGATTTCCCGATTGGAAACTTTGGCTTGCCCGTTGGTTTGTAGGTGATAGGTGGTGGATGTCTTGTGAGTGACTCCATACTTCTTTAAGAGTGCCGCTATGGTCCGATTGCAAAAATGGGTGCCACGGTTACTAATTAAGGCTCGGGGTACCCTAAACCTAAAAAAGATGTTATCTTTCAAGAATTCTGCAACCACTTTAGAATCGTCAGTCCTAGTGGGTTTTGCTTCAACCCACTTGACACATAATCAACAGAAAGAAGAATGTTCGTAAAGCCATAAGAACTAGGGAAAGGCCCCATAAAGTCAATACCCCAAACATCAAAGATTTCACAATACAAAATAGGTCTTTTGGGCATTTCATTCCTAGTGGAGATATTTCCTACTCTCTGGAATTCATCACAAGATTTGAAAAAGGTTTATGCATGCTTATTCAACATAGGCCAATAAAACCCACTCTATAAACCTTTCCTAGCGGTTCTCTTTGCTCCAAAATGACCGCCACATGCATGAGAATGACAATTCAATAATTGAGTGTACTTCACTATCAGGGATACATCTCCTAACAACTTGATCCGCACAATGTCTCCATAAAAAGGGATTATCCCACACATAATACTTAGCATCACTCTTTAATTTATCTTTTTGGACCTTAGAAAAATGAGGAGGGAACTTACCGGCAACAAGAAAATTTACAATGTCAGCATACCACGGTTGGAGATCCCTAATGGTGAACAATTGTTCATCAGGGAATTCCTCCTGTAGTTGCTCCGTCATCGTGGGGCTTACCTCAATGTCTTCCCCTGTAGTCAATCGGCTCAAATGATCGACCACAAGGTTTTCCACACCCTTCTTGTCCCGCACCTCCAACTCAAATTCGCTCAAAAGCAGGATCCACCTAATCAATCTTGGCTTGGCCTCTTTCTTCGTCATTAAATGACTAAGCGCTACATGGTCAGTGTACACAATAAATTTTGTACCAAGCAAGTAAGATCAAAATTTTTCTAAAGAGAATACCACTGCTAGCAACTCCTTTTCAGTGGTGGAGTAGTTCCTTTGGGCTTCATTTAGGGACATGGATGCGTAGTAGATGGTGTGAGGTGCTCTCCCCACCCTTTGACCAAGAACAGCTCCAACATCGTAGTCACTCGCATCGTACATTATCTCAAATGGAAATGACCAATCCGGGGGTTGTATGATAGGGAACGAGACTAACCTTCCCTTCAATGTATCGAAGGCCCCTTTACACCCCTCATCCATCACAAATTCCACCTCCTTTTGGAATAACTTGCATGGAGAAGATGCTATCTTTGAGAATTCCTTGATGAACCGGCGATAGAATCATGCATGACCAAGAAAAGAGCGCACTTCATGCACATTAGTAGGATAAGGCAAAGTTTGAATCGTGTCTATCTTTGCCTTGTCAACCTCAATACCCTTAGAGGAGACAACATGGCCTAAGACAATACCTCTCTCTACCATAAAGTGACATTTCTCAGAATTTAGCACCAGATTAGTTTCAATGCAACGTTTAAGAACTTGCGCTAAATTTGCTAAACAATTGTCAAAGGAATTACCATGAATGGTGAAATAATCCATAAACACCTCGATAAAATTTTCAACAAATTATGAGAAAATGCTTACCATACACCTTTGGAAAGTTGCGGGGGCGTTACATAGCCCAAAAGGCATGCGTCGGTAAGCAAACGTACCAAAGGGGCACGTGAAGGTGGTCTCTCTTGGTCTTTCGGGGCGATAGCCACTTGAAAATACCCTGAGTACCCATCCAAAAAGCAATAAAATGGGTGGCTCGCTAAGCTCTCAAGCATTTGATCAATGAATGGCAATGGGAAGTGATCATTCTGGGTTTCCGCATTCAACAACTTCATAACCCAGTGGAGTACCGACCTCTCTACCACTTCTCAAAGCGATAGCACTTGCATTTTGCCTAGGATTGATTTCCGGTTGGGAGGGTAGTTTACCCTTTTCCCGAGCTTCCATCCGGTTCACCATTTGGGCTATTTGGCTCACTTAGGTTTCCAAGTTCTTGATGCTTGCTTTAGCCTCATCTTGGAATTTTTTGCTTTTTTCCGCGCTCATGACCAACGGGTGAATGGGTTGCAACACCTCATCCTTGGATAGCCCCTAGCCCTCCCCTTGGTCTCGGGGTTTGTCTTGGAGCCTTTGGAATTTTTGTTGAGGTGGCCTATATTGTTGTTGAGGGGGCCGGTATGGTTGAGAGTTGTGGCTTCCTTGAGGATTCCTATACCGAAGGTTCGGGTTATCACGATTCCCTAAATTGTATGATTGGTTTTGGTACCCTGGATACCCTTGGTAGCCTTTGTTGCCTTGATATCCTTGATTCCTGTGATACCCCATGGCACTCACTTCTTCAACGTAGTCCTCTTGCAAAGTGGGGCAAGTGTCCGTAGGGTGCGCCATGTAGCAAATTTCACATGATTTAACCTGTGGTGCATTTCCTCCGGGCTTTGTCATCAAATTTTTCACCATGGATGTGAGGGCCGAAACTTGATCCTCTAGCTTCCCATTATTGTAAAAATCACTCGTGGGCATCGGGTTTCTTCTTCTCAAATCGGCCCTTGAGCTAAAGTTTTGGGATTCTTCTGCTAGCTCCTCGTACAATTGCATGGCCTCGGCGGATATTTTGTTCCCAAGGGTGCCACCACAAGAACTTCTAACCAACCTTTGGTCCTCATCAAGAAGGCCATTATAGAAGTAATACACCAAATCTCCCTCCGAATAACCATGGTAGGGGCAACTCGCAAGGAGCTTCTTGAACCTCTCCCAATAGTCAAAAAGAGACTCTTCATACCACTGAAGGATGTTGCTTATGTCCTTCTTCAAGGTGGTGGACCTCGAGGCTGGGAAGTACTTGGCTAGAAACTTTGTTTTCATATCAAGCCAACTCTTGATGCTCTTGGGCGGTAGGTAGTGGAGCCAATCTCTTGCACCATCCCTCAGTGTGAAAGGGAATGCCTTCAATTTATAAAAATATTCATCCACTCCATGGGAGACCGTGCCACCACACAAAAAGTGAAACTCGGTGAGGTGCTTGTTAGTATTCTCCCCTTGCCTACCAAGGAAGGCGGGTAGCATGTTGATGAACTTGGTCTTTAGCTCAAAATGCCCATTTGGTCCAACCACGGGGTACTCGATACAAATCGGTTGTTGATCGAGGTTGTGAGCCATGACATCTCTCGACAAGGGTTACCCCAAGGGGATCTCTCTTTGGGGGAAAGGAGGATGGCGAGGTTCCCCTCTCGGATGCTCATCTTCGTGCTCGATTTGATGTTCCATTGATGAAGATGTATCCGTAAAATGGTCACTAGGAGGGGTGTTATTCACACTTTCCAAATAAGGCCTCCTAGCCCGTCTCAAATTCAACTCCAACTCGGGGTCGTAATGTAAGGGTTCTTGTGAAGAGGATCGCGTGCGAACCATACACCAAGAACTCAAACAATAGGTCTCCAAGCCAAGCAAAAATGGCAAATCAACTAAGAAATCCAAATAAAACCAAACTAACAAATATTTACAAATAGCACATAATCACACATAATATGCCTAAACATTTAAAAATAAACGCCTCTTCCCCGGCAGCGGCGCCAAAATTTGGGAGGTCGTCGCCGTACCTCTCAAAGTTAATACTTTTAAGCCCTAAATGCTTCCTATCTACAATTAAGTAGATAATGGCAAGTCGGGGTCGTTAACGAGAAGAGGGTCTTTTTAAGGGTTGTAAACATATAAAGGAGAAAACATACTAAGCACATACATACACAGATATATATAAAAGCATGTAAACAAGGGGGGGGATTTTGGTTGGTTTGATCCTAAGTTAACAAATTAAAGTACAACTAGTAAAGCAATAGAACAATGCTAATCATGCAATACAATTGCTTAATCCTTCCTCTTTCTCTCTTTTACTCCTCTCTCTCTCTCTTTTGAACAGTAAACTGCGATCCGATCCTCTCCATATTAGTGCAGAGTCGCTGGTAATGGCTACCCCGCCGTCAACGGCTAATTCCCGCTGGTACCAATCCGTGAAGAAGAAGGTTAGCCTTAAGCCGGCCGCTATGGCGGCAATTAATGTCAGCCAATCCCCACCCAAATCCTTCGCCGCTGTTCTCTAAAATAAATCCCCCCTCTGTCAAAATTGTTGCCTACCAATCCTGAACTAATTCCCAAATCCCAACATTTAGGAGATCCCGCTTGTTTATATTCTGAAGATCAAATCGCTAAACTATCGGCACACTACGCAAATGCTCTGGTCGGAAAGTTCACAAAAGGAAGGCTATCAATGGAGCTACTCGAATTAGCTTTCAAAACTGTGGGTTTCACAGGTAAATACCAGTTAGGGTCATTAGATTATAAACATGTTCTTATCAGGTTCGAGCAACTCAACGACTATCAAAGATGCTGGATGAAGGGAATCTAGAACCTTAATGGTGTCCACCTTAAGATGCTCAAATGGACTCCTGAGTTCTCAACGCGCAAAGAATCCCCCATTGTCCCTATCTGGTGTACAATCAGGGAAGTGCCTTTATATTATTACAACTCAGCATCTATTGAAGCAATTGGAAATAGCCTAGGAAGTTTTATTAAAAATAATTTAGCCACTAATATGCTCACAAGGTCTTCTGCAATTAAATTCTGTGCTGAAATTGATCTTCAAAAGCCTTTGTGTAATCATATTCGGTTGGGTTCAGTGACTAATAATAGGAAATATCTAATTGAGTATGAAGATGTCCCACTTTATTGTGATCACTGTGCTAAATTGGGTCACTCTCTAGGACAATGTAGAGCTATTCCTCCTATGGTTAATGATAGGCTAGTTGACAATAACATAACCCAGAGCCAAACTCATTCTAAATGGCAGGCAACTGGTAACATTTTCAGTAAGCCTCCACTGTTTTCCTTAGACAATCAGGATGATTCCACCTCCCCTGTGAATGATAATGCAACTGATCAAAGAGCTATAACGATCCCCACTTTCAACCTTCACTCCAAACCCTCCCCAGGGGTTAACAAAGCTACTGAAAAGGACAGGCTATAATCACCTGAAAAATTACCCATGACCCAAACTCAGGAAAACCCTGATAAATTCATCTCAAAGCTACTAAATGATACTGCTATATCTAAATATACCCCGATGGTCTATGCTAAAGATGACATTCAGATTGGATCACTGAGACTAAGACTAAGCCTGAAAAGACTAAATCAATCTCCTTCTAATACCCCCAACACTTTCCCTACATGGGAAGATGGAAAATAGGTTCTCAGTTTTGCAGGATAAACAGGAAGAGCAAGATTCTGATGATGAGGTTACAACCATCCACAAGGACATTACAGCTTCACCTGCAATGAAATCCACTGGTAAGCATCCCCAGCAAGGTAAGTCTAAAGTTAAAAAGAACAATTACTTTAGTCAACTTAATAAGATGATGCTGAGATCATCTACAATAAGTTTCAAATCTAGTGAACAATGACATCACCCTTTAGTGTCAATTTTTTAGTGTGGAATCTTAGAGGCATAGAATCTTCAATGCTTACACTAACAAACCTAGTTAAGCTTAACAAAATCCAACTGTTGTGCATCATTGAACCAATGCATGATAATATAAAATGTCAATCATATATGGGAAAATTTAATTTCTCATATAGTTTGACACTATCTAATGGAAAAATATGGCTCATGTGGTCTAATCAAATGACTATCACACTCCTCTCTTCCCATGAGCAGTTTATGCATGTTAATATATCTCATCAGTCCCTAAATTTACATATGGAAGCAGTCTTTATATATGCTCTTAGGAATAGGGAAGGTAGAAAGGATCTTTGGAAAGAACTAACAGCCATCACCAAAGGTGATACTATATTTATAGGAGAATTTAATACCATCACATCTCTCTTAGAATATAGAGGCCCTAGCTCCCCCTCCACTGGAAGTATTAGAGACTTCAATACCTGGATTAATACCACTGGAGTTCAAGAGATTAACACAGTAGGAAACCTCTTTACCAGGGGCAATTCGAGACTTAGAAACCCCACCTCCAAAAGACTAGATAGAGGTCTCTGCACAATCACATGGAATCAAAACTTCCCTTCATCCTCTATCCAAATCTTGAATAGGCAAACTTCAGACCATTCCCCCCTTCTCCTCCAGATATCCAATTTGACTATTTCCCACCCTAAACCCTTTAGATTCATAAATACCTAGTTCAATCGGCCAGAATTTATAACCTTAATTAGGGATAACTGGGAAAAACCACTTGCTGAGATGGTATGCTTGGATTTTATCTAAAATTGATTAGACTTAAGAAGGTGATAAAAACCTGGAATAGAGACTGCTTCGGAAACATTGATACTAATATCATTAAAGCAGAGGGGCCATTAACAATTTAGGAACTTCTTTTTGACTTGACACCCTCAGCTTCTGAACTTATCAAACTAAATGAGAAAAAAGGCTTACTGCTTAGAGCCCAAAAGGAGAAGGAAAAATTCTGGAAACAGAAAGCCAGATCTAAATGGCATAAGCTAGGAGATAACAACACTCAATTTTTCCATAAGGTGGTGCAGGAGAAAAACTGCAGGTTACAGATCTCAAAAATTAAAAATAGACAAGGCCAATGGATAAATTCACAGCTGGAAATCCAAAAGGAAGCTATTGGCTACTTTTCTGAGCTATTAACTGAGCATAACCAAATGGTTAATGACACATACTACCCCCACTTCCTTAGCCAAATCCCTAACATTATCACTGACCAGGACAATCAAGCTTTATCCAAATCAGTCTCAGAAGCTGAATTAGAATCAGTGATTAATGGCCTAAACAAGAACAGCAGTCCAGGACCAGATGGTTTTTCAACTAAATTCTATAGTAAATGCTGGTCTATTATAAGACATGATCTAACTGAAGCAGTAAATGAATTTATTACAGGCTCTGATATTCCTGTGGGAGTTTCTAGTACCTGGATAACCATAATACAAAAAAAACCAACTCCCTGCTCATTTGAGGATTTCAGGCCAATTAGCTTATCAAATGTCTTGAATAAGATATGCTCAAAAGTGTTAATGGAACGTTTGAGACCCTATATGGATAAAATGATCTCCCCAAACCAATATTCCTTTTTAAAAAATAGAGATATTGCAGATAATGTTCTCTATTTGCAGGAAATGATTAGATTTTTAGATAAAAAGGGTAGAGTTCCTAACTGCATACTTAAGTTGGATCTAAGAAAAGATTTTGATAGAGTAAACTAGAATTTTCTCAGAAATATTTTGATAAAGTTTGGTTTTCATGGTAACTTCTTAAATGCGGTTATGAAAAATCTCTCCCAAGCTCATTTTTCAGTACTTGTCAATGGCAATCCAGTAGGGTTTTTCAGAGCCACAAGAGGTATTAAACAAGGTGATCCACTCTCTCCTTTCCTTTTTAATATATTCTCAGAAGCTTTTTCTAGGAGCTTGTCTTTTATATTCCAGAATAATAGTCTCTCTTATTATCAGCTACCTGCTTCAATTCCAGCTGCTTCTCATCTAATGTATGCCGATGACACCATCATTTTTTTTGCAATCTTCTAAGTTTAACCTCATTAAGATTAAAGCCTTCTTAGAGATCTTTGAGTACACTTCGGGCAAAAAATTTAATTTTGATAAATCAGATTTCTACATAAGTAAGAGGGCCACAGTTGCTAAACTTAATCAGGTAAGGACGATCTTGAAAATGAAAAAAAGCTCATTCCCTTTCAAATACCTAGGCTGCCCCATTTTTAAAGGCAGAACATTGAATAGGTACTTCCAAACTTTGATGGAAAATTTGGACAAAAAATTGCAAAATTGGAAGAACGGGTGGCTGAGCTCAGGGGGTAGAATGATCCTAATCCAATCTTGCTTGTATTCTATACCACAACATTAATGGTCTGTAACTAAACCCCCAAAGCACATAGTTAAAACATTTGAAAAAAATTGACTAGATTTTTTTGGGGTGAATCGGAAGGTAGAAAAAATAAAGTTTGGAAAAAATGGGCTGATTTAGCTATACCAATAAATCAGAATGGCCTAGGTTTTAGATCAATCTAAGCTATAATTGATGCCTGCTCACTCAAATTATGGTGGAAAAGCCAGTTAGGTAGTTCTTTATGGTCTAAATTGTTGTGGTCCTTGCCACACTCTCATAGAAAATCTGTGACTTGGAAAAGAATCTGCTCTCTAAACTCCATTGCAGAAAATAATTCTCTTCTCATCCATGGAAAAGGCAGTTGCAATTTATGGACTGCCAACTGGTGCCCCAATGGTCCACTTTTACACTATATCCCCAGTCACATATCTTCTACATTGACATATTGTACTGTGGCAGATTTTATCACAAACAAAGCTACCATTTTACCCCAGATTGCACCTTTCCTGGATCATGATACTCTCTCCTTTTTGCAGGGAGCAGTAATTACACCAGACAGGGATGATAGGCTGATATGGAAACCATAAGTGTCAGGAGTCTTCTCCTTCAAGTTAGCATATAAGATACTTACACTATCACCAGGTAATTTCCCTGTATGTAAATTCATATGGAACACCGAATTACAGAGAAAGATCTCTATATTCATATGGAAAATGTTTGTACTGCTTTCTTCCTTTTGATGATGTACTCACTAAATGTGGTTTTAGTCTAGCTTCAAAATGCCCGGCATGTACTCATTCAGATTCTATCCAACATTTTTTCATATCATGTCCTGTGGCCCAATCTGTATGGAATAGCATGGCATCGATAGTTCACTTTCACCTTAGTGACCAACATTCCATCAGTGATAGATTTTTTGTTTTGTGGAATTGCAATTATCTCTCTAAGTGGCACCAAATGATTTGTTATATTCTCCCCTCCCTAATATGCTGGTGCCTTTGGAATGCTCGGAACAGATTCTTATTTGATCGGAAACTATTTTCTACAGACCTTATATGTAAGGAAGTGCATGATCTAATAAAACTGTCTCTCTATACAAAACCTTCACATCTGGTCTCCCTCACAGCTACTCCACATTCCCTTAGGCATTTGATACCATATCTTAGACCTCCCCCAAAGCCTATTATATATACTGTATTATGGGAAAGGCCTAAGATCGGGTCCATCAAAGTTAACATTAATGCTTCATGGCAACCAAACAAAGCTGCAGTAGGGCTAATTGCTAGGGATAATTCTGGTACACACCTATTGATTAAATCAGAGACTATTTCAGCTGTCTGTCCACTCCAAGCTGAAATTCTAGCTATACTATTTGCCTGCCACAATTTCCCACAATTGGACAACACATTCACTATTGAAACAGGCTCCTTGCTGGCAGTTCAAATGTTAAATGATCCCTATTCTACACATTGGCAACTGTTTGATATGGTTTATAAAGTTAAATCCCTCTTGGGCAGTGCAGTACTCATAAGCCTTCAGAAAAAGTTTGAAATGCCTCAAGTTTTTGGGCTTAGTGTTCAGAAAAACTGAAGTGTCATCGGCCTACATAAGGTGAGTAAGAGGAGAGCATGAAATGGGAAGACTAAAATACTGTAAATACCCAGTGGAAAACAATTTCTTCAGCCCCCTAGAAAAAGCCTCTGATAAAATATTGTATAAAAATGGGGAGAGAGGGTCTCCTTGTTTAATTCCCCTGGAGGGAGAGAAAAAACCAGATATGACCCCATTTATTAAAACTGAAAAGGTGGCAGAAGCTATATTTTGCATGATAAGTCTAACAAATTTGCCATGGAAACCAAATTGTAGTAGAACTGAGTTAAGAAAATACCAAGAGACCCTATCAAAGGTCTTTTGCATATCTAGTTTGATAATCAAATTTGAAATCTTAGACTTTCTGGATAGCAATCTGGTCATTTCATGCATGAGAATCACATTATCCGAAATATCCCTACCTCTAAAAAAGGCACTTTGCTCAGGGGAAATCAATAAGTGCATAAGTGGTTTAATCCTCTCCATTAATAGTTTAGAAAAAGCCTTATTTACAAAGTTTGATAAGCTTATTGGCCTGAAGTCTGCAAAAGAGTTTGGAATGGCTTTTTTTGGTATTAAGGTGAGCCAAGTGCTGGACATAGCTTTGGGAATATAACCAGTATTTAAAAAATCATTAGCAGCTTCTAACAGATCCTGGTTAATGATTTCCCAAAAAGTGATGTAAAAATCTCCCGAGAATCCATCTGATCCAGGTGAACTAGATCTATTGAGGTCAAAAACAGCTGTTTTTAGTTCTTGTGTGTCAATGGGGGTAAGCAGAAGTGTATTTTGTTGATCATTTATTACATTAGGGATTTCCTGCAGAAAATGTTTTAGATAATTCCCTTCTTTTTGTGATGTATCCTCATTCAGTAATTTTTGAAAAAATCTCACACCTTCTGCTTTTATCAAACTTGGATCTGTTATCCAGTTTCCATCACCATCTTTAATTTTAACAATTATAGATCTTACTTTCTTTTCCTTGATTGTGTGATGAAAATAACTTGTGTTTGCATCACCCTGTTTTAACCAGTTTAACCTAGCTTTTTGTTTCAGGAAAATGTTGTGTTCCTTCTGAGATCTTAGCAGTAAAGCTTTTGCTTTCAGAAGATCTTCTAAAACTGACTCATCCTGAACCTGCTGGTAAAGTATTTCCAGTTCATTGACTCTTAATTCAGATTGTGAAAGATTCTTATTTACATCCCCAAAATTATTTTTGTTCCAGTCCTTTATTACTATCTTGAGCCTCTTTAACTTATGAACAAAATTATTCATTCCAAACAGAGGGGATGGTAAGTTCCAGTTAGATACAACTACTTCATGAAAATCTTCTCTATTTGACCACATTTCCTGGTATCTAAATGGTCTTGGAACTAATTCTACAGCAGATTGAATAGTTAATAGAAGAGGAGAATGATCAGATGTAATCGTATTTAAAACCTGGATAGAACTATTAGGGAAAAGGTCTAGCCACTCTAGATTACTTATTCCCCGGTCTAACCTTTGGAACTGTAGATCATTTCCTTTGTCTCTATATTTATTGTTGCTCCAAGTGTAGGAGTTACCAACCGTGGGGATATCATGTAAGTCCATCATAGTGAGGAAATCATTAAATTGTTTCATGCTTTTCCTAGGGGTGGATTTCCTACCTTTATATTCTGTGACAGATGCTACTGTATTAAAATCTCCAATATAGATTGATAGATCTAGTGTAGGACTTAGCAGATCTGGCCACAAATTCTCTCTCAACTGTCGATGGACACTAGCATAAATGAAGTTAACATTCCAATGGCAGAAGAAGCAATATCTGTTACCCTAGCCTGTATATACTGATCAGATTCGTTTTCAATTGTCAAACTGAAAACCTGATTCCATAGCAGCCAAATTTTGGCCGTGTGAACATGAAATGCATTATTATAACCGAGTTCATGTTTCAAAACATTTAAATTCTGATTATCATGCCATGGTTCGATTAGACAAAGAATGTCTATCTTGTGTGTCCTGATTAAAGTTTTTAATCTATCCAGTGAAGTGCCATAACCCCTAACATTCCAAACCATTATTTTCCCAATTTTGGTGTATTTTATCATTTAAAACTAAGGGGGGTAGCTTTTTGTGATGATCTTAGTTTCCTTAGTGTATTTACTGAGGGATTTGTATTTTTACCCCTTTTATCTTCACCTTTCTTCAAAACATCTAAAGGGGTAATACTTACCTGTGGTAGAGCAGTTTGCTTTGCAGTTGTACTGAGTTCTTCCAAAATGATTGGGTCTTGAGATCCAGGGCAATGTTCTTGTAGTTCAGGAATGCTCTGCTCTGCATCAGGATCTTTCTCTTCTGGAAAACACTGCACCTCGTCAGGGGCTTGATCTTCTGAACCACTCTGTACAGTTGGAGGAGTGGATGGTACATCCACCATGTCTACTTTTTCAGTACCTGTCTGAGTTGTCAGAGTTTCCTGTGTTTCCAATGATTCATGAAAGATATCTACAGCATCATCTTCTTGGGCATCAATGTCATCATCCTGTAGGTTAGTTAAAGACTGGAAAGCATTTAATATAGAAACCATTTTCTGCTTAACTATCTCTTCATGAATAGGAAAGAGTTCTGGTTGTTGAGTCTTTTTTCTCCAAAAGAAGTTAGTGATAGGCTTGGAGATATCGTCCAGGGAATAGAAAGGTGTATTTCTTTTCACATGAGTGTCTTGAGTTTCTTTTCTATGAAAATTTATTTCCAGTTTAGAATCTGATCTCAGATTCTGGATCTATAAATCAAATTCCTTTTGGGAAACTGACAATTTAGAATGACCTTCTCTTTCCAATGGTACATTAGATTCATGACCAGAGTTGTTCTGGATTGCAGCAGGTTGAGAATCATCCTTAACAGTATCTTGTCTAACCTTATTAACATTTAACTTAGATGAGGTCATACTGTTTTTTCTCAGTTCTGGATGCAGGAAGGTACAGTTTGCTGACTGTGGCCAATTATCTTACAGTTCTTACAATACAAAGGCAACTGATCATATTCAATTAGGTAGTCTGTCACTTTATTGCCAATTCCTACAACTATTGAGTTAGGGAGTTGAGACAGTAGGTCCACTTCTACACACACTTTAATTGCAGAAGGTCTAGTTAGTGCATTAGTTGCAGCATCCATTTTGAGAAATTTACCAATCTGGCTGCTAATGCCTATAATTGCTGAGGTATTGTAAAAGTGTAAAGGCAGTTGATGAATGGTTACCCATGCTAGAACAATTGAGGATTCAGCTGTAGGTGAGAAATCAGGAGTCCACTTTTGGACTTTCATTGTTGCTCCTTGGACCATCTGTTGGCCCTTCATCCAGCAGCGTTGATAATCCTCACTATCCTGAAATCGAATAAGAACATGTCGATAATCAATTAACCCCAATTGGCACTTTGCTTTAAAGTTGATAGATTTGAAAGCTGAAACAAGTTTATCCATTGGGGGTTTCCCCCTATTAAATTTTCCGACCAAGGCGCTCTGGTAATAAGATGCCAGAATCACGCCTTCCTCAGGGGGAAGGATGAATGCCAATGTGCCCTTATATTCAGTAATTGGGTGCAAATTGGGCGTGTCTGGAAGAGAGGATATTAGTGGAGAAGCTTTTGTGTTCAAAGCTTGAAGGAAGCTTTTGTTAACAGGTGGGTTGTGATCAGAAGATTGGTTAGGCATCGGAGACGCCATGACCTTCGATCGGCAACAGAGGAAAAGAGCCGTTAGGCAGAAAAAAGAAGGAAAGTAGAAGAAGTACAGTAACAGAAAATGTGAATAGTATGTGAGATGTGTTTTTCGCACTATGTTTCGCACACAGGAACAGTAAATTGTCAATCTAGCACTTTGTCATCATATGGTTTTCGTAGAGTAGTTTGTAATTGCTTTTATTTTCATGTTATTAGTTGATAGTTTGGTTGAGCTATTGTGATAGTTGTTTTTTTACCTTTTGATCCGTTTAGAAGTGTTGTATTTGGAAGGGTATTGTTGGCCCTTATTTATAATACACTTCCATACCACTAATCTAGGCGCCTTACACTAACTGATAGAGAACACGGGTGTTTGGAGGAGAAGAAGATGAAGAACTAGGGCAGAAGCTCAACCAAGGCAAGCAGTGTTGGTGGAAGAACCACTAAGAATGGCGGAAGACAATCGTACCTTACGGGAGCTCATGGCACCCTACTTGTAGAATCAACCACTATGTATTACCTTCTGGCTGCCAATGTGAGTCGTGAACTAAAAAGTGGCATGATCCATTGCCTACCTACATTCCACGGATTGGTGGGGGAGGACCCGAACAAGCATCAATCAGAGTTCCATTCGGTGTGTACTAACATGAAGCCACCGAGAGTTTCTGAAGACGATTACAATCTGAGAGCCTTCCCATTTTCCCTTCAACACGGAGCTAAAGACTAGCTCTACTACTTGCCACCGGGATACATTGGTTCTTTGATGGACATGAAGCGGAGGTTCTTAGAGAAGTATTTTCTGGCGTCCAAGTCAGCCGGGTTGAAAAAGCAACTGTCAAACATTAGCCAAGGGGCTACCGAGAGCTTGTATGATTATTAGAAGCACTTCAAGGGATTTTTAGTGAGTTTCCCCTACCGTCCCTTCAAGGAGGGGGATCTAGGGTATTATTTCTTCAAGGGGCTATGTGATAAGGATACTTGAATGGTGAATGCCACTTGTAATGGTTCGATAGCAAACAAGAGCCCTAAGGATGTAATGGCTCTCTTTGAAGAAATGGCTAATGGTATGCGAACAAGGTCAAGGGTTAGGGTCTTGGTTGAACTCGTACAAAAGCCTATGTTTGAGGAGAAAGTCCTAGCTCTTACTTCTATGATGATGGAGATTTTGTGGAAAAGTGCATAGAGTTAAAGTGTGTGGGGTTTGCAACCTCGACCACAACTCCGAGGCGTGTCCCGAAGTCATAGAAAATTTTGAAGAAGTGAATGCCTTTGAGTACAATAATCCAGAGAGGCCACAATTTTCCAAGGGTCAACCACAAGAGTTTCGAGGGAACTAAAGAGATGCAAGGCTAGATACTTATGCTAACTCATTTAACCCAAGGTGTCGAGATCATCCAAATTTCTGATGGAGAGAGGATAACTAACCTCAAGGAAATCGGGGTGGACAAGCTCCTCCTCAACAATACCCTTAAGGTGAAGGCCCTTCCAACAACCATGCCTCGATCTACAAATTAGATCGAGGAGATATTAGGAGTCATAGGTCAAATGGAGAAGAAACATGCAATCTTTGAGGAGAGGACAAGGCGTGAGATTGAAAACCTTGGTAATAAAGCTTTCTCGAGTATAAAAAATCTTGAAGTTTAAGTTGGGCAACTTTCCACCTTTGTGAGCCAACTTATAGCCAAGGAGTCCGTCGAACTCCTTTCCCACCACCCGATGCACAAGTTACTATTCCACCTCCGTTTCTAAATGCTTTAAGGGGAAGGCCAAAGGTGGCAACCAATGATGCTAGAATTTGTAAAGGTCTAGGTAACCATCCCTATCTTGAAATTAATTGAAAATGTTCCATTGTATGCTAAATTTCTTAAAGTTGCATGTACAAAGAAGAGAAGTAGGCCAACTAAGAGGTTAGGAAATTTAAAAATGGTTGGAGTTGCACAAGCTACCATTCCACTTCCATTTCCAAATTATTTGAGGGGGAAAGCCAAAGGTGGTGGCCACTGATGCGAACATTCAAAATGTCTTCGAAAAGGTCAAGGTAACCATCCCCATCTTGGATTTAATTGAAAATGTGTCATTGTATGCTAAGTTTCTTAAAGTTTCATGAGGAAAGAAGAGAAGTAGGCCAACTAAGAGGTTAGGACATTTAAAAATGGGGGGAGTCACCATTTTAAACCATAAAAATTTGCCTAAGAAATGCAATGACCCCGGACTGTTTTCTATCCCTATCTCTTTAGGTGGTAAAATTGTTGAAAATGCCACAATATATTTAGGTGCATCAATCAATGTGATTCCATATAGTCTATATGAACACCTAGAAATAGGTTAGCTTAGGGAAACTAGAGTGATAGCCCAACTCGCCAATCACTCCCAAGCTAGCCCATGTGGACCAGTAAAGGACGTGATGGTGCGAGTTGGCAAGTTGGTTTTTCCGGTGGACTTTTATGTCCTAGACGTGGTGCACAACGGAAGTGCACCCCCAATACTTTTAGGGAGACCTTTTCTCAAAATGTCTAGGACTAAAATGATGTCCACTTGGGAACCCTGACTCTGGAAGATGACATGGATAAAGTGGAGTTTGATATCTATAAATCTAAGCATAATTCAACAAATTCTTCTCTTTTGCGCAAAGGTGTGAATCTATGTGATAAGCATGAATTCTATGAAACCTCTTATGTTACCAATGAGCATGAACATTTGGATGAGTCCCGTGTTGATAATGTTGTTAATGAGTCTGATGAACTGCATGATGCTATCGATAGTGTGTTGGTGTTACATTGTTTTTCCATGCTAACTAACTTGCTGCGGGATAGGGAGAGTGTTGAGAGTTCAAAATCTCCTTGACCTCCCCCTTACCCCAAAGTGACATTCACAGACTTAATATTAGCAGGACACGGAGATTTATTTCCTATGATGGCCAAGAGGTCCGAAGGTAAGAGGTTCTCATGTTGGAGACCTCTCCACAACGATGTCATCATAGGTGGAGTCGCCGATGGTTATTTTGAAGGCCCACAGGTAGGCATTTCTAACGAGACTTGCATGAAAAAAAGTTGTGAGGATGGCAATAAATATACGGTGTTTCTTTTTTGCTTTCGTGTTTTGCAATGAGGATTTTTGAGATGAAACTCTTGTTTGATTTGAAAAGTTAAGTTTGAGACCCGTGATTGTGTTTGGATGGAATTAGATTTTGTAGGTGGCAGTTTTTCAGAAAAAGAGGAAAAACGAAGGATTAGGTCAAAATTGTGGCAAACTCATTCTAAGACCTAACACGGACCGCACTAAGAGCATGGGTCCGTACCAGGAGAGTTAGCACGAGGGTATGCCTCGTTCCAAGGAGTTTGGCAAGAGGGTTGATTCATGCTAGAATGTTTGGTGTGAGGCCTTGTTTCATGCCTAAAATTTGGCACGAGCCCTGGATCGTGCGAAGCACATTTTTGCACTAAAAAAATAAATTTTCTGTTGTCAAAGTGTTCCAAAAATGCAAATTATTGAAAATTCTGAATTTCTGACTCAAAAATTAATTTTTGGTTCAAGAATTTTGTAATCCCCTAATTCCTTAGTATTTTTAATACAAATAGTACTCCCTACATTCCTAGGAATTAATGGATTGGTACTATTATCCCCTAATATGAAAATTTTCAAATTTCATCCTTATCCTAATTGTACCTCACTCTCTATTCACCTATGCTGAAATTATAATCCCACGGTACATTTCTCTACCTAATTTCATCATTTAACACATTCTTCCTTCTCAAGAAACACTCACTAACACACACTCTTGGTGAAACTCGAAAAATTGAAGCTTTTCTTCCAAATATTTGCAATTATTGCTTCTTCTTGTATGGATCTTACAAATATTAACTTAAAATTCCGGGTAATTTGTTTAGCTTATATGATTTATTGACATTGTGGTGGTGTTATGAAAATCTTGATTTTTGAATGAGTGTGTGTTTGTGAGATAAATGTTTGGGTTTGTATGCATTTTCTTGTGTTGAAGAAAGTTTGGGTGGTTTGATGTGCTATTATTCTTGAATGATGTGATCTTCATGTGTTGGGTGATTTAGGAAAGGGTGAATTTTGATCGCATGATCTTATTGATGGGTTGGTGAGGACATACATGGGTTTGTTGTTTGATGAGGAATACTCTTACTTAAATAGCCTACATGCTTAGATTATCATGTTTTAAATGGTTGAGTTATTTGGTCTTTATGATCATATCACCACTCTTGCCTTCATTTTGATAGGATGCCTCCTAAAAGGAATACATTAGAGAAGGGCAAGTCCACTCGGGGTGAGGGGGAAGAAACCGGTAAATGGTGCAAACCATAAACCGGTAACTCCTACTCTTCGTAACGCCACATTTGTGACCATAATCGCACAGGGGATAAATAGACCTACAACAATGACCGAACCTTGTTATACTCCTCTAGTTATGATGATGGTGTCGATGGAGGTTTGCAAGTGCACCCGCTGTGTTATGAACACTCTATTATGTTTTCCTAAATTTCTATGTGAATGAATCGAGGATCGAAGTATGAGATTAACCATGTTTCTCAAATGACTCCCAAAGTGTTTAGTTATATAGCTTACTTTGCCTTTTTACTTTTATGTTAGTAGTTTGTTTGAAAAACCTACCCCCTCCCTTTGCATGTTTTATTTACTACCTATTCCTTTTACTCGTACGTATTGAAGACCCATACGAGGTTGTGTTTTGATTAATATTTAGACATAGCATATTTGTGGGCAAACCCAGGGCTCACCGCTAACTACCATATAGGTAGCGTAGTAGTGAGAATGGGTGCAAAACTATACATCTCTTATATTTTGAAGACATTATCCGCTCGTGTTAATTAGCTAAAATAACAACCTCGGGGGATGGCAGGTCAAAATTTTGGCGGTGTTGCCAAGGATGCTATTCAGTCTAAGTGTCAATTAGGTATAATGCGTTAGTAGAGCAATTAGTAATTTCTTTTCTTTTTGTTTTGTTGATTCATTTGTGGAGTTGTTTAACATCTTGAATTTTTTTATGTGGCGGGATACTACTCAGCAGATGAAACTTTGTAGGATGTGTCATTTTGACCACCCTACAGAGTGTTGGTTTTGGTTAAGCAACTATGGGAGACACATGGAACTTGCTAAAGCAAGATCAACGAGAGCGAGAGTGGTGCATGTACCACTGCTCACCCAAATTGATCTCAAACCACAAGTATCTAGGTAAATAAATAATCAAAGCTCTAACTAGTTTTGCAAAAACTAGTGAAACTCTACAAAAAAAAAAATAAAACTCTGCAAAATCAAGTATTTTCTTGTATAAAAAATTGTGGGGTTCAATTATCTTCTGGTGTTGACAGGATAGGTGGAAAGGTGAATAAGCTAATAGGCACAATGAACTAATTGATAGGAAGGCGTAAGTTCACAGATGAGGAAGTACCTCCACTAATATGTTCGGGACGATTGAGGAAAAAGGAACTATATGGGACATTTCATCACAATGAGGTTAGTCCTATCTCCTTTAACACCAGCGAGATATTACATGTGTGTAAAGCATTGTTAAAGAAAATGGGCAATCCTGAATATGAATTTGAGCATGAATCAATTGATCAAAACATGAATTATCATCCCCCTTCGATTGATATGTATGAAAATATTATTTGAGCAATGTACTTGTTAATACCCTAGAATCTAACCTAGTGAGGAGTGTGGAAGAGGTTAATCCTCAAAGTGAGAATTGTGTGGAAGCCTTACCCAAAAACCTAGATGAGCTAGTTCTACCAGAGACCAAACCTTCAATATAGGAACCACCAAAAATTGAGTTTAAACCCATACCTGAACACCTAAAGTCTTCCTTCCTAGGTGAAAATGAAACCTTGCCTGTGATTATCTCGAATAGGTTGACAATTGATCAGAGGGTAAACTGTTCGATGTGCTTAAAAAAATTAAAGGGAGCAATGGGATGGACTTTGGCTGACATTAAAGGTATAAGCCCTTCAACTTGCATGTACCGTATACTATTAGAGGAGGGTGCAAGTTCCATACGCCAACCTCAAAGGCAATTAAACTCGCCTATGAAGGAAGTAGTGAAATGTGAACTCCTAAAATTACTTAAGGCAGGGGCAATACCCTATCTCTGATAGTACTTGGATGAATCCAACTCAAGTGGTGCCAAAAGTGGGGTTATAGTAGTGAAGAACAAGGATGGGAACTTGGTACCCACCCATATTCAGAATGGGTGGCAAGTGTGCATTGATTACCGATGCTAAAACGTGATGACGTGTAAGGACCTTTTTCCCTTACCCTTCATTGAACAAATTCTTGAGAGGGTGGTCGGCCATGCATATTATTGTTTCCTTGATAGCTATTCGAGACACTTCATGATAGCCATCGAACCTCAGGACCAAGAGAAAACCATTTTCACTTGTCCTTTTAGTACCTTTGCTTATAGGTGAATGCCTTTCGGTCTCTTGCTCCAAGCACTTTTCAGAGAGGCATGGTCAGCATATTCTCATAATTTATTGAGAAATTTGTTGAGATCTTCATGGATGATTTCACCATCCACGGGGATTCCTTTGATTCATGCCTATATTATTTAGCACAGGTGCAAGAGCGATGTATGGACACGAACCTCACGCTAAATTCCAAGAAATGCCTTTTCATGGTGGAAAAATGTATAGTACTAGGACATGTTATGTCAGCTCAAGGGTTAGAAGTTGATAAAGGAAAAGTAGATGCAATCAAATCCCTACCTTACCCTCCCCCCTCCAATGTCTAGGATGTTAGATCATTCTTTGGTCACGCCAGTTTTTACCGTGGTTTCATTAAGGATTTCTCCAAAATATGCTCACCTCTGTGCAAATTGCTGCAAAAACATGGCGAATTCTATTGATGAAGGGTGCAAAAAGGCCTTCGACACCTTGAAATATTAGAGACTGCCTCGATCATCCAGCCTCTAGATTGGTCTCTTTCCTTTGAAATCATGTGTGGTGCGAGTGATCATGCTATAGGCACTTTTTTAGGCTAGAGGTTGGGTAAAGCACTAGACGTCATATACTATGAGTCAGTAACTCTCAATGATGATTAACGCAACTACTCTACCACAGAGAAAGAGTTACATGCCATAGTTTTCGCCCTAGAAAATTTTTGTCAATACCTCTTAGGAACGAAGGTCATAGTGTGCACAGACTATGCGGCACTCCATCATCTAATGATAAAGAAATAAGCCGAGCCGAGACTTATTAGGCGGAGACTTCTTTTAAGTGAGCTTGACCTAGAGGTAAGGGATAAAAAGGGCACTAAAAATGTAGTGGTTAACCACCTAAGTGGAATACCAATGCATGAGAGCCCAAAACCTGTCAAAGAAAAGGCTAGGTTAGAACCTATTTGGGAAGAATTTCCAGACGATCAATTGTTCGGGGTAATAACTAGCCAGCCTTGGTATGCCAATATAGTGAATTACCTCACCACTTGAGTGTTTCCCCCATCTTTTGACAAATCAAGAAAGGAGAGGTTGGTGAATGAAAAAAAGGAATGTGTCTGGGATGACCCTTACCTGTGGAAGCACTGTTCTGATCAAGAAATTTAAAGATGTGTCCCAAATGATGAGATAAACCGTTTCCTTAAGATATGTCATTTGTTCTAAGTCGGGGGGCATTGTGGATGCAAAATAAGCTCAAGGAAAGTAACGGGTCTATACTGGCCCACTATAATATCAGATGCTAAAAGTTAAGTGTCATCATGTGACCAATACCAAATGATAGGAAACATGTCATCCAAAAATGAGATGCCCCAACCCTTTTCGATGCCAGTAGAGGTCATTGATATGTGGGGCATGGATTTCATGGGACCATTTCCAAAGTCCAATGGGAATTACTACATATTAGTGCTAGTAGATTATATGTCCAAGTGGGTAGAAGCCAAAGCCATAAAGAATAACGATTCAAAAACTGTGGTCAGCTTCCTCAAGTCCAATATCTTCTCACGGTTTGGTGTACCTCGATTCCTAGTTAGTGATAGAAGAACCCACTTTTGCAACAAGGTCATAGAAATGTTGCTTAAAATATATGGAGTAATCCATAGGACTTCAACTGCCTACCACTCGCAGACCAATGGCCAAGCAGAAATATCCAACCACGAAATCAAAGATATCCTCGAAAAGACAGTGAATACCTCTAGAAAGGATTGGAGTGCTTGATTGGATGATGCTTTCTGGGTTTACTGCACTGCATATAAGACTCCAATTGTCATGTCACCCTTCAAGATCCTTTTTGGAAAAAGATGCCACCTCCCAATTGAGCTTAAATTCAAGACACATTGGGGCATCAAACGCCTTAACTTAGACTTGAGTGAAGCTGGGAAGCATAGGAATTTGCAGTAACTAGAACTTGAAGAACTTAAGCACAACTCCTATGAAACCGCCTTCATCTATAAAAGAGAGAACAAAAGCAATATATGATGAGAGTATAGTGAAAAAGGATTTCGTTGTGGGAAAAAGAGTCCTCGTTTACTAGTCTAGGCTCTGTCTCTTTCCTGGAAAATGAAGATCAAGATAGGAAAGGCCGCATGAAGTGACAAAGGTATATGATCACGGAACGGTTGAGGTTAAGAATGAAAAGGATGGTGCAAAGTTGGCGGTTAATAGGCAAAGAATGAAACCCTACTTCAAGTGGGGAGCTTTGGGCGTGAACAGGGAGGGGGACCCTTTCCTTCTTGAACAAAATTTGTGAAAACTTAATTTCAAGAAAATAAGTCGTGAGGACGACAATAAATGTATGGTGTTTCTTTTCTGCTCTCATACTTTTGTTAGTGATTATATAGTTTTTGGATGTTCTTGTTTTGCTATGATAAATTTTCATGTGAAACTCTTGTTTGGATTAATATTTTGAGTTCGAAACTCGTGATTTTGTTTAAATGGTTTAGATTTGATGGGTGACGTAGTTTTTCAAAAAAAAAGGGAAAAACTAAGGATTAGGGGAAATTTTGGGTGATGCCTCGTGCCAAAATGGTTTGCGCGAAGGGACACCTCATGCCAAAGAGGTTGGAGCGAGGCTTTGTTTCGTGCCAAAATGGTTGGCGAGAGGCTTTATTTCATGCCAGAAGTTTGGCACGACGTTGTGCTTCGTGCTAGAATGTTTGGTGCAAGCCTATGGTTCGTGCTAAGCACATGTTGAGCATAAAACCCATTTTCCACATTTTATTTATTCCAACAATTCAAATTTTCAAAAATTCTTAATTTCAAACTCAAAAATGCATTTTTTGGTTCAAGAATTTTGGAATTTCCTTATTCCTTAGGATTTTTGAAAATACTTCCAACATCCCTTGGAATTAATTGATTTGTACCATTGTCCCCTAAATTGAGAATTCTATAAATTTCATCCCTATCCTACACATTCTTCCTTCTCAAAGAAACACTCACTATCACACACTCTTGGTGAACCTCGAAAAATTGAAGTTCTTTTTCCAAGAATTAGCAATTTTTTTGCTTCTTCTTGTGTGGGTCTTACAAATCCAAGCTTCAAAATTTGGGTAACCCATTGGACTCTTTGTTTACATGCTTTATTGACATTGTGGTGGTGTTATGAAAATCATGGTTCTTTATTGAGGGTGTGTTTTTGAGAAATTTGTTTGGAATGGAATTACACTTCGGCTTCATGTTTTTGGATGCAGGATTTTTTGACATTTTTATGGCACAGAATCACGTAGCATCACCATTTCTCCCTACCTCACTTATATTTTGACATGATTTTTGTGCATTGGAGACTATGCATTGGTGAAGTGTGGGGAGGGAGTAGTGAGCACTTAGGGAGTCTTCATTCTTAGATTTCCTCGGTGCATTTCATTATTTTTATTGGTAGTTGTTTTTCTTGTTTGATTGGTAACTTTGGTTTTTGATTTTTGAGGGATGATTTTGGATAACATTTGGTGGCATCTATGCTGGGTTCCTAGTTAGCATGGGGAAGGTTGTTTTAAGATATTTGTGGTGTATTTTTTTTGTGATTGATCTGATCTTTTGTAGCATGAACCCCACTTTTGGGGCAATTTTGTGCTACATGGAAAAATTGAAAAAAGGAAAAAATATGAAAACCTGGACAAGTCAAAAATCTAAAAGGGCAACTTGGGTAACATTAGGAAAACCCAGGATAGGTCAAAAGGCGTACGTAAAAATAAGAGGCTAGGCCTGGCTAGGCTTACGAGCCAATGCAAAAATGAGAGGCCATGTGGAAAAAGGTGAGACGTGAGTATCCTTTGTGTGTTAAAGCTAGGATGAAAACCCGAAAGGTCTCCTTGAAAAATTGAGAGAAATTGAGAAAAAACAAAATACTAGAATGATGCATGGTTTCGTGGTGGTTTGTTTTTTAAGATGACTCTTTGATAGCTTTGGGAACATTTTGGAAAATTAAGCTAGCTTAACACTTTTTTTTGGCTTACCTTTTTCCACATTTTACTTCTAGCTGGTCAGATTGCTTATGTTTTTTGGGAAGTGTGAGAGTTGTGACATTCTTACTCTTTGGGGGAGAGGGGGATAGGGTAATCTAGGAATAGGTTGAATACCTCGGATAATTTATGCATGCGTGCTACATGTCGCTTGATTCTTTGTTTTATCTTTATTTACTCAAGGACGAGTAAATGGTTAAGTGTGGTGTCTGATTTGCTTCACTATGCGCGCGTTAACCGTTGCATTTAGCATAGTTTTTAGCTAGTTTTATTTGGTGGATTTCTAGTATTAGTTGAGTTTACGTGACAAGGGGTTTGGACGGCCATGTTTGATTTTCTTATCTAAATCCCACATTTTGTAGACTTAATTGGTATTCAAGGACATCTTATATCCACGGGCTTATTGATCTCCTGGTGCTCATCTTTAGTAGGTCGCCCAAGGTTACTATTTTTATTTTTTTACATTCTATGTGAATGACGTTCATAAAGGCGGTAGAAGATATTGAAGGTCGTTTGCAAGGACGGTGGAAGAGATAAAGGTCATTCACACTAGAATGGTAGTAGATAAAGGTTATGAGCATCAATGCATGGTAGAAGGAGATTGAGAAGAATTAGCATTCAAGGCTGGTTCCATTGGATTTGTCTTCTCGTACACTACAAAATTGACTTCTAAGACTCTCAAATCGGACTAACAGTTCACCCGTAGTGAGGAAACAAGTTCAGCTGGCCAAGGCACAAATGGGTCGGTGCACGCCGTGCATGGTTGGCACAAACGGCCCATGCCAAAGGAGCTGCCCCGTACCAAGAAGACCAGCACAAGGATTTGGTGCAGTCTGAGCTAAATGCCCTGGGCCGCGAGCACGAAACCAAGTCCCACTGCACATGGCTAAGTATGGGCATGGGACATACCATTTTAAACATCCCACGATGTTCCAAGTCTAAAATACTAAGACCAGACGTCGGGGTGTGGGAAATCACATGACCCGCGCCAAAGTTCTGAGCGGAGCATCCTTCTTGATCATGGCCAGCGCCACCAGCCATAGGCGTAGGTTAGAAGCCCTAATTTCAACACTCTAATTGCAGCTTGTGCTAGAGGGATGTCACAACCATGTCAGAGGAGTTGTCAGTGCCTAAGGGATCAGCACGAGGTCATGGCGCAACCCATGCCAAAATTTTGAGAAAAATGCCCTTCTAGATGATGGGTTGCACTAAATGACGTAGAGTGCAGCCAACTCGGGTTGCGACAGATCTGGCAGCCCGCGCCTACTTTTCACGGCCCGCGCTTGGCGGCAACCTCTCACTAATTTGGTAAAACCTCTCTCAATTGTCAGTCATTTTTCCTCTACCATATATCAAAATCTTCATTTTTCCAAGCTCTATCCAACACACTACACTTCAGCTCCATAATTTCATGGATTTGTGTATTTTATTTGAGAAATATTCAGCCATAAGAGGAAAAGGGTGACTAGGGTTTTGACCTAATGTTAGCCTATTTTGGGCCTATTTTTAGGCCCGATCTCCTATTAATATATATAGGAGCCTTAGTCTTCTATTAAACCCGAAATAGATATAATGTAGATTTTATTTCCTTCTCTAGGCAGAAAGAAGATGAGAGCTCTCTTTAGAGTTTTTCTCCTTTTTCCTTATCTTTTCTTCTTTTTCTCTTTATCTTTTCTTCTTCTTTTTCTAAATCCATGGAATATAACTCAATATTTTCCATGGATCTATCTTTTATAGAGTAGATTTATAGATTGGGGATAAATTGTAAGAGCATGGTTTGATTTAATCATTTTTGAGATTCTATAGTTCATCATAATTTTGAATTCATAATATTATTGTGATTGTTCTTGATTATTTGAATTCAATGAATAGTACACCACATATAAACACACACTTTGGGCTATATTAATATATGGTGCAAATACTGATGCCCCTTGGGAAGAGAAACCTGGATGTTAGGATGTGTAAGGGAGTACGCGTCTGGGTGGGTGTGTGCACAGGGGATTCGAGAATTCTCTGACTTATTTTCTATCACACCAGTCTTAACTTACTTTGTAAAGTTGTCTGAGAGGTTCCGGGTAGAGATAGTGAATAGTATCAAGCTAGGGTGTGGAGGCTTTAGATCATAGATAAGGGGCCAACGACCCTTTGGCTTAATTGATCGGACCATTAGGAAGTAGTGCATTCATGGTGGAATTCGGGACGTAATCGCACTGGGGAGAAATAGATATACAACAATGGTTAGGCCTTGTTGTACTCCCCTAATTACGCTGGCGGTGTCGATGAAGGGTTACGAGTGCACCCGCCATTACAGGGACGGGGAAGTGTATGTCATTGGCCACACCACGTGCTATGAACACTCTATTAGGTTTGCCTAAATATCTATGTGAATGAATCGAGGATCGAAACATTAGGTCATTGTTTTTTTGGCCCTTAACATATGACCTAATACTATCTTTTCGTCCCCATTTCTAAAACCACCTCCTTTCAGTACCCTACAAATTTAAAATGATTTGTTTGGTTCCCAAACCAGATTACGGGTAGTTTTCACGTAGACTAAATTGTTTTTTTGGTCCGTAACATATGATCTTATACCATCTTTTGGTCCCCAAACCCACCTGAAAACCACCTTGAAAACCACCTTAGGGATCATAAAAATCGTTATAAATTCGTAGGGTACTTAAAGGAGGTGGTTTTGGAAACGGAGACCAAAAGATGGTATTAGGTCATATGTTATAGACCCAAAAAATAATTTTGTCAACCATGTTTCTCAATGACTCCCCAAGTGCTTAGTTAAATAGCTTACTTTGCCTTTTTACTTTTAGGCTTAGTAGTTAGTTTGAAACCCCACTCCCCTTGCATGTTTGCTTTACTAGCTATTCCTTTAACTCGTACAGATTGATGCCCCATACGAGGTTGTGTTTTGATATATATTTAGGCCTATCATCTCTATGGAAAAACTCAGGGCCTACCGCTAACTACCCTATAGGTAGTGTAGCAGTGAGAATTGGTACAGAACTATAAATCTCTTATCTTTTGACAACATCCTCCGCTCGGGTTAATTAGCTACAATTAATGACCCCGAGGGTGGCATGTCAGCGTGCCTTTGGGTGGAGGTATGACAAGGAGATCTAGAAAACACATCGTCAAGGGATTCCTTTTTCTATTGGACACTTTTGGGTGCAGCTAACAGGCACTGATCAGAAGAACCTGTGCAAGAATACTGCCCTAGTTCACCCTACATTATGTTATGTTCACCAAGTGTTAGCTATGGGAGTTTTCTGCCACAGTGAGCTGACGCAATGCCCGAGTTTGGATGTTCATTGCCTTTAGGCAATGACACCCAAGGGTAATTTTTACCCAAACTTAGTATGGTCTTTTGTACGGGAATGTTTAGCGATGGGGGACAAAAAGAACAGAAAGATATCTATGGGTGGTATGGTAGGTCTACTAGCACTATACATAGTACATCTGGTCATACAGAGAGCATTGACTAACTTGGGATGATCGGGTACAAAGTATAACATCAAGAAGTTAGCCAAAGCATTCATGGTTGGACCTACGACATCGAAGGGTCAACATGTATGGATTTATGGCAGAGCAAGCACTTTTAGTTTCATGTTACTTCCACAACCGGATCACAATGCCATCAACCTTGACACATGTTTGGATGCCCTATTTATTGATCCCAACCCACGATTTGAGAGAGATTTCTATAGAATTTTAGCCACCTCGGAGATAGATGTTGAGGAGGGTGAGGGTGAGAGCACCTCCTAGTCATTCTCGCATATCAACAAACCTCATGGACCAATTACAATCTCTTAGGGAATGTTGTTCTTGCTCTACCCAAGCTTTGTAAGAAGTCGTCCAGGCAATGAGAGGAATGCAATCACAATTGGAGAAGATGGGTGCAAGAATGGACTTCATGGAGGCAACACTTCAAGCAATGGGATACATTGAGAGAAGCTTCATGAGTCACAAGAATGAAGGCCCTTCGGGGCCACGAGAGTGAGTATCACTATTTCTCCCAACCTCACTTATGTTTTGACATGATTTTTGTTGCATTGAAGACTATGCATCGGTTAAGTGTGGGGAAGAAGTAGTGAGCACTTAGGGAGTTTCATTCTTGGATTTTCTAGGTGCATTCTATGTTTTTCGTTAGTAGTTTTTCTTGCTACGTGATGGTTTTGGGTTTTGATTGTTGAGGGATGAGTTTGGATGGATATTTTGTGGCATGACATGCTATGCTAGGGTTTCTAGTTTGCATGGGGTAGGCTGTTTTAGGATATTGGTGGTGTATTTTTTGTGCTTGATCTTATCTTTTGTAGTATGAAGCCCACTTTGGGGAAATTTTATGCTACACCAAAAAAAATTTAAAATTTTGGGAAAATGAAAAAATATGTAAAAACTCAGACAAGTTGAAACACAAAAGGGCGACTTGGGTAACATTAGGAAATGCCCGGATAGGTTGAATGACCTAGGTAAAAATGAGAGGCTAGGCCTAGCTAGGCTTATGAACCTATGCAAAAATGAGAATCCGTGTGGAAAAAGGTGAGAAGTGAGTACCCTTTGTGTGTTAAAGAAAGGATGAAAACCTGAAAGGGCTCCTAGGAAAAATGAGAGAAATTGATAGAAAACAAAAAACTAGGTTGACGATACACTTGACTCCTTGGTTGTAACTAGGTTGAGAATCACAAATTATCCTTATGTTACAACCAAATCGACGTCTTATTGATTTCCTTGGTGGATTGTTTTTGGGAGAAGACTCTTTGATTGCTTTGGGATCATTTTGGGAAAAGTAAGCTAGCTTAACACTTATCCTTTTAGCTTACCTTTTCTACATTTTACTTTTGGGTGGTTGGATTGCTTATGTTCTTCAAGGAGTGTGAGAGCTGTGAGATTCTTGCTCTTTTTGGGGGGAAACATTGTATTCTAGGACTAAGTTGAATGCCTCAGTTAACTTATGCTTGCACGCTACAATTTGCTTAATTCTTTTTCTTGTCTTTATTTACTGGAGGACAAGTAAAGGGTTAAATGTGGGGAGTCTGATGTGCTTCATTTTGTGTGCGTTAACCGTTGCATTTGGCATATTTTTTAGCTTTTTTATTTGGTGGATTGCTAGTGTTTGTTGAGTTTACGTGACAAGGGGTTTAGACGGCCATGTTTAATTTTCTTGTGTAAATTCCTCGTTTTGTAAACTTAATTTGTACTAATGGATATTTTGTATCCATGGCTTCCTAAATCATCCTTGTGATCATCTTTAGTAGGTCGCCCGTGGGCACTTTTTTGTTACATTCTATGTGAAGGCCATTCATAGGCGGTGGAAGTATTGAAGGCCGTTCGCAAGGATAGTGAAAAAGATCAAAGGCCGTGCACCTCTAGAATGGTAGTAGAAGGATAGGATAGGCCACGAACATCAATGTGTGGTAGAAGGATAGGCTGCATTGGAGTTCAAGGCAGCCAACGAAGAAATGGGGAATCGTGGTCCGATGAGTTGTTCTAAAATCTCAGAACGATCCGAGAAGAATTAGGCTGCAAGGATGATTCCATTGGATTTGTCTTCTCGAGCACTACTATTAGACTATTAGAACTCACAAATCATATAATGGTTCACCCGTAGAGAAGGAAAGAAAGTTAGCCGGCCAAGGCACAAATGGGTCAGCACGGGCCATTCATGCATAAGACCAACGACCCTCACCAAAATAGTCGTCCCATGCCAAAGGGATCAGCACGAGGGCACAGCGCGGCCCACACCAAATGCCATGGGCTGTAGGATCAAGTCTCAATCTGCACTTAAAATAGGCTACGTATGGGCGTGGACTGCCTTATTTATGATGGCCAGCATTGTTCCAAGCCCAAGATTCCAAGACTAGATGGTGACCCTTGCCAAAGGCCATGTCCATTGCAAATTTTCTGAGCAAAAGGATGCTCCTGAAGATGCCAAAGGCCGCATCCCGCACCAAATTCTTAAGCAGACTGACCCATCTTACTATGGCCCATGCTAAGACCCACGCCATATGGATCAAAAGTTCCAAATCAAGCACGCTGACGACAGCCCACATTAAAGGCCATGGCCCGCTCTAGATGATACAACACGGCCTACGCCAAATCCAGCCTCCCACGCCGGATGAAGAGGCACGGCCTATGCCAGACCATGCAGCTTGCATAGAAGTACGCACCATGGACTACACCATCTACGACAGCCTGTGCCATGCATCGGCTGAACTATAGTTTACTCATTTTTTGCCTATTTGGGCCTATTTTTTTGCCTAATCCCCTAATACTATAAATATAGCCTTAGTTTACTAGGTTAAGGAGGTGAGATCATTTTTAGACTTCATCTAGTATTAGGAGATCAACTTTAGAGAGAGAAACACTCTATCATTTTCTTTTCTTTACTTTCCTTTTGTTTTTATTTTGATCCTATGATGTGGAATTCAAATTCATATTTGAATTCCATATCTATGGAGTTGTTTCCATAGCTTGGGGATAAATTGTAGGCATGCTTGATTAATGCTTATGTGAGATTCATTAGATTCATCCTAGTATTTGTGTTCATGATATTATTGTGACTGTTCTTGAATTTTTTTTAATTGCATAAATAGTACACCATATTAAGCACACAC
Source organism: Rubia yunnanensis (assembly GCA_037428765.1). Taxonomy (NCBI): domain Eukaryota; kingdom Viridiplantae; phylum Streptophyta; class Magnoliopsida; order Gentianales; family Rubiaceae; genus Rubia; species Rubia yunnanensis. The sequence continues at coordinate 60,564,723 of CM075068.1, forward strand.
TTTTGGCTATATTTATGTATGGTGAAAATATTGATGCCCCTTTGGGAAGGGAAACCTGGATGTTAGAATAGGTAATGGAGTACGTTGCGATAAGGTCCCAACGACCCCTTGCCCTGATTGATAGGTGATTGGAATGTAGTGCATTCGTGGTGGAAGCCTGAGATATAATCACACAGGGAGAAACAGTCCTACAACAATGGTTGGGAATTTTTGAACTCTCTTAATTACGATGGTGGTGTCGATGGAGGGTTGCATTCACACCTAACATGACAGGTCTGGGGAAGTGTATACCATCGGCCACACCCCATGTTGTGAACACTCTATTAGGTTGTTTTACTACAACAAACATCACCTATTACCTCAGTTTTTCAGTACTTTTTACCTCGGTTTTCAGCCCCTAAAAAATCGAGGCAAATGTGGTATAATAAAAAGCCTAGTTTTACCTTGGTTCAAAACTGAGGTAAATAGTCTCCTTTTACCTTAGTTTTCGACCGACATCGGCATGAATGGAGACCGATTTTGCATCATGGTGGAAGGTTGATGTTATGATACCCTAGCTGCAACATCATTTGAAATGAAACTGGTATCTTAAAGCATACGACGTCGATGAAAAGAATGTAGTAGTCGATGGTAGGGGATGTGCGTCAATGTTGCACCCCATGATGTTGTACCCCATGATGTTGTTCATAATACGAGTGATTTTGGAATCAATGTGAAGCGATATCGCACATAGTGAGGGACCCACATCGTGTCCCTTATGACGTGCAATGCAGACGAAACAACGTCATTTTATATATCTGAGCTCGCTAAACAAAGTGGTGCCAGTTTATGCAACATCACTAATATGTCTTGTCAGAGCCAGTTATTGTGATGTCACAGTTTAGTCGGTCAGCTCTCGTTTCTCGGCAAATATTTTAACTACAAATGTTTGATGATGCAAACAATTGGTCTTCGATAACCATTGCATTCTATAAATAATGTGATAAAGCAATGGCTAAACATCAAACAACATTCAATTGTTTTTCAATTATTGTGTGAATCATTAACTGAAATGTTCATTTAAACCAACAAGATTACGACATACAAGTATACTAAAAATAAATGCAAAAATAAATTAAAATACATAAGGTTGTTATAAAATTGAAACAATAATTTCATTTAACCTCCAATTTCAACGTTGTACAGCGTTCATATTTCTAGGGCGACCGGTGAGAAGCCAACTAAGTCCATCTAATATGCTAGAATCCATTGATAACTCCATTTGATCCTATAGCAATTAATGTATAGGAAACAAAAATTATGTTTCAATTGGGTTGTACCCAAAATTAAACGTAATATATTCATATGTAGATAACATTATTCGCAAAATTTTGATTGTAACATAATAGTACCAAACCGACGTCGGACTCATGACTACCGAGGTCGCAGAGACCAAGATAAAACCAAAATTGGATATTCATGTGTAGGAATGCTAAACCCAACAATTCCTCACATCTGTGAAGTCGAATCTTACTCGGTATCATATTGTGTTCATTCGAATCTAAGCCATTTTTCCACTTTTTACAAACATGTCATCTTTTTGGTAAGAAACACAACATATTGTATATAACATGTGACACAATGATTCACCCTTCATTAATTTCTTTGATCTTCCATAAATGAAGAAAAAAATATATAGATGGTATACATGGTAACATATTTGGTGAAGATAAACATGTAAAATATGTATTAGTACCTTAATAAATTTGAACCTAGATGCTCCATTCTTTGAATACTTGTTAATGATTGAATGAATCCTTTTAAATTATCCCTTTCAATGTGGTGTAGATGAATAAAGTGTGTTTGTGGGATATGTATTGGAGATGGAAATGAGTGTTATTGGTGATAGTTATTGAATTGAAAAATAGGTTTAGTGGGAAATTTTAATTCAAATTTTCATCTGAAATTTTTTATTCCCGCTCTAAATTTCACATTAAGCGATGTCGCTAGCTCTTCGCTATGTCTATCGAACTATAAGACATGTGTGTGACACCGCATATATGGCCATAGTGTAATAATGGAAATTTTACATAAAAGTATCCATTTAAAGGTTCTGGGCCCTTCCGTCGACTGGCTCATGCCCTTATCGGGACAGCATTGTGGTCAAAATTTGAATAAATTATTAATATATCCAATTAGGCATTTTGACATCTCCCTAGTTTCTTGGAGGGACCTAATTGTAAAAACAAAGACAACGTGTGGTCTCAAAATAGATTCCAATTGTCCCAAAAAGAAGTAGTGACATCCGTATATAGTCAAACTTGTAATAAGTGAGAAGTAAAAAATATACTGTTAATATATTTCCCCATAGACTTCCAGAAGATCATACGACCAACAATCGTATACTTTAAGTAATCAACTACAATTTACTCTAGACCATGTATTGTCGCTTTGTAAAAAATAAGCAAGAAAATTTAATACTATTATATTTCCAAAGAAATGTGAGAATATGAAATTTCATGTGATTTTATATATTTGGAAGAAATGATCATTCCCATAAAAAAAACCAGTGTGCGATTGAAACTATTCACTGTGTGCGATTTTTAGCGATTTTTTACACAATCACTATTCATTTTCCTCTCCTTTTCACCGTTTCCTTCTGCTAACAGTCATAAAGGTTTGTTCCCTTCCCTGCCATGGCGGCTCCTCCACCGGGTCGTGGTGGCAAATCCTTTCTTCAGGCTTTAGGTAACCGCCTGCCACCTCTAAACGTCTCCCTTCCCTCTAACCCGGAAATCATGCCGAAAACCCATTACAAGGGAGACATAGCTTGCTTGGTATCCCGCAAAGATGCCAAAACTTTGGCCTCTCACTACCAAAATGCCCTGGTGGGTACGTTCGCAAGAGGCAAGCCGCCAATGACTGCCCTCAATGATGCTTTCAACTCTGTGGGTTTCAAAGGCAAATTTCAACTTGGATCTATCGATTTCATACACGTACTAATTTGGTTTCAAGACAAGGAGGATTATCAGAGGCTCTGGATCAAAGGTTAGTGGATTTTCAATCATGCCCCAATGAAAGTTCTCAAATGGACCACTGATTTCTCCCCTGAGGTAGAATCTTCCATAGTCCCGGTATGGGTTACTATCCCCTATGTTCCAATTTTCTTCTATAATACTGCTATGTTAGAATCTATGGGGAATCAGATAGGGAATTACATTAAAATGGATGCTGCTACTACTGCTCTCTCTAGACCTTCAGCGGTTAAGATGTGTGTTGAAATAGACTTGAAAAAAAAGCATCCATCATTAATTAGAGTGGGTATAGAGGAGGATGGAATAGAGTATAATGTGGTTAAACTACCCCTTGAATTTGAGGATCTTCCCCTATACTGCCACCACTACAAAGCTATAGGACATGACGATAACCTTTGCATTTATTTGCATCCAGAACTTAGGAAACCAAAGACCCATAGGATGGATAAATTTAACCCTACCCATATGGAATCAAGGGATGGTAAGGCAGTACTTCAAACTAAGGATTAGCAAAGGGGTTCTGATGGTCAAGTTCAGGATGGTGTAAACCTAGTGCATGACGAAAACAGTAAAGCTGGGGGTTCTGGTGTTTCAGCCACAGATAAACTCAAAACTCTGTCCTCACGGACCTTTAAATATGTTCCAAAGCAGAAGGTTGTCTCGTTATAAATGTTGAAGAAAATGGCGCTACAGAGTCTCCTCATGTAGTGGAGGATAAGCTCCCTGAGAATAAGGTTTTTACTGAAGATACCCTTGTTGGTGATCAGAAGTTCGCTGAACTGATACTGGATTCTGATGCTGGGAAAGACTCTACTGCGAACGATCAGTTTATGGTTCTTCAGTAGGATATTGCTGTTGAGCAGAATTCTAAGGATGTTGTTGCTGAACATCTTAAGGTGATGCAAGATGATACTGTAGAGTACACAATCTTGCAACTTCAGTCTCCTACACATCTGCTCCACTTAATCTCAACACAAAGAAAGGTTTTGTTAAGGATGATATTCCTAGCAAACGGGGTAAGTCTTTTTCACCTTTTAATACTATTATTGCTGCTAAAAATTTTATTTTCTCTCAGCAGAAACACAGGCAAAACAGATTCCCCCACTTGCGGATGAAGACATATCCAGTGATGAAGCTACTCCAAGTGACATCCCAAACACTGCATCTTCTGACATTGGTACAGGAAATAGTGCTAATCAGGTAAGTCAGGTAAGCTCTATTATCTTACACTCCAGATCAAGCAAGCTGAAAAAGGGTAAACAATCAGAAAAAGTGCCTAATCATAGTAATGAGACATACTTAACTCAGTTAAATACTATCATGACTAGATCAAAAAGCTCTAATAATGTTTCCCTATGAATAACACAACACTTAAGATTAAACTTCTGGTTTGGAATCTTAGGGGAATGGATACTTCTATGCTAAGACTTCACAACTCGATCAATAGCACAGTTTTGAACTTATCTGTTTAATTGAGCCTAAACATGACAACATGCAATGTGATTCATATTGACAAATGCTACATTTTGACAACTGTATGCATGCTAATAACGGCCAGGTTTGGCTCTTTTGGAATTCTAGCATATCTCTAAAACTTAAATGGGATAACTTGCAATTCTTAGCAGTTACATTGAATAGTCTCACGTTGAACAAAAGCATGGATGCTTTCTTTGTGTATGGCCTCAGAACTAGAAATGGTAGGAAAAATCTTTGGTCTGACCTTAAGTCAATTACTCACTCCGATTCTATTTTCATTGGAGATTTCAATGCCATTACATCTATAAATGATCTACTCCCAAAATTGGTAGTATGAGGGACTTTAATGAGTTTATTAATGTAATGGCTTTGGAAGAAATTAATACAGTGGGTAACCTATTTACTTGGAGTAATAATAGGCTAAGGAACCCTACTGTTCATAGATTAGATAGAGGTCTCTGTTCTTCTTCTTGGTCATCTACTTTTCCTGCCTCTTCTGTCCACGTTTTGAATAGGATTTCTTCAGATCATAATCCTATGCATCTTACTACAGGTAGTGATATCCCATCTAATCCTAGGCCATTTAGATTTTTGAACTCCTGGTATAAAAGGAAGGAATTCATTGATGTAATTAAACAAAACTAGGATCTCCCTCTTAATAAATCCGGAATGCTCGGTTTCTTTCTTAAACTCATTAGATTGAAAAAAGAGCTCAATATCTGGAATAAGGAACATTTTGGCAATATAAATGATAATGTTGTGCATGCCGAAACTGCTCTACAAGCTCAGGAACATATATATGACCTTAATGCTTCTGTTGATAATCTGGTTAAACTTAAAGAAGAAAAGGCTAAGATGGTTAGGGCTCTAGTAGAAAAGAAAAGTTTTTGGAAACACAAGGCCAAGGTCAAAGGGCTAAAGGAGGGGGACAATAACACTAGTTTTTTCCATAACTCTGTTAAGGAAAGAAAATGTAGACTAAAGATCACAAAAATTAAGAGTAGTAATGGTCAGTGGCTACATAATATACAGGACATTGAGAATGAGGCCATTCACTATTACCGGGATCTCTTAACAGATGACAGCTCCCCTGATAGCAGCCTTTTCCAGTCTCACTTTTTGAGTCAGATACCTAAATTGATCACTCAAGAGGATAATGATAGACTCCTGCAACCTGTTTCATTGTCTGAACTCAGGGACATTGTTCTTAGTCTTAATAAGAATAGTAGCCCTGGGCCAGATGGTTTCACAGCTAAGTTTTACATTAAATCTTGGGATATAATTGCTAATGACTTACTTTCTACAGTCCATGATTTTCTTGTTGTGAACAACATTCCTAGGGGTATTGGTAGTACCTGGATTGCAATTATACCAAAAAACAAAACCCCTATTTCTTTTGATGACTATAGGCCAATAAGTCTTTCCAATGTACTTAACAAAATCTGTTCCAAAGTTTTAATGGAAAGACTTAAGCCTCTTATGCCCAAACTCATCTCTCCACACCAAACAGCTTTCCTTAAAGGTAGAGACATCTCGGATAATGTCATGTACCTGCAAGAAATGGTAAGGTTTCTGAACAGGAAGCAAAGAGACCCCAACTGCATTGTCAAATTAGATCTTAAGAAAGCTTTTGATAGGGTTAGGTGGTCTTTTCTAAATTCTGTCCTTGCTAAATTTGGATTTCATGCTAAATTCATTTTTTTTCCATTAGAAAGAACCTATCACAGGCATGGTTTTCTATCTTAATAAATGGTAAGCCTGTTGGATTCTTCCAATCTACAAGGGGTATCAAACAGGGTGACCCCCTCTCCCCTTTTCTATTTAACATTTTTTCTGAAGCATTTACCAGGAGTTTAGCTTTTATTTTTCAGAATGGTAAGTTGGCATATTATGACCTTCCAGGTAATTCTCTCCAAATCTCACATTTATCTTATGCAGATGATACTGTGGTTTTTTTAAAAGTGGGTAATCAAACATCGATTAGATTTAAGGCTTTTCTGTCCAAATTTGAAGATGTTACCGGTCAAAAGATAAATTACAGTAAAAGCGACATCTTCATTGGGAAACATGATTCTATTCACACAGTTAACAACATAAAGAGGATTCTAGGTATGAAAATTGGGAGATTTCCGTTTACATATTTGGGAGTTCCTATTTTTACTGGGATTGCACAGAAAATCTTTTTTCAACCACTAATTGAACAGATAGACAGTAGGATAGGTAGCTGGAAAAATAAGTGGCTCTCTACTGGGGGGAAGATCACACTCATACAGTCATGCCTCTATTCTATTCCTTAGCATATATGGTAAGTTCTAAAACCTAGCAAAGAGATCATTTCTGTCATAGAGAAAAAACTCAGCAAATTTTTTTGGGGGTCTACTGATCTAAAACCTAAAAGAACATGGAGGAAATGGGATGCTCTTTGCTTTCCCATTAACCAAAATGGTCTAGGTTTCAGATCAATAACCACCATAATAAATACATGCTCAGTTAAGCTATGGTGGAAATATCAAAGGGCAGAGGCTTTATGGACTCATCTTGTTGCATCACTTCCACCCTCTTCTAGGTCTTCTCCTAACTGGAAGAGGATTTGTTCCATTAATGCTTGGGCAGAATCTAATTCTAGAGTGATAGTTGGTAGAGGTGACTGCAATTTCTGGACATCGAATTGGTTAGATATAGGTCCCATTATGGATCTCTATGATCAAAACCTTGTTGATATCTCTGCTGCCTGTATAGTTTCAGAGTTCATCTCAAATAAGTCAGTTTTGCTTCAGAAAAATTCTCCTGTACTACCCTCTTATGTTATCTCTCTTTTTACAGGAAGCAAAGCTCTCAATACACAGGGATGATAGGCTTATATGGAAACCTGGAATCAAGGGTGAGTTCTCATTTAAATCCACTTATCTATTGCTCAGAACATAGAGAGGTACTATTGTTTCTATTCAATATCTTTGGAGTTCTAGAATTGAAAAGAAAATTTCTGTCTTCATGTGGAAACTGATTAACTCATATCTTCCTTTTGATAATGTGCTCCTCAAAATGAGATTCTGCTTGCTCTCCAAATGTTGTATGTGTAATAATCATGAGGACTCCCTGGATCACTTTTTTAATTCCTGTATTTTTGCTGTACAAGTTTGGAAAACTGTCCATCCATTCATGGGAATCAGGGACAGATCTTTCCCATCTATATGGGAAAGACTATCATGCTATCTCACTTATACTGGTTTGAGCTCTTTGCATTCAATAATTATTCGATTTGCTGCTGTGATAACATGTTGGAATCTGTGGAAGATGAGGAATAAATGTTTATATGACTCTTCCATGCCATTAACAGGTTTAGTACTCAATCAAACAAGGGATCAAATGTTCTATATGTTCAGTGCTAAACCTATTTTTATAGCCTCTAAGATGGACTTAAGCATTGCTGAACACTCATTTTTACCTCTGATCAAATCTACTCCGAAGCCTAAAATTTTCAAAATTGCTTGGACAAAGCCATGTAGGGGTTATAAAATTAATGTTGATGCAGCATGGTGTTGTCATTCTAACATGTGTGGCCTTGGTATGATTATCAGAGATAGTAGGGGTAGTTTCACTGCTGCTCATACTAAATATACACAGGCCAATTCCCCTCTGGAAGCTGAAATGAAAGCAATTCAGTTTGCTTTAGAGAAGTATGTAGGATACTCTTCTCCTGCTTATTTGGAATCGGATTGTCTAAATGCAGTTCAATTTGTAATTGATCCCCTAAATGCACACTGGAAACTGTTCCAATTAGCTGATGATATTTACCAACTTCTGAGTGATATCAACCTAGTGCATATTCAGAGACAAGCAAATCTGGTTGCTGATTCTCTTGCCAAGGCTTGTCTCAAAGCTCAGACCAGTTCCTCCCTGTCTAGATTTCAAATGCTCTCCAATACTATTCAAGGTCTAATTAGGCTAGATCAAATAGGTACACCTTCATTAAGGATGGTACAATGAATGGATACTACTGATTTTAACTGTTATATGTAGGCTGTTACTGCATCAAACTGCTGGTACAATGCACTGGATGGCATACGGATCGAGGGACTTCACTTGCTGATGGCTTCACTTTCTGGATCATTCTCTCTATACAGTTGGCATTTTCTACTAGTAGAGGATAAGCTCTTTAGTCTATTTGGGGTGATTTTGACTGACTTGTGTTTCGTTATTACAACTCACTAATAAGTTCGATGATCTTCCCCAATAGACTAATAGTTTTTTGTAATCCTCTAACTATTAGCTACTTACTCTACTTAATTTTGGAAGCAACAATGTTGCTTCAAGAGCTTATGGCTCACTCATGTATTTATCAACTAAGCCATGGCTTCATCTTTTTCTTTCTATTTTCAGTTTATGTTTGTTATACGGCTTGGGAAGGCCTAATATAATTTCCCCCCATCTTCGGATGGTTTTTTAATGGAAAAAAAATTCATTCCCATAACGCTTATTGCTATGGTATTAATGGAAATATATAAAACAAAACCAGGAAAATAACCCAGGTTCGCATGTCCGTAAGACAGTAAGCAAATGAAACATTTGTCATTTTATTTGGGTAATTGTCTCTAAACACAATAACAACCACGGTAGTTTGGGTTGTAGTGTAATTTCCCTAGAGTGTGTAATGCACTGCTTGTGAATAATTTGGGCCCGTTCATATGATGGGTCCATGGCTGAATTTGAACACGGTGGTCGTAATTTGATGGATGTAATTTTATTAATTTTATATTTCATTAGAAATGTAAACTATGCAATTGGGCTATTTGGCCCACGATCAATAAATGCGACATCGATTTGGCATTGGTTTGGACTCAGTGTTAAAGACAGTGGTGCAATATCGAATACATGTGCTATTTCGTTCACCACTGGCCAGGGCCATATTTAATTTTGGATTGGGCTGCTACTCTAATATGGCTTAGTGCTTATTATGTGCGAGATTGGAGTAGCTTTGGTTTTATCTCGGATAGAGAGATTATGGTCGAGATAACAATAGTTAATGATTGGATAGTCGCCCATCCAAAAAATGTTTGGTCCCCAATGTTGGGCCCAAACCTAGATTTCTGAACTTCACACTACTGTCTATGACATCGTCGGACTATACGAAACACCTGCAAAGTCGCATAAAATAGCATCGTTTCACAGCTGGTATATAAGTACCCGACCATCCTTCCCTTTTGCTTTCCCAACAGATGACATCGTAACAAAACCTCACACCTGAAAAAACAGTCAAAAATTGGTCTAATCGCAACGGAATCGGTTGGTCACACATCACAATAGCATGAAAACCAACATTAAATTGCTTTAGACATAGTGCATTGGCGGATTTCTCCAAATTTCAAGAGCAAGAAACCCTAATTATGAAGATTTATGTTCGTTTTTCAGGTTTCATATACTTCTTTAGTTTCCCTTTGCTCTGTAATTCAATCGTGGCAGGTTAGTTGTTTACTTTGTAATGTTTTAGTTGAGATTATATGTGTTTTAGGACCAGTCATGTTCAAATTGCATACCATTTCTCCTTAGCTGATTGTTCTACAATGTCGCATGTTCATGAACCTGAATGTGCAATATTGCATTTGTAACATCGATCTAGATGAAGTGTTTTGGACATGAATTTGAAGTCGACTAAAACACATTGACAACATTGAGTTCTTAACTTTTGCACTGAATTTTCAATGTCCCTTTGATTCTTAGATGGCTCGCTTAAGTAAACGACCACTAGAAAAATGGATGATAGCCCGGGGCAACTTCATCGTGCACGAAGAAGGCGAAGACAATGGCCACCCCTTCATCACCAACATGGGAAAAATTATGCTTCGTGAAGGAGGAGGCAGCAAAGCATTCTGAAAATATCCAGGGCTGTAGAATAAAAGAAGTTAGGGTCATAAAGCCTGAGGATGTGGAATGACTACACCTCGATATTTCCTCGAACCCTTCAAACCATCACGAACGGAGGGTTTAATATGCTTGGATAAACCAACGTATGATACGGAAGTCAAGGAGTTCTACACCAATTTTAGAATGGAAACATTGACCTCCTTTGAAAAAAAAAGTGAATGGGATGGACTTTGAGATAACAAAAGATCTCATGAACAAGGTGATTGGTTGCACAATTGGAGGGGAAGACCTCCTAGAGGTTGAGCCTCTACAGCTGTACTGTCGGGACAATTTGCCTTGACCACTAGATGAGAATGACTAATCCAGGCACTTGACCACAACCGAATAGTGGAGAAGTACTTCAAAATTAAAGTGGGGAACAAACTCATCCCAATGAAGCAGATCAAGTTGGTTTTCTCAACCTTCAGGAGAGAATAACGTTCAATATAATTGTACAAGTACTTATCCTGGAAAGACATCCTACAGATTGCACGATCAATGGGATTGTTATATACTACCACCTTGCAGAGAAGAAGGTAGCCAACCTAGGGTACACTATCATGCAGGAGATGTATCAAGTCACCCTCTCCACGAAAGGTTGGACACTTCCCTACGGAAATGTTATGGCCACCATTCTAGAGAAGAAGAAGGTTCCCATCAAATCGAAAGTAAATATCCAGCCTAAGTACTACGATGCAAACTATTTTGGGCTAAAGCATTGGGTTTGGGAGTCATACACGTGGATTGATCGCAATAGTCCTAAAGGGGATATGGATGTGCCTCCCACACCCGAGCCTGAGGCTACTCCATCGGCTTCCACAGCTATGGACCTTCACTCCACCATTATTCACGCACCCTTAACGGGTAACAAAATTTAGAATTTTTGGTTTATTTCAAATTATCATCAATTAATATTTTATTTAATGTAACTAATTTCTTATCCCACGGGACCTAAACACAAGGCCTGGGGATCCTCCTGAAGGACATGGCCGAGACCGAGGCCATAGCACTGTGCATGGAACACATCGTGCGTAATCTAACGGAAGAAATCGGGGTGCTGAAGTCTATGATTGCCGATGCAATCAACGAATCTGGGGGATGAGGGGCCTTGGATTGATGAGGATGGGCTAGATACCAGAGATGATAAATAAGGGTTAAGCACCAGCGCTAGCAAGTCTTCCACCAAAGAGTCAAAGACTAATTCACAAGAAAATGGAAGCAGTTCGTTGATAGACGATGTTATCCCACCCTTGTCACCACCCCATTGATTTCCATGGATCACATATTTTTTTTCCTAGAACATGAAGAATATTTGTTTGGATTGTATTAGGATTCTTTGCCTTCTATTTCATTTTCATTTTGCAGAGATGTTACATGTGGTACATAGCATTATGTGTTTTGTGTGTATATATATATATATATATATATATATATATATACGTACGTACATACCTAGCTTTAGCCTTACATGTGTAACTTCAACAAATTTGAGACTGGCTGTCGTGAACTTGGAATGAAACCTTTAGATGATAGATTCCAAGTTATGGTTGTATTGGTTAAGTATCTCTAATTCATTATAATGATAGATATGTGCGACCTTGCGCTACATTTGCATAGTCACGATAGCCCTAACTGAGATTATCCCAATGGAGGTGCGACATCACATAAATTAATTTTTTTGAAAGGATTTCAGGGATGGGTTTGAACCAAGGAGCTTGTGTGACTTCGCTAAGTGCAAACATCGATGTCATTATTTACGTTGGATTGAAGTTGGTCAAATACAGTGATGGTGCAAAGTCGATATTTTCTCCAATGACTGTTACTGCTAGGTCGTACCCTTATTGATGATGTCACGGGTATGTCGATAAAAATATTTACTTCGATTTCATAGGGTATTTACTTTGGTAATTGTAAAACTGCAAAAAAACCAATGTTTTACCTCGGTTTTTTTATAACCAAGGTAAATAATATCTTTTACTTCTAAAAATAACCGAGGTAAGAGAACTTTTTACCTAGGTGTCTTTAGCTAAGCCAAATAACTGAGGTAAAAAAGGTGAGGTAATAGGTTCATTTTCTTAGTGTTTAATAAATCTTACATGTGAATGAATCGAGGATTAAAGCATTAAATCATTCATGTCTCACAATGGTTCCCCGAGTTCTTAGCTTTATAAATTAATAGTTCTGTTTACTTTTATGTTTCGTAGTTGTTAATCAGAAAATCCACCCCCTCCCCCATGTTTGCATTTACAGGTTATTCCAATCATTTGTACTCATTGATGATCGTACATGTTTGTGTTTTCATTGATACTTAGGCCCTAGCATCTTTGTGGACATACCCAGGGCTTACCGATAACTACTATATCGATAGCATAGTAGTGAGAATGGGTGTAGAATATAAATTTTATCTTCAACATTTCCCTGAAAATCTTTGCCCATGTTAATTATCTACAATTAACACCTCTGGGTAAAGGCGGGTCTGTCCACAGAGATGATAGGGCCTAATAGTCAATTAAATAACAACCATGTATGGGTTGTCAATCCGTCAATATATCTAAGAATAACTAGTACAGTAAAATGATGGGGGATTTGGTTTTTAAATTAACAACTACGAACACGAAGAGAAAATACAAGTAAACTACATTAACAGGCACTTGGGGGTCTTTATGTAACATTCTTGATAAATCACTTCTATCATTGGTTCATTTCCATATAGACATATAAACCTATCTTATGCCTATGTCACACAGTGTGAAGATAGCCAGGTATTTCCCTCCATCTGTCACACGTGGTGCTTACCAAAACAACTATATCTCACCATCTACATAATTAGGGAATGCGCTCTAGTCCAGTGACACTACAGAACAGTCCCCATCACTTCACTCCCAATGCCAATGTGCCCCCGCTTAATGGAATACAAAGCCTGCCTAGAAGGGAAATGCCTTATGTAGGTCGCAACTGTTGGATATTTAGTGAAGTGCATTACATCCCGTACACTCTGCTGTGGATCTAGATCCCTAGGCCGATAGAGAGGCAAAGGAAATGACACCTTGTGAGTACTTTAGAGTCGGTATAACTGTAGTCGCTACAAACAACAGGCTAATCTATCGGGTTAAGCCAGGGGTTTTCCCCTTCAGGATTTGCTTACTCGATCACCTAACATGTTGATTTCTCACACAACTATCCAATCATAATCATGGTATAACAGATATAAGGAATTTCTGTCAAAGGACATGAATGCACTCATCTCCCATGTGTTCTTTACCTACTCCACAATTCCAACACTTTCCAAGATAGCAATGAAGCCTAGCATGATTTCATACTACCATACATTCATGGGTGCATCATTATAATGACATAGTATAAATCACAATTCTTATAAACCACAAGTTCAAGCACAAATTTTCATAAGACAATAATATAGGAAAATTTAAACCTCAGAAAGTACTCATAGCATGAATACAAACAACCCCAAGCTACTAAACTACTCCGTAGACATGAAATTCAAGTATTTCACTGAATTCTACATCTTTGGGTAAAAGCTAAATGAAAAGGAAAAAAGAGAAAGAACCTAGACAGAAGAGAGAGTGTTTCTCTCTCTAAGTTGCTCTTCAAATCTACAAATTAACTAAGAAAAATGATCCAAAGCTAAAAGGTATGAAACCCTAGTAGACTATGGCTATATTCATAGTAGTAAGGGATTGGACCTAAACATAGGCCAAAACCCAAATCAGCCACCGTTGACACGGAACGACGTGGATGGCATGGCCTGTGCCACCGACGTGGATGGCATGACATGTGCCACTGACGTGGCCTCGCTCCAGTGTGGTTCATTAAATTTGGCACGGGCCACATGCCTCGTGCTGGCATGGGGCCCGGGATCTAGCAAGACCGTGGTGGGCGCAGTTTGTGTCGTCTGGGTGGGCCATCGTCTGGAGCTCCATTTTTGCACTTTTGATTTGAGGTACGTGTCGTTTGGCAGGCCGTCAACTGACTCTTCATTTTGCTCAATTTTATGGCATCAGCCACCTCATTATTCACATCCTATTGGCTGGTATTAACATTTTAGACTTGGAACAGCGTGAACTGTGTGAAACAAAATGGTTCGTGCCCATATACAACAATTTTTGGAGTGAAAAGGGGAACTTCAGCACATGGCCTGTCGAGGTTACCATGGCCCGTGCCGGGATTCGGCACGGCTTGTTCTGTATGGCACGACTCATGCCAAAGGCCCATGGTACAGGCCAAATGGCATGGTGCAAGTCATGTGTGCTTGGTCTCGTGTTGGCCAGGAGCAGTCTTTGCCACCCATTGCTGCTTCGCTTGGCTGACTTCTTACTCCAGTATAGGTGAACCGTTGGTCCAATTTGAGAGTTCTTGTAGTCAATTTCATAGCTCCTGAGAAGACAAATCTAAAGGAAACAACCTTAAAGGATAATTATACTCGGATCATTCCCATAACTTGGCACAACTCCTGGACAACAATCCTCTGTTTCTTCCTTGGCCTCTTTGAACTTCAATGCTGCAAATATTTAGCTCAATCCTTCTACTACCATGATGTAGTGTCTATGGCCTTTATCTACTAAAATTCTAATGTGAAAAGCTTTCAACATCTTCTACTGCCCTTGTGATTGGCCTTATATACAAAAGCATCGAAAAGTATACACGAGCCACCTACTAAGGATGATAAAAAATGAAGATCTAGGAGCTCTTGGATGCAATGTCTCCATTAGTATCAGTTAAGTCTACAAAACACGAGATATAGACAAGAAAATCAAACATGACCATCTAAATCCTTTGTCATGTAAACTCAACTAATACTAGCAATCCAACAAGTAAAACAAGCCAATTACTATGCTTATTGCATAGGTTAATGCATGGCTAATGATGCACATCAATTCCTCCACACTTAAGTCCTTACTCGTCCTTGAGTAAATTAAAAAAAAAGCCTAAGAGAAGTGTAGCATTTGGGTATAAGTTAGCCTATGTGTTTGACTTATTCCTATACTACCCTATTTCCCCCAAAGAAGCAAGAATCTCACAACTCTCACACTCCCCAAAGAACCTAAATTAATCTAACCACTCAATATAAAGTGAAGAAAAAGGTAAGCTAGAAAGATAAGTTTTAAGCTAGCTTACTTTCCCAAAAACCAATCCAAGAGTCGTCGCCAAAAACAATCCGCCATAAAAATCCAAGAGTCATCGACTTGGTTGTAACTAAGGGTAACTCTAGATTCTAAAGTTAGTTACAACCAAAGATGATGCAAATGTATCGTCAACCTAGTTTTTTGTTTTCTCTCAATTTCTCTCATTTTGCTTAGCAGCCCTTCTGGGTTTTCATCTAAGCTTTCACACCTTTGGGGTTTTCATCCTAGATTTCTCTCAATTTCTCAACTTTTCCATACGACCTCTCATTTTTCCTAGGTTCGTGAACCTAGCTGGGCCTATCCTCTTATTTTTACCTGGGAATTTTGACCTATCCGGGCTTTTCCCAATGTTGACTAAGTTTCCCTTTGGGGTTTCCAACTTAGCCAGGTATATATTGTTTTTCATTTTTTTAAAATTTTAAATTTTTTGAGTGTAACACAAAATGGCCCAAAGTTGGGCTTCATACTACATAAGATAAGGGAACACAAAAAATTACACCACTAAAATTTCTAAAACATCTACCCCAAGATAAGTTATGATTGCTACTAATCTGCTTCATTTTGCATGCGTTAACTGATACATTTGGCATAAATTTTAGTAAGTTTTATTTTGTGGATATCTAGTATTAGTTGGGTTTATGTGACAAGGAGGTTTAGATGGTCATGTTTGGTTTTCTTGTCTAAATCTCGCGTTTTGTAGACTTAATTGGTACTAATGGACATCTTGTATCCACGGGCTCCTTGATCTTTCTTGTGATTATCTTTAGTAGGTCGCCCGTGGGTAATTTTTGTTTACATTTATTATGAAGGCTATTTTTAAGGGTGGTAGAAGATATTGAAGGCTATTTACAAGGACGGTAGTAGAGGCGAAGGCTATTCACACTAGAATGGTAGTAGACAAAGGAAACAATCATCAATGCATGGTAGCAGGAGATTGAAGCCAAAGATAGGCGGCAACGGAGTTTAAAGTGTCCAATGAAGAAATGGGAAATCATGGTCCGATGAGTTTTTCTTATGTCTGAGAACTATCCAAGAAGATTTAGCCTTCAAGACTAGTTCCATTGGATTCATCTTCTCGATTACTATAAAATTGACTACTAAAACTCTCAAATTGGACTAACGTTTCTTCCGTAGAGAAGGAAACTAGTTCAGCCAGTTGAGGCACGCAGGCTGTTCATGGTTTGGTACCAATGGCCCACGCCAAAGGTGCAGCCCCATGCCAAGAAGGCCATCACAAGGCTACAGTACAATCCGCGACAGAGGCCACAAGCACTAGCACGAAGTGAAGACCCCCTTCACGTGGCTAAGTATGGGCGCAGGATGCCCCGTTCTTGGTGCCCCATGCCGTTTCAAGCTCAATATACCTAGAGCAGCTGGCGGGGTGTGGGATATCATGCAGCCCCCCCCCCAAAATTTCCTGAGTAAGCACTATTTCTGACAACGGCCATGGGCGCGGATCAGAACCTTCATTTCCAGCACCTTAACACTGCCCCGCACAAGATGACACGACCCATGCTAGGGGTTAGACTTTGCCCATGCAAAGCCTTAAGCCCTACACCTCTTGAAGATATGTGCCACACACAAGATTTGGTGCTTCGCGAACTAGAATGGACACGGCTGCACTAAGCCTCGTGCCCCACGCTAAGGACTCATCACGAGCTGCACCATCTTTGACGCCCCATGCCGAGCGGTGCCTAAGCTAGAATTTACCCTTTTTGGCTTATTTTGGGCTTATTTTTAGGCCCAATCTCCTATTACTATTAATAGAACCTTTGTCTACTAGGTTTCATATCTCATACTTCATTTCCAAGAGTAGCTAGGAGACTTTTTCTTAGTAGTTATGAGAACTCTATCTTTTCTTTATTTTGCTTGGATCCTAAGATGTGGAATTAAAATGTTTATTTGAATTCTATGTCAAGGGAGTAGTTTCTATAGCTTGGGGATAAATTGCAGTAGCTTGGTTTAATCTATATGCTTTTTGAGATTCTATAGTTCTTCCTAATTTTGTGTTCATTATATTATTGTGATTGTTCTTGAGTTTAAATGCATGAATAGTACACCACATATAAGCATAAACTTTGGGCTATATTCATGTATGGTGCAATTATCGATGCCACCTTAGGAAGAAAAACCTAATTGTTAGAATGGGCAAGGAACAACACGTCTGTATGGGTTTGTGCATGGGGGTTTGTAAATGCTCTGACATACTTTCTATTGCACCAGTCTTAGCTGACTTTATGAAGTTGTCCAAGAGGTTCTGTGTAGAGATATAGAATAGTAAAAAAACTAAGGTTATGAGAAACCTAGATCATAGATAAGGTGCCAACGACCCTTGGGCCTAATTGATAGGACCCGAGGGAAGTAGTGCATTAGTGGTTTAGTCTAGAACATAATTACACGGGGAGAAACAAACGTACAAAAATGGTCAGACCTTATTGTACTCCCCTAATTACGATGGAAGTGTCGATGGAAGGTTGTGAGAGCACCCAACGTGATGAGGATGGGTAAGTGTATGCCACTAGCCACACCACGTATTTCGACACTCTATTAGGTTTTCCTAATTATTTATGTGAATGGATCAAGGATAGAAGCATTAGATTGACCATGTTTATCAATGATTCCCCAAGTGCCTTTTTATATAGTTATTTTCTTTATTTTACTTTCACGCTCTGTAGTTGATAATTGAAAAACCAAACATCCCCCCCTTGCATGTTTGCTTTACTAGCTATTTATTTCACTCGTACGGATAGATGACCCATACGAGATAGTTTTTTTATTGGTACATTCGACCTAGCACCTCTGTGAACAAATCTCGGGCTTACCACTAACTACTCTCTAAGTAGCGTAGCAGTGAGAACAGGGTCTAAAGGAAAGGCCAGTTTTGGTAGCCTTGATTCCCTTGATAGCATTGATAACCTTGCCCACCTTGATAACCTTGACAGCCTTGGAAACCCACGGTATTCACCTCCTCAACATAGTCATCTGGAAAGGTAGGGCAATCATCCGTAGGTTGCGCCGATAAGCAAATTTCACACGATTTTACATGTGGAACATTCCCAGACTTGGTCATGAGTGACTTTACCATAGAAGTAATGTCTGAGACTTGGTCCTCGAGCTTTTGAATGGTTGAAGGATCACTTGTGGGCATTGGATTTGTTTATCTCAAATCGGCCCTCGAGCTAAAATTTCTTAACTCCTCGGCTAACTCTTGATATAAAGCCATAGCCTTCGTTGAAGTCTTGATCCCAAGGGTACCACCACAAGAACACCTCACTAGTCTTTGGTCCTCATCAAGAAGGCCACTGTAGAAATGGTAGACCAAGTCTCCATCCGAATAGCCTTGATAAGGACAACTAGCGAGAACCATCTTGAACCTCTCCCAATAGTCGAAAATTAACTCTTCATGCCATTGGAGAATGTTGCTTATGTCTTTCTTCATGGCGGCGGACTTTGAGGCCGGGAAATACTTGACTAGAAATTTTTGCTTCATTTCAAGCCAAGTCTTGATAATTTTGGGTGGTAGGTAGTGCAGCCAATCCCTTGCACCAAATCTTAATGTGAATGGGAACACCTTCAATTTTTAGAAGTCTTCATCTACCCCGGGGGGAGGGAGGTCAAAAGTTTGGCACCGTTGCTGGGGAAGCTATCTCTCTAGGTATTAATCATAGCATAATGTGTTAGTAGAATAGCTAGTATTTTTTATCTGTTTCTTGTTCTATTTTCATGATGTTTGAAAAAGAAAATTTTGAAAATTTCCAAAAAGGGATATTCCACGACATTGAGACTTGGTATTTGTTATCCCTTGTGAATGATCTATCTTGTGATGCTATTGTTATTAAGCATGCTCCTTCTAATTTGAACAAGGATACTTCACCATGGTATCTCACGTCTGAAGTACATCGGGGAAAGAAGCAGGCTAAGGAATTAAAAACTCCTAAGCCTCTTCCAACCCCTAAAGTCAATAAGAATATATCCACGCTTGAGGAGAATGGGTTTACTTGGTTCATCGCTCCAAAGGTAAAAGGTAAACTTAGGATAATGTGGCAAACCACCCATCGTGATATGGTCATTGGTGGTGTCAAGGATGGTGATTCCGGGACCCACCAAGCCACTCTTTTAAGTTATGAATAATTAAGGAAAAAATAATTCGTGAAGATGACACTAAAGATATGTTGTTATAAGGAGTAGGTCTATTTAAATGTTTTAAGGATTTCTGGGATGAGTTCAATTTTTTGTGGAAACTCTGTAAATTTAAAAGAAAGGTCATTGGAGAAAGGAGGGCTTATGGTCCACGCCAAAGTGCTTGGCGCAAGGCTATGCTTTGTGCCCAGGTGCTTGGCGTGAGGCTATGCTTTGTGCCCAGGTGCTTGGTACGAGGCTATGCATTGTGCCTAGGTGCTTGGCACGAGGCTATGCTTCATGCCCAGGTGTTTGGCACTAGGCTATGCTTAGTGCCCAGATGCTTGGCGCGAGGCTATGCTTCGTGCCCAGGTGCTTCCCAGGAGGCTATGCTTCGTGCCCAAGTGTTTGGCACAACCCTTTGTTTCACTCCAAGGTCAGCCATCACAAAGATGACGTGGCATCTACGTCACCTTAGAGCATGAATCTGGTGCAGACTGGCACTGAATGAGCGTGGGGAGGCACAGATCGACATGTGCCCGACACGAATGCCAAATGTTAGCGCGAGACTCACCTAGGGATCCATACTTCCATCCACCTCACCCAATTTTAGCCTAGCCTAACTCCTACTTAAACCCCTAGACTCATAACCCATTTCCATACAAGACTTCCACTCTCCTCTCCTCCTCATAATACAACTCCTCCCTTTCTTTCTCGCCTAGAACCCTCTAGCCAATCCTCTCTCACTAAATCGACCATAACTCTCTCATTTT
Organism: Rubia yunnanensis; assembly: GCA_037428765.1. Taxonomy (NCBI): domain Eukaryota; kingdom Viridiplantae; phylum Streptophyta; class Magnoliopsida; order Gentianales; family Rubiaceae; genus Rubia; species Rubia yunnanensis. The sequence continues at coordinate 60,585,150 of CM075068.1, forward strand.
AACCCAATTTTCCCACACCATATACCAAAATCTTCCTCTTTCCAAGCTCTATCCAACCCACTAAGTTTTTACCCCAGAAAGACCATAAAATGGAATAGTTTATTAGTAGAACATTCGGCGAAAATTGGCATTTTCTCTGGAGGGCTAAACTTTTGATCCTTTTTGGGAGCATTTTTTTTCCATTAAAGCCATCCAAAGATGGGGGAAATTATATTAGGCCTTCCCAAGCCGTATAATAGACAAAAACTTAAAACATAAAGAAAAGAGCCATGGCTTAGTTGATATTTACATGAGTGAGCCATAAGCTCTTAAAGCAACACTTGTTGCTTCCAAAATGAAGTAAAATATGTAGCTAATAGGTAGAGGATTACAAAAGCTCTTAGTCTATTTAGGAAGATCGTTGAACTTATTAGTGAATCATATCAACGAAACACAAGTCAGTCAGACTCACTCCAAACAAACTCAAAAGCTTATCCTCTACCTAAATAAAAGCCAAAAGCAATAGAGTAGATTCCAGGAACCATCAAGCAATGAAGACTCTCAATCCATTGCATCCTTAACAGTTGAACAAGCAATTTGATGCCAAAACCACCTCAAAAAATCTAGCAAGCCAATCCTCCACCCTTTGAATAAAAACATCGGACCATAGCATGCTACAAGAGTGTATGATCCGTATGGTGCATTAAGTGAAGTTACTCGATCCAAAAGCCATCCAGAGCCCTTTCCACAGTCTTATTTTACAGTTCAAACCTACAAAAACCAGAACAAATGAGTAGCATCCATTCATATCATCCTAAGTGATGGTGTACCTATCTGATCTAGCCTAACTAAACCTTGAATAGTATTGGAGAGCATGCAAAATCTGATCATGGAGGAACTAGTCTAAGTTTTGAGACAAGCTTTAGCAAGTGAATCAGCAACCAGATTAGCTTGTCTATGAACATGCACTAATCTAATATCTCTCATAAGTTGGTGAATGTCATCTGACAATTGGAACAGTTCCCAGTGTGCAAGTAATGGATCTAGCACAAAACGTACTGCATTTAGACAATCCGATTCCATATAAACAGTCACAGAGTATCCAACACACTTAGTTAAAGCAAACCGAATAGCAAGCAACTCAGCTTCCAGAGGGGAATTGGCTTGTGTATATTTAGTATAAGCAGCAATAAAACTACCTCTACTATCTCTAATAATCATACCAAGTCCACACATGTTAGAATGACAACACCATGCCGCATCAACATTAATTTTGTAACCCCTACCTGGCTTAGTCCAAGCAATTTTAAAAAATTTTGGCTTTGGTGGAGCTTTGATCAGAGGCAAAAAGGAATGGTCAGCAATGCTTAAGTCAAAATGGGATGCTATAAAAACAGGTTTAGCACTAAAAGTGTAGAAAATTTGATCCCTTATTTGGTTGAGCACTAAACTTGTTAATGGAATGGCAGAGTCATATAAACATTTATTCCTCATCTTCCAAAGGTTCCAACATGTTATTACAGAAGCAGTTTTAATAATTATTGAATGCAAAGAGCTCAAACCAGGATAAGTGAGATAGTATGATAATCTTTCCCATAAAGATGAGAAAGGCCTGTCTCTGATTCCCATTGGAGTTGCTTGGACTCACCCCAGGAGAAGTGGTGCATAAGCCTTGATCAAAGACTCCACCACACTTACCACTCGAGGTAATTTTGACCAAACTTAAATTTATTTTGGGAGAATCGGATTGGCATATCTACTACGGTATTGTGCTTGCATATCTATGAAGTTTGACGACTAGTTATTGATAGATTTATTTGGGAGACATTATTCTCTGTTGCGAGTAATTGAGAAAAGTTTCTTTTTGCAATATTTTTTCTCTGGTTGGTTACTATATTCTGTGAGAAATATGCCTCGTGTGTCAAGAGAGGGGGGTGAGTCTGGTAGGCAACCCTATATGGGTTTTACTACTATGACTAGGGCCCACAAGGAAAGATAGGGGTGGCTTTTAAATTGCCCCATTTTGGAGACAAAGTTTGTAGACGAAAGGACCCTTAAGGATCTGAAACTCTACAGACTTGTCCGGAGGCTGTTAGGAATGATAGGTATGAAGGAGTTTACTATTATATCTGCCCCCACTCACACTTGGTATACGCTGGAGTTCTTAGCCACTATCAAGAAGTTTTGAGATGAACAGGGATGGAAATGTATTATTTTCCATTTGGGAGATGAACCCTGCACCTTGACCTAGAAAGAGTTGGGGAAAATCTTCAAATGGAAGGAGCAAAGGAAGGTACCAGGGTTTAGGGATCCAAACACATGTTTTCTACCCACCTTTTAGAGTGCTATCACCAGGAAGATTGGAGTAAGAATACCAAGATCAATAACATAGTGCACTCGACACTCATATATGTGGCTAGGCTATTGAGCATGATAGTTAGCTATCATGGGGAGGCCACCGCCTCCTCTGATGAGGATTGTACGATTTTTCTATGGTACATGTGCATAGGGAAGACTTGTCCCAACTTGGTGGAAGAGCTTGTTGCTGGGAGTATGGATCTTACTTTCTCAGCTGCAAGATTTTGCCCGCACTATCGAGATCTTAATGAGAGGAATGGTTACATTTTTGGTACGACACTTCAACCTCCCGGAGAGTGAGGGAATAAGGGAGACTCCATGTACAGTCTTTACACTCAGCTTATCAGTCATGGCAAAGGCCAAGCTGATAAAGAGAGAGCGTGGTTCTATTTCCTAGTTGTACAGGGGGGAGAAATTTATGAGTCTTCCCCAGAGTGAGAGAACCAAGTTGGGCAAGGTCATTAGGCTATCATATCTTATCATTGAGCCCGATGCAGATTTGGGGGCAATTTTGGGAGAGTATGACCAGATGAGACGTCAAATGCATGTATTTTCCAAAGCATTTAACATCTCTTTTGTCAGATTTTTGTTGTAAGATTCTATATCTAGGTAGGTTTACATGATAAGGGGTTTAGATGACCATTTTCGGTTTTTATATCAAAATCCTTCATTTTGTAACCTATGTTTAGTCTAACAAATTTTTGGTCCTTGTGAGCATCTGGATTCCATTTTGTGAGCTTCATTTATAGATGTCTCGTGAGCCTTTTGGAGTGGTTTAGTGAAGAACAAGTCATTCAAGATCAATAGCACATTCAAGACTCCCATTAATTCATCATCACATGATTGGACCCACAAGCTCAAACAACATCACATCAACACCTGCTCATTCAAAAATCATGCTTTTCATAACAACACCACAATGCCAATCAAGCATATATACAAAGAGATCAAAGGGTTACCCAAAATTTAAAGCCAGGAAGTGTAAGATCCACACAAGAAGAAGAAAAAATTGCTAATTTTTGGGATAAAAGCATCACTTTTTTTAGCTCACCAAAGAGTGTGTGTGTGTTTGAGTGTTTCTTGAGAAGAAAGAGTGTGTAGATGATGAAATTCGGTGGAGAATTGTACCATGAGAATGAAATTTCAGCATAGGTGAAAATGAGAGAGAGAGGTATAATGTAGATAAAGATGGAATTTCAAATAAGGGGACAAGTAGTACAATCAATTAATGTTGGAAGTACTAATTGCATCAAAAATCCTAAGGAAATAGGAAATCTCAACTCTTGAATAAAAAATGCAGTTTTAAATTTACAATCCAATCTTCCTTTTCGAAAAGTTGCATTTTTAAGACAAGTTGGGGGGGTGAAAAATCAAAAATCGACAAAAAGAATTTTCTACCCAGTTTTACCACCTTCACGAGACAGAGTCCCATGGCTATCGTCATGGCACGAGACCTACCCTTCGTCACAAGCATTGTCACAAAGCAAAGAAAACAATGTCTCGTGAACACATTTAAAGAAAACAATGCCACCCATCAAAATCCATTCCATCTACACATAAGCACACATTTTCATATCTATATCTCCAAATCAAGCAAGAATTTCATTGAAATGATCATTTATTTCATGCAAGACATGCAAATTATACCAAGTCACTACTTCAAACAAGAAAACAAAAGAACCACGTATATTTATTGTCATCATCACGACTTATTTCTTCTTCATGCATTCTAATTTGAAGCACTTACCGGTGGGTCTCTGGAATTGCCATCAGTGACTCTGTTCACGATGATGATGTTGTGGAGAGGTCTCCACAACGAGCCATCCTTACCTTTGTAGCCCTTGTCAACACCTAGAAATGTCTCTCCTTTGTTTTCCAAACTTGACTCCTTGAATGTCACTTTGGGGTTAGGAGCAGGTCAGGAGGTACCAGATCCTCGACGCTTCCCTTTTCCCGTTGAAATTTGCTTAGCATAGAAAAACAATCTAGTACGGGCATATCATTGACTAAATTATGAAATTCATCTGGGTCTTCCACAAACCTATCAACAAGAGATTCATACTCATTGGTAACACAAGAAGGTTAAAGAATATCATGCTCCTCAAAAAGTGTCACACCTTTGCACATAAGAGAAGGTTTTGTTGAACCATGCCTAGATTTATAAATGTTGAATTCCACTTTGTTAATGTCATCCACTAGAGTCAAGATTCCTGAGTGGACATCAATTTTAGTCTTAGAAATTTTTAGAAAAGGTCTCCACAAAAGGATTGGGGTGCACTTCCATCATGCGCTACGTCTAGGAGATAAAAGTCCGCCGAGAAAACCAACTTGCCTGCTTGCACCATCACATCCTTCACTAGCCCACAAGGGCTAGATTGGGAGTGATCAGCGAGTTAAACAATCACTCTCATTTCTTTAAGTTCACCAATTTCAAGACATTAAAATAGACTAAATGGATTCACATTGATAGAAGCTCCTAAATTTATCATGGCATGTTCAACAAGTGTTCCACCTAAAGAAATCGGGATAGAAAACATTCCGGGGTCATCACATTTCCTAGGAAAATTTTTGATGATTCAAAATGGTGAATTCCCCAATTTTTAGCTTCCCTAACTTCTTAGGTGGTCTACGCCTTTTCTTAGAACATCCAACCGAAAGAAATTTAGCATATGAAGGCACATTGTCAGTCGATTCCAAAATAGGGATAGATACCTCCACTTTTTCGAAGAATTTCCAAATGTTAGCCGCATTTGTCTCCACTTTCAGCTTTCCCCTCAATGCACTTGGAAATGGAGGTGAAATAGCAACTTGTGCCTCTGGCGGTGGGATATCCTTGGAGGATGCTTCCTTCACAACTATCTATTCTTCTCCAAAATGTGCTTTAGTGGACTTCACTGACTTGTCATCCTCTTGTATCACCTTCTTCTCGGTTTTGCAAACTTCCTTCCCACTTCTTATCTTCAGTGCACTCACATTTTTTATTTACCTCCGATTGGGAAGGTAGTTTGCCAGAACCTTTTGCTTCAACTCAGCTCACCGTGGTGACGAGTTGTCCAACTTGAATCTCAAGGTTTAAGATACTTAAGAAGGCTCTAGTACCAAGGTCTTCAATTTCCCTCCTATTCCTTTCCGTGGAGATCTCATATTTCTTACCCAATTGATTAATGGCATGCAAGATATCCTCCATATCTGACTTGTAAAGTATGGTATAACTGTTGGATGGACATTCACCCCTAGGATAAGATTAAGGTGGTGCTTGTCCACCCCAATATCCTTGAGGTTGATTTTCACCCCTCCATTAGAAATTAGGGTGATCTCTATACCTTGGATTAAATGTATTTGCATAAGGGTCCGGTCTTGCTTTGACTTGGTTCCCCTGGAACCCATATTGTTGACCACCCCTAGCAAATTGAGATCTCTCCTAATTGTTGTAGTCCATTGCGTTCACTTCTTGCACATCCCAACGACCTCAGGGCATTTTTTAGAGCGGTGGTCAAGGTTGCAAACCCCACACATATTGAATTGGTGCACCTTGCCTCACAAAAGCTCTTTCATCATAGATGCAAGAGCTTGGACTTTCTCCTTCAACTTTGGTGTGTGTGCAAGTTCATCCAAGACCTTAACCCTAGACCTTGTACCAAATTGCCTCATCCCATGGGCCATCTATTCAAAATGTGTCGTCGCATCCTTCGGGCTCTTGTTGGCTATAGGATCATTGCATGTGGCATCTACCATCCTTATGTCTTCGTGAAAAAGGCCTTAAAAGAAGTAATAAACCAAATCTCCTTCCTTGAATCACCGCTTTAGATGCTAGAAATTGTTTTCCAAGAATTGCTGCATCATATCCATCCATAACCCAATGTAACCCAGTGGTAGATAATACAACCAATCTTTTGTTTCATCTTGCAGTGAGAGGGGGAATGCTCTCAAGTTGTAATCATCTTTCAACAATCACGGCGGCTTCATATTCATGCACACCCCAAATGGAATTTTGACAAAAGTTTGTTTACATCCTCTCCCGCCGTACCGTGAAAATTAGGAAGGCAATAGACCATCCCATTATGTGCCCATTTTATATGGTTTTATTAGGACTTTTAGGATTCACATTTTTACACTTTTGTGCTCTAAATGTGGCATTTTGCCTTGAAATTCACTAAGGAGAGTTAAAAAGTGACCTTTACACTTTTATTATTTTTCTAGATGATTGTGTGACAAGGAAATTTGTTTGAAGACTTTGAAGAATACCTTTAAAGATTTGAAGAATTAAAGAAAAGTGAAGTGAAGATGAGGACATGAAACAAAATAAAGAAAGAAATCAAAATGCTTGAACTGGGTTCTGTCACGACTCGCGAAGAACATATGGCCATAAATCTTTCTTGCTTTTTGTACTATAAATACTCACCTTATCCTCTCCTCTTCAGAACTTCATCTTCCTGTGATTTTTCTGAGTTCAAACCCAATTTTTTCTATTCTTTCTTTTCATAGTTTCTGTAGGTTAATCATGTCTTTTAATTATATAGCTTAGTTTAATCTTGGGAGCAATGGTTTGAAGCTTCTATGTCTACGTAGTAACAACCATATCTATCTATTTAGTGTTTTTCCTATTATGCCATTATTGAGCTTTAAATGTGAATTGTTAATGGCATTGATGTTGTTGGAAGCTTGAGTATATGAATTGCTTGTATGATTACTTGTCAGGGTTGGGAGAAAGTAGCTAATTCTCCCCTCTGTTAACATGGAATCTAGGACCATGAGTTAGAGCCTCTTAATGATGTTGATGCGTTGATAATTGCTAGATGAATGTGATGATGTTGAATTCGTTGCAATGTTTATTTTAGGTAGCAAATGAGAGAAGTCAATGAATGTCGATCGTTCTTGGCTAATCTTGTGTAAATGCATGAATTGGTTAAATGCTTTGACACGGTGCAATGTCTATATGTGTTGCCAAGCTTGTTGATTCTTCGTGCTCAATACCACCAATGGGATACTCTTAATCATGTTTTGACTTAGGGAGTCATTGGTGAGGTTTGACAACAGATGTCGAATTCACTCTTGCAAACTACTATCTAAGAAGGATGGAAGATTTATCTTCACAACAAGTAGTGGAAGTAGTGAATAGATTGTTTCACTCGTTCTTGAAGCCTTTGTTATTTATCATTCATGTGTTCTTAATGCTATATTTTACTTCATTAATAATGTGTTGTTTGAGAATAGGAAGTGTTTTTATGATTGAAGTGTTAGGGTGTTGGGAAAATGATGAATTCCTTAGCTCATTTGCATGAAAATCCAAGAACATGAACTTAGAACTTCTTGTGCATAATGTGTTGTGACTCTTTCTTAGATAAGTATGTTAATGTGGATTGTTCTCATATTTATCCTATAGATGCAATGAAAGGTAGATCCTTGAATGTGGTTTGTTCAAAGTTTAGCAAAATGAATGCTATGTTTGGTTAAATGGCGATGTCTTTGGTAGAAGGCTTGTTGTTATCAAATCTATGATCCTTCTTGTATAATGCCATTGATGAAATACCTCTATGGTGTTGTTTGTCTAGAGTGATTATCAACGAGGTTTGCAAATGGTCGTCGTTTGCCTTTGCAAATTACTATTAAGAAGGAATGAATGTTGATCTTTCATTGGCATTCCCCATAGGTAACAATTGTGAGAGAACGAGTGAATGGTTCAATGATCTACATTTGGTTTGGAAGTGAATGTCGGTTTCCCCCCAGGCTTTGTTTTTGTAGTTTTAAAACCCCTTTTTCTTAGTTTGTTTGATGATTAGCATAGTTACTTGACTTTGCTAGTTATCTTGTCTTTCAACTATCATAACTTAGGAACCAACCAACCAAACCCCCCCCCCTATTTACTTGCTTTTATATGTATATATATATATATATCTACTCCTAGCCTAATATCAACCTTTTGTGTCTAAACGATTAAGGAAATCCTTCCTCTTCGTGGACGACCCTGATTGCCGCTATCTACTTAGTTGTGGATAGTAAGCATTTAGGGCTTATAAATATTAACTTTGAGAGGTACAGCAACGACCTCCCAAATTTCGGGGCCGCTGCAGGGGAAGAGGCATTTATTTTTAAGTCTTTAGGTGTATTTGGTTGCATATTATCTTTGTTTTTATTTTCCACTCCTGGGTGGTTGTTTTTGTTCGGAGTAGGTATTTCTTGAGTTCTCAGTGAATGTTTATCGAGAATCCTTGCAATATGCTTTTGGACTTTTGAAAAAAAATATAAATAAAAAAGATGGAGCGTCTCACCTTGAGGGAACTCATGATGAGAAGGGAGGCTCAACAAGCAAGGTTTTGTAGGATGTGTCATTCCGACCATCCTACCAAGTCTTGCTATTTGTTGTGGGAAGAGCACTATGAGGGGGAAAGAACCCTTGGTTTTGGAAACCAATGGTATTATGAAGAGTGCTAGCAAGAGGTAAGAGATATTGGTTTTCAAGGGCAAGAAGCTCAAGAATGGTATCCATACCACAATTCTTAAAATCTGGAATGGAGTAGTAATAATCTGGATTGGTGGTATGAGAATGAGCAGGAAAACCAATAATACAAGCAAAACAGTTGGCCACCACCACTTTATACCAAACCCCAAAACCCAACCCAACAAGGAAGTTCAAGTTTAACACATGAGGAAGTCATGAATACAATAGCAAACTTGACCAACTTTACTAGTGAAGAACCGGACACCCGGCTCTCTTCTAGTGTTGAGACTATTAAAGGGCATGCGAGGAGTATATTAGAAGCATTAGCCCAAATGGAAGCTTGTGATTCCAAAAATATACCATCCCAAATCAAACTCGAAGATTTGGTTAGTGAGGTCACCATGGGAAATGATCTTCAGTTTGAAAGGGATGAGGAGTTAGTTGTTGAGGATGATAAAAAAGAGGAAGAGGTGATTGTGCTACATTTTTTAGCATCGTCACCCCTACCCCTAACTATTGAACTAACTCCTCCATTTTCGAAAGTTTTGAGGGAGACAAGAGAGGATCCAAAGGACTATCCCAAACCTCCTAACCACCCAACTTCCTTTAAACCATCTCCACCTCAACAAGACTTTCCTCTTGAAAGTTTTATACCCCCACCTCTCTACTTTTGGATACTCATGGTGAAGGGGTTCAAGCCTTCACCATATGGATAACATTAGGGTCGTGACGATGACCTTAAATATATGGAGATTTGTCGTGCCGACGACATAAGTAAATTCTGCCTTTATTTTGGTTTTTGTTGTTTAGTTTTTGATATTTTGTCTTATTCTTTTTACAGTGTGTTTTTCTGTGATATTGTAGCAAAGTGAAGTGCAGTGCATTGGATGAGATGAAGGAATGAAATCAATGAGAAAGGGAAGACAGCTTGGAATGTTGGTAAGAAAAGATTGAATTCTGTCTAAGTGCTGGGAAATCCTGTCATCGTGAGTCGCAACGGACCATTGCCAGTCGCGATGGAGTGGTCGCGAACCACGATGTAATGAGAAATTTTGTGCTAAAAATACAGCTCCCGACCTCCACTTTTTGCGAGTCCCAACGAGCCATCGCGAGTCGCAACCAATGGGTCCTCGAGACATCATCCCCTCGAGACCTCGAGTTCTCGAGGCCACAAGCCCTCGACTCAAGCTGAAGCCCTCGACACATCATCCCCTCGAGATCTCAGGTCCTCGAGGCCACAAGCCCTCAACTCAAGCTGAAGCCTTCAAGACATCATCCCCTCGAGACCTCAGGTTCTCGAGGCTGCAAGCCCTCGACTCGAGCTGAACCTGAAAGTCCATCATCTCTCGAGACGTCACCCTCTCGAGACCTTGAGTCCTCTAGGACCAAAGCCCTCGAGAACCACTTGCCCCTCGAGCTCCTCGAGACCGGCCCCTCGAGACTAATGCCCCTCGGGATGTCATCTTTCATTCTCGAGCCCAGCCAGACCTGAACCCTACCTGTTGCGAGTCGCGACCAATGCTGTCACAAGTCGCAATGGAAAACCTAACTTTGCAACTGTGCTTAAACACTACATAATCCTTCCTTATTCTCCACGAAATACTCCCAAGAACCACCACACCGCCACTCATTTCTCCCCCATCTTACATATATTGACATATGCAGATTCTTGCATTTTTATAATATCTTTGTTGATTGTTGTATGCCGACTACATCATTGTGACTATAATTGTTATATATGTGTCGATATATATTGGATATTTTTATTGGAGAATCTTATAGTGGTAATTGCGTGATGGATTGGTTGAGAATACTATGGTTATTAACATTTGATGCTAAACCTAGTATTACAAATTCTTATGTACTTGTGAGTTTGATGTTGTTCTCTATTGTGTTAGTTTTGACAAGGCGGCGCCAAGGTAACAACATTTTTCTCTAGGGGTGAGTTCTTCTACGGCACGTTTGCTCCCCCTTCCGGCCCTGAAACCAATTTTGGGACCGATTCTATACAAATACATGGGATTGTGCCATATCACCGGCGACTATGCAGAGGAACGGGTGCACTCTACCTCTTACCTTGAGTTTTATTGTTCTTGCCTTACATGTTTACTTTGAGGGCAATGTAATGTTTTAAGTGCAGGGAGGGGTTAGAGGACTCACATGCATGCTAGCTTCATTTGGAATGCTTTTTGCTACTTTTGATTGGAAAAACATGTGAAAAAGAAAGAAAAAAATTAAAATTTAAAAAAAATAGAAAATGAAAAAAAGGAAAAGAAAAGAAAACCCGCTAAGTTGAAAACTCGATAGGGCAACTTAGACAATATATGAGAGGCCAAATGTGCGGAAAAAGGTGAGATGTGAGCCAAAGAAACATGATGTGTAGCTCGGATGATAATCTGAAAGGGCTCCTAGTCAAAATGAGAGAAAGAGGGAAAAAAGGAAAAATGCTATGATTTCACTTATTTGCCAGCGTTGGAGTCATAAGGATGCGGTTGTCATGTGGATGGATTAGGTAGCTCAACATCTTGAGACCTCTTGGGATTGGGTAACTTAGTGGGTTAGAAAATGAAGTATGGTTATGAAATTCTTGATTCTTTTATACTTTGTTTTGGTTAATATATTGGTATGAAGTGAAGTATGTGCTTGAACCTTTCCTATGGTTTTAACTTCATTTTGTGTCATTGGACTTTGGTATTGTCAATTTGGGACTTTGAAACATTTTTATGGGTAGTGAATTGATATGTGGTAGGTTTGGTTAGATTTAGGAATTGGGGTTGTCTGTGTGAAAAATTCTCATTTGAGCTTTGATTTTGGGATTTAAGATATGGAGATATTTTGTGAGGTTTTGATTGGGGGAATAATAGTTAGGATGTGGACATATGAATTCCTTCGTGTGCTTAAATCCTTTCTTACTCAAGGGTGAGTAAGGTCTAAATGCTGGGAGATTTGATGTGCCCATTTTATACGATTATATTAGGACTTTTAGGATTCACTTTTGTACACTTTTGTGCTCTAAATGTGGAATTTTGCCTTAAAATTCTCTAAGGAGAGTTAAAAGACACCTTTATGCTTTTATTACTTTTCTAGATGATTTTGTGTGACAAGTCAATTTGTTTGAAGACTTTGAAAACTTTGAAGAATACCTTTGAAGATTTGAAGATTTGTAGACTTGTATTTGAGCTTTTGAAGATTTGAAGAATTGAACAAAAGTGAAGTGAAGAGGAGCACATGAAACAAAAAGAAGAAATAATTCAAAATGCTAGAACTAGGCTCCGTCGTGACTCGTTATGAACCCGTCGCAACTCACGACGGACGTATGGCCAAAAATCTTTCTTGATTTTTTGCACCTTATCCTCTCCTCTTCAGACCTTCTTCTTCCTGCGATTTTTATGGGTTCAAACCCTAGTTTTCCTCTTCTTTATTTTCTTAGTTTTTGTAGGTTAATCATGTCTTTTAATTATCTATCTTAGTTTAATCTTGGGAGCAATGGATTGAGGCTTCCATATCTATGTAGTAAGAACCATACCTATCTATTTAGTGCTTTAGCTATTGTGCATTTATTGAGCTTTGAATGTGAATTGTTAATGGCATTGATGTTGTTGGAAGCTTGAGTATATGAATTGCTTGTATGATTACTTGTTAGGGTTGGGAGAAAGTAGCTAATTTTCCCCTCTGTTAACATGGAATCCAAGAGCATGAGTTAGAGCTTCTTAATAATGTTGATGCGTTGATAATTGCTAGATGAATGTGATGATGTTAAATTTGTTGCAATGTTTATTTTAGGTAGCAAATGAGAGAAGTCAATGAGTGTCGATCGTTCTTGGCTAATCTTGTGTAAATGCATGAATTGGTTAAATGCTTTGACACGGTGTAATGTTTATATGTGTTGCCAAGCTTATTGATTCTTCGTGCTTAATACCACCAATGGGATACTCTTAGTCATGTTTCGACTAAGGGAGTCATTGGTGAGTTTTGACAAGAGATGTCGAATTCACTCTTGCAAACTACTATCTAAGAAGGATGGAAGATTTATCTTCACAACAAATAGTGGAAGTAGTGAATAGATTGTTTCACTCATTCTTGAAGCCTTTGTAATTTATCATTCATGTGTTCTTAATGCTATGTTTTACTTCATTTATGACATGCGTTGTTTGAGAATAATAAGTGTTTTCATGATTGAACTGTTAGGGTGTTGGGAAAGTGACGAATTCCTTAGTTCCTTTGAATGATAATCCAAGAACATGAACTTAGAACTTCTTGTGCATAATGTGTTACTCTTTCTAGATAAGTATGTTAATGTGGATTGTTCTCATATTTATCCTATATATGCAATGAAAGGTAGATCCTTGAATGTGGTTTCTTCAAGGTTTAGCATAATGAATGCTATGTTTAGTTAAATGGCAATGTCTTTGGTAGAAGGCTTGTTGTTATCAAATCTATGGTCCTTCGTATATAATGACGTTGATGAAATACCTCTATGGTGTTATTTTCCTAGAGTGATTGTCAAAAAGGTTTGGAAATGGTCGTTTTTTGTCTTTGTAAATTACTATTAAGAAGGAATGAATGTTGATCTTTCATTAGCATTCCCTATAGGTAACAATTTTGATAGAATGAGTGAATGGTTTAATAATATACATTTGGTTTGAAAGTGGATGTCGATTGCCCCCAAGGCTTTGTTTTTGTAGTTTTAAAAACCCTTTTTCTTAGTTTGTTTGATGATTAGTATAGTTACTTGACTTTGCAAGTTATCATGTCTTTTAACTTTCATAACTTATGAACCAACCAACCAACAACCCCCCTCCCCCGTTCACTATCTTTTATATGTATATATATATATATATCTACTACTAGCCTAATATCAACCTTTTGTGTCTAAATGCTTAAGGAAATCCCTCTTCTTCGTGGATGACCCCAACTTGCCGCTATCTACTTAGTTGTAGATAGTAACCATTTAGGGCTTATAAATATTAACTTTTAGAGGTACAACGACGACCTCCCATCCCACTTTTCAGCTCACAAGTCACATTTGGAGGCAAAGGTGGGAATGTGATACATAATGGTCGGTTCTTCTCTAAGTTCGGGGCTATAAGCTCTATCAAAGTGCAGTTATCTTCTGCCATCTTGTGCGATGCTTCCTCAAAATGCAAACCCCTAGGTTGAGCCTCCGATCTAGTTCTCTTTCTCCTTCTCATCCGATTACCTGTGGAATTAGTTAGAGAATGCAAAACACCTAGATTTGTGGTATAGGTATGTACCATAAACTAGGGTCACATTATCCTTCAAATGTCACAATAGCAAATAGAATCAAAGTAACAAAGAAACTATGACCAAAACTCCACTCGCAACAAACAAAACAAACAAAAGAAAAACAATAAAAGACGCCACTAATTACTCTACTAACATGTCATACTCAACTAATACTTGAACTAAAAAGCATCCCCGGCAGCAGTGCCAAAATTTGACCTACCATCGACCCGGTTGTCAATAAAACATGAGCTGAGGGGCCTATTGGTTAAAAGAAAAGAGATTTATATTCTGCACATGTTCTTACTGCTAAGCTACCCAGGAGTAGTAAGTGGAAAGCCTTGGGCTCATCCACAAGGATGCTAGGGCTCAAGTACTAATTAAAACACAACCTCATGCGGGTTGTCAATCCGCCTGAGTGAAAGGAATAGCTAATAGTGTAGACATGGAACTGAGGTTTTGGTGTTTTCAACTAACAACTACAAGCATGCAATTGACAAACAAGTAAACCATTTATACTAGGCACTTGGGAATCATTTAGCAATATGGTAGTTCTAATACTTCAATCCTCGATTCATTCACATATAGACATACAAAAGACCTATCATTGTGTTCACAACATGTGGTGTGGCAGATGGCATACACTTTCCCAACCTTGTCACGGTGGATGCGCTTGCAACCTTCCATCAGCACCACCATCGTAATTAGGGGAGTACAACGAGAATCGAACATCGTTGCAGGTTTATTTCTCCCACAGGATGTTGCATCCCAGGCTTTCACCACATATGCAACTACTCCCCCCGGGTCCTATATACGCTAGGCCCAAGGTTCGTAGGCACCTTTATCTGTGATACTAGGGTTTCAACACAACACTTAGCTTGCTACTATTCAGTATCTCTACCTGCAACCTCTCGGACAACAGTTACGAAGTCAGCTAAGACTGGTGCTATGGCAAATAGGTCAAAGCATTCTCGAATCCCCCGTGTACACACCCACGCGGATGCGTTCTCTCCTATCCATTCGAACATCATGGTTTCTCTTCCCAAGGGGGCATCAATAATTTCAATATACATGAGTATATCCCAAAGTGTGTGCTTATATGTGGTGTACTACTCATGTATTTATAACATTCAACAACAATCACAATAATATTATAAACACAAAGAGAGGATGAATCTAATGAATCTCATAAAGCATTTAGAACCTAACAAGTGCCAAAAGGAATCCCAAGCTAATCTAACTACTCCCTAGACATGGAATTCAAATATAGATTTTAATTCCACATCATAGGGACAAAGCAAGAGGAAAAAAAAGATTACAAACATACAAAAGGAACTCATTCCTTCTCTCCAAGCTATATCCTCTCCAAATGTGTTTCCAAATATGATCCAACCTCTCTCAAATGAGTAGACTAGGGTCCTATTTATAGTAGTTGGATATTGGGTCTAAAAATAAGCCCAAAAAAGGCCAAAAGTAGCAAAATCCTAGGTCATCTTCCAAGTATTCACGAGACGGCATAGATGTCAGGGTCCGTGAAGCATGCATAGCCACGGGACACCAGATCTACCATGGTCCATGAATGTTTATAGTTGTGGCCCGTGGGATCTAGCATGATTCGTGAAACTGGAATAGCGGCATGGTCCGTGAAGGTTTTCACGGACCATAAGCAGCATGCGGTTTTTGCTCAGAGTTTTCCCTTAGTCTGTGAAGGTTTTCACAGACCGCGAACAGCTTGTGGCTTCTGCTCAGAAACCTTTTCACAGTCCGTGAAGGTTTTCACAGTCTGCGAGCAGTTTTTAGTCTTGCCCAAAAGTCTTCTCATGGTCCGTGAAGGTTTTCACGGACCGGATCCATACTTAGCCAAAAATTTTCAACTCTTCATCCCCTTACTTCATGGCCTGGTGCTTTTGTCACTGCTCGGCACCTTACCTTGTGAAGGTCTCATACTGGTCTCATACAGGTCTTCACAGAACCCTTCGATTCTTGTCTAGTATGGGCTGTTAAGATTTTCATGGGCCACTGTTGCTTGACCATGCGCGATCTGTAATCGGCCGCTGGTGCTTCATTGTCTGAACTTTGTTTGCTTATCACGGGCGAACCATTAGTCCGAATCAAGAGATCTAGTAGTCCATTTTTTAGTACTCAAGAAGAAAAATCCAATGATTCACTGTTCTCGGACTAAGGCAACACTCCTCGGACCATGATTCACTATTTTCTCCTTTGACGGTCTTGAACTCCAAAGCCGCCTATCTTTGGCATCAATCTCCTTCTACCATGCATTGATGTCCGTAACCTTCGTCTACTACTAGTAAAATGAAAATGGCTTTCAAATATTCTACCGTTAAAATAAAATGGCCTTTGCAAGAATGTAATGTAACAAATAACATTCACGGGCAAACTTACTAAAGGTGCCCATAATGAAGACAAGGAGCCCGTAAACACGAGATGTCAAGAATCACTAATTAAGTATACAAAATGCGGGATTTAGATTAGAAAACAAAGCATGGTTGTCTACATCCTTTGTCATGTAAACTCAACTAATGTCGCCAAACCGCTAACCAAAAGTAACTGAAAACTATGTCAAATGCATTGGTTAAAACATGCAAAATGGTACAGATCAGCTCCCCCACCTCAGTCGTAGCATCTTCGGCCTTCCGAGTCTTAGTCAAGAACTCCCAAAGAACATATTACATAGCCCCCACTATAATAACCAACCCCAAAACCACAGCGAGTGGGTGATCGAAAGAGCCCAAGGGTATAAGGCTGTCATCCCCCAAGCTGAGGTCAGCACTACAATTAGCCTTTATAGGAGATTGATTTCTTTAACTTTAGGGGGAGGGGCTAGGAGAGGTAGGACCTTCACGCCCCCTATTAGCACAAAGCTCGGAATCATCGATCGGAGGAGAGATTGGCGCTTAGGAGAGGGGGACCCGGTACAATCTTCGATAGGATATGGAATAGTCACCTCCTCTTCCTCCTCGAACTTCCCCAAATCATCAAAGAAACCAAGTGAAATAAAAGAAAAAAGGGTTGAGCAAAATTGTTACAGCATAGCAACAAAAAGTAAGGCAAAACTTAAGGCGCCAAAAACACCTTCAAACAATGAGGGAATATCCTTCGAAAAGGTCTCTACCCCCTCACTAACCTTTGAATTTTTTACTATAGTGGTGCTCAACCTCCTGCAAAGGCGCCTTGGGCTTCAAGGAACCACTCATCTTCGCCCCTTTTGGGCTTTTTAGAAGCTCTACCCTTCAGATATGGAGGGGCATTCCTTTTTTTCCCTCTCAGGGTAATTTCTCCTGTCCCCTTCTTCTTCTTATTCTTCTTTTCGGAGGAGGGAACCTTCGAGGAATTAGTGGGGGGGGAAATATATCAGAACCGGGGCTTGTTCACACACCCATTTCTCGTACACCTCCAAAGGCCATGCGTAACTAGATGACTTCTTGTAATCATATACGACATCAAGGAATTCACCTAGCTTCCTGTCTTTATCCACGGTCAACCCCTCTGGCACAGAGTACACGATGGAGTTCTAAAAATTAGAATTTGAATTCCATTTAGGGACCACATAAGAGTCATCCTCGTAATCGAAGGTGTAAATAGGGGGCTTATTTGTCTCAGAGTAAGAATGTTTTGCACTAGGATACTGAGATCGTAGGTAGGGATAATTCTTGGTTTGTGGAACTTGATCATGAATTCTATGATGTATATTTTACATTCAAGTGAAGTTTAGCCAAGTTGATATGATGCTCTTCGAAAAGCCAAGAGAGGATGGGGGGATCGGAAAAGCAAAGCCCCAACCTCACATGACATTTGAACATGGCACACCTCCCAGGTCAAGGGCTTTTAGGGGTTTCCTCGTCTTGAAGAACCTCTAGTTCCATATCTGTGGGAATCCTAACTGCAGGAGGAAGGGTAGACAAGAAATAGATATTTCTAGGGGAATTTTTCGAGAGCTCTCCAAAACCGGGGTAAGAATGTTCTAAAAAAAGCTTCCCCTCCTTGTCTCTTTGAGGTAAAGCCTCCCTTGAAACTCTCTCTTAATCAAAGTAACCCATTTCTGGAAATGGCCCTTGGGTGGCGCCAGACATATAGCCAAAGTCATTCTAACTTCCAGGCCAGAAGAACCCAAATTGGCTGATGAGTATGAAGGGGCGCTCGAATCCTAGAACTGGGAACTCTCCCCCATACCAGGGGCCGGAATAGCCAAAAAATAGCCCAAAATTCCCTTTTGACCCCCAACGGTGTTTGCAACATTCCAAAACGCAAAAAAATGTTAAATAAAAGGAGAAAAAAGGGACTTACTGGTGTTTTGGCCGAAGTGGTTGGGTCGGAGCTCTCTGGAAGTATAGCAAAAGCACTTTGAGAAAGAAGAAAATATTTGAAAGATTTGGGAAAAATTTATTAATGATATTCAAAGAAGACTTATATAGAAACACTAGAGAAAGGGTAATCATTTCCCCAGGCCACAAAAAATCAGGTAAGAGCATGGGGTTATGGCCGTGTGGGTGAGAGATTCCTAGAACTAATGGGGAAAGTGGAGTGCATAGAATCCAGCCAGGACACCATGTGCATAGAGAAATGAGTGGGTGTCATACGTTTCACGTCCTTTCCACTTCCCTTGCTGGAGCCCTCACGCCAACATTAGGTTGATGTCTCTCTATGCCTTAGCACTGAGGCCAACGGCATTGTACAAACACACAAGTTCGGAGGTGGTCATAATCCTTGGGACATAGTCAAAATTAGAAAGCTGGGGGTCAAACCCTTGGGGATAAATCAATTCAAGGGTTGCACCCCAAGCCAACTCAAAGGCCGGACCCTTGAACCCTCAAGGGGCTTGGAAATTGGATCATGCGTCTCACGATGGGTTCAAATGAACCATCTCACAGCTATCAGGGGGGACTTGAATGTCGAACCCGGGAGCCTATGATGAATTTGAGGGCCGAACCCTCAAATTCTGGGGGCTTATTGATAGTGTGCAATTTAGGCTAGGCTCGAGGTTCCACTATTGCCCTCAAAGTAATATCCTTCGGGTAATAACCACTAAGCCAGCCCAAGGAAGAGCATTAGAACTTGCATCACAAGAAAACAAAAAAAAAGTGCCCTATCTACCAACCTATAAAAAGAAAATAGGTAACACTGTACAATTATATCATTCTCTCCTAATTACAATACTATTACTAACTTTATCATCGGAGACACTTCCCCCTGACAACTCTGGGGGGCTTTGTCTTGCAGATTCCGACCAAATGGGCGGCAGACTTGACGGCAACAGTTTTGTGGCGCATCAATACTACTGACTACATTTATAAATATGAAAGTGTATGATATGGTCAAAGCAGTGTAATATTAAATGACTTGACTAATTTATGCTAACATTTGTAATCTAGTAAAAATTACTGTTGCACATTATTAGTTGGAGCATAGCAGTAGAGTTAGCCTAATCGTTGATGACATGTTGTAATATTGTCTAATGTATACAATGATCGATATAATGCCTAATAATGCATAAATTAAGAGTAATGATGGATTTAGTAAACTCACTCGGTGCATTCACTAAGAGTTGTGAGAACTCAAATTATCCATGTCTTCTATATCGGGATCTCGCATTTCTCCTAGTAAAATAGGAACATCTTGTTCCTTCAATTCACCAGATGCTACATATATAACATGTATTTACATTTAAAACCCACATATAAGTTTTTTTGAAAAAACAAACTCATGTATAAAATACATGTTACCTCTAATATTAGCCCAAATTCAACTTTGAGCAGACAGCCTAGCCTTTAAGAGCTCAGATTTAATCCAACTATGACAGGGATCAAGAACTTGTCCGCTTGTACTGAAAGCAGACTCTGATGGAACTCCCAAAGCATGAATGCAAAAAATATCCCTAGCTATTTGCCGAAGAGTAGGATATTTTTTCCATTTGTCTTCCACCAATTAAGAATATCAAAATCAACGACAAATGGTATATTTTTATCTCCCAAATACCTGTCCAAATATTATTCCTCCTCACCTTAGTCTTGATTCTGACCTAGAAATTCAAAAAAAATCCTTCATCCCTTTTGCATTGCTTTTACAACCACCAAATGATTTTTGAAGTCGATGATTTTCTTCTACTAATCTTGGCCTTGTATTCTCCCACTAGTTGACTTAGAAGATCTTTGATTCTATTAACCTCTCTATCAACATTCCCTTTATCATATATATTTTGTAAAATAGAAGCGAATATGAGTCAATATGTATCTCGGATCAAGTACCGTTGCCACTCCCATTAGACTATTAACACCAATCCAATACTTGTGCTTTCCAAGCGATACTTTTGCCTTTCTCTTTATATAATCCCAAGAAGATGAAAGCCAACAAAAAATAGAAACCCAAAGCTTACAAACATTTGGGAAATAAATATTGGCAGTTGGAAATTTTGAGGGAAAGAATTTATCAGTCATCACACTAAACACTTCTGAATGTTAGAAAATTTTCTCTACTTTTTCCCAATTTTATTAGTCGGTGGGCTCTTATAAATATTTTCACGAAGGCTCAAAAGATTAAACACCTCTTTATACTTAATAGAAACTTTAAGCATTTCATAGGTGGAGTTCCATCGGTTCTTGCATTCAAGTACCAATTTCTTTAAACATTCTATAACCATTGACTTGGCTACTTGTACAATTTTTTTAACCTTTTGTCTGAAGCTATCCAAAAGACTACACTGTCCCTAATTCTTGTAAGGCTATCCAACATCACAACGCTTATCCCATCTTGAACTATTTAATTCAATATATGAGCACAACAACACATATGAAAAAACTAACCATGCAACAAAAGCGCTTCATAAGGTAAATCTTGTCTCACAATTCCCATCATTGAATCGTTAGTCGTGCAATTATCCACAATAATAGAAGACATTTTAAGCTCTAAATTCCAAGACTGAATGGATTCATTCAAAGCATCAGCAAGTACCTTAGCACTATGAGGGGGTGGTACATGGAAAAACCTATAACTTACAAACAAATATTTAGATACATAATATATGAAACATGAAACATAAAGGAAACTAATGTAAGAAAGACCAATGGCACCAATATTGATATAAATAAAATTAAACGAATAATATGTTAGTTATATTAGTACGTATTAGTATATATTAGTATACAACAAAAAATGTTGTAATAAAGTATTACCTTAGAATTCGACTTTGCAATTTTCATGAGTTATCAATAAAGTGGACTGCGACATATAGCCTTTTCTATTATTATTTGATGACCACATATTAGTAGTTAAGGCAATTCTACTCTTTAGTTTTCTCATAATGAGCCGATGATCTCCTTTTCTGACTCATATCTTTGCATGATATCCTTTCTAGTTGTGTTGTTACATGGTACCCGATTAAAACAAAGGTACCCGACTAAATGATCTTGAGAGCCAAGGTATTGTTGCTTGCTGGAGGTGACTCTTTCATGGGATTGGAAGTTATTTCCTTATCATCATTGGACGTCATTATCTCACCTAAAAATAACAAAAATATAAATGAATCATAATTGAGAACAAAAACAATAAAAAAGAAACACAGTTCATGTTAAAGTAAAAATAATGTGACACTACTAGCAATAATGTATGTAACCAAATCTATGGTAAAGAAATAAATTCTGCTTTTACATATTCAAACACTCATTAGGTCTAT
The DNA here is from genome assembly GCA_037428765.1 of Rubia yunnanensis. Classification (NCBI taxonomy): domain Eukaryota; kingdom Viridiplantae; phylum Streptophyta; class Magnoliopsida; order Gentianales; family Rubiaceae; genus Rubia; species Rubia yunnanensis. The sequence goes on from CM075068.1 coordinate 60,606,857, forward strand.
GAAATACTATATATGATTAAACAGTATTCTATATATGATTAAACACTCATTAGGTCTATGAAATACTAGTATTGTGTATAGAAAATTCTTTAGATATATATAATTCCACACATATTTACATCAAACATGTAGCAAATTATTTCCATAATTTTTTTATTTTTTGCTAAATCAAGTCTTATGAAAATGGGTTGCATTCCACCAGGTTAAATCAATCAAAATAAATTAAAATCAATCTCATGGTAAACTGGAATCAAGATGTGGGTATTATTAGCCTATGAATTCAATCATTCTAATCCCTAAATACACCCCAACGGAAAAGTGTACCAATTCATACACACAAAAAACAGCGCTATTTTTGTACATGCTTCGGGTTTTATTTCACAAGCTTTATATACATTAAACACCCAGTGATTCATGAAGCACGAATGTGTATATATCGTGAACATATATCATTAACACTAATTGAGCACATTCATATCGACAAAGCCAAAACACAAAATATATGCAAAAGTAACCAACATTATAAACAAATTTTGTGGAATTGGATAAACATCAAACACTATTAGTTCCTTTTTTATATATCATTAACACTAATCCCACAACACATGATTAAACACATTCATATCGACAAAGACAAAGCACAATGTATATACAAAATTCACCAATACTAATATTCTTGTGGAATTGAATTTACATCAAACAATAGTAATTCGTGTTTCACATATCATTAACAATTTCCAATCACCAACACTATAAACAAATCTGGTGAAATTGGATCTACAATAGTAGTTGATGTTTCATATATCATTTAACACTAATCATAAACACATTCATATTGACAAAGTCAAATGCACAAAGTAACAAAATTCACCAACACTATAAACGTAAACATATGTACTAATATGCTTGTGGGATGGGATATAAATCAAACAATACTAGTTCGTGTTTCTAGTCACCAAGACTATAAGCAGCTTATGTGGAATTGGATATACATCAATTACCAGTAGTTCTTATTTCATATATCTCATGTTTGATTATCATTAATCCCAAACACATCTACATCCACAAAACCAAAGGCACAAAATATATCCCAAACACATCCACATCTACAAAACCAAAGGCTCAAAATATATAAAGAATTTACAAACACTAAAGTAATGTAAGAAACAAAAGAAACATAGCAGAAGAAAACCTTTTTAACAACTCAATGACGAGATAGAAATGAAAAACCAAAAAAATCAAAAAAATCTAAATTGAATGCCTATTGTTTTATCGTATTATTTCCTCCAGATGAAGAATTTGTTGTCAATCAAAACAACGTTAGAGCGATCCTGTTTTAGTCTAAATAAAAACAGTTACCACATGTTTCAAATATAAAAATAAATCATTATCTACACAATCAATAATACCTGCAAGTAGAACATCAGAATAGTGGTGGTGGTCAACGTATGGTTGACATTGTTTTAGTTCAACCGAGAAGTTTGTACTGTTTTAGTTGAACAAAGAGCCAGAGACGATGGTGAAGGTGAGGAGACGCTCTGAACAAAGAGCCGCAGGAAACTGAAAAGACAAGATAATTATGATTTCATATAATTTGGTAAGTAATTATTAATTGGGAAAAATACTGATATGACCCTATGTTTTGGAGGTTTGTGCTAATATGACCCTGTGAAGTTGAAAAATGCTATTGTAGCCCTATGTTTTGCATCTGAAGTGCCGATATAACCTTGTGGTACTATTCCAGCATTGACTTAGTAATTTCCAGCATTAACCAAACTTAAAATGACTAAAATATCCCTAGTCTTAAACCTAATAATATAATTACTGAAATACCCCTAGATTCTTCTTCTTCATCATCTCCATGACCACAACCATCGTTGATCTGCCACCACCACCGCCGCTTCACCACCTCCACCGCCCACCACCATTGAAATCTAGATTTCCACCTGTCGGGAGTTTCACTATGGACACACAGGCAGCACTCAGCACATTAACCTCTACATTTCCCACAAATGACAAATTATGCACATAAATTCTTAACCCGGTAGAAATTCTTAACATTCCCCTCTTTATTTCAAAAATCAATGTTGAAATTCTCAACCATTGCATTTCCCACCGCAAAATGATTCTTAACCCAGTTTCACCACAAATTCATCATAGCATATTGGGAATTCCTAAAAAACTAACAAAGTTTTCCGATTTCAACACTGATTTGGAATATGTGAGAAGTTTCCTTTTTATTAAACTCTGAAACAAAGTAGAAGTAGAATTGGAAAATGGGAAATGATTTCTGATTGAAAGACTGATTCGGGAAAGTTACCTCTGCCACCACCGGCCGCTGCTCCTCCACCTCAACTCCGTTGCCACTGCTGCTGCTTCACCTCACAGACCAATTTTAGAAATTCCATCGCTTGGTCCGCCTACCGGACCACCATCTGTTTGGTCCCTCGTCCACCCCCACCACAACCATCGATTTCCACACCACCGTAGATCCGCCTACCACCGCCCGCTGCACCCCAAACCCTAGCTTCACTTATGGCGCCACCTATCCACAGTCACCTATCCAAGCCCATGTCGTCACCACCGCCCAGAGCTAGATCTGATCATTGGCTGCGTATGAGATACTGTCCGCTCTGCCTCACCTCGCTACCTCTTCACCACCATAGACCACCCCATCATGGAAAAACCCTATACCATCCCACTCGGCTGAAGATTGACTCCACCCTGATAGAACCACGCTGAAGCTTTACTTTGCCTAACGCCACCCCGCTGAAGCTCAACGCTGCCCGATGCCTCTTCAGAGAAGCTCGTGAAGAAGTATATCCGAGATTGGGTTAGCAACAAAAATTGGGTTAGCTAATATAAAGGGTGAAGAAAAAAAGAGGAGAAGAAAAGAGGAAGAAGAAAGAGAAGAAAATTTATGTGCTTAATAAACAATGAGGGCATAATTGTCTTTTAACATCTTTTGATTTTTATTTTTTTAAATGGGGGTATAATAGTCATTTCATGTATTTTTGGCCAAATTCAGGCCTCTAGGGTTATATTAGCACATTTTACCAAAACACAGGGTTACATCAGCACTTTCCAACTTCACAAGGTCATATTAGCACAAACTCTCAAAACATAGGGTCATATGAGCACTTTACTCTTATTAATTTGATATAGTTTTAAATAATGAGAAAAATAACTAATGAATAAATAAGGGGTAAAAAATAACATCCACACCCGACCCACTACCCGTGATGGGTATCATTTTTTATACACATACCTACTCCACCCCTACCAAAACTATCTCCATATCCACCCCATTGGAGTGGATGCAGGGAGAAATTCCACCAAAACCCGCCCCACTGGCATCCCTACCCGTAATCTCACCTCCAATGTTATCGAGCTTCTTCTTGAAGGAACTTAAATCCTCAAAGGCAACACTGTTAGATATGGGGGAGGATCTAATACATCATGGGCTCTCCACTATGGACTAGAGAGGCAAAGGAATTGGTGCCTTCTGATGATTCTAGGGTCGATACGACCCTTGTCGCTACAAACTACAAATGCTCAATTATTGGGGTAAGCCAAGGTTTTCCCCATCAGGAATTTTAATGCAGCAACTCCCGGTCTAGCACTCCTAATATGAAATCACTTAAACAACTAGCCAATTAGAATTTAAATGATCGTCTCAGAACTCTCAAGGTATATTTATTGCACTCGTCTCCCTAGTACTCTCAAGACTACAATAACAATAATCTAACACTCCCAAATTAGCATTTTATCCTAACACAATATTATACTGTGAATCAATCATGAATGCATTATAAAACATATCATGGAATGGATCATATAAGAATAGAAACCTCAAGTCATGCACAATATTCATAAACATAGAAAATTAGGGCAATTTAGAATCTCACAAATCATAATCAAGCCATGAATACAAATACAACCCAAAGAAAATAAAATACTCTAGATACATTAAATCTATGACAATTATTGGATTTAATGCCATAGATTTAAGAAAATAAATGAAGAGAGAAGATAGACTCCTTTCTTCTTACCAATAACTAGAATCTACTTAGAGTTTTCTTCTTGCTTAAAATCCTAGAAGACTAAAGGCTCTTATATGTAGTTAGATTGGGCCTTGAAAAGCCCAACTAGGCAAGAGACCCTAGCTGCCTTGCTGGCACAGGTTGTGCAAGATTACATGGTCTGACCAGCACAACCCATGCAACAGTACACGGGCCATCGATAGGATCTCATTTTCTAGCCTTATAAGCGTACATGTCATGCTAATTTGCATGGCCTATCAGCTTGAGCTTGTTCCATTTTTTTAATGCAGTGGCCATGCTGGATTACATGTCCCATCGACTGGGGATCGTTCCACCCAATTTCTAATCTCGTGGGATGTACAAAGTTGCACATCCCGCCGGCCGGGCCTTTAACCTCTTGCATTCTTCAACCACAGGTCATGCAGGTTCACACGGCCTATCGTCTAGCCCTTAATCCTCTGCACGACCTATGGCATGGGTCGTACCAGTTTGCACAGCCTGTGTCACATCTTCATTTCTCCCATACTTTGATCTTTTGTTCGGCGCATCTCTCTACTACCAAGTTTCAACTCGTGGCCTTCAGTTTTTTACCATCCATGCAAATTACCATCACTAAACTACTCTAAAGTGGTTACGAGCAATCTATAAGTTAGATCACAAGCTAGAATCTAGATGCTCAAAAGGAAAAAAATCCATTAGACTCAAAATAGGTTACAAAATGAAGGATTTAGCTATGAAAATCGAATATGGTCATCTAAACCCCCTACAATGTAAACTTACCTTAATATGGAAATCTACCAACCAAAAGATAACAAAAGAGATGTTAAATGCTTTGGAAAATACATGTATTTCACGTCTCATCAACTGTAGCATTGCTCTTGGGGATATTAACTGGCTACCAATGAATGTCATGAATCGATTAACAAGAAAGAAGCACGCCTAGCAGAATCAATCACATGTGAAAAATGAGCCATTAACAACAGGAATGGGAGGCATTTTGTGTAAACCTTCTTGGCACCATCGTCCATTACATATTTTGATATACCAACTCATCGTCGCACTGAAGAAAGACCAATGAACGGCAACATGCAATTATTCAACGACGGTTATAATTAGACCATTTTTTTTTGTATGCTATCAATGACAATTTAGATTTAACCTTTCTTATTTAATCCCAGCGACGGTGTTTAAGAGCAGCCGCCAAGAAAGACTCATTATTTCGATATCAAAACATCCTGAATACAAAGCCAATTTTGTAGCTCTCATTAAGTGGTTGATTATGCTTTTTTGATTGTAGTTCAGATGGTTCAAATTTTTTACATCTAAAATTAAGTGTTTCGATTGTCATTTTGTTATCATAAAATTAATCATTTTCATTTAGAATTAATTAGCTGCTTATATAGAAAGATAGTTCATAGTTTAGAACATGAACCTTTACAAAATCCAAGGCATCCAATTATTTGGTCACGTGCATAAGACGTCCTAAATTTGAAAGTCGGCTAGGAAAATAAGGTAAATATACCTTTGGTAAACCAAATGTAGGAGACGGATACAAACTAACACTACCATAGACGGCGCCTATTACCTCGGTTTTTCAGGGATTTTTACCTCATTTTTTGCCATAAAATATTGAGGTAAATGTGGGTGAATTAAAAAAGTATACTTTTACCTCGATTAGAAACCAAGGTAAAAAAATATCTTTTACCTCAGTTTTTTGTACGACGTCGTTAAATGTTATGTGCGACATTTCTCCTAGCACTAAGCCAGACGATAGGATACAAGATTTGAGACATCGTTTAGCTCAATGTCATGATATACGACAAACGACGTCGGCCATACCAATAAGACACGCAATGTGATGAAAGTAAGTGACATCGTTCCAATCGACGTCGCTCTAAAGAACAGCAACATCGCGCAATGCGGTGTACCATGCCGTGTGCATGCTAACATGGAACGGTATATAATATGACATTGTTTTGAATGGCTGATGTTGCAAAAAAAATTACACGTCGGTTCTACATGCGATATCACTTCTGTGTCGCATGAGCACCAGTAAGTGCGACGTCACAAATCAGTCGTGGAGAGAAAATTATGGTTAAATATTATGATATTAAATATTTGATGAAACAAACAATCGTTCATTGATACCCATTACAAGTTATGTTATTTAGTATTGGATTACACTAGACATGGTTAAACATCATACAACAATCAATTGTCATTAAATTCATGTGGGAAAATTAACAATGACATGTTAAAATCCACAAAACTAGCTATAACATATATTACAAATACATGTTACAATATATAATAATACAAAAGGTTGATATTAAATTTAAATATTAAATGTATTGAACCTCCATATTGTCTATGTTGTAATGCATTAACACTGTCAGGGCGAGTAGTGAAATGACAAGTCATCTATCTAAAGTCTATCGATAATTCTCGTTGTCCTATTACACCAATACACATGAAACAAAATTTATGTTAGAATTGGGCAGTCCCGAATTGAAAAACTTATAATATAGTCATACTTAGACAACGTGAATGTCAACTTGGAAAAATAACGGAAATGGGTAGAAGCAACGTCATAAACTAGAGTAATTGATGTCGGTACCGAACTACTATGCGAACATTTAAGAGATTTCATGTTTTTTAGTGACATGTGCATCGTCGGTCTTAATTCGGTTTTATATCGCAAAAGTCGACTAACAGTGACCGACGGTGCACATTCATATTGTGCTCATACAAATAAGTAATTATTGTACACAATCAGCCCTAATCTAAGCACTTTTTCTCATTCCTTACAAACATGGCATCATCTTGAAAATAAAAAAAAATGTACACTATATAAAAAGTAACACAATCATCATACATTAAGAAAATATACAAGCTTTGATCAATGAGAAAAACAACATATAGAAGGTATGGTAATTAAATTGATAAATTAACATTCAATGTATAGAAAACTACCTCAATTAATTTGAACCCGGAGATGCTCCATGGTCGGACACTTTTTGATGTGTGGGAAAAACAAATTGATTGAGCTCTTGAATTGTTGTATTAATGGTGTGAATGGAGAGGATGTTGTGTTGTAGCTAGGGTTTGGAGAAAGTGTGTTGTGGATGAGAAATGGGTAATAGTACTGGTATTAATGACTTGAAATTTTGGTTGGGGGAAATTTTGCTTCCAATTTTTGGCTCAAATTTTCGTTTCCGGCTAGAAATTTCATTATGATTGATGTTGGCCATTTTTCGGTCGTGGATCCACATTTAGCGACATACTCGTGAAGTCGTACACGACGGACAATGGGTGATTTTGAAAAGTCTCGTAAAATATTCCATTTCCATCGACCCTCTTAAACCCAGATCAAAACGACAATGCCGTGAAAATATGAATAAAAAAGTGTTATCTACAAATTTGTATTTGGACTTCTACCACTTCCTTGGAGGTATCCAAGTGTGAATATTAAAAATTTCACTGGTGGTCCCAAACTCGATTCCGATCGTCTAAAAAAGAAACGTTGTCATATCTAGTCAAACTTCTAATAATCGGGAGTAACAAATAAGAAACTTCTCTTATTCCACATGGTCTTCCACTAGTTCTTCCAACTAACCCCTTGTATACTTATAAATAATCATATAAAATTTACATAGACCACATACTAGCGCTTTCTAAAATATGATGGATGGAATTTTATTATATTTTATTTTCACAAAAAATGAATATTAAAAAAATTCATGTTATTCTATGTGGTGGATATTATCGTTCCCATAACGCTTATCCTAAGGGTATTATTGGAAATACTAATATAAATGACAGACGATTAACCAATTCCATTGATCCAGTCATGCCTAAATTGGAACATCTTGGTCTTGACAATGCGAATTAGATTAGGGTATCTCCAAATTTTCATTTCCACTTGTCCCGCATTTGTGAAGGGGCCAAAGTGTAAATATTAAAAAGTTCATCGGTCCCAAACTCAATTTTGATCATCTGAAAAAGAAACGTTGTCATATCTAGTCAAACTTATAATAACCAAGAGTAACAAATAAGAAATTGTTCTTATTCCACACAGTATTCCACTTGTTCTTCCAACTAACCCCTTGTATACTTATAAGTAATCATCTAAAATTTACTATAGACCACATACTAGCGCTTTCTAAAATATGATGGATGGAATTTTATTATATTTTATTTTCATAAAAAATGATGAATAATAAATTTCATGTTATTCTATGTGGTGGAAATTATTGTTCTCATAATGTTATCCTAAGGGTATTAATGGAAATACTAATGAAAATGACGGACGATTAACCCATTGCATTGATTCGGTCATGACTAAATTGAAACATCTTGGTCCTCACAATGTGAATTAGATTAGGGTATCTCCAAATTTGCATTTTCACTTGTCCTGCATTTGTGAAGGAACCTTTGTGCAAAAATTAAAGAGTTGTCCCTTAGTCCCAAAAGCGATTTGAAACTTCCCGGAAGGGACCTTTTCCATCCTCAGTCAAACTTATAATGCTCAAAAATGATAAATAAACGAGCATGATCCCACGAAGACTTCCCAGCCAAGATCTTCCAATTAACTTTTGCATACTTATAAGTAACCATTTATAATTTACTTTGTACCATGTACTAGAGCTTTCTAATATGATGGAAGAAAATTCATTATATTTTATTTTCATAAAGAAGTGAGAGAAATTTTATGTGGTGGAAGTTATTGTTCTCATAACATTTATCTTAAGGGTATAAATGGATATACTAATACAAATGATGGACTATTACCCCGTTCCATTGATCCGATCATGCCTAAGTTGGAACATCTTGGTCCTGACAATGTGAATTAGATTAGGGTATCTCCAATTTTTCATTTCCACTTGTCCCGCATTCGTGGAGGGACCAAAGTCAAAAACAATTAAAGTTTACCCGTGGAGGTAAAATTGATTCCAATCAAAAAGGACATTAATAAAGTTCATGGATAATTATAAAATTCAATAAGTATTTCAAATATACTATAGAGCATTATTAAGGTCAATCATATATTTTTTGGTTTAGAACGTAAATTCTTTCATATTCTTATTTAATTATCACTAATTTCAATGACCAAACATGGTTGTCTAAACCCCTTGTCATGTAAACTCAACAAATGTCGCCAAACTGCCAACCAAAAGTAATTAAAAACTATGTCAAATGCATTGGTTAAAGCATGCGAAATTATGTTGATCAGACTCCCCACACGTAAACTTTGACTCGTCCTCGAGTAAATAAACTCAAAGAAAAAGGTTCAAGCGGAATTAAGCATGCAAAAATAGACAATGCATTCAACTTATTCCCACGCTACCCTAGTTCCCCCCAAGAAGGTGAAAATTTCACAACTCTCACACTCCCCAAAGTTTCTAAAGCAACCAAACAACCCAGAGCAAGTAAATGTGTATGGAAAAGATAAGTACCGAAAGATCGAAATAAATCCAAGATTACTTTTCCAAAAAGTAGTCCCAAAAGCAATGAAAAAGAAATCGGCAAGCAAAACATGCTCACCTCTCACCTTTTTCCGCACAACCTCTCACTTTTGCCTAGACTCGTAAGTCTAGCCGAGCCGAGCCTCTCACTTTTATCTAGGCCTTTCGACCTATCAGGGCTTTTCCTCATTTTACCCAAGTCGCCCTTTTGGGTTTTCTACTTGTCAAGGTTTTAATTTAACTTTTTTTCAATTTTTCCAATTTGTTTGGTGTGGTACAAAATTGCCCCAGAAGTGAGCTTCATACTACAAAAGATAAGAAACAAACCGATACACCACCAAATCCTAAAGCCACATTCCACATGAAAACTAGAATCCTAAAATCCTAGCACAACATGCAAACCACCAAAATTTTCCAAAAGCATCCCAATCACAAGTAACCAAAAATATACCGAGAAAAAAAAACAAAGCATTCATGCATGCACGAAGAAATCTATGAATGAGAATTCTTAAGTGCTCACTAATCCCATCCCCACACCAAAACAATGCATAGCCCCTTATGCATTCTCCTGTCAAATCAAAGGTGAAGTAGGGAAACTAGTGATACTTACGCTACCGGCCTCAAAGGGTCGGCCTCCTCGTGGCTAGTGAAACACCTCTCAATGAATCCCGTTGCTTGGATTGTGGCCTTAAGGCAATCCACCCTCCTGTTTAGCACCTCAACTTGTTCCTTCACTCCCCCAATAACTTGAACTATCTCCTGAAGCACTTGGGAAGAACTTGAGATTTTCTCCCCAAGTAGGTGCAGTTGATCCATCATGCCCATGGGAAGATGAGATCAGATCGGAAGTGTTCTCAAAGATGTCTCCCCTTCGGCCTCTTTTAGGTCTATCTCGGGGTGGGCCAATGGTCTATAAAAGTTCTTCTTTAATCATGGATTGGGTTCAATGAACAAGTCTTCTAGGCTCGTATCAAAGTTGATAGAGGTGCTCTCCAGGTTCGGAAGAACCATGCATTTGCAAGTAGGTGCTCCACCGTAAAGCCACATAAATCTATCCTTCGAAGTTTTAGTTCTCACCATGAATTCCCTAGATAATTATCAAGTGTATAGGTCGATCCCGACCTACCTATATTGGCCAACACCCTATGCAAGATAGGATGTCCCAAATGTCATGCCAAAAGGCCAACCATGCCTCCCATAGGAATCTTCCCACTCTTCTACTCTCTCATAGCTATGCATTATTGAACAAAAACACTAACCAAGTACGGGTAGATGTTCCCCTTTGGTGTCATTTCCCAAAGAAGGTGTACATCAGAGCCCGGATAATGCGTCAATTCATTGTGGCATAGAAATCTCATAGAAAGGAGTTGATTCATATAACTTATTTCCAGGTGGACTATAGTTGTGCTCTTGCTCAAATTCTTCCTGATGGTCCTAGTTAGTTATCTCTAATAATTCCCAGGGGAGAATGGAATTCTTTGGCGATGATTCCGTGGGATTTCCCGGCCGATTTTCCAGCCAAAAGCTAATGCCACCTCTCTATTGGTCATTTGGTACTCCCTGTCATCCAAGTTGAACTTAATCGCCTTGTGACCCTCATCGTCTGTGACCTTCTAAATAGTAGCTAGAAACTCTAAAGTGCACCTTATGTAGATCTTCAAGTGCACGTTGAGAAAACCTTCTAGGCCTATCCAACCCAAAAGAAAGGTGACTGGTTCAAGTAAGCCTAGAGCCATCAAGGTGCCCTTGCAAGCAAAACTAGTCTCCAAAATTATCCTCTTTGGTTCCCTCAAATTCCTCCATCTCCGAGATGTAGTTTTGGTAATGTTGGTCAAACCCATAGACTCATCGGCCCATGACTTGGGGTTGCAAGGAACGAGATTTTCCAGTTTAGGGTTTGCACCTTTTACAGGCTCTTCCATTTCTCACCCCGCAAAGACTTCTCTTTCTCCAAAGTACCCTTTTTCGGAGGTATCCTAACACAATGAAGGAGAAGAATGGTAATATGATAATAAAAAATGAATGGCCCATGATGTCATCCAATAAAGAACATTCTCACAAAAATACCAAACATTCAAAGCATGATGGTATAAGCATGAAGGTCATTTAAAACAAAAATATTCCTCATCAACCAACATCATGTATGACTTTAACCAACACAGAAATAGATTCATGCAAACAAGATTCATGCTCTCTCTAATCACTCACACATGAAGAACACATCATTCAAGATCAATAGCACATTCAAGACTCCCATAAATTCATCATCATATTATTGGACACACAAGCTCAAACAACATCACATCAACACATGCTCATTCAAAAATCATGCTTTTCATAACAACACCACAATGCCAATCAAGCATATATACAAAGAGATCAAAGGGTTACCCAAAATTTGAAGCCAATACGGGTAAGATCCACACAAGAAGAAGCAAAAATTGCTAAATTTTGGGATAAAAACATCACCTTTTTTTCGAGCTCATCAAAGAATGTGGTGATTGAGTGTTTCTTGAAAAGAAAGATTGTGTAAATGATGAAATTAGGTGGATAATTGTACCATGAGAATGAAATTTCAGCATAGGTGAAAATGAGAGAGAGAGAGAGAGAGGTACAATGTAGATAAAGATGGAATTTTAAATTAGGGGACAAGTAGTACACTCAAATAATGTTGCAAATACTAATTGCATAAAAAATCCTCACTTCTTGAATCAAAAATGAATTTTTTATTTTAAAATCCAAACTTCATTTTTGAAAAGTTGCATTTTTTAGACAAGTTGGGGGTGGAAAATCAAAAATTGACAAAAACATTTTTCTGCCTAGTTTTACCACTTACACGAGACAGAGTCTCATGGCTATCATCATTGCGTGAGACCTGCCCTTCGAGACAAGCATTGTGACAAAGCCAGCCCCGGATTTTTCACTGTTCCTTAGTTTTCTCAACTTTTGAAAGAAAATTATGTCATCCATCAAAATCCATTCCATATACACATAAGCACACATTTTCACATCTATATCTCCAAACCAAGCAAGAATTTCATTCAAAGGATCCTTTATTTCAAGCAAGACATGCAAATTCTACCAAGTCACTACTTCAAACAAGAAAACAAAATAACCACGTATATTTATTGTCGTCATCGCGACTTATTTCCTCTTCACACATTCTAATTTGAAACACTTACCGGTGGGTCTCCAGAATGGCAGTCGGTGACTCCACCCACGATGATGACGTTGTGGTGAGGTCTCCATAACGAGTCATCCTTACCTTTGTAGCCCTTGTCGGCACCTAGAAATGTCTCACCTTTGTTTTACAGCCTTGACTCCTTGAATGTCACTTTGGAGTTAGGAGGAGATTAAGGACGTATCACGTCCTCGACACTTCTCTTTTCCTGCCGAAATTTGGTTAGCATAGAAAAACAATCTAGTACGGACATATCATTGACCATTGGTAACACAAGAAGGTTCAAGAATATCATGCTCATCAAAAAGTGTCACCCATTTGCACATAAGAGAAGGTTTTTTTTTAATCATGCCTAGATTTATTAATGTTAAATTCCCCTATTTCTATGTCATCTTCTAGAGTCAAGATTCCCTAGTGGATATCAATTTTAGTCCTACAGGACATCCTTCACTAGCCCACGAGGGCTAGCTTGGAAGTGATCGGCGAGTTTAACAATCACTCTAGTCTCTTTAAGTTCACCATTTTCAAGGCATTCAAATAGACTGAATAGAATCACATTGATAGAATCTCCTAAATCTATCATGGCATGTTCAACAAGTGTTCCACCTAAAGAAATTAGGACAGAAAACATTCTGGGGTTATCGCATTTCTTAGGAAAATTATTATGATTCAAAATGGCGACTTCCCCAATTTTTATCTTCCCTAACTTCTTAGGTGGTCTACACCTTTTCTTAGTACATGCAACCTTAAGAAATTTAGCATATGAAGGCATATTGTCAATCAATTCCAATATAGGGATGAATACCTCCACTTTTTCAAAGACTTTCCGAATTTTGGCCTCATTTGTCTCCACCATTAGCTTTCCCCTCAAAGCACTTGGAAATGGAGGTGGAATTGCAACTTGTGCCTCGAGTGGTGGGAGCTCCTTGACAACTATCTCTTCTTCTTCGAAATGTACTTTGGTGGCTCAACTAACTTGTCATCCTCTTGTGTCACCTTCTTCTCGGTTTCACAAACTTTCTTCCCGCTCCTTAGCTTGAGTGCACTCACATTTTTGGATTCATCTCCGGTTGGGAAGGTAGTTTGTCAAACTCTTTTGCTTCAAGTCAGCTCACTGAGGTGGCGAGTTGTCCAACTTGAATCTCAAGGTTCTTGATACTTAAGAAGGCTCTAGTACCAAGGTATTCAATTTCCCTCATATTCCTTTCAGTGAAGATCTCATGTTTCTTCCCCAATTGACCAATGGCATCCAAGATCTCTTCCCTATCCAACTTGTAAAGTGGGGTATGATTGTTGGATGGACATTCACCCCTAGAATAAAGCTGAGGTGGTGCTTGTTCACCCCTATATCCTTGAGGTTGATTGTCATCCCTCCATCGGAAAATAGGGTGATCTCTATACCTCAGATTGAATGTATTTGCATAGGGGTCTAGTCTTGATTCGCCTTGGTTCCCCTGGAATTCTTATTGTTGACCCCTAGCAAATTGAGATCTCTCCCGATTGTTGTAGTCCACAGCGTTCACTTCTTGCACATCACCAACGACCTCAGGCATTTTTTGAAGTGGTGGTCGAGGTTACAAACCCCACACATATTGACTTAGGGCACCATTCCTCGCAAAAGATCTTTCATCATAGATACAAGAGCTTACACTTGCACCTCCAACTTTGGTGTGTGTGCGGGTTCATCCAAGACCTTAACCCTAGACCTTGTACCAAATTGCCTCATCCCATTGGACATCTCTTCAAAAAGTGTCATCACATACTTTGGGCTCTTGTTGGCTATAGAATTGTTACATGCGTCATTTACCATCCTCATGCCTTTGTTACAAAGGCCTTCAAAGAAGTAATAGACCAAATCTCTTTCCTTGAATTGGTGGTAGGGGAAACTAGCAAGGAGTCTCTTAAACCTCTCCCAATAATCACATAGGCTTTCGGTCACTCCTTGAGTAATGTTGGACAATTGCTTCTTCAACCCGGCCAATTTAGATGCTAGAAAGTATTTTTCTAAGAATCGCCGCTTCACATCCATTGACGACCCAATGCAACCATGTGGTTGATAATACAACCAATCTTTTGCTCCATCTTGCAGTGAAAAGAGGATTGCTTTCAAGTTGTAATCATCTTCTTACACCACCGGTGACTTCATATTATAACACACCAAATGGAATTCTGACAAATGTTTGTTCGCCATACCGTGGAAAGTAGAAAGATGATGTACCATCCCATTTTTCAGCTCACAAGTTACATTTGGAGGTATAGGTGGGAATGTGATACATAAGGGTTGGTTCTCTAAGTTCAATGCCATAAGCTCTCTCAAAGTGTGGTTATCTTCTACCATCTTGTGTGATGCTTCCTCAAAATCCAAACCCCTAGGTTGAGCCTCCGATCTAGTTCTCTTTCTCATTCTTCTCCTATTACCTGTGGAATTAGTTAGAGAATGAAAAACACCTAGATTTGTGGTCCGGGTATGTGCCATAAACTAGGGTTACACTATCCTTCCAATGTCACAATAGCAAACAGAATCAAAGTAACAAGGAAACTATAACCAAAACTCCACTCGCAGCAAACAAATCAAACAAAAGAAAAATAATAAAAGACACTACTAACTACTCTACTAACATATCATGCTCAACTAATACTTGAACTGAAAAGCATCCCCGGCAACAGTGCTCAAATTTAACCTGCCCTTGACCCGGTTGTCGATAAAATATGAGCCAAGGGGCTTTTTGGTTAAAAGATAAGAGATTTATATTTTGCACCCATTCTTATTGCTAAGCTACCAAGGGGAACTAAGCGGAAGGCCTTGGATTTGTCTACAAGAATGTTAGGGCTCAAGTACTAATTAAATCACAATCTCGTGCGGGTCATCAATCCATATGAGTGAAAGGAATAGCTAGTAGTGTAGACATGCAACTGGGGGGATTTTGGTGTTTAGAACTAACAACTACAAGCATGCAATTAACAAACAAGTAAACTATTTATACTAGGCACATGGGAATAATTTAGCAACATGGTAGTTCTAATGCTTCAATCCTCAATTCATTCACATATAGACATACAAAAAACCTATCAATGTGTTCACAACATGTGGTGTAGCCGATGGCATACACTTACCCAAACCTGTCACAGTGAGTACGCTCGCAACCCTCTATCAGCACCACCATCATATTAGGTGAGTATAACGAGGTCCGACCATCATTGCAGGTCTATTTATTCCCCGTGCTATTATGTCTTAGGTTTTCACCACGAATGCAACTACTCCCCCCAGGTCCTATATACGCTAGGCCCAAGGTTTGTGACACCTTATCTGTGATACTAAGGTTTCAACACAACACCTAGCTTGCTACTGTCCACCCAAGTCAGAGCATTCTCGAATCCCCCATGCACACACCTACGCAAACGCGTTCTCCCCTACCCATGCTAACAACCAGGTTTCTCTTCCCAAGGGGGTATCAATAATTGCACCATACATGAGTATATCCCAAAGTGTGTGCTTACATGTGGTGTACTACTCTTGCATTTATAACATTCAAGAACAATCACAATAATATTATAAACACAAAGAAAGGATGAATCTATGAATCTCATAAATCATTTAGAACATACCAAGTGCCAAAATGAACCCCTAGCTAATCTAACTACTCAGCGGACATGGAATTAAAATATAGATTTGAATTCCACATCTTTGGAACAAAGCAAGAAGAAAAACAAATATATTACAAACCTATAAAAGGAACTCCTTCCTTCTCTCCAAGCTCTCTCCTCTCTGAATGTGTTTCCAAATATGATCCAACCTCTCTCAAATGAGTAGAATAGGGTCTTATATATAGTAGTAGTAGATTGGGCCTAAAATTGGGCTCAAAATAGGCCAAAAGTAGCAAAACCCTAGGTCATTCACCAAGGTTTCACGAGCTGGCATAGATGCCACAGTCCGTGAAGCATGCACAACTACAAGACACCAAATCTACCATGGTTCGTGCCAGGGTTCATGAAGGTTTTCACGGACCACAAGCAGCATGTAGTTTTTTATCAGAGTATTCCCTTAGTCTGGGAAGGTTTTCAAGGACCGCAAATAGCTTGTGGCTTCTGCTCAGAATTTTTCACGGCCCGTGAAGGTTTTCACAGACCGCGAGCAGTTTGTGGTCTTTCTTAGAAGTCTTCTCATGGTCCATGAAGGTTTTCACGGACCGGATCCATACTTAGCCAAAATTTTTAACTTTTCATCCCCTTGCTGTAAGGCCTGATGTTTTTGTCATAGCCCGGTGCCTTACCTTGTGAAGGTCTCATGTTGATCTTGTACAGGTCTTCATGGAACCCTAGGATTCTTGCGTAGTGCGGGCCATGAAGATTTTCATGGGCCACTGGTGCTTGACTATGCGTGGTCTATGATCGGCCACTGGTGCTTCATTGGCTGAACTTCGTTTGCTTGTCACGAGTGAACTGTTAGTCCGAATCGGGAGTGCTAGTAGTCATTTTTGTTGCACTCGAGAAGAAGAATCCAATGAAACTAGCCTTAAAGGCTAATTCTTCCTATATCATTCGTGGACTAAAGAAACACTCCTCGGACCACGATTCACCATTTTCTTCTTTGACCGTCTTAAACTCCGAAGCCGCCTGTCTTTGGATTCAATCTCTTCTACCATGCATTGATGTTTGTGCCTTTCGTCTACTATCATTATAATGTGAGTATCCTTCAAATATTCTACTGTTAAAAGAAAATAGCCTTCGAAAGAATGTAATGTAACAAATAGAATTCACGGGCAACCTATTACAGGTACTCATAATGAAGACAAGGAGCTCATGAACACAAGATGACAAAAATCACTAATTAAGTATACAAAACGTGGGATTTATAATAGAAAACCAAACATGGTGGTCTAAACCCTTTGCATGTAAACTCAACTAATATCGTGATGTGTCCATTTTATATGCATTATTTAGTAGTATTTAGGATCACTTTTGTGCTCTTTTATTATCGAGAGCTTGTGTTTTACCTTGAAATTCTCTTAGGAGAGGTAAGAGCAACTTTATGCTCTTTTACCTCTTCTAAGTGGACTTTGTGTGACAAGGGAAGAACACGAAAGCAACGAAGACCGGAAGACATTGAAGACTACACTTTCGAAGACTTTTGAACACTCACTTCGAAGACATGAAGACCGGAGGCCGTTGAAGACCATTTTTGGAGCCGTTGAAGACTTGAAGATTGAGAGGGACGACTATGAAGAAGAAGAAGAAGAAAACATGCAAAATTCTGGCACCGTCGCGAGTCGCGACGGACTCGTCGCGACCAACATGTTCGTCGCGAGTCGCGACGGCCACTGACCAGAAATTCACTTTATCTTCTTTTCACTATAAATACCACTCTCTTTCCTCCTCTTCTTCAGCTTTGCCCAGCCCATTTTTCTCTGGTTTTAGGGCTTGAAAACCCTTGGTTTTCTTCTCTTTCTTTTCTTAGTTTTTGTAGTTTAATTATGTCTTTTGTTGTTCTAGCTTAGTTTTTACCTTGGGAGCAAAGGATTAAAGCTTCCATATCTATGTATTGAGAAGCATTTATATCTATCTATTTGGTGTTTTTGCTATTGTGCATTTATTGTGCTTTGAATGTTAATTGTTGATTTCATTGATGTTGTTGAGAGCTTGAGCATATGAAATACTTGTATGAATTGCTAGCTAGGGTTTGGGGGATTTGGGTTGATTTCCCCCCTGTTCTTGTTAGGAATGTATGAGTATGATTTAGAGCTTTTGATTGTGTTGATGGATTGACAATGTGCTAGATGAATGTGATTGATGTTAAACTCTTCGTCATGTTTGTTTGTGTAGCAAACGAGAGAGTTATATGCTCTTGGATGAATGTCTGTTGCACGTTCATCCAATCTCGTGTAATTGCATGAATTGGTTAAATGCTTAGTCACGGTGTAGTGGTCATAAGCATTGCCAAGCTTGTTGGTTCTTCGTGCTAAATGCCATCAATGGGATACCTTGAGTCGTGGTCTCGACAACGGGAGTCATTGGTGAGGTTTAACAAGAGATATCGAATTCACTCTTGCAAACTACTACCTAAGAAGGATAGAAGTTTAGTCTTCACAACAAGTAGTTGAAGTAGTGAATAGATGGTTTTATTCATCCTTGAAGCATTTGTTATTTAGCATTTGTGTATTCTTGATGGTGTGTTCCCCTTCATTTATGCCATGAGTTATTTGAGAATATGGAGTGTTTGTATGATTGAACTGGTTAGGTGTTAGGAACGTGACGAATTCCGTAGCTCCTTTGCATGAAAATCTATGAATGTGAACTTAGAACTTCTTGTGCATAATGTGTTGTGATTCTCGCTAGAGAGGTATGTTAATGGTAAGCCAAGTAACGAATGCGATAGGATGAGTGAATGGTTCAATGATCTACATTAGGTTTGGAAGTGGATATCCATTGTCCCCAAGGCTTTATCTTTGTAGTTTTAAAACCCCTTTTCTTTGTTTTGTTTGATGATTAGCATAGTCACTTGACCTTGCTAGTTATCTTGTCTTTTATTTATTCTCATAACTTAGGACAACCAACCAACCAAACCCCCCCTTTTTTACATGCTTTTATGTGTATGTATATATATCTACTCCTAGCATAATATCAACCATTTGTGCTTAAGCGCTTAGGAAGATCCCTCTTCTCCTTGGACGACCCCGATTTGCTGCTATCTACCTAGTTGTAGAAAGTAAGCAAAAAGGGCTTATAAATTATCTTTGCATAGGGGTGCGACGACCGCCCGCTATCATATCGCCAAACAGCCAACCAAAAGTTACTAAAAACTATGTTAAATGCATTGGTTAAAGCATGTGAAATGGTGTAGATCAGCTCATCCACCTTATTTTTAGCCTCGTCGGCCTACCGAGTCATAGCCAAGAACTCCTGAAGAAGAGAGAGTCCATAGCCCCCACTACAGTAACCACCCCAAAAACTGCAGCGAGTGGGGGATCGATAGAGCCCAAGGGTATGAGGTTGCCCTCCCCCAAGCTGGGCTTGGAACTACAATCAGCCTTTGGAAGAGATTGATTTATATTTCTTTAGGAGGATGGGCTAGGAGAGGTAGGCCCTCCACACCTCCTTTTGGTACAAAGCTCGAATTATCGGTTCAGGGAAAGATTGGCTCTGAGGGGAGGGGGACCCAATACGATCTTCGATAGGAGATGGAATAGGCACCCCCTTCTCCTCCTCAAATGTCCCCAAATCATCAAAGAAACCCAATGGAACAAACGAAAAAAAGGGTGAGCAAAATCATTACAGGATAGCAACAAAAAGTAACGGCAAAGCTTAAGGAGCCTAAAACACCTTCACGCGATGGTGGAATATCTTTCGAAGAGGTCCCTACCCTCTCACTAATCTTTGAATTTTAAATTATAGTGGGGCTCAGCCTCCTGCATGGGCGCCATAGGATTCGAGGAGCCACCCCCTTCCCTCTCTTTAGGCATTTTGGAACCGGGTCTTGTTCACACACGCATTTCTCGTACACCTCTGAAGGCCAGACGTAACTAGATGACATCTTGTAATCGGATATGACATCCAGGGATTTGCCTAGAATCCTGTCACTATTTACAGTAAACCCCTCCAACACGGAGTACATGGATGTGCTCTCAAAATTGGGGTTCGAATTCCATTTCGGGACCACATAACAGTCGGCCTCGTACTCGAAGGTGTAAATGGGTGGCATCTGGCATGGGGTTATGGGCCGAATGGGCGAGAGATTCCTAGTATTAATAGAGAAAGTGGTGCGCATAGAATCCAGCCTAGACACCACGTGCACAGAGAAATGAGTGAGCGTCAGGCGCTTCACGTGCTTTCCACTTCTCTTGCTGGAGCCATCTCGCCAACATGAAATCGAGATCTCTCTATACCTTCGCACAAAGGCCAATGTCCAAATACAAATAGATAAGTTCGAAGGAGGTCATAATCCTCGGGTCTTAGTCAAAATTAGAAAGCTGAGGGTCAAACCCTCGGGAAATAAATTAATTCAAGGGTTGAACCCCAAGCCAACTCAAAGGCTGAACCCTTGAACCCTCATGGGGCTTGGAAATTGCATCCAGAGTCTCACAACGAGTTCCAATGGACCATCTCGTAGCTATCGGGGGGACTCAAAGGCCAAACCCGGGAGCCTAGGATAATTCTTGGGCCAAACCCTCAACTTTCTAGGGGCTTATTAATAGTGTGTTATTTAGGCTAGGCGCGAGTGCCTAGCCCCGCTAGCCCAGGTTCCACTAATTACCCTCAAAATAATATCCTTTGGGTAATAACCACTGTGTTGGCCCAAGGAAGAGCCTTAGTACTTGCATCACAAGAAAATAAAAAAAGGTGTCCTATCTACCAACCTATAAAAAGAAAACAAGTAACTCTATACGATTATATTCATTCTCTCCTAATTAAAATACTATTGCTAACTTTATCATCGGAGACACTTCCCCCAAACAACTTCGGAGGCTCTGTCTTGTAGATTTCGACCAAACGAGCGGCGGACTTGACAGCGACAGTTTGGTGGTGCATCAATACTACTAACTACATGAAGCAATGTAATATTAAGTGATTTGACTAATTTATGCTAACATTTGTAATCTAGTAAAAATTACTGTTGTACTTTATTAGTTGGAACATAACAGTAGAGTTAGCCTAATGGTTGAGGACATATTGTAACAGTGTCTAATGTGTAGAATGATCCATTTAATGACTAATGTAACTAAATAATGCATAAATTTAGAGTAATGATGGATGTAGTAAACTCACTCGATGCATTCACTAAGAGTTGTGAGAACTCTAATTATCCACGTATTCTATATCGGGATCCCGAATTTCTCCTAATAAAATAGGAACATCTTGTTCCTTCAATTCACCAGGTGTTGTATATATAACATGTATAGTTACATTTAAAACCCACATATAAGTTTTTTTTATAAAAAAAAACTCATGTATAAAATACATGTTACCTCTAATATTATCCCAAATCCAACTTTGAGCAGACATCATAGCCTTTAAGAGCTCAGATTTAATCAGACTATGATAAGGGCAAGAACTTGTCCGCTTGTATTGAAAGCAGAATCTCTGATGGAACTACATAAGCAGGAATGCTCACAATATCCCCAGCTATTTGCCGAAGAGTAGGATAATTGTTTCAATTTGTCTTCCACCAATTAAGAATATCAAAATAAGCAACAAATGGTATATTTTTATCTACCAAATAACTGTCCAAATCTTATTCCTCCTCACCTTGGTCTTGATTCTGACCTAGAAATTCAACAAAATCCTTCATCCTCTTTGCATTGCTTTAACAACCACCAAATGATTTTGAAGTTGATGATTTTCTTTTACCAATCTTAGCCTTGTATTCACCCACTAGTTGACTTAGAAGATCTTTAATTCTATTAACCTCTCTATCAATATTCCCTTCATCATATATTTTTTTGTAAAATAGAATCGAATAAGAGTCAATATGTATCTCGGATCAAGTACCGTTGCCACTCACATTAGACTGTTAACACCAATCCAATACTTGTTGTACTTTCCAAGCATTACTTTTGCCATTCTCTTTATATAATCACAAAAAGATGAAATCAAACCAAAAATAGAAACCCGAAGCTTACAAACATTTGGGAAATAAATATTGGCATTTCGACGTTTTGAGGCAAAGAATTCATCAGTCATCACACTAAACACTTCTGAATGTTATCAAATTTTCTCTACTTTTTCGCAATATTCATTAGTCTGTGGGCTCTTATAAATATTTTCACGAAGGCTCAAAAGAGTAAACACCTCTTTATACTTAATAGCAACTTTAAGCATTTCATAGGTGGAGTTCCATCGGGTTTTACATTCGAGTACCAATTTCTTTGAATATTTTGTAACCATTGACTTGGCTACTTATTCAAATTTTTTAACCTTTTGTCCGGCTATCCAAAAGACTACACTGTATTTAATTCTTGTAAGGCTATTCGACATCACAACACTTATCCCATATTGAACAAATTAATTCAATATATGAGCACAACAATGCATATGATAAAACTCACCATGAAACAAAAGCGTTTCATAAGGTAAATCTTGTCTCACAATTCCCATCATTGAATCGTTAGCAATAATCCACAGTAATATAAGACATTTTAAGCTCTAAATTCTAAGAATTAATACACTCCTTTAAAGCATCAACAAGTACCTTTGCACTGTGAGGGGGTGGTACATTGAAAACCCTATCAATTACAAACAAATATTTAGAGACATAATATATGAAACATGGAACATAAAGGAAACTAATGTAAGAAAGACCAATGGCACCAAAATTGATATAATAAAATTAAACGAATAATATGTTAGTTATATTAGTCTATATTAGTATATATTAGTATACAACAAAAAATGTTGTAATAAAGTATTACCTTAGAATTCGACTTTGCAATTTTCCATAAGTTATTAATAAAGTGGGCCATGACAACCATATAGCCTTTTCTTTGATTATTTGATGACCACATATCAGTAGTTAAGGCATTCTTCTCTTTAGTTTTCTCATAATGAGCTGATGATCTCCTTTTCCGATTCATATCTTTGCATGATATCCTTTCTAGTTAAGTTGTGACATGGTACCCAATTAAAAGAAATTGAAAGGTAAGAAATAGTCATATGCCCCGTCTTTCTATATGCCTATAAAAAGGAAAAAACTCATTGCTCAACTTTAATGAAATTCAAATGAAAATACCTTGAATCCAGGTAGGAGTGTTTTAGACTATTCTGAAACCATAGTGCTCAACCATGCTTATAGGATACCCATTTAGAATAATCATCTCAGCCAAATATTTTCTCCCCTTCTCTTGCTGAAACTCATATGGTGCCAATGTCATTGTCTCATGCTTTATCTTGTAGATTTACTTGTGTGCCAATAAACATCATTTGTTGAAGATCTTTACATCTTCTCTTTGGAAAAATGCGGGTGTGCACTCTTAGGTGGGTGGTTCCTATTTTGGTCCACCAACAAGGTGTTTTAAAAAATAATTACATTCAACTTTTATTGCATCGTCAACTCTCTTTCTCTTGATTTTTTTCCAAACATTTGAGACATGTCGATTGGACATAGGCAAGATCTTGAGAAACAGTATCATTTGGGCTCTCAACATCATTTAGCAGACGTTGTCGCTTGTTGGAGGTGATTCTTTGGCGGGATTGGAAGTTATTTCCTTTTCATCATTGTACATCATTATCTCACCTAAAAATAACAAAAATATAAAATGAATCATAATTTGGAACAAAAGCAATAAAAAAGAAACAAAGTGCATGTTAAAGTAAAAATATTATGACACTACTAGCAACAATGTATGTAACCAAATCTATGGTAAAGAAATAAATTCTACTTTTACATCTTCAAATCGTATGTAAGCCAATAAAAGGAACTAGTATTTTATATATGAATAAACACTCATTAGGTCTATGAAATAATAGTATTATATATAGCCTATTATATAGATATATATAATTCCACATATATTTACATCACACATGTAGCAAATTATTTCCATAATTATTTTTATTTTTTGCTAAATCAAATCTAATTAAAATGGGTTGTATTCCACCTGGTAAAATCAATCAAAATCAATCTCATAGTAAACAGGAATCAAGAAGATGTGGGTATCATAAGCATATGAATTCAATCATTCTAATCCCAAAATAAACCCCAGCGGAAAAATATAACAACTCATACACACTAAAAAAACAACGCTATTTTTGTATATGCTTCATATTTTTTCATAAGCTTTATATGCATTAATCACCCAGTGATTCATGAAGAACGAATGTGTATATATCATCAACATATATCATTAACACTAATTAATAACATTTATATCGACAAAGCCAAAACATGAAATATATGCAAAAGTCACCCACACTATAAACAGATTTTGTGGAATAGGATAAACATCAAACACTGTTAGTTCCTTTTATCACATATCATTAACACTAATCCCACAACACATGATTAAACACATTCATATCGACAAAGACAAAGCACAATGTATATACAAAATTCACTAATACTAATATTTTTGTGGAATTGGATTTACATCAAACAATAGTAATTCTTGTTTCACATATCATTAACAATTTCCAATCACCAACACTATAAACAACTCTGGTGAAATTGGATATACAATAGTAGTTGGTGTTTCATGTATCATTTAACACAAATCATAAACACATTCATATTGACAAAGTCAAATGCACAAAGTAACAAAATTCACCAACACTATAAACATAAACATATGTAATAATATTCTTGTGGGATGGGATATACATCAAACAATGCTAGTTCATGTTTCCAGTCACCAATACTATAAACAGCTCATGTGGAATTGGATATATATCAAACACTAGTAGTTTATATTTCATATATCTCATATATGATTAACACTAATCCCAAACAGATCCACATCCACACAATCAAAGGCGCAAAATATACACAAAATTTATCAACACAAAAATAATGTAAGAAACGAAAGAAACATAGCAGAAGAAAACCTTTTTAACAACTTAGTGACAAGATAGAAATAAAAAGCCCAAAAAATTTGAAAAAATCTAGATTGAATACCTATTGTTTTATCATCTGGCCCTTAATCCTTAGCACGACCTATGGCACAGGTCGTACCAGTTTGCATGGCCTCTGTCACTTCTTCATTTCTTCCATACTTCGATCTTTTCTTTGGCGCATCTGTCTACTACCAAGTTTCTATTCATGGCCTTCAGTTTTCTACCATCCATGTGAATGACCTTCACTAAACTACTATAAAGTGCTTACGAGCGATCTATAAGTAAGCTCACAAGCTAAAATCTAGATGCTAGAAATGAAAAAAAATCCGTTAGACTCAAAATAGGTTACAAAATGAAGGATTTGGATACGAAAACCGAATATGGTCATCTAAACACCTTATAATGTAAACCTACCTTAATCTAGCAATCTACCAACCAAAAGATAACAAAAGAGATGATAAATGCTTTGGAAAATACATACATTTCATGTCTCATCAACTGTAACATTGCTCTTAGAGATATTAATTGGCTACCAATGAATGTCATCAACAGATTAACAACAAGGAAGCACGCATATCAACATCAATCACTAGTGCAAAACAAGCCATTAACAACAGGAATGGGAGGCGTTTTGTGTAAACCTTCTTGGCACCATCATCCATTATATATTTTGATATACCAACACATCGTTGCACTGAAGAAAGACCGATGGATGGCAATGTGAAATGATTCAACGATGGTTCTAATTAGACCTTTGTTTTTTGTAAGCTATCAACAAACAATTAGATTTGACCTTCGTTATTTAATCTCACCGACGGCGTTTAAGTGCAACCGCCAAGAAAGAAACATTATTTCGACATCGAAACATCCTTAATACAGAGTTAATTTTGTAGCTCTCATTAAGTGGTTAATTATGCTTTTTCGATTGTAGTTCAGATGGTTGAAATTATTGACACCTAAAATTA
The DNA here is from genome assembly GCA_037428765.1 of Rubia yunnanensis. Lineage (NCBI taxonomy): Eukaryota > Viridiplantae > Streptophyta > Magnoliopsida > Gentianales > Rubiaceae > Rubia > Rubia yunnanensis. The sequence continues at coordinate 60,633,051 of CM075068.1, forward strand.
AGTGTTTCGATTGTCATTCTATTATCACAACATTAATCGTTTTCATTTAGAATTAAATAGTTGCTTATAAAGAAAGATAGTTCATAGTTTAGAACACGAACCTGTACAAAATCAAAGGCATCCAATTATTTGGTCACCTGCGTAAGACATCCTAAATTTGGAAGTGGGATAGAAAAATAAGGTAAAGGTACCTTTGGTCAACCAAAGGTAGGAGACGGATACAAACTAACACTACAACAGACGGAACCTATTACCTCGGTTTTTAAGGGCTTTTTACCTCAATTTTTTTCCATAAAAAACCAAGGTAAATGCAAAAAGCTGAGTTAATTGTGGGTGAAGTAAAAAGTATACTTTTACCTCGGTTCAAAACCGAGGTAAAAAAAAATCTTTTACCTCAATTTTTTGTGCGACGTCGGTAGATGTTATGTGCATGTTTCTCCTAGCACTAAGGCCGACTATAGGATACAAGATTTGCAACATCGTTCAGCTCAATTTTGGGATAAAAAACAAACAATGTCACCATACTAACAGGACACGCGATGTGAGAGGAAAGTATGTGACATCGTTCCAGTTGACGTCGTTCTAAAGAACATCGACATCGTGCAATGCAGTGCACCCATATTGTGTACAGCTGACATGGAACGGTGAATAATAGATGTCGTTTTGAATGGCTAATTTTGCAAAAACAAATACATACCGGTTCTACATGCGACGTTGCTTCTATGTCGCATGAGCATCGGAAAGTTCAACGCCGCAGATCAGTCGTGGAGAGAACATTTTGGTCAAATATTATAATATTAAATATTTGATAAAACAAACAATCGTTCGTTGATAGCCCTTACATGTTATGTTATTTAGTATTGGATTAATCTAGAAATGGTTAAACATCATACAACAATCAATTTTCATTAAATTGATGTGGGAAACTTAACAATGACATGTTAAAATCCACAAAACTAGCTATAACATATATTACAAATACATGTTACAATATATAATAATACATAAGGTTGATATTAAATTTAAACATTAAAGGTATTGAACCTCCCTATTGTCTATTGGAAGGTCATTGTCGTACCTCTCAAAGTAATAATTTACAAGTCCTTTATGCTTACTAAATATAATTAAGTAGATAGTGGCAAATCGGGGTCGTCCACAAAGAAGAGAGATTTTCTTAAGCGTTTAAACATATAAGGTTTATATTAGGCTAGAAGTAGATATATATATGTGTAGAAATATATATATATATATATAGAAATATATATATATATATATATATATAAATATATATATATAGAAATATATATATATATATAAATATATATATATATAGAAATATATATATATATATAGAAATATATATATATATAGAAATATACATATATATAGAAATATATATATATATATATATATAGAAATATATATAGAGAGAGAGAAATATATAGAGAGAGAGAGAGAGAGAAATATATATATATATATATATATATTAAGCAAGTAAATGGGGGGTTTTGTTTAGTTGGTTTTCCTAAGTTATGAAATTAAAAGACAAGCTAACTAGCAAAGTCAAGTAACTATGCTAATCATCAAACAAACTAAGAAAAAAGGGTGAAAACTACAAAAGATAAAGCATTGGGCGCAATTGACATCCACTTCCAAACCTCATTTAGATCATTGAACCAGTCACTCATTCAATCACATTTGTTACCTAGGGGGAATGTTATCACATAACATTCGAAGATCAAAATTCATTCCTTCTTAATAGTAATTTGCAAAGACAAACAACGACCATTTTCAAAACTCGTTGACAAACACTCCAAGAAAACCACACCATAGAGGTATTTCATCAACGGTATTTCACACGAAGGACCATAGATTTGACAACAACAAGCCTTCTACCAAAGGCATAACCATTTAACCAAACATAGCATTCATTAGGCTAAACCTAGAACAAACCACATTCAAGATTCAACCTTTCATTGCATCTATAGGATAAATATGAGAACAATCCACGTTAACATACTTATCTAGCAAGAATCACAACACATTATGCACGAGAAGTTCTAAGTCCATGTTCTTGGATTTTCATGCCAAAGAGCTAAGGAATTTCTCACTTTTCTAACACCCTAACACTTTAATCATACAAACACTTCCTATTCTCAAACACCCCATGGCATAAATGATGTAAAACATAGCATTAAGAACACGTGAATGCTAAATAACAAAAGCTTCAAGAACGAGTGAACCAATCTATTCACTGCTTTAACTACTTGTTGTGTAGATAAATCTTATATCCTTCTTAGATAGTAGTTAGATAGTAGCTTGCAAGAGTGAATTTGACATCTCTTGTCAAACCTCGCCAATGACTCCCTTAGTTAAAACACGACTAAACGTATCCCATTGATGGCATTGAGCACGAAGAATCAACAAGCTTGGTAACACTTATAAACACTACACCGTGTCTAAGCATTTAACCAATTCATGCATTTACGCAAGATTAATCAAGAACGATTGACATTCATAAACTTATCTCATTTCTACCTAAAACAAACATGACAACGAGTTCAACATCATCACATTTATCTAGCAATTATCAACATATCAACATCATATAGAAGCTCTAACTCATGCTCTTGGATTCTGCATTAAAAGAGGGGAAATTAGCTACTTTCTCCCAACCCTAACAAGAAATCATACAATATATTCATATGCTCAAACTTCCAAAAACATTAATGCCATTGGCAATCCACATTCAAAGCTCAATAAATGCACAATAGAGAAAGCAATAGATAGAAATGATTCTCAAGAAATTAGCAAGGAAGTCTCAATCAATTGCTCTCAAGTACAAAACTAAGCTAGATAATCAAAACCCATAACATAGAATAAAAATCTACAAAGAAAGAAGAAAAATTGGAAGAAAATGGTGAAAACCTAGGATTTTGGAGCCCCCAAGTTGGACTTAGGAAAATTGGGAAGAAGGGGGGCTATTTATAGTCTAATTTGGTCAAGAAAAAGGAAAAAAACAAATGCAATAGGCTCCCGCCAAGGTAGAAATGGCGTCGCGAGCAGCGGAGGTTTCAGCCCAAAAATTCAGATGGCCGACCTACAATTCGCGGCTACTTGTTTTTCTTCCCACGGGTGAACCGTTGATCCATTTTGGAAATTCTTGTAGTCAATTTTATAGTGATCAAGAAGACGACTCCAATGATGCCACCCTTGTAGGATGATTCTTCTCGGATAATTTTAAGAACTTTGTCCAAACTTCTGGGTGATAATTCATCTGCTTCTTTGCCTTCCTTCTTCGACCCTTCAATCTTCTACCACGTTTTGACACATGGCCTTCACTAAACCACTCCAAAGGGCTCATGAGACATCTACAAATGAATCTCAGAAAATGGAATCAAGATGCTCGAAAGGACCAAAAATCTTTAGACTAAACATAGGTTACAAAATGAAGGATTTAGATATAAAAACCAAAAATGTCCATCTAAACCCCTTATCATGTAAACCTACGTAAATATAGTAATCTTACAACAAAAATATAACAAAAGAGATGTTAAATTCTTTGGAAAATACATGCATTTGACGTCTCAACATCAATGTTGTAAGGAATTAACACTGTCAGGGCGAGTAGTGAAATGACAAGTCATATATCTAGTCCATCGATAAATCTCATGGTCCCATTACGCCCAACACACGAAACAAAATTTATGTTAGAATTAGGAAGTCCCTAATTGAAAAACTTATAATATAGTCATACTTAGACGACGTGAATGTCAACTTCGAAAAATAACGGAAATGGGTAAAAGCGACGTCGTAGACTAGAGTAATTGATGTTGGTAAAACCGAACTAAGTATGATGCGATCATTCAAGAGATTTCATGCTTTTTAGTGACAGTGCATCGTCAGTCTTAATTCGGTTTATATCGCAAAAGCCAACTAACAGTGACCGACGTTGCACATTCATATTGTGTTCATACAAATAAGTAATTAATGTAAACAATCAGCCCTAATCTAAGAACTTTTTCTCATTCCTTACAAACATGTCATCATCTTGAAAATAAAAACAATGTACACTATATATCATGTAACACAATCATCATACATTATGAAAATATACAAGCTTTGATCAATGAGAAAAATAACATACAGAAGGTATGGTAATTCAATTTCTAAATTAACATTCAATATATGGAAAACTACCTCAATTAATTTGAACCCGAAGATGCTCCATCGTCGGACACTTTTCGATGTGTGGAAAAAACAAATTGATTGAGCTCTTGAATTTTTGTATTAATGGAGTGAATGAAGAGGATGGTGTGTTATAGCTAGGATTTGGAGAGAGTGTGTTATAGATGAGAAATGGGTAATGGTGCTAGTATTAATGACCTGAAATTTTGGTTGGGGGAAATTTTGCTTCAAATTTTTGGCTCAAATTTTTGTTCCCCGCTAGAAATTTCATTAGGATTGATGTCGGCCATTGTTCGGCCGTGGATCCGCATTAGGCGACATACTTGCAAAGTCGAACATGAGGGACAATGGGTAATTTTTGAAAAGTCATGTAAAATATTCCATGATTGGGGGCCCTTCCGTAGACCCTCTTAATCCCAGATCAAAACGACACAGCCGTGAAAATATGAATAAAAAATGATATCTACAAATTTGTATTTGGACTTCTACCACTTTCTTGGAGGTTTCCAATTGTGAATTTTAAAACGTTCACTGGTAGTTCCAAACTCGATTTCGATCGTCTAAAAATAAAACATTGTCATATCTAGTCGAACTTATAATAACCGAGAGTAACAAATAAAAAATTGCTCTTATTCCACATAGTCTTCCATTAGTTCTTCCAACTAACCCCTTGTATACTTATAAGTAACCATCTAAAATTTACTCTAGACCACGTACTAGTGCATTCTAAAATACGATGGATTGAATATTATTATATTTTATTTTCATAAAAATTTGAAAAATAAGAAATTTCATGTGATTCTATGTGGTGAAAATTATCGTTCCCATAACGCTTATCGTAATGGTATAAATGGAAATACTAATACAAATGACGAACGATTACCCTGTTCCATTGATCCAGTCATGCCTAAATCGGAACATCGTGGTCCTGACAATGTGAATTAGATTAGGGTATCTCCAAATTTGCATTTCCACTTGTCCAGCATTCGTGGAGACCCCAAAGTGTAAATATTAAAAATTTCATCGATGGTCCCAAACTCGATTCCGAACATCTGAAAAAGAAATGTCGTCATATCTGGTCGAACTTATAATAACAGAGAGAAACAAATAAGAAATTGTTCTTATTCCACATAGTTTCCCACAAGTTCTTCCAACTAACCCATTTCACACTTATAAGTAATCATCTAAAATTTACTATAGACCACATACTAGCGCTTTCTAAAATATTATGGACAGAATTTTATTATATTTCATTTTCATAAAAAATGAAGAATAAGAAATTTCATGTGATTCTATGTGGTGGAAATTACCGGTCCCATGACGCTTATCCTAAGGATATTAATGGAAATACTAATACAAATGACAGACGATTAACCCATTCCATTGATCCGTTCATGCCTAAATTGGAACATCTTGGTCCTGACAATGTCAATTAGATTAGGGTATCTCCAAATTTGCATTTCCACTTGTCCCGCATTCATGACGGGACCTTTGTGCAAAAATTAAAAAGTCATCCCTTAGTCCCAAAAGCGATTTGAAACTTCCTAGAAGGGACCTTTTCCATCCTCAGTGAAACTTATAATCCTCAAAAATGATAAATAAACCAGCATGATCCCACGAAGACCTCCCAGCCAAGATCTTCCAATTAACCTTTGCATACTTATAAGTAACCATTTATAATTTACTCTAGACCACGTACTAGCGCTTTCTAATATGATAGACGGAAATTCATTATATTTTATTTTCATTAAAAGGCAAAAATAAGAAATTTCATGTGATTTTATGTGGTGGAAATTATTATTCCCATAATGCTTATCCTAAGGGTATAAATGGATATACTAATACAAATGATGGATGATTGCCCTGTTCCATGGATCCGGTCATGCCTAACTCGGAACATCTTGGTCCTTACATTGTGAATTGGATTAGGGTATCTCCAATTTTGTATTTTCACGTGTCCCGCATTCGTTGAGGGACCAAAGTTAAAAAGATTTAAAAGTTGACCCGTGGAGATAAAATTGATTCCGATCGAAATGAACATTTATAAAGTTCATGGACAATTATAAAATTCAATCAATATTTCTAATATATTATAGAGTGTTATTAAGATCAATCATATATTTTCTTGTCAAACTTGAGCCCATTTGATATGATAGTGGGCTGAAATGATAAGGCCCAAAATAAGAGTTACCGATGTCAATCATATGCTGGCCGTTGTGTCGGTAGGGTCAATTAGAGTGCGACATCGCACTAGCCGAGCGTATTTCAAAAGGGCTCTTGACGACTATATATATGGAGCCCACCTTATAAATCATTTCAAACTTTTAACTTTTCCTCGAATTCCAACAACCTTTTAACCACTTTTCTCAAAGGTATGGTTTCTAGATTATTTAGATTTCTTTAAATTTCATATTTTTCATAGACATTGTTATGTATAAGGTGTGTGAATTATGTGTTCTCTATGTTTTTAATTTTAAAGTTCCTATAGGATTCAGGGTCTAGAACCTGTAAATTCTCTGGTTTTTTGTCATTTTTTTATGTTGCTGCCCAGTTTTTATGCGACGTATCTTGTTAGTAGTTCCCACTTCGGTCTATGCGATTGATGTGCAACATCACTTTTTTCATATTTTTGCTCATCATATTTGAATGAGACGTTACACTCTTCTTGGTTAACCATTTGGATATACCGACATGTTTCCAACGTCGTATTTACATTTTGTCTCAAATGATTAATTGAACTGATTTGAATATGACCCATTTCTATCTATCAGTATACATTTTATCCTTGAAAATATGATTTATGAGATTCATAGTTGGCGGCAAAGGTTCTAGTAGTCATGTAGCAATTGAGGTGAGCAATCGATATTTGGTTTAGAATGTAAATTCTTTAATATTCTTATTTAATTATCACTAATTTCAATGACCAAACATGGTTGTCTAAACCCCTTGTCATGTAAACTCAACAAATGTCGCCAAACTGCCAACCAAAAGTAACTAAAAACTATGTCAAATGCATTGGTTAAAGCATGTGAAATGATGTTGATCAGACTCCCCACACATAAATTTTCACTCGTCCTCGAGTAAATAAAATCAAAGAAAAAGGTTCAAGCGGAATTAAGCATGCAAAATTAGCCAATGCATTCAACTTATTCCCAAGCTACCCTAATTCCCCCAAGAAGGTGAAAATGTCACAAGTCTCACACTCCCCAAAGTTCCTAAAGCAACCAAACCACCCAAAGCAAGTAAATGTGTATGGAAAAGATAAGTGTCAAAAGATCGGAATAAATCCAAGCTTACTTTTCCCAAAAGTAATCCCAAAAGCAATGAAAGAGCAATCCTCAAGCAAAACAATCCACCAAGGAAATCCAAAAGCTGTCGACTTGGTTGCAACATAGGGATAACTTAAGATTCTCGACTTAGTTGCAACCAAGGAGTCTAATGTATGGTTAACCTAGTTTCTTATTTCTCTTTTCATTCTATCTCGAAATTTCTCTCATTTTTCCTAGGACCCCTTTGGGGTTTTCATTCTATCTTTATCCAACAAAGTGTGCTCACCTCTCACCTTTTTCCACACAACCTCTCTCTTTTACCTAGACTCGTAAGTCTAGCCGGGCCAAGCCTCCACTTTTACCTAGGTCTTTTGACCTATCTGGGTTTTTCCTCATTTTACCCAAGTCACCCTTTCGAGTTTTCGACTTGTCCAGGTTTTTATTAACTTTTTTTCATTTTTTCAATTATTCCAAATTTTTGGTGTGGTACAAAATTTCCCCAAAAGTGAGCTTCTTACTACAAAAGATAAGAAACAAACCAATACACCGCCAAATCTTAAATCCACATTCCACATGCAAACTAGAATCCTAAAATCCTTGCATAACATGCAAACCACCAAATTTTCCAAAAGCATCTCAATCACAAGTACCCAAAAACATACCAAGAAAAACAAACAAAGCATGCATGGACGAAGAAATCCATGAATGAGAATTCCTAAGTGCTCACTAATCCCTTCCCCCGCACAAAAAAAATGCATAGTATCTTATGCATTCTCATCTCAAATCAAAGGTGAAGTAGGGAAACTAGTGATACTTATGCTTCCGGCCTCGAAGAGTCGGCCGCCTCATGGCTAGTGAAACACCTGTCAATGAATCTCGTTGCTTGGATTGTGGCCTCAAGGTAATCCACCCTCGTGTTTAGCGCCTCAACTTGTGCTTTCACTTCTCCAATAGCTTGAACTATCTCTTGAAGCATTTGGAAAGAACTTGATTACTTCTCCCCAAGTAGGTGCACTTGATCCATAATGCCCGTGGGAAGATGAGATAGGCTCGGAAGTGCTCTCGAAGATGTCTCCCCTTTGGCCTCTTCTAGGTCTATCTCCGGGTGGGCTAATACTCTATAAAATTCCTTCTCGAATCATAGATTAGGTTCAATGAACAAGTCATCTAGGCTCATATCAAGGTTGATAGAGTTGCGCTCCAATTACGGAAGAACCATGCATTTGCAAGTAGGTGCTCCACCGTATTGTCACACAAATCTGTCCACCGAAGTTGTAGTTCCCACCATCAATTGTATAGGTCAATCCCGACCTACCCATATTGGCCAATGCCATTTTCGAGATAGGATGTCTAAAATGTCATGCCAAAAGGCCAACCATGCCTCCCATAGGAATCTTCTCACACTTATGCTCTCCCATAGCTATGCATTCTTGAACAAAAGAACAAACCAAGTCAAGGTAGATGTTCCCCTCTGGTGTCATTGCCCAAAGAAGTTGTACATCGAAGCCCGGACAATGCGTCAATTCAGTGTGGCATAGAACGCTCATAGAAAGAAGTCAATTCATATAACATATTGTCGGGTGGACTATAGTCATGCTTTTGCTCAGATTCTTCATATCAGTCCCTGTTAGTTTTCTCCGAAAATTCCCAAGGAAGAATGGCATTCCTTAGGAAGAATGGCATTCCTTGGCAATGAGTCTGTGGAATGTCCCAGCCAGTCTTCCATCCAAAAGCTTATACCACCTCTCTATAAGTCATTTGGTACACCTTGTCATCCAAGTGTATCTTAATCGCCTTGTGACCCTCCTCGTCTGTGACCTTCCAAATAATAGCTAGAAACTCTAAAGTGCATCTTATGTAGGTCTTCGAGTGCATGTCAAGAAAACCATCTAGGCCTACCCGGCCCAAAATAAAGGTCACTAGTTCAAGTAAGCCTAGAGCCATCAAGGTGCTCTTGCCAGCAAAACTAGTCTCTAAAATGCTCCTCTTTGGTTCTCTCAAATTCCTCCATCTCCGGGCTGCAGTTCGGTAATGTTGGCCAAACCCATAAACTTATCGGCCACAGACTTGGGGTTGCGAGGAACGGGAGTTGCTAGTTTAGGGTTAACACCCTATACCGGCTTCTTCCATTTCTCACCCTGCGAAGACGTCTCTTTCTCTGAAGTACCCATTTTTGGATGCATCCTAACACAATAAGGATAATAATGGTAATGTTATAATAAACAATGCATGGCACATTATGGCATCCAATAAAGAACATTCTCCCAAAAAGACCAAACATTCAAAGAGTGATGGTACAAGCATAAAGGCTATTTAAAATAAGAATATTCATCATCAACCAACAACTACATGTATTCCTTTCACCAACCCATCAATAGATTCATGAAAACAAGATTCTTGCTCTCTCTAAACATCCACAAATGAAGAACACATCATTCAAGATCAATAGCACATTCAAGACTCCCATAAATTCATCATCACAAGATTGGCCACACAAACTCAAACTAAATCACATCAACACCTGCTCATTCAAAAATTGTGTTTTTCATAACAACACCACAATGTCAATCAAGCATATATACAAAGAGATCAAAGGGTTACCCAAAATTTGAAGCCAAGAAGTGTAAGATCCACACGAGAAGAAGCAAAAATTGCTAAGTTTTGGTTAAAAGCTTCATTTTTTTAGCTCAACAAAGAGTGTGGGTGATTGAGTGGTTCTTAAGAAGAAAGAGTGTGTAGATGATGAAATTAGGTGGAGAATTGTACCATGAGAATGAAATTTCAGCATAGGTGAAAAAGAGAGAGAGGGGTACAATGTAGGTAAAGATGGAATTTCAAATTAGGGGACAAGTAGTACAATCAATTAATGTTGGAAGTAGTGCAAAAATGCAACTGGGGGGTTTGGTGTTTTCAACTAACAACTACAAACATGTAATTGACAAACAAGTAAACTATTTATACTAGGCACTTGGGAATCATTTAGCAACATGGTAGTTATAATGCTCCAATCCTTGATTCATTCACATATAGGTATATAAAAGACCTATTAGTGTGTTCACAACATGTGGTTTTGCCGATGGCATAAATTACGCCAACCCTGTCACGGTGGGTGCGCTCGCAACCCTCCTTCGGCATCGCCATCGTAATTAATGGAGTACAATGAGGTCCGTCCATCATTGTACGTCTATTTCTCCCACGTGCCATTATGTCCCGGGCTTCGACCAGGAATGCAACTACTCCCCCGGGTCGTATATACGCTATACCTAAGGATCATAGGCACCTTATCTATGATACTAGGGTTTCAACACAACACCTAGCTTGCTACTTTGCTACTATTCACTATCTCTACCCGCAACCTCTCTGAAAACAGTTACAAAGTATACTAAGACTGGTGCCATGGAAAATAGGTCAGAGCATTCTCGAATCCCCCGTGCACACACCCACGTAGACGCATTCTCCCCTACCCATTCTAACATCCAAGTTTCTCTTCCCAAGGGGGCATCCATAATTGCACCATACATGATTATATCCCAAATTCTGTGCTTATATGTGATGTACTACTCTTGCATTTATAACATTCAAGAACAATCACAATAATATAACAAACACAAAGATAGGATGAATCTAATGAATCTCATAAAGCATTTAGAACATACGAAGTGCCAAAATGAATCCTAAGCTAATCTAACTACTCCCTAGACATGGAATTCAAATATAGATTTGAATTCCACATCTTTGGGAAAAAGCAAGAAGAAAAGAAAGAAAAGATTACAAAACCTACAAAAGGAGCTCCTTCCTTCTCTCCAAGCTCTCTTCTCTCCATATGTGTTTCCAAATATGATCCAACCTCTCTCAAATGCATAGACTAGGGTCCTCTATATAGTAGTAGGAGATTGGGTCTAAAAATATGCCCAAAATAGGCCGAAAGTAACAAAATCCTAGGTCAGCTGCCAAGGTTTCACGAGTCGGCACAGATGCCATGGTCCATGAACCATGCATAGCCACAGGATGCTAGATCTGCCATGGTCTGTGAATGTTCATAGCTGTGGCTCGTGGGATCTGGCATGGTCTATGAAGCTGGGATCATGCCACGGTCCATGAAGGTTTCACAGACCGCAAGTAGCATGCGGTTTTTGCTCAGAGTTTTCCCACGGTCCGTGAAAGTTTTCACGGACCACAAATAGCTTGTGGCTTCTACTCATAAGTGTTTTCACTGTCCGTGAAGGTTTTCATGGACTGGCTCCATACTTATCCAAATTCTTAAAATCTTCATCCCCTCGATTCATGGCTCGATGCTTTTGTCACAGCCCAACGCCTTACCTTGAAAAGGTCTCGTGCTGGTCTCATATAGGTCTTCACAGAACCCTTGGATTCTTATGTAGTGCATGTCGTGAAGATTGTCACGGGCCATTGGTGCTTGACCATGTGCAGTCCATGATCGGCTGCTAGTTCTTCATTGGCTAAATTTCGTTTACTTGTCACTGGTGAACTGTTAGTTCGAATCGAGGGTTCTGGTAGTCAATTTTGTAGCACTCGAGAAGAAAAATCCAAAGAAACCATCCTTGAATGCTAAATATTCCTATATTTTTCTCGTACTAAGGCAACACTACGATTCACCATTTTCTCCTTTGACTGCCTTAAACTCTGAAGCCACCTATTTTTGGCTTCAATCTCCTTCTACCATGCATTAATGTTTGTGGCCTTCGCCTACTACCATTCAAATGAGAATGGCCTTCAAATATTCTACTATTAAAAGCAAACAGCATTCGCAAGAATGTAATGTAACAAATAGTATTCACGGGTGACCTACTAAAGGTACTCATAATAAAGACCAAGGAGCCCGTGAACACGAGATGTCAAGAATCACTAATTAAGTATACAAAATTTGGGATTTAGAATAGAATGCCAAACATGGTTTCCTAAACCCCTTGTCATGTAAACTCAACTAATGTCGCCAAAATGCCAACCAAAAGTAACTAAAAACTATGTCAAATGCATTGGTTAAAGCATGCAAAATGGTGCAGATCAGCTCCCTCGCCTTAGTCATATCCTCTTCAACCTACCGAGTCTTAGCCAAGAACTCCCAAAGAATAGAAACTGTAGCCCCCACAGCGGTAACCACCCCCGAAACCGCAGCGAGGGGGGGATCGATAAAGCCCAAGGGTATGAGGCTTCCCTCCCACAAGCTGAGCTCGGCACTGCAATCAGCCTTTGGAGGATATTTATTTCTCTATCTTTAGGGATAGGGGCTAGGAGAGGTAGGCCCTCCACGCTTCCTCTTGGCACAAAGCCCAGAATCATCGGTCGAGAGAGAGCTTGGCACTGAGGGGGGACCCGGTATGATCTTCGATGGGAGATGGAATAGGCACCTCCTCCTTCTTGAATGTTTCCAAATCATCAATGAACTCCAATGAAAAAAAAAAGAAAAAAAGGGTGAGCAAAATCATTGCAGCATAGCAACAAAGAGTAAAGGCAAAACTTAAGGTGCCAAAAACACCTTTATGCGACGGGGGAATATCCTTCGAAGAGGTCTCTACCCCCTCACTAACCTTTGAATTTTTTATTATAGTGGGGCTCAGCCTCCTGTACGGGCACCATGGGCTTTAAGGAGCCACCCCCATTCGCCCTCTTTAGGCTTTTTAGAAGCTCCACCCTCCGGATTTGAAGGGGCCTTCCTTTTTTCCCTTTGGGGATTATTTCCAATGTCCCCTTTCTTCTACTACTTATTCTTCTTTTTGAAGAAGGGATCCATTGAGGAGTTGGTAGGAGGGGAACCTTTATCAGAACCGGGGCTTGTTCACACACCCATTCCTCATACACCTCCAAAGGCCAGACGTAACTAGATAACTTCTTGTAGTTGGATACGACATTCAGGGATTCATCTAGCAACCTGTCTCTATCCATGGTCAACCTCTCCAGCACAGAACACATGGCAGTGGTCTCAAAATTTGATTTCAAATTCTATTTCGGGACCCAATAACAGTCGATCTTTCAGTCGAAGGTGTAAACAGGTGGCTTATTTGTCTCGGAGTAGGAATGTTGTGCACTAGGATATAGAGATCGTAGGTAGGGGTAATTCTTGGCCTGTGTCACTTGGTTATGAATCTTGTGACATATATTATGATATTCAAGTGAAGTTGAACCAAGTTGATATGGCGCTCTTCAATAAGCTGAGAGATTATGGGGGGATCGGAAAGCAAAGCCCTAACCTCATATGACGTTTGAAGATGGCACACCTCATGGATCAAGGTCTTTTGGGAGTTTCATCATTTCAAAGAACCTCTGGTTCCTGATCTATGGGAATCATAACCACGGGTGGAAGGGTAGACAACAGATTGGAGATTTCTAGGGGGATTTGTCGAGGGCTCTCCAAAACCGGGGTAAGAATCTTCTCAAAAATAAAAAGCCTCCCCTCCTTGTCTCTTCTAGGTAAATCCTCCCTCGAAACACTCTCTTGATCAAAGTAACCCATTTTCGGCGATGACCCTTGGGTGGTGCTGGACAATTATCCAAAGTCTCTCTACCTTACTGGCCAGAAGAACCCAAATCGGCAGATGAGGATGAAGTGGCACCGGAATCTTGGAAATGGGAACTCGCTCCCGTACCAGTGGCCGAAATAGCCAAAAAATAGCCCCTTTCTGATCCCCCGACAGTGTTTGCGACATTCCAAAACGTAAAACAAAAGGTTAAATAAAAGGGGAAAATAGGGACTTGCTGGTGTTTTGGCCGTAGTGATTGTGTCGGAGCTCTCTTGAAGTACGGCAAAGGCTCTCTGAGAAAGAAGAAAATCTTTGAAAGATTTGGGAAAATTGATTAATGGTCTTCAAAGGAGACTTATACAGAAAACAAGAGAAGGGTAATCATTTCCTCAGGCCGTAAAAAATCAGGTAAGAGCATGGGGTTATGATTCGTGTGGGCTAGAGATTCCTAGCATTAATGGGGAAAGTGGCGCACATAAAATCCAGCCTGGACACCACGTGCGCAGAGAAATGAGTGAGCGTCAAGCGCTTCACGTGCTTTCCACTTCTCTTGTTGGAGCCCTCAAACCAAGATAAGGTCGAGGTCTCTCTATGCCTTAGCACGGAGACCAGTGGCCTCATACAAATAGACAAGTTTGGAGGTGGTCATAATCCTTGGGTCTTAGTCAAAATTAGAAAGCTGAGGGTCGAACCCTCGAGGAATAAATCAATTCAAGGGTTGCACCATAAGCCAACTCAAAGGCCAGACCCTTGAACGCTCATGGGTCTTGGAAATTGCATCTAACATCTCACAACGAGTTCAAATGGACTATCTCGTAGCTATCGGGGGGACTCGAAGGCCAAACCCGGGAGCCTAGGATAATTCCAGGGCCAAACCCTCAACTTTCTAGGGGCTTATTGATAGTGTGTTATTTAGGTTAGGCCCGAGTGCCTAGCCGCGCTGGCCCAGGTTCCACTGATTACCCTCAAAATAATATCCTTTAGGTAATAACCATTGCGCCAACCCAAGGAAGAGCCTTAGTACTTGCATCACAAGAAAATAAAAAAAGGTGTTCTATCTACCGACCTATAAAAAGTACTTGTACGATTATATTCATTCTCTCCTAATTAAAATACTATTGCTAACTGTATCATCGGAGACACTTCCCCCCAAACAACTTCGGAGGCTTTGTCTTGCAGATTCCGACCAAACGAGCGGAGGACTGAACGGCGACAGTTTGGTGGCGCATCAATAATATTAATTACATTTTTTAATATGAAAGTGTATGATATGGTCAAAGCAATGTAATATTAAGTGACTTGACTAATTTATGCTAACATTTGTAATTTAGTAAAAATTACTGTTGTACTTTATTAGTTAGAGCATAGCAGTAGAGTTAGACTAATGGCTGAGGGCATGTTGTAACAATGTCTAATGTATACAATGATCAAGTTAATGCCTAATGTAACTAAACAATGCATAAATTAAGAGTAGTGATGGATTTAGTAAACTCACTTGGTGCATTCACTAAGAGTTGTGAGAACTCTAATTATCCACGTCTTTTATATCGGGATCCCTCATTTCTCCTAATAAAATAGGAACATCTTGTTCCTTCAAATCACCAGATGCTACATATATAACATGTATAGCTACATTTAAAACCCATATATAAGTTTTTTTAAAAAAAAACTCATGTATAAAATACATGTTACCTATAATATAAACCCAAATCCAACTTTGAACAAACATCATGGCCTTTAAGAGCTCAGATTTAATCCAACTACGATAAGGGTCAAGAACTTTTCCGCTTGTACTGAAAGCAGACTCTGATGGAAATGTAGAAGCAGAAATGCTTAAAATATCCCTAGCTATTTTCCGAAGAGTAGGATAATTGTTTCCATTTGTCTGCCACTGATTAAGAATATCAAAATCAGCAACAGATGGGATGGTTTTATCACCCAAATACCTATCCAAATCTTATTCCTCCTCACCTTGGTCTTTATTCTGACTTAGAAATTCAACAAAATCCTTCATCCCCTTTGCATTTCTTTCACAAACACCAAATGATTTTGAAGTCGATGATTTTCTTTTACCAATCTTAGCCTTGTATTCACCCACTAGTTGACTTAGAAGATCTTTGATTCTATTAACTTCTCTATCAACATTCCCTTCATCATATATTTTTTGTAAAATAGAAACGAATAAGAGTCAATATGTATCTCAGATCAAGTACCGTTGCCACTCCCATTAGCCTATTAACACCAATCCGATAGTTCTTGTACTTTCCATGCATTACTTTTGCCATTCTCTTTATATAATCACAAGAAGATGAAAGCCAACCAAAAATAGAAACCCAAAGGTTACAAACATTTGGGAAATAAATATTGAAAGATAGAAGTTTTGAGGCAAAGAATTCATCAGTAATCACACTAAACACTTCTGAATGTTAGCAAATGTTCTCTACTTTTTCCCAATCTTCATTAGTCCGTGGGCTGTTACAAATATTTTCACGAAGGTTCAAAAGAGTAAACACCTCTTTATATTTAATAGAAACTTTAAGCATTTCATAAGTGGAGTTCCATCGGGTCTTACATTCATGTACCAATTTCTTTGAACATTCTGTAATCATTGACTTGGCTACTTGTTCAAATTTTTTAACCTTTTGTCCGGAGCTATCCAAAAGACTGCACTGTCTGTAATTCTTGTAAGGCTATCTGACATCACAACACTTATCCCATCTTGAACAATTTATTTCAATATATGAGCACAACAATGCATATGAAAAAAACTCACCATGCAACAAAAACACTTCATAAGGTAAATCTTGTCTCACAATTCCCATCATTGAATCACAATTCCCATCACTGAATGCATTCCTTCAAAGTATCAGCAAGTACCTTAGCACTGTGAGGGGGTGGTACATGGAAAAACCTATCAATTACAAACAAATATTTAGAAACATAATATATGAAAATGAAACATAAAGGAAACTAATGTAAGAAAGACCAATGGCACCAAAATTGATATAAATAAAAGTAAATGAATAATATGTTAGTTATATTAGTACGTATTAGTATATATTAGTATACTACGAAAATTGTTGTAATAAAGTATTACCTTAGAATTAGACTTTGCAATTTCCACGAGTTATCAATAAAGTTGGTCGTGACAACCATATAGCCTTTTCTTTGATTATTTGACGACCACATATCACTAGTTAAGGCAATTCTACGCTTTCGTTTTCTCATAATGAGACGAGGATCTCCTTTTCCGACTCATATTGCATGATATCCTTTCTAGTTGTGTTGTGACATGGTACCCGATTAAAAGAAATGCAAAGGTAAGAAATAATCATATGCCCCGTCATTCTATAAGCCTATAAAAAAGGGGGAAAACACATTGCTCAACTTTAATGAAAGTCAAATGAAAATACCTTGAATCCCGGTAGGAGTGTTTTAGAATATTTTCTAAAACCATAGTCCTCAACCATGCTTATAGGATACCCATTTATAATAATCATCTCAGCCAAATATTTTCTCACGTTCTCTTGCTGAAACTCATATGGTGCCAATGTCATTGTCTCATGCTTTATTTTCTAGATTTACTTGTGTGCCAACAAACATCATTTGTCGAAGATCTTTACATCTTCTCTTTGGAAAAATGCAGGTGTGCTCTCTTAGGTGGGTGGTTCCTATTTTGGTCCACCAACATGGTGCTTTAAACAATAATTACATTTAACTTTTATTTTATTGTCAACTCTCTTTCTCTTTAAATTATTCCAAACATCTAAGACATGGCAATTGGACATAGGTAAGATCTTGAGAAACAGTTTCATTTGGGCTCTCAACATCATTTAGTAGGCATTGTTGCTTGTTGGAGGTGATTCTTTGGTGGGATTGGAAGTTATTTCCTTTTCATCATTGGACATCATTATCTCACCTAAAAATAATAAAAATATAAATGAATCATAATTTGAAAAATAAAAAAGAAAAAAAGTGCATGTTAAAGCAAAAATATTATGACACAACTTGCAATAATGTATGTAACCAAATCTATGGTAAAGAAATAAATTCTGCTTTTACATCTTCAAATCTTAAGTAAACAAATAAAAGGAACTAGTATTCTATATATGATTAAACACTCATTAGGTCTATGAAATACTATTATTATATATAGCATATTCTTTAGATATATATAATTCCACACATATTTACATCAAATATGTAGCAAATTATTTCCATAATTATTTTTATTTTTTGCTAAATCAAGTCTCATGAAAATGGATTGTATTCTAACTAGTAAAATCAATCAAAATTAATTAAAATCATTCTCATAGTAAACTGGAATCAAAAAGATGTGGGTATTATTAGCATATGAATTCAATCATTCTAATCCCTAAATAAACCCTAACGGAAAAATATACTAATTCATACACACACAAAAATAGCATTATTTCTGTATATGCTTTTTTTCACATTAATCACCAAGTGATTCGTGAAGTACGGATGTGTATATATCATCAACATATATCATTAACACTAGTTAAGCACATTCATATCGACAAAACCAAAACACATAATATATGCAAAAGTCACCAACAATATAAACTGTGGAATTGGATAAGCATCAAACACTATTAGTTCCTTTTCATATATCATTAACACTAATCCCAAAACACATGATTAAACACATTCATATCGAAAAAGACAAAGCTCAAAGTATATACAAAATTCACCCACAATAATATTCTTGTGGAATTGGATTTACATCAAACAATAGTAATTCATGTTTCACATATCATTAACAATTGCCAATCACCAACACTATAAACAACTCTGGTGAAATTGGATATACAATAGTAGTTGGTGTTTCATGTATCATTTAACACTAATAGTAAACACATTCATATTGACAAAGTCAAATGCACAAAGTAACAAAATTCACCAACACTATAAACATAAACATATGTACTAATATTCTTGTGGGATGGGATATACATCAAACAATACTAGTTCGTGTTTCCAGTCACCAATACTATAAACAACTCAGGTGGAATTGGATATACATCAAACACTAGCAGTTCGTATTTCATATATCTTATATATAATTAACACTAATCCCTAACACATCCACATCCACATCCACAAAACCAATGGCACAAAATATATACAGAATTTACCAACACTAAAATAATGTAAAAAATGAAAAACATATAGCAGAAGAAAACCTTTTTAACAACTCAGTGACGAGATAGAAACAAAAATCCCAAAAAAATGTAAATCTAGATTGAATACTATTGTTTTATCGTATTATTACCTCCATATGAAGAATTTATTGTTGATCAAAACAACGTTAGAGCGATTCTACTTTAGTCCAAACAAAAATAGTTACCACATGTTTCAAATAAAAATAAATAAATCATTATCTAAACAATCAACGAATACCTGCAAGTAGAACATCAGAATAGTGGTGGTGGTCAACGTAAGGTTGACATTGTTTTAGTTCAACGGAGAAGATGGTAGTGTTTTAGTTGAACAGAGAGTCAGAGACAATGGTGAAGGTGAGGAGACGCTCTGAACAAAGAGCCGTGGGAAAATGAAATTACAAGATAATTATGATTTCATATAATTTAGTAAATAATTATTAATTTGATGTAGTTTTAAAATAATGAGCCAAATAACTAAAGAATAAATAACGGGTATAAAATAACATCCACGCCCGAACCATTACCCATGACGGGAATCATCTTTCATACCCATACCCACTACACCCCTACCAAAACTACATCCATATCCGCCCCATTGGAGCGGGTGTGGGGTAAACCTCCACTAAAACTCGCCCCACGTGCATCCCTATCTGTAATCTCACTTCTGATGCTAATAAGCCTCTGTCTTGAAAGAACTTAAATCCTCAAAAGAAACACCACTAGATACGGGGGAGATCCTAATACATCATGGGCTCTCCATTATGGACTAGATAGGCTAAGGAATCGGTGCCTTCTGATGACTCTAAGGTCGATACGACCCTAGTCACTACAAACAACAAATGCTCAATTATCGGGGTAAGCCATGGTTTTCCCCATTAGAAATTTCAATACAGCGACCCACGGTCTACCACTCCTAACATGAAATCACTCACACAACTAGCCATTTAGAATTTAAACGGTCGTCTCGGAACTCTCAAGGTATATTTAATGCAATCATCTCCTTGGTACTCTCAAGACGACAATAACAATAATCTAACACTCTCAATTCAACATTTTATCCTAACACAATATTATCCTATGAGTGAAATCATAAGTGAATTATAAAACATATCGTGGAATAAATCATAAAAGAATAGAAACCTCAAGTAATTTTCATAAACATAGAAAATTAGGGCAATTTAGAATCTCACAAATCATAATCAAGTCATGAATACAAATAAAACCCAAAGAAAATAAAATACTCTAGATACATTAAATCCATGACAATTATTGGATTTAATGCCATAGATTTAAGAAAATAAATGAAGAGAGAAGATAGTCACCTTTCTTCTTACCACTAACTAGAATCTACTTAGAGTTGTCTTCTTGCTTAAAACCCTAGAAGACTAAAGGCTCTTATATGTAGGTAGATTAGGCCTTGAAAGGCCCAACAAGGCAAGAGACTAGCTGCCTTGCTGGCACGGTTCTTGCCAGATTACATGGCCTGACCAGCACGACCCGTTCAATAGTGCACGAGGCATCAGTAGGATCTTATTTTCTAGCCTTCTGAGTGCACGGGCCATGCTAATTTGCATGGCCTATCGGTTGGAGCTTGCTCCTTCTTCTTCTAAATGTAGTGGTCTTGTTAGATTGCATGACCCATCGACTGGGGATCGTTCCACCCAATTTCTGATCGTGTGAGACGTTCCAAGTTGCACGGTCGGGCCATCAACTTCTTGCATTCTTTAAGCACGGGTCATGTAGGTTTGCACAGCCCGTCATTTGGCCCTCTATCCTCAGCACGAACTATGGCACAGGTCATACCCGTTTGCACGGCCTGTGTCACTTCTTCATTTCTTCCATACTTTGATTTTTTTTCTTCGGTGCATCTATCTACTACTAAGTTTCTACTCGTGGCCTTCAGTTTTCCACCATCCATGCAAATAACCTTCACTAAACTACTCTAAAGTGCTTACAAGTGATCTATAAGTAAGCTCACAAGCTAAAATCTAGATGCTCGAAAGGAAAAAAATCCTTTAGACTCAAAATAGATTATGAAATGAAGGATTTAGATACGAAAACCAAATATGATCATCTAAACCCCTTATAATGTAAACCTCACTTAATCTTGCAATCTGCCAACCAAAAGATAACAAAAGAGATGTTAAATACTTTGGAAAATACATGCATTTCACGTCTCATCAACTGTATCATTGTTTTTGGAGATATTAACTGGCTACCAACGAATTTCATGAACCGATTAACAGGAATGAAGCATGCATATCAGCACCAATCACTAGTGCAAAACAAGTCAATAACAACAGGAATGGGATGCATTTTGTGTAAACCTTCTTGGAACCACCGTTCATTACATAGTTTCTAATATACCAACACATTGTCGCAGTGAAGAAAGACCGATGGATGGCAACATGTAATGATTCAACGACGGTTCTAATTAGACCATTGATTTTTGTATGCTATCAACGAAAATTTAGATTTAACCTTCGTTATTAAATCCCAGTGACGGCCTTTAAGAGCCACCACCAAGAAAGACACATTATTTCGATATCGAAACATCCTGAATACAGAGTCAATTTTGTAGCTCTCGTTAAGTGGTTGATTATGCTTTTTCGATTGTAGTTCAGATGGTTAAAATTCTTTACATCTAAAATTTATTGTTTCAATTGTCATTTTGTTATCATAACATTAATAGTTTTCATTTAGAATTAAATAGTTGCTTATAAAAGAAAGATAGCTCATAGTTTGAAACATGAACCTGTACAAAATCTAAGGCATCCAATTATTTAGTCGCATGCATAAGACATCCTAAATTTGGAAGTGGGCTAGGTAAATAAGGTAATGGTACCTTTGGTCAACCAAATGTAAGAGACGGATACAAACTGATACTACAATAGACGGCACCTATTAACTCAGTTTTTTCCATAAACATCCGAGGTAAATGTGGGTGAAGTCAAAAGTATACTTTTACCTCGGTTCAAAACCGAGGTAAAAAAATATCTTTTACCTCAGTTTTTCATGCGACGTCAGCAGGTGTTATGTGCGACGTTGCCCCTAGCACTAAGGCCGACGATAGGATACAAGATTTGAGACATCGTTCAGCTCAAAGTCGGGATATAAGACAAATGACTTCAGCCATACCAACAAGACACACAATGTGAGAGGAGAGTATGTGATGTCGTTCCAATCGACGTCATTCTAAAGAACAATGACATCGCGGAATGTGGTGCACCCATGTCGTGTGCATGCTGACATGGAACGGTGAATAATATGGCGTCGTAAAAAATATTACATGATCGGTTCTACATGCAACGTCGCTTCTGTGTTGCATAAGTGCCTGTAAGTGCAACGTTGCAGATCAGTCATGGAGAGGACATTTTGGTTAAATATTATAATATTAAATATTTGATGAAACAAACAATTGTTCATCGATAGCCATTACATGTTATGTTATTTAGTATTGGATTACTCTAGAAATGGTTAAACATCATACAACAATCAATTGTCATTAAATTCATGGGGAAAAATTAACAATGACATGTTAAAATCCACAAAAATAGCTATAACATATATTACAAATACATGTTACAATATATAATAATACATAAGTTTGATATTAAATTTAAACATTAAAGGTATTGAACCTTCATATTGTCTATGTTGTAAGGCATTAACACTGTCAGGGCCAGTAGTGAAATGACAAGTCATCTATCTACAGTCCATCAATAACTCTCGTTGTCCTATTACACCCAATACACATGAAAGAAATTTTATGTTAGATTTGGACAATCCCAAATTGAAAAACTCATAATATAGTCATACTTAGATGAAGTGAATGTCAACATGGAAAAAGAACAGAAATGAGTAGAAGCGCCGTCGTAAACTAGAGTAATTGATGTCGCTTGGCCGAACAAAGTGCGACGTCGGACATTCAAGATATTTCATGTTTTTTAATGACATGTGCGTTATCGGTCTTAATTCGGTTGTAAATCGCAAAAGCCGACTAACAGTGACCGACACTGCACATTCATATTGTGTTCATACGAATAAGTAATTATTGTACACAATCATCCCCAAACCTAACATTTTTTCTCATTCCTTAAAAACATGGCATCATCTTGAAAATAAAAACAATGTACACTATATAACATGTAACCCAATCATCATACATTATGAAAATATACAAGCTTTGATCAATGAGAAAAATAACATATAGAAGGTATGGTAATTAAATTTCTAAATTAACATTTAATTTATAGAAAACTACCTATATTAATTTGAACCCGGATATGCTCCATCGTCGGACACTTTTTGATGTGTGGGAAAAACAAAGTGATTGAGCTCTTGAATTGTTGTATTAATGGTGTGAATGGGGAGGATGGTGTGTTATAGCTAGGGTTTGGAGAAAGTGTGTTACAGATTAGAAATGGTTAATGGGGATGATATTAATGACTTGAAATTTTGGTTGGGGGGAAGTTTTGCTCAAATTTTTGCTTCCCGCTGGAAATTTCATTTGGATTGATGTCAGCAATTATTCGGTCGTGGATCCACATTAGGCGACATACTCGCGAAGTCGCACATGAGGGACAATGCGTAATTTTTAAAAAGTCTCATAAAATATTCCGTGTTAAGATTGGGGGCCCTTCCGTCGACCTTCTTAATCCCAGATCAAAACAACACTATCGTGAAAATATGAATAAAAAAATGTTATCTAAAAATTTGTATTTAGACTTCTACCACTTTCTTTGAGGTATCCAAGTGTTAATATTAAAAAGTTCGCTGGTGGTCACAAGCTCAATTCCAATCGTCTAAAAATGAAACGTTGTCACATCTAGTCGAACTTATAATAACCGAGAGTAACAAATAAGAAACTGCTCTTATTCTACATAGTCTTCCACTAAATCTTCCAACTAACCCCTTGTATACTTATAAGTAACCAACTAAAATTTACTCTACACCAAATACTACCGTTGTCTTAAATATGATGGATAGAATTTTATTATATTTTATTTTCATAAAAAATGAAAAATAAGAAATTAGATGTGATTCTATGTGGTGGAAATTATCATTCCCATAATGCTTATCCTAATGGTATTAATGGAAATACTAATACATATGATGGACAATTACCCCGTTTCATTGATCCAATCATGCTAAAAATGGAACATTCTGGTCCTGACAATGTGAATTAGATAAGGGTATCTCCAAATTTGCATTTCCACTAGTCTCGCATTCATGGAGGGACCAAAGTGTAAATATTAAAAAGGTCATCGGTGGTCCCAAACTCGATTCCGATCATCTGAAAAAGAAACATTGTCATATCTAGTCGAACATATAATAACCGAGAGTAACAAATAAGTAACTGTTCTTATTCCACATAGTTTTCCACAAATTCTTCCAACTAAAGTAATCATCTAAAATTTACTATAGACAACATACTGGCGCTTTATAAAATATGATGGACGGAATTTTACCGATTTATTCCATTTCTCACCCCACGAAAACTTCTCTTTCTCCAAAGTACCCTTTTTCAGAGGCATCCTAACACAATGAAGGAGAATAATGGTAATGTGATAATAAATAATGCATGGCACATGTTGTCATCCAATGAAGAACATTCTCCAAAAAGACCAAACATTCAAAGCATGAGGGTATAAGCATAAAGGCCATTTAAAAACAAGAATATTCGCCATCAACCAACATCATGTATGCCTTTCACCAACCCATCAATAGATTCATTCAAACAAGATTCATGCTCTCTCTAATCACCCACAAATGAAGAACGCATCATTCAAGATCAATAGCACATTCAAAACTCCCATAAATTCATCATTACATGATTGAACACACAAGGTCAAACAACATCACATCAACACCTGCTCATTTGAAAATCATGATTTTCATCACAACATCACAATGTCAATCAAGCATATATACAAAGAGATCAAAGGGTTGCCAAAAATTTGAAGCCAAGTGTTAAATCCACACAAGAAGAAGCAAAAATTGCTAATTTTTGGGATTAAAGCTTCACTTTTTTTTAGCTCACCAAAAAGTGTGTGTGATTGAGTGCTTCTTGAGAAGAAAGAGTGTGTAGATGATAAAATTAGGTGGAAATTGTGAGAATAAAATTTCAGCATAGGTCAAAAGGAGAGAGAGAGAGAGAGAGAGGGGTACAATGTAGATAAAGATGAAATTTCAAATTAGGGGAAAAGTAATACAATCAATTAATGTTGGAAGTAGTGTAGACATGCAACTAGGAGGGTTTTCGTGATTTCAACTAAAAACTACAAGCATGCAATTGACAAACAAGTAAACTATTTATACTAGGCACTTGGGAATCATTTAGCAACATGGTAGTTATAATGCTTCAATCCTCGATTCATTCACATATAAACATACAAAAGACCTGTCAATGTGTTCACAACACGTTGTGTGGCCGATGGTATACACTACCCCAACCCTGTCATGGTGGGTGCGCTCGCAACCCTCCATCGGCACTGCCATCATAATTAGGGAAGTACAATACGGTCCGATCATCATTGCAGGTCTATTTCTCCCACGTGCTATTATGTCCCGGGCTTCCACCATGAATGCAACTACTCCCCCTGGTCCTATATACGCTATTCCTAATGTTCATAGGCACTTTATCTGTGATACTAGGGTTTCAACACAACACCTAGCTTGCTACTATTCACTATCTCTACGAGCAACCTCTCGACAATAGTTATGAAGTATGTTAAGACTGGTGCAATGACAAATAGGTTAGAGCATTCTCGAATCCCTCGTGCACACGCCCAGTCAGACGCGTTCTCCCCTACCCATTCTAACATCCAAGTTTCTCTTCCCAAGGGGGCATCCATAATTGCACCATACATGAGTATATCCCAAAGTGTGTGCTTATATGTGATGTACTACTCATGCATTTTTAACATTCCAGAACAATCACAATAATATCATAAACAAAAATATAGGATGAATCTCATGAAGCATTTAGAATATACCAAGTGCCAAAATGAATCCCAAGCTAATTTAACTACTCCCTAGACATGATATTCAAATATAGATTTGAATTCCACATCTTTGGGAAAAAGCAAGAAGAAAAGATTACAAAACCTACAAAAGGAACTCCTTCCTTCTCTCCAAGATCTCTCCTATCCATATGTGTTTCCAAATATAATCCAACCTCTCTCAAATGAGTAGACTAGGGCCATATATATAGTAGTAGGAGATTGGGCCTAAAAATAGGCCCAAAATAGGCCAAAAGTAGCAAAACCCTAGGTCAGCCGCCAAGGTTTCATGGGCCGACACAGATGCCACAGTTCGTGAAGCATGCATGGTCACCGTACGCCAGATCTGCCACGGTCTGTGAATGTCCATAGATGTGGCCCGTGAGATCTAGCACAGTCCGTGAAGCTGGGATCATACCATGGTCTGTGAAGGTTTTCACATACCACAAGCAGCATGCAGTTTTTGCTCAGAGTTTTCCCACAATCCGTGAATGTTTTCATGAACCGCAAACAGCTTGTGGCTTATTTTCAAAAAAAAATCACGGCCCATGAAGTTTTCACGGACCGCGAGCAGTTTGTGGTCTTGATCAAAAGTCTTCTCATGGTCCGTGAAGGTTTTCACGGACCAGCTCCATACTTAGCCAAATTCTTCAACTCTTCATCCCCTTGCTTCATGGCCCGGTGCTTTTGTCACAGCCTGATACCTTACCTTGTGAAATTCTCATGTTGGTTTCGTATACGTCTTCACAGAACCCTTGGATTCTTTTGTAGTGCGAGCCGTGAAGATTGTCATGGGCCACTGGTGCTTGACCATTCACAGCCCATGATCGGCCTCTGGTTCTTCGTTGGCTGAACTTCGTTTGCTTGTCATGGGTGAACCGTCAGTCCGAATCGGGAGCTCTAGTATTTTGTAGTACTTCAGAAGAAAAATCCAATGAAACCAACGTTGAAGGCTAATTCTTCCTATATCATTCTCGGACTAAGGAAACACTACTCGGACCATGATTCACCATTTTCTCCTTTGACCGCCTTGAACTCCGAAGCTGCCTATCTTTGGCTTCAATCTCCATCTACCACTCATTAATGTTTGTGGCCTTCATCTACTACCATTCAAATGCGAATGACCTTCAAATATTCTACCGTTAAAAGCAAACGACCTTCGCAAGAATGTAATGTAATAAATAGCACTCATGGGCGACCTACTAAAGGTACTCATAATAAAGACCAAGGAGCCCGTGAACATGAGATGTCAAGAATCACTAATTAAGTATACAAAATGCAGGATTTAGAATAGAAAACTAAACATGATTGTTTGAACCCCTTGTCATGTAAACTCAACTAATGTTGTCAAACCGCCAACCAAAAAGTAACTAAAAACTATGTCAAATGCATTGGTTAAAGCATGCGAAAGGGTGCAGATAAGCTCCCCTACCATAGAAGGTATCGTAATTAAATTTCTAAATTAACATTCAATGTATGGAAAACTAACTCAATTAATTTGAACCCAGAGATGCTCCATCGTCGGACACTTTTTGATGTGTGGGAAAAACAAATTGATTGAGCTCTTGAATTGTTGTATTAATGGTGTGAATGGAGAGGATGGTGTGTTGTAGCTAGGGTTTGGAGAAAGTGTGTTATAGATGAGAAATGGGTAATAGTGCAAGTATTAATGACTTGAAATTTTTGTTGGGGGGAAATTTTGCTTCAAATGTTTTGCTCAAATTTTTGTTTCCCGCTGGAAATTTCATTAGGATTGATGTTTGCCATTGTTCGGCCGTGGATCCGCATTTGACAACATACCCGTGAAGTCGCACACGAGGGACAATTGGTAATTTTTGAAAAGTCTCGTAAAATATTCCGTATTGAGATTGGGGGCCCTTCCGTCGACCCTCTTAATCCCAGATCAAAATGACACTGCCGTGAAAATATGAATAAAAAAATATTATCTACAAATTTGTATTTGGACTTCTACCACTTTCATGGAGGTATCCAAGTGTGAATATTAAAAAGTTCACCAGTGGTCCCAAACTCGATTCCGATCGTCCAAAAAAGAAACATTGTCATATCTAGTCAAACTTATAATAACCGAGAGTAACAAATAAGAAATTGCTCTTATTCCACATAGTCTTCCCCTAGTTCTTCTAACGAATACCTTTTATACTTATAAGTAACCATCTAAAATTTACTCTAAACCACGTACTAGCGCTTTCTAAAATATGATGGGTAGAATTTTATTATATTTTATTTTTATAAAAATTGAAAAATAATAAATTTCATGTGATTCTAGGTGGTGGAAATTATCGTTCCCATAACGCTTATCCTAACGGTATTAATGGAAATGCTAATACAAATGACGGACGATTACCCCGTTCTATTGATCCAGTCATGCCTAAATCAGAACATCTTGGTCCTGACAATGTGACTTAGATTAGGGTATCTCTAAATTTGTATTTCCACTTGTCCCGAATTCGTGGAGGGACCAAAGTGTAAACATTAAAAAGTTCATCGGTGGTCCCAAAATCGATTCCGATCACATGAAAAAAAGCGTTGTCATATCTAGTCGAACTTATAATAGCCAAGAGTAATAAATAAGAAATTGTTCTTATACCACATAGTTTTCAACAAGTTCTTCCAACTAACCCCTTGTATACTTATAAGTAATCATCTAAAACTTACTGTAGACCACATACTAGCGCTTTCTAAAATATGATGGATGGAATTTTTATTATATTTTATTTTCATAAAAAATGAAGAATAAGAAATTTCATGTGATTCTATGTGGTGGAAAATATCGTTCCCATAACGCTTATCCTAAGGGTATTAATGGAAATACTAATACAAATGACGGACGATTAACCCATTCCATTGATCCCATGCCTAAATCGAAAGATCTTGGTCCTGACAATGTGGATTAGATTAGGGTATCTCCAAATTTGCATTTCCACTTGTCCCGCATTCGTGAAGGGACCTTTATGCAAAAATTTAAAAAGTTGTCCCTTAGTCCCAAAAGCGATTTGAAACTTCCTAGAACGAACCTTTTCCATCCTCTGTGAAACTTATAATCCTCGAAAATGATAAAACCATCATGATCCCATAAAGACTTCCCAGCCAAGATCTTCCAATTAACCTTTGCATACTTATAAGTAACCATTTAAAATTTACGCTGGACCACGTACTAGCACTTTCTAATATGATGGACAGAAATTCATTATATTTTATTTTCATAAAGAAGCGAGAATAAGAAATTTCATGTGATTTTATGTGGTGGAAATTATCGTACCATAACGCTTATCCTAAGGGTATAAATGGATATACTAATACAAATGATGGACGATTACCCCATTTCATTGATCCGATCACACCTAAGTCGAAACATCTTGGTCGTGACAATGTGAATTAGATTAGGGTATCTCCAATTTTGCATTCCCACTTGTCCCGCATTTGTGGAGGG
The DNA here is from genome assembly GCA_037428765.1 of Rubia yunnanensis. Lineage (NCBI taxonomy): Eukaryota > Viridiplantae > Streptophyta > Magnoliopsida > Gentianales > Rubiaceae > Rubia > Rubia yunnanensis. The sequence continues at coordinate 60,662,628 of CM075068.1, forward strand.
ACCTAAGTGAAAAAAAATTTAAAAGTTGACCCGTGCAGGCAAAATCGATTCCAATCGAAATGGACATTTATAAAGTTCATAGACAATTATAAAATTCAATCAGTATTTCTAATATATGTAGAGAGAGTGTGTGTGTGTTACTAAGGTCAATCATATATATTTTGGTCAAACTTGAGCCCATTTGATATGCTAGTGACCTGAAATTATGAGGCCCAATATCAGAGTTACCAAAGTCAGTCATATGCCGGTTATTATATCGGTAGGGTCGATTATAGTGCGATGTCACACTAGCCGAGCGTATTTCAAAAGTGCTCTTGATGACTATATATATGGAGCCTACCTCATAAATCATTTCAAACTTTTAACTTTCCCTCGAATTCCAACAATCTTTCAACCCCTTTTCTCAAAGGTATGGATTCTAGATTATTTAGATTTCATTAAATTTTGTATTTTTCATAGACATTGTTAAGCATATGGTGTGTGAATTATGTATTCTCTATGTTGTTTATTTCGAAGTTCCTACGGGATTCAGGGTCTAGAACCTGTAAGTTCACTGGTTTTCTGTCATTTTTTCTGTTGCTACCCAGTTTTTATACTACATCTCTTGTTAGTAGTTCCCACTTCGGTCTATGCGATTGATGTGCGACTTCAAACTTTCATATTTTTGCTCCTCATATTTGAATGAGACATTGCACACATCTAGATTAACCATTTGGATATACCGACATGTGTGCGACGTCGTATTTACATTTTGACTCAAACGATTAATTGAACTGATTTGAATCAGACCAATTTCAATCTATCATTATACATTTTATCCGTGAAAATATGATTTACAGGAATCATAGCTAGCGGCGAAGGTTCTAGTAGTCGTGTAGCAATTGAGGTGAGCGATCGATATTTGGTTTAGAACGTAAATTCTTTAATGTTCTTATTTAATTATCACTAATTCCAATGACCAAATGCATATCCGTAGCGATTTGGATAAGGACCATGCGCGAACTTCATTCAGCGATATCATACCGTATTTCGTACATACGTTAACCCAGACGAACTTCGGTTCCGTTTTACACATGTAGTTTATTTTCAATTATAATTTTCCCAAAATAATTTTCATGTATACTAACTGTAGTTGTCTATTTATAATTTAGAACATCCCCAGCTAAATCAAGCGGCTCCTACCAAAGTTGAAGACTCATGTTGTCTTGAGGTGCCGCAGAAGAGAGTATCACATACACTACTCGGGGAACAGGAGGCTAAAAACCCTGACCCTAAAGGGTTTTAGAGAGTTCCTTCATGCAGAGAACCTGAAGGTTGGGGATACGCTCTACTTCTTGCTGGTTGATGGTTCTGTGCCCATAGTTTCCAATGTCATCATTCTACCCTATTAGTACTTAGAATTTGTAACAAATTATGACAATAACATTAAGAATATTTTGTTTAATGTGATGTTTATCTAAATTAATCTTGAATCTATTTGTTGAATTTCATTTTTATGTTATTGAATCATTAATATTTAACCTACCATATGAAACCTAAATTTTAAGTTACGATAAAATACTCGTGTGTAAATAATTATTTTGTTTCAACCATTCTTAAAATAGAAAATATTTGTCAGCACCAATATTTTTTAATATATTCAGAATTGTTCACAGACTATTTCCTTCGGTGGTGGACTGAAACGATTCACACAACCAAAAAATGTTATGTTGCAGTATTTTAGTGTTTTACAGATGGAAATATTTGTACTGGTTGTTGACGTGCTCATTTTTTATGCTAAAGGGCTTAAATATTTCTGCCCACTTAATCATGCAATGTTGCTATCTCATTAGTCGACTCAAGCGATGTGAGTGAGATGGCGTACTAACCGCGACGGACAACACAAGGTCCCAAAATGGCATTGCTTCAAAACGGCTATAAATAAGGGGTCCCTAAGATTCAGTTTAAGCTTTTCATTTCCAAGTTTCCCGCGAATACCAGAGTCTCTCCAACCTTTTCCTCTTCTCCTTTGACAAAGGTACGAATTTCTACTCTTGTAGTGCCTACATTTTTGTAACTATTAGTTCACCTTGTTTCTATGCTTTTTGAATGGGTTGTAATTTTGGTTTTTTGTTCTTACTCAGATTTGTTAGAGTGTTAATTTTTCTTACATGTAAACCTATGTATTATGTTCTTGGTTGGTTTAGGACGTTTTTGTGTAATTTTGTCTTCTGTGCTTTTTCCCATTGTTGTCTCTGACGCATGCGAAGTCGGTCTCTATTCGCATGTCAATCGGTTTATGTATGCAACATCACACATTCTTATTTCAAGTTATGCATAAGCCGTCATAGTAGTCTCGATTTATCCATCAATAATACCGATGTCTTAGCAACGTCGCATATAGACATTTATGTTAACTTAATGTTTATATTTGCAACCTCGGTCATGATATCGATCTTGCCGACTCACCAGCGACGTCGCTGGTACATGTCAACTCAACTAATGGTTCAAACCGGTATGTTCATGCAACACATGGTCGACGTCGCACGTTGTTCTTATAAGGATAGTTTTCCCTAAACATGTTCCCCATCATATTCAGGACTAATGGATGGTGAAGGATCCTCTAGTCACCCTTTTTTCATGTATTTTACCATTTTACATATATATTTACTAATACATATGCACACTTTATCAAAAAAATTTTTTATTAATTATACGATTCCCTGCACAACGGAGAAACCCTGAACCGGTTGTGTTCAAACTTGAAGACCATACAATGGCTCCCAAAAGCCTACATTTCCACTGCACTTTGAAGCAACAAAACTTCGGAAAAACACCAACTTTGGTAAGGACTAAAACTAGCAAATAAGTAAAATCATGAAATTATTTGATTTTCAGTTAATGCTATTTGTTTATAATTGCATATATATATATTCATAATGATTTTTTTTTCCAGATTAGTCCATCCTGATTGAAATTGTACATCCTGATTATTCTCCTTTATTTGTTGAGATTCCACATCCAGGATTTTTCTCCTTGATTTGCTGAGATTTTCACAGCAGATAAAGTCTCCTGAAGCCCACTGTTCTCAGCAAGAGCCATGGGCATAGAAACCAACGAATCTGCAAATGCTTAGATAGCTCCTGAACCCATTTTTTGCTCCTTCCAGTGAAGCCTACAAAAAAACCATTGCTGCATGTACAACAGACATGAAAGACATGAAAAATTGCCCAACCTTGTTACTTAACAAGATCATTTTTGTGGACATAAGATTCAAACCTCTAAATATCTCACTACAATTAGTCTACTGCATACTGGTTTGCTGCTGGAGTTTTAAAAAATGATAGTTAACTAGATGATCAAGCAGTCAGGATTAGTAAGCAAAGTAATGACATTAACACGTAAACAACAAACTGAAAACATAAAACTACCGAAAGGCAAACACAATATCAGATTACAACACAAAAACAATAATAATATCATTCCAACTCCCTAAATCAGGCTAGGCCATCAATTTTATACACTCATGCAGAACTTTTAAAAAAACACAAAAAAAAAGCACAAAACAAGCACAAAAACACACACGCTATTAAACAAAATCTAGGAACCTTCATTGGTAGCTACAGACGAGATTAGTAAGCAATGTAACAACATTAACACATAAATAAAGTACTAAAAGAATAAAACTAACGAAATGCAAACACAATATCAGAACACGACACAAAAATAACAATAATATCATTCCAACTCCTTAAATCAGACTATCAATTTTAGCATATTACACACTCACACAAAACTCAAAAAACACAAAAACAGGTACAAAACACACACGTTATTAAACAAAAGTTAGGAAACTTCAACATTAGCTGGATAAGATGGCACCAGAAGTAGAAATAGCAGCAGGTCTTCTCCTTTGCATTGACACCAGCACCGCCTCCAACAACTCCTTCTCTTTGCCTCACATGCGTATTTCACACAATCAATAGCACAAAATATAAACTACTAAGACCTCTACCGATTCAAAATACAATCGAATTGAAACAACATTAAGTATTAGAATCCGCGAACGAGAGGTTCCTCCTCCTCCGCCACCGCCGGCGGTTAATCGGAAGTACGAGAAGCAAGTCGGGGTCACCACATATACAGAGGCATCAATGCTAACAGAATCAACATCGAGAGTAAAAAGCACAAGCATGTTCAGTTTGGATTTTAGCGGGAAATAGAGATCTCACCTTCTTCTAGACGCCGGAATGAAAAAATTCAACACAATTTGCCGGCTAAACGTTGATTGAAGAAGAAAAACTGATGAAATTGAAATTTAGGGCTGAGAGACGATTGAGAGGAAGAGGACCGCAGAGAGAGAATTTTGGCGGAAGAGGGAGAGTGATAAAAATAAAATCTGAAATATAATATATTATATAGTAATTGCATATTAGTCCTTATAACTTATTTAATAACTAATGGAACCTCCGTCTCACCCTAAACTTGTGTGAGATTGTTTAACACAAGTCTTTGTATTATATTATATTAAATTTAAAAACTACAAGAGTGGTTTCTTCCATCGCTCATGCTCTCTCTAATACAAAGAGGTGAGCATAGGGATGACAGTGGGGTGGGTTTTGGTGAAGATCCCCCTCGCATCCATTCCAATGGGGCGGGTGTAGAGGTAGTTTTGATGGGGGTCGGGGGTAGGTATGGGCATGAAAATGATACCTGCTCTGGGATATTAGTTCACACTCACCTATCCTTGCTCTGTTCCACTAAACCTGCTACATAGCCACTAATTTAATATACTTCCTCCATCTTAAAATAAATTGTAGGGGAGAGAAATTTGGCTACAAAATTGAACAGTATAAAATGGCCAGCTTTTCTGTACGAAAAGCTGAAATTTGTACTGTGATGGGGCTGAAAAATTACTGTACAAAAATGGGTTATTTGTTACTTATCCCTAACGGGAACTGTAACTTTTGGCTCCAAAATTTTATTTTTAGACCCAATTGAAGCTACTGTTCACGAAGTTGAAATTTTAGCCCTAACATCTATATATAGGGGCATTTATTACACATCTCAAACCAATCAAACAAAAATCAAAGTACAGCTCTCAGAAATCTTTTTGCCAGTTCCTGAAGAACTGGCCAGATACAAAAAACAAATTCCCTCCTTCAGTTTCAATTCATCATCGATTGATGGTTGGGGCAAACCTGACAGAAGATCAGAGGCAGGACATAGCCCATTTTCTGTTTCAACACTTCAAAAATGGGCAGAATGAGCGGCAACAGAGACTCGAGGCAGCACATAGATGGTCATGTTCAGTTCAGACCATCTCTATTATATGGGCGTGTGTGAAGCAGCAACTTCAAAATGGAGAAGCTGTGAATGACCGTTTAAAAAGGCATGGGCACTGTGGCAGAATCAAGAAACCAATCGACCTAGAGAACTTAATGGCAGTGCCACCAAGGTACCGGCGAACCTGTCAGAGCACAGCAGCACAATTGCATGTTGGAAAAAGCACCATACATAGGGCTATAGCAAGCAAGGAGATCAGAAGCCACACTAATGTAGTGCATCCACAACTAAGTTTGGCATGCAAAGAATCAAGGCTAGAATGGTGCCTAAGTAAACTAGAGTGCAACATGTAGTTCTAGCCCACGGAAAATGTCATACACATCAATGAAAAGTGGTTCTACTTGACAGAGGCAACAACAAGGTATATTCTAGGTCCCAATGAACCTGAAACATATAGAATCACTCAAAGCAAGCATTACATTCCAAAACTCATGTTTTTATGTGCTGTGTGTAGATCATTACTTGACTTAGAGGGCTATGTAATGTTTCATGGGAAAATAGGGGTGTTTCCATACGTGAATTATGTAGAAGCCAAGTACACGACTGTAAATAGACCTAGAGGAACCATGATTCTGACACCCATATCATCCATAACTAGAGACATCATAAGACACAAGCTGATTCATGAGCTGATACCAGCAATCAAGGAAAAATGGCCAGTTTGGGCAAGCAAAAACATTTTCATACAACAAGATAATTCCCCTTGTTACATATTTGCAAATGACCCTGAATTTCTAGTTGCAGCTACCTCAGATGGGTTCAACATACAGTTAGTGTGCCAACCATCAAAATCACACGACCTAAATATTCTGGATTTGGGGTTTTTTTCCTCAATTCAAAGTTTACAGCAACAAAAACCTAGTCAAAACCTAGATGTGTTACTACAGGTTGTGTATGATGCATTTCAGAGATATGATCCAAGAATTATTAACAAGATTTTCCCAAGTCTACAATGTGTCATGGTGGAAATCATGAAATGCAGATGTGGGAATGGGTTTAAACTGTCACATGTGGGAAAAGACAGGCTAAGAAGGCTTGATATGCTGCCCCACAATTTAATTGGTGACCCTGAGCTAGTAAGGGGTTGTTTGGAACACATGGTGGCTGTTGGGAGAACAAGGCACATTCAAGACCTGCTGATCAGTATGGAGATGGTTTAGATGTGCAAGGGATTTGTACTTTTGTAGGGTTGTGCTTCTAGATTCAGGTCTAGGGTAAACATACCAGTTAGTTCTAGTAAAGGTATGTTTATAGGGCAACCTTGTAAAAGCTGTGAGGGCTAAACTCCATTTTGTATGCATGAAATTTGAAAAACATGTGTTTTTAAAATTTATATTTTAGAACTGAGGCAAACAAACATTAACCAGAATGTAATGGATGGTTTGACACACACAGTCATTTCGTGGTAACAAACACTACAAGGCTGCCATCCATGTGTTTTTAACAAACAAGGTTGCCGCCGAAGTGTGAATAAAAAATATCATCATAGGTGACTATCAACTAATACAGGGTCAAATGGAAAAATAATTTCAGAGCTGGGTTTAATCACATCATGCCCCGCCAAGATCAAATCAGTTTCGAGGTTGATAGGCATGGTTGCATGTTTTAATCATTCATCATAGCTACATCATTAATCAAGGGTTCAACCAGCAAATAAACATACCATCACAAACAATTTCAGAAGCTATGATATCTCATATAAAATGCAGTTAATATATGCCCAGCCAAGGTCAGTGAGTTTTGGAAACATCACTGCATAGCTGCATATGAGAACCACAAATACATACACATGCATAACTTTTACTGCTCCATTATTGCCCCTGATATGAAACATGCCATGCCTGACTCAGGTTCTGCATCAGATTCAGATGAAAAATGGGGAATAGCCAACCTGGTTTCAACTGAATCTGAGTCAAAATCTAAGTGGTTGCACATTTGATCATAAACAACACACAGATTCAACTACCCAGCATAAAAAAGTAGCACACAGACTATCACAGACAAATAGCACACAAGATATCATAGATAAACACAACACCAAGTAGTTGCACTATAAAGCAAACCTACAGTAAAAGGTCAAATGTTAGTACATTCTCAATAATATTAAATTCCAAAGCAAGAGCATAATTGAAAGGGATCATTTATTACAAACATGTGACTAATAAAACAATTTTCCAGCATCAGAATCACTATGACGAACATATCCAGTCCAGTTACCATGATATAAAGATGCCCCTGTTTTCCAGAACCAGGCTCACCATACTTAGGGAATTCACTACCCTTGAAGTACACTGAAGGATGTGGATCACACCAGGATTCAGAATCATATTTATCAGAATCAGGGGGTTGTGTTTTATCAGAATCATGGGGCAGTGTTTCATCAGAATCAGAGGGATGTGATTCATGGGAGTTGTGTTTCATCTGAATCAAGATCTGAATCTGAGTGGTAGTGGACAACTTCAGGTACAAGACTAAAATATGTGGCCACCGGGGTATCCCAAGATTCAAATGAATCAGTATCTAGGACAGGGTACTGGGGTGGGATAACTTTACTTCCTTTCATTTGTGACTCAATGTCATCAAGGCCAGTAAATAATGTGGGATCAATACTCGCCTTAAACTGAGAGTTATACTCGGATTCACTCAAGGATTGGCAAGGGGCAGACTTACCCTGCCTAGCCATGACCCTATCACTATGATCCATCAGGTAAGGGTACACACAATGGGTGGGGATTGGGTTTCAGATGCAATGAATGACAAGCGAAAAATTTAGTTCTCTATGACAAGGGGTGAGACTAGGGTTTCAAATGCAAATGGGCACAAGGAAGAAACAATACAGTATTAGTAAGGTTAAAGTTAGACACAACCAAACTATCAGAAAATCTAGAACAACAATATGCGAGGGCTTAAGACATCACAAATGAACATGAATGAGCGTAGAAAGTTTTCAAAAACCCTAATCCAACACGACATCATAATTAAGAATCTCATAATAGGAAGAACGGGAAGAAGCATGCATTTCATAACTATATCATGATTGAATGGGAGCGTTGGCCAAGGTCAAAACTAAGAAACCAACAGAGCTTCAGAACTTATTCATAAATGAGCATTAAAAGTATCAAAAAAAGACATATACATCGCATGTAAGCATTTTTCATATCATATGTTCTTAAAAAAACTCAAAAACAATATCATATGACACCCTAATGAAGTCAGATCTATGATTTTAAGACTCCACAGAGGAAGAATAGTAAGAACAGGGGCACTTCAGTCACAGATCTAGCAACAAAGTTTAACAAATCCATCAATAATCACAATTTAAGCATGCATTTCTTGTCAAAAACACAAAATGCAACGAATCTAGGATTAAAGCAACCAGAACAGGAAGAACACTACAAACAAGGGAATAATTGTCTCAAATCTGCCAAAAGGCTTCAACATATCCAACAAAAAGCACAATAAAATCAGGTTTTTCAAGTCAAACAATTCAAAACACAGAAAATCTTCACATGCAGCCAGTTTTATGCTTCAAAACTCAAGATCCGTGTACATTTCAACGGTTTTAACACACAACGCACAAAGAAACCAGAACCCACAAGTTAATAACCAATCAAATGAGTTCAAAACCCACTAAATGAACGAGCGAAACACAGACCGAGACAAGAAAATGTTGTGATAGAAACCAACAGAGCAGAAATCATGTTCATTTTCAAAACCCTCAATAAAAATTTGTGAAAACCTTAGTTTGGAAACCCAAAAGGCTGTGATAAAAACCAAAAACCGAGCATCGATTAACAAAGGAGCATCGACAGAAACATAAAAACCAAAGATAAACATAATTTCTTCAATAGGGTTTGAGGGGTTTGAGGGGTTTGAGGGGTTTGAGGGGGTTCAGAGCGATGATGTGATTTTGTAGACAGAAAAGAAAGAAATGAGATGTAAATGGAGCGTTCAGAAGTAATCGAGAAGGCAAATGGAGCATTGGGAGAGCAATGATGGAGATTGGGAAGAGCGAAAGTTAGGCATGTGATAATGTCTGACCCATTTTCAAATGGGGCAGTTCTCTTCTCAAGGATGCAACACGCGTCCTGGAATGTGGATAACAGCCTAATTAACTAGGTTTAGTTGTTGTAATTTTGCAAAGGTCCAGGGGCATTTTTATCTTTTCACCTGTGGTCAAATGGGATGAATTGGATAAGTTTAGGCCCATTGCAATTTAATTGGGGACAACAAAAAATGAAAAGTATGCAGTTTAATTCGGGACGAAGGGAGTATTATAAATTATTATTTATTCATAATGCACATATTTTACCTATAATATAGTTATTTAAATACATTAAAAATTTTAATATTAAAATTATTATAAAAAGTGAATTTTAGGCATTTTTGGAAATAAAAGTAGGATGAGTACAATGACTTTAAAGTGGGTTGTGGGATCCAAGTGGGTAATGGGCGTAGGTGAATTTTATATAATACCCAATGAAGTGGGTAGTGAGATTCAAGTGGGTAACGGGTGGAGGTGAATTTTATATAATACCCAATGAAGTGTGAGTTGATTTTAATATTGTACCCGTCATAAATAATGAGACGAGTAAGAATATAAAAATTTTAATTGGATATGACATGAATGTACCATAATGTTCTTCGACAATGTTAAATAATAAATTTAAAATGTTGATAATGACTCATTCTTCAATTATTCATCATAAATGCAATCAATTAAAGAATTTTAAGCACCTTCACAACATTTGATATTTGTATCATTGGCCCCACCCTATTCCCATTCCAATCTATTACAGAGATGGTTTTTATTTACTACACATTTAAAAAATTAAAAATAGACAGGGACAATGGCTTAACTCCCAATTAGAAATCCAAAAAGAAGCCTCAGCCTATTTCTCTGAACTCTTATCTGAACCTAACCAGATGGCTAACAACACTTATTACCCTCATTTTCTTAGCCAAATACCTACTGTCCTTACTGAACAAGATAATCTAACTCTTTCCAGACTAGTTTCAGAGGAGGAACTCAAATTAGTGACAATGAGTTTGAACAAAAATAGTAGCCCAGGTCCTGATGGTTTCTCTAGTAAATTTTATACTAAATGCTGGGATTTCATTAAGGAAGATCTAATATCTGTTGTCAATGATTTTATCTTAGGATCAGATATGCCAAGGGGTATTTCTAGTACCTGGATAACCTTGATTCCAAAGAAAGCCACACCTTCCTCCTTTGATGATTTCAGACCTATTAGCCTCTCAAATGTGGTAAATAAAATATGTTCTAAGGTTCTGATAGAAAGATTGAAACCTTATATGGAGAATCTAATTTCACCTAATCAAAATGCCTTTATGAAAAACAGAGACATTTCAGATAACATACTTTACCTTCAGGAAATGTTAAGATTTTTAGACAGAAAGAATAGAGTGCCTAACTGTATTCTCAAGCTAGACCTCAGGAAAGCTTTTGATAGGGTTAACTGGGATTTTTTTAAAAACATACTTGGTAGATTTGGTTTTACTGGGAATTTTTTGAATGCAATCATGAATAATCTCTCCCAGGCACACCACTGTTCTTATAAATGGTAATCCAGTGGGCTTTTTTTAAAGCTACCAGAGGCATCAAACAAGGTGATCCCTTTTCCCCCTTTCTTTTAAATATTTTTTCGGAAGCTTTCTCTAGGAGCCTCTTCTTTATTTTTTTGAATAACAACCTCACATATTACCAGTTACCCTTTGCAATCACACCAGCCTCCCACTTAATGTATGCTGATGGTACCAAATTTCATGCATGCCTCAAAACCTAACCTTATTAAGATCAAAGCTTACCTAGAAATCTTTGAATCTACCTCTGGCCAGAAATTTAACTTTGAAAAATCTGATTTTTACATTAGTAAAAGAGCTACAACTGCTAGGATAAATCAGGTTAAGATGATCTTAAAAATGAAAAAAAAGATCTTTTCCTTTCAAATACCTAGGATGCCCAATCTTTAAAGGCAGAACACTTAACATATACTTCCAACCTTTACTGGAAATCTTAGATAAAAAGCTGATGAACTGGAAAAATAAATGGTTGAGTTCAGGAGGTAAACTGACCCTAATTCAATCTTGTCTATACTCCTTACCTCAACACTTATGGACTGTCCTTAAGCCTCCTATTCATATAATTAAGAAACTAGAGAGAAGGATGTCCACATTTTTCTGGGGTGAGACTGAAGAGAAAAAGAATAAAGTTTGGAAAAAATGGTCTGATCTAGCCACTCCTAGGTCTCAAAATGGTTTAGGTTTTAGATCAGTTCAGGCTATAATTGATTCTTGTTCACTTAAACTATGGTGGAAAAGTCAAGTGGGTACTACTATGTAGGCTAAAATGATTTGGTCCCTACCCCAAACACACAGAAAATCCATGACTTGGAAGAGAATATGCTTAGTTAATTCTTTTGCTGTAAATAACACTCTAATTATTCATGGGAAAGGAAGCTGCAATCTTTAGACTGCTAACTGGTGTCCTAATGGGCCGCTTTTGAATCTTATCCCTATCTCTATCATTTCTCCACTCTTATCTTTCTCAGTTGCTCAATTTATAAGCAACAAAGTCTCTATACTACCACTGATTTCTCCTTTTTTTTAGAACATGATACTCTCTCTTTTTTACAGTTAGCAGAAATCACTGAAGACAGAGAGGATAGACTAATCTGGAAACCAGAGGTGACAGGAGCTTTTACTTTCAGATTTGCGTATAAGACTCTTACTTTCTCCTCAGGTACCTTTCCTGCTACTCGCCTTATATGGAATCCCATAATGCATAAAAAGATTTCTATTTTTACATGGAAACTGCTGCACTCTTTCCTGCCTTTTGATGATGTTCTGATAAAATGTAGTTTTAGTCTTGCTTCAAAATGCCCTGCTTGTAATTACTCTGATTCTCTCCAACACTTTTTCATCTCTTGTCCCCTTGCTCAATCAATATGGAATGAGATGGCTGATTGATTAGATTTTAACCTCCATAGCTTGGACTCAATAACTAAAAGGTTCTTTTTATTCTGGAATTGCCATGATCTTCCCAGAATGCACCAGCTGATTTGTCAAATCCTTCCCTCTCTGATTTGCTGGTGCCTTTGGAAAGCCAGAAATGGGCTATATTTTGATAACAAACATCTCTCTCCAATTCATATATGCGAGGAAATCTGTGATCTCATCTTTCTTTCCCTCTCTGCCAAACCTTGCCCCTCTAGTTCCTACCTTCCTATGAGCCCTAGTTTCTCTCAACTGATCCCCTCTCCTAGACCGCCACCTAAACCTACAATCTCTATTGTCTTCTGGGAAAGGCCGAAACCACACAGCATAAAGATCAATGTTGATGCATCCTGGTCCTCTACTAACTCCACCGTTGGCCTGATTGCCAGAAAACTGCGATGGAATTCCATGCCTTATAAAATCTACTACCATATCAGCAGTTTCATCACTTCAAGCAGAAATTAAAGCTATTCTATTTTCCTGTCAAACCTATCCAGCTTTGGACAGTTCTTTCACCATTGAATCAGACTCTTTGCTGGCTGTGAACATGATCAAGAATCCTTATACTGCAAACTGACCTTTTTCACTTTAGCTTCTAAGGTACATTCCCTGCTATAGAATGCCAACCTTGAACATGTTTTCAGGGAATGTAATTCTGTGGCAGATGCAATTGCTAAGGACCACCCAACCCACATTAGTGAACTCTCTCTGAACCTCTCCAATATACCTACACACATTAGAGGACTCATCACACTGGATAGGGAGCACACACCTTACATAAGAACACATATGCATGGCTCTAAGTAGGATTGATTCTACTGATGTTTTGTCATTTGGTTTTCTACAGGTACTCGTGCTGATCTCTATTTCAAAACCTCTACTGGTGCTGATCTCTCCACCTCCAGAAATCCATCTCTACTTCACAGCCTCTCAGGCTGCTGTCGACCTTAGAATGGAATGCTCAAATTTAGAGCTCCCTTGCAACTCTTGCAGCAAAGCTTTTGTTTTGTTTTAGGCTCTTAATCTTGATGTGTTAGAATGAAGTTGCCTGGCTAAAGGAAAGAATTAACACATGGGGTGGAGATTCTTTCTTTTGAAATCACAACTACCATTCCTAACCTTTTTTTCTATTCACTAGATCCGAAAAATCTCACTATCATTACTAGATGCTAGGCATTCTTTTGGAGACAACTATGTTGCCTCAATGAACTTCGTGTACAAACCATTACTCTGCATGTATTTGTCTTTACAAAGGCTTGGAGAACCTTACATATTATACCTCACCTTAGAGTGTTTTCATTTAAAAAAAATAAATTATTTACTAGAAGAAAAACTACATTGCATTTGACCAGTAGTTCAATTCAAAGTCTTCATTTTAGAAACAATAAAGGTTCATTTTCCAATGACACCACTCGCTCTTCGAACCCCGCAAGGCCCGACCAAAATCCCCGATGTACAATATTGTCATTCCCCATTTCTCACCGCTACCTATAAATTCTTAGACTGCCTGATTCCTCTATCACCTCCTGCAAAAAATGGATCTTCGGCGGCCGTCGCGGGTCATCGACCCGAAAGTCCACCACGTAGGCTTCTTCACTCCCGCCCCGCCCCCTAACCGACCTCAAGACCAAACCGGCGCCACCGGTTTGACCGATTCGGTTCCCTCGGCATCCACCAGCTCCCTGTCACGCGCTGTCGACGTGCCTGCGGGCTCGCGCAGGCATCATGATGATGAGCTAGTCGTTGGCAGTTACAAACCCGGGGATTCTGTCCTCGGAAGTTCGGCGCCCTTCAGCGGCATCGGAGAAGAAGACGGAGACGCCGAGAGTGAATACTCAGCTGATTACTCCGTACTTTGGAATCGCCGCGACGAGTCGGTTAAGGTTCTAGCCTCGTTGCCGTTAACTGACGGAAGGTTTCATTTGGCACCGAGCGATCCAAAAAACGGTAATCAGCTGTTTTAACTGAATTTTGGAAATAATAATTCGAGACACTGTTTAGTTATTTAATTATGTGCATCGCAAGTTGTGTACAGGAAGAATTGGTGAAGATGGGGATGATGTACAACCGGCCTCGAAGCCGCTGAAGGAAAAGACCTCGAAGGTAGAGAGACGGGCCCTGCAGGAAGCTCAGCGTGCGGCTAAACTTGCTGCAAAAGGTCGAATTAGAAATTTCAGGAATAGTTTATTTAAAAAAAAAGTTTGGTTGAATTTATGATGATGTTTTTATAATTATAAATTTGAAATATATATGTATATGTTTGCACATTGTGGCTTACTGAAATGCTTGCTTATTTGATCTTGTTAACTTTGCATGACATTACTAGCTTTATTTTGCTGTGATGATTTATTAGATTTTGGAATATCTTTCTGAAGTTGGATGATTTGTTTAGAGATATATTAATTTCAACGTTGCTAAATTCTGGACCTCTGGTTTTATATTAACATTAGCAGCTGATGGAAAGCCGGTTCAGGGACGACATGATAAGGTGGTGACCCAGCCTTTGAGTAAGAAGGATAGAGGTCTTGTTGAGACTAATACAGCTGCTTCTGAGAAGAAATTTGGTGATCGGCCTGAAAAATATAGGAAGAAAGATGCCCCTGCTCCACAAAAGCAATTTGATGATAAAAGCCGTGTTGAAAAGGCAAAAAAGCGTTCATTGGTTAAGCAAACTGAAGCTAGTAATCACGTTGAACTTTTCCTTCATTTGCCTCAATATGAGTACAGAACCCAACAATCAGTAATTGCTTCAAAAATTTTCCAATTTAATGCTGTGCATCCTTCGGTTTACAAGGTATTCTTTTTGGTTCTGCAGAATTACTTGTCAAAGTCTTCTCTTTTAAGTTTCCTGTGGTTATTTACAATTTGTTTTACAATAACAAATCGAAAACTAAAAGTATGATGCACTACTGCAACAAAATCTATTTTTACTTTGATAAAACAACTGAGCCTTTATCCCTATTTGTGAATTATCTCTCAACAGTTACCTTCCATTTTGTTTAAGACATATTGTGTCTTCTATAGTTAAATAGAGCATATCTTTCTCTATTTTTCATTTCAAGTTTTTTGATTATGATATACTGGAATTAGTCATTTTTCAGGGGATGCCTTCCTAATACCTTTTTTTTATCGTATCTTTGGCTGTATATTATGATTGTCAGAATCCTATCATAATGTACTATGCTTGTGGATGCATATCCGGTATCCCATGAGAATTATATTGATGATTGCCTGATTGGTCAGCGATTTGGATTATGAGATGATACAAATACTGAGTCTTCTTTGAATTATCTACATTGGATTTACCAGGAAAACCTTTGATTCACTGATATTTTCAGGTTGGTTTACAATATCTGGCGGGAGATATATATGGAGCTAATGCACGGTGCATCGCCATGCTACAGGCATTTTTGGAAGCCATTCAGGATTACTCAGTACCTCCAGATAGAGCTATTTCTAGGGATTTAACTACCAAACTCAACAGCTTCATCCAATTTTTGACAGAGTGTATGCCCCTTTCAATTAGTATGGGGAATGCAATTCGGTTTCTAAAGGCTCATGTTGCAAAGATTCCAGTTATCTTATCAGAAGCAGAAGCAAAAGCATCGCTGTTTTCAGACATTGATCGTTTTATCAATGATAAAATAGTACTTGCAGACAAAGCAATTGTTGAACATGCAGTCACAAAAATCCGTGATGGTGATGTTCTTCTCACATATGGCCCATCCACCATTGTTGAGATGATTTTAATACGTGCTCATGATCTTGGGAAACAATTTCATGTTGTGGTAGTGGACTCTCGGCCCAAGTTTGAAGGCCAACTTTTGCTTAGGAAGCTGGTGAGGATGGGTCTGAGTTGTACTTATACACACATTAATGCTGTTTCTTATGTTATGCATGAGGTTACTAGAGTGTTTTTGGGGGCTGCATCTGTATTCTGCAATGGTACTGTTTATTCAAGAGTTGGGACTGCTTGTGTAGCCATGGTTGCTCACGCGTTGCATGTACCAGTTATAGTCTGTTGTGAAGCCTATAAGTTTCATGAACGGGACCTGCTTGATTCCATTTGTACAAATGAATTAGGTTATATTACTGTTATATCCACTTCACTTTTAAGTCGGACAATATTCATGAATTTGAATCTTCATTTTCTAAAATCTGAATGTTTTGCAGGTTATCCTGATGCTGTTTCTAAATTTCCTGGAAGGTTGGATGTCAATGGTTTGCAGAGTGGGACTAACAAGAAAGATCTTCAGCATTTGAATTTGATGTAAGTATCATATACTGATGTTATTATCGGAATAGAATATACATGATTTGGATTTAACTTGAGAAATCTGTTCATCTGGTTCAATTGCTGCAGTTATGATGCTACGCCATCAGAGTATGTCTCAGTGATTGTCACGGAGTATGGCATGGTAAGTCATGCTTTGGGTACATAGTACCCTTTGTGCCAGTTTTAGTGTTTCCCTTTTGATTGCTTATTTTAGTCTTGAAGGAGTTAACTTGTATAGTGAACCTAACCATTAATCTGCTTTTTAGTTAGCCTGCTGCGTAACTCGGCTATCATGTTAATTTGGATGGACAGTTAGCTTTTAGGATTATGTGTGAATGCCATGAGTTATTTCCAAGGATTAGCATTGTGAGCTTGTCTTAGGTGCTGCTTTTACTCTCTCCAACTATTCTTAAGAGTCCTATCTTTAAATGAGATTCTAATTATGGGACGGAAGGAGTATACAACTTGAACCTTCTTTGTGAAGTTGCAAAAGCCAAAGGATATACTCTTTAGCCGCATAGAACGCCAAACTCTGTGCATTCAAATGCATTTGATTTAGGGAAAGTCTAAGGGAAGACGGTCTTTCCATAAGGTTATGGACAGTATTCAGGAGCATTTGACTTAAATGTTGTAATTTTTTATAAAATTTAAATATTGCATTTTATAAGTTAAAACAAGTAATAATATGTATTTGAAGGTGAAAATATAAACATATATGATATAAAAAATATTTTTAAAAATTTTAAATTTTGTATGTAATTTAAGAAATGCAGTATATAAGGTAAGAAATAAGTGGCATGTCCATAAGCTTATGGACAGACCGTCTGTCAGGAGACCCACGCTTTGATTTAATCTATGTTCAACTTGAACGATGTTGCAAAAGATATACCATTTAGCCACACAGAATCAGGGCCGGCCCAAGCCCATCAATGGGCTTGGCGACTGCACTAGGCCCAAGGATGTGAGGACCCCAAAATTCTAAAAGTTTTTTATTTGATAGTTTTGGGTTTAGATTTTAGAAGAATAGTATATTTTGTTATCATACACTCCCTCGGTCCCGGATTAAATTGCACAAGATTAAAAATTCATTCAAATTAAGAAAACTTTGACTATATATTTGAATAGATGTATATATACAATAATATTGTTGTATGTGTATAGTTGGATTTGTCATAACAAGTAAAGTAACTTTTTATTTACCGTTGGATTTGTCATAACAAGTAAAGTAATTTTTTATTTACCGATATTATACGCAGTTAAATATATTAATGATCAAACATGTGTGTTGAAGACGGTAAAAAAGATTTTGTGTAATTTAATCTGGGACAAATGAGTAATATAAAGTGAATGTGGGCTCTGCTGACATAATATAGGTCCAAATGAATGTTGTGATTTATATGGCCCAAATAGTAAAGTTAAATTTAAATATACATGAGAAAGGGAAATGTGTTATATCCATAGGCTTATGTATAGGCCCCTTAAATTTTTACCTTAAAAGTTGTAATTTATTTTTAAAAAATAAATATTATATTTTATAAGTTAAAATAAATAATAAGGCAAATTCTTGGGAAAGACGGTTTTTCCATAAGCTTATAAAATATTTTAATAAATTTAGAATAAAATTTTTTGAAACTATAATTTGTATTTTGAATAGAGTGCGTCTCTTGAAAGACGGTCTTTCCATAAGTCATGGAAAGACCAAGGTTTAAAGTGTAAATTAGAAGAAATTAAGATAAAATTTTCGGGTTGTATGAACCGGGTTATAAATTTTATAACTACTACATGTTGCATACTAAATTTTTAATGTTGCAACTAAAACCTTTTACCTTTTATTATTCGAATTAAACCCCGTCTTTCCATAAGCATATGGAAAGACCGTCTTTCCCAAGACTTTGCCTTTTGAATAAGGGTCCAGAATTTTTGTTCGCCCGGGGCCTCAAATGGGCTTGGACTTACCCTGCACAGAATAGATGGTTTTTACGAGATTTGCCTAACTCTGTACATGGTCTATATCATGTTTTTCTTTGCAGATTCCAACAACAGGTGTCGCAGTGATTTTGCGTGAGTATGGAAGCGAGCAACCGTTTATATAGGCAAAACTGCTCCAACAAGGCAACAACCGTTTACTAGCCTCGTGTGAAGAGAACCCGAGAAATTCTTAGTATTTTTTTCCCGGTAGTTCTGATACAGTAGATAAATGATACCATCGTGTACCATCGCCTGTTTGAGCAACGGCACCATCCATAGAACTTGAAAGGATTATAGTCGTGGAGATGAAGCCAATTTTGTATCCTTCGTTTCATCTGGTTGGAATGGAAGATCCTACCTTTTGGTGGTTTACTGTTGAGCATCTTCAATTTTATCTTTAATCATTTATCTTTCTTGTGATATACTACAACTCACACAAAAGGTACGAAAAATCAACTTAGGAACTGGCATATCCAGATTTCCGTGAAAAAGTACATCTGGACCCCTCACCTAACCATGTAAGTTTTATCCCTCGGTGCTCGTTTCATCAGTTTTGCTTCTTTCCTGAAGCAGGAAAGCTCCTTTCACCTGTTGAAGCAGCTGCAAGTTCCATCAGCCTTTCATAGTCGATCTCAGTGGATTTGTACTTTAACTTCATCCCACCTAGCACCCATGATCTTATGCACTGAAGGGGTTGAGTACTATCATGAGGCGTAGAAAACCGTTGCCTGTAAACCTTATCTCCTGAGCTGCAGAAAAGATCTTCAGGGGCTACAGCAGTTCCTTGTACTGCTAAGAAATCCCGGGCCATCATCGAGAGTCTTGGATAACGAGAACTGTTTACCTTCCACCAATCTAGTACATCGGTAGGTATTGGGGCAAGCGGCTCTGATAGGTACTGAGTGAGTTCATCGGTCACAGAGCTCATGCTTGCCCTTCGTTTCTTGCGAGCAATTTCCTCTGCAAAAGAAGCTACACCTCCATCTTCCAGCTCTTGAGCAGCAGCATACGAACTAGTCATGGATTGGAAATGGCTGGTGGAATAATTCCTCATAAAGTGCGACCGTGCTTCCTCCAGATGGTTCTCTGAGTTGAGGCTGTCAGGAATGAGCTCAACCTTTATGCGTGGATCAAGAATCGCTGTCATGTAAGAGAAGATATTGCTAATATGGCCACTGTAGTTACGAGCTTCAATGGACATCTTTTCAGCAGCAGTTTTAAGCCAGTCTGGGCTGTGTCTGGAATCTCTGCAGGCTGCAATCATCTCGAGTATGTGATCCATGAAGAAAAGCACCAAACCAACGGTAAGAACTTTGCTAGTGCATATATTGTTGATAGTCTTGTAAAAGGGTTCTAAATAAGTGTGCATGATATTCACAGCATTTTTCTCTGGAGAAGTAAGCAGTAGGCTACTGCCTAGAAGTTCCTCATATTTCCTAGTTATAGTTTCCATTGATTTACCTGCCTGTGTACAGAGAAAGAACATTAGCATCATACTTCATCACATGGACCGAGAAAAGCCACTTATCCTATCAACATGATCAATTGAATCAAGTTTATGATTTGCAAAATCAGACAAAATGGCTTAACATGGGAGTGATAGTTTTAGCTTAACAAGTGACGAGTAATCACCTTTCTTGCAATATCAAGCATCTGATAATTCCCACTCCACCGCGCAGACATGTCAAGGGGAAATTTCCAGCTTCCTTCTTGGTAGGCAGTGGTTAATTGCAGGAAATCCTCAGAGATCTGAGAGTTTGAGTTCATCTCCAGAACGAACTCCCTGATTCTTGAAATAATTGCTTTTGTAGCATCCAATCCATCATTTGTAATTGAGTTTAAAGTATGAGCTGCACAGGGAAGAAAATAAAAGGGACCTATTTTCTGGACATCCATATCATCTTTCAATGTAGAGTACTCATTCTTGGCATGCCTTGTACTATCAAAGGTACATGAAATGACTCTATCATCAATGTTGTAGAACTTCAAAACCTTCACTAAAGCATGATAAATTTCTGTACTTGTACAAGGAAATTGTATGCGACAGACGTCAAGAAGAACCTTCTGAAAGGACCAGTTCTCGTCTATCCACTGGCAGGTGATACTCATGTAAAGAATCTGCTCATACGAAGTCCAGAAATCGAGGGTGATGGAGGCTTTCGAAGACACCTGGTCAACAAGGACCCTGACATCTTCCTGCATGCTCCTGTAAACTTCGCGAAGCACTGCAGCAAATCTTTCTTCCGGCCAGAGTTTTATGGATGGATTGAGGAATTTGAACGAGTTGGTCAGCCATGTTTCCTCTACAGCTGAAGGCGGGAGAGAAGCCAAGGCAAACCATTTAATAAGCAACCAATTCAAATGGTCAAGCTCCACCTGAGTCGATTTTACATGAGGCAGAGGCCTTTTGACTAGTGTCACAGACTGAGGATACGTATTAGGATTCGAAAGATCCTCCACCTTATCATATCCGGGATGGCGATTACCAAGATGCCTTCCTAGATTTCCTTTATAACAGAAAAGGCTCGACTTCAGTGACAGGCAGGAAATATTCACAATGATCAAAAAGCTATACCAGTATGTCCTTAATTCAATTACCAGTTGCAGTAGCTATGGAGTAGCTTTGTCCACAAAATCTGCACTTTCTACTCTTTCCATCAGCAGCAGTTTCAAAGTACTTGAGAAACACCGATGTCATAGTCTTCTTTCTCGGTTTGGATGTAAGTACAGCATTTACCTTCTCCGAGGAACCCCCCAACCTCGCGTCTGTTGGGTCCATAGCCGGGATGATTGCATTTGCCGCGTCCATCATTCCCATGGACTTGGGTTCGATATCTGGCTCCATCACACACAGCAAAATGTAAATGACTACTGTACATTGTTTTTTCCTCACACCAACAGACTTGATAACGCAATATAAAATCAAGAGAAACATATTCCGCAGCTTTTCATTTGGAAACGATGGACAAAAAGTTACCTTTCGATGCCTTATAGGCATTGCTGACGCTCCAGTCCATCACATTTGATGAGCCAGACTTTCCTCCCTGTATTTTTAAACAATAGTCGCATTAATATGCTTTAAAAAAATGAACGTCGAAAAGCTCATTTCATACCTGAAAATTCATGGGTTCTTGATTCAAAATTCACAAATGGAAGTGTCCCAGAACGAGTAAAAAAACTTCAGACGGTGTTTGGTGTTATCATGAGGCGCTCTGTGGGGTGTGAATAAACCGAGTGTGTTGAGCAAAGAAGAAAAACGGGGGGAAAACAGAGGGAAAGTAAGAAGGGAAAATTCGAAGAGGAAGATCGGCTGAGCTGAGAGAGTTGAGGTGAGTTTGAGTGAGCCAAAGCCGAAAGAGAGTGAGTCGAGAAAAGGGCGATTCAGATCTGGGATTTAGGAATGTGTGTGGGGATATATCGGCGACGCTATCGAAGCCGTGACGCCACTACCTCAGCCCCAATCAAATTACCTAATGCTCCCTCGTGGTATCCCCCTCTTAATATGTTATAGAGTCAAGTGCACATATGACCCTATATTTATTTGTTTGAAAGTGCTAATATAACCTTGAAGACCTGAATTTGATCGAAATTTTGTGAATTGACTATTATACCTTCGATTATTAAAATAAAAATTTAGAAAAGGTGAAATGACAGTTATATCCTCGTTAATAATTCGGCCCATACCTAAAAAATTCATCCCAAACCTCATAAGCTTCTCAATTTCTCCAAGCTTCTCAATGTTTCCTAGATTCAATTTCTCTGAGCTTCTTCTTCGCTGGTTTGTCATGCAGACGTGGCTGGAGAGTAACGAGGAAGAATGGCGCTTCTTCTCCTGCTTGTCCCGCGGAAGCACGAACGGCGGCGAATGATGCCAAACCAGAAGCCGAGGAAGAACGACATCAAATGGTGAGAAGAATAGTCGGTTGGAGACGATCGGAGCAGCGGAGACAGGCAAATATTGGGCGTGGAGGTGACGCTTATCTATTCAAGCTTTGGAGAAGAAATTCTGCATTCGGGTCACGAAGCTAGATCGCGCGACCTAGAAAATGTGAAACCAGGTAAAAAAACCCTAGGACCCTAGGGTTTCACTTTGGAGTGGGCCCGCAAGTTAGAATCCGGGTCTAATGAAGTTTGGGCCAAATTTCTAAAGTTTGGGCTGAAATGATTGGCGGTGATGCTAGGGTTTAGAGATGGTGGCGGTGATGGTGCTAGGTGGCAACAGCGGTGCTAGGCGGAGGTGGTGGATCGATGCTTTATAATTTTTAACTCTGTAAGTTTTCCAAACAAATCGATGCTCCAGAGTTGCTTTTTCGATCTCTGTATTGTGTCGGTGGGCGGAGTGGATTAAGGTTTCTAGGCAACTGATTTTAGGTATGTTGGACTGATTTGATTTGATTTTGTTTGGTCACTTAATTCTGGAGGATTTTGTTGTTTTTTGTTTGTGAGTTGTGGTATGAATTCTTGTTGCATGAATTCAGTGATTTTGTTGACCTGGTTTTGAATTCCTAGATTCCGGCGGCTGTTCATGTCGGTGGACGATGGGCAGTGGCGGCGGTGGAAGTAGCGGGGCAATGGTGGGAGTAGTAGTGGTTATGGAGATGAAGAAGAAGAACTTAAGGATATTTTTGTTATTACATCTTTTGTTCTAAGGCTAGGGGTAATTTAGACTTTTTGTATTTGGTCAATGCCAGAAACTACCTAGTCAATGCTAGAATAGTGCCAAAAGCTTATAGCGGCACTTTTGATGCAAAAGATAGGGTTATAATCGCACCTTCTGATCTTGCAGGGTCATATTGACACATTTGACCAAAACATAGGGTTATATATGTATTTTGCCTTTTATTATAACGTCCCTCATTCTTCTCTATTTCAAGCTCGTATGTAAGTCCTGTCCAGCTGAGTTGAAACAGAGCAGAGTTGAAATTATTAAAGATGAGCTGAGATTAATAGAGATGAAGTAGGATTATTCCACTTGATATGAAATTATTGAAGATTATTTGCTCTGAGTTGAGATTATTGAAGCTGATGAGAGTTGAGTTGACACAATTAGAGCTTATGCAAGCTGAGTTGAGATTATTTGAGTTGAGCTGGGCTGAATACAACTGAAAAATATTGATAACTTTAATACTAAATTCAATTTTACTTAAAGAGAAAGCCTCATGTTAGACCGACTAACGGTTGGACCAACAAATTTTAGGGTTAAACTATAATTATTTATACATTGCGATACATTTTTAATGTTTTTCGAAGTTATAGGAATCTCATTACAATAAAAAAAATAAACATCAAATCACCCAATTAGTTACATCAATTATAAAATGATTTCGCCTAACCTTTTTTTATAGTAATCAAATTTTCATTAAAAACAAATCAAAACAAATATATTCATTTCTCTAGAACTTGAACAAAATCTCATAACTAATTTAGAAATAACTAAGTCTTACTTCACAATTTAATAAAAAAAAGGGCTAACTTCATCATCCAATGCCACTTTTTTTTGGTAGGCCATCTCAATTACAAAAACTACCCACCGTAGCGCGGACTAATAAGGTTTCATAAACCCTTTAAGATCTTCATGTTTTTCGGCCTTGTTTTACACCCTAAGTTCAGAAAAAACGTTCCCTACTATGCCTCAAATTCTTCTCAAACTGTATCAGAACAACCTTTCCTTCATTACTCATTAACTGCTATCCATATCCCATTGCGAAAGAATACCCTGAACTAATCTGTGATCTTCCACCATTTTCTTCTTCAGCCCTTCCAAACATAGACTTCTCTTCTGAAAGATTATGATATTCCTCTCCTCCCAAATATGATATAAAGCAGCAACATATTATCCAAATATGTTTAGTTTTCTCCTCATAACCACTACCTTCATTGCCTTCTTCATTTCTCTTAAATCCCTAACAGGCAACCCTTGTTCAAACATCTTAGATTTAACAAACACACCATTTGCAAACAAGTGTTTAGCATTGTCCTGCTCATAATTACAAAGATTGCACAACTGTTGAGTGTTGATGATATTAAAGTTTTGAAGTCTGTCAACTGTAGGAAGTTTACCTTTCAAAGCATCCAAAGAAAGAAACTGAATTTGGGAATCAATTTTGTTTCCTAAATCAGTTTAGCAGCAACATCTGTATCGTTCCCTCCCTTCAGATACTTATATGCTTTAGAAATACTAAAGTCACCTGATTTGTTTGTACACATTTTCAATTGATCTCCCATTTTCTCCTTCAGCCTGATCAAGTATTTCCAGATCCAGCTATGTGATTGTTGAATCTTGTGATTGTCCAGCTTTTCCCCCTTTATGTAATATGCTTGCAACCACTTCACCCACAAAATATCTTTTTTTTCTCATGCACGCTCCAAATATGTTTGCAAAGTGAGGCCCACTTCAACAATGAAGAATCTCTTAGGCCTATCCCCCCCTCCCCCGTCTTTTTACTTCTACATAAAGAATCCCAAGCTGCTGGTGCAAAGAATTTCCCATCATCATT
This sequence comes from Rubia yunnanensis, assembly GCA_037428765.1. Taxonomy (NCBI): domain Eukaryota; kingdom Viridiplantae; phylum Streptophyta; class Magnoliopsida; order Gentianales; family Rubiaceae; genus Rubia; species Rubia yunnanensis. The sequence continues at coordinate 60,687,711 of CM075068.1, forward strand.
TTCCCCCAAAGAAAAGCTCTACATTTCTTGGCAATTTCTTCATGCACTCCTTCAGAAACTTTTAGTATACTCGACCAAAAACCTGCAATACTCATAAACACAGACTTAATTAACTTAGCCTTTCTAGCTTGTGAAATCTTTCTAGAGTCCCAACTATTTAATCTGCTACTTATTAATTAACTGAGCCTTCAGGAACTTTTAGTATACTTGACCAAAAACCTGCAGTACTCATAAGCAAAAAATTAATTAACTGAGCCTTTCCAGCTTGTGAAAGCTTTCTAGAGTCTCAGTTATTTAATCTGCTACTTATTTTATCCAGTAGTGTTGAACAAGCTTTTTTAATCCCAGCTAAAAGTTTACAATGGTAACCCTAAATATTTCATAGGTAGAGTCCCCCTATTTATATTTAGGATTGATTCCAAAGTCTCCTGTTCTATCTCCTCCATTGCATAAAAGTACACTATTGATTTGTTTCATTGACTGCCAATCCAAAAACCTCCTGAAAATCCATTAAAATCTCTTGAATCCCCCTGATATATTTTTCATTTGCTTCACAAAAGATGAGTAGGTCATATGCTAATAGTAGGCTATGAATTCTGAAAGCATGATTTCCCGTAATGATTTATGCTTTATTGCTTTGAATAAATAGAGTACAAAATAGATAAGGAATACTACTAGTATTATAATAACTCTAGTCGAGTCATCAAACTCTATCCATATCTAATCAGATATTAGACTGATTCCAACACCCCCTCTTCAAGCGAAGCGTTAGATGCTCAGCAACGCAAAGTTTGGATATGAAGAACTCGAATAGTGGACGAGAGAGCCCTTTGGTGAAGATGTCTGCAATCTGAAGAGCAGTAGGGACATGTACAACAGGCATATTGCTAGAAGGAACCACCTCTTGAACAAAGTGATAGTCGATGTGATTCTCCCACTTGTGAGCAACTGGATTCTGAGCCAAGAAGATGGCGCTACTATTGTCGCATAACACCAGCAGAGAACCAGAAAGTGGGACACGAAGATGATGAAGAAGATGTATCAGGCAAAAAACCTCTGAGGCGATGTTGGCGAGAGTGCGATACTCAGACTCCGTGCTCGAATGAGAGACGGTGGGCTATTTCTTGGCACTCCAGGAAACAAGGGTTCTACTAAGAAAAATAGCATAACCATATGTAGATCGGTGGGTCTAAAACAATGACCCCAATTAGTATCAGAATAACCCAGCACCTCAGGAGAACTGGTAGACTGAAAAACAAGGCTGAAATGCAGAGTATCTCCAATGTATCAAAGAATCCTAGTGATCGCAAAAAAAATGATTGTCACGAGGGTCTTGAAGATACTGACTGACTGTGCTGACCACAAAGGCCAAGTCAGGATGAGTAATCGTCAAGTACAGAACAACTCTAATAAGAGAGTGGTAAATAGTTGAATTATGAAATAGAGGGTTGGTGGAGCCGTGGAGCAGTGAGCTTGATGTGCTTCATTATGCGTGCGTTAACCGTTGCATTCAGCGTAATAATTGGCTTGTTTTATATGTTGGATTGCTAGTATTATTTGAGTTTACGTGACTAGGGGTTTAGATGGCCATGTTTGGTTTTCTTGTCCAAATCCTGCATTTTGTAGACTTAATTAGTAATAATGGACATCTTGTATCCACGGGCACCTAGACCTTCCTTTGTGATCATCTTAGTAGGTCGCTCGTGGGTACTTTTTGTTACATTCTATGTGAAGGTCGTTCACAAGGGTGGTAGAAGATATGAAGGCCGTTCGTAAGGATGGTAGAAGAGATCGAAGGTCATTCACATTAGAATGGTAGTATATGAAATCCACACACATCAAATCGTGGTAGTAGAAGGATGGAGCCAAAGATAGGCGGCATTGAAGTTCAAAATTTCCAAGGAAGAAATAGAGAATCGTGGTCCGAGCACTGTGCCAACTTTTGGAAAGGATCCAAGAAGAATCATCCTTCAAAGTTGGTTTTATTGGATTTTTTCCTTGAGAACCATAAAATCAACTACAAGAGCTCTCAAAATGGACTAATGGTTCATCTGTAGCAAAGGAAAGAAGTTCAGCCGGCCAAAGCACAAACGGGTTGGCGCGGACCGCTCATGGGTGGCACCAACGGTCCACACCAGACGATGTGGTCCGCACCAAACCTGATGGGCCACGTACGCAAGATCCAAGTTTCATTAAAAAATGGCTAAGCATAGGCGCGGACCATCCCATTTTTGATGGCGTGTGTCATTTCAAGTGCAAAATGTCAAGACCAGCAGGCTAGATATGAAGAATTGAGCGGCTCATGCCAAATTACTGAGAAAAATGAGGTTTCTGATGATGTTATGTGACAAACGTCACATCATGCGGATCATAAGTGCAAAAGCAACCATTATGACGATGGGCCGTGCTAGATGCCATAAACTGCACCGAAGGAGACGACACGGACTGGCCCAGATCACAGGGCCCACGCCAAGGAGTCAATGAGGATCGTGCCAGATCCTGCAGCCCACGCCAGCACGGAACACCTGGGTTGTGTCAGATCTGGCACCTCACGCCAGCATGGACCAAGTACGCAGCGCAGACCGCACCATTCACGACGGTTCGTGCCAAGCAGTAGCTAAACTAGGGTTTCACACTTTTTGGCCTATTTTGGGCCTATTTTTATGCCCAATCCCCTACTAGTATAAATATAGCTGATCTGCTTCATTTTGCGTGATTTAACCATTGCATTTTGCATACTTTTTAGTTAGTTTTAGTTGGTGGATTGCTAGTATTAGTTGAGTTTACGTGACAAGGGGTTCAAACGGCCATGTTTGGTTTTCATGTCTAAATCCCACATTTTTTTGACTTAATTGGTACAAATGGACATCTTTTATCCATGGGCTCCTTGATCTTCCTTGTGATCATCTTTAGTAGGTCGCCTATGGGTACTTATATGTTGCAATCTATGTGAAGACCATTCGCAAGGGCGGCAGAAGATTGAAGGTCATTAGCAAGGATGGTAGAAGGGGTGAAGGCCATTCACATTAGAATGGTAGAAGATGAAGGCCACGAACATCGATGTGTGGTAGAAGGTGATTGAAGCCAAAGATAGGTGGTTCGAAGTTCAAGACGACCAAAGAAGAAATTGGTGAATCATGGTCCGAGGAGTGTTGCCTTAGTCTGAGAACGATCCAGGAAGAATTAACCTTCAAAGTTAATTCCATTGGATTTGTCTTCTCGATTACCATAAAATCGACTACTAGAACTCCCAATTCGGACTAACGGTTCACCCGTAGAAAGCAAACAAAGTTCAGCCAACGAAGCACTGACGGCACTTCACAGACTGCACATGGTAAAACACCAGTGGCCTGTGACAAAGCTCATAGCCTGCACTACATGAGGTACACTCGAGGATCTGTGAAAACCTGCATGAGCCAAAAGCGCCGGGTTGTGACAAAGAACCCGAACCGTGGAGCTTGGATATGAAGAATTGAAGATTTGGCTAAGCATGGTGCTGGGCCGTGAAAACCTTCACGGGCCGTGACAAAAGTTCTGAGTGAAAACCATAGGCTGCTAGCGGTCCGTGAAAACCTTCACAGACCATGAGAACTTCTGAGCAGAAACCGTGAACTGTTCACGGTGCGTCAAATCTTCACGGACCGTGGCACGAGACCTGATTCACAGACTGCCCCAGATCCCATATCCCATGGCTTTGAATGTTCATGGACTATGCCAGATCGCATGCCCCGTGCTTGAATGCTTCACGGATTGTGATGTCCGTGCCGGTCCGTGAAACCTTGGAGGCTGACATAGGGTTTTGCTATTTTTGGCTTATTTTAGGCCTATTTTAGGATAAATATCCTACTACTATATATAAGAGCCATATTTTAATAGTAGAATAAAAATTAGATATAATGTAGAGTAGATTCCCTCTCTAGTTTAGAGAGAAGGAAAAGAAGAGTTCTTCTCCTTCTTTCTCCTTTTCTTTTCCTTTCATCTTATTTTCTAGATCCATGACATCTAACCTAATATGTTCCACGAATATAACCTTTGTAGAGTAGATTTTGATATGGGGATTCATTTTGGCACTTGGTATGTTCTATTTCCTTTATGAGATTTATTAGATTCATCTTATCTTTGTGTTTATGATATTATTGTGATTGTTGTTGAATGTTATAAATGTATGAATATTACACCACATATAAGCACACACTTTGGGCTGTATTCATGTATCGTGCAATTATCGATGCCCCTTTGGGAAGATAAACCTGAATGTTAGAATGGGTAGGAGAGAACGAGTCTGCGTGGGTGTATACAAGGGAGATTCAAGAATGCTCTAACATATTTTCCATCGCACCAGTCTTAGCTAACTTCATAACTATTATCCAAGAGGTAGTGGGTAGAGGTAGCTAATAGTAACAAGTTATGTGTTGTGTTGAAACCCTAGTATCCCATCTAATGTTCCTAAGATCCTCAGGCCTAACGTATGTAGGACTCGCGAGGAGTAGTTGCATTCTTGGTGGAAGCCCAGGACGTAATAGTACAGGGGAGAAATAGACCTACAATGATGGTTGGACCTCACTGTGCTCCCCTAATTACGATGGCGGTGCCGATGGAGGGTTACGAGCGAACCTACCGTGGTAGTGATAGAGAAGTGCACGCCATCGGCCACACCATGTGTTGTGAACATACTGATAGGTCTTTTGTAAGTCTTTTTGGTAATGAATCGAGGATTGAAACATTAGAACTACCATTTTGCTAAATGATTCCCAAGTGCCTAGTATAAATAGTTTACTTGTTTGTCAATTGCATTCTTGTAGTTGTTAGTTGAAAACACCAAAACCCTCCCCCTGTTGCATGTCTACACTACTAGCTGTTCCTTTCACTCGTGTGGATTGAAGACATGCACAAGTTGTGTTTTAATTAGTATTTGAACCCTAGCATCCTTGTGGACAAACCCAGATCTTTCCGCTTATTACCCCTTGGTAGCTTTGTAGTAAGAACGGGTGTAGAATATAAGTCTCTTATCTTTTGAACAATAAGCCCTGGGGCCCATGTTTAAATGATGCCTAGGTCGAGGGTAGGATAAATTTTGGTGCTGCTGCTGGGGATGCTCTTCAGTTCAAGTATTAGTTGAGCATAACATGTTAGCTAGTAACTACTAGTTCTTTTATCCTTTTCTTGTTTTTGTTTGTTGTTTTCTAGAGTAGGTTTTTCTTGATTTCTTGGTGAAAACTGAGGACTCTTGCACTACGATTCCAAATTTTGTGTGTTTTCTTTGTTAGCGTTTAATTGAAAAAAATGTGGGAAAGCACTCAATGGAGGGCAATTTGTAGGGTGTGTCATTGTGATCATCCTATAGAGTGTTGCCCAAGGTTGAGTGACTATGGGAGAAGAATGGCTCAAAGAGTGAGATTTTGTAGGATATGTCATTGCGATCACCCTACAGAGTCTTGCTCTTGGATGAGCGAAAATGAGAGAGAGGTAGGAGTTGTTGGTATCCAAGGTCGATGGGATTAAGATTGTTACCCATGCCACGACTCTCTAAATTCAAGGTTTAGTGGTAACTCAAATTCATGGTATGGAGATGCATCGGGAAACCAACACTTTGGGTTATATAGTTGGATTTCATCAACTTACCCAATGCCCAAAACCAATCCCTAGGATTCGTTCCCAAATCAAATTGTGTAGAAATTTTTTATGCTATAGCTAATGTGACCAAGATTAGTGATTTACTCCAATCACAAGTGCTTAGCGAGATTAGCGATTTGGGACCTCAACTATTCTCAAGCATTGAGAAATTTGAAGGGCAAGTGCTTAATTTGATGAATAGGGTGAGCCAACTTGAAACCCAATATTCTAAAAATGAACCATCCCTAGTTGAATGTGAAATTTTGTTATTACACATTTTCACCCCTACCTCCACCTATAGAACCAATTCCCACAATTTTGGAAACCTTCGAGGAAACTATAGGGAAGCCAATTGAATATGCTAAGCTTCCATACCACCTATTCCCTCTAAGGTTGATTCCTCCTCTACTATATCTTCCTCTTGGAAAATTCTTACTCCCTGCTCTTCATTTTTGGTTGTCTAAGGTGATGGGGTACAAACCTGCACCCTGTGGATAACATTAGGGTCGTGCCGATCACCTTAAAAATATGGAGCTTCTCGGGAGGCAACCTGACCCAAAAGTGTTTTTAGATTAGTTTGACATTTTTTGTGTGTTTTTCTATTTGTAGCTTCTTTTTGTTTTTGAGACACTATTACAATTGATGTGCATGTTTGTTTTGTAGGAAGCATATGATTCTTGGAGAAAGGTGAGCAACCAGAGAGTCCAAATCATGGACCATGTAGACGTACATGGTTTTTGACGCTCAAAATGGTGGACAAGAAGGAGAACCAAACCCCAAATTCACAGGGGTGTAGACGTGCACGGCCCATGAAGTTCACATACTTTCCTACACCACCCAATCACCATTTCTTCCCTACCACCACCCAGCCACCACCAAAGTACCACCCAAACCTACCCTCATAACCCTTGAGACACACACCTCGAGACCTAAGAGGTAACTCTCCATTGTGATTCAATTCCTTATTCGATTTTTGATGCATGATAGTGGTTAGATTGAACTTTCTTTACTAGAGGTTTGGGGTAGTATATTGAGGGTGATGGTAGTTTGTTCTTTACATTCCATGATTCTTCCAACAAGGGTATATTTTAGCTTTCTTTTTCATTATAAGTGCTTTCCTATTTCTTTCCCTCGACATATGTTCTTTGATTTTGTATATGCATTAAGGATAATGCAAACTTTAAGTGTGGGGGAAGGGGATTATATAGCACTTATGATTTTTAGTTGTTTCTATGTAGTTAATAGCTATTCTAAGAACATTTTGAAAATTTTGAAAAATGAAAATTTTATTTTAAAAAAAACCCGGACAAGTCAAAAAGCCAAAAGGGTGACTTGGGTAACATTGGGAAAAGGCTGGATAGGTCGAAGACCTAGGTAAAAGTGAGAGGCTTGGCCCGGCTAGACTGACGAGTCTACGCAAAAATGAGAGGCCATGTGGAAAAAGGTGAGAAGTGAGCGCCCTTTGTGTGTTAAAGCTAGGATGAAAACCCGGAAGAGCTTCTAGGCAAAATGAGAGAAATTGAGAGAAAATAAAAAACTAGGTTTAATGCATGCTTACGCGGTGGATTGTTTTTGGAGGCGACTCTTTGATTGCTTTGGGATCATTCTGGGAAAAGTAAGCTAGCTTGACACTTATCTTTTTGACTTACCTTTTTCCACATTTTATTTCAGGTGGATAGGTTACTTTAGGATCTTCGGGGAGTGTGAGAGTTGTGAGGATTTTCATTTATTTGGGGGAACTAGGGTAGCTTGGGATGAGTTGAAAGTCTTGGTTAACTTATGCTTGCATGCTACATTTCGCTTGATTCTTTTTCTTGTCTTAGATTTACTTGAGGACGAGTAAATGTTTAAGTGTGGGGAGTCTGATCTGCTTCATTTTACGAGTGTTAACCGTTGCATTTGGCATAATTTTTAGTTAGTTTTAGTTGGTGGATTGCTAGTATTATTTGAGTTTACATGACAAGGGGTTTAGACGACCATGTTTGGTTTTCTTGTCTAAATCCTGCATTTTGTAGACTTAATTGATACTAATGGACAACTTGTATCTATGGGCTCCTTGATCTTCCTTATGATCATCTTTAGTAGGTCACCCGTGGGTACTTTTTGGTTACATTCTATGTGAAGGCTATTTGCAAGGGCGGTAGAAGATTGAAGGCTGTTCGCGAGGATGGTAGAAGAGGCGAAGACCATTCATATTAGAATGGTAGAAGATGAAGGCCATGAACATCAATGCGTGGTAGAAGAGATTAAAGCCAAAGATAGGTAGCTTCGATGTTCCAAACGGCAAAAGTAGAAAATGGTGAATCGTGGCCTGAGGAGTGTTTCCTTAGTCCGAGAACCATCCAGGAAGAATTAGCCTTCAAAGTTGGTTCTATTGTATTCTTCTTCTAAACTACTACAAAATCGACTACTAGAACTCCCGATTCATACTAGGAGTTCATCCGTAGCAAGAAAATGAAGTTCAGCCAACGAAGCACCAGCGGCACTTCACGGACCACACATCGTAAAGCACCAGCGGCCCATGACAAAGCTCACGGCCCGCACTACACAAGGGACACTAGAGGATCCGTGAAGACCTGCATGAGACAAAGGCACTGGGTCGTGACAAAGACCCAGGACCATGGAGCTTGGATATGAAGAATTGAAGATTTGGCTAAGAATGCTGCCGAGTTGTGAAAATGTTCATGAGCCGTGACAAAAATTCTGAGCGAAGACCATGGGCTACTTGCGCTCTGAGCAAAAACTGTGAACTGTTCATGGTCCGTGACAATCTTCATGGACCGTAGCACGAGACTTGCTTCACGTACCGCACCACATCCCACGGCCCACAGCTCTGAATGTTCACGGACTGCGCCAGATCCCTCACCCCTTGCTTGATTACTTCACAGACCGTGATATCCGTTCCGGTCCGTGAAGCCTTGGCGGCTAATCTATAGTTTTGATACTTTTGGCTTATTTTGGGCCTATGTTTAGGCCAAATCTCCTACTACTATACATAGAAGCCATCGTCTTCTTGTAAATCCTAAGTAGAATAGAAACAAAATATAATGTAGAATAGATTCTCTCTCTAGTTTAGAGAGAAGGAAGATGAGAGTTCTTCTTATCCTTCCTTTTCATTTTCTTTTCCTTTCCTTTCCTTTTCATATTATTTTCTAGATCCATGGCATCTAACCTAATATTTTACATGGATCTAACCTTTGTAGAGCAGATTTCGAGCTTGGGATTCATTTTGGCACTTGGTATGTTCTATTTGCTTTATGAGATTCATTAAATTCATCCTATCTTTGTATTTATGATATTATTGTGATTGTTCTTGAATGTTATAAATGCATGAATACTACACCACGTATAAGCACACGCATTGAGCACTGTTCATGTTTGGTGAAATTATCGATGCCCCATTGGGAAGAGAAACCTAGATATTAGAATGGGTAGAGGAGAACGAGTCTGCGTGGGTGTGTGCACGGGAGATTCAAGAATGCTCTGATCTATTTGCCATCGCACCAGTCTTAGCTGACTTTATAACTATTTTTCGAGAGGTTGCGGGTAGAGATAACTAACAGATAAGGTGCTAACGATCCTCGAGCCTAGCGTATATAGGACCCGGGATGAGTAGTTGCATTCATGGTGGAAGCCTGAGATGTAATAGCACGGGGGAGAAACAGACCTACAATGATGGTCGGACCTCGTTGTACTCCCCTAATTACGATGAAGGTTTCGATGAAGGGTTGCGAGTGCACCCACCGTGACAGTGATAGAGAAGTGTATGGCATCGACCCCACCACGTGTTATGAACATACTAATAGCTCTTTTGTAAGTCCTTATGGGAATGAATCAAGGATTGAATTATTAGAACTACCATGCTGCTAAATGGTTCCCAAGTGCCTAGTATAAATAGTTTACTTGTTTGTCAATTGCATGCTTGTAGTTGTTAGTTGAAAACACCAAAACTCTCCCTCCCCCAGTTGCATGTCTACACTACTAGTTGTTCCTTTCACTCGTGTGGATTGATAACCTGCATGCGGTTGAGTTTTAATTAGTATTTGAACCCTAGCATCCTTGTGGGCAAACCCAGGGTTTGCCGCTTCCTTGGTTGCTTAGCAGTAAGAACGAGGTGCAGAATATAAATCTCTTATCTTTTAACCAATAAGACCCTCTGCTCATGTTCTAACGATTCCTGGGTCGAGGGCAGGTTAATAGCCTTAGTCTATAGGGTTAGAAAGGGAGATCATTTTTAGTTAGTTCATTTGTAATTTGGAGAGCATCCTAGAGAGAGAAACATTCTCTTCTCTTTCTTTCTTTCCTTTTTATTTTGCTTTGATTCTATGATGTGGAATTCAAATAATTATTTGAATTTCATGTCTAGGGAAAAGTTTCCATAGCTTGGGGATAATTTTATTCAAGTGTTGATTTATGCTTTTGTGAGATTCTTAGTTCATCCTAATTATTGTGCTTGTGATATTATTTTGACTTGCTCTTGAATGTTAGAATTGCATGAATAGTACACTCCATTAGCACACACTCTAGTCTATATTCATATTGGTGAAAATATTGATGCCCCATGGGGAAGAGAAACCTCAGATTTGTTATGGGTATTAGGGTACGAGTCTGCGTGGGTGTGTGTACGGAGGTCTTTTCTGACTATTGCTATGTTATATTGCCTGCACACCATTCTTAGCTGATTACATAAAGTAGCATAGTGAAAAGTAGAAAGCTAGGGTTGTAAGAGACCCTAGTGTCATAGATAAGGTGCCTACTCCCTTTGCTTCATTTATAGGCCTAGGGAGTAGAGCATCCATGGTGGAACACCCGGAACGTAATCTTACGGGGGAGAAAAAGACCTACAACAATGGCCAAACATTTTTGTACTCCTATAATTACGGAGTCGATGTCGATGGAAGGTTGCAAGGGCACCCAACGTGACAGGTACGGGGAAGTGTATACCATCGACCACACTACGTGTGATGAGCACTAAATTAGGTTTGTCTAAATCTCATATGTGAATGAATCGAGGATCGAAGCATTAAATCAACCACATTACGCAAGCATTCCCCAAGTTTTTAGCTAAATATTTTACGTACATTTTTACTTTCATGCTTTGTAGTTGTTAGTTGAAAAAACCAAACCTCCATTTGTTTATTATACTAACTATTTAGCAACACAAAAGGATTGACAACCCAAACGTGGTTGTGTGTGATTGAATTTTAGGCCCTAGCATCTCTGTGGACATACCAAGGGCTTACCGCTAACTATCCTATCGGTAGTATAGCAGCGAGTTAGGTGCAGAACTATAAATTTAAATTTGACACGGGTGCCTTCGCTCGGGTTAATTAGCTATAATTAATGACCCCGAGTGGAGGTGGGTCAAATTTTGGTGCCGCTGTCGGGGATGCTAATTGGCTTAACAGTTAATTAGCATAATGTGTTAGTAGAGTAATTAGTATTGCTTTTGTTTTGTTTTATTTTGTTGATTCATGTGTTGAGATTTTGTGATAGTTATCTTGTTGCCTTTTTATCTGTTTGCTAGTGCTGTCTTCGGAAAGGTACTGTTAGCCTCTAGTTTATGGTACACACTCGTACCACAAACTTAGGTGTTTTGCATTACTCGAGTGATAACACAGGTTATAAAAAAATGAAGGAAGCAGAGAGCTAGAGTAGAGATTAAACCTAGGTCGGTATAGTTGGTAGAATACCCGCAGGAAATAACAAAGCATAACCATTACATTGAGGGAGCTAATGGCCCCCTAATCTGGAGAGTCAGTCACTATGCATCACATTCCTCCCATTACCTCCAAATGTGAGCTGCAAGCTAAAGAAAAGAATGATCCATTGTCTTCTCACCTGCCACGGGATGACAGGGGAAGACCCGGATAAGCATTTGTTGGAGTTCCACTTGGTGTGTACAAATACGAAGCCTTCGGGTGTCTCTGAAGCTAACTCTAATCTAATGATTTTCTCTCTCTCTTCAAGATAGGGCTAAGGATTGGCTTTACTATTTAACTCCCGGTTTCCAAGGCTTTTGGATGGATATGAAGCGAAGATTTTTATAGAAGTACTTTTTGATGTCCAAATCCGCCCGACTGAAGAAGCGGCTGTCTAATATCACGTAAGGAGCTACAGAGTCACTCTATGACTATTGGGAGCAATTCAAGAGGTTTCTTGCAAGCTGTCCATACCATCCTTTTAAGGAGGGAGACCTAGTTTTCTACTTCTTCGAAGGGTTGTGTGATGAAGACATGCAGATGGTGAATGTCACATGTAATGGATCAATTGCCAACAAAAGCCCTAAGGATCTCTTTGACGAAATGGCCAATGGTATGCGATAGTTTGGCACAAGGTCAAGGGTTAAGGTCTTGGATGAACCTTCACAATCGCCTAAGTTGGAAGAGCAAGTCCAAGCTCTTGCTTCTATGATGAAAGAACTTCTACGAGGGAAGGTCCATCAAGTCAAAGTGTGCGAGATGTGTAACTTAGACCACAACATCGAGGCGTGTCCCAAAGTTGTAGAATTTGCCAGAGGTGAAGGCCATTGATTACAACAATAGGGAGAGATCACAATTTTCTAGGGGCCAACCTCAAGGGTTTCAGGGGAACCAAGGAAATGCAAGGTTGGATCCCTATGCAAACTCGTTCAATCCAAGGTGCCGAGACCATCAAAAGTTTTGGTTAAGGGAAGACAATTAACCTCAAGCATATTGGGGTGGACAAGCCCCACCTCAACCATACCTTAGAGGTGAAGGCCCTTCCAACAACCTTGCCTTGATCTTTAAATTGTATCGAGAAGAGATCCTAGAAGCCATTGGTCAATTGGGGGAAGAAACATGAAGTGTTTATAGTGAGGAAAATGCGTGAGATTAAAGACCTTGGCAATAGGGCTTTCTCATGTATCAAGAACCCCGAGGTTCAAGTTGGGCAACTAGCCACCTTGGTGAGCCGACTTGAGGCCAAGGAGTCTGAAAAACTCCCTTCCCAACCGAAGATCAATCCAAGGAAAATGAGTACACTCAATTTGAGAAGCGGGAAGGAAGTTCGTGAGATCGAGAAGAAGGTGATGCAAGAGGACAATATGGTATTGGAGACTACCAAGACACACTTCGAAGAGGATGAGATTGTGGTCAAGGAAGCGCCTTCCGAAGGAAAATGACTAAATTTCTTAAGGTTGCATGCACAAAAAAGAGAAGTAGGCCAACTAAGAAGGTAGAACATTTAAAAATGGGGAAAGTCACCATTTTAAACCATAAAAAAATTGCCTAAGAAATGCGACAACCCCGTAATGTTCTCTATTCCTATCTCCTTAGGTGGAAAACCTGTTGAAAATGTCATATTAGACTTAGGCGCATCCATATATGTGATCCCATTTAGCCTTTATGAACGCCTAGAAATATGTGAGATTAGGGAAACTAGGGTGATTGTCCAAATTGCCGATCACTCCCAAGCTAGCCTTCATGGACTAGTGAAGGATGTAATGGTGAGGGTTGGCAAGTTGGTTTTTCCGGTGGACTTTTATGTCCTAGACGCGGGGCACGATAGAAGTGCACCCCTAATACTTTTGGGGAGACATTTTCTTATAATATCTAGGACTAAAATTGATATCCATTTGGTAACCTTAACTCTAGAAGATGATATGGATAAATTGGAATTTGACATCTATAAGTTTAGACATGATTCGACTAATTCATCTTTTACGTGCAAAGGTGTCACCCTGTGTGATGAGCACGATTTCCATGAATCTTCTTGTGTTACGAATGAGCATGAATGCTTGGATGAATTCTGTGTTGGTGACATTGTTGATGAGTCATATGAATTGCATGGTTTGAGTGATAATATAGCTATGCTAGACTGTTTTTCTATGCTAACTAACTTGCATCAAGAAAGAAAGAATGTCAAGAGGTTAAAATCCTCTAGACCTTCTCCTAAACCCAAAGTGATGTTCATAGACTCAACCTTAGTGATACACCATTTTCTATGGCAGACAAAGGGTTCAAAGGTAAGGGTGACACGTTGTGGAGACCCCTCCGCAATGATGTCATCGTGGGTGGAGTCACCGATGGCGATTTCGGAGACCCACAGGTAGGCGGTTCTCATTAAAATTGCATGAAAAAGAAAATATAACGTGAGGACGACAATAAATATACGGTGCTTCTTTTTGCTTTGATTTTGTGTTTTGAGTAGTGATTAGATAGATTTTACATGTTCTTGTTTGTGATGAGGATTTTTAGATGAAACACTTGTTTGATTTGTAAATTTGAGTTCAAGTATTGTGATTATGTTTGGATGGAATCAGATTTGATGGGTGACATAGTTTTTTTTGAATAAAAGAGGGAAAAATCAAGGAAATAGGTCAAAATTTGTGGCAGCCCCAAGCCAAGACCTAGCACGGTCTGCGCCAAGTAACACAGTCCGCGCCATGGGAGTTTGGCAGGAGGGGCCTCATGCCAAAGATTTGGCACAGACCGCTCCAGGGTATATGGTCCGTGCCAGGGGTCTTGGGCACGAGGGGGGTTCATGCCAGGTGCTTTCGGCTCGAAGGTATTTGTGTCATTTCCCCAATTTTGCTGTCAAATTGTTCCAAAAATGTAAAATTTTGAATTATTGAATAATAAGCTTTAAAATGCATTTTTGGTTCATAAATTTTGAAATTCTCTAATTCCTTAGAATTTTTTATGCAAACAGTACTTCCTATATACCTTGTGAATTAATTAATTTGTACAAATGTATTATAATTTGCAATTTTAAAAATTCCATTCTTATGAGAAGAGGAAGAAATTGGCCAAGGGTGCAAACCATAAGCCGGTGACTCCCATTCTTCGCAACCCTGCATTCGTGACTGAAGAGTTTATGGGATTTGCCAACATCTCCGGAACTGCAACCCGAAGGTGGAGGAATTTGAGAGAACCAAAGAGCAGTACATTGGAGACTGACTTTGCATGCAAAGACACCTTTGCGGCTCTAGGCTTACTCGAGCTCATTTCCTATCTATTTGGATGGGTAGGTCTAAAGGGGCTCTTAGAGAGACACTCTAAGACCTACATCAGGTGGACCCTAGAGTTCCTAGGTACTCTATGGTCGGTCACAGATGATGATGGGCACAAGGAGATCAAATTCAATCTTGATGACAAGGAGTATAAGATGACACACCGAAAGGTAGCCCACGACTTCAGATGGAGGTACAGTAAAGAGATCCTGAGGACACACCATCAAGGGATGCTTTTTTCTTGTGGGAATTTTTGGAGGCAGCTAGCAGGGACTGACTGGAAGAATCTGTGCAAGAGCACTGCCTTGGTTCATTCGGCATTTCGTTACGTTCACCAGTTACTGGCAATGGGATTTTTTCCCATGGTGAGCTAACACAATGTCCGAGTTTTGATGTTCATTGCCTCTGGGCAATGACTACTGAGGGTAATTTCTACCCAAACCTGGTAGGGATCTTTGTACAAGAGTGTATGGCGATGGGGAAAATAAGAGTGGGAAGATTCCTATGAGTGGCATGGTATGGCTACTGGCACAGTACTTGGGGAATCCGGTCCTCAGCACGCATTGGCCAACATGGGAGAGATCGGGAATGAGGTAAAACATTGAGAAGTTGGCCAAGGCGTTCATGGTGGCACCCACTAAATCTAAGGACTGTTTTGTGTGGCCTTATGGCAGGGCACACACTTGTAGCTTCATGGTACTTCTTCAGCTGGAACGCACCGCCATCACCCACAACACATGTTTCAATGACCTATTCATTGAGCCCGACTTGAATTTTGAGAAGGAATTTTACAGAGTTGTAGCCACCCTAGAGATAGATGTTGATGAGGCTGAGGGTGAGACTTCTTCAAGAGCACATCCTAGCCGATCTCTTCTATCTACAGACATCAGTAACCAACTGTACTCCCTTGGGGTAAAGCTTTCGAACTCTACCTAAGTGCTGCAAGAGGTCGTCCAAGAAATATGCGGTATGGGATCGTAATTGGAGGAGCTTAGCACGAGGATAGATTCCATGGAGGCCTCAAGCAATGGGATACATTGAGAGGAGCAACACAAGGCACGTGGAGGAAGGCCATTTGGGGCCGTGAGAGTGAGTCACTATTTCTCCTAACCTCCCTTATGTTTACATGGTTTTTCTTGCATTGGAGACAATGCATAGGTTAAGTATGGGGGAGGGAGTAGTGAGCACTTAGGGAGTTTTCATTTTTTTTTGGAATCCTCGGTGCATTTTGACGTTTTTCTTGTTTCTTTGATGACTTTGGATTTTTGATTGTTGCGGGATGCTTAAGGAAGTGTACTTGGTGGTTTGGCATACTAGGTAGGGTTCCTAGTTTGCATTGGATTTGTTGTTTCAGGATATTGGTGGTGTTATTTTGTTTTGATCTTATCCTTTTGTAGTATGAAGCCCACTTTGGGGGAAATTTTGTCTTACACCAAAAAACTTGAAAAACTTGAAAAAATGAAAAAAAAATCCGGACAAGTTGAAAACTCGAAAGGGCGACTTGGGTAACATTGGTAAAAGTCCAGATAGGTCGAAAAACCTAGGTAAAACTGATAGGCTAGGTCCGTATAGCCTTACAAGCCTAGGCAAAAATGAGAGGCCGTGTGGGAAAATGTGAGAATGTGAGTACCCTTTGTGTGTTAAAAATAGGATGAAAACCCGAAAGGGCTCCTAGGAAAAATGAGAGAAATTGAGAGAAAACAAAAAATTGGGTTAATGATACATTTGCCTCATTGGTTGTAACTAGGTCGAAAATCTAGAGTTATCCTTATGTTACAACCAAGCCGACGACTCTTGGATTTCCTTGGTGGATTGTTTTTGGGGGACGACTCTTTGATTGCTTTTGAGATCATTTTGGGAAAAGTAAGCTAGCTTCACACTTATCTTCTTTGCTTACCTTTTTCCACATTTTACTTTGGGTGGTTAGATTACTTAGGCTCTCTGGAGAGTGTGAGAGTTGTGAGATTCTTGCTCTTTTGGGAGAAATAGGGTAATCTAGGAATAAGTTGAATGCCCCGATTAACTTTTGCATGCACGCTACATTTCGCTTAATTATTTTTCTTGTCTTTATTTACTCGAGGACGAGTAAAGGGTTTAGCGTGGGGGCCTGATGTGCTTCATTATGTGTACGTTAACAGTTGCATTTAACGTAATAATTGGCTTGTTTTGTGTGTTGGATTGCTAGTAGTAGTTAAGTTTACATGAAAAGGGGTTTAGACGACAATGTTTGTTTTTCTTGTCTAAATCCCGCATTTTGTAAACTTAATTGGTACTAATGGACATCTTGTATCCACGGGCACCAAGTTCTTCCTTTGTGATCATTCTTAGTAGGTCGCTCGTGGATACTTTTCATTATATTCTATGTGAAGGCCGTTTGCAAAGGCGGTAGAAGTATTGAAGGCCGTTTACAAGGACGGTAGATGGGAGGTGGTCGTTGTACCTCTCAAAGATAATATTTATAAGCCCTAAATGCTTAGTCGTCCACGAAGAAGAGGGAATTTCTTAAGCGTTTAAACATAAAAGGTTGATATTATGCTAGAAGTAAATATATATAGAGATGTATAAAAGAAAGTAAAGGGGGGGTTGATTTTCCTAAGTTATGAAAGTAAAAGACAAAACAGCTAGCAAAGTTAAGTAACAATGGGTAAAAACAAGCAAATTAAGAAAATGGGTAAAAACTACAAAAGACAAAGCCTTGGGGGAAATTAATATCCACTTCCAAACCTAATGTATATCATTGAACCATTCACTCATTCTATCACATTCGTTACCTATGGGGAATGATAAAACTTCCCATTCAAAGATCAACATTCATTCCTTCTTAATGGTAATTTGCAAAGACAAACAACGACCATTTGCAAACCTCATTGATATTCACTTTAGGCAAACCATGCCATAAAGGTATTTCATTTAAGAACCATATATTTGATAACAACAAGTCTTCTACCAAAGACATAGCCATTTAACCAAACATAGAATTCATTAGGCTAAACCTAGAACAAACCACATTCAAGATTCAACCTTTCATTGCATATATAGGATAAATATGAGAACAATCCACATTAAAATACTTATCTAGAAAGAATTACAACACATTATACACTAGAAGTTCTAAGTCCATGTTTTGGATTTTCATGCCAAATGAGTTAAGAAATTTGCAACTTTCCTAACACCCTAACACTTCAATTATACAAACACTTCCTATTTTCAAACAACCCATGATATAAAAGAAGTAAACATCACATTAAAACACATGAATGCTAAATAACAAATGCTTCAAGATAGAGTGAAATAGAGGTTCTTACTACATAGATATGGAAGCTTCAATCAATTTTTCCCAAGATTAAACTAACCTAGATAATGAAAAGACATGATTAACCTACAAAAAATTAAGAAAAGAAAGAAAGCAAAACTAGGGTTTGAACCTAGAAAATCACGAGAAGAATAAGAGAGGAATATAAGAGGATAATATTTAGTATTTATAGTACAAAAAAGTAAGAAAGGTTCAGGCCACCTGTCCGTCGTGAGTCGCGACCGAGCCAAGTTTCAGCATCTTGATTTCTTCTTCTTTTTGTTTCAAGTCCTCCTCTTCACTTCACTTATCTTCAATTATTCAAGTTTTCAAAAGCTCAAATGCAAGTCTTCAATCTTCAAATCTTCAAAGGTATTCTTCAAAGTCTTCAAACGAATTGCCTTGTCACACAAAATTCTCTAGACAAGTAATAAAAGCGTAAAGTCGCTTTTAACGCTCCTTTGGGAATTTCAAGGCAAAATGCCACATCTAGAGCAAAAAAGTGTACAGAAGTGAATCTTAAAAGTCCTAATATAACCATATAAAATGGGCACATCCAACCTCCCCGAACTTAAACCTCACTTGCCCTCGAGTAGGAAAAGATTCAAGCACACAAAAGAATTCATATGTCCACATCCTAAACTAATATTCCCCCAATCAAAACCTCACAAAAACTCTCAATATCGTAAATCCCAAAATCAAAGCTCAAATGAAAAATTTTCACACACAACCCAAATTCCTAAATCTAACCAAACCTACCACTTATCAATTCACTACACATAAAAACATTTCAAAGTCCCAAATTGATAATTCCAAAGGCTAATGACACAAAATGAAGTTAAAACCATATGAAAGGTTCAAGCACATACTTCACTTCATACCAATATATCAACCAAAATCCAATGACACAAAATGAAGTCAACACCATAAGGAGGTTCAAACACATACTTCACCCAATGCCAATATATCAACCAAAATGAAGTATAAAAGAATAAAAAATTTTATAACCATACTTCATTTTCCAACCCGCTAATTTACCCAATCCCAAGAGGTCTCAACATGTTGAGCTACCCGATCCATCCATATGACAACCGCAACCTTATGACTCCAACGCCGGCAAATGAGTGAAATCATAGCATTTTTTTTCTCTCTTTCTCTCATTTTTCCTAGGATCCCTTTTGGGTTTTCATCCTAGCCACACATCATGTTTCTTTGGCTCACATCTCACCTTTTTCCGCACATTTAGCCTCTCATTTTTGCCTAGGTCACCCTTTTGTGATTTCGACCTATTCGGGCCCCCAATGTTGCCTAATTTTCCCTCTCGGGTATTCAACTTAGAGGGTTTTCTTTTTAATTTTTTTTCATCTTCTATTTTTTTTCAAAATTTTCAATTTTTTTCTTTCTTTTTCTCATGTTTTTTTCCAATCAAAAGTAGAAAAAAGCATTCCAAATCAAGCTAGCATGCATGTGAGTCCTCTAACCCCTCCCCGCACTTAAAACATTACATTGCCCTCAATGTTATTAGGTAAGGCAAGAACAATAAAATCCAAGGTAAGAGGTAGAGTGACTCTCATTTCTCTGCATAGTCATCGGTGATATGGCACAATCCATGTGTTTGTATAGAATCAGTCTCGAATTGGTTTCAGAGTCGGAGGGGGAAGCAAAAGTGTCGTAAAAGAACTCAGCCCTTGAGCAAAACATTGTCTCCTTGGCGCCGTTTGATCAAGACTAACACCACTGAGAACAACATCAAACTCAAAAGTACATAAGGATTTGTAATACTAGGTTTAGCATCAAAATTTAATAACCATAGTATTCTCAGAAAACAATCAATCCATCATGCAATCACCAATATAAGATTGTCCAATCAAAATATCCAACATATATCGACACATATCCAAGCATCATTATAGAATATAGCAATTACAATCACAATGATGTAGTTGGCATATTACAATCAACAAAGGTACTATAAAGGTGCAAGAATGTTCATACGTCAATATATGTAAGATGGTGGAGAAATGAGTGGAGGTGTGGTGGTTCTTGGGAGTATTTGGTGGAGAAGAAGGAAGGATTATGCAGTATTTAAGCTCAGTTGAAAAGCTGGTGGGAGGCCGTCGCCGTACCTCTCAAAGTTAATATTTATAAGCCCTTTTATGCTTACTATCTACAACTAAGTAGATAGCGGCAAGTCGGGTCGTCCACGGAGAAGAGGGATCTTCCTAAGCTTTTAGGCACAAAAGGTTGATATTAGGCTTGTAGTAGACATATGTACATACATATAAAAGCATGTAAATTGGGGGGGGGGTGGTTGGTTGGTTGTCCTAAGTTATGAAATTAAAAAGACAAGATAACTAGCAAGGTTAAGTAACTATGCTAATCATCAAACAAAACTAAGGAAAAGGGTTTTAAAACTACAAAGATAAAGCCTTGGGGGCAATGGATATCCACTTCCAAACCTAATGTAGATCATTGAACCATTCACTCATTCTATCACATTCGTTACTTGGCTTAACATTAACATACCCATCTAGCAAGAATCATAACACATTATGCATAAGAAGTTCTAAGTTCGTGTTCATAGATTTTCATGCAAAGGAGCTAAGGAATTCGTCACTTTCCTAACACCCTAACACTTCAATCATAAAAACACTCCCTATTCTCAAACAACATATGACATAAGTGAAGTGAAACATAACATCAAGAATACCTAAATGCTAAATAACAAAGGATTCAAGAACGAGTGAAACAATCTATTCACTACTTCAACTACTTGTTGTGAAGATAAATCTTCTATCCTTCTTAGATAGTAGTTAGCAAGAGTGAATTCGACATCTCTTGTCAAACCTCACCAATGACTCCCTTATTACTAAGAGTATCCTATTGATGGCATTTAGCACGAAGAATCAACAAGCTTAGCAACACTTATAAACACTACACCGTGTCTAAGCATTTAACCAATTCATGCATTTACACAAGATTAGTCAAGAACGATCGACATTCATAGACCTCTCTCATTTGCTACCTAAAACAAACATGACAATGAACTCGACATCATCACATTCATCTAGCAATTATCAACACACCAACATCATTTAAGAAGCTCTAACTCATGCTCTTGGATTCTACATTAAAAGAGGGGAGAATTAGCTACTTTCTCCCAACCCTAATAAGCAATCATACAAGAAATTCATATACTCAAGCTCCCGACAACATCAATGAAATTAACAATTAACATTCAAAACCCAATAAATGCACAATAGCAAAAGCACCAAATAGATAGATATAATGGTTCTTACTACATAGAAATGGGAGCATCAATCCTTTGCTCCCAAGATAAAACTAAGCTAGGGAAATAAAAGACATAATTAAAATACAAAAACTAAGAAAAGAAAGAGGAGAAAACCTAGGGTTTCTAAGCCCAAAAATGCAGAAGAAAGAGTTGGGCAAAAGCTGCTGAATGAGAGGAAAGAGAATGGTATTTATAGTACAAAGAAGATAAGGTGAAATTCTGGCCACCCGTCGATCGCGACTCGCGACGGTCATCGCGACGAGGCCATCGCGAGTCGCGACGGCTCGCGACAGACGCAAATTTCAACATTTTTTCTTCTTTCTCTTTTATATCTCATATCCTTCTCTTCTCTTCACTTCTTCAATTCTTCATATCTTCAAAAAGCTCAAATCCAAGTCTTCAAATCTTCAAATCTTCAAATCTTCAAAGATATTCTTCAAAGTCTTCAAAGTTTTCAAAGTCTTCAAACAAATTACCTTGTCACACAAAATTCTCTAAAAAGTGATAAAAATGCAAAAGTCGCTTTTAACCCTCCTTAGATAATTTCAAGGAAAAATGTCATATTTAGAGCACAAAAGTGTACAAAAAAAATCCCAAAGCCCTAATATAACCGTATAAAATGGGCACATCAGCTGGTTTCTTCATCGCGAGTTGCGACAGTACTGGTCGGGACTCGCGATGCCTGGTCGCGACTCGCAATGCCTTGTCGCCACTCACGATGCATTGTCGCCACTCGCGACCAAGATATTGCTACTCGGTATATCTTGGGTCTGTGAGCTCTATTCTTCTAGAATATTTTTGATTCGGTCGTGACTTGCGACGCCCATGTTGCAACTATTAAAAGCTGGTGCTAAGAGTTCATTTTTGCTCTCCTGTTCATCGCGACTTGCGACATATCCATCGTGACTCGCAACGATAGGGTTTCCCAGAACTTAGAAATAAAAATTTTTCCCTTACCAACTTTCCAAGCTTTCTTCCCTTTCTCAGGGATCTCATTCCTTCATCTCCTCCAATGCAATGCACTTCACTTTGCTGCAAAATCACAGAAAAACACACCGTAAAAAATAAGACAAAATAAAAAAACTAAACAACGAAAACCAAATAAAGGCCAATTTTATTTACGTCATTGGCATGAAAAACTCTGTATATTTAAGGTTATCGACACAACTCTAATGTTATCCTTATGGTGAAGGCTTGAACCCCTTCACCATGAGTATCCAAAAGTAGAGAGGTGGGGGTACAAAACTTTCAAGAGGAAAGTCTTGTTGAAACGGATATGGTTTAAATGGAGTTCGGTGGTTAGGAGGCTTGGGATATTCTTTTGGCTCCTCTCTTATCTTCCTCAAAACTTCCAAAAATGGTGGAGTTGGTTCACTAGGTAGGGGAAGGGGTGATGATGCTAATGAATGTAGCACGATCACATATTCCTCCATTTTTTCATCCTCAACAAACAACTCCTCATCCCCTTCGAACTCAAACTCATTTCTCATGGTGACCGCACTCACTGAATCTTCGAGTTTGACTTGGGATTGTGTATTTTCATAATCACGAGCTTCCATTCGGGCCAAGGCTTCTAATATACTCCTCGCATGCCCCTCAATAGCCTTAACACTAGAGGAGAGCCGAGTATCTAGTTCCTCACCAGTCAAGTTGTCCAAGTTTGCTATTGCATTCATGACTTCCTCACATGTCAAACTTGAAGTTCCTAGTTGGGCTTGGTTGTTGGGTATGGTATAAGGTGGTGATGGCCAACTATTTGCTCGTATTGTTGGTTTTCTGGCTCATTCTTTACCGCCAATATAGATTACCACTTCATTCTAGATTGTAAGAATTATGGTATGGATATCATTCTTGAGCTTCTTGCCCCTGAAAACCAACATCTCCACCTCTTGGTAGAACTCTTCATAATACCCTTGGTTTTGGAAACCATGGGTTCTTTCCCCCTCATAGTGCTCCTCCCTTAACAAATAGCAAGACTCGGTAGGATGGTCGGAACACATCCTACAAAACCTTGCTTGTTGAGCCTCTCTTCTTATTATGAGTTACCTCAAGGTGAAGTGTACCATTTTTTTTTCAAAAGTCCAAAATCATATTGCAAGGATTATCGATAAAAATTAACCAAGAAATCAAGCAATACCTACTCCGAACAAAAACCACCAAGGAGTGGAAAATAAAAATAACTAGCTAATAAGCAACCAGATATGCCCAAACACTTAAAAATAAATGCCTCTTCCCCAGCAGCGGTGCCAAAATTTGGGAGGTCATCGTCGTACCTCTCAAAGTTAATATTTATAAGCCCTAAATGATTACTAACTATAACTAAGTAGATAGTGGCAAATCAGGGTCGTCCACGAAGAAGAGGTATTTTCTTAAGCGTTTAAACACAAAAGGTTGATATTATGCTAGAAGTAAATATATAAAGATACATAAAAGTAAGTAAAGGGGGGGAGGGTTGGTTGGTTGGTTTTCTTAAGTTATGAAAGTGAAAGACAAAACAACTAGCAAAGTTAAGTAACTATGCTAATCATCAAGCAAACTAAGTAAAAGGGTAAAAACTACAAAAGAAAAAGCCTTGGGGAAAATTAATATCCACTTCCAAACCTAACGTATATCATTGAACCATTCACTCATTCTATCACATTCGTTACCTATGGGGAATGATTAAACTTTCCATTCAAAGATCAACATTCATTTCTTCTTAATAGTAATTTGCAAAGGCAAACAACGACCATTTGCAAACCTCATTGATATTCACTTTAGGCAAACCAAGCCATAAAAGTATTTCATCAATGGCATTATACACGAAGAACTATATATTTGATAACAACAAGCCTTCTACCAAAGACATAGCCATTTAACCAAACATAGAATTCATTAGGCTAAACCTAGAACAAACCACATTCAAGATTCAACCTTTCATTGCATCTATAGGATAAATATGAGAACAATCCACATTAATATACTTATCTAGAAAGAATTACAACACATTATACACTAGAAGTTCTAAGTCCATGTTCTTGGATTTTCATGCCAAATAAGTTAAGAAATTTGCAACTTTCCTAACACCCTAACACTTCAATCATACAAACACTTCCTATTCTCAAACAACCTATGATATAAAGGAAGTAAACATCACATTAAAACACATGAATGCTAAATAACAAATGCTTCAAGATAGAGTGAAATAGAGGTTCTTACTACATAGATATGGAAGCTTCAATCAATTTCTCCCAAGATTAAACTAACCTAGATAATGAAAAGACATGATTAACCTACAAAAACTAAGAAAAGAAAGAAAGTAAAACTAGGGTTTGAACCCAGAAAATTGCAGGAAGAAGAAGAGAGGAATATGAGAGGATACGATTTAGTATTTATAGTACAAAAAAGTAAGAAAGGTTTTGGCCACCCATCTATCGCGAGTCTTGACCAATCCATCGCGAGTCACGACTGAGCCAAGTTTCAGCATCTTGATTTCTTTCTTCTTTTTGTTTCAATTCCTCCTCTTCACTTCACTTATCTTCAATTCTTCAAGTCTTCAAAAGCTAAAATGCAAGTCTTGAAATCTTGAAATCTTCAAAGGTATTCTTCAAAGACTTCAAACAAATTTCCTTGTCACACAAAATTTTCTAGGAAAGTAATAAAAGCGTAAAAGTCGCCCTTAACTCTCCTTAGGGAATTTCAAGGAAAAATGCCACATCTAGAGCACAAAAGTGTACAAAAGTGAATCTTAAAAGTCCTAATATAACCATATAAAATGGGCACATCAGTAGAAGAGATCGAAGGCCATTCACATTAGAATGGTAGTAGATGAAGGCCACGAACATAAAATCATGGTAGTAGAAGGATGGAGCCAAATATAGGTGGCATTGGAATTCAAAATGGTCAAGGAAGAAATAGAGAATTGTGGTCTGAGAGTGGTGCCAACTTCTAGAGATGATCTAAGAAGAATCAGCCTTTAAAGTTGGTTCCACTGGATTCGTCTCCTCGAGAGCCATAAAATTGACTATAAGAACTCTCAAAATAGAATAAGGGTTTATCTATAGTAATGGAAGAATCAGTCGACCAAAGCACAAATGGGTCGGCACAGACCGCTCATGGGTGTCACCAATGGCCCACACTAGACGATGTGGTTCGTACCAAGAGTTCTTCGCTTGGACCATGCTAAGGCCCAGCATGGACCGCACGAAACTCGATGGCCACACATGCCAGTTCCAAGTTTCATTAAAAATAGCTAAGTGTGGGCAAGGATCATCTCGTTTTTATGGCCTGCACCATTTCAAGTGCAAAATGTCAAGACCAGCCAGCGGGATGTGAAGAATAGAGCGGCCCGTGCCAAATTACTGAGCAAAACAAGGTTTCTAATGATGGTCTGTGCCAAATGTCACATCCCATGGATCAGAAGTGAAAAAATGACCAATTTGATGATAGGTCACGCCAGACGCAATTGACGGCTCCAGCACGACCCGCGCCAAGCGTCATGGCCTGATCCAAAGGAGACGTCACAAACTAGACTAGATCACATGGCCCGTGCCAAGAAGTCAATGTGGATTGCTCTAGATCCTATGGCTCATGCCTGCGTGGATCACATGGGCCAGGCCTGATCTGGCTCCCCTTGCCAGCGCGGACCAAGTACGCGGTGCAGACCACTCCATCCGTAATTGTCTGCGCCAAGCAGTAGCTGAACTAGGGTTTCACACTTTTTGGCCTATTTTTAAGCCTTATCCCCTACTACTATATATATAGCCTTAGTATACTAGGGTTAGAAAGAGAGATAATTTTTTGTTAGTTCATTTGTAATTTGGAGAGCATTCTAGAGAGAGATACATTCTCTCCTCTTTCTTTCTTTCCTTTTTATTTTTCTTTGATCCTATGATGTGGAATTCAAATCTTTATTTGAATTCCAAGTCTAGGGAGTAGTTTCTATAGCTATTGTGAGATTCCTAGTTCATCCTAATTTATGTGCTTGTAATATTATTGTGACTTGTTCTTGAATGCTATAATTTCATAAATAGTACACTTCATTTGCACACACTCTATTCTATATTCACGTTGGTGAAAATATTGATACCCCCCGGGGAAGAGAAACCTCTGATGTGTTATGGGTAGTAGGGTAGGGGTCCTCGTGGGTGTGTGCACTGAGGTCTTTTTTTGAATATTTCTCTGTTATGTTGCCAGCACACCAGTCTAAGCTGATTATGTAAAGTAGTCTGATGGGTTTATAGATAGTGAAAAGTAGCAAGCTATGGTTGTAAGAGGCCCTGGTGTCAAAGATAAGGTGCCTACTCCCTTTACCTCGTTTATAGGCCTAGGGAGTAGAGCGTCCATGGTGGAACTCCAGGACATAATCTTACGGGGTAGAAATAGACCTACAACAACAATCAGACCTTGTTGTACTCCCCTAATTATGGAGGCGGTGTCGATGAAAGGTTGTAAGCACACCAAGCGTGACAGGTACGAGGAAGTGTATGCCATCGACCACACTACGAGTTATGATCACTAGATTAGGTTTGTCTAAATATCATATGTGAATTAATCGAGGATCGAAGCATCAAATTAACCATGTTACGTAAGCATTCCTCTAGTGTTTAGCTTAATATTTTATATGCTTTTTTGCTTTCATGCTTTGGAGTTGTTAGTCAAAAAAACCAAACCCTCCCTATTTGTTTACCATACTAACTATTCCTAGCAATACGTATGGATTGAAAACCCGGACGTGGTTGTGTGTGATTGATTTTTAGGCCCTAGCATTTCTGTGGACATACCCAGAGCTTACCACTAACTACCCTATTTGTACCATAGTAGTGAGTTGGGTGCAGAATTATAAATTTTAATTTGAACCCCTTTGACCTCAGTGCCTTTGCTTGGGTTCATTAGCTATAATTAACGACCCCGAGTGGAGATGGGTCAGAGTCCATCATAAAAGGAGTAGAGACTGGGGCAACATCAAACATCCGAGCACGAGTGAGAATATCCCAGACATACTTTGCTTGGCCAAGAAGTAAACCAGATGAAATGGCTGTAACTTCTAAACCTAGAAAGCAGTGAAGATTGCCTAAATCCTTAATAGAAAACTCCCGATGCATCTTATTAATGAACTACCAAAGAAGAGTTGAGTCGTTACCTCTAAGAATGATGTCATTGACATAAACTAGCAGGTACAGTAACGACAAGCCCCGAGACAGAACAAAAAGGGAAGTGTCAGCTAAACTACATAGAAACCCAAGCTAGAATAGGTGCTGAATAGCTGAAACCAGGCCCATGGAGCTTGCTTAAGACCATCAATAACCTTACGCAAATGATAGACATAATCCAAATGAAGCGGGTCCTTGTAACCAACCTGATACACCATATAGAATGGAGTATTGAGGATGCCGTTAAGGAAGGCATTCTTGACATCCAGTTGATGAAGAAGCTAGAAGCACATCATAGCAATAGCCAGAACAGTACGAACCATGGAGGCTTTGACCACCAGACTGAAAGTGTTATCAAAGTCAAATCCTATAATCTGTAAAAAAACCTTGTGCAACAAGCCTAGCCTTATGATGCTCAATAGTTCCATCTGGATGATACTTTAGTCAATAAACCCATTTGAAGCCAACAATGTTGACATACGATGGGCGTGGCACCAAATCCCAGGTGCGCTGTCCACAAAGAGCTACTATCTCATCATCTATAGTAGAAACCTAAGATAGATCCTGAAGAGTATTGTGATAATCTGTGGGCTCAGACTGACCAAGTATGGCATGAAAAAGACCGTGAGCAACGGTATCTAAATAATATCTGCATTAAATAGCCCTGGTTACCGATCAAGTAGCCATCCGATGAGTGCAAGGCCGAGGTGGAGAGACCAGATGAGCAGTCGCGGCTGGTAAACCAAGTGGGCTGGGTGGCAAGTCAGGTAAGTTGGTTAATGATGAGATCTGCGGAGCAGGATGCGTTGAAGTGGTCACTGGATGGTTTGAATTGGCAGAGAAGACAGAATATGGTGTCGTAGTCAGTGAGGACAATAGCATCGATGAGCCAAGAGGGCTGGCAACCAAAGTGACAAGCTGAGCAGGAGGAGATGCCACTGTGGAAAAAGCAGGAATATCAGCTAATGCATCAGCAGGATCAAAAAAAGTAGATACATCCAGAGAGAACTGAGATACTAAAGTAGAACCATCGGTATAAGGTAAGGAAGTGTCATCAAACCAAGCATGTCTGGTACATATCTTTCCATAAGTAGGATCCAAACATCGATATCCCTTGTACTGAGAGTTGTACCCAAGAAAGACACATGGCAAACTGCGAGGAGCAAGTTTGTGAGTGGCATATGGACGAAGATAAGGGTATACACAACAACCAAATACATAAAAGTTTATGTATATGGGAATCCAACCATTAATAACATCATATGGTGTTCTTCTACCAAGAATAGGAGTGGGCAAACAATTTATGGTATAAGCAGTTGCAACAAAGACATGAGGCCATTGAGAGATAGGGACATGGGAGTGGTATAACATAGACAGATCCATGGCAGTGCTTGCATTCAACACGACCGTTCTGGTCAGGAGTATACGGGAAAGAAATTGGATGGTGAATGCCCTTTGTCTGAAAGGGAGAGTGTAAGCGACCATTTACGAACTTCATCCCCCAATCACTCTGAAACACCTTAATGGTGGAAGAGAACTTGTTCTCCAAAAAAGCCTCAAACTGGTGATAAACATCTCAAAAATCATATTTTGGTGTAGTGGATAAAACCACAAGAGTTGGGAATGATCATCAAGGAAATAACATAGTAGGAGAAACGATCAGCAGATAAAATATGAGATGGTCCCCATAAGTCACAATGTACTAGATCCAGTACCCTGTGTAAAAAGAAAAATGATTCCCTTTTTAGCCTTTTCACACGCATCAGAAAGGTTAGGTTTTGGCAAAACCGATGAGACAGATAAAGATCCAAAAGCTCGCAAATCAGAAATAGCGAAATGCAGAACATGACCAAGTTTAGCATGCCAGATTTCAAAAGATGCATGCGACTTATTTGATTATGCAGTAGACAACAAAGTAGATGCACCATAGTCTAAAACATAAAGCCCATTTTCATTATGACCGTGACCCAAAATTTCACTAGGAATTTCATGCTGAATAATAAATCAACGATCATTGAAGCCAATTTTTTTTTAAATCTCAAGTTAATTTTCTAATCAAAAGAAAATTTTAGTGATATCAGGCACAATAAGCACATCACAAAGATATAGATATTTAGAAATTTGAGAATCGTCAACATGAGTAATAGGGAGTTGAGAACAATTACCAACTGATCTGCACCTAAAAGCATGCGTGAACCAATGCATTTGACACATTTATTAGTTTATTTTGGTTGGTTGATTGCTAGTTTTAATTAGGTTTACATTACAAAGGATTTTGATGAATATTTCTGGTTTTCTTATCTAAATCCCTTGTTTTGTAGACTTAATTGGATCTAATGGACATTATGTCCTCACAACCGTCTATATTCTATTTTGTGAGCTTATTGGTAGGTTGCTCGAGAGCACTTCGACATAGTTTGTAGAAGGCCATCTGCATGTGTGGTAGTAGATAGTAGAAGGATATCCGCAAGGGTGGTAGTAGACAGAAGACCACGAGTCAAAACGTGGTAGTAGATGGAAGCAAGTCGAGAAGAAGGGTGTTGAAGTTCAATGACCCGCCTTCACTCGGGGTTGTCAAGTTGTAGCTGGATTAACCTGAGAGAATGCATTCCAAACTCAAACGAAAGAAAGGAATGATGGTCAAAGATGAAATTTATATTCTGCTCCCAAACTTACTACTAAACTGGCATTGGGGTAGTTAGCGGGAAGACCAGGTTTGTCCACAAAGATGCTAGGGTCTAATAGCCAACTACACACAACCACATATGGGTTGTCCGTCTTTGTGCTAGGAATAACTAAATATTGCAAAATGAGGGTTTTGGGGGTTCTTCAATTAACAACTACGAACGTAAAAACTAACACAAGAGAAAACTACATATGTAAGTACTTAGGGAATTTTTGTGTAACATGATTGACTAAATGTTTTGATCCTCGATTCGATCACATACAAGATATCAAAGCCTATTCTAGTGTTCATAAAACATG
Source organism: Rubia yunnanensis (assembly GCA_037428765.1). Taxonomy (NCBI): domain Eukaryota; kingdom Viridiplantae; phylum Streptophyta; class Magnoliopsida; order Gentianales; family Rubiaceae; genus Rubia; species Rubia yunnanensis. The sequence goes on from CM075068.1 coordinate 60,717,998, forward strand.
GTGTGGTCGATGGTCAGCACTTCCCCATACCTATCACGTAGGGTGCTCTTGCAATCTTCCATCAGCACCACCTCAATAATTAGGGGAGTACAACAACAGCCCTGCCATTGTGTAAATCTATTTCTCCCCCGCATGATTACGTCCCGGGCACTACACCACAGATGCTTAATCCCCAGGCCTAAAGAGGCAAAGAGAAATAGACACCTTATCGATGACACTAGGGTTGCTAAATCCTAGTTTTGCTATTAAATGCTATCTCTATCCGTAACTCACCAGCTAAGACTGGTGTGCTATCTTCGTAATGGTAAAACTTGGAAAAGACCTACGTGCACACACCCACGTGGACCCGGTCCCCGCTACCCATATCACATCCAGGTTTCTCTTCCCCGGGGGTATCAATATGTGCACCAACATGAATGTAGACTAGACTGTGTGCTAATGGAGTGTATCATTCGTGTAATTCATAACAATTCAAAAACAAGCCAACATAATATCATAAACACATAGAAATAGGTATATGTAAGTAATCTTACAAAACATAAGTCAAAACATGAATACAAATATTATCCCCAAGCTATTAAACTACTCCCTAAGCATTGAATTCAAATATTTCACTGGATTCAATGCCTTTGGGTAAAGTAAAAATAAAAAGATGAAAAGAGGAAATTCTAGAGAGAATAAGGAGCTCCTTTCTCTCTCTACCCTACTTAAGAATTCTAAAATCTGATCTAAAACATAAACCCTAGTAGACAAAGGTCCATATCTATAGTAGTAGGGAATTAGGCCTAAAAATAGGCCCAAAATAGGCTAAAAACACTAGCAGCAGCAAATGGCATGGGGGATAGTGTCTGGCATGACCTGTGCTGACTGACTTGGCCTCGTGCTGGCGAAGGGTAGCATGAAAAGATAAGTTATGCATTCAAATTATTCCCAAGCTACCCTAGTTCCCCCAAAGAAGTAAGAATCTCACAACTCTCACACTCCCCGAAGATCCTAAAGTAACCTAACCACCCAAAATATAGTGAAGAAAAAGATAAACTAGAATGATGAGTGTTGAACTAGCTTACTCTCCCAAATAGCACCCCAAAGAAATCCAAGAGTCGTTGCAAAAAAACCAAGGAAATCCTAATGATCCTCGACTCAATTGTAACCAAGGATAACTCTAGATTCTCAACTTAACTACAATCAAGGAAAATGGCAAAGTATCGTCAACTTAGTTTCCATTTTCTCTCAATTTCTCTCATTTTGCCTAGGAGCCCTTTTGGGTTTTCATCCTAGTTTTCACACATGTTGAGCACACATTCTTACCTTTTTCCATACGGCCTCTCATTTTTGCTTAGTTTCGTAAACCTAGCTGGGCCTAGCATCTCATTTTTACCTAGGCCTTTCGACCTTTTGGGCTTTTCCCATTGTTGCCTAAGTTGCCCTTTCGGGTTTCCAACTTAGACGGGTATATATATTTTTTATTTTTTAAAAATTTTAAATTTTTTTTGGTGTAGCACAAAATGCCCCAAAGTTGGGTTTCATACTACATGAATATAGGAAAAATAAAAATTACACCACCAAAGATTTCCAAAACAACTACCCCAAGACAAACTACAAATGCCACCAAGCAAGTAACACTACGAAATTTGCATCCAAAACATTCCCAAGACAAATAAACACCAAAAACACAAAGGAATCTCAAGATGAAAACTCCTAAGTGGCCAACTACTCCCTCCCCCCACACTTAAATCATGCATTGTCCCCAATGCATCATGAAAAATGGAACTCATAAGTGGAGTTGAGAAAATAGTGGCCCTTATTCTTGCGGCCATGAAGGGTTGTCCTTCACTCGCCTTGTCTTTTCCTTCTCAATGTATTCCATAGCTTGCTTGGTGGCCTCCATAGAATCCAACCTGGTACCAAACTCCTCCAATTGTGAGTTTATACCTCCTACCACAAGACCGACCTCTTTCACAACTTGGGTAGAAATTGTAAGTTGTTCCCCCAAGAGTGCGCAATTGGTCTAGGAAGTCCGCGAGTGCGGATAGGCGGCGCTCTAGATGAAGTCTCTCCATCCACCTCATCGATCTCTTCCTCCGGGTTTGATAAGATCTTATAGAACTGCTTCTTGAATCGTGGGTTGGGCTCTAGAAATAAATCTTCCAATTGCGTCTCATGGTTGATGGAGGTGCACTCTAGCTTTGGAAGAACCATGCAGTTGCAAGTAGTTTCACTGCCTTACAACCATACAAATCGGTCGTCGAAGGTAGTGTTTGCGATCATAGAAGCCCGAGCCAGCTTCTCTATGGTATACCTCATCCCCAAAAGTCCAAAATTGGCCAATGCAAATGGAGAAGGGATTGGATGGCCTAAGTGTTGAGCCAAGAGCCCTACCATGCCTCTCATTGAGATATTTCCACCTTTTTTGTCTCCCATTGCTAAACACTCTTGCACAAAAGTGCCCACCATGTTTGGGGTTGAAGTTACCCTCTGGAGTCTTTGCCCAAAGGCAATGAACATCCGAACCCGGGCACTGCAAAAGTTTCCCCAGACAAAATACTCCCATCGATAATAAGAATTGAACATAGCGCAACACCGGGTGAACAATGGCAGTGCTCTTGAACAAGTGTTTCATTTATGTGCCCAATAGGATCCTCTAAAAGTTTCCAAGTGATATGGTAAACCATATCGGTGCATCCTCGGAACATCCCTTCCATATTTCCATCCAAAGGCTTAAGCTACATCGTAATGTGACATCGTGTATTCCTTGTCATCCAAATGGAATTAGATGGATCTCCATCCCTCTGCATATGTAACTTGCTCAAGAGTTTTCGAGAATTCCAAGGTCCATCAGATATAAGTCTTTGAATGCTTCTCTAGAAAACCTTCTAGGCCTATCCAACCTAGTAAATAGGTAACAGGCTCGAGTAGTCCTAGAGCCTCTAGCATATCCTTGCACGCAAAATCCGTCTCTAAAATGCTCTTTTTTATCCATTCAAGTACCTCCACCTCCTGGCTACAGTCCGAAAATGGTGGTCAACCTCATGAACTTCTCCCTCATAAAGGCGGGGTTGCGAGGAAGGGAAGTCGCCTGCTCTTTTCTCCCAACTTTAACCGGCTTCTCCTTTTTCTCACCCCAGAAAAGTGTCCCTTTCTCTAGCCCATTCCTTTTCGAAGGCATCCTATTATAATAAGGAGAAAGTGGTAATGCAATAATACACCAAGGGAATGCCCACAATATCATTCAAAAAGAACATTCTTCCTAAATAGCCTAGTCATTCCAAATCAGGTTGTTCTCAACATAAAGGCTACTCAATAAAGAACCATTAAAATTTTTTTTTTTGAGTTAAACCATCCAAATAGATGGGGGGAATATATTTGGCTCCCCAAACCATATAGTTACCCATGGGATAGCAAAAGAGTTACATCTGTACAAGATCATGCCTGTGATGATCCAAAATGGGAAGCAAGATATGAATACTACCAATTCGGCTTGTATACATGTACTACGCTAAATAGAGTGTAAAGAGGGATCATTTGGACTAAGGGACACGAACATAGTCAGGGAGATGAAATTCAAAACCCTTATCAGTCAATGTCCCTTAGCCGTGCATTGCACCCCTATATTTCTTTGCTGAAAAGACAGACTATGTAGCCTCATGCTCTGATGTGCCCAGACCTCTCTCCTGAGCAAGAAATCTACAAAACGGAAAGAAAAGAAAAAACAGCAGTCTCTGTTCCACAACAATTATAACGTACCTTGAATTATAGCCAGAAACAAAAACCATCCTATGTGTGATCTGAGTTACCATTTGCTGTTCTTATTCTTACCCCCTGAACTCCATTTTTATCTAGTATAATCAACCCTTTAAGGAAAGAAGGGGCATTGCTAATTTTAAAATCTCCATTTAGGGATTCCTCCCTTGCAAATTTTGCCAAAAATTCAGCAACAGTATTAGCTTCCCTTGGAGCATATTTGATTGGGTTGTCTCTATGCAGCAAATTCAGTTGACAGTAAAGAGAAAAAAGTCTCCATGAGCCAGAATAAGGATCATGGATTGCTTTAACTGCAGGTTTGCAATCTGTCTCAATAATACTACCCTTAATATCAAGTTCTAAACATGTCTGATATGCAAATAGAATGCCTTCCATCTCTGCATGTAGAGGAGAATCTGATTTAAAAGTTTTGACTCTCATATGTTTCACATCTCCCCTCCAATCTCTAACTATTACTGCACAAGAAGAGTCTCCTCCATTTACCCATGATGGATCAGTGTTAATCTTATAAGCATTTGTTGGTTTTTCCCATCTAACTGCAGTAACTGTGGTTTCCTTCTTTTTTTTTTGAGTTATATGAGGGATGATTCCAGCCTGTATTAATTTCTTATGCTTGTCCAAATTGCCTTTCAATGGGTTTGCAGTAAAAATTATGAGAATCAGTTCCTTTATATTCTGAAAGCATACATCTACAGAAAATGAATGATTATCATAGAGTATTTTGTTCCTATAAATCCAAAGAGACCAAATTGTGGCAATGAGTGCAGCAGTGTACACATGATGCAGAATCACATAGCCTGCCCTAATGGTGAGATAGTATTCAACTAAATGACTAAAACTCCTGAATTCAGGTGTATGCAGATTCAGCATGCAGTTAACTTTATTCCATACTGCAGAAGCCTTACAACAGGAATTAAAGAAATGGTTGATAGAGTCTGAGTGATTAGAGCATATAGGATATTTAGAGGCTAGTGAAAAACCTAACTTACACAAAACATTTTCAAAGGGCAGAATTCCATTCAAAGCTCTCCAAGTTAGTACTGACATTTTGACAGGTATGAAATTTGCCCATACCTTATGAAGATGTCTGATGCTTGTTCCCCTCAGCCTCAGGATCTTATAGGCCGAGCTGACTGAAAAGTTTCCATCCACCGAAGATGTCCATATCAGTCTGTCCTCATGTGAGTTCCTGATGGATACTTCCTGCAAAATTGAAACTATATTGGTAGCCAAATGTGGCTCCAGAGTAGGAAGATTAGAGTCTTTGTTCAGGACGAAAGAGCTTAGTGTGATTTCAGGGAAAGGGATTTCCACATCATCAGGCCATTTATAGTATAAAGCTCCTTCCCCTGACCAGTTTGAGTTCCAGAAGGAGCATTTTCCTTTTCCATGAATAACTCTAGTCAAACTATTAGTTTTTTCAGTTATGTTACATATTCTCTTCCATACCTGAGAGTTCTTGTAAGAATCAGGTAGTGTCCAAAGATGCTGAGCCCATTGAGTAGTGTTCATTTGAAGCTTCCACCATAGCTTACAGGAGAATGAATCAACTATAGCTTGAATGTCTCTAAACCCTATCCCATTCTCTTGTACTAGAATACTCATTTTTCTCCATGCTCTCCATTTTTTCCTGGTCTCTGTACTATCAGTAGCTCCCCAAAACAATCCAGAAGCCATCCTTTCCATTTTCCTCAATACTAACTTTGGAGGCCTTAGTACAGCAAACAAGTGAGTTGGGATAGAAAGAAAACAATGGTTTATTAGAATTATTTTACCACCAGTACTCAACCACCTGTTTTTCCAGTTATTAATGCTTTTTTCCATTCTCTCCAATATGGGGTAGTAGTATCTCTGAGTGTTCCTTCCTGTAAATATTGGGATCCCTAGATATTGAAAAGGAAACACTCCTCTAGCCATCCCTAAATTCCTACTCAGAATCTGAGATCTTTCTACTGAGGTGTTAGGAGCAACATAGAAGTTAGATTTAGAAAAATTTACTTTTTGTCCTGATGTTTGCTCATATGCACAGAGAAATTTTTTAAATCTTTTCAGGTATTTCTTATTTCCACTAAGGAAAACAGCAGTATCATCAGCGTACATTAAATGAGTAATCTGTGGACATGTTTTAGGTAAACTGAAAAATTGCAAATAACCCAAATTAAACAATTTTTTAAGTCCTCGGGAGAATGCCTCAGATAAGATATTGAACAGTAATGGAGAAAGGGGATCTCCCTGTTTTATTCCTCTATTTGATGCAAAGAAACCTGATGCTACTCCATTAATTAGCACTGAGAAATGGGCTGAAGCTATGTTCTGCATAATTCGGTTAACAAATATACCATGGAAACCAAATTTAAGGAGAATTGAGTTAAGAAAAGACCATGAGACTCTATCAAAAGCCTTCTGCATATCTAATTTAATGATTAAGTTCTGCTTCTGTGATTTCCTTGTTAACATTCTGGTCATTTCTTGCATCAAAATTATGTTGTCAGAAATATCCCTCCCTTTCATGAAAGCACTTTGTTCAGGGGATATAAGTTGAGACATAAACGGCTTAATCCTTTCCATCATAATCTTAGAGAAAACCTTGTTAACAAAATTAGAAAGGCTTATTGGTCTGAAGTCAGAAAAAGTGACAGGTATTGGTTTTTTTGGAATTAGAGCTAGCCAAGTGCTGGAAATTGCCTTTGGAATCAAAAAATCAACAAGATAATGCAATCAAAAAATTCTCAAAAACATACTCACTTTAACCCAAAAAACATCCTCACTTTCAAGATTCAAGCTTCACATAACATCACCACAATGATAAATAAAGCAAGTAAACATGAAGTTCAAACGATTACCCGGAATTTGAAGCTAAAAGTTGAAAGATCCACACAAGAAGAGCAAAAATGCTAATATCACTACAAGAAATATGGCCTTTTACGACATAAATATTGTGTTTTTTAGCCTTCATTAGTGCCGCAAAAGGTATTTGTGACACATTATGCTTCATTTTATTTTGTCACCGTAGTTATTGACATATTCTTTGTCACACTTTTTTTTTATTGTGACGCAAAAAATGACATTATTTCTGTCACATGGTTATTTGTCTCATTTGATTTGTGACGTAGTATGCATCATGTAGTTTTTGTGATGCATGCATGTTTGTGACACTTTATGCGACATTGGTTAAATGATGCAAGTTAGTTTGCGACACTACATGTGACACTCCTTCAATCTGACATAATTGCCTGCGACTTATTTTACGCCAAATTTAAATTATTGTATATTTTTTTGACACATAAATTATGTCACAATTCTTTAATATTATGTCACACACTACTTGACTTTTAAAAAAATGGGCCGCAAAATAAATTACACTATTTGTGTCAATAAGTCAGTTGTCGCATTAATTTGGCATCTTAATATGCTTCATGTATTTGTAATGAAGCATGAATGTTGAACGTTTTCTCTGTGGCGATTTGTGGCAATCGAAACCTTTCCTCCTGACTGCAAAACCACCACCTTGCTAACGGCAACGCCTCATGGCGGAGCCACCACCGCCGCGGGAACCTCAACCGGCCTTCTCCTACAAATAAGCCCTTGGCAGAGAATTGCTACGATCTCTTTGCCCTACCACTGATTCCGTCCCTTCCCAACCTAGAGGTCCATTCAATCCAAAACAACCAATAGAAAATTTAGGGGAACCAGGATTGAGTTTCAACATCGACGAATGTGAAACGCTCAAGGCTCCACTGGCTAACCCTAATAGAAAACTTTGCTCGGAGCAGACCGCAACTGGATTGTCTCCGAAGGGATTTCCAAACTGCTTATTTCAAAGGCTACATAGATATCTCGCTTTTGGACAATCGTCAGGTACTGATTCGATTCTCCTTGCTGGAGGATTACTATCGATGCTGGCTTCACAAGGTATGGAACTTTGGTTCATATTCACTTCGAATTACCAAATGGGAACCTAACTTTTCCCCAAATGCGGATTCCCCTATATGCCCCATATGGATTGCTATGTATGGCCTCCCCCAACAATTCTTTGATGAATGAGTATTGCTATCGTTGGGTAATATTATAGGGAAACCAGTAAAGGTAGATAAAGCTACGTTGAGTCGATCCAGACCACATGTAGCTAGGGTTTGTGTGGAAATAGATATCACGAAAACACAGTTGGAAAGGATTTGGATAGATTATAGGGGAGTAGGATTCTGGCAATATTTAGAATACGAGGGTATGCCTGAATACTGTGCTAAATGCCTCAAATTAGGACACTCTAACACCTCTTGTAGGAATGACTAAAGCCAGTCAATGCTTCATGCCTAGAGAACTTCCATCAATACAGGTAGTGGCACAAAAGGTGAACAGAGAAGGCCTACTGGTAATGGCACAAAATCTTCCTCTTCAGGCTTAACTTCTCAGGATAAAATATATATACCTGTCAGTAGGAACATAGCTAACACTTCATTGCAGGCTACTAAAGCTACTTTTAACAAGGTTTAAAACCAAAGCAACAATACTCCTGCTCATGAAGATGTTCAGAAACGAGCAGAGGAGACAAATCAAGAAAATATTTCAAGTTCTAAAGTCTCGAACCTTGGTCAAGGTCCCCAGGTTCCTTTCATAAACACTCACCTTACTGAAAATGTGTCCACAGGGAGCTCACCACAAGTTAATCTGAGTACTGATCATGTTGTTAATAATATAAAAATTAAAGACACAGAAGCACTTATTATGGAACATGATGCTAATATTTCAGTAAGTAATTTACCTGTATGTATTGAAGGTTTTACTGAGAAACAGAACTCAGATTCTGTCCCTCCTATAAGCCTTGATGTTCTACATATGAAACAAGCAGTTCCATTAACTGCTAATGATCATATGAGCAAAAATAATCATATTGTTGAAAATTTAATACCATTCAAGACATCAATTTCACCCCCTGTATCAGAAACCTTCCCTAATACGATTCATAAGGATCAGCAAACAAATAACCTTATTTCTGAGTCTAACAATGCTACGGTTGAAACTGAAAGCACTGAAGAAGCTTTTATAGAAATAAATGGAGGAAATTTTCCACTTCTATCTTCCAACTCCAAACTCAACAGATGTTCAATGCCAACTCAGGACACTTTGTCTGTAGATGATATTGAACACTCTAAATCCACTCTAAAGGAATCACAAAACAACTTCAACCACTTAATAAATTCAGAAGATGTTTTGGACAATCTTGAATCAAATAAGAATAGAAGATTTAGTAAAAAATCTTATACTCAAACCCCAAAAATGGTTCTTACCCATTCAACGTCAACACATAACAAATCATCTCAATGACAGGTTTGAATATTGTGTATGGAATGCAAGGGGGGTGGGAAACTCTGCCACTATAAATAGTTTGAATGATATTAAAAAAAGACATAAAATTAATATCCTAACCAAATTGAGCCAATGTTAGATGCCTACTCCATCAAGAAAGTAGCCTTCCAGACTAATTTTGAACATCATTTCTCAGATCCAAATTGTAAAATTTGGATTCTGCGGGATGATTCAATTCAAATGCAGATCATCTCAGTGGATGAGCAAATGATATTAACCAAATTCAAAAATCATTTGTTAACACAAGATTGTTTCACAGGTTTCATTTATGCCAAGCATACTGTAACTGAAGGGAATAAACTGTGGAAACAGGTGCTGAACCATAACAATTCACCATTAAGTTTAATAGGAGATTTTAATGTCATAAGTTCCATAGAAGAATATCTAGGTCAATCTCAGTCTGAACCAAGAAGTATACATAATTTTAATAATTTCCAGAAAAAAAACCAATATGTCTACAATTCCAACATTTGGATCACTTTTTACTTGGACTGGTATGAGATCCAAAGGAAGAGTTTGGAAAAGGTTAGATGGAGGGTTATCTAACAACATGTGGTGGGACATTTTTAGAGAATCCGGCATTAAAACATTAGCAAGAGGGCAATCAGACCATTCCCCCTTACTATTTACCATAGCTAAACCTAAATTATTTAATAAACCAACCCCTTTCAGGTTCCAAGATTGTTGGATAAATCATCCAACTTTTATGAAGATTGTGGAAGATTCATGGAACATCCCCTCAAATAAACTGGGAATTGGAAATTTCTTATTCAAGCTAAAAAACATAAAAAATGCTCTTAAATTCTAGAATAAACACACCTTTGGAAATATCTTTGATGCAGTCAAAGCTTGTGAAGAAGATCTTCTTCAAGCAGAATCTGCCCTCCAACAGAATGAATCACAAGCTAACTTGGAAAACTTAAATAAAACAAAAGCAAAGTTAATTTTGGCTCTAAAGAATCCAGAAATTTATTGGAGGCAGAAATCCAGATTAAAATGGCTAAAAGATGGTGATCAAAACAAACAATTTTACCATCAAAAAGTTAAATCTAAGCATAAAAGACAAGCCATAATCTCAGTTAAAACTAAAACTGGTATAACATTAAATACACAAGAGGAAATTGCAGAAGAGGATGTTAAGTTCTTCTCTAATTTATTATAGGAAGAGTTCAAAGATCCTCTGGCATTAACACTGCTTGGTTATTAGAAAATATTCCAAAGAAAATTACTGAAGAAATGAACTATGAACTCACTAAACCTGTAACCATGGAAGAATTAACAAACATAGTTAAAACAATGAATGGACATTCAGCTTCAGGGCCGGATGGATTTTATGGTTTTTTCTATCAAAAATGCTGGCATATCATAAGCACAGATGTCCTACACGCTATACATGACCTCTTCATTTCAGCCAACATTCCAAAATCAATTTCAGCCACTTTAATTATCCTAATACCAAAAAAAGAGGTTTGTTCATCCTTCAAAGACTACAGACCAATTAGTATCTGTAATTTTATTAATAAAATATTAACCAAAATCCTCTCTGAAAGGATAAAGCCAATTATGGACTCCATAATAAGCTCAGAACAAACAACATTTGTCTCAGGAAGGGATATTTCAGAAAATATTCTTCTAATGCAAGAACTTGCCTCATTCATTAATTCTAAAACCAAAGGATTTAACATGATCATAAAGCTTGATATGATGAAAGCATTTGATAGAGTCTCTTGGTCCTTTTTGTCCAAGTTATTAGGTCAGTTTGGATTCTCAATCAAAATAATAGACCTAATAATGAAAAACTTAAGATCAACCTTTTTCTTCATCTTGATAAATGGTTCAGCATATGGTTTATTCTAAGCAACCAGGGGGTTAAAGCAAGGAGACCTTTATCTCCACTTCTATTCATCTTAATGGCAGAAGCTTTTTCAAGGAACATAAATTTCCTGTTTCAATACTCAAACCTGAAATTCTATAAGCTTTTTTTTTTAAATTAAAACCATCCTTAGATGGGGGGAATATATTTGGCTCCCCAAACTGTAGAATTACCCCCGAGGGTAGCAAAAAGAGTTACATCTGAACAATATCAATCATGTGATGATACAAAAAGGGGGAAGCGAAGTATAAATAACATCCTTGTCTCTCAGTTTGTGTAAATCTTCTACCTTTACTAGAGATCAAACCGAAGTAAGGGAACACGAACAAGTCAGGGAGATGAGAATTCAAAACCCTTATCAGTCAATGTTCCTTTACCTAGCATTTGATCTCATAGAAGTCCTCATCTATGAAGATCTCGTTCCCCTTTGCGCCTGAACCTCTCATCCTGAGCATTTCCAGTCTGCAAAAAGAAAAGAGCAAACAACAGCAGTCTCTGTCCGAAAAAAAATGTGTAAAGCCGGGAAAAGAATTCAAACTAGAAATCCATCCGTTGTGTGATCTGTGTTCCCTTTTGCTGTGCCTATTCTTACTCCATGAACTCCATTTTTATCTAGCAAGATCAAACCTCTAAGGAAAGGTGGGGAGTTTCTGATATTTAAGTCTCCATTTAGGGATTTCTCCCTTGCATATTTTGCCAAAAAATCAGCCACTGTATTAGCTTCCCTAGGAGCATATTGGATTGGATTTTCTTTATGCAACAAATTCAGATGACTGGTAAGAGAAAAAAGTCTCCATGAACCCACATAAGGATCTTGTATTGCTTTAACTGCTGGTTTGCAGTCAGACTCAAAGATACTACCTCTAATATCCAATTCTAAGCAAAAAAGATAGGCAAAAAGGATACCTTCCAGCTCTGCATGTAGAGGAGATTCTGACCTAAAAGTTTTGACTCTCATGTGTTTCACATCTCCCCTCCAGTCTCTAACTACTACAGCACAAGAAGAGTCTCCTCCATTTACCCATGATGCATCTATGTTAATTTTAAAACCAGTTGTTGGTTTTTCCCATCTTACTGCAGATACTGTGGTTACCCTCTTTTTTTGAGTTATATGAGGAATGATTCCAACCTGAACTAGTTTCTTATACTTTTCAAGATTACCTTTCACTGGATTAGCAGTAAAAATTAGGAGCATCAGATCCTTGATATTCTGAAAACATGTATCCACTGAAAAGGGAAGATTGTCATAGAGTATTTTGTTCCTATAAGTCCAGAGAGACCAAGTTGTGACAATGAGAGCAGCAGTATAGACTTGATTGAGAATCTTTGAGCCTACCCTGATGGAGAGATAATATTCAACTAGATGTCTAAAACTCCTGAAGACAGGTGTTTGCAGATTTAGAAGGCTGTTAACTTTATTCCATACTGCAGTTGCCTTATTACAGGAGTTAAAAAAATGGTTGATGGAGTCTGAGTGATTAGAGCATATAGGGCATTTAGAGGCTAGTGAAAAACCAAGCTTGCACAGAACATTTTCAAAAGGCAGAATTCCATTCAGAGCTCTCCATATAAGTACTGACATTTTAGCTGGTATGAAATTTGCCCATACCTTGTGCAGATGTCTAATTCTTGTTCCCTTCTGCCTCAGGATCTTGTAGGCAGAACTGACTGAGAAGTTTCCATCCATTGAAGATTTCCATATCAGTCTATCCTCATGTGTGTTCTTGATGGTCACATCCTGCAATATTGAAACTATATTGGTAGCCAAATATGGCTCCCCAAAAGGAAGATTAGAGTCTTTGTTCAGGATAAAGGTGCTCAGTGAGATATCAGGGAAAGGAATTTCCACATCATCAGGCCATTTATAGTATAGTGCACCTTCTCCTGACCAGTTTGAGTTCCAAAAGGAGCATTCACCTTTTCCATGAATTACTCTAGTTAAACTATTAGTTTTTTCAGTTATGTTACAGATTCTTTTCCATACCTGAGATTTCTTATAAGACTCAGGTAGAGTCCACAGATGCTGAGACCATTGAGTGGTGTTCATTTGAAGCTTCCACCATAACTTACAGGAGAATGAATCAACTATAGCCTGAAGATCTCTAAACCCTATCCCATTCTCTTGTACTGGAAAACTCATTTTTCTCCAGCCTCTCCATTTTTTCTTGGCCTCTGTACTATCATTGGCTCCCCAGAACAGCCCAACAGCCAGCCTTTCCATTTTCCTCAGTACAATCTTTGGAGGTCTTAAGACAGCAAACAAGTGGGTTGGAATTGAAAGAAAACAGTGGTTTATTAGGATAATTTTACCTGCAGTACTCAACCATCTGTTTTTCCAGTTATTAATGCTTTTTTCCATTCTCTCCAATATAGGGTAGTAATATCTCTGAGTGTTCCTTCCTGTAAATATGGGGATCCCTAAGTACTGAAAAGGAAACTCACCTCTAGCCATTCCCAAATTCCTGCTCAAGATTTGGATTCTATCTACTGAGGTGTTTGGAGCAGCATAGAAGTTGGATTTAGAAAAATTAACTTTTTGTCCCGTCGTTTGCTCATATGCACTGAGAAATCTTTTAAATCTTTTCAGATTTTTCTTATTACCACTGAGGAATACAGCAGTATCATCTGCATACATTAGATGAGTGATCTGTGGGCATTTTTTAGGTAGACCAAAAAATTGCAGGTATCCCATGTTAAACAGTTTTTTTAAACCTCGGGAGAATGCCTCTGATAGGATATTATACAGAAATGGAGACAGAGGATCTCCCTGTTTAATTCCTCTATTTGATGCAAAGAATCCTGTTGCTACTCCATTAATTAAAACTGAAAAGTGAGCTGAGGCTATGTTCTGCATTATCCGGTTTACAAAAGTACCATGAAAACCAAATTTAAGGAGGATTGAATTAAGAAAAGACCATGAGACCCTATCAAAAGCTTTCTGCATGTCTAGTTTAATGATTAAGTTCTGCTTTTTTGATTTTCTTGATAAAATTCTCGTCATTTCTTGCATCAAAATTATGTTGTCAGAGATTTCCCGCCCTTTCATAAAAGCACTTTGTTCCGGGGATATAAGTTGAGACATGAAAGGCTTAATTATTTCCATCATCATCTTAGAGAATACCTTGTTCACAAAATTAGAAAGACTTATTGGTCTGAAGTCAGAAAAGGTGACAGGTATAGTTCTTTTGGGAATTAAAGCTAGCTAGGTACTGGAAATTGCCTTTGGAATATTTCCACTTTTTAAAAAATCATTTGCAGCTTCAAGTAAATCTACTTTAACATATTCCCAAAAGGTAGTGTAAAAAAAACCAGAGTATCCATCAGGTCCAGGGGAACTATGTTTGTTGAGGTCAAAAACTGCAAACTTGAGCTCTTGGATCAGGAAAGGAGACATCAGTAAATTATTTTCTTGTTCAGTTATTACTCTAGGGATTTCAGATACAAATTGACTTATATAAGTTCCCTGTTTCTGGGGTTCATCCTCATTAAATAAAGCTTTATAGTACCCCACTGCTACCTCTTTGATCTGGGTTGGATCTGTGATCCAGTTTCCATGTTCATCCCTAATCTTACTGATTCTAGATTTAGTCCTCCTTTCCCTTATTGAGTGGTGAAAATAACTCGTGTTTGCATCACCATATTTGAACCAATTCAACCTTGCTTTTTTCCTAAGATAGATTACTTTCTCTTTTTGAGCCCTCATCAAAAGATGTTTAGATTGGTTCAAATCTGACAAGATTGAATCATTTGGAGTTTGTTGAAATGAGATTTCTAAATCATTAACCTTGTTCTCATATTGTATCAGGTTCTGATCAAGATTACCAAATTGTGTTTTGTTCCATTGCTTTATTTCCATCTTAAGCCTTTTCAGTTTATATACTAACCTATACATTCCTCTGAAAGAAGTTTCCAGGTTCTAGTTAGAAGCCACTAAGTTTAGAAATTCCTGTCTACTAGTCCACATCTCTTGAAATCTAAATGGTCTAGGGGCTTGTTCCTC
Organism: Rubia yunnanensis; assembly: GCA_037428765.1. Classification (NCBI taxonomy): domain Eukaryota; kingdom Viridiplantae; phylum Streptophyta; class Magnoliopsida; order Gentianales; family Rubiaceae; genus Rubia; species Rubia yunnanensis. The sequence continues at coordinate 60,733,000 of CM075068.1, forward strand.
AGATGTTTGTACAGATAAAAGAAGAGGAGCATGATCCGAAGACAATCTATTAAGAACATGGATTGAACTGTTAGGAAATAAGTCAAGCCAATCTAATGAGCAGATTCCCCTATCTAACCTTTGGAACATCAAATCTTTGCATCTATCCTTAAATCTATTGTTGCTCCAAGTAAAAGAGTTACCTACTGTAGGAATATCATGCAAATCCAGGTCATTTAAAAATTTATTAAATTGCATCATGCTCTTTTTTGGGGTTGACTTTCTCCCTTTATACTCTAATACTGACGCTACAGTGTTAAAGTCTCCAATAAATATGGAAGGAAGAAGATTAGCTGCCTTTAAATCACTCCATAAAGACTCTCTGACTTGTCTATGAACACTTGCATAAATAAAAACACAGTTCCAGCTCAGAGAAGATAATGAATCAGTTATATTCACTTGTACATACTGATCAGTCTCGCTTATAACAGTAATGCTAAAAGACTGGTTCCAAAATAACCAAATTTTAGCACTATGAGCAGAGTAGGCATTCTGAAAACCCAAATCATATTTAAATTTTATGAGCTTCTGATTTTCTTGCCATGGTTCTATTAAGCACATTATGTCTAACTTGTGTTTAAGTTTCAAATTCTTAAGTCTGTCAATTGAAGTGCCAATTCCCCTTATATTCCAAACTAGTACATTCCCAATTATGGTGTGTGTAATCATTTAAAAATTTTGGGATTGGCTTTTTGTGATGATCTTAGGTTTCTACTAGTCTTTGCTGAGTTTTTGCCTTTTTCTCCTGATTTTCCATTATTATGATCAGAATTCCCTGCTAACAGCTTTTGGGATGAAAGGTTTACCTTATCCTGCTTTCCTTCTTTTTCCAGAATGCTCAGATCAGAGATTGTTGCAGATTGTTCATTCAATGTTTCCTCTTTGCTGGAACTTTGCTCTGTAGGACCTATTTGATCTTGCTCTTTAAGCTCCAATTGTGCTTGTTCTTTTTGGGAAACAGTGGAAATAGATTTATTAGCAGAAACATCAGAGGTTATGACAAGTGGTACTTCCTGCGATTCAACTGTTTCATGAAAAATCTCTACTATCTCCCCTTCCTGCTCATCCTCACTATCTTCTAGGGATTGAAAGGCATTAGATATTGTCACCGTGTTCGTGTTTGTTTCCCTATCCATTATGGAAGATTTTTCAGGGATCTTTTTCTCCAAATGGATGTGGTTATTGGCTTAGATATATCATCGAGTGAGTAAAATGGGCCATTCCTTTTTTTATGACTTACCTTGTAGAAATCAAAATTGCTATCATTTTGGATACCTATATTAATTATTTGTTTCTGAACATCCTTTTCCTTTTGTGATACAGTTAGAGCAGATGTTCCTTCAATGTTTACTACCTCTGTTGGGTGAGAATCTGTTCCTAGTTTGTTCTTATGTGCAATATTCTCAACCTTATTACTAGTTGTTTTCCTCAGATTAGGGTGTAAAAAATTACAATTTGTGTTGCTATGCCCAATTAATTTGCAGTGTGTACAATATGTTGGCAAATCCTCATACTCAATTGGGTATTCAGCAACCTTGTTTCCTATGCCTACCATAATTGACTTAGGAAGCTGAGCTAACAAATCAATTTCTACACATACTTTAATAGCTGAAGGTCTGGTTAAGGCCATGGTTGCTGCATCCATTTTAAGAAACCTAACTACCTGGCTACTTATACCCATAATTGCAGAGTTGTTATAGAAATGAATTGGTATTTTGTGAAAAGTTACCCAGACCGGGACTATGGAGGATTCCACAGACGGAGAGAAATCTGGTGTCCATTTCTGCACTTTCATTGTGTATCCTTGTATTGACCACTGGCCCTTCATCCAACACCTTTGGTAATCTTCATTTTCCTGAAATCGGATCAAAACATGTCGATAATCAATAGAACCTAATTGAAATTTCGATTTAAAACCTATTGATTTAAAAGACTGTTGAAGTGAATCCATGTGAGGTTTCCCTCGGATGAACTTTCCGACGAGGGCGTTCTGGTAGTGCGAAGCTAGGATTTCTCCTTCTTCAGGGGGGAGTATGTATGCTATCTTTCTCTTAAATTCTGTTATTGGGTGAAGGTTTGGAGTATCTGGGAGGGTTGATAGGAGGGGGGATTGTTTTGTGTTGAGGGCTTGGGCAAAACTTCTGATTGCCAGGGGCTTAGAGTGAGTTGGATCCGGAGGTGGAGGAGGCGTCGGCGACGCCATGGTCAGCCACCGATGCTGATGCAGAGGATCAGTAATATGACCGTTAAAGAAGAAATGGAGGTGACGAAGTGAAGAAAGAAGAGTAGTGTGTTTTTCGCACTATTTTCCGCACATAGACACAGTAGAATATATTTTTATATAAGCTACCTAATCCCATTAAGAAGATCTCTCATCTATCTTTTGCAGATGATACTGTGATCTTAATATATTATTCAAAAGCAAGACTTAAAACACTAAATTGTTTTCTACAATCCTATGAAATGGCTACTGGTCAAAAGATAAACTTTGAAAAGTCCTCCTTTTATATTGCCAAACACTGCCCCACCAGAATTATTGGTGATATTAAAAGTTCAACAGGAATGTTACAGGGCAATTTTGCATTTAAATATCTAGGCTGCCCAGTTTACATTGGTAGGAATAAAAATGTCTACTTCTCAAGCATTATATCATCAATACAGTAAAAAATAAATAACTTTCAAAACAAACTTCTATCTCAAGCATTTATCCAATGCCTTGCCAAGGTTACTTATTAACAATCAACAAAAACATGGTAGTCCTGTTAGTGTTTCCTGGAAAGCTCCTGCACCACCCTTTTATAAACTAAATACAGATGGTTCATGGAAGAATTAAGATAAGGCAGGAACTGGAACAATTATAAGAGGTTCTGAAGGTAACATATTAATAGCAGATGCTCAGAAGATAAGCAGCCCCTCTCCCCTTCATGCTGAAACAGGGGCGTTTAGATCAGGTTTACAGTTGGCAATCTCTATGGGTATTGATCAATTACATATTGAAAGTGACAACCAAATTCTCATTAAGGTTTTAAGAAAACAATTCCAGCCTCACTGGAACATCATGGAGGAAGTAAGGACAATCTGGGAACTAATGAAAAAGGTTCATGTCTCTATAAATCATATTTATAGAGAAGCCAATGAAGCAGCATATGTCCTAGCTAAAATGGGCAGCACAAATCAGGTAAACACTTTCAAATGCATTAGTCAGTTACCGAGAGAGTTGAAAGCTATAATAATTGCAGATAACCACGGTTTACCTTCTCTTAGAAGAATATAGCTGATTTTTTAGCATGCAATTTTAGGATTACTGCTGGCTGTTAGTTTTTGATGGATTAGAACAATTCTGCTATTTACATTCTATTGGCGTTTAATTATGTATCATCTAAAATGCATGGATTTAGTTGGATATGTTTGTCTCGAACTATTTACTGTTGGCCGTCAGTTTCTGTTTCAGGTGCAGAAGCGAGGGATTTACAAGTTGAAAGGTGCAGAAGAGAGGGACATATGTGGAGTATCAGCTGCATGGAGTTTACTAATTTCAGTAATTATCTTCGGGGGAAGATAATTCCAAGGGGACTCTATAGAAGGTCACCTCTTCTTGTCGACACTGGGGTGTGGAGTCAAGAACGTGTAAGGCCATAGTTTGTCCTCGAGCGGGATATAGGGCCATCTCCTTCATCAAGATAGGGTTTTTAGATGAAGGTTTTGGGTTAACATCAGCTTTTAATTAGCTTCGACTATAGTTTACACGTATTGAACTTCTGATATTCTCTGCTACTATCTTATTTTTGAAAGGCCTGGGGAGCCTAATATACACCCCCTAACTTAGGTGAGTTTTATAAAAAAAATGAAGCATGAATGTTTACGACACTATATGCTACATTAGTTTAAATAACGCTAACTAAAACGTGACACTACATGTGACATTGCTATCAATATTTCTATAAACTTTTGCAACTTTTTGATGTCACATATGAAGTACTGTATTTCTTTTTGACATATAGTTTATGTCACAATATTTTAATTTTACGACACAGACTGTACAACACTTTTGTATCCCTTAATTTTCATGCCATAAATTTTATGTCATACTATATGGGCCATCTAGTGCCAATAATATACATTTAAATATTTCTATATTTGAACATTTTTGTGAAATATAAACACTCATGAATTAAGAAGGTTGATATATTAATAAATAATTATTAAATGAATTATTAAAATAGTAAGCTCTCTTACATTAGTATGAACTAATCGTGGAAACCAATAATATGAATGATTGTTCCTCCAATGTGTTCCTCTAAATGTGGTTGATGCTTCTCTTGTCACATGTCAATAGCCATATAAGAATAACATTGATTACATCCTTCACATCCACGATTTGATCGATGTTCACCTTCAAGAATTGCTTCCATGTAAAAGAGATGTTTGCATGGGGTTTTCTATTGCAAAACCAATAGATCTAACTTGTCAAATGCCTCAATGATTGAAACCAGTAAATGTTCCCCTTTCTTGCAAGTCACCCTCACCAAGAATGTGTATTAAAAGCCCAAAATGAATCAGACATAAAGTGATGCAACATTCCACACAAAGGGATAAACAAAGCTTATGCACACACCAGATTAGATCAGTACGTCCTACACCAATTCCTCATAGAAAATTATAGAAATGCGTTAAACAAGGGTCACATTTTGAAATATAGACCAAAAGAAAATTTTGACAAAATAAGAAATAATCTATTGACCGTAATGCACAGTTTGGTTTCAGCATACCACAATTTCATTTAGTGTGCAAGACTCAAATGCATGATGATCAAGATCTTAAATACAAAATATAATGTAATACATTAGTTAAGACTACAAGCATTACGAGATTATGATTATGTGTAACGAAGAAGAGGACAAAGCCAAAATTCTAGTTGTCCGCATTCATGAAATCACCAGGACCAATAAAAGCAACTGCATCAAGAAGCCCTCTCACACATGAACCAAGCATTCATTCACAGGAACAAATATCATTATTAAACAAACATAAGACATACACACAACATTTTAAAAATACAGAAGCATGTGAATTTAAAATGTTCCCTTAGAAATATATGGCGCAAAAGAGTTGACTTTGGAAGCTTCATAAATCCAATCATATTAGTAGCTTAATTACATTTGACAGTTCTTCAGAATTGGTAGCTCAACCTAATCAACTGTTCAACATCCTCAAAAACTGATAACCAGTAATTCAAATCCCCCCTTTCACTATAAACACTCTGATATTTTGACAACACAATGCTCAAACACACTAATAATCACAACAAATAAGCAATAAAGGTTCAGAGAAATATAGATATGAGGCTTCTTACAACAACAGTAGTTTCCTTATGTTTAAAGCTATACTGTAGAGTATATTGCAAAGTGTGTCTTTTTTAATTCATATGGTATTTTGTTAATGATTATGCTCAACTCCATTTTATCAATGTTGAACAAGAATCGAGCTCACGCCATCATTTATAAATGCAATCACATTACCAAGGTTTCCAGGTTCTAGAGTTTCTTTAAATTCAATGTTGAAGTGACTCACACTTGTTGGAATTTTCAGTAAAGTGTTTCTCACAACTCTTTATCCCTGCATAGAAAACGAAATATATCTAACAACTCCTTCCAAAATTACAACCTTCGATATTTTCTCTTAGCCACCAAATTGAGTATTAATCAAAACTCATACAGTTAAGCAATCACACTTGATTGGTCAAATAGCAACATTAGTATGAACACAGATATTGCACTCAAAAACTTGTCTACTAAAACCATGTTAGTCAGCTAATACAAGTAGAGATTTACATGAACGAACATATCAACATTAGTTCCATTATATAGCTACAACACAAACAAAGCAACAAATGGTGAATTTAGAACTCACATCTTGTGTAATTTTGTCGGATGCGTCTTATTCTAGAAGTTGTTCTTCTATAAGAACTAATTGGATACGAAAAAGAAAAGTTTACACCCCAGGTTCCAATTTAGTGAACATAGATGCAGGAAAGGCTGAAAATGGCTTCTTTTTCAATCGGATGGCAAACCCTATTCAAAGAAACACTGGATAAACTCGTCAATCAGCCTCCAAATTTGGCCCCCTCGGGTGGTGTAGTAGTGGGGCGGAATGGTAACCCTAGATTTTCAATCGGCGATGCCGAGGCCCGATGGTGCTCTCCAAATGTTGGATCGATATTTATTATATAAAAATAAAAGTAATCCACCCCCTTTCCCTGTTTGTTTTAAAAATTAAAATTTTACGCATACTTTACTCAGCCTAAACTTTATGCATGATCTATTATGCAATTAATATAAATGTGAAATTTGGGATAGATTTTTTTTAAGAAATGGTGATAAATTTAGGGACCTACTGTGCAATTATTGAAATACTATATATATCACAAAAATTTCAGATTTTTTATTTTTCATATTTTTGGTCCCGATTGGAAACTGCCTCCAGCAGCGATTGCCACCGAACTTCTACCGGTTTCTGCCGCCTCTATCAATATCTCATCGGCGTTCTCTGTAATTCAATGCTGCAAAACCCTAGGCTCCGATCTCCACCGATTATTCAGTGATCCGGCGTTGATTCTCCACCACTCCAGCACCAATTACTGATTCTCCACCGCCACGCCTCAAGATTCAATCAGAAGCGGCGAGATCGACAGCGGAGCTTCTTCTGAGATCGATGCCTCAAGCTTCGATCAGAAGCCTCTTTGACCGACAACGAGATAGTCAGCGGCAACGCCGTAACCGCTTGCCAATATGAGCTTCTTCTTCCGCTACTATGTTGAGCAATCAATTACAACACTATGGTGCTTTTGAGACGGTGAGGAGATTAAGGCACATTGATGACAACGGCGAGGCGAGAAGAAGCAAAAGACGATGACGAAGCCGCCAAGAAGAAGTAGGAGATAATGAGCGATGCCTGCGAGAAGAAACAAGAGACGATGCGTGTGAGATCCACACTCCCTATGAGGAAGAAGATCATGCGTGCAAACGCACGTGGCTGGCGACGTTAACGACGGCGGCAGACATACCGACTGAGATTCTGCTTCTGAGAGATTGAGTTTTCATTTCTTGTTTTATGTTTTTCAAATTCAAGGTGATCTTTATTACTGATTGACTAAGATAATTTTCAACAAAATTTGATTGGCCAAGTGGTTAGAGTCCTGGACCTTGAGGTTGAAAGTTTTGTGTTCGAGTCTTGTGTGACCTTTGTTTTGAAAATTTTATGATTTTCAAATTCAAGCTGAGGTTTATTGCTGATTGACTGAAGTATTATTCAATAGTAGTTAATTGGTTTAGTGGTTAGGATCCTGGACGTTGTGGTTAGAGGACTCGGGTTCGAGTCTCTATATAACCTTTATTTTAAATATTTTATGTTCTTGATGTATATGATGAGATTTAGTATTATCTGACTGAGTATATTTTCAATAAGAGTCTACGGTCTAGTGGTTATTGCTTTATGCTTTGAGGTTGGTGACCCAAGTTCAAATCCCACTGGAACCTTTGTTTTTGAAGAATATTTATTTTTGATGTACTGTAGTTTTTTGTTGATGTTTTAGCTCTTTTTTTTCCTCTTATGTTGATGTTTTTCATTTTTCTGGTGAGATTTAATTGATATCAGTTGAGGTTCTATAGTTATTTTTGGGGTGATATGGATTATTTTTGTAATTTTTTTAATTTTCTCATGTTGATGTTTTTAATTTTCCGGGTGAGGTTTTGGTAATTGGAGTTGATGTTTGTAGTTTCTTTTTTCTTATGTTGATGTTTTTCAGTTTCCGGATGAGGTTCAGGTGTTAGGAGTTGATGTTTGTAGTTTTTCTATAAATAAAAAAAATCGTTGATGTTTTATGATTTTCAGAGTGAATAATTTATACTCTTGAGGTACCGTAGTTTTTTTTTTGTTGATTTTTTAGTTTTTTTCCTCTCATATTGATGTTTTTCATTTTCTAGATGAGTTTTAGGTGATAGGGGTTGATGTTTGTAGCTTTTTTGATGATGTGGTTGCTTTTTTATAGTATTTATTTCCTTGTGTTGGCGCTTTTCATTTTTTGTTAGTGCTTCAAATGTAGATTGTAGGTGCTTATTTTATAACTTGTGTGTGTTATAAAAACAAATTGGTGCTTCAATCGTTGCTTGTAAGTGCTTCAATTATTTCTTGTAAATGCTTCAATCGTTGCTTTTTAAGAGTTGATGTTTGTAGCTTTTTTGATGCTATGGTTGATTTTTTGTAGTGTTTTTTCCCTTACGTTGACGTTTTCATTTTTTTGTTAGTGCTTCAAATGTAGGTTGTAGGTACTTATTTTATAACCTATAAGTGCTTCAATCGTTGCTTAAGTGCTTCAATCATTGCTTGTTAGGAGTCGATGTTTGTAGTTTTTTTTAAATGATAATTTAGCTTTGTTGAGCTTTTTATGATTTTTAGTTGATTTTTTGTTAGTTGTAGTCAACGTTTTTTTCTTCCAATTTTTCATTGGTTTTTATTTGATTTTTAAAATATTTTTTGTTATTTGATTTTATTTTATATATATTTTTTACTACCGTTTTTAGTTGATGTTTTATGATTTTTCGTTGATGTTGCTATTTTTTGCTGATGTTTCTGTAGTTTTTTGCTGCAGTTTTTTATTGGTTTTTTGCATTTTTTAAATATTTTATTTGTAGATGGAGGGAAAATGATAGGAAAAAATTGGATAAAAAAATCCCTGGAAAGTTATTAGTCATAGGTCCCTGTAAAATAATTAGAGATAAGCCCATGTAAAATTATTAGAGATAGGTCCCTGAAGCTAGAGTATTGTTAGAATTGTAGAAAGACTTTTGTCTAAAGTTTAGCCTATCTCTCAAGAGACCATCCCTTCTAACAAATAAATTTAATATAAAATGAAAATAAAAATTTACATAAGATAACTTTAAAGCATTAAAATCATTAAAATCTCTTACAATAAATAGAAATAGAAACCAATTCACCCCAGTTACATTAATTATAAAATTATCCAATCTAATAATGGTTAGATGATCTAAAATGAAAATTTGTGATTATTGTAAATCAAAAAGTTTTAGTGATGCCCTTTGAATTGTTTAATTAATAATTCAATAATAAATTATTGAAATTTATATGCAATGTAATTTTTACTTAAATATATATATATATATATTAATTTTATAATATCAGTAGTTATGTTATCTAATTTAAACTTTTTTTTTTTTTAAATGAAGACCACCATGCGGTGGAGGGATATTTATTGGGTACCCTAAACCCTTTTAAAATAAAGAGAAGCAGTAATTAGCCATGACTGCTCAGTCAGTACAAAAATAACTCCTAGACTAAAGGAGGCCAAGAGCCCGAAGCAAAACAATTGCTCCCAAAAGTCAAAGTGAAGGAGACGACTAACTCACTATACCTAGTGATAATAAGGAGCAGGTCGGTGATCAACGAATCGAAACACCACTTAGCCACCTATATCTCTAGGATAATAGTAGCAGAAGACAAGAATGGAGCCTAAAAGAACAGGACCAAGTGCAGGAGTACAGTACAACAGGTTCAAAAAATGCAGCAGAACAGTACTACAGCATCAAATGCAGGAGTGAGGGTGCAGCTGAGAGAGGTTTTGATTTTTGAAAACAATGGCCGCATCCAGAACTGAGCTGAAGGAGCAAAAAGAAGTCCTCAAAATGATAGTGGTGGCAGTGAAACGTCAGCTTAAAATCCTGTGAAAGAAAAACATAAGAAACTAAAAACAGTTAGTAGCATCAATTCTCTTAAGAAAGGGGTCTAACTGTAGGAATCTCTAAGTCATCAAGACAGAGAAGTCCTTTAGTTCTATTTTTTTATCTAATTTAAACTAAACACTCCATTATTATTATACATATTTAGTTTTATTTTTTGTATCATTTTAGTCGATTTTAGTTAAATCCTACTTTGTATTATTTCTCTATTTATAGCTAATAAATACTTTAAAAATATATATATAAATATCTATATAAATAAATGTGTCATATAAATTTTTTAATTTTTATTGTTTTATTAATATCTATGTATGCTTTCTCTATTAAACAAAAAAATATAAAAAATTTTTGACTTATTCTTAGCTAGTATGTACTACTAAGTAATACTATTACGTATTTATAAAATGCAAGTTATGGTAGATTAGATAAAGTTAAGATTTTTCTTAATGTGTGTCTCATGACAAACGGCCAGTCCATAAGGTTATGGACATACCAAATCATTTTAATTCCCAAAAAAGAGGTATGCTCTTCTTTCTCAGATTATAGACCCATCAGTCTATGCAACTTCTCCAATAAAATTTTCTCAAAAATCATCTCCACAAGACTGAAAACCTCTCTTGACACTTTAATCAGCCCTGAACAATCAGCTTTTATCAAAGGTAGAGACATTGCAGACAATGTGCTCCTTATGCAGGAATACACAAATTTCCTACATACCAAGTCTAAAGGACCTAACATGATTATCAAGCTAGATATGATGAAGGCCTTCGATAGGGTATCCTGGCCCTTTTTGGCTAGGGTGCTCATCAAACAAGGTTTCTCTACTACCTTAGTTAACCTGATCATGTCTAATATTAAAGCTGCCTGTTTCTCCCTTTTGATCAATGGAAAATCAGTTGGCTTTTTTCCTGCTTCCAGAGGTCTAAAACAAGGGGATCCTCTTTCACCCTTGCTTTTCATATTAATGGCTGAAGCCTTCTCCCATAACCTCAATTTTCTTTACCAATATGGTAATATTCTGCCCTACAAACTTCCTAGGCAGATGAAACACTCCTCTCACCTATCCTATGCAGATGACACAGCCATATTCCTGAACTACACAAAACAGGGCCTACTTACAATTATGTCCTTCCTGAAATCCTTTGAGCTTGCTTCCGGCCAAAAGATCAATCTTGAAAAATCTACCTTCTATATCTCCAAGCATACCCCTAACAGAATCACATCATTTATCAAAAAAGATACCTCCATGCTTGAAGGCTCCACCCCTTTCAAATACCTGGGCTGCCCTATTTTCAATGGCCGAGTAAAAAACTCTCTTTTTCATCAGCATGCTCCTCTCAATCCAAAATAAAATCAGCCACTGGCACAATAAGCTTATCTCACCAGCAGGTAGAGCTACCTTAATCAACCATGTCTTAACATCAATGCAAATCCACCTCATAATGGTTTTAAAGCCCACCACACATATCACAAACCAAATCCATAACATTCTAGCCAGATTTTTCTGGAAGCATTCCTCAGATCATACCCAGAAACATAGATCTTGGAGATCTTACACCAAGCTTTGCTTTCCAGCCTCAGAAAATGGTTTAAATTTCAAGAATCTGCACACCCTGATCAAATCCTTCTCTTTGAAACTTTGGTGGAAACTCCAAACTGGTAACTCCCTTTGGGCAAAAGTAATGTGGACAATGAAAGACTCGCAAAAAACCTCCAGAACCTGGAGAAGAATCAAAGAGGTCAATGACACAGCATTACTGAACTCAAAAATCATCCTTGGCTCTGGAGAGTTGTCCTTCTGGGAATCGAATTGTTCCTCAAATGGTCCTCTCTCTTCTCACCTAATTAACCCCCTAGAGTATCCGTACCAAGACCTAACCGAGGCTGAATTTCTGCACAACAGAGATTCATACTCGGATCAGATCAGAGACTGCCTCCCAACAAACATTTTCCAAAGCCTCACCCTGGATCATCAAATCTCCCACCTTTTCGAAGATTCCATCATTTGGAAAGCTACTCAATCAGGTCTCTTCACAGTCAAATCTGCTTATGAACTGATCAGAGTAAAGAAACCAAAGATCCCTTCCTATTCACACCTCTGGTCTAAGATACTTCCAAGGAAAATCAGTCTGTTCAATTGGAGATTGCTCAATAGACTACTGGCTCTTCCGGATGTACTGGAAAGCTTTCATTTTCACCTCCCCTCTAGATGCTGTTTCTGCTTTAATAGCTCCGAAACCATCCATCATTGCTTCAATTCTTGTGTCAAGGTAAACCTGATCTGGAAAATGCTCAACACCACTTTTAGTTTACCTAACCATCCATTCCAACTCCTATGGGATCGCTTCTACTTCTACTGGTCTACTTCCGATTCTCCTCACCTTTCAAATCTGACCAGAGTCCTCCCTTGCATTGTCAATTGGCACCTGTGGTGTGCCAGATGCACTTACTTCCACGAGGGCATAAGGTCGGACTTAGGGTTTCTTTTTAGACGCATTTTATTACACTTAAATGACACTATACTGGCATTCGATCTGAAGTTCACATGGTCTCTTGGCCCAATTCCTATTCTTCTATGCCATAAATCTTTCAAGCCTAGACAGGTCCGGATCACCAAATGGTTAAAGCCCTGTGGTATCAAACTAAATACTGATGGCGCTTTCAACAATGGTGCGGCGGGCATCGGTTGCATTCTCAGAAACCTCAACGGCCAGGTATTAGTAGCTCTATCCAAACCCATACTGTCTGACTCTGCTCTGCAGGCTGAAGCTACTGCTTTACTACACGGGATCCAGCTAGTGCGAGAGCAAGGCATCACCAAGGTCGACATAGAAACAGACTCGAAACTTCTACTAGGGATGATCCTACGCCAATTCAAAATACCGTGGAGACTGCTTACAACGATACGAGAAATCTGGTTGCTACTACACGGAATGACCTACACTTTGTCACACATCTTCAGAGAAGCGAATGGTGCAGCGGACTCCCTCGCCAAGTTGGCATGCCGGAAGCAAGTGTACAGCATTTTCGGGTAACGTTAGATGCAGCAGGTACTCCCAACGTCAGAATAGACTAGAGTGTAGTTTGCAAGTATTGTAACTTCATTTCAAATTGTCATCGCTGATCTTCTAGTCCTTTAGTCCTTTGTATTATTCCTGTTAAGATCATCCGATGCACACTCAGAGGTAAGGTATTATGTCCCCCTCTTTCTTTGTACTCTTTTTTCATATTAATAAACGGGTAGGGGTCTGCCAAACCCCCCACCATCACAGGTGGATTTATATAAAAAAAAGGTCATGGACATACCACTTATTTTTTACCTTATACACTTGCATACTGAATTTTGAAAATATTTTTTATATCATATTTTTTATATTTTTACATTCAAATATATATTATTACTTATTTTAACTTTAAATATACAATATTTAAATTTTATAAAAAATTACTACATTTAAGGTAAAAGTCACTGTGGACTTTCTCTTTTTAAGAAAAGACCGCCTTTCATGAGACTTTTTTTTTAACACTTGTTATGGGTATTGCAAACCCCTATACCCTCTATGTTCCTAACTATCTTGCAAGAAATCTTTTTCTAGATAAAGTTGTTAAACTTTGACCATCTATTTAAATAGATATATGAGCAATAATTTTTTTTTCTGTAGGTGCCCGACGGGTGGAGCACGGTGGTCGACCTTGAGGTTTGCTCTTATCAGGAAGGAACCCCAAAATAGTTAGTATCATTTACTGATTTAAACTAACCTTAGTTATACCTCTGTCCGGCGGACCACGGTGGTCGACCTTGAGGTTTATTCTTATCAGGAAGGAACCCCCAAAATAGTTAGTATCATTTATTGATTTAAACTAACCTTAGTAATATCTCAAATTTCAGTTACCAATATTTAAAATACGTAATACACTAGAGATACTCCCTGGCTGATAGAAAATGTCGTAAGTCTCATGACCGAGGAAATGAACAATAACTTAACTAAATCAGTCACAATAGAGGAACTCTAAGAAGTTCTTTCATCTATAAACAATGATTTTTCCCCAGGTTCCGATGATTTTTCAGAAAAATTCTTTAAAACCCGTTGGGATATAATAAAGTATGATATACTCCTTGCAGTAAATGACTTTATGGATGACAATCTCATCCCTAAGGCAATATCCTCTGCTCTTATAACCTTGATTCCAAAGAAAGAAGTTACAGACTCATTCAAAGATTTTAGACCTATAATCCTCTGCAACTTTGTAAATAAAATTGTTACAAAGTTAATTAGCCACACATTGAAGCCAATCATGCCAGCCCTTATTTCCCCTGAACAATCAGCCTTTGTAGAAGGCAGGGAGCTGGTAGATAATGTATTGCTAATGCAAGAACTAAGTAATCACTTGAACTCTAAAAACATAAGCTTCAATGTCATATTCAAATTGGATATAATGAAAGCATTTGATAGAGCTTCTTGGCATTTTTAAAATTGTCTTCTCCTGAAAATGAGTTTCACTACCAAAATAGTTTATCTAATTTTGGAAAACATTAAAGCATCTCACTTCTCCATCTTGGTTAATGGTATCTCAAATAGATTTTTTAAAACCTCAAGAGGTCTTAAACAAGGAGATCCACTTTCTCCATACTTATGTATACTCTTGGCAGAAGCATTTTCAAGAAACTTAAATTTTCTATTTCAATATGCAAATATTGAATACTTTACACTGCCAAGATTTATGAAGAGCAATGCCCATCTAGCTTTTGTTGATGACACAACAATCTTCATCAAATATACAAAGAAAGGTTTGAAAAACATTTTTTCTATTTTTAAACTCCTTTGAACTGGCCACCGGCCAAAAAGTCAACTTTGAGAAATCAAACTTCTATCTCTCAAAGTTTGCTACTCTCAGAACTAAAAGTGAAATATTGTCTCAAACTGGGATGATTGAACGGTTTTTCCCCTTCAAATATTTGGGCTGTCCTATCTATTTAGGTAGGAACAAAAATATCTACTATCAAGGTTTAGTAGACACTATATCCTCCAAAGTCTTTAAATGGTAGAACAACCCACTGAATCAGGCTGGAAGACTTATCTTAATCAAGTATGTTTTGTCTACAATACCAATTCACTTTCTAATAGTTGCCAAGCCCACAAAAAGTGTTCTAGATGCCATACTTGCTAAATTCTTCTGGTACATTACTGATTCTGAATCTGGAAATAAAAAAGTTTGGAGGGCTTATCATAAATTGTATTTCCCTAAGTTTGAGAATGACTTAGGTCTTAAAAATATTCATTTACTTGTAAAAGCTTCTCTTTAAAACTTTGGTGGAACTGCAACAAGGCAATTCCCTACGGTCCAAATTTATGTGGTCCTGTCCTGATCATTTTAAAAAATTTAAAACATGGAGAAGGATCATGGAGGTTTTTGATTTAGCCACTAAAAACTCTCTGGTTCAAGTTGGAACTGGAGAAGTGTCCATTTGGGAGGCTAACTAGACTGATCTTGGCCCTCTATCACATCATTGGAACACCGATTCCCCTTATCCATGGCCAGATGCTTCAATCAGGATTTTACTAATAACAAAAATGTCTTTCTGGAAAGTATTGAGCAAGGACTCCTTGTTCATGTAATCTCTTTTCTGGAAAAAAGTACCTCAATTTCCTGATTACAATGATACCTTAATTTGGAAGCCTTCTGAAAATGGTCTTTTCTTAGTCAAATCATCTTATGAGTTACTCGGAGATAAAAAAAGATGTTTTTCTATCTTACATTTCTTTGGTCTGATCTACTTCCTAAAAAGCTACTTAATAGGCTGTTAGCATTACCAGACATCTTAGAAGAATTTAATCTACATCTTCCCTCAAAGTGCTGCTTTTGTGAGAATGACTCAGAAGACATACACCACATTTTTAACTCTTACCCTTTCACATCCAGGTTATGGTTCATGGTCAACAAAATTTTTGGCATTAAAAAATCAGGTTTTAACACACTTTGGGAAAAAAAGTTTCTTCTACTGGAATGTTAAACACTCGTCAAATGAGATACTAAAACTGATTAGGATCATTCCATGCATTGTTGTCTGGTTTATATGGTGTACAAGAAACAAGTTTTTCTATGACATCATTAGACAAAACACAAAAATCATGCTGAAAAGGACTCTTGATCAGTTCCAGGATATATTTATTACTCATAAAATGAAATTTAAGTGGTCTTTGAACTCAGAAATCCATGTTCTTCTGTATTCAAAGACTGCAGGCAGAAAGAACAACAAAAGGGAAAAGATTGTTCAGTGGAAGCATCCTCTATCTTATAAACTTAATACTGATGGCTCTGTTCTAGGTAATGAGAGCTCTAGTGCTGGGGCTATAATTAGATATGCGCAGGGCAAACTCATAAGTGCAGCTGAAAAAGCTTTGGATCCCTGCTCCTGTTTGCAGGCTGAACTGGAATGCTTTAAGCTTGGTTACAACTGGCTTCACAAGTAAGTCGATCCCATATCCAAGTAGCATGTGACTCCCTCCTACTGGTAAAGATGATTCAATGTGATTTCAAGATTCCATGGAGATATACGTCACTATTTAGAGAAATCTGGAACCAGTTTGATCTGCTCTGTGCCTCTATATCTCATATCTATAGATTGCTAAGGAAGCAAGTTCTAATAGGGTGAGCGCTTTTAGAAACTTACCTAAGCATATTAAGGGCCTCATCCACTTGGATGCAGTATGTTTCCCATACATTCGATTGCCATGATTATTGCTATTTAGGGATATACTCTTTTTATTCTTTCTAGAACCAGTTGCTGCTCCTGCTTCTTGTTGTTTGCAGGTCTTGCAGATTGGAGTGCTCATGGATTTCTCATGGTCCTCAACTCAAGTTATCAACGCAAGAGGAACCATTCTACTTGGACACTATTGTGTGCCACAAGCCATCTACTTTTGGAAGCTTTAGACTCTGGCTGCACCAACACTGCTTCTTCTTCATTAACTGAGGATTCTATAGTGAATCACTACAGGGGTAGTGGTTCTCAAGGGACCACTATAGGAGACCATCACTTTTCGTCGACACTAGGTTGTGGAGGCGAAAAAATGGAATGCCATAGTGGATCTCGAAATGGGTTTTGGGATGAATCCTTAGTCTTCAAGGGGTTTGGAGACATAAGATTTGGCAAAATACTTATTGTGCCTAGATTTTCCACGCTTTTACACTTCGATGCACATAGATTGTATATGAACCTCTCTTTGTTTCTTTTGAATGGTCCGGGGAGCCTAATATATACCCCTCACTTTGGTGAGTTTTTAATTAAAAAAAACTTAATACACTAGAGATATAAATATTATAAAGTGTTCAGGCTATTTATTAATATATCATAAACGTAAAAATATTTTTAAAATTAATAGCTGTAAATTTAATTTAATTTTATAATAAGATATGAGAAGATTTTGAGATGCTAAATAAATAACATGAACACAAATTATATTTGAGAAAGCCTTTTATCAAACCGCCTTCCGGTTAGACCAATAATGGAAAACCTCATTCAGATAACATTTAGGCTTAGTATATAATTATTTATATTTTTGAGATACATTTAAAAAAAGTCCTTAAATTTAAGGGAACCATGTTACAACAAATAGAAACAAATATCAAATCACTCCATTACTTATAGAATGACCTAGTTTAACAGTTAGGTGGTTTAAAATAAGATTTTATGTTTCTTTTTTAACCTTATAAATGAAAATTAAAGAAGAGTATGATATAAGTAAAAGGTTTTGTCGGATAAAAATTAATTAAATTGTGAAAGAGAAAGTCTCCTGCTATATCGACTAACAGTTCGACCAATTATGAAAAATCTCATTTTAATAATTTTTAGGATTAAATTATAATTATTTATACATGACGATACATTTTAAAAGTTTTTTTAAAAGTTATAGAAACCTCATTTCAATAAATAAAAACATTTATCGAATCAGTTCATTAGTTATGTCAATTATAAAATGACCAAATCTAGCAATTAATCCCAAGCACTATATATTGTAAATTGTTTGCTTTTGGATGGTGGTGTCAACCAGTGATATTGAAGTCATTTTGACTAACTTAAACCCAAATTATCTTAAAATGACACACTAATATTATAATATATTACTTGTTTTAATTTACTATGTATAATCAATCATAAATTGTTAATATATTAATCTTATAATTGTTATTGATTTTAATTATTTGCTATGTATAATCAATCATAACTTGTTAACATACTGATATTATAATTTGTCACTGATTTTATTCTTTACTATATAAAATATATTACTTCTAATGATATATTTAAAACCATAAATATCTTATTTTACAATATATATATATATCTGAAATAACAAATTTTTGTATTTTTTTATACAATGATATAGTACTTTTGATAGAAATATGTATACATATTATTTATCTCAACCATTATATAATAGAAATTATTTTCTTTTGGATGGTGCTATCACCCGGTTATATTGGAATTATTTTGACTAATTTAAAGCCAATTTGTCTAAAAATAACATACTAATATTATAATATATTACTTGTTTTTATTCTTTACTATGTATAATCAATCATAGCTTGTTGTTAACATACTAATATTATAATTTTTTACCAATTTTAATTCTTTACTATGTATAATCAATCATAACTTGTTAACATACTAATATTATAAGTTGTTACTGATTCTAATTCTTTACTATATAAAATATATTACTTCTAATGATATATTTAAAACCATAAATATCTTATTTTACCATATATATATGTATATATATCTGAAATAATAAAATTTTCAATTTTTTTATTCAATGATACAGTACTTTTAATAGAAATATGTATACATATTATTTATTTATTAATGTACAAAAGGTCTTGTTTTAGACCGACTAATTGTTAAATGAGGACATTTTATAGTTAGTGAGACTAATAAGGTCATTTACCTTTTACTTTATTTTTGAAATGAGCTATATATAATTATGATAACCTTTAAAAATGAATCTCAACACATAAATAATTACATTTTAAATAATTTGAATGAAATATTATAAAAAAACAATTAATTTTTTATTGTATTCAATATTTAACGATTTCTAAATAAATAAATTATTTCACTTCATATGTTATATAATTTTCCTTAGATGACTAAACTTTAAAATTTTAAATAAAATTTAATATCAATATTTTAATTAATGAAATTGTGCAACGTGCGATGATACTCCACTATTACGTTTAAATGAAGATTTTGTGGTTGTGAAAATATTCACAGTAACTGAATCATCATTTCCCCTCTCTCGCCGGAAACAATTTCTTTCTCTTCGCCGTTAACGGCTATTTCTGCCGATAACGACCACCTGAGAGACGGCTCCTGCTTCGTCGGCCGCAATGAAGAATAGCAACACCACACATGTTATACCTGAAACTTTCCTAGCTGCCCTCCAGACCAAATCCCCACCTCTAACGACATCCCTACCTAACAATCCCGAGCTATCCCTCAAATCCGAACACTTAGGGGTTCTGGCATGCCTTTATTCTGATGGCCAAATCGCCAAAATCTCGGCTCATTATGCTAACGCGTTGGTCGGTAAATTCACAAGGGGAAGGCTGTCGATGGAGCAATTAGAGCTAGCGTTCAAGACGGTTGGTTTTGTCGGCAACTATCAACTGGGCTCCTTGGATTACAAGCACGTGCTGATCAAGTTTGATCAAGTTAATGATTACCAGAGGTGTTGGATCAAGGGCATTTGGAGTTTCAATAGAGTCCAGCTGAAAATGCTCAAATGGTCTCCTGACTTCTCCACCCATAGGGAATCTCCAATCGTGTCGATTTGGTGCACTATCAGGGAAGTTCCTCTGTACTACTATAATTCTGCATCTATTGAGGCCATTGGAAGCATAGGAAGCTTCATTAAGAATGATCTAGCCACTGAAATGCTCACTAGAACTTCTGCTATTAAACTGTGTGTTGAAATCGACCTTCAGAAACCTTTGAGTAATTTCCTTAGACTTGGGCCAGTCACTAATAATAGAAAATACCAAATTGAATATGAAGATGTTCCTCTATACTGTGATCATTGTGCTAAGTTAGGCCACTCCCTTAATCACTGTAGAGCCAACCCACAAAACATCAATGGTAAGCTACTAGATAATCAGGTTCCCATCCCACAAAGCCAAACTCAACCACAATGGCAGGCTGCTGGGAATAAATTTAACAAGGCACCTGTTATGACTTTGGAAAATCAGTCTGTTAACCCTCTTCCTTGTAAAGGCCAGCTAGCACATCAGAGAGCCACAAAAAACCTCTCTCTGAACCCTTCCTCCTACTTACCTCAGACTATAAATGGAGAGCTTGAAACTGTTTCTCATCAATCACCAAGAATTACTCCAGCTCAGTCCCCTGACAACTCACCCCCAGATAACTCTCAATCTTCCCTCACAAAACTTATAAATGCCACTGCTCTTTCTAATCCTACTCCTTTAGCCTATGCAAAGGATGATATTCAAATTGGCTCCCACAGACTAACCCTACATCAGTCCTCTCCCACTAACCCCCCACTTTCTCTACAAAGAAAGATGGAAAATAGATTCTTTGTATTCAGGGATATAGACACCCTTCCTCACCACAAGAACTCACTAATCTGGAAGTGCAGGACATGGTGGAGGAGGCTAGCTTTTCCAACAGCCACCTCACCCACTCAGCACTACTGCCTGATAGCCTAAAAGGTAACACTGAACAGCAAGGTAAGTCAAAGCATAAAAAGAACAATTACCTTAGCCAGTTGAACAAGATGATGTTAAGATCAGCTACTAAAAGTCTTAAATCATGTGAACAATGACACACACCTCAACTTTTAATATTTTGATATGGAATCTTAGAGGTATGGAATCTTCAATGCTAAGACTAAACCATCTAGTTAAGCTGAAGAAAATACAACTACTTTGTATCATTGAGCCTATGCATGATATAGCCAGTGTGAATCTTATATGGAAAAGCTCAAATTTACATATAATCTCCCTCTTCATAATGGAAAAATCTGGCTTATGTGGAATGACCCTGTATCAGTCTCCCTAATCTCACATCATAATCAGTTCCTGTATGTAAAAATAACTCACCTAATTTCGGCTATTGACATGGAAGCAGTTTTTGTTTATGCCCTCAGGACTAGCGATGGTAGGAAGTCTCTATGGAATGATCTGAGTGTACTCCCTAAAAATGAAACTATTTTCATAGGAGATTTTAATACAGTTTCTTCACTTTCAGAATATAAAGCCCCAGCTCACCTTCCCTAGGTAGTATTAGAGATTCTAACAATTGGATTAGCTCTTCTGGAATTCAGGAAATTAACACAGTGGGGAACCTATTTACTTGGACAAACTCAAGGCTTAGGAATCCCACTTCTAAGAGATTAGATAGAGGACTTTGTACTATTCAGTGGAACAAAAAATTCCCATCATCTTCTATCTAAATTCTGAATAGACAATCCTGAGATCACTCTCCTCTCCTCCTACAGGTATCATCTCTAGTTAGTTCTCACCCTAAACCCTTTAAATTTATAAATTCCTGGTTTAATAGACCAGAATTTATAGACCTAATCAAGGAAAATTGGTCAATTCCTAGCCCCCAGTCAGGAATGTTAGGTTTCTACCTAAAACTGATTAGATTGAAAAAAGTGATAAAGATTTGGAATAGGGACTTTTTTGGTAACATAGATGTCAACGTTGTTACTGCAAAGGAAGGCCTTAGATTACAGGAACTAGTTTATGACTCCTCTCCCTCAGATTCAGAATTAATCAAACTAAATGAGAAGAGAGCATTATTACTTAGAGCTCTAAAGGAAAAAGATAAAATCTGGAAACAACACTCAGTTTTTTCATAAGACAGTATAGGAAAGGAACTGTAAATTACAGATTTCAAAGATTAAAAATGGACAGGGACAATGACTTAACTCCCAATCAGATATCCAAAAAGAAGCTGTAACCTATTTCTCTGAACTCTTATCTGAACCCAACCTGATGGCTAATAACACTTATTACCCTCATTTTCTTAGGCAAATACCAACTGTCATTACTGAACAAGATAACCTAACTCTATCCAGATTAGTTTCAGAAGAGGAACTCAAATTAGTGATAAAGAGTTTGAACAAAAATAGTAGTCCATGCCCTGATGGTTTCTCTAGTAAATTTTATACTAAGTGCTAGGATTTTATTAAGGAAGATCTAATATATGCTATCAATGATTTCATCTTAGGGTCAGATATGCCTAGGGGTATTTCTAGTTCCTGGATAACCTTGATTCCAAAGAAAGCCACACCCTCCTGCTTTGATGATTTCAGACCTATTAGCCTCTCAAATGTGGTAAATAAAATCTATTCTAAGGTTTTAATGGAAAGATTGAAACCTTATATGGATAATCTAATTTCACCTAATCAAACTGCCATCATGAAGAACAGAGACATTTAAGATAATATACTTTACCTGCAGGAAATGTTAAGATTTCTAGATAAAAAGAATAGAGTGCCTAACTGTATGCTCAAGCTAGACCTTAGGAAAGCTTTTGATAGGGTTAACTGGGATTTTTTTAAAGAACATGCTTGGTAGATTTGGTTTTACTAGGAGTTTTTTTTAATGCTGTCATGAATAACCTATCCCAGGCTCATTTATCTGTACTTATAAATGGTAATCCAGTGGGCTTTTTTAAAGCTACCAGAGGCATCAAACAAGGTGATCCCCTTTCCCCCCTCTCTTTAATATTTTTTCAGAAGTGTTCTCTAGGAGCCTCTCCTTCATTGTTTTGAATAACAGCCTCACACATTTCCAGTTACCCTCAGCAATTACACCAGCCTCCCACTTAATGTATGCTGATGATACCATTATTTTCATGTAGGCCTCAAAACCTAACCTTATTAAGATTAAAGCCTTCCTAGAAATCTTTGAATCTACCTCGGGCCAGAAATTTAATTTTGAAAAATTTAATTTTTACATTAGTAAAAGGGCTACAGTTGCTAAGATAAATCAGGTTAAGATGACCTTAAAAATGAAAAAAAGGATCTTTTCCTTTCTAATACCTAGAATGTCCAATCTTTAAAGGTAGAACACTTAACATATACTTCCAACCTTTAATGAAAATGTTGGAAAAAAAGCTGAGGAATTGGAAAAATAAATGGTTTAGTTCGGGTGGTAAACTGACCCTAATTCAATCTTGTATATACTCCTTACCTCAACACTTATGGACTGTCACTAAGCCTCCTATCCATATAGTTAAGACATTAGAGAGGAAGATGTCTACTTCTTTCTGGGGTGAGACTGAAAGGAAGAAGAATAAAGTTTGGAAAAAATGGTCTGATCTAGCTGCTCCTAGGTCTCAGAATGGTTTAGGTTTTAGATTAGTTCAGGCTATAATTGATTCTTGTTCACTTAAACGTTGGTGGAAAATTCAATTGGGAACCATAATGTGGGAAAAAATGTTTTGGTCCTTACCCCAAACACACAGAAAATCCATGACTTGGAAAAGAATATGCTCAGTTAACTCTTTTGCAGAAAATAACACACCAATTATTCATAATAGAGGAAGCTGAAATTTTTGGTCTGCTAACTGGTGCCCTAATGGGCCACGTATGAATCTCATCCCTATCTCTATCATTTCTCCACTCTTATCTTGCTCAGTTGCTCAGTTTATAAGCAACAGAGACTCTATCCTACCACAGATTTCTCCTTTTTTAGAGCATGATACTCTCTCTTTTTTGCAGGCATCAGAAATCACTGAAGACAGAGAGGATAGATTAATCTAGAAACCAGAGGTGACAGGAGCTTTTACTTTCAAATCTGCGTATAAGACGCTTACTTTCTCCTCAGGTACCTTCCCTGCTACTCAGCTTATATGGAATCCTAGAATGCAGAAAAAGATTTCTATTTTCACATGGAAACTGATGCACTCTTTCCTGCCTTTTGATGATGTGCTGATGAAATGTGGTTTTACTCTTGCTTCAAAATGCCATGCATGTAATCACTCTGATTCTCTCCAACACTTTTTTATCTCTTGTCCCCTTGCTCAATTAATATGGAATAAGATGGTAGCTTTACTTGATTTTAATCTTCGTGGTCTGGATTCAATAAATGAAAGGTTCTTTTTATTCTGGAATTGCAATGATCTTCCAAGAATGCATCAGCTGATATGTAAAATACTTCCCTCTCTGATTTGCTGGTACCTTTGGAAGGCTAGAAATGGTCTATATTTTGATAACAAACACTTCTCTCCAGTTCAAATATGCAAGGAAATCAGTGATCTAATTTACCTATCACTCTCTGCCAAACCTTGCCCCTCTAGTTCTTCCCTCCCTATGAGCCATAGTTTCTCTCATTTAATCCCCTCCCCTAGACCACCACCTACACCTATAATATCTATTATCTTCTGGGAAAGGTCAAAACCAAAATGCATAAATATCAATGTTGATGCTTCCTGGTCCTCTACTAACTCCACCGTTGGTCTGATTGCTAGAAACTGTGATGTAATTCCATGCCTTATAAAGTCTACTACCATATCTGCAGTTTCTTCACTTCAAGCAGAAATTATAGCCATCCTACTTGCCTGCCAAGCCTATCCAGCTTTGGATAGTTCCTTCACCATTGAATCTGATTCTTTGTTGGCTGTGAACATGATCAAGAACCCTTAAACTGCACACTGACCTTTTTTCACTTTAGCCTCTAAGGAACATTCCCTGCTAAAGAATGCCGACCTTAAACATGTGTTCAGGGAATGTAGTTCTGTGGCGGATGCAGTTGCTAAGGATCACCCAGCCCACAGTGAACTGGTTCTGAACGTTTCTAATATACCTACACACATTAGAGGCCTCATCTCTCTGGATAGGGAGCACACACCATATATTAGAACACATAGGCACGGCTCAAGGCGGGATTGATACTGCTAATTTTCTGTCATTTGGTTTTCTACAGGTACTAGAGCTGAACTCTATTTCAAATCCTCTTCTGGTGCTGATCTCTACACACATAGAAATCCATCCCTAATGGTCAGCCACTCAGGCTGCCCTGGATCTGAGAATGGAATGCTCAAATTTACAACTCTTCTGCAACTCCTAGAACGAAGATTTGGTCATATTTTAAGCTCTTAATTTTGATGTACTAGAATGAAGTTGCCTGGCCAAAGGAAAGAATTAACACAGGGGGTGGAGATTCTTTCTTTTGGAATCGTAACTTCCACTCCTAACCTCCTTCATATTCACTAGATCCGCCAATTCTCATTTTCATCACTAGATGCTAGGTATTCTTTTGGAGGCAACAATGTTGCCTCAATGATCTCCGTGTACAAAACATTACTCTGCATATATTTATCTTTACAAAGGCCTGGGGAACCTTATATATTATCCCCCACCCTAGGGTGTTTTCATTTAAAAACAATGGTTGTGAAAATATTCTTAAGCGTAAAAAACTCAATCTCATTACTCTACCCATAATACTCCCGCCTTTTGAATTGGGAAAATATCCCGCCTTTCTGAATTTGGGCCTTTTGTTCTTAAAATACTTTTATCAACCATATTTTAAAAATTCACGTGCAATATTTTAATTATTCATCTAATCACCTGATTTCAATGAAGTTTTTATTTTAGAATTTTAATATTGGATTTTAGATGAACTGAATATATAAATGTATGTATGGATTGAATATGAATTTGAGTTATAAATTTGAGTTATTCATTTTTTAAAATATATTTAATCACACATATAGTTATTTTCTAAGGCTATATGCTAATAATATACATTTATTTATTGAATCTGTACACTAACTATTAACAATGGTCATTGAAACATTTAGGAAGATTAACAACTTTGAAGCAAAATTAACTCATTCAGTAAAATAACTGCAAATGATGCCTTAGTGTATCAGAAATTTGCAACAAAATTATATTTGTGTCTCCTGTGTCTATCATTTTAGTAGAGTATCGTAAATAGCATGTCATAATTTTGAGACCTAAGAATAGGTGCCGCATAGATGTCATAAGATATGTCACATATAAAATAAATGATGTAAAAATGGCGTAATATATCATCTAATTAAGACACTTTCAGAATGTATCGTAAGTGATTTTTTGTAATCTTGCGTCATTATGGAAATTGTCGCATCCATAATTTCCATCTGTTTGCCACCTATGCTAAACATAGTAGGGCTCTTAGGAATCTAATGTATGGAAATCTGGAAATGAGGATTAGCCCACTAGAAGAACAAATTATGATGTCTGGGGACTTCAATGTCACAAGAACAATAAATGAATATAGATGAAACTCTAATCCAGATGGAAAGAGCATAATTGACTTTGACTCTTTTATAGTGTCTAATGGACTGAATGATCTACCCACAGTACGGAATAGTTTCACATGGTGAAATGGTAGAAGAGGCTCACAGAAAGTTAGTAAAAGATTGGATAGGATATTAGGAAATGAAAAGTGGACAGATAAATTTCCAAATACCTCACTGCAGGTTCTGAATAAGACTCCTTCTGATCATTCCCCAATCATTCTAGATACACAAATCCAATAAATCTCATTTTCTAAAGCTTTTAAATTTCAGAATATGTGGTTGGAAAGGCCAGAGCTGATGTCAGTTATAAAAGATAGTTGGGAAATGGAAAAGACTAACTCATGCATAAAAGGATTTACCTCTAAGCTTAAAAGACCTAAAACAACTCTAAAGTTTTGGAATAAAACACACTTCAGAGATATTTTTGAAAATGATAGAAAATGAGAGGACAGGGTTCTGGAAATCAAATATGAACAATCTCTGAATGATAATGATCTTAACCTCTTAGGGGAATCAGTAGAAGATTTAAATAAGTGTCTAAAGGTGAAAAATCATTTTCGAAAACAAAAAATCTATAGATAAGTGGCTAAAAGGAGCTAACATGAACACCAAATATTTTCATAACTCGGTTAAACATAAAGAATCTAGACTTAGAATAAATAAGATTAAAATGAACAGGGAGTCTGGTTAACTGAACAAAAGGATATAGAGGAACATGTTGCACAATATTTTCAAAAGCTACTTACAAATGACAACCCTGATATCATAGGAGCCTCATTTCAGAAGTGTCTATCCTATATCCCCACCATAATCACAGGATGAAAATGCTAAGTTAGTTGGCCTGATAGAAATGGAGGAGCTGAAAATAGTGGTTTTCGGCCTTAATCCAAATAGTGCTGCAGGTCCTGATGATTTTTTAGGAGCTTTTTATAGATATGCCTGGGAAGTAATTAAATATGATTTGTTAAATTTCATTCAGGAATTCATGTGCTTTGTTCCCCTCACCCCTAGCACAATTAGTACTCTCATCTGTTTGATCCCTAAAACTAGTGCCCCAAACTCTCTCTAAGAATTCAGACCAATCTCCCTGGAGGAGCTGAAAACAGTGGCTTTCAGCCTTAATCCAAATAGTGCTGCAGGTCTTGATGGTTTTTCAGGAGCTTTTTATAGATATGCTTGGGAAGTAATTAAATATGATTTGTTAAATTTCATTCAGGAATTCACGTGCTCCGGTTCCCTCACCCCTAGCATAACTAGTACTCTTATCTATTTGATCCCTAAAACTAGTGGCTCAAACTCTCTCTCAGAATTTAGACCAATCTCCCTATCTAAATTCAGTAATAAAATATGCTCTAAACTGTCAGTGGATAGGATAACACTGATAATTGACAAGTGCATTTTAGAAGAGCAAAGTGCTTTCATTAAGGGTGGAGAATTCATGATAACATACTGATCATGCAAGAAATTTCAAGAATGTTGGATAAAAGAGATCATTCTCTTACATGATTGCAAAAATTGACATGTTAAAAACCTTTAACAGGGTGTGTTGGCTAATGTTAAATTCACTGTTGCTCAAAATGGGATTTCATGGTCATTTTGTAAATCTCATTCTAAGTAATATAAGCTCAACCATGTTTTCTGTGTTAGTGAATGGATGTCCAAATGGATTTTCTAAACCTTCAAGAGGTTTAAAACAAAGGGATCCTTTATCTCCCATTCTGTTCAGCATAATCACAGAAGTATTGAATAGGGGTCTGAAACTGACGTTCCAAAATAACCTTCTGGACAATTTTAAAATCCAAGGAAACATGAGGATCAGTTATTTGTCATATGCTGATGATACTGTTATATTTCTTAGAGCAACAAAAAAGTTCTTGCATAATCTAGTCCTATTCTTTGCTGAATATGAAGCAGCCACTGGCCAGATTATAAATTTCAATAGATTAGCCTTTTATGTAGGCAAGAAGACCAGTCAAATAACTAAGGATAAAATATAGGGTATAACCCATATGACCCTTGGATATTTCCCATTCACATATTTGTGTGTTCATGCCTATAAGGGTAGAAATCTTAATGCTTATTTCCGGTCAATGATAGAAAAGATTAATGCAAAGATCCAAAACTGGAATAATAAGATTCTAAATCAAGCAGGGAGGTTGAACTTAGTAAAACATGTCATTTTAGCAATTCCCCAACATGTTTGGTGTGTGATGGCTCCAACCTCACATACAATAGAGAGACTAGAGGCCATCTGTCAGGATTTCATTTGGGGGAAAAACAGATGAGAATAAACCTAAAAGACAGAATAAACCTAATAGACATTGGAAGAGTCGGAAAAATAGAACTCTTAATTTCCAGGAAAATGGGCTACAAATCCAGGATTTCAAATCTGTTATACATTCCTTCTCCTTGAAATTGCGGTGGAATTTGCAACAAGGAAAAAGTATGTGGTCAAAACTGATATGGTCCATGCCTAATCATATGAAAACATCAGAAGCTTAGAAAAGGGCGGTTAGGAGGCATGTAGCAGAGGACAACACTTTCATTATGCTAGGATCAGGATCATGTAACTTATGAATATCTAACTGGACTAGATCAGGGTGCCTAATAGATAAGTGGGATAATAATCTTACAATTCCTGAGCCTTTGCTTCTAGTTAGGGATTATCTTGCATATAGAAGACATTTTCTGCAACTATTTACTGCAGGTTTCACAACTGAGGTGATGCACATCTTGCTAAAAGATCATCCACTCTTTGAAGGTAATGACTATATGATATGGAAGCCAACTACATCAGGTAAGTTTAGTCTAGCTTCAGCTTATGATTTGGTCAAGAGAGCACAGACAAAGGTATGGAATAAACTTCTTCCAAGAAAAATAGCAATTTTCAGCTGGAAGTTGGCTAACAAATTGATTCCAATGGATGATATCATCTCTAAGTTTAGCATAATTTCAGTATCCAGATGTGCTATATGTCTAAATGATCAGGAAAGATTTGAACATATTTTTCATACATGTGACTTTGCTAAGTCTGGCTGGTCCTTTGCTACTCAAATACCGGGAACTAGAGAACCTATTGCTAGACACTTATTTGATAAAATGTCATGGTTTTGTTCATATGATAGAGATTGAAAAACATTAAATAATTTGGCTAATTTGATCCCCAACCTAGTCTGCTGGTTGTTTTGGAAAACTAGATGTAAAGCTTTATTTGAAGGGAAAAAACCTCAAATGTTTCAGTTTCAAATGGATTTACTAAGACTAAAATGGATATCTTTACAGTAAATCCACAAAAACACTATGATGATTGTTCTTCATTGATTAATAAAGGTTTATTACCCGTTCAAAAGCAGATTAAGGCCAAGAGAGTAAAAGCTTATAAGTGGAAACCCCCTAATGCTGGATGCTGCTTTCTCAGTCTCCTGTTTCTAAAGTAGGTTTAATAATAAGAAACTCACAGGCTCAAGTTTATTACATTGGAGCAGTAACTATTCCACAAGCTAAGGATCCCTTACAAGCTGAAACTCAAGGGATCATTGCAGGTATGATTTTTTGCCTACAAAAGGGGATGCCACCACTAATTTTTGAATCATATTGCTTGCAAATAGTTGAGATGATAAAGGGACACATACAGTGGCCGACAACATTAGGAGCGGAGCTAAACCATATTTTTAGAGAACAAAATGAAGCTGCACACCACGTTGTTGTTGCTACAAGGGAAAAGGTTTTCTCAGGTCTTCAAATCTGGAACCAAAATCAGCTCACAACCTCTATCAGGAAGGCTATTCAGGGAGATTTTCTACAGCTACCTTCCTTAAGAATCCACTCAGGATCTCCTTTTTTTCCTACATAAACCTTGTTCTTATACTATCGCATGTATTATAGGTCCATTTCGGCTGTTTCATAATTTAAAAAAGGAAATTATCGCATATATGTCACAAAAAAGGTGCCATAGGATAGAAACGACACAATACTGCCATAAATTTGCAACAAATATATAATTGGGTCATTTAATTGTGACATTTTAGTAGAGTGTCGTATGTAATATGTTGTAATATTGAGACATTAAATAACGTGTTGCATATGTGACACAAGAAATGTGACACGGAAAACAAAATGACGTACATATGTCACAAATAAATGACATATTGATATAAGCGTGGCATATTTACAACATTTACCCTTTTGTTGCATGTATATATGACACAAAAAGCCAGCTTTGTTGTAGTGTTTTTGAGAGAAAAGCTCCAATTTTTGAGTTCACCAAGAGAATGTGTGAGTGAGTGTTTCTTGAAAAGCTTCAATGTGTTAAATGACTCAATTAGGTGGGAGAATGTACCAAGAATCTTAAATTTCAGCAAAAGAGTGATAAGGAGAAAAGCACCAAGAGAGTGTGTGAGTGAGTGTTTCTTGAAAAGCTTGAATGTGTTAATTGACTCAACTAGGTGGGATAATGTACCAAGAATCTTAAATTTCAGCAAAAGAGTGATAAGGAGGGGAGGTACAATTAAGATAAGGATGAAATTTTGAAAATTGCAAATTTTGGGGATAAAAGTACCAATCTATTTAATCACAAGGGATGTTTGAAGTACTATTTACATAAAAAATCCTAAGAAATAAGTGAATTTCAAAATTTATTAACCAAAAATGCATTTTTAGCTTAAAATTTGAATTTTTCAAAAATCTGCATTTTTGGTCCAATTTATAGCTCAAATGGGGTGCCGACACGTGTACCCTTGTGCTAAGAACACCCACATGGACCACCCCTCGTGCTGAGGATGTCTGGAATTACACCCTTCTCGTGCTGAGGGCATCCGGCACAAGACCCCCCTCGTGCTGAGGGGCTGTGACACGATCTGTATCGCTTGGCATAGAACGTGCTAAGCCCTGACACGAGGCTGCCAATATTTTGACCTGTTTTTCCTTATTTTCTCCCTCTTTTTTGAAAAACTTTGTCACCCAACAAGTCCTACTTCTATCCAAACAAAATTATGAGACTTGAACTCAAATTTACAAATCAACAAGAGTTTCATCTCAAAATCCTCATCACACAAAAAAACATGCAAAATCTATCCACTACAAATCACGAAACCAAAGCAAGAAACAATGTATTATTATTGTCGTCCTCACGAATTATTTCTTTTTCATCCATTTCAATTGAAACAACTTACTGTGGGGTCTTCGGAGTCGCCATCAGCAATTCCACCCACAATGACATCATTTTGGAGAGGTCTCCACAATGTGTCACCCTTACCTCTAAACGCTTTGCTTCCCATAGGAGATGAATTCCCGCACTTTGCTAATGTTGAGCCCTTAGCCATTACCTTGGGTTTAGGAGGAGGTCGAGGGTTTTATACCCTCTCTAACCGCTCCATGTTAGTGAGCATAGAAAAGTATTCTGACACAAATATATATCATCACTAGAATCATGCAATGTAAATGACTCATTATCAATATCATCATTGCTAAAGAATTCATCTTAGCTTTCATTCTCATTGGTCATGCAAGATGTGTCAAATAAGTTATGCTCATCAAATAAGGTTACACCTTTGGACACAAAATATGAGTTAGGTGAATCATGCTTAGATTTATAGATATCAAACCCCACCTTATCAATGTAATTCTCTGGGGTTAGTGTTCCCAAATGGACATCAATCTTCGTCCTTTATGTTTAGAATGGCATCCCCAATAGTATTGGGGATGCACTCCCGTTGTGCGCCACGTCAAGGACGTAGAAATTCGTCGAAAATAACAACTTTCCAACTCGTACCATCACGTCCTTCACTAACCCTCGATGGCAATCTTGGGAGTGATCGGCAAGTTGGACAATAACCCTAGTGTCCATAAGCTCACCTATATCTAGGTGTTCATAAAGACTATATGGAATCACAATAATAGATGCTCCTAAGTCAATCATGGCATTTTCAACTAACTTCCCACCCAAGGAGATAGGAATAGAGAACATCCCGGGGTCGTCGCATATATTAGGCAAATTCTTATGGTTCAAAATGGCAACTCCCTCTTACTTTCAAGTGTCCTACCTTCCTATGTGGTTTATTTATCTTTTTAATGCATGAAAATTTCATAAATTTTGCATATGATGGCATATGTTCAATCAACTCTAGTACAAGAATGGTTACCTCAACCTTTTCGAACACTTTCCAAATGCCTGTATCATTTTTCGCCACCTTTGGCTTCCCCCTTAGTTCACTTGGAAATGGTGGTGGAAGGGTCACTCGTGTCTAGGGTGGTGGAAGCTCCTTGGAGGGTGCTTCCTCGACAACGATCTCATGCTCCTCAAAATTGGTCTAGTGGGCTTCCAAGATTCAATCATCTTCTTGCAAAACCTCATTGCCGAGCTGATATGTCCATTTTATATGCATATTTTGGGACTTAAGGGATCACTTTTGTGCTCATTTGTTATCAAGAGCTTGTGTTTTACCTTAAAATTATCTAAGGAGAGATAAGAGCGACTTTTATGTTCTTTTACCTATTCTAAGTGGATTTTGCATGACAAGGAAAGAACATCAAGACTTGAAGACCAGAGGCCATTGAAGATAATCTTTTTAAAACTTTGAAGATTTGAAGACTAGCTTTAAAGATTTGAAGACTTGAAGACTTGAAGATTTAAAGAGAAGTGGAATGAAGTGAAGGCTAGAGAATAAGTAGAGGAAGAAATTATATGTTGGTTCTGGGTACCCTTCGTGAGTCGCGATGAACGGGTGGCCAGAATCCTTTGGCATTTTTCTTGCACTATAAATAGCATTTTATCCATTCTCCTTCCTCACTTCTTCTCCAGCTTGAATTCCTACTATTTTAACCCTAGTTTTTCACCATTTTCATCTTTGTTTCAGCTCAATTTATGTTTGAATTGTTGTTGTTGATTAGTATGGATTCTAGTAGCTAAACTTAGTCTTGGGAGAAATTTATTAAGGCTTCCAAGCCCATGCCTTGAGAACTCTATTTATCCATTTGATACTCTTGCTATTGTACATTTATGGAGCATTAAATGTTGGTAGTTGATATCATTAGTGGTGTTGGAAGTTTGAGTATATGAATTGCTTGTATGATTGCCTTTTAGGGTTGGGAAAAAGTAGCTAAGTTTCCCCTCTTTTGATATGGAATCCAAGAGCATGAATTAGAACATCTAAAAGTGTTGATGTGTTGATAATCGCTAGATGAATGTGATAATGTTGAACTCTTTGTCATGTGTGTTTATTGTAGCAAATAGGAAACGTCTATGAACGTTGAACGTTCTTGACTAATCTTGTGTAAATGCATGAATTGGTTCAATGCTTAGATACGGTGTTGTGTTTATAAGTGTTACCAAGCTTGTTGATTCTTTGTGTTCAACACCATAAATGGGATACTTTTAGCCGTTTATCGACTAAAGGAGTCATTAGTGAGGTTTAACTAGAGATGTCACTCTTGCAAACTACTATCTAAGAAAGATAAAAGATTTATATTCACAACATGTAGTGAAAGTAGTGAATAGGTTGTACGTTTAAGGATAGATAAGAGGCTTAGAAGTGGAAATCAATTGCGCCTAAGGTCCCGTAATTAGTGTTTTATGCTTATTTAGTATCTTGTTGCATGTTTTTCATATTTACATTGCTGTTCTAGTTAATTGTCTTTCAATTTCATAACTTAGGAAAACCAACCCCCCTCCCCCTCCCCCTCCCCCTCCCCCTCCCCCCATTTACTTGCTTTTATATGTATATGTACATGTATATCTATGCCTAGCATGTTTTCCTCTTTATATGTTTAAACCCTTGAAAATATCCCTCTTTTCGTAGACGACCTTGACTTTCCATTATCTACTTAATTGTAGATAGGAAGTATTTAGGGCTTCAAAATAGTATCTTTGAGAGGTACGACGATGATCTCCCAAAGTTTGGCGCTGCTGTCATGGAAAAGACGTTTATTTTTAAGTGTTTGGGCATATTATGTGTGAGTATGTGCTAGCTGTGAATATTTGTTAGTTTGTTTTTATTTTGGTTTTAAGTTGATTTGCCATTTCTCTTGGCTTGGAGACTTATTGTTTGAGTTCTTAGTGTATGGTTCGTATGTGATCCTTTTCACAAGAACCTCTACACTACGACCTTGAGTTAGAGTTGAATTTGAGAAGGGCTAGGAGGCTTTCTTTGGAAAGTGTGAACAACATCCCTCATAGTGACCATTTTGCGGATACTTCTACTACCATGGAGCAAGAAGATGAGCATCCAGGAGGAGGACCTCAACATCCTCCTCTTTGAGGGGCTATTCCTTTGAGGCAAGCTCTATTGAGGGATGTTATGGCCCCTAAACTTGATCAACAACCGATGTGCATAGAGTATCTGTTGGTTGGACCAAACAGGTACTTCGAGATTAAGACCGGGTTGATACAATTGCTACCTATATTTCTTGGTAGGCAAGGGGAAAACACCAACAAAAATCTCTCCAAATTCCACTTTTTGTGTGGTGGTACGGTTCCCCATGGAGTAGATGAAGACTTTTACAAATTGAAGGTGTTCCCATTCACATTGAGGGATTCCACAAGAGATTGGCTCCACTACTTACCACCCGGAAGCATCAAAACTTGGTTTGACATGAAGAAAAAGTTTCTCGCCAAGTACTTCCCAGCCTTAAAGTCCACCACTTTGAAGAAGGATATAAGAAACATCCTCCAATGGCATGAAGAATAGTTCTATGACTATTTGGAGAGGTTCAAGATGCTTCTCTCGAGTTTCTCTTACCATGGCTATTCGGTGGGAGACTTAATCTATTGTTTTTTTACAATAATCTTCTTGATGAGAACCAAAGACTAGTGAGGGGAGATTATTTTGGTTCCATTGGGAACAAGACTTCGAAGGAGGCTATGGAGCTCCATGAAGAGTTAGCCGAGCAGTCGAGGAACTTTAGTTTAAGGGCCGATTTGAGGAAAAAAATCCCAACACCACAAGTGCTCCTTCCAATAGTGGAAAGCTCGAGGACCAAGTCTTGGCACTCACTTCTATGGTGAAGTCTTTGATGACCAAGTCCGGAAATGTTCCACATGTAAAATCTTGTAAAATTTGTTCATTGGTGCATCCTACGGACACTTGCCCTACTTTGCAAGATGATTATGTGGAAGAGGTGAATGCCGTGGGTTTTCAAGGAAACCAAGGATATCGAGGAGGCCAAGGGTATCAAGGAAATCAAGGGTACCAAGGCAATCAAGGTTACCAAACCTGGCCTTACAATTCGGGTAATCGAGATCACCCGAATCTTTTGTATGGGAACCCTCAAGGATGTCAAAATGTTCAACCTTACTGCCCTCCTCAAAAATAATACTGGCCTCTACAAAAAAATTACCCAAGGCTCCAAGACAAGCCCCATGATCAAGGGGAAAGCTCGGGCTTGTCAAAAGATGAAGTGATGCAAGCCATTGAAAGGTTGACTATATGTGCGGAGAGGGCCAAAAAATTCTAAGAAGAATCTAAGGTGAGCATCAAAATCTTGGAAACTCAAGTGAGCCAAATAGCTCAAGCCGTGAATCAGATGGAGGCACGAGAAAATGGCAAACTTCCCTCCCAAACAGAGATTACCTCTTGACAAAATGTGAGTACAATTTCATTGAGGAGTGGAAGGGAAGTGAAGGGGCCCCAATGCAAGATTTTTGTTGAGTGGTTGATTGAAAAGGAGTAAGACCTTGAAAAGAAGGTCGAGGAGTTAGCCAAGGAAAAGGTGAGCAAAGGGGAAGAAATCGAGGTGGAGACCTTCGTGCCAAGACCATGATCAAATCCCAAAACCTCATCCCCACCTCACATAAAGTTAAAAGGGACAGAGATCCCTATCTATATGCTGGAACCACCATTTCCAGAGGCATTAAAGGATAGGAGGTCCAAGGAGGACAACAAGGACATCTACAAAGCCTTTCGTAGATTCGAAGTAAATATTCCACTCTTAAATGCTATAAATCAAATTCCTAGGTATGTTAAGTTTCTTAAGGAATTGTGTACCATTAATAGGAACCAACAATTGAAGAGTAAGAAAAAGGGTGGAAAGAGTTAGTATATCTCCACCATGTTTGATGATGAAATGCCTTCTAAATGTGATGATCCAGGAATGTTTACAATCCCTTGTGTGATAGGATGAAAAATGTGTTAACAAGGCCATGCTAGACTTAGGTACTTCTATTAATGTGATCCCATATTCCTTGTATGAAAGTCTAGATCTAGACACTTTGCACAAAATTGGGTTTGTTATCCAACTAGCCAATCACTCTAGCACATACCCAAAATGTATCACGAAGGATTTGTTGGTTAAAGTGGGCTCTTGAACATTCCCCGCCGATTTTTTATGTTCTTGAAATGAAAGGTGGCAATAGTGCTAAACCTATTTTCATAGGTGGGCCATTTTTAAAGACTTCAAGGACAATAATTGATGTGAATAAAGGAACTTTAGCCATGAAGTTTAATGGGTGGAAGATAGAATTTGACACCAATAATTCTATTAATCATCCTAATAGATATCATTCTTCCCAAGCCATTGATAGTATTGATGATATAGAGCAAGATGTATTTGAGCCCAATGACAGTAGTTCCTTAAAAATTGTCATAGATGATGC
The DNA here is from genome assembly GCA_037428765.1 of Rubia yunnanensis. Classification (NCBI taxonomy): domain Eukaryota; kingdom Viridiplantae; phylum Streptophyta; class Magnoliopsida; order Gentianales; family Rubiaceae; genus Rubia; species Rubia yunnanensis. The sequence goes on from CM075068.1 coordinate 60,769,697, forward strand.
TTTGATTTCAAATGTTGTTAGTACTAACTTGAAGGAAAACAACAACATAGAATTCTCTCTTAGGAAAGCAACATCCAACACCTTTCGTGTGTCCACAGGTAAGCGAATAAGAGTGGGTTTCCCTCCTTCTCGTGAGAAGACTTTGGTGATAGAGTGAAAACCACCATCAAAAGATCTTAAATGTTCATCCATTGGAGAAGGAGAGAACCCCGAATGCTCACTTGATTGAGATCACCATGGAGCAAAAAGGTGAGTTATTGGGAATGGTGAGGGAACACAAAGAAACCCTAAGATATTTGCGAGAAGTTTTGTTGGGGAATAATGTGGATCTCAAATGTTTTGACCCAGATTGAGGAAAAAAAACCGAGCACTTCAACCCATTTTGTGAATAACTCCAAGAAGAGGAGTAAGTTGTGCTGACGATGTTAAAAAAACTTGGTTTTGATCATTATGATCATCATTTACGACTTTCCGTCGATGTTGTTTCAATTTGAGTTTTTTTGTTAGTTTCATTATTTTGTTTTGTTCTTTTCATTTATGTGTTTTTCCATGATTTGTAGCAATTTGAATAGCATGGAGCTAGATTTGTGAATGAAGGAAGGCATGGAGAATAGAAGAAAATCTTGGACATTTGGTAACTTTGATTTTTTTTCTAAGTGTTGAGAAGGGTCATTCGTCGTGAGTCGCTATAGTTGTGTCGCGAGTCGCGATGAAATGAGAAAAATTCCAGAAGTTGTGAGGTCACAGACCCCAGATTTTGTGAGTCACAACAATTCCATTAAGAGTCATGATGAACCTGTCACGGATCGCGAAGGTTCCATCGTGTGTCGCGATGAAATCAAGGAAAAAGTGATAAATTTGAGCTCATAGATCCAACTTTTTGCAAGTCGTGGAGGTTCCATCCTGATTCACGATGAACCTATCATGATTTGCAAAGGTTTGGTCGCGATTCACGACCAAATCAGGTGAAAATTTTCAAATTTCAGCTCCTAGGTCCAACTTTTTTGTGAATCACAATCATAACCTTCGTGACTCGCAAAGGAAAGGCTGACTTTCTGGCTAGTTTGACTACCCCATCGCGAGTCATGACCAGGGTTTTTTGATTTGTGACGGCTATATAGAGGCTCTTTTAAATTGGGCAGAACCCGATTGTCTTCCTCATTTTCTTTCCCTCCAATCCGCTATCCTTCTCCTTTCTCCGCCCCTAACCACCGCTCCTCTATCACTCCAACCACCATTCTCCATCCATCCAACCAGAAATCAAACCCTTTCCACCCCCATTCCATCCAATCCGCAATTCCTCTAAAAATCCAACCAATATTTCCAAGAACCTAAAACACTAGGTTTTTGGGGTTTTTCAATTTCAAGAAAATTAGGCTAGGTTTTTTTGTGGGTTTGCTTCCTTCATCTCCCTACACATCCAAGTGGTACATTTCTTCACTCTTTGTGCTCGAATTGCAACTTTTTTGTGTAGTTCATAATATTGGAATCTTTGTGATAGGATATTATGAGATATTGCTCTTTGCTACTTTATGGGTATGGATTGATAGAGGTGGATATTGTGTTTATGGGTTTAGATTGATTGATATTTTAACCATGGGATGATATTGATGCATAATTGATATGAATTGCTTATCTTGGCATAGTTTGGCCAAAAACATAGTGAATGCATGTTGATGAGGATTTTGGCAAAGAATTTTGTTTTTGCTCTATCATAAGTGAATGCATAAGTGAATGTTAGCTATGTCTTAATCTCAAAGTTGTGATTGTTGTAATTGGTTGTGAATGACTTGTGGCGTATGATATGGACTTGGAGTTTTTGGCATGCTGAATGTGGCTTGATTTTCATATACAATTGTGGATGATACTTAGACTATTTAAGCTTGGACTTGAATGTTGGAATTTTGGAATTTGTGATGTACCTAAACTAGTTTATGGTTGATTTTGATTTTAAAATATTGCATATGTTTACGTTCTTGTTCATTTGACATGTTTGATGTGTTTGATAGTTTTTCACTATTTTCATCTTTGTTTTAGCTTGATTTATGTTTGAATTGTTGTTGTTAATTAGTATGGATTCTAGTAGCTAAACTTAGTCTTGGGAGCAATTTATTAAGGATTCCAAGCCCATGTCTTGAGAACTCTATTTATCTATTTGGTACTCTTGCTATTGTACATTTATGGAGCATTGAATGTTTGTAGTTGATATCATTAATGGTGTTGGAAGTTTGAGTATATGAATTGCTTGTATGATTGCTTGTTAGGGTTGGGAAAAAGTAGCTAAGTTTCCCCTCTTTTGATATGTAATCCAAGAGTATGAATTAGAACTGCTAATAGTGTTGATGTGTTGATAATCGCTAGATGAATGTGATAATGTTGAACTCTTTGTCATGTTTGTTTATTGTAACAAATAGGACATGTCTATGAATGTTGAACGTTCTTGACTAATCTTGTGTAAATGCATGAATTGGTTCAATGCTTAAACACAGTGTTCTGTTTATAAGTGCTACTAATCTTGTTGATTCTTCGTGATCAACACCATTAATGGGATACTTTTAGCCATTTATTGACTAAAAGATTCATTAGTGAGGTTTTCCAAGAGATGTCAAATTCACTCTTGCAAACTACTATCTAAGAAGGATAGAATAGTTATCTTCACAACAAGTAGTGAATAGGTTGTACGTTCAAGGATAGAAAAGAGGCTTGGAACTGGAAATCAATTGCGCCCAAGGTCCCCTAATTTGTGTTTTATCTTTATTTTTATATCTTGTTGCATGCCTTGCATATTTACATTGCTTTTCTAGTTACTTGTCTTTCAATTCATAACTTAGGAAAACTAACTCACCCCCCCCCCCCCCCCAAATTTATTTTCTTTTATATGTATATGTATATCTATGTCTAGTATGTTTTTCACTTTATATGTTTAAACCCTTGAAAAGGTCACTCTTCTCGTGGATGACTCTGACTTTCCATCATCTACTTAATTGTAGATGGGAAGAATTTAGGGCTTAAAAATAGTAACTTTGAGAGGTACGGTGACGACCTCCCACGAGCTAACAAACTTCCTTCCTGCTTCTCAACTTTATTGCGCTCACATTCCTCGGATTAACCTCCGGCTGGGAAGGATTTTTCGGAATCCTTGTCCTTAAGTCGGCTCACTGAGGTAGCGAGTTTCTCTACTTCTATCTCAAGATTTTTGATGCTCGAGAAGGCCATAGTGTCAAGATCTTCAATTTTGTGACTTGTTCTTTTCGCGAACACTTCATGCTTCTTTCCCAGTTGGCCGATAGCATCCAAAATTTCTTCCCAATCCAACTTGTAGAGAGAGGTGTGGTTGTTAGAAGGACCTTAAGCCCTTAAATATGGTTGAGGTAGAGCTTGTCTGCCTCGGTATCTTTGAGCTTGGTTTTCCTCCCTCAAATGGAAGTATGGATGGTCCCGGTACCTTAGTTGAAATTGTTCGCACAGGGGGTTTTGCTTGATTCTCCTTGGTTCCCTTGGAACCCTTGTTCTTGTTGCCCCCTAGCAAAGTGTTTCCTATTCCATTATTGTACTCCAATGCTTTCACCTCTTCCAAGTCCTCTGTCACCTGTGGACAAGCCTCGGTGTGATGGTCGAGATTTCATAAGCCGTAAACCTTGACTTGGTAAACCCTCCCTTTCAAAAGTTTCTTAATCATTGAAGCTAGAGCTTGGACTTGCTCTTACAACTTGGGAGATTAAGATGGTTCATCCAAAGCCTTCACCCTTGACCTTGTATCAAATTGCCTCATCCCATTAGCCATCTCTTCAAAAAGGGCCATAACATCATTTGGACTCTTGTTGACAATCGATATATTACATGCGGCATTCACTACCCTCATGTCATCATCGCACAACCCCTTGAAGAAATAATAAACCAAGTCCCATTTCTTAAATGGGTGGTATGTATAGCTAGCCAACAATGTCTTGAATCTCTCCTAATAATCGTACAATGATTCATTTGCACTCTGAGTGATGTTGGATAACTGCTTATTTAATCTTGCAGACTTGGAGGCTAGGAAATACTTCTCGAGTAATCGCCTTTTCATGTCCATCCATGAGGTGATACATCTGGGCGTAAGGTAGTATAGACAATATTTCACAGTGTCTTGAAGTGAAAATAAGAATACCCTTAAGTTGCAGTCGTCCTCCGAGATCCCATGTGGCTTCATATTCGTTCAAACAAGGTGGAACTCTGAGAGATGTTTGTTGGGATCCTCCCTGGCCATCCCGGGGAAAGTGGGGAGACAATGTATCATCCCACTCTTCAATTCACAGTTCACGTTGGGTTGCAGTGGAGGAAAAGTGATACACAAAGGTTAGCTCTCAATATTTGGACCCATAAGCTCCCTCAACGTCCGATTGTCTTCTGCCATCTCAAGCGGCTCCTCTACTACTAAAACTGGTTCAGGTGGAACCCCCACTCTAGTTCTCCTTCTCCTTCTTCTCCTACTACATGCATTCTCCATTGGATAGTGTAAAATCCCTAATTTCGTGGCACATGTATGTACCATAAACAAGGAATCCAACAATACCCAACTAAAAACATTACTAGAAAATTGGATTAGGGGTAAAAAGATTACTATCACAAAGGCTCAACAACAAAAACCAAAAAAAAAAAACAAAAAAAACACTATCTACTCAACTAACGTGTTATGCAAATTGGAAATTAAAATTTTAAACTAGCATCCCCAGCAGCAGTCCCAAAATTTGACCCGCCTTCACTAGGGGTCGTCAAGTTGTAGCTACTCGAAAGAGCTCTCAATAGAATCTCGAAAGAGCTCTCAAAAATTCTCTCTCTAGCTCTGGGGCGAAAAAAGAAGAAAAAAGGCGCAGCCTTTCTTCCTTCCTTTGGAGGCCGATCTCTTCAATTTCATTAACTTTCCACCGATGAATTATGGTTTAACGGATTCTACTCTTGATTCCGCACAAAACTATATGCAATTTGTGGCGAGTTTTTGATCTTATTCGGTCTTGGAGTAGGGTTTGAATTCGGCAAAGGAGGGTTCTTGGTGGATCTTGATTGTGAATTTGGTTTGGATCATTGATTCGAACTCGGATGTGGATTTTGTTGTGAGATCGCAACTCGATTCCTTGTTTGTGAAGGAGTTTGGACGAAAAAATCCAATCTTTTTTGGGTTTTGATTTGGAATTGGATTGCGCAAAGGTGTATAAAGGGTTTGATTCAAAATTTTCAGCACACTTTTTAATGAAACTCCTACCATCTTGGCCGGATTTAGCACAAGGTTGGGAGAACTCGGATCGGACTACAAATCAGACGCAAAGGTGCTAGATCGGATTGCTTGGTGCTCACGGATTCCACGGATTCCACGGTTTCCAGGTTTTTTGATTCAACTACTTGCGGCCTACTTGTTTTTTGATTTGAAGCATGATGTTATGTGTGCTTGAATCCATTTTGGTGTTTGGAGGATTTCGGTTTTGAGTGCAAATTTTGTAGTGATTTCCGATTGATCATAGGGTTTTATCGGTTTTGATTACAAGATTTGCGATTTGTTTTTGTTTTGTTGAAACTCGTTTTGGAGACTTTGTGTTTATTTGTATATCCGATCGGTGTGTTTCCGATTGGATTAGTGTTTATTCTTGTGTGCTTTTGTTTAATTGGTGAATCCGATCTGTTTTATCGGATTCATCTATGGCTCCTATGGGTACTAAGAACAAGAATACTCCTTGGAATCAAGCCACGGCCGAGGGTGATGGTAGTATGAGGCCGAATCAACAAGTGCAACCAAGAGATTGGAATGATCCGAAACTAGAAAGAAGAAGGAGATGGGATGATCCAGATATCCTTATGAATAAATTGCCTATTGAAGTTGTTGAAAACAATGGAGAAAGTGTTGATTTTGTGCTCACGGATGAAGAGATACACAAGGATCTTCATAAACCTTTCTTCGGGTTTTTGGGTGTGTTTCCGGGCTTCTTTCCAGGAATGTTTGCAATTCGAACACTGTTGATCGCAAAGTGGAATGTGCAGTGTAATGTCCAGAGTAAGCAGAATGGTTATGTCATGTTCAGGTTTAACAGTGCTGAAGATAGGGATATGGTGATGAATGGTCCTGACCATTATCTCCATGGCAAGAAGTTGTTCATGATGATGATAGATGAATCTGGGCAATATGATGCTACCATTCAAGCCACCAAGCCAGTTTGGCTAAGGATGGAACACTTGCCAAAGGCGTATTGGCATAAGAAGGCACTAGAAAAGATTGCTACTTCACTAGGAGAACCTATCCTTATGGACAATGGTACTCTAGAGCTAAGGGGCTATTATGCACGCTTATTGGTTTGGATTGACACATCTAAAAAGCTAAAGGAGGAGGTGAGCTTTCGTACACCAAATGGTGAGGTGTTTGTGCAAAAAATCATCTATGATTACTGCAGATCTTGGTGTATGACTTGTGGTGAAAATAATCATCTCTTGGAAGGGTGTGATGACTATTGGAAAACTAAGGAGATAGAGCAAAAGAAGCCCAAGGATGATGGCAAGGTATCGAAGGCAAAAGGCAAGAAGGGTTGGAAGTCTCGTTTTAATGATCAAATTTGGATTCGAAAAATGCAAGCAGAAACCATTGGTGAGACTCTAAGTTCAAATTCTGTTAGAGGTGATGAGCATGTGACCATTGAGGATGCTTCTTCGGACAATGAGGAAGTTGAGAGGATGCGGAAAGGGAAGGGCAAACTGGTTGAAGGCATGGTTAAAAGTATTGAGCAAGTTGGAAGTGCTAAAAGAGGGCCAGGTATAACCATCGGAGGAATACGGGATGAGGCCATTGTAGCGCTGCCCGCATCACAAAAACCTGGAATTAAAGGTGCTGGAAACCGTGGCAATGGTGCTAGCACGGGCTAAGCAGTGGGAGATGCTGGCGCTGGAGACCGTGGTCTTGGCGCTAAACTTGTCCAAACAGCTCCTGGAATTGCTAGCGCTGGAAACCGTGGCGTTGACAATAAGACGCAATTAACGGCTGAAGCTGCTGGCGCTGGAAATCAAGCACAAATAGCGCGCGGCAGAAGCACTGAGCGCCAGAAATCCAGCACCCGTGCTGCCAAGGAGCTCGATATAAAGCAACAAGCATTTGGAGATGACGATAATCCGATTGAAGGTGCTGGAAAATTGCCAAATCAGATGATTCATCCAGATGCTCGAGGTTCAAAAATTCCAAGGGTGCATAGGAGCAAGAGTCAGAGTAGACCTCCCTCCACGCCAGGGGCTTTGACTAGGTCCAGAAGTAAGAGCAGGACTCGTATAAATGAGCAAAGGAAGGGAGTGCTAAAACCCTTTCAACGTATGTTATCTGCTACAAGTAGTCACTCAGACAGCTCGGGAAGTAAATCACTGGAAGGCGGTGGTCCGAAGCCAAAAGGGACCTCTGTTTCCCAATGAATACATCCGCAATGAATGTCAGGGGTCTCTCGGCCCCTGTACGGAGGAGGTGGGTGAAAAATATCATCTCCACAAATAGAGTCGGATTGTGTGGATTGTTGGAAACGAAAATGGAGGACAAGGCGTTGCGTATTTTTTTGAAAAGTTTTAAGGGATGGAAGTTTATGCACAACTTTGAACTGTGGCAGAATTCGAGGATACTCATTATCTGGGATCCGAAAGGCTTCTGGGTTGACGTCCTTGGGAAGTCTCCGCAATGTATTCATCTGAATGTTTGTAATCTTGCTTATGGTATTCAGTTTTTCTGTACATTTGTATATGGCCATAGTGAAGGACGTCTGGCGCGTTTGCCACTTTGGGCGGAATTGAAGTCATTTGGTGCCAATCGGAATGCTCCATGGATGGTTCTTGGTGATTTTAATGCTATACTTAGTGTTGACGATCATTATGGAACTACTGTGCTAGCTTGTACCCAATGAAGGAGTTTCAGGATGCTTGTGTAAAGTGTGGACTACGGGATGCGCCATCCCTGGGCGAGCATTTAACCTGGCATAGTGCAGATTGGAAGACTTGGAGGAAGCTAGATAGGGTGCTTTTGAATCACGGTTGGGATGCTGCTGCATGTCGTACAACTTTTCTTCCAATCTCGGCTCAATCAGACCACTCTCCTATGGTGGTAGATATGTCACAGGAAATTGTTGGAAAGGGTAGGCCTTTTCATTTTCAGAATATGTGGTTGAATCACCCGAATTGTGGGCAATTAGTGGAGGATTATTGGAGTCCGTCGGTTGAAGGGACTAAACAATTTTCGGTGGCCAGGAAACTATTTCGGATGAAAAACCCATTGAGGGAGTTGGCTAAGCTTGATTTCGACCACATCTCTGAAAAGGCTAAGCGTGCGGATGCGGAATACAATAAGGCTTTTGATGATTTTGATGCTAGGCTTGCTTCGGATCAGGAGATTTTGGCTTTGCAAAAATTAAAGAAACAAGTTATGCTGTATTATCTGGCGGAGTCTTCTTTCCTTGCTCAAAAGGGAAGGATAAATCATATCACGCAGGCGGATAAGGGATCACAGTATTTTCACACTATGGTCTCTGAAAGGAAAGGAGGAGGTATCCCAGCGATTACTGATGGTGAAAATCAGATTGTAACTTCTAATAGTCGCAAGGGTGAACTGTTTGCAGATTTTTACAAGGGTTTATTTGGGACAAGGAGAGATAGACTGACCACGGATCCGAATGTTCTTGGTGCGGGTCATAAGCTGTCGGACATGGATAGAGCTTACCTAAATCAGGAAGTTGAGGGTATTGAGGTACATCGGGCACTGTTTGCAATGGCGGATGACAAGTCCCCGGGACCTGATGGTTACACGGCCGGATTCTTTAAGAAACAGTGGAATATCGTGGGCGAGGAAGTGACGGCTGCGGTCCTGGAATTCTTTCGGACAGGTGACATTTTAGCACAGCTTAATCATACTTCAGTGGCATTGATACCGAAGAAGCCTGATAATCTGAAAGTCAGTGACTTTAGACCAATAGCGTGCTGTAATGTGGTCTATAAAGTCATCACAAAAGTTATAGCAAACAGGCTTGAGGGTATATTACCAGGGATCATTGACCCTTGTCAGGGTGCATTTGTAAAAGGAAGAAGTATCTCGGACAATGTAATGTTGGCACAGGAGTTTGTTAGGGGTTATGGAAGGGTGCGCAATTCACCTCGATGCATGATTATGGTGGATTTGCAGAAAGCTTTTGATACTATCTCTTGGGACTTCCTGGAAGAAGTTCTGCTTGGACTGGGATTTCCTGAAAGACTAACTAATCGAATCATGCAGTGTGTGCGCACTTCTACATTCTCGATAGCAGTAAATGGTAAGCTGTGCGATCACTTTCAGGGACAAAGGGGTATTCGTCAGGGAGACCCATTGTCGCCTCATCTGTTCGTGATCTGCATGGAATATTTCTCGAGATTGTTGAAAAGGAGAACGGCCTCGAAGCACTTCACTTTCCATCCGAGATGTGAGACACTTCGGATCACGCATTTGGCTTTTGCGGATGATCTCATGCTCTTTTCTAAGGCTAACACGAGTTCAGTACATATACTCATGGACGCCTTGAACGAGTTTAAGCGCACTTCAGGCTTAGGGATCAATGCTGCCAAGTCGAAATTCTTTGGAGTTGGTATAAAAGAAGATTTAAGTTTCACGGGTATTCCTTGGGAGACATTCCCGGTTCGGTATCTAGGCGTGCCACTTGATTCCAGCAAGTTGAAGGTGACACAATTTGGTACTCTGCTGGGGAAGGTTGATTTGGAGATCGCAAAATGGAAGGGTCACACTCTTTCGTATGCAGGCAAGCTGGAACTTGTGAGATCAATTGTGGGAGGTATTGCGGGATTCTGGATTTAGAATTTTATAATACAGTCTACAGTCATGGATGCTCTCGAGCAGAAGTGTAAACGCTTCCTATGGGGGGGTAAGCATAAAGCTAAGGTGGCGTGGAAAAAGCTTTGCGCACCAAAATCTTTTGGCGGCCTCGGTTTGAGAGACTTCTTCACGTGGAATCGTGCTTCAATGGCTAAACGGCTATGGGATATTCACTTGAAGAAAGATTGTTTGTGGGTTAAATGGATCCACTCATTTTATCTTCATGACCAGGATTTCTGGGGATTAAATTCGAGAATTGCAAATGGTCGATTGGGAGAGAGATACTCGAGTTACTTTGGTGATCTTTGTAAGCTCAGGGATGAGTTGTGCGTAATGTTTCAAGGTAATACGCAAGAGGTAGTTACCCATCTTGGCTTATGGTCTAGTTCGGGGAAGTTCACTAGTGCGGCTTATCTCCATATGCATCGCCATAAATATCCGGGTGTTTATGATGTTGGCCGATCAAGTGAGAAGGTCTTTAACAGTATTTGGCGTGGTTTTGTTCCGCCTAAATTCTCATTCATCACTTGGTTGGCGGCAATAAAGAGACTACATACCAAGGACAAGCATCGATTGGAGGAAGGGGACAGTATGGAGAAGGTATGCTCTTTATGCCAACTGGAAGAGGAGACGAACGAACATTTGTTTTTCAAATGTGAGTTTTCTGAGGTTGTATGGGGGCGCATAAGAACTTGGATTGGTTTAAGGAGACGAACTAATTCAATCCCAAGTTCCATGACTTGGGTGAAGAGGCAAATTAAAGGCTCAAAGATGAGAAAGAAGTTTGGTATTTTAGCCTTGATCACCACGGTTTATCGCCTTTGGAGGGAAAGGAATAATGTGGTTATGGATGGTGCTCAACCAAGTTCGGAAAGAGTGGTGAAAATCATTATGAAGGATTGCTACATGGTGATGAATAGGCTATTTCCGGATGAGCACTTGTTTCACATGGAGGGTTGATGGGTGCTGGATGCCTTGCGCTTGGTGCTTCATGTTGCGGGACTTTGTGTTTAACGCACGGGTGCTTCATAACACGGGTCACAGTGCTTCATTTCAGGCGCGGTACTGGGCGTCAGGACCAGCGCTGGAGTTGGTCGATTGATTCGATGCAGGGAGCCAGGCAGGGCGACGGTTTGTGAGTCTGGCTGCTGGATCCCGCGCCTCGGTTAGCTTCTCTGGGCGCGGGTGCTTGGAATTTTTGTGGGACGATTGAAGCGGTTTTCAGCGATGGGAGTGTGCTGCTTTGCGTCCGATGGAGTCCCGGTTTGCGCCCATTTTTCTGGAGGAGGCAATAGGTTTTAGAGTAAGGATTTACACTCCGATGCTCTTTCTCCTAAGCCTAGTTTTTACTATTGATTTAACGGTTATTTTTTGTGCTTTATGCTTGCGCTACACTTTATGTTAAACTAGCATTTAGCTGTCCATTTGCTCAAAATGGAGTGGGCGAGTACATACTCGCCACGCTTGGTGCACGCGGTACAAGTGCATCCATTCTCACATCCTCAGGAAGTTGCTTTTATTGGGAAACACAAAGGTTGGAGGCACGACCTCATTAATCTTTGCCCATTGGATCAACTTCGGTTCAAACAGAGAATGTCAGAAGGCCAATAACATCCCTCTTTCTTCATCTTAGGGATGTACATGGTAGAAGCTGTTGTTCATTTGGGTCATCGGCTTCAACTTACTTGCGACATCCAAGACCCGAGACATCCTCGGCTGCATTAGGATATTCTTATCATCTGACCTTGGATCTTAGTTTCTTCATCAACGTTCCATCAACTACACCAGTCAAGACCCGAGACTCTATCTCTCGGCTGCATTCTAGAATTGGAATGAAGAAGGCCCCTTTTGTTCGGGGTAGAAGCGGATTGTTTTTGTTTATGGGTAGTGAGTTTGTTCTCACCTCATTATTTCGTTTGTGTTATAGCCTGTGTTTTTCCAGGTTGTTTTGTGCTCCCTCTGCTCGTTTATCTTGCATTGGGTTGGTTGTTATTTTACTAGACATAGGGGGGGATAGGAGAGTGTTGCCCTCCGGGTTTACATTCTTCTATTCCCCCCCTACCTCTTTTGGACTTTGCTCCTTAGGTCTACTACGTAGCCTAAGGTTGGATTCTTTTGTATTTGGTGGGGCCCTTTTCGGGCTCCACTGCAGGTTCCACCGTCTATACTATTTACCTATTTACGTCAAGTTGTAGCTAAATTAACCCAAGCAAACTGAATTGGCCGCTGTTGTGAGTGCGGCCAATTCAGACCCACAAACCCTAAAAGCAATATTGAGACCAACAAACTAAGTGCGATTTTACTGTTTGTGAGTGCGATCAATGTGCGACATTGTGTGCGACTGAATTCTTTTGACCCACCTCCCCTTCTTTCCTCTATCCTTTCGCCTTATCTGACTGATAACGGTCACAAAAGGTGGAAATGGCTGCCGGCCATGGCTTTGCTACCGCCAAACCTCCTAACAGATACCCCCCCACCAATAGTAAGAGCTTCCTCCAAGTTCTGAATGCTAAACCCTCTCTGCTCTTCACCTCTTTACCCGACACGCCTAACCTACACCCTATTACAGAATACAAGGGCAAAATTGCTTTTATTCTCCCACCGGAGAAAGGCGAGCTACTGGCGTCTCACTACCAGAATGCTTTGGTCGGGAAGTTCAACTGAGCAAAGCCATTAATGGATATTCTTCAGGCCGCTTTTAAGTCTATAGGTTTCAAATCAAAGTTCCAATTGGGATCACTGGATTACCGCCATGTGCTTATCAGATTTCAGGAGAGTGAAGATTATCAGAGATGCTGGATGAAGGGATAGTGGATGATTCAAGGCTCAATAATGAAAGTACAAAAATGGTCACCGGACTTCTCCCCTATAGCAGAATCATCTGTTGTTCCAGCTTGGGTAACAATCCATAAACTCCCTATTCATTTCTATAATATATCCGCAATCATAGGTATGAGTAGTCAGATTGGTAGATTCCTTAAAATGGATGCAGCATCTAGTGCTCTGACTAGGCCATCTGCAATCAAAGTGTGTGTTGAGGTTGACCTTATGTCTCAGTTGCCATCTACCATAGTGGTCGGGATAGGTAGCAACGTAGCTGAGTACCCTATTGAATATGATGAACTACCTTCATACTGTACTCAATGTAGGATAATTGGTCATAGTCATGTTACTTGTAATTTCCCGCACCCAGAATTGAGGAGAAAACATCTTTTGACTCCCACAATAAATGGAAAAAAGGAAAACAAAGCCACAGATCAGGTAGAACCCTTTCATGCCTTAGATTCCCATCCTACACTGGACTTAGATGTTGCAGAATCCTCGGGTCTATCAGCCTCTCAGAAGGAAGTAACAAAGTAAGACAGGCTTTCATCTGGAAAATAGTAGTGTACAAGCTTTCCCTGGAATTCATAAGAAAAGAACCGGATCCTTTTACTCACTAGATGACATCTCTAAGCCAATCACCGCCACTTTTTGGAGAAAGAAAAAACACCCGATTGAGTTAGTACCTATCCAGGAATTCCAAAAAATAGAAAATACTATCAAGATTTCAAATGCCTTCCAGACTTTAGAAGCTTTAAATGTGGGAGATGATGAGGAGGAAGCAGCTGAAATATTCCATGAAACACTGGAATCTCAAGAAGGAATGGTACCCCATAAAACAAATGACAAAACTCTAAACACAACAGAACTTCACCCCATTGAAGAAATCAGCCCCCATGCCAGACATACAGAGCTCCCCAATACTTTGACACATGGGTTGGTTCTGCATCCTCAGCCAGTTCTTACAGTGGTAAAAAAGGGAGCTCAATCCTCAACTAATCAGAACATAAAGGTAGATCAAAGCTCACAGTCAAAGGTTAGCGCACACAAACCAATACCTATTTCATGTTTAGATAAACTTGATAAGAACCAACAAAAGTAATCAAATAATAGTAAAGCCACTACTGTTAAATCAAGAAACCTTAGATCCTCACAGAAAGCAACCACCACGTGTTTTAAATGATTAAATACAACATAATAGGAAACATGTTAGTTTGGAATGTTAGAGGCTACGGAACATCTTTGGATAGAATAAAATCTCTTATGATGTCTCACAAGATTGCTATTCAGTGTTTGATAGAGCCTTGGCATGAAAAAAAATAAAATAAACACTCTGATGCATGATCTAGGCTTCAAAAATGCTCTCCCTGCTGAATATGCTAAAATATGGATCTTATGGAACCATGCTTTTAATGTAATCAGTTTAAAAGAGTCAGATCAATTCCCGCAGGCTAGAATTACAGATATTTACTCATCTGTCAGTTGGAACTGCTATTTAATATATGCTAGTGTAAATAGACAATCGAGGGAAGCTCTTTGGAATGATTTAAAAAATCCCCCTCCAGAACCTTCTATATATATGGGAGACTTTAATACTGTGATCTCAGTAACTGAGTATAAAGGAAGGAAAGCTCCCCCCACAAGAAGTATGAAGGATTTTAATGCCTTCATTAATAATCTGGACTTGCATGATATCCCCACTGTAGGAAATTCTTTTACATGGTGTAATAATAGATTCAAGAATAAATGTAAGGACATTCTGCTTCAGAGATTAGACAGGGGCATAAGCAATTTGGACTGGTTGGAACTCTTTCCAAATAGCTCAATTCAGGTACTAAATCGATTGACTTCTGACCACTCTCTATTACTGCTGTCCATTCAATCTTCTGAAGAAATGATTCCTAGGCCTTTTAGATACCAAGAAATGTGGTCAAATAGACAAGACTTCCACAATTTAGTGGAAAAAAACTGGAATTTACCGTCCCCCTCTAGAGGAATATACAGATTAGTGCATAAGCTTAAGAGACTTAAGATTGACATTAAAATTTGGAACATAAACACTTTTGGAAATGTCAATCAAAACCTGGTTGAAGCTGAAACAAATGTCTGTGACCTAGAAATAAAATTTCAACAGTCCCAAGCAAAGTCTGACCTAGCTGAACCTAATAAGTCTAAATCTTTACTTCTTAGATCCCAGAAAAAAAAATATTTTCTTAAAACAGAAGGCAAGGTTAAACTGGCTTAGACAGGGGGATGCAAACACTAGTTTTTTTCACCACACCATCAGGGAAAGGAGAGCTAGATCTAAAATCAGTAAAATCAAAGATGGAAATGGGAACTGGATTACTGACCCACAACTGATTAATGATGAAGGAGTTAGATTTTTTAAGGAACTCCTTAATGAGGATGCTCCTCAAAAAACAAGAACTTATCTGAAAATTTTTTTAGGGGAAATTCCTTCTCTGATTACTGATCAGCAAAATCAATACCTCCTTGAATATTTCAATATCCAGGAACTGGAATTCGCTGTCTTTGATCTAAATAAATCAGGTGCTCTGGGTTCTGATGGTTTCTCTGGTCATTTCTTCACATTCTTCTGGGAAACTATGAAAGATTACCTTTTGGAGGTAGCAAATGATTTTATAAGCAGTGGCATTATTCCAAAGGCCATCACAAGCACCTGGCTCACTTTAATTCCTAAAAAACCAATTCCAATTTCTTTCTCAGATTTCAGACCTATTAGTTTATCCAATTTTGTCAATAAAGTTTTCTCAAAAATGCTTATGGAAAGGATTAAACCACTAATGCACAACCTAATCTCTCCGGAGCAGAGTGCTTTCATTAAAGGCAGGGAAATCACTGATAATATCCTTCAAATGCAAGAGATGACCAGGTTGTTGTCTAGAAAATCAAAAGTTCCTAATTTAATAGTTAAGCTAGATATGCAAAAGGCTTTTGATAGAGTCTCATGGTCATTCATGAACTCCATTCTTCTTCAATTTGGATTTCACGGGAAATTCGTCAAACTGATTATGCATAACATATCTGCTGCAAATTTTTTGGTTTTAATCAATGGAGCGACATCAGGACTTTTTGCATCTTCTAGGGGTATTAAACAAGGCGATCCGCTTTCACCATTTCTTTATAACCTGCTTTCTGAAGCTTTTTCTAGAGGATTAAAGAAACTTTTTAGCACAGGGTACCTTCAAAAATTTTCTCTTCCTAAGAGCTGTGCCCCAGTTTCACATTTAATGTATGCTGATGCCACAACAGGTTTCTTGAATACTAACCCTAGAAACATGAAAAGGTTCAAAAAGTTTCTGCTTGCTTATGAACAAACCTCAGGACAAAAGGTCAATTTCTCAAAATCAGATTTTTTTTGTATCTCACGGAACCAATTTTTATACAGTTAACTCTGTAAAAAGGATTCTGGGAATGGAAAAAGGATCTTTCCCATTTAAATATCTGGGAGTCCCTATATTTTCTGGTAGAAATCTGCAGGTACACTACCAACCATTATTGGAAAGGATGGATAAATCCATCCATAACTGGAAGAACAGATGGCTCTCCACTGCAGGTAAAAATATTCTGATAAATCACTGTTTCCTCTCAATTCCAACTCATATTTTTGCTGTTTTGAGTCCACCAAAAATAGTCCTGAAAAAAATGGAGAAAATGGCCTCTAGTTTGTTCTGGGGATATTCTGATAATGTTGAAAAGAAAAAATGGAGGTCTTGGAAAAATATGAGTATACCTGTCGAAGAAAATGGAATAGGTTTTAGGGATTTAAAGGCCACTGTGGATGCTTTTTCATGTAAATTGTGGTGGAAACTGCAACTCAATTCCACGTAATGGACCTCACTCTTATGGTCACTCCCTAAGTTTTACAAAACCTCTCACACATGGTCCAGAATATGTGCTATTACAGATATAGCAAATAGCAACTCCAGAGTAATACATGGAATTGGTGATTGCTCATTTTGGAACGCTAACTGGACTGGAGAAGGCGCTTTGTTTTATAAATGGCCTCAAGAACGAGACATCCCCTTTGTGGACATCTCACTTGAGTCATTTATTAACAACAAAGCTACTATCCTCCCTCAACTGGAGCCATTTTTGGCGACCAACCTGAATTCTCTTTTGCAGGAAGCTAAATTGGAATATACACATGAGGATAGGCTCATCTGGATGCTAGCCATAAATGGAATTTTCTCCATCAAGTCAGTATACAACATTCTCAAACAGAGAAAGCCGAATATCCTTCATTTCCAAAAGGTATGGTCCTCTTTTATTCCCAAAAAAATGTCAGTTCTTTTATGGAGAGCTCTGAATGGCTTACTTCCTTTTGAAAACATTTTAAGAAGGTTAGGTTTCTTTTTAGCATCTAAATGCCCTATGTGCCAGAACCACAGTGATTCTTTAGATCATTTTTTCAACTCTTGCCCATCATCTATTGCTGTCTGGAACTATGTAACTAATTTTTTAAAGGTCCAGCAAAATTCTTTTCCAAACTTGAAGAACAGAGTTGAATTTTACCTCTCTTTTAAGGCAGAATCTAGTATTCAGTCCAATTTCACCATTGCTGCTCTTCTTGTAACAATCTGAATTCTATGGCTTAGAAGGAATAAAATATTGTTCGATAATGAATCCTTCTCCCATGATGCATGTATCCATGAAATAAAAGGCATGATCTATCAAATTTTCTCAGTGAATCATTTGATAGGTAATTTGGACAAGCACAGATACTGGACACAGGCAAACATTATTCCTCATATTCAACAAAAGAAAAGGAAATCTTTTACTGTAGTGAAATGGAAGAAACCCCTTACCGGATACAAGATAAATACAAATGCAACATGGATTAGAGGGGGGTTTTCTGCTCTAGGTGTGATAGTTAGGAACTGTGAGGGGAAAGTGGTTAAAATGAGGGCAAAACCTTTTCATTCCTTATCACCTTTAAAGGTAGAATTGATAGCCATCCAATGTGGATACGAGCTGTGTTCAGAGTTGGATTTAAATAAATGTGAGGTGGAATCCAACTGTTTAATTGCAGTACAGGGTATTCAAAACCCAAATACCTCACCATGGAGGACTTTCTCTATTTTGCCATTCTCTAAAGTTGAAACATCATATATTTCCAATCCAACACACCCATAGAGAGGTTAATAATGCAGCTGATTTCCTTGCCAAATTTTCTTTAGATAATAACTTTGATGGAGATCTAGAACTGAATTTAGCCCCTCCTTTTCTTAAGGGATTTCTTTATCTAGATAGATGTGGAATCCCGTGGATTAGAGATGACTCTAGATAGCATGCTGCATATGTTGAAATATTCATATACATTTTAAAAGGACTCTTCACACTGGACTAATGACCTCCTCATAGGATAGATACTGCTGATGTGTTTGTGTATTTTGGTTTATTATAGGTTCTCTTGTCCTCCACATCTCTAACCTTGGCTGGTTATGATTGAGCATCCATTAAAACAGCAGACCCATTTTCATACTTTTGTGATGGCCATCGACATCGGAATACAATGGTTCAAAACTCACAGCTTACCCGTAAAGATGCAACTATTTCTGCGCCAATTAGATATGCTTTAATCTTGAAGTGAAAGTGTGTAGTTGCCTGGCCAAGGGAAAGAATTAACACATGGGGTGGAGATTCTTTCTGTTGGAATCGCAACTACCATATCAAAACTTTTCGGTCTAATTACTTTTCTTTAGATGATAGGTAATCTTTTGGAGGCAACCATTTTGCCTCAATCATCGAACATGTACAAACTATGCTCTTTTTTTTACGTAGGCTTGGGGAACCTTATATAATCCCCCACCTTAGGGTGTTTCAATTAAAAAAAAAACCCAAGTGAAGGCTTTCCAAAGTCAAACGAATGAAAGGAATGATGGTCAAAGATATAAATTTTATATTCTACTCCCGAACTTACTACTAAGCTATCATTGGTTTAGTTATTGGCAAGATCGGGTTTGTCCACAAAGATGCTAGGGTATAATAGCCAACTACACACAACCACGTACGGGTTGTCAATCCGTTCGTGTGCTAGGAATAGTTAGATATTGCAAAAAAGGGGGTTATGTGGGTTTTTCAATTAACAACTATGAACATAAGAACTAACATAAGAGAAATATATATATGTAAGTACTTGGGGAATATTTACGTAACATGATTTACTAAATGTTTTAATCCCCGATTCCATCACATACAAGATATTAAAGCATATTATAGTGTTCATAACACGTGGTGTGGTCAAAGGTCAACACTTCCCCATACCTATCACGTAAGGTGCTATTACAATCTTCCATCGGCACCGCCTTCGTCATTAGGGGAGTGCAACAACAGTCTTTCCATTGTACATATTTGTTTCTCCCCCATACGATTACGTTCCGGGCACTGCACCACGGATGCTTAATCCCTAGGCCTAAAAAGGCAAAAGGGAATAGGCACCTTATCGATGGCACTAGGGTCGCTAAACCCTAGTATTTCTACTAAATGCTATCTCTACCCATAACCCTTTGGAACTACTTGCCAGCTAAGACTAGTGTTCTATCATTATAACAGTAAAACTTGGAAAAGACCTACGTGCACACACCCATGTGGACCCGGACCCCACTACTCCAGGTTTCTCTTCCCCAGGAGGTATCAATATGTGTACCAACATGAATGTAGTCTAGATTTTGTGCCAATGGAGTGAATCATTCATGCAATTCATAACAATTCAAGAACAAGTCAACAAAAAATCATAAACGCATAGAAATTGGTAGATCTAAAGAACCTCACAAAATATAAGTCAAAACATGAATACAAATATTATCCCCAAGCTATTAAACTACTCCTTAAGCATTGAACCCAAACATTTCATTAGATTCAATGCCTTTGGGCAAAGCAAAAATAAAAAGATGAAAAGAGGAAATTCTAAAGAGAAGGAGGAGCTTCTTTCTCTCTCTACACTACTTTATAATTCTAAAATCTGTTCTAAAACATAAACCCTAGTAGACAAAGGTCCATATATAGAGTAGTAAGGAATTGGGCCTAAAAAGAGGCCCAAAATAGGCCAAAAACTCTAGTAGCCACAAACGGCACATAGGATAGCGTCTGGCAAGACCCGTGCTGATCGACTTGGCCTCGTGCTGGTGCAGAACACTGGTCCTGGCATGGTCCATAACCCTCATGCTGGCATAAGCCTTCGGTCCTGGCATGGGTTGTGTGTCTCATGCTAGCGTAGCACGTGTCAACCTGCAGGGACATCGTTTGGAGCTTCATTTTTTATCATTTGATTTGTACCCTATGTTATTTTCTGTGTGCCATGAATCAGATCCTCATTTTGCTCAGTATCATGGCACAGGGTCATGTCATTCTTCACACCTCATGGGCTGGTCTTGACATTTGTGACTTGAAACGATGCAGACCATGTGAAACGAAACGGTCCGCGCCCATACTTAGCCAAATTTTGGAGTGAAAAGAAGACATATGGAATGCAGCACGTTGAAGCTGGCGTGGTCCGTGCTGGGGCTTGGCACAACTTGTGTCAGATAGAACAGTCCATGCCGAAGACCCCTGACATAGGCTGTGTTGCTTGGCACGAGCCGTGCTAGGTTTAGCCTCATGCTGGCCTTGTGCGGTCCGTGCTGGCAGTGACTGGTTCGGCCGACTGACTTGTTTGCTCTGCTACGGATGAAATGTTGGTCTGATTTGAGAGTTCTTGTAGTTTATTTTATAACACTCAAGAAGACAAATCCAAAGGTTTCATCCTTCAGGGATGATAATTATCGGATCTCTCCCATAACTTTGTGGAACTCTCATACAATAGTTCCTCTATTTCATCCTTGGCCTCTTTGAACTTTGAATACGCCCTTCTTGGGATCAACTCCATCTACTACCATGCTTTAGAATCTGTGACCTTCAATCTACTACCATTATTCTGAATGACCTTCAAGTATTTTCTACCATTCTTGCAAACGGCCTTCTATATAAAGATGATGACATGTACCCACGAGCAACCCACTAATGATAACACAAAGGAAGATATGGGTGGCCATGGATACAAGGTGTCTATTAGTATCAATTAAGTCCACAAAAATTTAGAGTTAGATAACAAAACCAAACATGACCATCTAAACCCCTGGTTGTGTAAACCTAACCAAAACTAGCAATCCAACAAGTAAAACATATCAATTATTATGCCAAATGCATTGGTTAATGTATGCAATACGGGGCACATAAATCAAGAAGTGAAGAACTGGAGTGGCCGTATAATACTGCCAGGAGACATTGGCACAAGAAGCTTTGTTCTACATTGTCCTGTGCCATCTAAGAAGCCTTGTGCAGCTACGTGTCGGCACGGGCTGTGCCATATTGCACGACCCATGCAACTCAAATTTAAAATGTGAAAATCAGCCCACGAGGTGTGAATATTTGCATGCTTGCATCATCAATTTACCCAAAAATCAACTCTGAGTCGAAGGCCCGCAAGGATATACATGACCCACAACGTTCAGAAGAGGAAATCATGCACCTGGCCGGTGGCCCGTAAAGATCTACATGGCCTATGCCATTCAAATGCTCAGGAAGTAATCCCAGCTGGTGACCTATGACGAATCATGACCGTGTGCTGAAGAAGGCCAAAGACAAGTGCTAGCTGGTGGCCTCTGCCGTATTTCAAAGGCTGTGCAATATTACATGGCCCGTGCCCAGTGGTTTCTAGGGTTAACCATCATCTTTTTGGGCCATTTTCACATCCCAATTCTATCTACGACAAATAGGAGTCTGTGTATACTAGGGTTTAAGTTTGGATAGTTTTAAATTCATTATCCTAGTTTTTTCCTAAGAGCAGGTAGAGAGAGAAATGGGCTAACCCTTCTCTATTAGCTTAATTCTTCTTGTTTTACCCAAGAGCATTAAATCTAATGAAATATTTGGGTTCAATGCTTAGGGAGTAGTGATTTATCTTGGGGATATATATTTGTATTCATGACTTGGTAGTTATTATGTGAGATTCTAAGATATCCCTATCCTTTTATGCTTATGAACATTATGTTGACTTATGAATTACACATTCTTGTTAATTGCATGATTGTTACATCATGTTGGAATAGACCTTAGTGTACTTTAATAGTATCACATTTATTGAATCCCCTAGGGAGTGACACTAGGGTAATGGGGGAGCGAGAGCCTGGGACCATATGGGTGTATGCATGTGGGTCACCGAGTTAGCATTCCAATGACTGTACGCTAGTAAGTTGGACTGGAGCCAAAAAGATTCTTGATTGAATGATATTTATGTTGAGGTGATATGACTTTCCATGTGTTTATTGTTTAGGGAGAATAATTCTTGATTAAATAACCTTTGTGTTGAAATGGTATGATTCACAATGTGTTGGTTATTTAGGAAGAATGTTCTCGTTGAATGATACTTGATGGATATCCTTGTATGTTCTTTCCATTACAATGTTCTTCTTGTTGTGATAGAATGGATCCATAAATAAGTAGGATGGAGAAGGGAACAACCTCCCGGGGTGAGAAAGAGAAGAAATCGGCTAAAGTTGGGAGACAAGAGCTAACAATTTCCCTTCCTCCCAACCCCACCTTTGTGGTGGATGAGTTTATGGGTTTGGCCAATATTTATGAGATTATGGCCTGGAGATGGAAGTATCTCAATAGTCCAAAGAGGACCATCTTAGAGATAAAGTTTGCATGCAATGAGACTTTAGGAGCACTAGGCCTACTTGAGCTCGTTACCTATTTTCTAGGTCGGTTAGGCCTAGAGGGATTTCTAGAGATTCACTCCAAAACCTACATAAGATGGACCTTGGAGTTTTGGCAACCTTGGAGCAAACAAAGGACAATAATGGGAGGAGGATCATCAATTTGCATTTGGATGACAAGGATTGCACAGTGACCCATAGGGAGATCGCTTGAGCTTTTGGGTGGAAATATGGAAAGGAAGTTCCAAGGACTCACAGGCAAGGACTTTCATTTTTGTTGAGAAACTTTTAGAGGAACTTGACGGGCACAGAGAGGAGCCACTTGTGAAAGAGTACTGCAATAGTTCACACGACTTTGCAGTACGTGCACTCGCTCCTGTCCATGGGAATTTTTTTTCCGTAGAGAGATCTCTCAATGACCTAACCAGAACATTCAAATCCTTTGGGAAATGACCCCAGAAGGGAATGTCTACCCCAATATGGTGGGGGACCTTCGTGGAGGAATGCTTATCCACGGGTAAGAAGAAAGGTGGCAAGATTTTGATTGGAGGCATGGTAGGGCTTTTAACTCAACACTTGGGACATTCGGCTCCTTCTCCCTTTGTCGTAGAAGACACAGGTTTTTTGGGGACAAGGTAAACAATGGGCAAGCTAGCAAGGGCATCAATGGTTGCTTCCATTACCTCTGAAGAGCATTTCATTTAGTTATACGATGGTGCTTTGGTGTGCAACTTTATGATCCTTCCACAACCCAAATGCTCGGCCATCGACCATGACACCCCTTTGAAAGACCTTTTTAAAGCCCCCAATCCGAGATTTGAGAAGGTATTCTACACCATCCTCTTGGCTCTACACATGGATATAAAGGAGGAAAATGGAGAGATTCCATTTAGAGTGCCACCTACCTATTGAGTTTCTTAACCAATTCCACACTTTTGGGGAACAAATTTTGAGTTCAACCCAAATAGTGAAAGAAGTTGGTCAAGTGGTAGAAGAAATGAGCTTACAAATGATAGAATTCAGAACTAGGTTGGATTCGATGGATGACACCGTGAGAGCTTGGGGAGATAGATAGGTGTCCATTGAGCGAGGGGTGAAGGAAGAGTTTGTAATCATGAATGGGAGAGCCGATGTGTAAGAGGAAGCTATTGAGAAGTTGATCGAGATATTTCATGCTTCAAAGCTTGGGAGGTCGTCGCCGTACCTCTTAAAGTTATATTTTTAAGGCCTAATGCTTCCTTTCTACAATTAAGTAGATAATGGCAAGTCGGGGTCATCCACGAGAAGAGGGATCTTTCCAAGAGTTTAAACATACCTAGGAGAAAACGTACTAGATATATGCACACACACACACACACACACACACACATATATATATATAAATAAGCATGTAAATGGGAGGGGGGGGGGGGAGGTTTGGATGGTTTTGGTCCTAAGTTATGAAAATTAAAGACAAGTTAACTAATCAAGCAATTTAAATATGCAAAGCATGCAACAAAAACTCGAAGGTGATTAAACCAACAATTAACGGAACCTTGGGTGCAAATGACTTCCACTTCCAAGCCTCTTATCCATCATTCAACATGCATCCTATTTACTACTTTCACTACTTGTTGTGAAGACCAAACTTATATTCTTCTTAGATAATAGTTTGCAAGAGTGAATTCAACATCTCTTGTCAAACCTCACCAATGACTCCCTTAGTCGAAACATGACTAAAAGTATCCCATTGATGGCATTGAGCACAAAGAATCAACAAGCTTGGCAACACTTATAAACACTACACCGTGTCTAAGCATTTAAACAATTCATGCATTTACACAAGATTAGTCAAGAACGATCGACATTCATAGACTTCTCTCATTTGCTACAAGAAAAAAACATGACAAAGAGTTCAACATTATCATATTCATCTAGCAATTATCAATCCATCAACACAATTAAAATCTCTAAATCATACTCTTGGATTCCTATCAAGAAAAGGGGAAATCAACCCATTTCCCCAAACCCTAACAAGCATATCATACAAGTACTTCCTATACTCAAGCTTTAAAGAACATTAATTACATTAAAAAACACATTCAATGATCCATAAATGCATAGTAGTAAGAGTATCAAATAGGTGAGAAATTGTTCTTAAGACATGGGCTTGGAATCCTTGGTCAATTGCTCCCAGGAACTAGATTTAGCTACAAGAGTTCATACTAATTATTGCTAACAAACCAAAAATAATACAAAATAAATCAAATATGAAAATGATGAAGAACTAGGGTTAGAATAGTACCAAAAATGCCAAAAAAAGAGGTTAAGAATGAGAGGAAAGAGAGTGCTATTTATAGTACAACAAGGATAAGGTTAGGTCCTGGCCACCCGTGCATCGCGACTCACGACGTGTTCATCGAGACTCATGACGTATTCATTGCAACTCGCAACGTGTTCATCGCGACTTGCAACATTTTCATCGCGACTCGCGATGGGTGCCATTGACCTTGTCTTATTTTCTTCTTCTTGTGGTAAGCACTCATCTTCACAATGATTCCTATAAATTTTCAAGTCTTTAACTCTTTGAAGAAAGTCTTCAAAGTTTTCAAAATATGGTCTTCAACAGCCTCCGGTCTTCAAGTCTTCAAATCTTCAAAGAAAGTCTATAAAGTCTTCAAAAAGTGATCTTCAATGGCCTTTGGTCTTCAAGCCTTGATGTTCTTCCTTTGTCACACAAAATCCACTTAGAAGAGGTAAAAGAGCGTAAAGTTTCTCTTACCTCTCCTAAGAGAATTTCAAGGTAAAACACAAGCTCTTGATAATAAAACACCACAAAAGTGATCCTAAAGAATACTAAATTATGCACATAAAATGGACACATCAAACCTTGATGGTTTTCGTGACCTAGTTCTCATTGAGAGGCAAGAGATGAGGCAAGAAGAAAGGAGGAGAAGATGTGGGAGGCCGTCGCCGTACCTCTCAAAGTTAATATTTATAAGCCCTAAATGCTTACTATCTACAACTAAGTAGATAGTGGCAAGTCGGGGTCGTCCACGAAGAAGGGGGATCTTCCTAAGCGTTTAGGCACAAAAGGTTGATATTAGGCTAGAAGTAGATATATGTACACATATAAAATTGAGTAAAAATGGGGGGTTTGGTTGTTTGGTGGTCCTAAGTTATGAAAGTTAAAAGACAAGATAACTAGCAAGGTTAAGTAACTATGCTAATCATCAAACAAAACTAAGAAAAGGGGTTTTAAAACTACAAAAGATAAAGCCTTCGGGGTAATTGATATCCACTTCCAAACCAAATGTAGATCATTGAACCATTCACTCATCCTATCACATTTATTACCTATGGGGAATGCTAATAGAAGATCAACATTCATTCCTTATTAATAGTAATTTGCAAAGACAAACAACGACCATTTGCAAACCACGTTGATGATCACCCTAAACAAACAACTACCATAGGGGTATTTCATCAACGGCATTAGACACGAAGGACCATAGATTTGATAACAACAAGCCTTCGACCAAACACATAGCCATTTAACCAAACATAGCATTCATTAGGCTAAACCTAGAACAAACCACATTAAAGATTCAACCTTTCATTGCATCTATAGGATAAGCATGAGAACAAATCACATTAACATACTCATCTAGCAAGGATTACCACACATTATACTCAAGAAGTTCTAAGTTCATGCTTGTAGATTTTCATGCAAAGGAGCTAAGGAATTCGTCACTTTCCTAACACCCTAACACTTCAATCATAAAAACACTTCCTATTCTCAAACAACATATGGCATAAATAAAGTAAAACATAGCATTAAGAACACATGAATTCTATATAACAAAGGCTTCAAGAATGAGTAAAACAATCTATTCACTACTTCAATTACTTG
Source organism: Rubia yunnanensis (assembly GCA_037428765.1). Classification (NCBI taxonomy): domain Eukaryota; kingdom Viridiplantae; phylum Streptophyta; class Magnoliopsida; order Gentianales; family Rubiaceae; genus Rubia; species Rubia yunnanensis. The sequence goes on from CM075068.1 coordinate 60,795,978, forward strand.
TTGTGAAGATAAAATCTTCTATCCTTCTTGGATAGTAGTTTGCAAGAGTGAATTTGACATCTCTTGTCAAACCTCACCAATGACTCCCTTAGGACTAAGAGTATCCCATTGATGGCATTTAGCACGAAGAATCAACAAGCTTGGCAACACTTATAAATACTACACCATATCTAAGCATTTAACCAATGCATGCATTTAACCAATGCATGCATTTACACAAGATTAGTCAAGAACGATCGACATTCATAGACTTCTCTCATTTGCTACCTAAAACAAACATGACAACGAGTTCGACATCATCATATTCATCTAGCAATTATCAACACACCAACATCATTTAAGAAGCTCTAACTCATGCTCTTGGATTCCACATTAAAAGAGGGGAGAATTAGCTACTTTCTCCCAACCCTAACAAGTAATCATACAAGAAATTCATATACTCAAGCTTCCAACAACATCAATGCAATTAACAATTCACATTCAAAGCTCAATAAATGCACAATAGCAAAAACACTAAATAGATAGATATGGTTCTTACTGCATGGATATGGAAGCTTAAATCCATTGTTCCAAAGATAAAACTAAGCTAGATAATCAAAACCAATAACATAGAACAAAGATCTACAAAGAAAGAAGAAGAAATGGAAGAAAAATGGTGAAAAACTAGGGTTTTGGAGCCCCCAAGTCGGCCTTAGGCAAATGGGGAAGAGGGGGCGGGGGGCTATTTACAGCCCAAGTTGGTCAAAAAGAAGGTCAAAATGCAGCAAGTGTCACCTAGGCGGAATTGGCGTCGCCCGGGCGGAAATGGGCTCGCCCGGGCGGCGGAGGTCTCAGCCCGAATTCAGAAATGGCCTCGCCCGCGGCTTCTTGTTTTGCTTCCTATGGGTGAACCGTTGATCCATTTTGGGAGTTCTTGTAGTCGATTTTATAGTACTCGAGAAGAGGAATCCAATGGTACCACTCTTGGAGGCTGAAATTTCTCGGAAAATTCTCAGAACTCTGCTTCAATACATAGATCATTCTTCACCCTTTGCTTTGCTCTTCTTTCTTTACTTTATCTTCTACCACTTTGTGATTGGTCTTCCATCTTCTACCATCCTTTAGAATGGCCTTCACTAAACCACTCCTAAGTGCTCACAAGCAATCTACAAATTAAGCTTACAAAAAGGAATCTAGATGCTCGTAAGGAACAAAAATCCATTAGACTAAACATAGGTTACAAAATGAAGGATTTAGATATAAAAACCGAAAATGGTCATCTAAATCCCTTATCATGTAAACCCAACTAAATCTAGCAATCTTACAACAAAAATATGACAAAAGTGATGTTAAGTGCTTTGGAAAATACATGCATTTGACGTATCATCAAATCTCCCCACACTTAAACCTTACTCGTCCTCGAGTAAATAAGAACAAGCAAAGATCAAAGTGTAAACTAGCATGTAAAAGTTGTCCCAAAACATCCAACATTATATTCCTAGACTACCCTAATCCCCAAGACATAAGAACCTCTCACACTCTCACATCCCAAAGTCTAAGATAATCTAAACAACCAACAAACCATAAAAAAAGTGAGGTATACATATAATGCCAAGCTAACTTACTCTACCGAAAAATCCATTAATAGACAAATCGAGAGAAGCATAAAAATTTTCAATTTCTCTCATTTTCTCTCATTTTGCCTAGGAGCCCTCTCGGGTTTTCATCCTAGCTTCACACATTTTTCTTTTTTCAATGCTCACCCTCACCTTTTTCCACACCATTTGGCCTCTCAATTTTGCATAGGTCGCCCTTTCGGGTTTTCAACTTAGCGGGATTTTTTTTTCATTTCTTTTTTCAAACAAAACAAATCAAAGTGGAGCATATGCACACTACAATACAATACAATGCGATATATTTCTCTTTACCTCCCCACACTTGAAACACACATTGTCCTCAATGTGAAAAGAACAAGATAAAGAAATAAGGGAGAGAGAAAAAAAATACTCACAACTAGGACATTAAAGGTCCTTCCCGGTGATGGCAATGCTCACTTCTCAATAAATTTTCTCTCCTCCATGTTCTCAAACTACGTCCAACATGCAACTTTGATCCATCCACTATGAAGCCACAACTATGCAAATCCCGATCAACAGTCACAAAAGACAGCTAGTAGTACTTCTAGATGGTGGTTTTGGTAGTGGTTTTTGGTGGTGGGTTGTGGTGGTATTCTTGTGGTTTTGGGGTAAGGGTTTGAGGCCATGGTTGAGGATTTTTTTTCAAGAAAAGAAAAACACTAACCTAACTTAAAAGCTCGGGTTGCCTCCCGAGAAGCTCCGTATTTTTAAGGTTGTCGGCACAACCCTAATGTTATCCATATGGTGAAGGTTTGAACCCCTTCACCATGAGTATCCAAAAGTAGAGAGGTGGGGGTACAAAACTTTCAAGAGGGAAGTCTTGTGGAGGTGGAGATTGTTTGAAAGAAGTTGGGTGGTTAGGAGGTTTGGGATAGTCTTTTGGCTCATCTCTTGTCTCCCTCACAACTTCCGAAAATGGTAGAGTTGGTTCACTAGGTGGGAGAAGGGGTGATGATGCTAATGAATGTAGCACAATCACCTCTTCCTCCATTTTTTCATCCTCAACAACCAACTCCTCATCCTCTTCAAACTCAAGCTCATTTCTCATGGTGACCTCACTCACCGAATCCTCAAGTTTGATTTGGGATAGTGTATTTTCGGAATCATGAGCTTCCATCCGGGCTAACGCTTCTAATATACTCCTTGTATGCCCCTCAATAGCCTCAACACTAGAGGAGAGCCGAGTGTCCGGCTCCTCACTAGTAAAAATTTTCAAGTTTTCTATTGTATTCATGACTTCCTCACGTGTCAAACTTGAACTTCCTTGTTGGGCTTGGTTATGGGGTATGGTATAAGGTGGTGATGGCAAACTATTTTGCTTGTATTGTTGGTTTTCTGGCTCATTCTCATACCACTAATATGGATTACCACTCCATTCCGGATTGTAAGAATTGTGGTATGGATACCATTCTTGAGCTTCTTGCCCTTGAAAACCAACATCTCATACCTCTTGGTAGCACTCTTCATAATACCCTTGGTTTTGGAAACCAAAGGTTCTTTCACCACCATAGTGCTCCTCTCTCAACAAATAGCAAGACTCGGTATGATGATTGGAATGACACATCTTACAAAACCTTTCTCGTTGAGTCTCTCTTCTCATCATGAGTTCCCTCAAGGTGAGACGTTACATTTGAATTTTTTTCCAAAAGTCCGGAATCAAATTGCAAGGATTCTCGATAAAAATTCACCAAGAACTCAAGCAATACCTACTCCGAACAAAAATAACCAAAAGTACTGAAAAATAAAAGCAACTAGCTAATATGCAACCAAATATTCCCAAACACTTTAAAATAAACGCCTCTTCCCCGACATCGGCGCCAAAATTTGGGAGGCCATCGCCGTACCTCTCAAAGTTAATATTTATAAGCCCTAAATGCTTACTATCTACAACTAAGTAGATAGCGGCAAGTCGGGGTCGTCCACGAAGAAGAGGGATCTTCCTAAGCATTTAGGCACAAAAGGTTGATATTAGGCTAGAAGTAGATATATGTACACATATAAAAGCGAGTAAAAATGGGGGGGGGGGGGTTTGGTTGTTTGGTGGTCCTAAGTTATGAAAGTTAAAAGACAAGATAACTAGCAAGGTTAAGTAACTATGCTAATCATCAAACAAAACTAAGAAAAAGGGTTTTAAAACTACAAAAGATAAAGCCTTCGGGGTAATTGATATCCACTTCCAAACCAAATGTAGATCATTGAACCATTCACTCATCCTATCACATTTATTACCTATGGGGAATGCTAATAGAAGATCAACATTCATTCCTTATTAATAGTAATTTGTAAAGACAAACAACGACCATTTGCAAACCACGTTGATGATCACTCTAGACAAACAACTACCATAGGGGTATTTCATCAACGGTATTAGACACGAAGGACCATAGATTTGACAACAAAAAGCCTTCGACCAAACACATAGCTGTTTAACCAAACATAGCATTCATTAGGCTAAACCTAGAAAAAACCACATTAAAGGTTCAACCTTTCATTGCATCTATAGGATAAGCATGAGAACAAACCACATTAACATACTCATCTGGCAAGGATTACCGCACATTATACTCAAGAAGTTCTAAGTTCATGCTTGTAGATTTTCATGCAAAGGAGATAAGGAATTCGTCACTTTCCTAACACCCTAACACTTCAATCATAAAAACACTTCCTATTCTCAAACAACATATGGCATAAATGAAGTAAAACATAGCATTAAGAACACATGAATTCTAAATAACAAAGGTTTCAAGAGTGAGTAAAACAATCTATTCACTACTTCAACTACTTCTTGTGAAAATAAATCTTAATCCTTCTTAGATAGTAGTTTGCAAGAGTGAATTTGAAATCTCTTGTCAAACCTCACCAATGACTCCCTTAGGACTAAGAGTATCCCATTGATGGCATTTAGCACGAAGAATCAACAAGCTTGGCAACACTTAACTGTAGTGTTTCAGATTTTATTGCCAATAAATCTGCCTTGATTGCTAAAATCATTCCATTTCTCCCTAATCATGCTGTAACTCTTTTACGTGATTCTAAGTTGTTTCCTCATAGAAAAGACAGGCTAATATGGAAACCGGGAATCAATGGTGAGTTCTCTTTCAAATCTACATATCTATTATTAAGTCACCATAGAGGTTCTGCGGCTTCTTTTAAACATCTTTGGAATTACAGAATTGAAAAAAAGGTTTCTGTCTTCATGTGGAAAATGATGAACTCCTTCCTTCCTTTTGACAATGTTTTACATTCTTTGAGAATTTCACTGGCCTCTAAATGCTGTATGTGCCATAATCATGAGGATTCCCTTGATCATTTTTTTAATTCCTGCACATTTACAATGCATATATGGAAACAGATTCATTCTTTTATGGGAATCAGAGATCAGGTGTTCCCATCCATTTGGGATAGACTATCATTCTATTTCACATATAATGGTTTCAGTAATGTACAAGTTGAGATGATTCATTCTGCTGCATTAATAACCTGCTGGAACCTGTGGAAAACTAGAAATAATTGCTTGTATGATTCAGTTAATCCTGTGATTAGTGTTGTGCTCAATCATATTAGGACACACATATTTTATCTGTTTACTGCTAAGCCATTCTCTGTTGTCTCTGGGATTGATAGGTTAATTGCTGAACATTCTTTCCTACCTTTGAGCAAAAAACCTCCTAAGCCAAAGATATTTAAAATAGCTTGGACAAAGCCAGACATAGGATATAAAATCAATGTTGATGCTGCATGGTGCTGTCAAACGAATATGTGTGGTATTAGTATGATTGTAAGGGATTGTAGGGGAGGATTTATTGTTGCTCATACTAAGATCTCCCCTGCCTATTCCCCTTTAGAGGCAGAACTGAAAGCAATAAGGTTTGCATTAAGAGCAGGTTCAGAAATAAATCTCTCTTACTATTTAGAATCTGACTGTCTAAATGCCATCGGGTATGTAGTAGATCCTTATAAGTCACCATGGAAAGTTTTTAGTCTGGCTGATGAGATTAATAAACTCCTGGGAGGGATTCCTCTCAAGCATGTTCATAGACAAGGCAACTTAGTGGCAGATAAATTAGCGAAGGATTGTTTAAGTAATCTGTCATCCTCATCGTTCCTTCATTTTCAAAGTTTAACTAATTTTGTGCAAGGTTTGATAAGATTGGACCAGATGGGTACTCCTTCTATTCGGATTGATATCTGAAATAGATGCTACTGACCGTATTTTATATTTCAGGAGGATGGATCCTGGTGGATTACTTTCACTCAGAGAGCAGAATCAATTACGGCGGGCATTTGGATTCATCTCCATTTAGTCATCTTCACAGGAATACTTCTGATGAGATAAGTGAAACCAGTGAGTCAACAGGCTCTACTTTGCTGTTATGACAAATTTGCTGGATGCTACAGGGATCATACTAGACAGAGTGATGGCTGATTTTCTTCATGGGACTGTGTATATCAATTTGAAGACATCAAGCACGGACAGAATCATATGGAAGGGTCCCAAAATGGGATAAATGGCTTAGTTGCCCCTTGCTGATCTTCCCAGAATGGCTAACCACAATAACTGTTGGAAATGTTTTACATTTTGCTATCTCCTCCACTCTTAACTTAGAGGATAGGCTTATGATTTAGGTAAAGGTCTTCTCTGACTGACTTGTGTTTCGTTCATTCGATTCACTAAGAAGTTCGAGATCCGATTACCTAGTCATTAGTATTTGTAATCCTCCGGTTTCTACACTACTCTATTTCATTCTTTTGGAAGCAACAAAGGTTGCTTCAAGAGCAATAAGCTCTGACTGTATAACTTATCTAAGCTTCGGCTTCTTTTAAATTGTTTTTTTTATGGCTTGGGAAGGCTAATATAATTTCCCCCATCTATGGATGGTTTAATTAAAAAAAAAGGCAACACTTATAGGCTTGATGCATTTACACAATATTAGTCAAGAACGATCGACATTCATAGACTTCTCTCATTTGCTACCTAAAACAAACATGACAACGAGTTCGACATCATCACATTCATCTAGCAATTATCAACACACCAACATCATTTAAGAAGCTGTAACTCATGCTTTTGGATTCCACATTAAAAGAGGGGAGAATTAGATACTTTCTCCCAACCCTAACAAGTAATCATACAAGCAATTCATATACTCAAGCTTCCAACAGCATCAATGCAATTAACAATTCACATTCAAAGCTCAATAAATGCACAATAGCAAAAGCACTAAATAGATAGATATGGTTCTTAATACATGGATATGGAAGCTTCAATCCATTTCTCCCAAGATAAAACTAAGCTAGATAATCAAAACCCATAACATAGAACAAAGATCTACAAAGAAAGAAGAAGAAATGGAAGAAAAATGGTGAAAAACTAGGGTTTTGGAGCCCCCAAGTCGGCCTTAGGCAAATGGGGAAGAAGGGGGGGGCTATTTATAGCCCAAGTTGGTCAAAAAGAAGGTCAAAATGCAGCAGGTGTCGCCCGGGCGGAATTGGCGTCGCCCGGGCGGAAATGGGCTCGCCCGGGCGGCGGAGGTCTCAGCCCGAATTCAGAAATGGCCTCGCCCGCGGCTTATTGTTTTGCTTCCCACGGGTAAACTGTTGATCCGTTTTGGGAGTTCTTATAGTCGATTTTATAGTAATCGAGAAGAGGAATCCAATGGTACCACTCTTGGAGGCTGATTCCTCTCAGAAAATTCTCAGAACACTGCTTCAAAACATAGATCATTCTTCACCCTTTCCTTTGCTCTCCTTTCTTTACTTTATCTCCTACCGCTTTGTGAGTGGCCTTCCATCTTCTACCATCCTTTAGAATGGCCTTTAATAAACCACTCCTTAGTGCTTACAAGCAATCTACAAATTAAGCTTACAAAAAGGAATCTAGATGCTCGTAAGGAATAAAAATCCATTAGACTAAACATAGGTTACAAGATGAAGGATTTAGATATAAAAACTAAAAATGGTCATCTAAATCCCTTATCATGTAAACCCAACTAAATCTAGCAATCTTACAACAAAAATATGACAAAAGTGATGTTAAATGCTTTGGAAAATACATGCATTTGACGTTTCATCAAGATGCGAGGCGAGACGTTTGAGGGAGGGCCTTTTGGGGTCTCAAGAGTAAGTGCCACTATGTCTACTAGGAGTCTATAACTACCAGGAGCCTATGTCTACTAGGAGCCTATTTCTCGTATACACTTTGGAGTAGCTTAGTGTAGGCCAATTGCAAAATTTCTAGAATTCTGAAAGCCACAAGTCAAAATGTGGTAGAAGATAGAAGGGTTGAAGAAGGAAGACAAAGAAGTGGATGAACTGTGATCCGAGAGTTTGAATCAAGCTCTGGGAATGAGCCAAGAAGAATCAACCTTTGAGGGTGGCATCGTTGGATTTTTCTTCTCGGAGGCTGATGTGGTATTCTTAATTAACTAAAGTAACTGTAGTTAGCCGTATGTTGTCTTCCCTTGCAAAAAAGATCCTGGAAGTGATTAAGGGGAAAATACTCCGACGCTCAAGTCAGTACTTAACCTACAGAGAAATTATAATTTCTCAGTATCTTCTCACTTACCTTCTTCAGCGATGCTCTCCTTGTATTTATAGATTTCCACAATCGTGGTTTCATATTATCAGTGTCTGAGATCGTGGGTTGCATCATGCTCCCTACAATCTCGGTTCATGGTTAACCTTTTAGACATGGTTCTACTTCTATTGGTTCATGGTTGAGTCTTTCCAACAAGACTCTGCCTTTCTCAGTTCGTGAGATGTATTTTACGTTTCCGCTTAGGGCTGGGCCTAAAGGCTAGTAGCCTTTGATTTTTAGGCTAACACTATGTTCCATGGGCTAGGTATACACAGTAAGCCCCCCTAGCGATGAAGACTGGGATGCATGAAGCGATGACTTCATTTGTGGAATATATGTGAACTGTTATTTTGTGATCTTCTTAGGTAGTAATAACATGTTCATGATTAATGTAACTCACATTGTCTTCGTGAGGTGTAGCTTGCTTCTTGTCTATGGTTGCAATTTGGTCGGGGTTTCTGATTTTGCATTTGAATTTGAATCTTCATTGTATGTGTCATACTTCCCACTGTTTTAACCATTTGAGATTTTGTTTTATTGAACCGAGATGTCCTCCTTTTTAATCTTTGTTCTGCTCCGAGATTTCCTCTTCTGCTGTTGTATCTTCCCCCTTTATAATTGCTTTGATTTTAGTGACTTAATTCTGTCACTATTTAGTGTAATATACCCATTCATACACCACCACCTTCCCGTATTACTAAAAAGGTAATTCACTTTTTGTCAGACCTTCATCATTACTATATGTCTCCTCTTATCTTTTCAATTCCTTTAATTAAATTCTGTATCCTTTCTGGATTCTTCATTTTCTTCTTGTTCTCTTTGTTGTTCCAATCTCTTGTTGCGCTCCATTAACTCATAAGTTTCTCCGTTCTTAATTTTTTTCCCTCACTAAGACGATTCTTATAACTGTGAATTTGTGCAGTGTTTCTATTCTAGTAGTTTTGCTTTTCAATCTTTGTCTAGAATTTCTCCGATTGTTCTTTCGGCATCTATTCTGTGTTCCTTCTTTCAGATTTCACCAGAATATTCCATTTTGCATTTTGTGATTGTAATTGATAGATTTTTTGTCAGAATCTTAGGAAATTTCACTGTCCAAATGTCTACCTCTAATGTTGCAGAACCTTCTGGAAAAGATGTCCATGTTGGCAATGTCAATTCCGGGGAGGATTCTGACCATCTCACAGATTCTTCTATTGCTAGTTGCGTTCTTTTGGATTATCAATTAGAAATTTTAAAGCATAATTTTCCTTTTTAGTCTTCGTATGAGCTTAGATGTCCTTATTCTGAAAGTGTTCGCACTCCTCCTCCTTGCTTTATTTCTTTCTATTTGGATTATTTTAAATTTGGACATGATTTTCCCTTATCTCAACACATTTTAGACTCACTCTCACATTATTGGGTCGCGTTATATCAGCTTAACCCTAAGGTTGTTTTGATCAATGTTATTTTTCCTATCATGTGTGCAGGGCAGCTCAAATCCCTCTTGTGATTTACCTCTTTGTAGATTTTATCAAATTTGCAAGGTGAAAAACTCGTCTTACGAATTCACCCTTTATCTTGCCATTCCCAACGTCGAGTTTGCCCAAGGACTTCCTAATAACTGTGGCGTATGGCGTAAAAAGTTTTCCAGTTTGGAACTATAATGTTCCCGAATCCAAACTTCCTAAGGCATGGATTCATCTTAATGACGAGTCTGAGGTTGTATTAACACTTAACTAACATTTGATATGTCTTCACCATGCTGATTCTGAGAGTGAAGGTGTTCGTTTACCGCCATCTTCTCATTTCCCTTTATCCTACTTATTTTTATCCCTTATCCTTTTTACTGTCCCATTATTTCCACGTGTTCGTCTAACCTGTTTTGTAGACTCGATTGCAGATGTAGATTTAGCTAAGCGTTATGTTGAGAGAACAAATGATGTGGTATTCCCAATCAAACAAAGTAATTGCAGTTCTTCGTATATTGTCTTCCCTTGCAAAAAAAAAAGATCCCGGAAGTTATTCTGGGGAAAATACTCTGATGCTCAAGTCAGTACTTTTTCTACAGAGAATTATAATTTCTCAGTTTAGTCTCACTTAGCTTTTTCAACATTGCTCTCCTTGTATTTATAGATTTCCACAATCGTGGTTCAGCGTTATCAGTGTCTGAGGTCGTGGGTTGCATCATGGTCCCTACAATCTTGGTTCATGGTTAACCTTTCATACATGGTTCCACTTCGTCTTTCTCGGCTCGTTGGCTGTATTTATGTTTCAGCTTTAGGCTGGACCTAAAGGGTAGTAGCTTTTGATTTGTGGGCTAACGCAATGTTCCATGGGCTAGGTATACACCAGAGGCTATAAAATCAACTACACAAACTCCCAAATTGGATTATCGGTTCACCTGTAGAGGAACATACAAGTTGAAAAAAACTAAGTTTTGGAAGTGTAGAAGAAGCGGCATGGGTCATATAAAATGGCACAACCCATGCCAATGCCCCATACCAGTCACGTTGGGGCCCAAGAAGTTTGCACGGCCCCTGCATGAAGAGTAGATGAAAACTCAAGTCTGGACAATGAGACATGCATTTTAACACACCCTTTGCCCTCAGAAGGAAGAAATAAGGACCCAGACAATGCGCCATGAAATTTGGCATGGGCCGTGCACTTAGACCGTGTTTTGTAGGCCTCTGGATGATTTCCCATGCACTTTTGCATGGGCTATGTTGGCCAACACGTGCATTGTGGCACGGGTCATGCCAGCGTGGCATTAGGTGTGGCAATAGAGTTTCCCTAAGGTTTCCAAACTTGATCTTTAGAGGCTCATTTATCCACTCTTATAAAAGGAGTCTTTAGTCTCCTAGGGTTGAAGCTTGTAAACGTAATGTAGATTCTTTAAGTGTGATAGGTAGGAAGGAAGAAAAGAATTTTCTCTCTCTAGAATTCTTCTTGTTTTTTCCTTCACTTAGTTCCTTGATCCATGGTATTTGATTCAATGAATTCCATATATTTAGTAGTAGTAGAGTAGTGGTGTATATCTAGCCTAACAACTGAAGGGCTGCTGGCCTCCAGGCCCAGCCCAACTTTGCTTCGTAATAGACGAAGCCATTCAGACCAATATAGAGATCAACCATGAACTAGTATAGGTGGAACCTTTTAGTTGTGGAATAGACTATGAGCTGAGAAACACGGAGTGAGGAACAAATACTTAGCCATGAACCAAAAATGTAGTAATCATGCACAACCCACGATCTCGACTCTGAATAACATGGAACCACGACTATAATAGCCTATAAATACAGGAAGAATAGTACAAGCTAAGGTAAGTGCGACTTAATTAAGAAATTTCAGTTCTTGTGGAAAAAGATTGACTTGATCGTCGGAGCCTTTTCCACGGAATCACTTCCAGGACTTATTTTGTAGGAAGAGAGGGTTTTATAGTGAGCATCGATTCAATTACCTGATCGGATTACCACATCATTTGGTGCCGACTGTGGGGGAACTGGATAATTTTTTGCTTCAAAATCCTTTAGGTAAACAATGGTGTTTACCAGAAGCGAGAAAAATCATAACCACAAGACACAATAACACACACCTGGATGCAATAAAAGCATGCATCCCAGCCATGACTAGGAGTATGTCCCTAGTAGAGAAAGGGAACACAATAAGGAAGATATAGGGACGAGGAGGAGGAAGAAGAACCTCCCAACACGAACCAGGAAAGAGAAAGGAGGGCGTTCACATCATTTTTGGAAGCGAATGAAGAGAGCCTGTACAATATGTTTTTAACCACGTTGAATCCAAAACCTCCTAGAATAGATAAAAGAATAAGTCAAGGGAATGAGAACCTTAAATACGAAGAAGAGCTAAAGAACATAGTGGCAGACAATGATGTAGACAATCACCCTTAGCACTACATATTCGAGATTTCAAAATGCCAAAGGACTTCAAACTTCCTCTACATGTTAAAATCTATGATGAGACCATAGATCCAAAGGATATCCTACACTTTTATTGAAATAGCATGAAATTTTGCGATGCAAACATTGAATTGCTATGCAAAGTCTTCCCTATTTTCTTATTGGGAACAACGATTAAATGGTGTGATGGTCTACCAAATGGAAGTATTAAGTTTTGGGCACAATTGTCGGATTTTTTTTAGGGTTACTTCTGCCAGAAGCAAAAGTTCACAAAAATAATTGCAGACTTGAACAACATAGCTCAGCGAAGTGACAAAAGTCTTGCAGAATATCATAAAAGGTTCGGAACTGGGGGTTTACAAGTTTGAGACCTGTCATTTCGATCTTCCTTGGGGGCATTCACGGGAGGTATGTGATCAGGAGAATTCTACAAGGAATTAACAAAAATCATGCCTAAATAACCAAGCAAAGGCTGAGGAGGTCAAAAATAAAATTTATATTCTGCACCCGTTCTCATTGATACACTACCTAGAGGGTAGTTAGCGATAAGCCCTGAGTTTTTCCATAGAGATGCTAGGGATAAAGTATCAACTAAAAACACAACCTCGTATGGTTCATCAATACATACGAGTGAAAGGAATAGCTAGTAAATTAGAAACTAGCTATTAGAAACTACTAATAGAAACTACAAAGTATAAAGTAAAGAGAAAGTAATCTAATTAAGCTAAGCACTTGGGGATTCATTGTGCAACATGATTAATCTAATGTTTCGATCCTCAATTCATTCACATGCAAGATTTACTAAGCAGCCTAATATTGTGTTCACAACACGTGGTGTCGCCGATGGCATACACTTTCCTGTACCTATCACGTCGATACTATCATCATAATTAGGGGAGTACAACAAGGTCTGACCATTGTTGTAGGTCTGTTTCTCCCCCCTGCGACTACGTCCTAGGTTTCCACCATGAATGCATAACTTCCCCCCCCCCCGAGTCCTATCAACTAGGCCCAAGGGTCATATGCACCTTATCTATGATCTAGGGTCTTTCACACCTTATTTTGCTAATTTTTCACTATCTCTACCCACAACCTATCAGAAAACATTATGTAATCAGCTAAGACAGGTGCGATGACAAATAAGTCAGAGTAATACTTTGGTCTCCCGTGCTCACACTCACACAGATGCATCGTACTCCCTTACCCATTCTAACATCCAGGTTTCTCTTCTCAATGGGGCATCAATAAATGCATCATACATGAATACAAACCAAAGTGTGTGCCGGTATGTGGTGTAATATTCATGCATTTAGAACATTCAAGAAAACTCATAATAATATCATGAATCTATAAATCTCACAAAAACATATAGATTAAATCATGCGCTACAATTTTCCTCAAACTATGGAAACTACTCCATAGACATGGAATTCAAATATAGTTTGAATTCCACATCTAGGATGAACATGAAAAATAAAAGAAAGGAAAGGAAAGAGTTTTTCTCTCTCTAAAAGTGCTCTCCTAATGATCTAATCTATTTTGTACATGTTGAAACTAGTAGACTGAGGTCATATATATATAGGAGAATAAGATTGCACCTAAAAATAGACCCAAAATAGTCCAAAAATGCTAAAATCCTAGTCCAACCATGGATGGCACGACCCGTGCCAAGTACTTGTCGTGGGATGCACGAGCCATGGTTCTTCATAGGCACGGGGCGCTTGATCTAGCACGGGGCTGTTGCATGAGGCTCTGGCACAGACCGTGGGTTATGTCACATGCCGTGTTCAGGAAGCATAGTTTGCTCAGAATTTTGGTGTGAGGCGCAGACTTTGGCGCGGGCCGATGGTTGGTCCTGGCCTCTTGATCTTGGAATAATGCGGGCATCATAAATGGGACGGTCGGCACCCATACTTAGTCACTTTGAGCAAACCCTTGAACATGAGCTACGTGGACCTTGGGGTATTGTACGGGTTGCCCTATTGCCTCACACTAGAAATGTTGGCACAGGCCATTGGTGCTTGGCCATGAATGGCCTGCGCTGACCTGTGGTAACTTGGCCAGTTGAACTTGTTTCCTTTGCTATAAGTGAATCGTTAGTCAAAATTTTGAGTTCTAGTAGTTGATTTTTTATTGCTCGAGATGAAAAATCCCAAGGAATCAGCCTTGAAGGCTAATTCTTGTCGGATCGTTCTCAGGCTTTGGCATAACTCATCGGACCATGATTTCGCATTTCTTCATTGGCCGCTTTGATCTCCGTTTCTGCCTATCTTTGACTCCAATCTCCTTCTACCACACATTGATATTTGTGCCTTCGTCTACTACCGTTCTAGAGGTGAATGACCTTTGATCTCTTCTAACAGTCCTTGCGAACGACCTTCAATATCTTCTACCGCCCTTACAAACGACCTTCACATAGAATGTAACCAAAAACATGCCCACAGGCAACCCACCAAAGACGATCAAATGGAAGATCTAGGGGCCTGTGGATAAAAGATCTCCATTAGTACTAATTAAGTCTAAAAAAATATAGGATTTTAATGATAAAACCAAACATGGCCATATAAACCCTTTGTCACTTAAATTCAACTAATACTAGCAATCCACCATACAAAACATACCAGTGAAATGAAGCACATCAGACTCCCCGCACTTAACTGTTTGCTCGTCCTCGAGTAAACAAAGACAAGACAAAGAATTAATAGAAATGTAGCGTGGAAACATAAGTTAATCGAGGCATCCCACTTATTCCTAGATTACCCCTTTTCCCCCAAAAAGAGTAAGAATCTCACAAGTCTCACACTCCCCGAAGAACATAAGCAATCTAACCACCCAAAATAAAATGTAGAAAAATGTAAGCCAAAAAGATAAGTGTCAAGCTAGCTTACTTCTCCCAAAATGATCCCAAAGCAATCCAAGAGTCGTCTCCAAAAAAAATCCACCAAGAAAATCCATGAGCCGTTGACTTGGTTGTAACATAGGGATAATCCGTGATTTTCGACCTAGTTACAACCAAGAAGTCAAATTTATCGTCAACCTAGTTTTTTTTGTTTTCTCTCAATTTCTCTCATTTTTCCTTGGAGCCCTTTCAGGTTTTCATCCAGATTTAACACACAATGGGTACTCACTTCTCACCTTTTTCCACATGGCCTCTCATTTTTGCCTAGGCTCGTAAGCCTAGCCGGGCCTTAGCCTCCCATATTTACCTAGGTCTTTCGACCTATCCTTGCTTTTTCCAATGTTACCAAAGTTGACCTTTTGGGTTTTTGACTTGTCCATGTTTTTTTTAAAAAAACAATTTTTTCAAGTTTTCCAATTTTTTTTGGTGTAGCACAAAATTGCCCCAAAAGTGGGCTTCATGCTACAAAAGATTATCAAACAAAAACATACACCACCAATTTCCTAAAACAACCTACCCCATGCATACTAGAAACTCTAGCTTAGCATATCATGCCACCAAATATTCATCCAAAAGCATCCCTCAACAAACACAAACAAAAATCACCAACAATGAAGCGAAACTACTACCAATGCAAATAATGAAATGCACCGAGGAAATCTAATAATGAAGACTCCCTAAGTGCTCGCTACTACCTCCCCACATTTAGCCTATGCATAGTCTCCAATGCACAAAAATCAAGCCAAAAACATAAGTGATGTAGGGAAAAATGGTGATGCTCACTCTCACGGCCCGAAGGGCCTTCATCCTCGTGACTTGTGAAACTCCTCTCGATGTACCATGTTGCTTGAAGTGTGGCCTTAATGCTATCCATCCTCGAACTATGATCTTTCACTTGCAAGTGCATTCCTCCTATTGCCTGGACTACTTCTTGCACAGGTTCTTCCTATCAGTGCCTGTCACTTGCACCCATAAGCGTCTGACCGAGAAATGTAACCCTTATTGGTGTGTTTTCTGGATCTCCTTGCCATACCTCCACCTAAAGTTATGTGCTACCTCTCAGTGGGTCATCTTGTACTCTTTATCGTCCAGGTTGAATTTGACCGCCTTTTGTCAATCATCGTCCACGACCAGCCATAGAGTAGCTAGGAACTCTAGGGTCTACCATATGTATGTCTTGGAGTGTTTCTCGAGAAACCCCTCTATACCTAGTCAGCCCAATAGGTAAGTGACCAGCTCGAGTAAGCCTAGAGCCGCCAAGGTCTTTTTGCAAGCAAACTTCATCTCCAAAATGCTCCTCTTCAGCTCTTTCAAGTTCCTCCACCTCCGGACTGTAGTTCCAGAGATATTGGATAGACCCATAAACTCCTTGGTCACAAACGTGGGGCTGCAAAGAACACGATGATCTAAGCATGAAAGCAATTTAACCAAGAACATTCCTCATCAAAAAACAAACTCATGTAAGTTCTCACCAACCCATCAATAAGATCATGCAATCAAGATTCACTCTCTCCTAGATCACCCAACATAAGAAAATCACATTATTCAAGCATAATAGCACCTCAATATACCCAGCATCCTCTTCAACACAAGATTATGCATACATACCCAAACATATCTCTCAAAAACACGCACTCATTCAAGATTCATTCTTTTCTTAACACCACCACAATGTCAATATAGCATATAAACAAAGAGTTCAATGGGTTACCCAAAATTTGAAGCTAGGATTTGTAAGACCCACAAAAGAAGAAGCAAAAATTGCTAATTCTAGGAAGAAAGCTTCAATTTTTCAAGTTTCACCAAGAGTGTGTGAGAGGGAGTGTTTCTTGAGAAGGAAGAATGTGTCAAATGATAGAATTAGGTGATGAAATGTACCATGGGATTAGAAATTTCAGCCTAGGTAACAAGTGAGAGAGGTAAAATTAGGATAAGTATGGAATTTTCTCAAAATTGCACATTAGGGGACTATAGCACAAATTAATTAAGTCCTAGGAATGTAGGAATTACTATTTGCATAAATAATCCTAAGAGGTTAGGGAATTTCAAAAAATTTGACCAAACATGCAGTTTTGAGTAAGAAATTCAGAATTTGTTTTTCAAAAAATTGCAGTTTTGGGAAAATTTGGCAATGGAAGATCGAAAATCAGTGCATAAGATGTTTGGCGAGGACCAAAACCTCACACCATACCTCCTGGCACGAAACATCCCCTCGCGCCAAACTTGATGGCATAAATATCCCCTCACACCACTCTCCTGGCGTGAGCCTAAGCCCTTGGCGCTGACCATGTTAGGTCTTGGCTCAACATTGCCAAAATTTTGACCCAATCCTTAGTTTTTCCTTAATTTTCAAAAGACTATGTCACCCATCAAATTTAATTCCGTTCAATCACAATCACGAGTCTCGAACTCAAATTTCCAAACCAACAAGAGTTTCATCTCAAAAATCCTCATTACAAAACATTCAAAATCTATCTAATCTCTACTCAAAACATAAAAGCAAAAAACAAACACCGTATATTTATTGTTTTCCTCACAGCTTATTTCCTTTTTCATGATTTCTAGTTAAAACCACCTACCCGTGGATTCTCGAAATTGCCATCGGCGACTTCACCCATGATGACATCATTGTGGAGAGGTCTCTACAATGAGCCATCATTACCTTTGGACCTCTTGTCCATTATAAAGAATGAATCCCTGTGTCTTGTTAGCATTGAGTTTGTGAATGTCTCTTTGAGTTTGAGGGGAGGTTGAGGTGGTTTTAAACTCTCAGCCATCTCCCTTTCCCACTGCAAGTTGGTTAGCATGGAAAAAATCTAATACAGACATATTATCCATAGCATCGTGTAACTCATCAGACTCATCATCAATATCATCAACATGGGGCTCATTCAAATATTCATGCTCATTAGTGATACAAGAAGATTCGTCATGCCCCTCACATAGGGCTACACCTTTTCACATAAGAGAAGAATTTTTTTGAATCATACCTAGATTTATAAATATCAAACTCCACCTTATCCATCTCATCTTCTAGAGTTAAGGTTTTCAAGTGGACATCAATTTTAGCCTTAGACATTTTAAGGAAAGGTCTCCCCAAAAGTATTCGGGGTGCACTACCATCGTGCGCCACGTCTAGGACATAAAAGTCCACCTTGCCAACTCGCACCATCACATCCTTTACTAGTCCACGTGGACTAGCTTGGGAATGATCGGCAAGTTGGACAATTACTCTAGTCTACTTAAGCTCACCTAGTTCTAGGTGATCATATAATCTATATGGAATCACATTGATGAATGCACCTAAATCTATCATGGCATTTTCAACAAGTTTACCACCTAAAAATATAGGGATAGAAAACATTCTAGGGTTATTGCATTTCTTAGGAATTTTTTTTATTCAAAACAATGACTCCTCCCATTTTTAAATGTCCTAACCTTAGTTGGCCTACTTATTTTCTTTGTAAATGCAACTTTAAGAAATTTAGCATACGATGGTACATGTTCAATCAATTCCAAGACAGGGATGGTTACCTCGACCTATTCGAAGATTTTCTGCATGTTTGCATCAATGGCCACCACCTTCGGCTTACCTCTCAACGCATTTGGAAATAAAGGTGGAATGGTAATTTTGGCCTCAGGTGGTGGAAGCTCCTCGGAAGGTGCCTCCATGACCACGATCTTCTTTTCTTCGATGTGTGCCTTGGTAGCCTCCAATACCTTGTCATCCTCTTGCATAACCCTTTTCTCGGACTCACGAACTTCCTTCCCACTTCTCAATTTGAGTGCACTCATGTTCTTTGGATTGACCTCTGGTTGGGAAGGGCGTTTTATGGACTCCTTGGCTTCAAGTTGACATACTGAGGTGGCAAGTTGCCCGACTTGAACTTCAAGGTTTTTAATACTCGAGAATGCTCTATTACCAATGTCTTCAATCTCTTGTCCTCTCCATGAAGAATGTTTCTTTCTCAATTGACCGATGGCTTCTAAGATCTCTTCTCAATCAAACTTGTAGATCGAGGAATAGTTGTTGGAAGGGCCTTCACCTCGAGGGTATGGTTGAGGAGGGGCTTGTTCACCCCTGTATCCTCGTGGTTGGTTATCCTCCCTCCCTAAAAAATTTGGATGATCTCGATACCTTGGGTTGAACGAGTTTGCATAGGGGTTCGGCCTTGTGTCTCCTTGGTTCCCCCAGAACTCTTGTGGTTAACCCCTGGCAAATTGTGGGCTCTCCCAATTTTTTCACTCAATGGCCTTCACTTCTTGAAAATCCTCTACCACTCCGAGACATTTTTCAGAGTTGTGGTTAAGGTTGCAAACTCCACACAATTTGACTTGATGCACTTTTCCTCGCAAAAGCTCCTTCATCATAGAAGCAAGAGATTGGACTTACTCTTTCAATTTGGGTGATTGTGTGGGTTCATCCAAAACCTTAACTCTAGACCTTGTGCCAAATTGTCGCATATCATTAGCCATTTCTTCAAAGAGGGTCATTGCATCCTTAGGGCTCTTGTTTGCTATCAAACCATTGCAAGTGGTGTTCACCATTCACATATTTTCATTGCACAAAGCCTCGAAGAAATAATACACAAATCCCCCTCCTTGAAGGGGTGGTAGGGACAACTTGCCAAAAGTCGCTTGAAGCATTCCCAATAATCATACAAGCTTTCAGTAGCCCCCTGGGTGATGTTTGACAATTGTTTCTTTAGCTCCGGTGACTTAGATGCCAGAAAATACTTTTCTAAGAACCTCTACTTCATGTCCGTCCAAGAACCAATGCATC
Organism: Rubia yunnanensis; assembly: GCA_037428765.1. Lineage (NCBI taxonomy): Eukaryota > Viridiplantae > Streptophyta > Magnoliopsida > Gentianales > Rubiaceae > Rubia > Rubia yunnanensis. The sequence goes on from CM075068.1 coordinate 60,815,749, forward strand.
CCGGTGGCAAGTAGTATAGCCAGTCTTTACCTCCTTCTTGAAGGGAAAACAGGAAGTATCTCAAGTTGTAATCTTCCTTAGAATCTCCCGGTGGCTTCATGTATGTACACACCAAGTGAAACTCCAAAAGATGCTTGTTCAGGTCTTCCCCCACCAATCCATGGAATGTAGTTAGGCAATGGATTATGCCACCCCCACCAATCCATGGAATGTAGTTAGGCAATGGATTATGCCACTTTTCAGCTCACAACTAACATTGGCGGGTAATGGCGGGAAGGTGATGCATAATGGCTATTCTCCAGATTGAGGGCAATAAGCTCTTGTAACGTACGATTGTCTTCCACCGTCACTAGAAGATCTTCAACTAACACTGCTTGCCTTAATTGAACTTCTTCCCTAGTCCTCCATCTCCTTCTTCTCCAAACACCTATGTTCTCGGTCGGGTAGTGTAAGACACCTAGATTAGTGGTACATGAGTGTACCATAAACTACGGCTAGCCATACCCTTCCGAATACAACACTAGAAAATGGATCAAAAGGTAACAAAGCAACTATAACAACAGCTAAACAACAAAAATAACAACAAAAACTAAAACAAAAGTAAAAGGCAACTACTAACTAATTCAACTAACAAGTTGTGCTTATCAATACTTGAGCTGGATAGCATTCCCGGCAGCGGGGCCAAAATTTAACCCACCTCCACCCGGGGTAATTAATTGTAGCTAATTAACCCAAGCGGAGACTGAAGAGGTCAAAGTTAAAATTTATATTCTGCACCCGTTCTCACTGCTATGCTACGTAGAGGGTAGTTAGCGGCAAATCCTGGGTTTGTCCAGAGAGGTGCTAGGGATCAAGTATTAACTAAAAACATAACCTCGTAAGAGTTGTCAATCCGTATGAGTGAAAGGAATAGCTAGTAAATGCAACAGAGATGGGGGGTTTTGGATTTTCAAATTAACAACTACAAAGCATAAATTAAAGAGAAAGTAATCAAATTCAGCTAAGCACCCGGGGAGTCATTATGTAGCATGATTAATGTAATGTTTCATTCCTTAATTCATTCACATTCAAGATTTACTAAGCAACCTAATATTGTGTTCACAACACGTGGTGTGGCCGATGACATATACTTCCTTGTACCTATCACATTGGGTGTGCTCGCAATCCTCCTTTAACGCTGCCATCGTTAGGGGAGTACAACAAGGCTCAGACTTTGTTGTAGGTCCATTTCTCCACCGTGTGATTACATCTTGGGCTTCCACCACAAATGCACAACTTCCCCCGGGTCATATCAGCTAGGCCCAAGGGTCGTTGGCACCCTATCCATGATCCTGGGACTCTCACACCCTATTTTGCTACTTTTTCACTATCTCTACCTGCAACCTATCGAAAAAAGTTACGTAATCAGCTAAGACTGGTGCGATGACAAATAATTCAGAGTAATACTCGGGTCACCGTGCACATACTCACCTAGACGCAACATAATCCCTTACCCATTCTAAAATCCAGGTTTCTCTTCCCAAGGGGGCATTTATTAATGCACCATACATGAATACAACCCAAAGTGTGTGACTGTATTTGGTGTAATATTCATGCATTTAGAACATTCAAGAACAATAATAATAATATCATGAACATATGTAATAGGATGAATCTAATAAATCTCACAAAAATATATATATTAAAACATGTGCTACAATTATCCCCAAGCTAAGAAAACTACGCCACAGACATGGAATTCAAATATAGATTTGAATTCCCCATCTAGGATGAACACGAAAAAGAAAAGAAAAGAAAGGAAAAGGAGAGAGTGTTTCCCTCTCTAAAAGAGATATCCTAATGATCTAATCTACTTTGTATATGTTTAACTTAGTATACTAAGGTTATATATATATATATATATATATATATGAGAAGGGGATTGGGCTCAAAAAGTGGCCCCAAAATAGGCCAAAAATGCTAAAACCCTAGTTCAGCCGCTGCCTGGTGCGGACTGACCGCACCAAGTACTTATCACTGGATGCATGATTGCGTGCGGGTTGTGGTTCTTCATGGGCAAGAGGTGCTTGATCTAGCACACGCCCATGGCGCGAAGCTCTGGCACAGACTGTGGGTTGTGGTGTGGGCCATGGTTAGGAAGCACAGTTTGCTCAGAAGTTTGGCATAGGGCACATACTTTGGGCCGGGCCGATGGCTGGTCTTGGCATCTTAACTTTGAAATGGTATGGGCCATCGTAAATGGGATGGTCGGTGCCCATACTTAGCCTTTTACAAACCCTTGAATTTGAGCTGCGTGGACCGTGGGGTATGGTGCGGGTTGTGCAATTGCCTTGCGGTGGAACTGTTGGCGCAGGGAGTGGGAGGTCATCCCCGTACCTCCGCCGCCAAGGATTTCATCAAGGTACGGGTATGACCTCCCACGCCCTGTGCCAACAGTTCAAAACATGCATTTGAAGCCTCATCAGGGCATCTCCTCTGGTGCGGGCCTTTAGTGCTTGGCAATGAACGACCCGCATTAACCAGTGGTACCTTGGTCGGCTAAACTTGTTTTCTTTTCTATGGTGAACCGTTAGTCCCATTTTTGAGTTCTAGTAGTTAATTTTGTAGTTCTCGAGAAAACGAATCCAAAGGAATCAACATTGAAGGCTAATTCATCTCGGATCGTTCTTAGACGTTGGCATAATTCATCGGACCACCATTCTCCATTTCTTTAATGGCCGCTTTGATCTCGGTGGCCGCCTATCTTTGACTCCAATATCCTTCAACCATACATTGATGTTCGTGGCATTCTTCTACTACCATTATAGAGGTGAATGGCCTTCGATCTCTTCTACCGTCCTTGCAAAAACACTGTTCAATATCTTTTATCGCCCTTACGAACGCCCTTCACATAGAATGTAACCAAAAAGTACCACGGGGGACCCATTAAAGATGATCAAATGGAAGATCTAGGAGCCTATGGATACAAGATGTTCATTAGTACTAATTAAGTCTACAAAATGCATGATTTAGATGATAAAACCAAACATGGTCGTCTAAACCCCTTGTCACATAAACTCAACTAATACTAGCAATCCTCCATACAAAACATACCACAAATTATGCCAGATGCAATGGTTAATTCACGCAAAATGAAGCACATCAGTTACAAAAAATGATTGAGCAATATGTTCGAACTGAAGAAGCAAACAATCGCAAGATAGAGCGAGAGCAAGGCGAAAAGCGAATGATGGAAGACTCACAAAAAGGGTTCATAAAGAGAGGAAAGGGAAACATCCCTTCTAAGGGAAGAGACACAAGGATGTAGAGTGTACCATTCCAAGAAACGCCTCTGACAAGATCAAGAAAAGAAATATGGTAAGCGAACAGAGAACTATTCCAGGAGCCGGTACCTATGATAGCACCTCCAGATAAGAGGTCCAGAGAATATTACTGTGCCTTTTACAAGGACTATGGCCATTACATAGAATATTGCAGAGAATTGAGGAGATAAATTGAAGAGAACCTTAAGAAAGACTACTTAAGCCAATATGAGAAAGAATGAAGAAACCAGTATGACAAAGCCAACAGAGCAGGGAACTCTATGGCAAGAAACCAAGGTACGACGAACACACTTTCCAAAAAAAATGACTGTGACTATTGATTACAATGACAATATCGTAGCCGAAGTTCCAGAAAAAGTAATCCTGTCCATACATGGTTCAATTGAGTCGTTGTCAAACAATGCTTGGAAGGCTAAAACCATATATTATCCTCCACAAGAACCTGTTGATAAACAACTTCATTCAAACGAAGCAATCACTTTTAGCGAAGAGGATGCGGTTCTTAACACTTTGCCTCATAATGATCTAATGGTCATTATTGCTAAAATTGGAAATCCGACGGTTGATAGAGTGTTTGTGGATGATGGAAGTGTGGTTGAGATACTATTCATGGATTGCTTCGATAGACTAGGGTTCAAACGAACTGACCTAAAAAAGTTCACATCCTACCTTGTAGGATTCACAAGACAAACATAAACACCTTTGGGGGAATATAAAGCGGCCTATTACCATTGGTGAGAGTGACAGAAATTGTACCATCGTATGTGATTTTGTGGTCATGGATGTACCAAACCCATTTAATGCCATTATCGGAAGGCCCTAAATGAACACATCAAAAGCGATATGGTCCCCATACCACTTAATAATGAAGTTCCCAACTCCAGCTGGAATCACAACAATAAGAGGAAACAAACAAATAGCGAGGCAGTGCATGTTTATTGCGATGAAGGCAATGAAAAATATGGAAAAGGCTAATATGGTCAGCACTGCCTCAGATGGTGGACTACTTGAGCAATCAAAATCAGTAGTAGACCAGGGGGAAGAAACAGAGCTGGTTAGGTTGGATGACGAAGATGATTCTAACACTACAAGAAACATGACCTATTACTTTGCCTCTTTTACCTTGGTTTTTTGTTAACACCAAATAAATGAGGTAACAATTCTGTACCTTGGTTTTTTTTCTGAAGTAACAAATACTATTAACCTTGGTTATAAAAAAACTAAAGTAAATAATTGGTTTTTTTCATCGGTTATTATTTGAACCAAAGTAAAAGGTTAAAAAGCGAAATGAATAATGTTACCGAATAACTTGCGATGTTGCATATGTTCTTTGAAAAGCTTTCCTAACTTTACTAGATATGTCGTTGATGCCGATAGGTATTGCGAACGATTATCGAAGTCGCATATATGTATAGACAAGTTAAAGTAAAGTTTTTGACAGTGATAGAAGAAAATAAAATACAATAAAATGGAGGTCGTGTGCTTTTCCCCTTTGTTTTTGGCATCTCTCTCTTCCTAATATCCCATCATTATGATTAATTTGGGGGAATGTAAAATTAAGGTTAGTTAGACACAACAGTTGCTAGCAATCATTGTGCTACAAACACCCTACAAATTCTGCCATAATTTAAACACAACCAGTACCCCCTTTCTTCAATGTTCAAATAAGATAGACAAATAATTAGAAAAATAGTAGTCATGAAAATATCCTTACAATTATATAGTACATAATTTAATTCGAATAATAATTGTCCTAGTTCCAATATAAGAGAAATTACAATACACTCAATCAACTCAAACAATGATTACCTTGAAGATGATTGGTCCCATTGCTTGTATCACCTCGAAGAACAAGATGTCCCCTATGTGTAGGTTACTTTCCATAAGGAACTCGCCAAAATCCTTTGGGGAAAGGGCCTTTACCCTCCCACCCCCCGATTAGTTCGTATGCCACTCTGTCCCGTAGCACCTCAGTATTACGCGGGTCTTCTCATTCGACAATACTGGTACAATCTCCCATGGGATGTACTAAGTCACTGTAGAAAATGTTGATTAGAAATATATATATATATATATATATTTATAAATATATATATATATATACACACATATGCAATTGTCAACAAATAAAATTTATTTAAAAAGCTTTACCTAAGTTGGTATTTTCCCAAAGTTCAGCTGCTTCAAAGTGCAGTCGAAACGTGGGCCATCAATAACCATCAAATGATGTTCAATGACAAAGAAAAAAGGCTTTGGGTGCCTCTGTTGTGCTGTGAACTGTACGAAAACCAGAATGTATTAGTTGTTACAAAGTGTGGAGTTCTATTTGGATATATATAAATATATATGTAAATAGGTGAAATACCTGAAAAAAGGGCCAATCAGATGATCCTTTGCAAGCCATTAGTCCTATATCAGAAGTGAAAATGTGAAGCGATAAACCACACTGTGGAATGCCATGTACGATATCGCAATAAGCGCTGCAGGTGCATCTCGGTACAAAGCAGTGACTTGGTCGACATGTAAATGCCATCTTGGTTTTGTGGTATATACAACGAACAGTAAACCGACACAATACCGATGTCTCATTGGGAAATACAAAGTAAACATAGAGGCCATAATGAAAAGTCAGTAACATTTCAAGAAAACAGAATGTCATACCGAGATACATCCGACGTAAAAAATAGAAGAATCAGCAACTAGAAAAAAAGTGAGGTCGCACATGTATAAGACGAACCAAACTGTGTCAGATAGACTAGCGACATCGTAGTTATCATAGGTTGCTACATGGTGTATAGGCAGCCCAACAATCGAAATGCTTGTGGCCGCCAGGCCCAACCCAATTACATCCTATAGCGAGGCAAACATTTTTCAGCCGAATATGCAATTCAACTAGACGTGAGGCTTCTGGTCATTGCAGAAGACGTGGGCCGAGAAACACAAGATGAGCAACGAACATGAAGACCACAAACAAAGAACGTGATGATCGTGGTGTACCCACAATCTTAATCCCTGAAAGCAAGGAACAGAAACTATGTCAGCCTATAAATACAACAAGCTCTTAACGAGCTGAGCGAAGAGTGACTATCTTGAGAAATTCCAATTCTTAGAAGAGAAAACTGACTTGATTGTCGGGGCTTTCCTCTTGGAGTCAATGCCGAGGTAAGTTTTTCAAGTGAAGAAGATTCAAGGAGTGAGCAAGCAGTTTGCCTGAATGAACTACCACATCATTTGGTGCCGTCCGTGGGGACAAAACAATTTCTTTTCGTTTCAAGGCCATTCAGGAAAACAATGGTGTTCACCAGGAGTGAGAAGAGCCATAATTCTCAGTCGCAAGGGAAAACACTTAGATGAGATAGAGGAATGCATCATCTTCAGGATCACACCCCAAATAGGGAAAAGAACATAGTAAAGAAGAAGCAGAAGTGGAAGTGGAATTCCCGAATAATAACCATAACAAGGAAAAGAGGGTGTTCGCTGCATTCCTAGAAGCGAACAGAGAAGGTCTTCACGATCAATTTTTGAAGACGCTCAGGCAAAAACCCTCAAAACCAGAAAAAAAATTTAAGCCAAGAGGGTAAGAATCTCAACTACAAAGAAGAGTTCATGACATCATCGCAGAAGACGACACAGACAAATTGCCCTAGCACCGCATCTGTGAGGTTTTAAAATGCCAAAGGACATCAAACTTCCCTTGCACATTAAAATCTATGATGGGACCACATATCCAAAAAATTTCTTACATTAATACAGAAACAACATGAGATTTTGCAATGCGAACATCGAATTAGTTTGCAAGGCGTTTCCCATCTTTTTGTCAGGAATCGCGATCACTTGGTACGAAGACCTTTTGAATGGAAGTATCATATCTTGGGTACAGTTGTCATACCTATTCTTGGGTTGCTTCTATTCTTGATTGTGGATCTTAATAACATAGCCCAACGAAGAGATGAAAGCCTGGCAGAGTACCATAATCGATTTGTTATGGAAAGTATACAAGTTCGCGACTTGCCATTCCAATTGTCGTTAGGAGCGTTAAAAGGAGGCACGTGATCAGGAAAATCTACAAAGAATTGACAAAAAATAGGCTTGACAATCCAAGGGAACTACAAAAGATGATTGCACAGCATGTGCGAACAGAAGAAGCAAACAACCGTAAGATAGAGCGGGAACGAGGCAAAAAGTGAATGACAGAGGATTTGCAGAAAGGATTTACGAAGAAGGGAAAGGGAAACATACCTTTCAAAGGAAGAGAACAAGGTTCGCAGGCTGCACCATTCCATGATACGCCTCTGAGAAGGCCAAGGGAAGAAATATGGCAAACGAACAAGGAGCTATTTCGAGAACAAGCACCCATGCTAGCACCACCAGAAAAGAGATCCAGAGAGTATTATTATGCTTTCCACAAGGACCGTGGTCATGATATTGAGTAATGCAGAGACCTAAGAAGACAAATTGAAGAAAATTTGAGGAATGGTTTCTTAGGCCAGTATAGAAAGGATGGGGGAAGCCAATATGGCGACATTAACAAAAAAAATGAACCCATTCGCAATGAGTCAGGGACAACATCCACAGTACCAAAAAAAAGAAAGAATCATTGCGGCAATTACTGCAAGGATGATGCAAATGATGAAGTACCAGAAATAGTCATCTTGTCTATACATGGATCTACAGAGTCATTTTCCAACAATGCCTGGAAGGCTAGGTCAATATACTCCCCCTTGCAAGAACCGGTTGATAAAAGATTCAACTCGGATGAAGCAATCACCTTCAGTGAGAAGGATGCAGTGCCTAACACTTCGCCTCACAACGATTTCATGGTAATTGTTGCAAAAATAGGAAATGCTACTGTGCACAGAGTGTTCGTGGATGATGGTAGTGCAGTCAAAATACTATTTGTGGATTTCTTCGATAGGTTGAGTTTCAAGCAAACTGACCTCAAAAAGTCCACATCCTCGCTAGTTGGATTCACAGGGCGAGCAGAAACACCTCTGGGCAATATACAGCTACTTGTCACAATTGGGGAAAGCGGAAATAATGTACCATCTTGTTCGACTTTATAGTCATGGACACTCCAAGTACGTTTCATGCTATCATAGGAACACCATGGATTAACGGAGCAAAAGCAATATGGTTTCCATACCACCTGGTCATGAAATTCCCAACTCCGGCCGGAATTGCGACTATAAGAGGAAACCAGCAAAATGCGAGACAATGCATGGTCGTTGCAATGAAGATAGGAAGAGTGAGAGAGAAGGCGAAGAGGGTTAACACAATCTCGAAGGGTGTTAATTAGATCAACAAGAATAAGCAATAAACCTAGGAGAAGGAACAAAGCTAGTTGGCTTGGATGACAAAGATAGCTCATAATGTTGAAGGGTAGGAAAACACCTTCAAGATGAGAAAAAAAATCAATAGTTTGAAATCCTATGAATCCACGAAGAAACTTTCGCATGGAGCGTTGAGAACATGGGAGGAGTAGACCTAAAAATCACTACCCACTCGTTGAATATCAGTGAAGCGCTCAAACCGGTTAAGAAACACATCAATCTGGAAAAAAATGAAGCTTCATCAACATGAAATAAAAAAAAATTCTTTGGAGACACACCAAAACATAGTAACAACACTCAAAGTCAAGGAAAGTTCACACTCTCTTAAATTCAAAACAAAAGCTAGAAAGTAGCGTAAATAAAACAAATTCACATACCAGAGATCTGACATTATGAAGTTAAAATTTCCAATCTTATGTGTTAGGAGATTAGAAAAATCATACCTTTGTTCCAATTCACAAGAGAAGGGTGGAAGGTGGACAGTGTTGGAATTCGCGGGAAACATGGGAAGAAAAGATTGAACTCTCTGCTAGGGTTACCATAATTATACCTTTTTTGGAACGACGCCGTTTTAACCAGATTCTGAAGTCCAGTTCTTTTTTTTTTTTTAAACCATCCTTAGATGGGGGAAATTATATTAGCCTTCCCAAGCCGTAAATAATAAAACAGTTGAAGAGAAGCCGAAGCTTAGATAAGTTATACAAACCGAGCTTATTGCTCTTGAAGCAACCTTTGTTGCTTCCAAAAGAATGAAAATAGAGAAATGTAGAAACCAGAGGATTACAAATACTAATGACTAGGTAATCGGATCTTGAACTTTTTAGTGAATCGAATAAACGAAACACAAGTCAGTTAAATAAACCTTTACCTAAATCATAAGCCTATCCTCTAAGCTAATAGTGTAGGAGATAGCAAAAAATAGAACCTTTCCAACTGTATTTGTGGTTAGCATCAGCAAGGGGTAATCCCTGTCCGTGATTGATGTCTTCAAAAACCAGTGAAGGAGATCAGTCATCCCTGTGTCTAATATGATCTCTGTAGCTTCCAGCAAAATTGATATAGCAGTAGATCACATATGTCCACAGAAGAAGATGACTAATTTGGAGATGTAGTCGAATGCCCGCCGTAATTGTTTCAGTTCTCTGAGTAGAAGCAATCCATCCACTTGAAATATGAAATACAGTCAGTAGCCTCTGATTCAGATATCAATCCGAATAGAAGGAGTACCCATCTGATCCAATCTTATCAAACCTTGCACAAAATTAGTTAAGCTTTGAAAATGAAGGAACGATGAAGATGACAGACTATGCAAACAATCCTTCGCTAGTTTATCTGCCACTAGGTTGCCCTGTCTATGAACATGCTTGAGAGGAATCCCTCCCAGGAGTTTGTTAATCTCCTCAGCCAGACTGAAAACTTGCCATGGTGACTTGTAAGGATGTAGTACATACCCAATTGCATTTAGACAGTCAGATTCTAAATAGTAAGAGAGATTAATTTCTGAACCTGCTCTTAATGCAAACCTTATTGCTTTCAGTTCTGCCTCTAAAGGTGAATACGCAGGGGAGATCTGAGTATGAGCAATAATAAATCCTCCCCTACAATCCCTTATAATCATACTAATACCACACATATTCGTTTGACAGCACCATGCAACATCAACATTGATTTTATATCCTATATCTAGCTTTGTCCAAGCTATTTTAAATATCTTAGGCTTATGAGGTTTTTTGCTCAAAGGTAGGAAAGAATGTTCAGCAATTAACCTATCAATCCCAGAGTCAACAAAGAATGGCTTAGCAGTAAACAGATAAAAGATGTCAGTCCTAATATGATTGAGCACCACACTAATCACAGGATTAATTGAATCATACAAGCATCCATTTCTAGTTTTCCACAGGTTCCAGCAGGTTATTAATGCTGAAGAATGAATCATCTCAACTTGCACACTACTGAACCCATTATATGAGAAATAGAAAGATAGTCTATCCCAAATGGATGGGAATACCTGATCTCTGATCCCCATAAAAGAATGGATCTGTTTCCATATATGCATTGTAAATGTGCAGGAATTAAAAAAATGATCAAGGGAATCTTCATGATTATGGCACATACAACATTTAGAGGCCAGTGAAATCCTCAAAGAATGTAAAACATTGTCAAAAGGAAGGAAGGAGTTCATCATTTTCCACATGAAGACAGAAACCTTTTTTTCAATTCTGTAATTCCAAAGATGTTTGAAAGAAGCCACAGAACCTCTATGGTGACATAATTGTAGATATGTAGATTTGAAAGAGAACTCACCATTGATTCCGGGTTTCCATATTAACCTGTCCTTTCTATGAGGAAACAGCTTAGAATCACATAAAAGAGTAATAGCATGATCAGGGAGAAATGGAATGATTTTAACAATCAAAGCAGATTTATTGGCAATAAAATCTGAAACACTACAGTTAAAAGGAATATTCACATGTATCTGATCACAAATATCCTGCAGTGGTCCTATATCCAACCAATTAGAGGTCCAAAAATTACAATCTCCAGTACCAATAATGACTCTAGATTGAGATTCTGCCCAATTATTGATACAGCAAATCCTTTTCCAATTTTGCGAAGATCTGGAAGAAGATGGAAGAGATGCAATCAAATGAGTCCAGAGAGCCTCACCCTTTTGATATTTCCACCAAAGCTTGACAGAACAAGTTTTAATAATAGTATGTATTGATCTAAATCCTAGTCCATTTTGAATGGTAGGATAGCAAAGAGCATCCCACTTTCTCCATACCCTTTTTTGATTTATTTCATCAGAACCCCAAAAAAACTTGCTCAATAACCTTTCTATGTCCAATATAACCTGTTTGGTAGGTTTAATCACTGACCATGTGTGCTGAGGAACCGAGTATATGCAGGCCTGTATTAGAGTAAGTTTCCCTCCCATTGAAAGCCACCTATTTTTCCAGTTTCCCAGTCTATTTTCAATCTGTTCCAATAAGGGCTGTAGGTAAGTCTTCCTAAATCTACCAGTAAAAATGGGAACCCCTAAGTATGTAAAAGGAAACCTTCCTAGCTTCATTCCTAGAATTCTCCTAATCCTTCTAACCCTGTTTACAGTGGCATGCTTTCCAATGTACAGTTCACTCTTATTATAATTAACATGTTGGCCAGTGACTTCCTGAAAAGTATCCAGGAAAGCCTTGAGCCTGATCAAAGAATTGTTATTTGCTTTGAGGAATATCACAGTATTATCAGCATAAGAGAGATGAGAGATATGAAATGCATTACCTGGAATAGCATAATATGATAGACTACCATTCAGAAAAACAAAAGATAGGCTTCTAGTAAAAGCTTCAGAAAAAATATTGAACAGAAAAGGTGATAGAGGATCACCCTGTTTGATACCCCTTGTTGGTTGAAAGAAACCAACTGGCTTACCATTTATAAGGATGGAAAACCATGCCTGAGACAAGTTCTTCATAATCAGGAAAATAAATTTTGCATGAAATCCAAATTTTGCAAGCACAGAGTATAGAAAAGACCACCTAACTCTATCAAAAGCCTTCTTAAGATCTAATTTGACAATCAAGTTAGGTTCTCTCTGTTTCCAATGTAGGAATCTCACCATTTCCTGAAGGCAGATAACATTATCAGCAATATCTCTACCTTTTAGGAAAGCAGTTTGGTGATTGGAGATAAGTTTAGACATTAAAGGCTTCAATCTTTCCATTAGAATCTTAGAGAAGATCTTATTTATAACATTAGAAAGGCTGATCGGCCTGTAATCATCAAAAGAGGTAGGTGTACTTTTTTTTGGAATAATTGTGATCCATGTACTACCAATCCCCCTTGGAATATTATGAAATGATAAAAAGTCCTGTACAGCTGATGATAGATCATTAGCAATTATATCCCAAGACTTTATATAAAACTTTGCAGTAAAACCATCCGGACCGGGGCTACTTTTGTGATTGAGTCCAAAAACAACATTCTTAAGTTCAGCAATTGATACAGGTTGTAGTAATTTTTCATTGTGATCAGGTGTGATCAACTGTGGGATCTGACTTAAGAAATGATGTTTAAAAATATCCCTTGCTTGGGGAATATCACTTTCAGGGAAATTTTGCTCAGTTAGGAGGTCCTGAAAATAATGAATGCATTCAGTCTCAATTTCTTGAGCATTATCAATCCACTGTCCATTACTCCCTTTAATTTTTGTAATTTTTAAATTACATTTCCTCTCTCTAACCGTGTTATGAAAGAAACTAGTATTGTTATCACCCTCCTTCAGCCATTTAACTTTTGCTTTATGTTTCCAGAAACTCTTTTGTTCAATCAAAGCCCTCACCAATTTTGCCCTAGCTTCTTTCATTTTTACCCTGTTTTCAGTTGTAACATTCAGATCATACTGTTCCTCCATTTCTCTTAAAACTGATTCAGCCTTTAAAACATTATCATTAATATTCCCAAACACTTCCTTATTCCAAATTTTTAAAGTTTTTTTCAGCATCAACAATTTTCCAAAAAAGCCAACCATTCCTGATTGCTGAGTCTGAGAATCCCAACTTTGTTTAACTACCTCATTAAAGCCATCTCTTTTATACCAAGTGTTAATAAGCCTAAAAGGTCTTGGAGAGGATGCAATATTACTACCTATGGTGAGTAGCATTGGATTATGGTCAGAGGAAATTCTATTCAAAATATGCACAGAGGAATTTGGAAAGTTAGATGACCAAGAAGCAGTGCATAAACCCCTGTCTAGCCTCTTAACTGTAGGATTTCTTAGTCTATTATTGCTCCAAGTAAAGAGATTACCCACAGTAGGAATTTCTTCCAAAGCCATATCATTTATAAATTCTCGAAAATCTCTCATACTACCAGTCTTTGGTGTAGAAGGACCTCTATATTCACTAACAGATGTAATAGCATTAAAATCACCAATGAGTAAAGAGTTTGATTGAGTACAAATCTTAAGATCTGACCAGAGATCCTTTCTACCTTCTCTAGTCCTAAGTCCATACACGAAGATAGCTTCCATGCTTTTATTCAGAGTAATGCTACTCATTTCAACAGCTAGAAACTGCAGGTTATCCATTTTACAAACAACTGAAACACTATTATTCCAAAATAGCCAAATCTGTTCATTATTTGCTTGCATGCAATTGTCAAAGTGAAGTAGCTGTCTATAATGCTCACATTGTGAGTTGTTATGTTTAGGTTCAATTAAGCATAATAATTCAAGATGATGCCTGTCTATCAAATTATGCAACCTAATAATTGAGGTATCCATTCCCCTAAGGTTCCACACTAATATCTTAATCTGAATTGTACTATTCATAGGGAAACATGATTGGAGCTTTTTGATCTAGTCATGATTGTATTTAACTGAGTGAAGAAGCTCTCATTCTTATGAGATTTAATGTGGTTATCCTGATCTAAATCATTTATTTCCCCTGCTATTGGTTGAGGAGACATAGGAGATACCTGATTAACCTGAATGCTAACAGTATCATTTTCTTTGTCCACCATTAATGACTTTGATACTTCAGGAGTCACAACTTGATCTTCAGCTGGCTCATCCTCTGCCAGTAAATGAAACCTGTTCTGCCTGTCTATTTCTTGAGAGAAAATAAAACTTTTAGCAGCAAGAATAGGGTTAAAAGGAGAGAACCGCTTACTCCTTTTGTAAGGGATGTCATCCTTGACAAAACCTGTTTTTGATATGAGATTTGGTGGAGCAGACAAGGATATCTTACTAAGTACCGAAGATTGAGGACTATCTGTTACCCCCTTATGGACATCCCCATGTATTTCATATGAAATATCATTAGTATCATCATTCAAGAAAATCACAGAAGGATGGTTTATTACTTCAGACTGAACTTCAACAGGATTATCATTTATTAGATCAGTACTTAATGGAGGGGACTGTTTATGCACATCATGCTTTAAATTTATCATATCCTCCCCCTGTACATCTGACTCAGCTTCCCTTAATTGTTCACTCTCCACTGGTACAGGCTTCTTTTTAGGTATATATTGCAAATTCTGAGCATGCAAAGTCTTAGATTTCTCAGTAATAGTAAGACCCGAACCACCAGCCTTATTATGATCCACAAGAGGCTCATTTTGTGTATTCTTATTGTTAGATTTCACTTTATCCATCCTATTAGGCCTTGGCTTCTTTAGCTCTGGATGTAAATAGATGCACAGACTGTCATCGTGTCCTATAGTTTTTACAATGCTGACAATAGAGAGGCAATGCTGAAGTCCTATAGTTTTACAATGCTGAAGTCCAGTTCTTAAGGTGCAATCTCGTATGTATATCGGAACATACAAAAACATACCAACCTGAAACCGATGTCGCATGTATATGGGCTTAAGAGTTATTTCAGCCTACCTCGGTTAACAATTCCAATTTATAGATAAAATTTTGAATAAAATTGAATAACATGTAATGTCAAATATTAAACATTGAATAACATTAAAATAACAATAAATAGTGAAATTTTAAATTTTAAGATATCTAATATAAAATATGTCCTGATTCAAATTCATCCAAATACGAGAAAATTGGTTTTAAATACATAGTCATATATATGAAGTCTTAGCCAACCCTCAAATGTTGGTGGGGAAGAATGGAAACATAGAAAACTATGGGCCCAACATCATTTATGAGCTCAAATTACATTGAATCCACAATCTCAAGTTCATCTATGTCAAGAAACTGCCCAAACCTTTCGGGGTCAGGGTCGTGAGCATCCTGTACCCCAAGTAGTGCATTTTGTACTCCCTTCCTTTGAACCAAATAGCAACATCAAACTTTTACGGTGGTAGGTACTCATCAATTTTGTCAGGGATGTACTGAATTATAAGAAAAAAAAATCTCTGTTAGTGGGAGGTTGTCGTCGTACCTCTCAAAGTTAAATTTTATGCCCTAAATGCTTCCTATCTACAACTAAGTAGATAATGACAAGTCGGGGTTGTCCACAAAGAAGAGGGATTTTCTTAAGAATTTAAACATATAAGATTGATATTATGCTAGAAGTAAATATATATATAGATATATGAAAGCAATTAAAAAGGGGGGTTTGGTTGGTTTTGACCTAAGTTATGAAATTAAAGACAAGCTAACTAGCAAAGTCATGTAAGTATGCTAATTATGAAACAAACTAAGAAAAAGAGATAAAAACTACAAAAGACAAAGCCTTGGGGGCAGTTGATATCCACTTCCAAACCTCATGTAGATCATGGAACAATTCACTCATTTTATCACATTTTTACCTATAGGGAATGCCAAAACGTCTCAATTCAAGATCAACATTCATTTCTTCTTAATAGTAATTCACAAAGACAAACAATAAACATTTGCAAACCTCATTGATAATAACTTAAAGCAAACCACACCATAAAGGTATTTCATCAATGACATTATACACGAAGAACCACAGATTTGATAACAACAAGCCTTCTACCAAAGAAATAGCTATTTAACCAAACATAGCATTCATTAGGCTAAACCTAGAACAAACCACATTCAAGATTCAAACTTGCATGGAATCTATGGGATAAACATGAGAACAATTCACATTAACATATTTATCTAGCAAGAATCACAACACATTATGCACAAGAGTTCTAAACCTATGTTCTTGGATTTTCATGTCAAAGAGCTAAGAAATTAGCCACTTTCCTAACACCCTAACAATAAATCATACAAATCACTTCATATACTCAAACAACCCATAGCATAGATGAAGTAAAACATCACATTAAAACACATGAATTCTAAATAACAAATCCTTCAAGAAAGAGTGAAATAGAGGTTCTTACTACATAGATATGGAAGCTTCAATCAATTGCTCCCAAGTTATAAACTAAGCTAGATAATCAAATTCCATAACATAGAACAAAGATCTAAAAAGAAAGAAGAAGGAGAAATGAAAGAAAATGGTGAAAATCTAGGGTTTTGGAGCCCCCAAGTCGAGCTTAGAAAGTTGGGAAAGAAGGGGATGGAATGCTATTTATAGTACAAGAAAAAGGGGAGTAAAAAGCATGTTGCAGGGCAGTTTTCATGATGTGTGACGCCTCCTTCACGATGTGTGACCAGATCAGGAAAATTGAAGCTCCAAGGCCAAACTTTTCGCGAGTTACCACACACTTTTCGTGAGTCGAGGCACAAAAAAATCCAATTTTGTTTTGCTTCCTCCGGGTGAACCGTTGATCCTTTTGGGGAGTTCTTGTAGTCGTTATTACAGTATTCAAGAAGAGGAATCCAATGTTACCACCCTTGGAGGCTGATTCTTCTCGGATAATTCTTAGAAATCTGCCTCAAAACATAGATCATTCTTCACCTTTTTCTTTGCTCTCCTTTCTTCACTTTGTCTTCTACCACTTTGTGAGTGCCCTTCCATCTTCTACCATCCTTTTGAATGGGCTTCACTAAACTACTGCTTAGTGCTCACGAGTAATCTACAAATTATGCTTACAAAAAGGAATCTAGATGCTCGTAAGGACCACAAATTCATTAGACTAAACATAGGTTACAAAATGAAGGATTTAGATATGAAAACCGAAAATGGTCATCTCAACCCCTTATGATGTAAACCTATCTAAATCTAGAAATCTTACAACAAAAAGATGACAAAGAGATGTTAAATGCTCCAGAAAATACATGCATTTGATGTCTCATCAAATCTCCCCACACTTAAACCTTTATTTGTCCTCGAGTGAACAAGAGCAAGCAAAGATCAAAGCATAAACTAGCATGCAAAAGTTTTCCCAAAACATCCAACATCGTATTCCTAGACTACCCTAACCCCCAAGACAAAAGAATCTCTCACACTCTCACATCTGAAAGCCTAAGATAATCTAAACAGCCAACAAACCACAACAAAAGAGAGGTATACAAATAATGCCAAGCTAAATTACTCTACTGAAAAAGCCACCCAATAGACAAATTAAGAGAAGCATATAATTTTCAATTTCTCTCATTCTCTTATTTTTTTAAAGAGCCCTCTCAGGTTTCCATCCTAGCTTCACACATTTTTTTTTTCAATGCTCATCCTCACCTTTTTCCACACCATTTGGCCTCTCATTTTTTCATAGGTCATCCTTTCGGGTTTTCAACCTATCCGGGCTTCCCACTTTTGCCTAAGTTAACCTCTCGGATTTTCAACTTAGCGGGAAATTGTTTTCCATTTTTTTTCAAACAAAACACATCAAAGAGGAGTATATGCACATTACAAAATAATATAATGAGATATATTCTTCTTTACCTCCCCACACTTGAAACACACATTGTCCTCAATGTGAAAAGGACAAGATAAAAAAATAGGGGAGAAATAAAAATTCTCACAACTAGGACCTTGAAAGTCCTTCCCGGTGATGGCAATGCTCACTCCTCAATGAATGTTCTTGAACTCCGCCCAATATGTAACTTTGATCCATCCACTACGAACCCACAACTATGAAAATCCCGATCAACACTCACAAAAGACAACAACTAGTCGTACTCCTAGATGGTGGTTTGGTAATGGTTTTTGGTGGTGGATTATGGTGGTATTCTTGTGGTTTTGGGTAAGGGTTTGAGGACATGGTTGAGGATTTTCGTTTTCAAGAAAAGACAAAACACTAACCTAACTTAAAAGCTTGGGTTGCCTCCCGAGAAGCTCCATATATTTAAGGTCGTCACATGACCCTAATGTTATCCATATGGTGAAGGTTTGAATCCCTTCACCATGAGCATCCAAAAGTAGATAGGCGGGGGTACAAAATTTTCAAGAGGAAAGTCGTGTGGATGTGGAGATGGTTTAAAGGGAGTTGGGTTGTTAGGAGGCTTGGGATATGCTTTTGGCTCCTCTCTTATCACCCTCAAAACATTTGAAGATTGTGGAGTTCGTTCACTAGGTGGGGGTAGGGGTGATGATGTAAAGAATAATTAATGTAGCACAATCACCTCTTCCTCTACTTCGTTGTCTTCCACAACCGACTCCTCATCCCTTTCTAACTAGAACTCATTCATCATGGGGACTTCACTCACCAAACCTTCAAGTTCGACTTGGGATGGTGTATTTTTGGAATCACGAGCTTCCATTTGGGCAACCGCTTCCAATATATTCCTCACATGCACCTCAATAGCCTCAACACTAGAGGAGATCGAAGTGTCCGGTTCTTCACTAGTCTTGGCCAAGTTGTTCAAGTTTGATATCGCATTCATGACTTCCTCACGTGTCAACCTTGAACTTTCTTGGTGAGCTTGATTTAGGTTCATGGTATAAAATGGTGAATGCCAACTATTTTGCTCGTATTGTTGGTTTTTCGGCTCATTCTCATACCACTAATCCAGATTACAACTCCACTATGGATTGTAAGAATTGTGTTTTGGATACCATTCTTGGGTTTGTTGCCCTTGAAAACCAACATCTCCTACCTCTTGGTAGCACTCTTCATGATACCCTTGGTTTTGGAAACCAAGGGTTCTTTCCCCTTCATAGTGCTCCTCTCTCAACATATAGCAAGACTCGGTAGGATGGTTGGAATGACACATCCTACAAAATCTTTCTTGTTGAGCCTCTCTTCTCATCGTGAGTTACCTCAAGGTGATACACTCATTTTTTTTTAAAAAAAATTTCTTTTTCAAAAGTCCGGAATCATATTGTAAGGATTCTCGATAAAATTTCACCAAGAACTCAAGCAATACCTACTCCGAACAAAAAACCCCACAAAGATTTGAAAAATAAAAACAACTAGCTAATATGCAACCAAATATGCCCAAACACATAAAAATAAATGCCCCTTCCCCGGCAGCGGCGGTAAAATACTTCCTATATACAACTAAGTAGATAATGGCAAGTCAGGGTCGTCCACGAAGAAGAGGGATTTTCTTAAGCGTTTAAACATATAAGGTTGATATTATGCTAAAAGTAGATATATATATATAAGCTAGTAAAATAGGGGGTTTGGTTGGTTTTGTCCTAAGTTATGAAATTAAAGACAATCTAACTTGAAAAGTCAAGTAACTATGCTAATCAAGAGACAAACTAAGAAAAAGAGACAAAAACTACAAAAGACAAAGCCTTGGGGGAAATTGATATCCACTTCTAAACCTCATGTAGGTCATTGAATCATTCACTCATTCTATCACATTGTTACCTATGGGGAATGTCAAAACTTCCGAATTGAAGATCAACATTCATTTCTTCTTAATAGTAATTCACAAAGACAAATAACAAACATTTGCAAACCTCATTGATAATCACTTTAGGAAAACCACACCATAAAGGTATTTCATCAATGTTATACACGAAGAACCATAGACTTGATAACAACAAGCCTTCTACGAAAAACATAGCCATTTAACCAAACATAGCATTCATTAGGCTAAACCTAGAACAAACCAAATTCAAGATTCAACATTGCATTGCATCTATGGGATAAACATGAGAAAAATCCATATTAACATATTTATCTAGTAAGAATTACAACACATTATGCACAAGAAGTTCTAAATCCATGTTTTTGGATTTTAATGTCAAAGAGCCAAGAAATTGGCTACTTTCCTAACACCCTAACAATGAATCATACAAACACTTCATATGCTCAAAACACCCATGGCATAAATGCAGTAAAACTTCACATTAGAACATGTGAATACTAAATAACAAATACTTCAAGAAATAGTGAATAGAAGTTTTTACTACACAGATATGGAAACTTCAATCAATTGCTCCCAAGTACAAAATTTAGCTAGATAATCAAAACCCATAACATAGGAAAAAATCTACAAATAAAGAAGAAGAAGAAATGGAATAAAATGGTGACAAATTGGGGATTTGGAGCCCCCAAGTCGGACTTAGGTTGTTGGTAAAGCAGGGGATGGAATGCTATTTATAGTACAAGAAAAAGGGGAGAAAAAAGCAAGTTCTAGGGCAGTTTTCGCGACGTGTAAGTGCATAAAGAAGGGGATGTGTTGTTTTTTTTATAGTGTAAGTGCACAAAGATAGGGAAACATCTTCCATATATGGAAAAAGAGAGGGTCATACAAATCCTGTGAAGTTACAGAGATACATTCACATGGAGCGTACAGGACATGGGAGGAGTTGACCCAGGAATTTCTACTCATTACTTGAATATCAGTGATTTGGTCAAACAAGTCAAACAAAAACAGAGTAGCTTTGATGGCAATAGGTAAAAAAAGCGATTGAGAAGGAAGTTGCAAAACTACTCCAAGCTGGTATATTGAAAGAGGTCATCTATCTAAAATGGTTAGGGAACCCAGTGATGGTGAAAACAATTAGACGTGGGGTGGAGGATGTACATAGACTTCATTAATCTAAATAAGGCATGTCCAAAGGATTGTCATCCTTTGCCTAAAATTGATTAACTTGTCGAAGCAATTTTGGGGTACGACGTTCTAGCCTTTTTGGACACATATAAAGAATACCACCAAATACTTATGAATCCAAAAGAAGTAGAGAAGACGGTATTTATAACGAGCTTTGGAATGTTTTGTTATGTGAAAATGCCATTTGGATTAAAAAATGCAGGAGAAACATATCAAAGAGTGGTCGATAACGTATTTTGCAATCAAATAGAAAAAATGTTGAGGCATATATTGATGACATGGTTATCAAAATCAGGAAGGTGGGAGACTTTGCTGCAAATTTAAAAGAAACCTTTGATACACTGAGTAGCATTGGGATGAAGCTTAATCCCAAAAAATGCGTAATTGGAGTAGGTGCGGGAAAGGTTTTGGGATACAAGGTATCTTCCAAAGGGATCGAGGCTAACCCACAGAATAGTATATCTTCCCCAGCCATAAACAGTCATAGTGCAAACATTGATGGGATCGTTGGCAGCACTCAGTAGGTTTGTTTCAAAGGTAGCATAGAAACATTTCCCACTCATCGAAGTCCTGAAGAAGGTAACAAAGTTTTACTGGATCGAAGAATGTCAAAAAGCTTATGAGTGTCTGAAGGAGCAGCTTCAAACATTGCCAACATTGAAATCACCAATTTCTGGGGAAACCCTAAATATGTACTTGGCAGTTTCACAGAACGTAGTAAGTTTAGTTTTGGTGCGTCGAGAAGGCCAAAAACAAGTGCCAGTGTACTACATTAGCAGAATATTAGAAAGTACAGAGAGGGCATGCATGCCAGTTGAGAAGCTAACCTTGGCTTTGATATACTCAGCGAGATAATTGAGATCATATCTCCACAATCACCGGATTGTTATCTACACTGATTTCCCAATCAAGAATATCCTATGCAAGCCTGAAGCTTCTGGTAGAATGACGAAGTGAGCTCTTGAATTGGGCCAATATGAGATCCAATTCCAGTCGAGAACCACAATCAACGCTCAAGCCTTAGCATATTTCATTACAGAGATGACAAGTGAAGAAGGACAAGACACGAACACGCGCCAGAATCTGGGGATCGGTAAAGGACAATTGAAGCGGTTAGATGTTGCATGGAAAATATCCGTTGATGGAGTGTCCAGTAAAGAGGGTTGCGGTATAGGATTACTATTAGTCAACCCGAAAGGAGGGGAACGCATATATTTAATTCGTTTCGACTTCCCACTTACTAACAATGAAGCAGAGTATGAGGCATTAATATGTGGCCTAGACCTTACCATCAGAATGAAGGTCAAAAGTGTTTACGGATTTAGTAAAGATAATAGTTCAGGAAGTGCGAGGAGACAATGGAGTGCAAGAAGAATAGTTGGTGAAGTATTTAAGGAGGGTCCATCAGCTCATTGCCCAACTCGAGTACTTCAACATCCATCTTGTACCAAGAAGTGAAAATACAAAAGTAGACGCACTAAGCAAGCTAGCATCCGCTAGGTTTGAATATTTGATCAAACATAAAGATGTGATAGTGGACGTCATTCCAGTCAGAAGCACAGTAATGACAATAGTGTCAGCAATCTAAATAGAAGGTGTGAACTGGATGACCCACTAATAGAGTACTTTGCAAAAGGAATATTGCCAATAGATAAGATACAATCCTAGAAGTTGGAATTGTGATCTCAATACTATGTCTATAAAGGAGGAATATTATACAAGAAGGGTTTTTTTTATCTCCGTGGATAAAATACATAGGGCTATCGCAAGAAAAGGAAATTTTAAGGTAAGTTCACAAAGAGCTGTGTGAAACCCATCAAGGAGCTAGACAAGTTGCAAAAAAGATCATTCAAGCGGGATACTATTGGTTGACCATGTTTAATGATGCACATAACTTGGTGCTCAAGTGCAAAAGCTACCTGATTAATGCCTCGTTTTCACATAAACCACAGGTTTCTTTAAGAGGAATATATGGAGCTTGACCATTCGATAAATGAGCTATCGACATAGTTGGTCCCTTCCTAAGGGGTATAGGCAATGCCAAATTTCTAATTGTGGCAATTGATTACTTCAAAAATTAGGTGGAAGTGAAGCCATTAGGACGAGTCACAACTGAAGTTACAAGAAAATTTGTTTGGCAGGATGTAGTTTGTTACTTCGGGGTGCCACACACTATGGTCACAGACAATGACACCTAGTTTACAAGTGATACCTTCACTGAATGGTGTTCAAAGTTAGGGGTTCTTCAAAAGTTTACATTTATAGCTCACCCTGAAGCAAACAGACAAGTAGAAGTAACAAACAGAACCATAGTCCAGGGTATTCAAAATCGGTTGGAAGGAAAGTGAACCGGCTGGGCGAACGAGATACTAATACACTATGGTCATACAGAACAACTATTCGAGAACCAACGAGAAAACACCATATAGTGTGCTCTATGGTTATGAGGCAATAATACCTATGGAAATTTGTAATTAAAGTCATTGAGTAGACGATTACAAGGAGAACGATAATCCAGAAATGATGAGGCTAGAGTTTGACAAACTGGAAGAAAAAAGAAAAATTGCAACGATCACGGAGGCTAAGTAAAAAGAAATAATAACACGAGCTTATAATCAGAAAGTTAGAAAAAACGTGATTTCAGATTGGTGATCTCGTGTTGAGGAAAAATGAGGCAAGTGTAGTAGAAGTGATGTGTCCATTTTATATGCTTTATTTAGTAGTATTTAGGATCACTTTTGTGCTCTTTTATTATCGAGAGCTTGTGTTTTACCTTGAAATTCACTTAGGAGAGGCAAAAGCAACTTTGTACTCTTTTACCTCTTCTAAGTGGATTTTGTGTGACAAGGGAAGAACACGGAAGCAACGAAGACCGGAAGACATTGAAGACTATACTTTCGAAGACTTTTGGATACTCACTTCGAAGACATGAAGACCGGAGGCCGTTGAAGACCATTTTTGGAGCCGTTGAAGACTTGAAGATTGAGAGGGATGGCTATGAAGAAGACAAAGAAACAATGCAAAACTCTGGCTCCCGTCGCGACACCATCGCGAGTCGCGACCTACACCGTCGCGAGTCGCAACGAACTCGTCGCGAGTCGCGACCAACGGGCGGCCAGAAACCAACTTTATCTTCTTTGCACTATAAATACTACTCTCTTTCCTCCTCTTCTCCAGCTTTTCCAGCCCGTTTCTTTCTGGTTTTTGGGCGAAAAACCTAGGTTTTTTTTTCTATTCTTTCTTTTCTTAGCTTTTTCTTAGTTTAATTATGTCTTTTGTTGTTCTAGAGTAGTTCTTGTACTTGGGAGCTATGGATTAAAGCTTCCACTTCTATGTATTGAGAATCATTTCTATCTATCTATTTGGTGTTTTTGCTATTGTGCATTTATTGTGCTTTGAATGTTAATTGTTGATTCCATTGATGTTGTTGGAAGCTTGAGGATATGAATGCTTGTATGAATTGCTAGCTATGGTTTGGGGGATTTGGGTTAATTTCCCCCCTGTTCTTGTTAGGAATGTATGAGTGTGAATTAGAGCTTTTGATTGTGTTAGTGTGTTGACAATGTGCTAGACGAGTGTGATTGATGTCGAACTCTTCGTCACATTCGTTATGTGTAGCAAACGAGAAGAGTTATATGCTCGTGGTCTATCAGTGGTCGCTCTTGACTAATCTCGTGTAATTGCATGAATTGGTTAAATGCTTAGTCACGGTGTAGTGGTCATAGGCATTGCCAAGCTTGTTGGTCCTTCGTGCTAAATGCCACCAATGACACCTTGAGTCGTGGTCGCGACTCGGGAGTCATTGGTGAGGTTTGACGAGAGATGTGGAACTCACTCTCGCAAACTACGAACTAAGAAGGATAGGAGTTTAGTCTCCACGACAAGTAGTTGAAGTATTGAATAGATGATTTAAATTCATTCTTGAAGCATTTGTTATTTGGCGTTTATGTATTCTTGACGGTGTGTTTCACTGCATGTGTGCCATGAGTTGTTTGAGCATAGGTAGTGCTTGTGTGGTTGAATTGTTTAGGTGTAGGAACGTGACGAATTCCGTAGCGCCTTTGCATGAAGATCTATGAGCATGAACTTAGAACTCCTTGTGATGTGTGTGTTGTGGTATTTGCTAGATAGGTGTGTGAGTGTTGGGTCCTGAATGCTATATGATGGAATGTGTGAATGATTCGATGAACTACATTAGATGTGGAAGTGGATATCCGTTGCCCCCAAGGCATTTTATTTTTGTAGTTTAAAACCCCTTTTCTTTAGTTTTGTTTGATGATTAGCATAGTCACTTGACGTTGCTAGTTATCTCGTCTTTTTATCTTTGTTAACTTAGGAAACCAACCAACCCCCCCCCCCCCATTTACATGCTTTTATGTGTGTGTATATATATTTACTCCTAGCCTAATATCAACCATTGTGTGCTTAGACGCTTAGGAAGATCCCTCTTCTCTTTGGACGACCCCGATTTGCCACTATCTACCTAGTTGTAGAAAGTAAGCATTTAGGGCTTATAAATTATCTTTTGCACGGCGGGCGCGACGACCGCCCGCCCGTCAAGAAGAAAAAGGAAATTTATGCTCAAAGTGGGAATGACTCACAAGGTTATGAAGGCACACAGATCCAACTGCTACGAGCTAGAAAGTTTGGATGGCAACAGTGTTCCAAATACTTGGCACGTGATCAACCTGAGAAAGTTCTCTGTCTTGATCTAAGGAAAAAGATAGGAAATATCTAGTTGTATAGAAACCATGAGATGATCTGGTTATGTTTGTTCCTTTGTTTCTAAGGCGATATTATTGCGGTCGTACATTATAAATATCCAACACCTTCTTTCCGAGCCAAAGTTACTTTTTCAGTTCTTCACTTGCATATTGTATATGTTAGCAAATCTATAGTACATTACAATCATAACATTAGGTCTTACAATCATCAGAAACCGAATACAATCATGCATACCGTAGCAAGCAACAAAGTTGTCTGAAGTTAATAAACAAGAGAAAGCATTCGATCTTATGATTCCAACAAAACAATTATCCAATTTTGCAAGCTATAGATCTTGTAACTTTGAAAATATTACTTTTTCAAGCTATAGATCTTGCACAAGGGCAGATATGCTAGTAAAAATGACACCAGCAAGCGATAGACCTTGCAGTTTGCACAAATCAAAGATCTTAAATTTGCAAGCAATAGATCTTGCAGCTTCGCTATATTTACTATACAAGCTATAGATCTTTCAAAAAGGAAGATATGCCTACAAAAATAAAATTAAAGTGATAGAGCAGGCTATAGATCTTGCAATTTTGTGAATTTAGTCATGCAAGCCATATAAATTGCAAAAAAGGCATAATTCTGGCATAAACGGCGGAAGAATACAACTTATCATTTCACGTATCAATTGATAGCAAACATGCAAGTTTCCAAAATCATAACAGGATTATTTAATGGGGCAATGCGAATAAGGAGACAAAAACCCACAGCGATGAGGAAAACGGTCATTAAATCCCAGATATTCAAAACTTTTAAGAAATTTATGGTCAACCAAAATATCATGGACCTGCATATAAATACATATAACGAGAACTGTCCAGATTAGAAAGACGGTCAAAAGTTAACATCACTTCATGATACAAAATAGTACCAACATACTTCAGAATATTGTCATGAATTACAAATAAAGTCTCGAAATCCATAGCACTAGGATTGACTAACTTTAGAAGGAGAGGTGGATGAAGTCTGGACAGCAACAGCAAAATGCTCCTTGCTTGCATGCTGAGCGAAGCCTTCGGTATTCTGATCATACTCAGGGTTCGCATTAGTATAAGGATTAGAAAGAGGCTCAGAAATGCAAAGCTTATAAGCGGAAGAGCTAAAAGGAAGATCCTCAATGTGGCCTACCGCACACTCCTTCAACTCAGCCGCAGATGGCAAATTAGGCAGGCTGGCAAGATGGGATAGCAGAGTATAAACATGACCGCCATCAGAAATGCTGCTAATAAACACTTTGTTAAGAACAGCTTTCTGTTGCTCCAAAACATTCTCAGACTTGACCAATCTGGGATGTTTATTAGCTTTCACAGTGGGATTTAGCTTTCGCAGTTCGACCAGAGCCTTGCAGTACCCAAAGTTTCGAGTGCAAGTGGAAACCTCTTCAAATAAAACATAAAATGACATTTTTTTCACAAGCCGATCAATTAGAACCTAAGGATACCCAAGCGAAGCAGGGCCGGTAGTCTGCATCTCCTTTAACTTGAAACACAGCTTACACATTTCAGTCTCAGCTAGCCAAAGCGCGCTCTTCAACAGCCCACACTTGTTTGTTAGTGGCTTAAAGAGAGACATTCAGGGCAGTACAATTTGCTTCCCTGGCCTTCCATTTTTCCAGGACCAACCCATCTCCTTTAGCGAACTCGGTAACCCATTCGCTGACGAGCTGAAGACTCTCACCAACCTTGTTTTCAAAATAGGCAGACAAGTATAATCCTTAGACATTACAATGGCATAAAGGAACACCAAATTAAGTCACAATACTATTCCAAAAAGAACATACCAAAGCCATTGTCTCAGGAAGTGACAACTTAGAAAGAGTAGCAGGAATGGTTCCTTCTACCATCAAGTCATGCCTTTGAGATAGAAGTTTGGGAAGAGAATGACTAACACACCCCTTTTTCTTTGTAGGCTCTGAAATAGTTATCGAACCATCAGTTTGATCCTTTCTCCTTCTTCTATGGGAGGTCTCATTGGAATTGCGACCACCTACCCCCTTAACTTCTTTAATTATATCCCCGGAAGTAGTTGGTTGAGCGGCGGCTTTGATATTGACTTCTTGGGGTATAAAAATCTTAGTGTTGTCATTGGTTTTATTAGCCAAAGTACCTAAATATTCATTCTCGTCATTAGAAATAAAGTTTCTATCGGAGGAGCGCTTGGTTAGATCCTTATATACAATTCAGTGCAGAAAAAAGTTAAACGAACACACAAACAGACATGGCCAATGAGAATAGAGACAGAGAATAACTAGAAGGGAAGAATAAAAACCGACTAAATTAATGATAAGTAAAACACCTTTGCTTAAAGAGCATGCAGTGCAAAGACCGATTGAATGCTGGCTGGGTGATAATACGACTTCAGACTTAGAATTAAGATGAACCCCAGCTTTAGGAAGTTTTGATTTGGAAACATTATAGTTCCAAATTGGAAAAGCTGGTCTACTATCATTATCAAGTTTTACATAGAAAATATTTTCACCCCACACTCCACAATTATTTGGAAACCCGCTAACGAACTCAACAGTTGGGATCATGGGCTAGAGGGTAAACTTAGCGGAAGAGTTTTTTACTTTTCAAAGATGATAAAGGTTACGCAATAAGTCAATAGAGAAAGGCACCTGAGTTGCCTCACACACATGATAGAAGACAATAAAAATAGAAACAGCTTTAGGATGCAGTTGACATAATGCGACCTGATAATGTGAAAGCAAGTCCAGGACATGCTGAGGAAAAGGGAAAGAAAGTCCAAACTTAAGACTATCTAAGTAATTGGAGATAAAACAAGAATGATGGGTGCGAACACTTTCAAAGGCCTTGGTATCTCTAAGCTCATACAAAGACAAAAAAGATAAACTATGTTTTAACTCTTCAAGTTAAGAATTGGAGAGAATGATACTAATGGTAGAAGAGCCGGTGAGTTGGTCAGATGCCTCCCCGGAATCGACACTATTTTTAGGGACATTTGGTAAAGAAGTTTCAGCAACGTTAGAGGTGGATATTGAAGTGGTGCAAATCCCTAAGATTCGGACGAAAGTATTATCAATTAAGTCACAAAATCCAAAAATAAAGATTCTAGCCAAACTTCAAAAAAAGAACCCATATATAGCACACCAGAAAAATGAAAAGAACCTCAGAATCAGGATGAAAAGGAAAAAAACTACAGATAAATTACCCTACAAATGCAAAACTACATAAATTATTTCAGATAAAGAAAAAAGAGGAAGAAAAAGAGAACTTACAAGATTAATGAAGTACGATAGATGATCAGAGCAATAAAGATGAAGGGAGGAAGATGAAGAACTCTAAACTGTTAGAGGTTTTAATTAAAGATAGTGAAATGCCAAACGACAAAAGGTAAATAGTACGTAATAATGATAGCCTGGAAAAAAATGAAATAACTTTTTAGGATTCCGAGAAGGCAGTGGTGTATGAGTACATTGAATAGTAACAGACTTCAAATCGCAAAAATTAAGGTAATTATAAAAGAAAAAAAAGTGTAACAGGAGAAGAGGAAATCTCGGAATGGATAGCGAATATGAAGGAGATAATCTCAGCTATAGGATTGGAATAGCTAGATGTCTAAACAATACTTGCATGTTCAAATTTTGAATCCAAATTTCAAAGATTACATGATTCAATGGAGTAATGAAACACAGCCAAGAAGCATACAACACTTTGCGAGAATAGTTCATGTTGCTGTAAAAATGAACATATTATTAAATATAAAATGTGAACATAATAACTGTTCGCGTGCAATT
The DNA here is from genome assembly GCA_037428765.1 of Rubia yunnanensis. Taxonomy (NCBI): domain Eukaryota; kingdom Viridiplantae; phylum Streptophyta; class Magnoliopsida; order Gentianales; family Rubiaceae; genus Rubia; species Rubia yunnanensis. The sequence continues at coordinate 60,845,269 of CM075068.1, forward strand.
CCCGGACATAGTCATAGCTTCGTGTCACATTATCTTTGTGGCTGGGGGGAGCTTATGGTGTATATCTATCCCAACAACTGGAAGGCTGCTAGACTCCAGGCCCATCCCAACTTCGATTCGTAATAGACAAAGCCATTCAGCCCAATATAGACATCAACCATGAACTAGTATAGGCGAAACTTTGTAGTTGTGGAATAGATTGTGAGCCGAGAAACACGGAGCGAGGAACAAACACTTAGCCATGAACCGAAAAATGTAGTAATCATGGAACGACCCACGATCTCAACTCCTAATAACACGGAACCACAATACAATAGCCTATAAATATAAGAAGACCAGGACAGGCTAAGGTAAGTGCGACTTAACTAAGAAATTCCACTTTTTATAGAAAAATACTAACTTTATAGTCAGAGCCTTTTCCCCATAATCACTTCTGGGACTTGTTTTGTAGGAATGGATCTTTTTAAGGTGAACGACGATCGAATTACCTGATCGGATTACCACATAAGTAGTTATTATCATAGGGTAGTTTTGTATTCATGAATTGATTATGATTTGTCAGACTTTAGATTACCCTAATTTCTATTCGCTACGAATATTTGTGTATGATTTTATTTCACATTCATGTATGGTTTATGCCATGCCATGCTTTATAATTCATCCATAGTACTATGCATTAGCATAACATTGTGCTAGGCTAAAATTCTATCTTGGGATTAGTATATTAGGGATATTGTAAGCTCGAGAGTACCAGGGAGATGAGTGCATTCATGCTACCTTGAGAGTACCAACCCAATCATTAGACTCTAATTCTAATTGTCTAGTTGTGTAGGTGATTGCATGTTAGGGGCGCTATACTAGTTCTTAACGAGAGGAAATCCTTGGCTTCCCCAATAGATAAGCATTTACGTTTTTAGAGACTAGGGTTGTGGCAACCCTAGAGTCATCACGAGATGCCAATTCCTTTGCCTCTCTAGGCCGAAAGTTGGTGTCCATAGTGGAGTGCCCTGGACATATTGTCCTTGTTCTCGTATCTAGCGGTTGCTACCCACACAAGGCTTATATTCTTTAAGCGGGGGGACATTAGTATCGAGAGTGAGATGACGGGGATGAATGCGGTATTGAAATATCAAAGTGCATCCTTAATTACAAAGGTAGTGATATGGTTTTAAATGGAGCTGAACCTTTTTGTGACAGACATTGGGAATTCCCTGCCATTTCCACATTATGTTACATATGCATGAGAATAGGTTTCTATCTCTATATGTAAAAGAATCTAGGATCAAAGTCATTAATCGGCCATGTTATGTAAATACCCTCAAGACTAGTTAATCGTAGTTAAATCTCATTGCATGCATTCTTAATAGTTTGTTACACACAAACCCCACCCCAACTATCTATTTAAAGCATAGCTATGCCCAACACACAATCGGAGTGATTCCCAATTGTGGTTGTGTCAAGCTAACTCTTAAATTATAATGTCTCTCTGGATAACCCCAGACTTGCAACTAGCAGTGAGTACAGAAGCAACATCAATAAGTCTTATCTTTGATCGCCTTGCACTCTGTAGGTTAATTCTCCCACAAGATTACAACCCGCCGAGGTTCAGGTCATCTTATTAGGCCTAGAAACATGATAACGCTTATTAACATCTACCGGAGCATACTATTTTTCTACAGTATGACTCATATGCAAAATCAAAACTTGGCGAGTCAATTCAGCAACTATAACATATAAGAAAATACAATATATACATAATCACTAAACCAAAAAAATTAACAACTTTAAAAGAACAAAGTTGAAAGGAAAACCTACCCTCAAATACACAGGATTCCTGAAACTTTATCATTTCTTCAGTGATAACCTTTTCCATTGGTAACTCAGACCCTTCAAAAGTTATATTAACAATAGGTTTTGATGGAGTTCCTGCAAAAAGGTATACACACTAAGTACTGATAAATGCAAAACATAACTAAATAAATGCAATTACAAATTAAATATAAAATTCACAATAAATAAAAAAAACAAACTAATAAATACACACTCAATATTAAGTGATTCAATATATAGATAAACAAATGCAATTCTTAAGTCCAAATTAGCAATCAAAATGAAAATGATAAACCATTCGAAGTTATACTAACAAGAACAAACTCAAAACTAACAAATGGAACAGTTAATTAAACATGTGCAATTCCTTATTCGAAATCAATAATCAACAACAAATGGAATAAAAAACAAATGCAGTATAACTAACAAATGGAATACTAAATAATACAACATGTAACACAACGAAGGCAGTTCCTTATTTAAAATAAACAATCAACAATATATGAAAACAATCATACACGGAATAACAAACTTATAAACAATAAAAACTAACACATGCAACATATGACTAAACAAATGAATATTATAACATCTTGCTCACACAAATACACAACTTTATCATAACATCATTTCATTTAACATCTTCACGGTATAACAAATGTAATTGCTAATTTAAAAGCAACAACAACTAAAAATCAACATCAAAACTCACACAAAGGCGCCAAATAACAATTCAAAAAACATTAACATTAACATACCATACGAATTCTTAAGCTATTCTACCACACTTGTTTTCATTTGACGAGAATTTCTAACAGCTGAAGGATACCACCTCTGTAAGAGCACTATTTGGTCCTCGCCATAACCTAAACACGAAATCAATTAAAAGGGTACAAAAAATCCTAGTAAGTGATTGATTATAAATGAAATAAAAGAAACTAACCTTGAATTGACAGTGAGAAGAAACAACGACGCCAAAAAAATTGAATCAAACCATTGGCGATGAACTTGAAATGACAGTTATAGTACGAACAAAATAAGTCTAACAACAGAGGCAAAACAACGGCAGAAAATGGCAGTAAAAAATGGACGAGAACAACAGTGAAAACAAGACGGCAAAGCGATGGAAGGACGGTGGCGAAACGACGATGGCGAAGTGGCGGAGAAAACAAGCAGGCAGGGAAAACAAAAAGACGGAGTTACAAGTATGAAAAGGGAGATGAAAAAGGGAAATTTGTTATTTATACCAAGCCATAAAATTCAGTTAATTCAAAATTAAATTCCATTTTGCAATCAAATCCCTTTCATATACATTTTTTTTAAAAAAGAAGGTCACATTTTTTAGACTTTCTCAATATAGTTCGCTTCTCATGTCTTTTCTAGGTAACAACATACCGACAAATCTTCACCAAATTATTCCTCGTAGACATTTCTTTTGATTCTCTTCAAAAGGGTGTTCATTTCCACACGCTCTGTTTGGAAGGTATACTACAAGAAAATTAACTTTTTTACTCTCGCCTTTTTCCCTTGGTTTTTTTACAATTTTTGCCAAACAATTGAGGTAAAAATTTCTTTTACCTCAATTTTGTTCGAAAACGAAATAAAAGTTTATTTTTGCTTTGCTTAAAAAATAACCAAGGTAAAAGGTCGGTTATTTACTTCTGTTATATTTTAACCAAAGTAATAGGTTATGAAATCGAAGTAAATGAAGTTACTGAAGGGTATGCGACGTCGCAAACGTTGTACTATCAAATGATGGACTTTGCATTTTATGTCCATATTGCTGATGACATATGCGGTGGATAGCTAGCGCCAGTTCCAGTTTTGAAAAACTGTTACAAAAAAAGCTGGGGTTAAAAAAATTATTTTTATGTTTGAAAATGAATGAAACAATTTTTATTCATATGCAATTCCAATTTAATTTTTTCTTTGAAAGTAGTTGAAAAATACGAGTTTTAATGGTAGAGATTAAAATGGGAGACAAAGATACATATTAAATTAACCAAACCATTAGTCTACGAAATTTCACATAAACTACATTAAAAAAATATTCTCCAAAACAATAATGTTGTATTTATTCCAATCCTACCTCAAAATACCCAGAAGTAGAAAAAATAAACGATGCGTGTCATTCACAATCATATCCTTGAACACTATGCGGCAAGCGGTATCATCAAGTAGCTTGAAGAAGACCGCATCCCCAATTGACAGGACATTGTCAGTAAGAAACTTTCCAAAATCCTTCGGGGGGTAAGACATTGATCTTTATGTTCCTCGACATGTGCCACTTGGTTACATTGTACCCTCAACACAACTGGTCCCTCAGGATGTACTAGATCATAAACAAAAAAATACATCTATTATGGAATATTAACAAAAAAAAAAGTTTTAAACGAAACACAAATAATGTGTATTGTAGGACTTACCATAGTTGGGTTTATCCCAAACTTTTGCTGCAAAAAGTTGTAGTTGAAGCATGGACGATCCAATGGCATGGTATAGTGTTCTACATCTATAACCGAGTTGGGAAACATATTATATGTCCCCCTAAATTGTAGAAAATAAGGAAATTAATAATTTTACAGATGTACCTTACTATAACAATGTAGCAATGTGAACACAAATCGCTCACCTCAAAGTTGGCCTAACTAGATTTACCATTGTCAGCCATGTCTCTTGAATTTCATAGCGAAGAAATAAACTAAGAGATATTAAATAAAAAAATTTAAAATACAACAAGGCATTTGGATTTGCACAAGAACTGAGTACGTGCCACCTCAATCAGGGTTCACAACTGCTATCAGTTAGACCGACAACATATGACCAAAATTGCATCTATATTTATCCAAAATAGATTGATGACCGACACATAACGACACCATGCCCGATTAGTGACCGACTCTGCATTCAAGCTATAAACCTAAACCATTATGAATTAGCGGCACGAGCAGTCGACGCTGGTTACAAGTCGATAACACCGAGAGTAGACCGACTAGTCGCTGACGCCACATGCATCTATAAATCATAATCAAACACATTGATATATACCAATGAATCTAATACACATAATAACCAAAAACACGAATATTGTAAGCAAAGAACAATCAAAATAGGAACTTGACATGAAAAAAAAAATTACCCAAATTTCAATTCCATGCCAATTATAACTACAATTTATCAAAAAAAACATATACCAAGTAATTCAGATTGAATATAGACGATTTACACAGACATGCCTCTTAAAATCTGTGAGCAAGATTAATGCGGGGAAAGAGAATGGGCGGTAGGGTTTTCGATTGCGTTGGGGGATAAACAGTTTGAGCAAATTCGGAGGTTAGGCTCTATATATATAGACTTTATGAAACGACATCATTTTGAATCATGGAAAATATGTCACGTATGTGCGACACCAGTTTGACTGACATGATATTATTACAAGACTGACGTCAGCCATATTTAGTCTAGGCCAATATTATTTTTGGCCTACTAGTATATTAAATCAGCCCGATGAATAAGCCCTACTCTATTTCTGGCTTAAATAATTTTTTTCCACTACGGAAACAAATATTTAAATAGGCCAATCCCTATTCATGTTTGAAGTTAAGCCACAGTTAACGTATACCAAGTAACTAATGACCAAACCTTTTGGTGTCGACACATCTATATAGGTTTACAAATAGAAGTCGAGGTACAGTTGATCTAGCTAACACGAGTACTTAAAGGTCAAACCTTTTCGCATCTATGTCTCTTTACAAAATTAATCAAGACACCGTTAAACCTAACATGAGTAAAGGTCAAACCTTTTGGCATCTATATCATTTTACAAAAGAAGTCTAGCCACGACTGACCTAACACGTGTAAAGTTTGAACCTTTTGGTATCTATATCGGTTTAAAAAATAAGTTAAGCCTCAATTGACCTAACACAAGTAAAAGGTAGAAACTTTTCGTATTTATGTTAGTTTACAAAAGAAGTCAAGCCACACCTGACCTAGCACAAGTAATGTTCGAACGTTTTCTCATCAATGTTAGTTTATAAAAGAAGTCAAGCCACAGTTGACCTAAAATGAGTAAAGTTCAAACCTTTTGGCACCTATGTAAGTTTACCAAAGAAGTCAAGCCACAATTGACCTAACACGCATAAAGTTCAAACCTTTTGGCATCTATGTTAGTTTACAAAAGAAATCAAGCCACGGTGTACCTAACATGAGTAAAGGTCAAACCTTTTGGAATCTATGTCAGTTTATAAAAGAAGTCAAGACACGGTTGACCTAAAACTAGTATTGAAAGGTCGAATCTTTTGGAATCTATATTAGTTTACAAAAGAAGTCAAGCTATAGTTGACCTAACAAGAGTAAAGGTAGAACCTATTGGCATCTATCTCAGTTTAGAAAAGAAGCCAAGCTAGGTTAACCTAACATGAGTAAAGTTCGAACCTTTTGGCATCTATGTTAGTTTACAAAACAAGTCAAGCCACGGTTGACCTAATACAAGTAAAGTTCAAACCTTTTGGCATCTATGTCAGCTTACAAAAGAAATCAAGCCACGGAACGTAACACAAGAAAATTTCAAACCTTTAGACATCAAATTCGGTCAAATTATGTTGGGTGTTGTAGACTATGAGACATTGCACGTCTGATCGATAAAACTGATACAATGTGTGATTGTTTACAGATATCGCACTAATAACCTTATTGGCCACATTATGATGTTGTGCTGGCATAGGCCACTCAATGCCTGCATTCCTTACCAGCATGAAAATGATGTCGGGTACCCATCCGTAGATCAAAAATGTTTAGCGAGAAAACAAAAATTTTGGGCACCCAAAATTTCCCCAAACCCTATTTGGAGGCAATGGGACAAAAATGCCTACACCTCTTATCTCCTATAACTCTCCTACCAAAACACATTTCCCAAACATTCCATTCACACCATATAAAAAATGAACAAGAGTATAATCAAATGCATTTAACGGCTTCTTTCAAACTACTACAACTACTGAATGGTGAAACATCTCCAGATGAAAATTGAAGTTGTTTTCATCCATTACATGTTCAAATTTAAATTATTTTAGTGAATGGTGTGGAACATTTTTATGAAAGAAATATTGAATCTTTTTATGAATCGTGACGATTGTGTTGCATGTTATCTAGTGTATAGTGTTGTTGTGAATATAATGTCATATAACTAATGAGAAGTACTAGACATAGATTAAGGTTGATTCTAGACAAGAATATTGTTTTCGCTAGAAAATTTCTTGAATGTTCGACGTCAACCGTGGCCGACGTTGCACGTGCGTAGGGGATCTTATGTTTGTTTGTTTTAATTGGGAAATTAATGCTATGACTAACATCAGTGGAAATTGTGGTGTCATAGATAAAAGGGTGCAACATTATTGAGGTTAGTAGACTACAACATCTCAAAGGAGGACTTGAATGGTAACTTTAACTTTAATAAAGTATTAGTCTTGTATTAGTACGATTGTTGTATATTACATTTGCGGACTGCCTATTTCTAACACAATCTATTCTTTGTATGAAATTGTAGTAACAGGATAGTGAGAATTGTCAATGGACATTCAACGTATAGAAGAATTAAAATTTCTCATCATTCGACTATCAGTTGACTTTCAACGTATTTATGGAGATTGACTTCCAATAACGGAGAGACAATAGATCAGATTTTAGTAATATGTATCATGAGTTTGTAATACTTATTGTAGTGGTTATTTTGTCAAGTGATATGACTCTCCTTGCGAAGACTCTGGATTGCGAAATTAATATCTTTGACCGAATTAAGGGATCTACAAACCTTCACCAAGTCACACAAAATTCAAAAACCTAGCCCTCGGGATGCTCTCAATCTCGAATTGCTCCCTAACTAGTCTGTATAATTAGATCACAAGGTTTACTGAAACTTAATTAATCCTGGGATTAAGTAATAATGAAGATAGCTCACAAGCAATGAGTATAACTCGAAATTGATATATTTGATTGATAAAAGTTGTATTAAAATCTTGGCAAATCCCTAAATTTTTAGGGTGAGTTTTGGCCAAACCCTAATTACAAATCTCAATCATAAATAGAACCTGAATCAACTTGTGGCAGCTTTAAGAAGCTAAAATCATGTCTAACTAAAGTACCTAAAATAAGCATATCTATGGCCAAATTCTTCCAAGACACACATTGGATGAATATTACCTTATCTAATCTAACAAAAACTAATTATAATCAGAATAAAACTGAATATTTTTGAAACCTCATTAAAAACCCAGTGGGAAAAAAGAGTATAGTGTTCTTCATGATGTCTTCAGTTCTTCGACAGTCTTGAACAGTAAATCCAAAATGTCGATGATGACTCCTTCAATTCTTCATCATAAAGTCAATCAATCAAAGCATTTAAAATAGCATCTCTAAGCTTAGTCATTGACCTAGTCATAGGTCCCACCATATCACTTAGAGGATCTCGGACATAACCTTTAAATGTTTGATCAAGTCGTGGAATGTCTTCATTCATGGTGATAGTATTCTTGGCATCTCCATCATCAATGGCTCCCATTTTTAATTGAACATTAATTAAATATTTGTTTCGTTCGACCATTAATTGTGCCATCGACAATTAAATAACTGTGTCATCGGTGATAAAAAAATAGATTATGTCAAGACGATAGAAATCTCACATGAACACAACTGAGGTCGGATGTGTCGATGCCGACTGATCATGCCAGCAGCGTCGGTTGAATCAACAGCAGGCCGATGTCGATAAATGAGTGCACCGACATCGACCATGCATTCGGTTTGACCGACACTATGGCAATCGGTCTAGCGAGGTCGGTTGCACATTCGGTAAGATCAACTCGCTTGATAACATTATTGTCGGTCATACACCAGTTTGACCGACGCCGGTTGTGGTGTCGGTCATAATCTTTTTACCTTTTCTTTTTAGAAAAAATACTTTTTACCTCAATTTTGAACCGCAGTAAGAAGTATACTTGTTACGTGCAGTAAGAAGTATAATTGTTACTGTGCCACTATTACCTCATTTTTTAAAGAAAAAAGCTGAGGTAAAATATCCTCCAGAATTAAGATAAAAGGTCTTGTTTCTTGTAGTGGCATAAGAGGATCAGGGAATCATGCATTATCAGCAGCTGTTAGAATTATGCAGCAGCAAAAACTTTTTGCGTGAGTTCCTAAAGGTGAAGTGGCACTAAATCATTGCTCATCTACTCTATCATTTGCTGGATTTATCCACCCTTCGACGTCCTAAGCAATACCGGAAAAGATCAGCACATGTGAAGTGATTCGCTACCAATGTCTAGTTGATCAGTTTTGTACAAATTCAGCTGTATGATAGCAAGTTTATAGATATATGTTTAATTTTGCTAAGGAATTCTCATTTCCAGAAACTAGTTTCTTTGCCCTCTTAGATCAAGTTCTTAAATTTCCTTCATAAGCTACCCATTTTCAGCTTCTACAAGTGCATTTCTGATAAGTTTGAAAGTCAAGAAAAGCGAGCTGCAGCGATTGGATCGATTTTCAGACAGTAAGATGTCTGATCAAAAAGTACACCACCCAATGAATTTAAATGGTATATTGAAACAAAAAAAAGTTTGATTGATGCTTTCACTACAGCTACAACTACAACACCTTCATAAAAAACAAACTTGTGTGACAAAGGTCCTCAACCCGTCGGTCTCAGGTGCGAACGATATCTACCATTATCCTAGTACTGGAAGCGAAAGTGAGGAACGCAGGCAAGTGCTTCATGCTCCTAACTTCCTTGAGCCAAATTCTGGACATTATGAACGAATTCTTCAGACATGTCCACGAAAACAAGAGATTTCAGCTTCTTCAAGTGTGCACTGCTCAATGGCGACTCCTCCACTAGTTTACATGTTGTGATTTTGAGAACCTGAAGACTAGGCAGCGACTGATCCCCGCCTTCCACTCTGACCCACTGCAACCTCTTCAACTTCTTAAGATGCAATTTTTCAAGCTTTAGAACCCCCCAAGCCTAAAATGGAGAGTGTGCCCATCGTAAGCACGATCCAGGTTAAGCCCTAACATATTTGGTAAATCCTGAATGGCAATTAGACCATCATCTTCCTTCAATCCACTCCATGTTAGATCCAAAATGGCTAATGCCTGAAGCGATTTTACCCACTCTGGGATTCTCCCCATGTTCCCCTCAAGCTCGAACTAGTTGGGCAGTTTCGGCGTTGGAGAAATGAGATGTTGTAAATCAAGGGTTTGATCACCATCCTTTTCAATTGTCTGGACTAACAAATGTCTAAGATTGGTTAGTTGTGAAAGAGAGAAACACAACTCTTCTCTATCTCCTTTTCTCTGGTTTGCAATGCTTATACCTTTCAAGTTTATTAGCTTCGGTTAGAATAAATCAGATTACTGATTAGATTTTGATTTATTATGATTTGAGTTCTTTCTTTATTACACCTCTATTATACTCTCTATATATTCAGTCATCAATAATACAATTCCTTACGACAAATCATTCTATCATGGTATCAGAGCCCATGTTGGGTTTATTGGGCCGATGTGTGAATCCCCTTTAATTTGGCGTGATATGGGTCGTGGAGTGTTTCCACATAATGGCTTATATATAAGGTCTTGGGTCACCTCCAGTTAGTACCAATTGGTTTTAAGATGGAAGCCCAAGATACCTTGAAATTTAACATGGCATCAGAGCCTCTTCTGATCCAAAATCTAAAAAATTAAAATTCCCGTCACTGTCGGTTGCCAGTGGCTCCTCCTCCGCGTGGCTCCGGATCGCTCCACTCCTTTCCACTCTCGCTGCTCCTTTCTGCTCCACACGACTCCTTTCCACTCCATGCGGCTCCCTTCCGCTTCACGCAGCTCCGCTCCGCTTCCCTCTCCCTTCCGCTCCACGTGGCTTCCCTCAGGCGCAAGTAGCTCCTTTTTGGCTCCACGCGGCTCTAGATTGCTTTGCTCCCTCCACGTGGTTCCGGATCGCTCCACTCCTTCTTTTCGCTTCACGCAGCTTCATGCGGCTCTACTCCGCTCCTCTCTCCTGGCGTTCTATTGCAGCGGCTAAACGTCTCAGACTTCCGTGAGTTGTCATTGTTTCAAATCACCAGCAGAACAGAGCTAAGATGAATCAACAACTCAGATTCACGCACATTTAGCTCTTCATATGGTTTATTTGGCGCCTTTATCTCGGGAACATTGTTCCACTAATTGGATTACGGAAAAAGCTTTGTTTCAGGCCAGTTTTAATGGTTCCAACCGTCATCCTTCGTCGAATCAGTAGATTGTTGATCTGGTACTACATCTCATATCACTGCTTATACCAGTCATCTTGATAAGGTACAATGTTATCGTGTTTCTAATGCTATTCTTGTTGGAAATGGTGAATCATTATTTATTTCTCACATTGGTCAATGTCATTTCTCTGGTTTCTCTATTAATGATGTTATCATGGTTCCTAAGATTACTAGAAGCTTATTGTCCATTAGTAAGCTTACTCGTGATTTACTTGTCCGTGTTATATTTGATGCTGATGCATTTTCCATTGAGCACAAGCATACATGGACGATAATTGGTAAAGGTTGTCATAGTTCAGGCCTTTATTTTCTTGAGACTGGTGATTCCAGCTTTTTAGGAAAATTACGGTCTAGAAAGTTTCATGCTTCTTTTGAGAAATGACACTCTCGCCTCGGTCATGTGTCTCATTATATTATTCAGTTATTGAATCGACGGGGCCTTATTTCTGTCACTTCTGCTATGCCTGCATCTGTTAGTTGCTCTCCTTGTCAGATGACCAAGAGTAGCCGCTTGCCTTTTTCCACTAGTGACAAGAGCGCTACTGGTTTGTTTGATAAAGTGCATTGTGATATGTGGGGACCGACCCCTATTTTATCTGCTGGTGGTTTCTCTTATAATGCCATTTTCATCGATGATTTTTTGCAATTTACATGGTTTCTCCCGATGCGGCATAAGGCAGATTTCTATGACACATTTCTCCAGTTTCAGAAATTCATTGAAACAGTTTCTATTAGGGTTAAAAAAATTTAGACCGATGGTGGCACAGAGTTTACTAATCACCGACTACAAGCTCACTTCATATTATGTGGCATTCATCATCAGATGTCATTGCCCTATACACCTGCTCAGAATGGCCGAGCTGAGCGAAAGCATCATCACATCACAGAGACTGGTCTTGCAATATATTTTCACTCTTCTGTGCTGCACTGTTATTGGAAGCTTTCTCCTCTGCAGTTTACATTATTAACCGTCTGCCTAGTTCATTTCTTGGTGGAAAATCACCTTTTGAGGTTATTTTTGGTCATGTGTATGACTATACCCTCTTTCACCTGTTTGGCTGCCTTGCATTTCCATGTCTGCGTGCCACTGCTACTGATAAGTTTGCACCACCATCTATTCCGTGTGTTTTTATTGGCTACAACCCTCGTCACAAGGGCTTCCAGTGTCTTAACCTGGCAATTGGGAACATCTATGTCTCTCGCCACATTCAATTTGATGAAAATTTATTCCCTTATGTCTCATCTTCTGCGGCCAGTCGTTCTATTTTAGATCTGGAGATTTAGCCATTTTTTTATGGAGTTGTTACTTCAACGATCTGGGCCATCATGCATGTGCCCATTCCAGCCACCCCTCCTTCACCACCATACTCCATCTGGACGTCCGACCCAGACCCCGCTTCTCAGCCGACGGCCACCACACCTCAGCCGCCTGCCACCACACCTCAGCTAGTCTCGGCCATCCTTTCTCCGGTGACTTCCGATGGCCACTCTCCGGTCAGCTCTACTCAATCTTCTTCGTCATCTTCAGCTGGTTAGCCTCCTCCATCTTTATCGCCGCAGCTTCGTACCCATCGGATGGCTACTCGGTCTTCTACTTGTGCCATTCAGCGCCGAGATTATTCAGATATTTTTGCTCATGGTCTCACTATTGCACTCCTTTCTCAGCCGGAGTCACTGACTATCGCTATGCTCTTCAGGATCCAGCCTGGGCTTCAACCATAGATGATGAGATGGCCGCTCTTCGTGGTCAGCACACTTGGGATTTGGTGCCTCGACCTTTAAATGTCAACATTGTTGGCTCCAAATGGGTCTTTAGGCTCAAGTATCGACCAGATGGCACTATTGAGCACCATAAAGCTAGACTTGTGGCACAGGGTTTCTCGCAGATTCCAGGTTTTGATTTTAACCACACTTTCAGTCCTGTGGTTAAAGCCTCCACTGTTCGGATGATCCTCGCCATAGCTACCATGCGTTCCAGGCCACTTCATCTCTGGGACGTCAAGAAAGCTTTCCTTAATGGTATTCTTAATGTTCCGGTCTACGTGAAGCAGCCCGTTGGGTATCAGGATTCTGCTCATCCAGACTATGTTTGTCGCTTGAGAAAGACCATTTATGGCTTAAGCAGGCTCCTCGATCTTGGTTCCAGCGCTTCAACAGTTATCTGACATAGCTTGCTTTTCAGTGTAGCTAAGCGAATAATTCTTTATTTGTTATCTCGAGAGGGTGTCGTTACTGTATCTACTTGTGTTTGTGGACGATATTATTCTTATAGGCAACGACTCGACTCTTCTTTTCCAGTTCATTGATCAGACACACATAGAGTTTGCGATCAAGGATCTTGGTTCTATTCATTACTATTTTGGTCTTGAAGTTTCACCTACCTTCTCAGGGTTACTTCTTGGCCACGCAAAGTATGCTTGTGATATTTTGACTCGGAACGGTATGTCTGATGCGACACCTTTGTCTATGCCATTTGTTGCTGGTTCTCAACTTCATAGCTCTACCAGTCCCCCATTCTGGGATCCTACACTTTATCGTTCTCTTGTTGGTGTTCTCCAGTATCTCACCATCATTCATCCGGATTCGGTATTCTTAATCAACACGGTGAGCCAGTATCTTCAGGATTCCAGAGATGACCATTTCGCTGTAGTGACACGAATTTTACAGTATGTTCGTGGCACTTTTAATTTTGGTCTTAGCTTTTGTTCTGCTAGTACTCCCAAGGTGTTAGGATACTCTGATGCTAACTGGGGCCGCTGTCTGGAGACTCGTCAGTCCACTTATGGTTATGCAGCTTATCTTGGTAGGAATCTGGTTTCTTAGAGTTCCAAGAAACAACCCATGTTTCTCACTCCAGCACTGAGTCTGAATACCGTACTTTCGTTAACACTGCTTCAGAGGTGGTTAGGCTCACTCATTGTCTTCGTGATCTCTGGGTTCCGCTTTCTGGTTCCCCATTGCTGTTCTGCGACAACAACAGTGTTATCTTTTTGGCTCAGAATCCAGTGGCGAACAAGCAGGAAAAGCATATCGACATTGACTATCATTTTGTTCGTGAGTTGGTGACATCTGGAAAGCTGTGCGTTGCTTATGTTCTTAATTCTCTTCATATTGAGGACATCTTCACCAAGGGGCTCTCCCATCCGTTGTTCGAGTATTTTAGGTCCAAGCTGTGCATCGGCAAGCATTCGACGCTTTGCTTGAGGGAGGGGGTGTTAGGATAAATCAGATTATCGATTATATTATGATTTATTATGATTGGAGTTCTTTCCTTATTACACCTCTATTGTACTTTCTATATGTTCAGTCATCAATAATAAAATTCCTTATGACAAATCATTCTATCAGCATCCCTATCCCTCTTATAATTCCGGCATTGTCTGCTTCTATCATGATCAAACATTCCAAGCAAAGAAGGTTTCCGATTCCACCTGAACACCTAAACCCGATGTGATTTTGAGGTATGGGATTCGAATTGTGGGAAACTACCCAAAGATGAGTAAGTTTTGTGAGTTTGAAAGTGTCCATAGGTTTTTCTCTAACCTTAGTGCCATATAGATCCAAGGTTTCACGGTTCTCAAGCTTCCATATGGATTTTAGAAGGAGACCAGCATTACTATCTTAAAAACACAGACTTCCAAGATTGAATAAACTAAAAACTTCCTTTGGTACATGCTTCAATGATTGTGCATTTGATGCACTCAACACCTTAAGCAATTTCACACCCTTGCGTAAAAAATTTGATAGCAGAGGTTCAGAAAAATGGCTGTTGTCCCCATTGAACTCCAAAGCACGAAGACTTTTGAAGCATTGATGTTGTTCATCTGGATTATCAATGCAATCATGGATTTGTAGCCGTCGAAGTTTGTTGGACCTTTGGCTATTGTAATATCCTTGGGCTATTTCGAATAAATTCTGTTTGCTGCTTTTCAAATTAATCAGCTCTTACAAGACATCATGAATGCAAAAGTACTGTATCATCCCATTAGTAAAAGATGATGCTTGTTGCTGTAAGCCTCCGTTAACAAGTTGGAAAATGTAGGAATTAGCCACATCATTAGCTGTCATACCTTGCTTCTTTTAGACTAATCCTTCTGCGACCAAGTTCTGAACCACAAGGTTTCTGGCTATGCGAAAATCTTCAGGATAAGTGCTCAGATAGAGAAAAAAGACTTTGAGATAGTGAGGCAAATCATTGCAACTCAAAAGAAGAATCCTATTGAGTCGATCGAGTTTACCATTGTTGTGGGAGTCGTTTCCAAGGTTGTGAAGAATCATCTCCCACTCCCCTGTATTGTTGTGGTATTTGATAGAAAGAACCCACCTATTGCTCTAATTGCAAGGGGCTGACCTTCACAGTTTCTCAATATTCTCCCACAGGCTTGTTGAAGATGAAAAGGACAGTGAGCCCCGCAAAATGTCATGTTGCAAAATTGAGTCCAAGAATCATCATTGGAGAGGGGCATCATCCTGTGAACATTTTCATGGGATCCTGAGAAAGTATCAGAAGCGACATCTGTGAAGGAATATGTGGATTCAGAAAACATGAATGGTGCAAGGGCAGTAGAGGGTAACAACTCAGAAGTTCAGAATCAAGGTACAAAGGCCTTTATCACTTTGGGTGCCAATGTGAAGTCGGTGGATTGGATTTTGACTAG